>CM046874.1:73267594-74684987 GCA_025667525.1 Glebionis coronaria
CGGTCATATGTTTTGAACAACCGGAGTCCAAATACCACAGGATGATTTGGACCACCTGAAAATATCACCACACAAAGACAATGTAGAGGTATCGGAATCTGAGTGTTCCTTGTTATTAGCAGGTACAGATTTAATAATCTTAGATTTGCTAACTCTAGGTTTCTTAGATTTCCTAGCCTTCTTCTTCTTAATTGGTGGTGTAGATTCTAATTGGCTCAAATCCTGAGGTATTTCTACACTGATAGGCACTATAATGGGGGCTGACCTAATTAAAGGGCGCTGTTTCCCTACTTGAGTGCGAGTGTTCCTAACTAAAGGACGCTCAGACCTAACCTCAATGGATGCATTCCTAGTTAAAGGGCACATTTTACCATCTAGTGTAAAGGTCCTACCAGTGGGACGCCATTGCCAGCCAACTTGGGCACGAGTTCTACCCGTTGGCTTCCATTCAAGACCATTCTTAATAGCATTCATTTCATTAACGTGATCAATCAGACACAAATCATGACGCTGGGAAAACATACATTCATTACAATTCCAACAATTTAAATCAGAATTCACGAATGGTTTAGGCTGCTGCACAGGCGCAGAGCTTTTAGTCTTAACATGATTCGTTTTATTTAAAACTGAACTAGCATTCTTATTGTGGACTTCTACTTTCTTCTTTGTGGCACTACTAGTGGAGGGCTTGATCTTAGCTTTCTTGAGTGGCGATCCTTTAGCCTTAGTAGTCTCTTTTAATCCTGTAGAAGGCAAATTGGGAACATTAGCAGCAGATTTTAAAGGTGTCTTACTTGATTGTGCCAATGACGGTTTCGCTCCTGGAGTCTTATTAAATGGAGTGACAGCAATGGGCCTATTATTAAGTAGTGCAGAACCTGGTGTACCTATGTATTGTAAATAAGCCAAGCAATATTGAACTCGCTTAACATATTCATGAGCCGAATAATAGTCGCTACTTGAGGGATCTAAGGCATAAAGATCGTCTAAAATATCCCTAAGAAGATCGACATGCTTAATGGCATTCCTCATATAATCATCATAGGTAAGCTGGTTTCTCTTATGAAGCGGATTCTTATAAAGCACTACTTTCTTGGTTGTTGGAGCACTAGTGGACGGTGCAGAGTCGGTAGCTAAGTTATCAACAACTTCTTGTCGGGTGAGAAGAAGTGTCTCCTTTAACTCAGCCAAAACCATATTTTTGTCTATGAGCAGGATGTTCAAGTCAGAGATTTCTTCGCACTTTTGGTTCAATTGTTCAACATAATATTGTTGCTGTGCCGCATTAAAAGCGAAGCGTTCTTCTAGTGAACCATAAAGAGCGGATAGTCCCTGTCTTGTCTGATCCATCTCCCCTAGAACAGTTGATTGTCTAATTTCTAAGACCTGGTTTTTAGACTCTGCAGCCTCTAGTTCCATTCTTAATGTTTCCTTTGATGATACCTCTCTCTTCAATCTCATGATTTCTTCCTCTAATGTCTTAACAATTGCAATCATCTTGTCACTATTCTCAACACCGTTTTCACAAACATTTGATATCAAAAGATTTTCATTTTGATTTTGTTGTTTTAATTCTAAAGATATACAATGTTGTTCTAGTTGATTAAAGCGTTGTGAAAGTAAATTATAAGAATCTTGTAGCTTTAAAAACTCAGCGTTAGATTCGTGACAAGAATGATTTTCTACCTCATTTACATTTTCAGCAACATTTACAGAAAGATTACAAACATCATCACAAATATCCTCACAAATATTCACAGCATCACAATTAATCACAGCAGATGTAAGCTCATTCGAATAATTTACATTTACAGTAGTAAGCACATCACACGAGATAACTTCGGACAAGAATCGGTCATATTCGGTTGAAATCTTTTCTTTTTCAATTAGTTGCAGTTCGTAAGCGGTGTCCATTTCATAAAACACTTTTTGAACTTCACCAATTTCAAACTGAAGATTTTCCTTAAGAGATGCAAAACTTCCTTTTAGACTTTCGACAAACGGATTGATCTTAGTTTTAAACACCTCGTTCATGTGTTCGAAAGCCCATTCTCCGGCGTTTAAGCCATTTGAAGTCGTACATTCCAAAATGACCTTGTCAAAGTTAGTAAAGTATCGGTTAATCTCTTTCAAGTTTAACCATACAGTACTAACAGGTGGAAGATTCTTTAGAATTTCCTTAGGACCTTCCATGTTGACAAGTGTAGGAAATGTACTAGGGCGTTCTTCCTCTAACATGTAGGTCGGTGCTGTGATGAGATCTTTATCCATATGGAAGCGAATTCTAAAATCAGTTTTTGCAAGCTCCTTATTCATTTTAAAATAATCACATTCGGGATATTTTGCTGAATTGTATGACCGATCCTCATCAACTAGATCCTTACTTGTTTGATCATTGGGAAAAACAATCGGGCCTAAGGCCAATCCTAATTGAGTTGCATTATAGAGTCTAGGACTATGTCTTAAAGCTTGTTTTGCATACTGTGGATTAGGGGGAAGGCCTTTTAGACGTGATAAGTTAAATTCTCTAAATGAAGCATCAAATAAGTGAACTAGTTGTGAAGCAGCGTATTGTCTTAACAGCAAGTAATCTAGACTTCTAATCTTATTAGTGGCATTAATCTCCATTTCATTCTTCTTAGATTCTAGTGATTCAAAATCCGTTTGAAGTTTTTGAAAATTAGTGACCACTAATTCCTTTTCTCTAAGTTCATTAGACAGATTTGCTCTTAAGTTTTCGATCTCTTGCAAGTGACTCATTTGTTTGTTTCTAAAATGATCATATTCGAGATTTGTGAGAACACTAGACGAAGGCACTAATTCCAAAGTTTGTACTTTCTCATTGCTTAAGGCAAGCTCATCAGACAAATTCTTATTCTTAGCTAAGGTTTCTAAGAGTGCAGCATTCATTTGGCTAAGTAATGTAGCAGGAACCATGACCAAATCTCGTTGAGCAGGAATAGACGTATGCGAAGTGGATCCCGGTTGTGATTCACTCAAAGTCTGGGGACTCACATTGATATTGCTATCATTGTTTGTCTCTTCATTTGAAAGACTCACTACCGAAGATTCATTCGAATTAGCACTCTCTTGCACAACTTGATGTGGTTGAATACTAGCATCAATGGCATTATCGGTGTTATTAATAAGTACCTCAGATCTCTTATCTGGCCCTAAGCTGGAGAAAGTTGCCATGAAAGCAGCCTTTGCAGTTTGAAAGTCATCACAGTCGGAGTCATACGCATCAAGATCATCGGCTTGGTAAGCTGCATTCTGCGTAGTGACAACGTCTTGTTCAGCAATCCCTGGGTCAGCAAGAAATGCAAGCTCCTCTTCATCAAGTTCCCTTCCTTGCGCCTGAGCATTTACCAGATAGATCTTTTCTGCAAACCACTGTCCATCCCTTTTCCTCTTGGGTTTCTTACAATCCCTGGACATATGACCCTCTTCCTTGCAGTTGTAGCATGTAATCATTCTCAACTTGCCTGTATTAGCCCGTGGAGGATTGTTGACCATTGGAGCAGGAGCAGGATTGATCGTGCGAGCATTGGTTGATGTGGAAGGTCTCCCCTGATATGGTTGAATTGGCTGAACCATTACCCTGCCATTCTCAATTGTAGCTTGTTGGCGAGAATTGGATGAATTCCTCAACTGATTGTTGGTAGGAGCTGATCCTCTGTATCCTCGTTTGCTTAAAGTTCTTGTGAGATATGCAGACATAGTAGTTAGCACTTCAACTGGGTCAGCTCCTTGTTGGAAAACAGGAACAGGGACTTCTTCATCATCACAATACAGTGCTTGATCTGGATGAGCTGCATAATCAGTAGAAGGAATACTCATTTGATCAGGGTAGCTTGTTGGATATGCTGCATTCTCTTGATAAGACGAATATGAAGGCTGAGCATAAGGTGCAACATTTGCTGGATGAAGTTGTGAACCATACTGTGGTGAAGGTGCATTGAACCGATACTGTTGCTGATGTGAGGTGGGAGGTTGTGGAAAAATCGAGTATTGTGGAAAAGTTGGTGTTATGTAAGGTGATGGATGATAAGCTTGATGTCCCAAAATATAAGGTGTGTTGTTGTGTGACAAGCTTGGTTGATTCGCCATCAAAGCTAAGGAATCTGGGTACATACCGCGAGGAGAACGGTGCATAATCACATGCTTCTCATGTTGCTGAAGAAAAGCATAGATTTGATCTAAGTTGCACTTATGCAAATCCCGGGTTAACTTCACATCGGTAATATACTCACCCCATTCAGCTTGAGGTAAAGTATTCAAGAACTTGGTGTTAACCTGGAATGGAGCAATTGCCAGATTGTATACATTCAGATCATTCATTAGAGTAGTGAATCTGAAGTAGTAATCGTGTAGTGTTTCCCCTGGGCTGTACGTGAATCGATCAAACAAATCATACAGCTGACACTCCCTTTCTTGTTTTGTGAGAGACGTGCCTTGTAACAACACCTTTAGACGTTCCCACAAATCTTTGGCAACCGTATATTGACTAACCATACGATAAATATCATGCGGAAGAGCTTGGAGAAGTGTCTGTAGAGCCTTTTCATCAGCATCAGCAATGAGTTGTTGTGCCGGTGTGAGTTCTTCATATTCTCTTGGTCGAGTCACTTCGTCAACCTCAATGGTACCATAGTCGAGTGGACCATTCAAAATCGATTTGACCATAAGCCTTCCGTATGTTGGTTTGCCCTTTAAGTATTGCATCATACGACCCTGCCATGCCTCAAACACCTCTTTAATAAGCATCGGTGGACGACTATCAGTCCCCGTTATGATCGAGATATCCGTAAGAGATGTCATCTGAGGCATTAATGAACTTGGATTCATTGTGATCACTTAACAGACTCAAAGATTATCGGTTGATCGAGCAGTGAAGAAAGGTTGAGAATTTGTGTTGTAATTAAATCCACTAAAGATCGTCGAAAAAACTCAAATACCCCTTGAACTTGCTTATACGGAATAACCCAAACTCAGAATAAATCCTTATTCGGAATAACTTCTATTCGGAATAATCCTATGTTGAAAAAACCCTTACACGGAATAACCTCTATTCGGAATAATCCTATTCTGAAAATGCTCTATTCGGAATAAACCTTATGCTGAAGAAACCTTATGCGGAAAGTATGGCTATTCGGAAAGTATGGCAATTCGGAAAGATGGTGCTATTCGGAAAGTACGGCTATTCGGAAAGTATGGGCTATTCGGAAAGAATTACTATTCGGAAAGATGGTGCTATTCGGAATAATGGTGCTATTCGGAAAGATGATGCTATTCGGAAAGAATTGCTATTCGGAAAGTTGCTGCTATTCGGAAAAAATTTCTTATTCGGAAAAATGTGGCTATTCGGAAAGTTTCTTCTAAACGGAAAGTCTATTCGGAAAAACCCTTCTATTCGGAATACTATCCTATTCGGAACTTCTATTCGGAATAAACCTTCTATTCTGAAAACCTTCCTATTCGGAAATCCTATTCGGAATAATCTGGAGAAATGTTTCCGAGACTTCTAAAACAGCTTTAATCACCGATTTTTGATCCAAAACCACAAAAAGTTTTATGATTTTTACCAAAATAAGCTAAACCCAATCCTTATCAATCAATCCCAATAACAAAAACACCAAAAATAACAAGATTCAAGATTGATTTTTTCTAAAGATCACTAATTGATTCAAAAACTAAAAAAGCAACACAATCCTTACCTTAAATCACCCCATAGCTCTTGATACCAAATGTAGAATATTGATAACCTATGAATCTATGAAGTGGGTTGATGTTTTCTAGTGAGAGAAACTAGAGAGAGAAAGTGAGAGAATATGTGAAAGATTTTATTAATATGAAATGTAAAATGGAACAACAACCAACCCCTTTCCTTAGTGGAAAGGGGTATTTATAGTTCCAAGTCATAAGTGGACTTGGGCCGGTCCATGACAAGCCCATGGACCGGTTCTTACTTAAATTAATAAGTAACTAACAACTATTATCTGACTACGAGCTATTACAATCATGAATATTATTGTGGGGTGACCGATACTTCTAATATACGTAAAAACGTATTTCTAACAAGATTCAACCCTTGTGCTTGGAATTTTAATCTAAGTTCTTTCTCCCACTGGAACCACTGAGCCCTCAGCTGTCCATCAGCGACTCATTGGTTCTCTTGTAAACTTGAGTCTCGAATCAAGTTCACTTGTTCTAGGGTTCATTTCTTGTTGTTATTCAACAGGTGTATTCATAACACTTTGTAATACTTTGTTCATAATAGTTAATAAAGCATTACTCGTTTGAAAAGTATATCTATTGTGTGTTATTGTTTTTCGTGACTTAGTTTCAACAATTGTTGTATTTTGGGACTTTCAATTGGTATCAGAGCGGTTTGATTTATAAAACTTTTCTAAAAACCGTTCTAGTTTTTAAAATCAAGATCCAAATATGACTAAAACTATGCCACCCATCCCACCACCATTTGGTTAATCTAACCAAGCAAATACTTCAACAAACGCACCAGCCACCACATCTACTACCATGCCTACACCTGTTGTAAGCACTGGTGTAAATGAGGATGATCTTCCACAACTTCTTGATAATCGTGGAGGGTCACATGTGTCTAATGTTCCAGCGTTTGATGAAGAAGATTTCTCAAGTTAGAAAAGTGAATTTCTTATATACTTAGATGGTCTAGAACCCTTCTTGTTTGAAATCTTAGAAAATGGTCCTTATGTACCACTGGCCATTTCCTCTACACCAGAGAGACCCATTAAGAAACTTGTTAAGCAATGGTCTCCCGCTGATAGACGTCTGGCTAACCAGGACAAGAGACTTAAAAGTATAATAGTCTCTTGCCTACCCAAGAACATTATGAAGTCCATCATCAAGTGCAACACCGCACAAGAAATGTGGACTGAGTTGGTTCTAGGGTATGAAGGACCAGAAGAGACTAAAGAGACCAAAATCCAAACATTAAGACTTAAGTTTAACGCTTTCAAAGCCTTGGAAACTGAAACTGTTTCTCAAACTTACACTAGACTCAAGATCTTGCTGAATGATTTAGGTAACAATGGTGTTGTACTACCCAAGTCTGAGGTTAATGCCACGTTTGTAAATAGTTTGCCTAGGAAATGGCTTAGTCTTAACCAAACCCTGAGAGCAAATAATGCCATAAAAAATGATACTCTTGCTCAACTGTTTGGTAGATACAATTATGAAGAAGGACTGATTGACTCTATTTACAAATCAGAGACTGATAGGTTTACCTCTCCTATATCTGGGTCAAAAGCTCTTGTTGCTAACCACTCTTTTCAGGATAGTGACTCTGACGTGGAAGAAGACACAAGAAGCAGTCAAGAATTCCTTGATGAATTACATGCTAAATTCCATGACAGAGCCCTTTTAGCTGACCAGAAGAGATACTACAAAAGATCTGGTAGAGTTGGTGCTGCCAAGATTGACAAATCCAAAGTGTCATGTTACACTTGTGGAAAGACTGGTCATTTCCAAAAGGACTGTTGGTCAAACAAGACATCTTCTCCCAGCTTTCCATCATCCAGCAAAACCCATAGCAAAAAGAAGTTTCTTCCTCACCTTTCAAGCAATCCTCTCTCAGTGACTCTGAGGGTAAAAAGGACTACAAGGTAAAATACAAGGCCTTGAAAGCTGAGCTGATTAAACTCAATCAGAAAGCTGATGATGCAGCCAAGAAGAAGGATAACAAAAAGACTGAAAAAGGTCTAATAGCTGCTTCTTTTGACTGGGATGATGAACCCCTCACCTCTGAGGATGAAGGAACCACTACCGTCAGAGCCTTCATGGCTGTTGCTGATGAAGAACCAGCAGTTGGTAAAAGTGAAGCAAGATCAGGTCAATGGGTTGACATCACTATGAAAAAGGTACAAAGATTACTCTCTATGCCTGAGGGTCCTGACAGAGACCATGTCAGTGACTACACTTTAGTTGACCTCCATTTTGTAGAAGAACAAAGAAAAAATCTATTAAATAAGTTTCAAAATCTCAAAAACGAGTTGAGTCTTTGTCAATCTGAATTAGCTAATCTCAAACCTTTTGTGAACATCGCTAATCAACTTCAAAATGAGGTCAACAAGTTGTCCATTGAAAATGAATCTTTAGCTGATGAAAACTCTGATTTGAGAAAGACCATTGAAAAATGGAACCTTGGCCAGTCCACTGTGGAAGAAATAGTTGCTGAAACCATTCCAGGGAATGTGGTTCAGGCAATAGGGGGTAAGGGTAGGTTCAAAAATCACATTCCAGTGCCCAGTGTTAAATTTGTCCCATCAGAAGTCTCTTCTCCTCTCTCCACCTCTGTGGTTGAGAAGTACTCTGACAACGAATCTGAAGCTTCAGCTGTTTCCAAACCTGCTGGCGCTAACCCAACAGATTCCTTGCTTGGCCCTAAACCAGCTCTCAAAACCTCTGGAGGTCTCACTCCCAAAGTTGCTGATAAAGCACCTAAGAAGGTTTATGTAGCCAAAAACACTGACAAACCCACCTCTTCTCCTGAAGAGCTATCACCCACCAAGAAACTTCTCCTTACTCTGATGGAAGAAGTAAAAGGGTTGAAAGAAAAAATCAACCCCAAAGATAACAGTCCATCTGTTAGCTCTCTTGGTGAAAGCTCAAGCAGCTCAAAAGGGAAAACGCTGTTCAGACCTTGCAAGCACTGTGGTTTCAAGAATCACTCCTCTGAGGATTGTACCAAGAAACCTAAGTGTATCACATATGAGTCCACTGAACACACTTCTAGAGAGCATGAGGAGATCATCGCTGTTCAAAGAACTCGAACACAACTAAGATCCAAAACTCCTCACAGGCCCTCTAGAAGACCTGAGCAATCAAAATCCAGAGAAAATTCTCAGGGTTACAGGCCTAATCCTCCCTGCAAATATTGTGGCTTTTATGACCACCACTCTGATGAGTGTGAACATTACCCTGGTTGTGACATCTGTGGCAGCATGCGTCATGAAACCAGAGTTTGCAACCAAAGAGGGGGAGAAAGGCCCAGAAGACCCAATGTCGCCAGTCAGCGACAGCATGGACCCACTGGAAAGTGGGTTCATCATAGAGACTAATCTGGTTTGTTATATCTATGCAGGCATACCTAAAGAAATCTGTTTGGTACTTGGATAGCGGGTGCTCCAGACACATGACAGGAATTAAACAATATCTGCATAGATATAAGAAGGAGTCTGGTCCAAAAGTAGTCTTTGCGGATGACTCCTCAGGGGCCACTGAAGGATATGGCTCAGTGGATTGCAATGGAATAACCTTCACAAGGGTCGCTTATGTAAATGGTTTGAAGCACAACCTAATCAGCATCAGTCAACTCTGCGATGCTGGGTTCAAGGTTCTGTTCACTAAGACCCAAGGAACTATCTTCAATCAGAACGATGATGTCGTTCTAATTGCACCCAGAAGAAGGGATGTTTATGTCATTGACATGACGTCATCCCCTGAAGGAGAGAACACCTTGTCTCTTTGCCAAAGCATCTGATAGCGAAAATTGGCTCTAGCATAAGAGACTCTCCCATCTCAACTTCAAAAACATCAACAAACTGGCAAAGAATGATTTGGTAGCTGGACTTCCCTCTCTGACCTTCAGCAAGGACAGACCCTGCTCAGCCTGCGAGAAAGGGAAGCATCACAGGGCTTCGTTCAAAACAAAACAATCATTCTCCATTAACAAGTGCCTTCATCTTCTTCACATGGACTTGTTTGGACCAGTTAAACCTCAATCCCTCAATCACAACAAATATACCTTGGTCATTGTAGATGAATTCTCCAGATTCACATGGGTATTCTTTCTTAAGAGAAAGAGTGATGCTGCTGAAAGAATCATGTCCTTCATCAGAGAAATAGAAAACTTCAATGATTACAAGGTAAAGGCTATCAGAAGTGACAATGGCACAAAATTTAAAAACCATGCCATGGAAGCCTTTTGTGATGAAAAGGGTATATCACAGAACTTCTCAAACCCAGGAACCCCTGAACAAAACGGTGTCGCTGAAAGAAGAAATAGAACTCTCATTGAAGCTGCCAGAACGATGCTCAGCGAATCAAGACTTCCTAAACAATTCTGGGGTGAAATTGTGTACACTGCATGCTACACACAAAACATATCCATTATTGTGAAGAGACATGGTAAGACCGC
Source organism: Glebionis coronaria (assembly GCA_025667525.1). Classification (NCBI taxonomy): domain Eukaryota; kingdom Viridiplantae; phylum Streptophyta; class Magnoliopsida; order Asterales; family Asteraceae; genus Glebionis; species Glebionis coronaria. The sequence goes on from CM046874.1 coordinate 73,277,775, forward strand.
TTATGAAGTGTATAGGAAGAGAGACCCTGATGTAAGCTACTTCCATGTCTTTGGTTGCCCTGTTTTCATTCACAATTACAAAGATCACCTGGGTAAATTTGATGAAAAATCAGATGATGGATTCTTCCTTGGATACTCTCCTACCTCCAGATCTTTCAGAGTATTCAATATTCGCAGGCAAGAATTAGAAGAGTCCATTCATGTCACCTTTAATGAAGCTGACGTTGTCATCACACACACCAACTCAAAGGAATGTGACATTGACTTCAATGAAGTTAAATCTTATCCCAAAGATGATTTCTCAAATCCCAAGGAATCATCTCAAAGTCGTCACAAGGATCTTCCATATGTTCAAGCTTTTGATCCTCACTCCATCTCTGACATCATTCTAGAGACTGCTGGTGTTGAATCTCTTACTCAAATCTCTGAAGAAAATGATGATCCAGTCACTTTAAATATTCAATCAGATGAAGAGATCATGGACGAAGAGATTACATGTGATGAACCTCCATCACTCCCTGATCTTGAAGTGACTCTTGATCCCACAGAGATTCCTACTCCACAATCCAAATGGAGTAGGAACCAAGATATTCTTCTAGTTAATATTCTTGGAGAACCCTCTGAGGGAGTCACCACTAGAGGAAAATTAAGAACTCTGGAAACCGCCTCTACAAATGAATGCCTTTTTGCAAATTTTCTCTCTGAGGATGAACCTAAGAACGTGGCTGCTGCTCTGCTTGATGAAGGCTAGGTTGTTGCCATGCAAGATGAACTCAATCAGATCAAGAGAAACAAGGTGTGGACTCTGGTTAAAGCTCCAGCTGATAAGCAAGTGGTTGGAACAAAATGGGTCTACAGAAATAAAAGGGATGAAGCTGGTATGATTGTAAAAAACAAGGCTAGGCTCGTGGTGCTGGGCTATAATCAATCTGAAGGTATTGATTATGATGAAACCTTCGCACCAGTGGCCAGATTGGAAGCCATCAGAATCTTCCTAGCCTTAGCAGCATATATGGGTTTCATGGTTTATCAGATGGATGTGAAGAGTGCCTTTCTTAACGGGAAACTTGCAGAGGAAGTATATGTCAGTCAACCCCCAGGATTTGAAAACAGTGACTACCCCAATCATGTCTGCAGACTTCACAAAGCACTCTATGGGCTGAAACAAGCGCCCAGAGCCTGGTATGAAACTCTCTCAAAATTCCTTCTTGAAAATAAATTTGTCAGAGGTACCATTGACCAAATCTTGTTCACCTATAGGTCCAAGGGTGACGTCATTTTAGTACAGATTTATGTGGATGACATAATTTTTGGTTCAACCAATGTTATCTTGAGCAAACAATTTGCCAAACTAATGACCAAAAAGTATGAAATGAGCATGATGGGGGAACTAACCTTTTTCTTGGGTTTTCAAATCAAACAAATTCCAAAGGAATTTCTATTTGTCAAGAAAAATATGTTAGAGATTTGCTCAAGAAGTATGATCTGTCTGATTGTGCATCAGTGAAATGCCCCATGCTTCCTCCCAAAAACTTGGGAGATGATGACTCAGGGGTCTCTGTTAATGAGACCTTATATAGAGGCATGATTGGGTCACTGATGTACCTCACAACAAGCAGACCAGACATACAATTCTCCACTTGTCTCTGTGCTAGGTACCAAGCTAACCCCAAGGAATCCCACCTTGTAGCTGTCAAAAGAATTTTCAGGTACTTAAAAGGATCTCCCTCATTGGGTCTCTGGTACCCAAATGGTTCAGGCTTCGACCTTAAAGCCTACTCCGACTCAGATTACGCAGGGTGCTGCCTTGACAGAAAGAGCACCTCTGGTAGCTGTCAAATCCTTGGAGGAAAGTTGGTATGCTGGAGTGCTAAGAAGCAAAACTCTGTGGCCATGTCATCAGCTGAGGCTGAATATGTTGCGGCCGCTGGTTGCTGTGCACTAGTTCTCTGGATGAAAAGTCAGCTGGCTGACTATGGAATTAACTATGAGCAGGTTCCCATATACTGTGACAACACCAGTGCCATAGCCATCTCCAACAATCCGGTACTTCATTCCAGAACCAAGCATATTGACATCAGGTATCACTTTATCAGAGACCATATTCTAAAAGGTGATATTGAGCTACATTTCATACCCACTGAGTACCAGCTCGCTGACATCTTCACCAAGCCGCTGGCTGAGCCAAGTTTTACTAGGCTGGTCGCTGAGCTGGGAATGCTCAACATTGGCAAATAAATCGGATGATGACCACTGTCTCTGGGCATTTAAGGGAATTGAATGTAACGAGGTAGTTACATCTCAATGGGAATGTGTATATTCTGATATTAAATTCAAATGATTATCTTTTAATGCTACCAACTTTCCCGCTTTCCAAGGGGACAAGTATCCCATGAAAGGTCAAGGGGACCCACGTTTTTCTGAAAAGCTTAACTTTTACATTTAATGCTCAAATTGGGAAAACGGCTCAACCTTTCAAAACCCTTGACCCAAAATCTTTTTGTCATTTTAAAAATTTCCTAACACACACATTCCCTTTCATCTTCTTCAATCCTCTCACCACCTTCAATCTCTCAACAATGGCGTCTACTTCACCAAACCAAACCTTCGTTGTACAAGCCGCTACTAACGTTGATTTCGAGGTCTCTGATGGAAAGATTGCACTAAATAACTGTGTAGCCCTTCTTGAACACAACAATCTCCTTTACCATCCACTTTTCAACTTCCTCAAGACCTCCACCATCAATGAAGCTATCACCAAGGAACCCTCCACCTGCTACTACCAATACCTTCGCGAGTTCTGGTACAGCGCTGAAGTTAACCCAACCTCTTCACACATCACCTTCAACCTATCCACTCATCCTCATCCTCTCACCTTTGATTTCATAACTTTTGCAAAAGCCATAAGACTCCCTGTCAACAACAACATGTCAGCTTTGCCCACCAGTGCCACTGTGAGAAAGGCTCTGGCTACCCTCAAACCTCATGATGATCATGAACAACCCTTCACCACTGCTGGCTTCCAAAGCAAATCTCTCATCAAGGTGAATTACTTCTCTCCCACATGGAGAAGGCTGATGTTGTACATCGTAAAGTGTCTAGGAGGAAACACTGGATCACATGACCAACTCAATGGCTCCCAGCTAGCCATTGCATACAACATAATCTGGGGTTTGGATATTGGAATCGCTCACATTCTTTACACCGATCTCATTGCTAAGTTGGAAAACAAAGGAAAGAAAAACCGTGGTGCCACCATCTGCTACACCAGATATCTCTCTCTTGTCTTAGAAGATATTCTTGGTGAATCCTACACTGATGATACTCTACACTCCTTTCCCTCTCATCACATCACTGCTGCATCTCTGAAAGCTCCATTAGAAGATGAAGTGCCTCTAACCAGACATATGATGAGAGTCGCTGGGTTACTTGCTGAGGATGATGAGCCCTTGATCCCTCAACTTGAGGTGAATGCTGAAAGTATGGTTGATAAGTCTCTGTCCAAGACCTCTGTGCAATATACTTCTCATCCAAAGGTGCTTAAGGAAAAGAAGAAGAAGAGGAAAGACATCCCCTTTTCCTCTGAAACCCCTTCTGTTAATCCTTCAAAGAAGATAAGGACAAAGAAGAACCCATCCCCTTCTCTGGTGGATGTGGTAGAAGAGCCCATTGCTGACAAACAACCAGTGTCTAGTGTCTCCAAGTCAGCGAAGACGACTAAGAATCCTCTCCACGCTGATATCACTCAGGTATTAGTCTGTCCTTTATTTTTCCTTCTCAGAGGTCTACATACATTCACTCGCATTGTCTTTAGGAGAGAGTGATGTAATTTAGAGTTTGCCTCAACTCTTAGCGTGTCTGTGTCAGCACCTAGATCTTTTAGGACTCTCTGTACACTCTGTCTTCACTAGGAAATGATTCACTTGTGCTCTTAACGCACCCCGATGATCCTTCACCCTCTGGACTGTGCTCTTGGCAAATAATGTAGAAATTGATAACCTATGAATCTATGAAGTGGGTTGATGTTTTTCTAGTGAGAGAAACTAGAGAGAGAAAGTGAGAGAAATATATGGAAGATTTTATTAATATGAAAAGTGAATGAAACAACAACCAACCCCTTTCCATAGTGGAAAGGGGTATTTATAGTCCAAGCCAAACATTGGGTTTGGGCCGGTCCATGACAAGCCCATGGACCGGTTCTTACTTAAGTTAATAAGCAAATAACAACTAATTACTAACTACGAGCTATTACAACATAAATCATATTGTGGAGCGACCGATACTTCTAATATACGTTAAAACGTATTTCTAACAATCTCCCCCTAAGGGAGGTCACTCCACGTTACAAAGTTCTAAACCTAGCATACTATACTAAGTCTTCGTTCTTTAGCTCGTAGTCTTTTCTTCTTTTCTTTCTTTTGTTGTGAATATGTTGATTTGATCTTTTTAGCTTTGACTTGAGAGCATTGTTCTTTGGCCTTTCACGTGCGATCTTTGCCTTTCTTGTGAACTTTGCCTCCTCGTGACTTCATGTTCCACACACTTACGTCTTTTTGTTGAATTCTCGAAAGCTTCAGAGTTTGGTACAGCGGAAGACTTCATCTTGTGCTTTCTTGAATTTTTGCTGAACTTTCAAGCGAATCTCCGTCACATGATAGTAGCCATTCTTGGCTTCTGTTTTCATCCCTAAAATGCTGGAGATGCGGATATCGGATCTAACTGAGCGTCCAGAATTGACTAAGCAGCAACACCTGTACGCCCTTCTGACTCGTTCGTCCCAATGAGATGCACCTATGATAGCATACATATCATAATTACGATTTATCTTAGGGACCCAGAGTCGGTTTACCTTTTCCTCGATGAAGGGTATTGTCCCCCAGTTGGCAGCTTTCAGCAATGTCAGGGATGTTGCGTACTTTGATGACCCCTTCAGTAGATACACCAGATCATTGGTGACAAAGAAGTCAAGAGCAATCTGATTATCTTGATCCATTGGAGGTGGAGCTCTTTCTGATTCATGAAGACCTGGCCGTTGAACGGTATTCAGAGCCTTTAGGATCTCCTCGGCATAATATTCGAACTCCATTTGGGGCAACCGGGTTTTGGCGCGAAGTCTTTTATCTTTCAGTACTTTCTTCACCAATGATGGAGTAACCGAAGTCTTATACTCATGAGCAAGAAATGCACATAAGTCAATCGGACTTCGGATACGAAGGTACAAGACATCTTTGTCGGCGTCGGTGATCGGATCATACTGCGCCGCTGTCATGATCCAAGCCTGTGGTGGAGCAGTCTCGTCGATTTCCAACGTGTCCTCCCAGTTCCTTGTGCTTGGTTCAGGAACAGTGGATTGTGGGTTTTGTTGCAGAGGAGTCGAGATGTGAACATCTGCTTCAGATTCAGGCATTTCAGCAGTGTCATGGATGGGTGAGTGTTGAGCAGCTTCTGGTTCTGTAACCGATTCTGCAATCACAGGAGTAACAACACAAGAACTAACGGGGTTAGTGGTAACATGTATTGATTTATGGATAAATGTACCAGGAATAGATGACCCTGTAGTGGCATTCACGTCATGGCGCCACTTCGATCGTCTGGATTCCGTGGATGTAGACTTCTCCTTTGGTGCTGCATCCTTCTTTGACTTGGTGCCAGACTTAACCACTTTCTTTGAGCTGGCGCCTTTATCCCCTTTCTCACTCTGTTCACCTTTGTCCGCATTGCTCCCCTTAACACTCTCCTGGTGACCATCACCACCATCATTACCATCATTATCATCATCTCCATCCTCATCATCATCATCCTCATCATCCTCATCATCATCTTCATCATCCTTATCATTATCATCATCCTCATCATTCTCATCATCCTCATCATTATTCTCATCCTCATCCTCCTCCTCGTTCTTATCTTCTTCTTCTTCTTCCTCCTCTCCACCAGTACCCTCGTCTTCCTCACTCTCTTCCCGTTCTTCTTCAGGGAGAATGTGGTAGGGTACCACACTTCCAAACGTCTTGAACAACCTATCATCCTCCATGATAGCGTCATTCAGGGATTTGAAGAGAGCTCGTTGTTTCCTTGATTTATCAAACGAACCAAGTTCCTTCATTCGAGCCTTAAGGATCTTCTTCAGTTCAAAATCCGTCAAGTCATATGCGATCTTGTAGGCGGCTTCTGAAGGATTGGATGACTTGATCATCAAGTTATCAGCAGCAAGCGTCTTCAAGTCATCACGCAGTTTAGGCATTAAGGATTCAACTGAGTCTTTTACTTTCTGCTCAATAGTAGCTTCAAGAGCGTCGTTTTGCTCTTTAAGGTCATCCTTAATAGCTTTAAGTCTTGCAATTCGTGCTTTATGCCTATTAGCTTCATCCCTTTTTACCTGAGCAAGTTCCTCTGCATGAGCTTTACGTGTAGCTTCCATGTCTGCAGCGAACTTGGCAATCAACTCTTCTTGAGCTTTCCTTGATGCTTCTTCACTTTGAGCTCTTTTATTTAACTCTTGGCGAAGTTCATTCATTTCTCTCTTGTGAGCATCCACATGTTTATCCAACATCTCGCCCAACACTATTGCTGCCATTGCAGATGTTGCAGATGTTGTAGATGTTGATGGAATAGGCTCGGTTGTGACTGCGGTGCTAAGGATGGGCTTTGGTGGTGGTGGAGGAAGTGGTGTAGAAACCTGTTTGGTTGGTAAGGGTTGAGTTGGTGGAGGTTGAGTTGTTAAAGGTTGAGTAGGTGGAGGAGGTGGTGTAGAAACAGGGATTGATTGCTCCTTCGAAGTGGAATAATTTTCAGGTGACCCGAACTCATCAACATCATGAGGTTCAATATACTCATCCTCAACGTCTATTCTTACACCTGAACCACTACCACCAGTATCTTTCCTGCTCCTTTGAATGGCTGTCTTCATAATTTGTTTCTCAGTTTTCTCAATATCAGGATCAGCAATATTTTCTTCGTCACGCAGACGCATCAAGTCCTTACCCTTTCCCTTCTTACCCTCTGTCTTCTTCTTCTTGGTTTTGGGCTCAGGTAAATCTGCTTGCTTCCTTTTACCTTTGCTTTTAACCGTAGTAGATGAGTCTTCACCTGCTAGAAGGCTTGCTCGTTGTTTCTCAATTTCCGTGAGCAAGTTCGTGTAGGCATCGGATGCAATAATCTCATCGGTCAGAAGATGACTGGGAATGGGACCAGGAATAACCGTATTCGAATGAGTCTCCTGCCTTAAGTCTACCAAATCATCATCATCTATCATGTGGTGACGACTACCTGCAAGCTTGTTAATGGATGCATCGTTTTCCATAAAGTAATGTATGATCAACTTAATAAACCTAGGGTACTGGTAAGTTTTGATTTTACCCTTAGTGTTAGTGAAGAGTTGAAAAGTAAACTCCTCCCACAGCAGTGATGCATAATCAATACCCATACCTTTGAACATACCATAAAACATTTTGATGATCGATGGACGAACAGCATCATACCCAGTTGTCTTGGGTGTCAAGCATCGGCTAAGGATCCCAAAGATAGCTTTCCATGGTTGACCAATTTTGGCAGTAGTAAACTCAGACGGAGTTCGAATGTCAAGACATCCAATAGCAGTGAACATCTCCATCATCTGGTCCTTGGTTGGGTTGGGAGAGTATGCTGCTAGACCTTTGAGAATCGGTCGAAAGCCAAAGATCTTCCTGAAGTCTGACACAGTAAGCGTCTGCTGCTTGTTGTCCAAGGAAAAAGTGATCTTGTTCGACGTCCTCTCTTTGGTAGCCCAGAACTCGTAAAGGTAGTCATAGGGCACCGAAGCACTTCTCCTTAGCGCATACTTGAAGTGAGATTTATCAAGCATGGCTGTAGCTACCTTAAAGCCATTGTGGGTAGAGTGAGATACCTCCTTCAGACGGTAGTTGTTTGGAACAAACTTAAGAGTTTTGGCTTCAGCAATGGCGGCAGCTCTGTCATCTTGTAGTTGTTGTACGGTAGGGTTAGTCATCGTCTCTGCTTAAGATAAAACACAACGGTTGATACAGACAAATATAAATATCATTATAACTTTAAACCTAAGCATTGTACATATGACATAATCCCTTAAGCATTGAAATCATTCAAACATCTTCTTATTCGGAATAATCACACCATTCGGAATAATAGGCCTATGCGGAAAAACTTCCCTATTCTGAATAAAAAGACTATTCGGAACTTTTAACCTATGCTGAATAAATTCCCTATGCGGAACATTTGGGCTATGCGGAACATTCGGGCTATGCGGAATAAATTCCTCCATTCGGAACATTTGGGTCATGCGGAAAAAGTCCTTACTCGGAATATCTATTCGGAACATTATCCTATTCGGAACATTTTCCTATTCGGAACATTTTCCTATTCGGAACATTTTCCCTATTCGGAACTTTATCCCTATTCGGAACATTTATCCCTATTCGGAACTTTTGCCCTATTCGGAACTTTATCCCTATTCGGAACATTTGCCCTATTCGGAAGTTTTCCCTATTCGGAAGTTTTCCCTATTCGGAAGTTTTCCCTATTCGGAAGTTTTCCTTATTCGGAACATTTTCCTCTATGCGGAACTTTTGCCCTATGCGGAACTTTTGCCCTATGCGGAAAAATCGTTCTATTCGGAAAAAATCGTTCTATTCGGAAAAAATGTCAACAGTTACAAGTTTTTCTAATTAGGCACTTAATCCGTTTGATTCATTTGTTCTAAAGGCAAAAATAGTGCAAGTAAACCTTTTCCGAACACAACCCAAGCAAAACCCCCAATTAATCAAACCCTAATTGAACATTGATTAGATTCGTTTGATTTTCCAATTAAACAGTTAATTAATCTTGTTGATACATGAAAGTTTAACCGATTTAATACCTTTTTGTGAAGATCTTGATCTTAGAAGGTGAATGATTCTGATATGATGAATTTACGTGTGTTAGTTTTGTGTGGAAGGTATGTCAATGGCGGCAAAAGAGATCTGGTAACAGTGATATGAAAAGAAAAGAACGGGGGGGAGTAACTTTTGACTAGTCAAAGTTTTTCCACAAGTTTGGACAAGTTGTCAACTTTGCCCCCTCACTTTTCTTTTTGCTTCATTCATTATTCTTTTGTTTACTAAGTTTTTACACTTGCCATTTTGACCCTATCTTATGTTTAACTATTCGAGTCTTAGTGATTAGCTTAACTTAACACAAGCACAAAACTCTCCACGACAAGCTTATAAGTAACAACACTACAAATGCCAAAGCAATCCAACCATTAACCATTAAGCTTTGTGAGTTTCCTTGAAAACTTTTGAAGATCTTTTTGATGTAAAAGATGATGAAACATTTTTCTCCCCCTTAAACGATGACCCGTTTTCTATTTAAAGAGCTGTAGTCATTGTTTAACGAGGCACATGATGATGAAAAACATTTCCCAATTTATTTCTTGAAAAAGTTTGATTCGTGGTGTCAATAAGATTTCTCTTATTTTAACAAATTAATGCACTGAGACGTACACAAATTCGTGTTAGACCAAGTTGTAAAGTAAACTTGATCCCTTTGCATGATTTGGCTTGTAAATCACGCCCGAGAAAATTAATTCCCGTTCTGAGCCAACGTTTTCCAAGGAAATACGTGACTTTAATATGAAAACCGGGTTGCAGTCTGAAATAACTACAAGCCATAATGGGCATGTTTTCAAAAAATGTACAACTTTTATACGGACTCTATTTATGGCACCGTGTCAATATTGATCGACATTTCTAAGGCCGTAAATATTACCGTACTAAAAGACATGCCCGTTTTAAAACGAAAAGTATTTTTGGTTTTTCTTGGTTTTATATTTTTTATGGTTTTTCTAGGTTTTATATTTTTTATGGTTTTTGTTGGTTTTATATTTTTTTATGGTTTTTGTTGGTTTTATATTTTTTATGGTTTTTGTTGGTTTTATATATTTACGATAATATACATGATCACAACCAAAGGATACTCTGAATAGTTTACCAAGACTATTCAGCTGATTCTTCTGCCAACTCTTTGAGAGTCGCTGGAGTGAATGATTTCATGCCAAGCTTGTCGATCAAAAACTCGATTCGTCCTCGATCTAAGGCTTTGGTGAACATATCCGCCAGCTGGTACTCAGTAGTGACAAAATACAGCTCGATCACTCCGTTCTCCACCTGCTCTTTGATGAAATGGTAGCGAATGTCTATGTGCTTGGCCCGGGAGTGTTGAACATAGTTGCAGCAAAGGGCAATGGCGCTCTTGTTGTCACAATACATCGGAATTTTGTTAAATCCAAGACCGTAGTCAGTTAATTGTGATCTCATCCAAAGGACTTGAGCACAACAACCGGACATGGCGATGTATTCAGCCTCCGTGCTAGAAATTGCAGCGCTTTTCTGCCTTTTTGAAGACCAACTGATCAATCTATCTCCTAAGAGTTGCACAGATCCAGAAGTGCTACGCCTCGTATCTTGACATCCAGCATGATCGGCATCTGCGTATGATATTAAAGCAATCGAGGAATCTTTCGGATACCATAGACCACGATGAAGTGTTCCTTTTAGATACCGAAAGATCCTTTTCACAACATGTAAGTGCTTTTCGGTAGGCCGAGCCTGATACCGGGCACACATGCATACAGCAAATTGCAAATCAGGCCTGCTAGCAGTCAGATAGAGAAGGGTGCCAATCATTCCACGGTAAAGTTTCGGATCGACAATAATCCCATCCCTATCTTCATCTAACTTGGTTTTCTCAACCATTGGAGTGTCTACGGGGTCACAATTCTCAAAGTTATATTTCTTAAGTGATTCTAGAGCATATTTGGATTGATTTATAAAGATGCCTCTGGGATTCTGAGAAATCTGTAATCCTAAGAAAAATGATATTTTTCCCATCATCGACATCTGAAAGCGTGTGGACATTATCTTCTCAAATTGTTTAGACAATTCTATGTTAGTGGCAGCAAAAATTATATCATCAACATAAATTTGTACCAGAAGCATGTCGTTGCCGTCCTTGAGAGTGAATAGAGTGGGGTCCACTTTGCCTTTGGAGAAGCCTTCCGACATGAGATATGTTGACAGGAGATCATACCACGCGCGTGGAGCTTGTTTCAACCCATAGAGAGCCTTCTTAAGCTTGTACACATGGTTAGGAGACTCCGTATTCACGAACCCATCCGGTTGACTAACATAAACCTCTTCCCTTAGTTCACCGTTCAAAAATGCCGTCTTCACATCCATTTGATAGACGATCATGTTCATATGAGCAGCAAACGCAAGGAATAGTCTAATCGCTTCCAATCTAGCCACAGGAGCAAAAGATTCCTCAAAGTCTATACCCAAGGCCTGTTTATATCCTCTAGCGACCAATCTTGCCTTATTCTTCAATACCGAACCCATCTCATCAAGTTTAACCTTATAAACCCATAACAAAGTAAGAATGTTAACTTTGTCAGGGCGAGGAACCAATTCCCATACTTCTAGTCTTTTGAATTCATTGAGTTCCTCCTGCATAGCTTCGATCCAAGATGATTGGGTCATAGCCTGCTGCCAATTTTTGGGTTCAACTTCAGAGAGAAATGCATCAAAGTAGCAATAAAGTGCACTCTCTTGTAATTGATGGCGAGTAGAGACTGGTCGATCTAGATCTCCAATAACATTCCTAATTGGGTGATCTTTTGTCCATTTAGTACTATGTTTTTCAATCCTTGGTGGTCTGGAGTGAACAATAGATGGAGCTTCTTCTGAGGTAGATGCGGCTGAAGGGTTTTCAGGTATCGCTACACCAAAGAAAGGAAGCTCTGGCAGGTGAGCATATTCCAGGTCGTGATCAGTAGAATCCTCTTCCACATCATTAGGCACAAGTAGGGGTGATGATTCAGGTGAAGTTTGAGAATCACTTGGTGAAGGTGCATCCGGTTCATTGTGAATTGTAGATGCATTAGATAAAGGTTCATTAACTTGAGCAACCACTTCAGGTATTGGAGCAATTACGACAGGTATTGGAACTTCATCAGTCGGGGGATCGAAGAATTCATCAAACAACGGTTGAAACAATTTATCCCACTCAGGCCTAGTTGGTGGTAAAAATGATGTAGAAGTAGGATTGTTGGGAACTAATCCGGAACTTATAGCACCGGGTCCCATCTCATGAAGCGCGGGTTCAGAGCTGTGTTGCTCAGAAGCCATCGCTGTCAGCTCGTCGAAATCAGCGTCCATAGTTTCTACAATCTTGCCAAGACGACGGTTATATATTCGGTATGCTCTTTTGGACGGTGAGTAACCAATGAAAATACCTATGTCGGCTTTTGGTTGAAGCTTACCCAAGTTCTCACTATTGATGTTTGGATAACACAGAGCACCAAACACATGGAAAAATGAAACATCGGGTTTGCGGTCATGTAGAAGCTCATAAGGTGTTTTTCCATGGCGTTTCCGAATGATTGAACGGTTTTGGGTGAAACATGCAGTAGAAATAGCCTCTGCCCACAAGAACAATGGAGCGTTCGCATAAATAAGCATGGTCCTAGCAGCTTCCATAAGTGTGCGATTTCGTCTTTCAACGACACCGTTTTGTTGTGGAGTGCGTGCAGCGGATGTTTCATGTGATATACCAACTCCTTCATAATAATCACGAAGAGTCTGGTTGACGAACTCTGTACCATTGTCTGTACGAATACGGCGGACAGTGGTATTCAAACGTACCTGAATGAACTTCAGAAAAGTGATGATAGCTTTCGGAGCTTCATCCTTTGTACGTAGAAATCTAACCCATGTAAACCTTGAGAAATCATCCACAATGACGAGAATGAATTTCTTACCGCTCACACTTTCAGTTCTCATCGGTCCACAAAGATCCATATGCAAAAGATGAAGTTTTTCTTGATTAGTGTCTTCAGCTTTGGGTTTGTAAGATTTCTTGGTGCTTTTCCCTCTTGAGCACGCGGAACATAAATGATCCTTGTGAAATTTAAGCTTGGGAAGACCACGAACTAACTCGTTTTTAGCCAGATGATTAATAGCATCAAAATTAAGATGAGATAATCTGCGATGCCATAACCATGACTTGGTCTTAGAAGCTTTAGAGAGAAGACATACTGGAGAAGCGGCCATCATGTCTTGTAAGGACAAAGTGTAAAGATTTGCACCACGAGATCCCTTCAACAAATCTTTTCCTTCCAAGTTGCGGATGAAACAAGTGTGTTGTCGAAAAGCAACCTCAAGGTTGGAATCACAAAACTGTCCTACTGAAAATAAGTTATGACCAAGACCTTCAACATAGTATACCCTAGAAATCGTCACGTTTCCAATCTGATATTCACCATACCCCATAATCTTTGCTATATGATCATTCCCAAATTTAACCGTACCAAGAAACTTGCTGACGAAATTTCGGAGCATCGAGCGATTTCCGGTCATATGTTTTGAACAACCGGAGTCCAAATACCACAGGATGATTTGGACCACCTGAAAATATCACCACACAAAGACAATGTAGAGGTATCGGAATCTGAGTGTTCCTTGTTATTAGCAGGTACAGATTTATTAATCTTAGATTTGCTAACTCTAGGTTTCTTAGATTTCCTAGCCTTCTTCTTCTTAATTGGTGGTGTAGATTCTAATTGGCTCAAATCCTGAGGTATTTCTACACTGATAGGCACTATAGTGGGGGCAGACCTAATTAAAGGGCGCTGTTTCCTTACTTGAGTGCGAGTGTTCCTAACTAAAGGACGCTCAGACCTATCCTCAATGGATGCATTCCTAGTTAAAGGGCACATTTTACCATCGAGAGTAAAGGTCCTACCAGTGGGACGCCATTGCCAGCCAACTTGGGCACGAGTTCTACCCGTTGGCTTCCATTCAAGACCATTCTTAATAGCATTCATTTCATTAACGTGATCAATCAGACACAAATCATGACGCTGTGAAAACATACATTCATTACAATTCCAGCAATTTAAATCAGAATTCACGAATGGTTTAGGCTGCTGCACAGGCGCAGAGCTTTTAGTCTTAACATGATTCGTTTTATTTAAAACTGAACTAGCATTCCTATTGTGGACTTCTACTTTCTTCTTTGTGGCACTACTAGTGGCGGGCTTGATCTTAGCTTTCTTGAGTGGCGATCCTTTAGCCTTAGTAGTCTCTTTTAATCCTGTAGAAGGCAAATTGGGAACATTAGCAGCAGATTTTAAAGGTGTCTTACTTGATTGTGCCAATGACGGTTTCGCTCCTGGAGTCTTATTAAATGGAGTAACAGCAATGGGCCTATTGTTAAGTAGTGCTGAACCTGGTGTACCTATGTATTGTAAATAAGCCAAGCAATATTGAACTCGCTTAACATATTCATGAGCCGAATAATAGTCGCTACTTGAGGGATCTAAGGCATAAAGATCGTCTAAAATATCCCTAAGAAGATCGACATGCTTAATGGCATTCCTCATATAATCATCGTATACAGCCGGGTTTCTCTTATGAAGCGGATTCTTATAAAGCACTACTTTCTTGGTTGTTGGAGCACTAGTGGACGGTGCAGAGTCGGTAGCTAAGTTATCAACAACTTCTTGTCGGGTGAGAAGAAGTGTCTCCTTTAACTCAGCCAAAACCATATTTTTGTCTATGAGCAGGATGTTCAAGTCAGAGATTTCTTCGCACTTTTGGTTCAGTTGTTCAATATAATATTGTTGCTGTGTCGCATTAAAAGCGAATCGATCTTCTAGTGAACCATAAAGAGCGGATAGTCCCTGCCTTGTCCGATCCATCTCCCCTAGAACAGTTGATAGTCTAATTTCTAAGACTTGGTTTTTAGACTCTGCGGCCTCTAGTTCCATTCTTAATGTTTCCTTTGATGATATCTCTCTCTTTAATCTCATGATTTCTTCCTCTAATGTCTTAACAATTGCAATCATCTTGTCACTTGTCTCAACACCGTTTTCACAAACATTTGATATCAAAAGATTTTCATTTTGAGCTTGTTGTTTTAATTCTAAAGATATACAATGTTGTTCTAGTTGATTAAAGCGTTGAGAAAGTAAATTATAAGAATCTTGTAGCTTTAAAAACTCAGCGTTAGATTCGTGACAAGAATGATTATCTACCTCATTTACAGTTTCAGCAACATTTATAGAAATATCACAAACATCATCACAAATATCCTCACAAATATTCACAGCATCACAATTAATCATAGTGGATGTAAGCTCATTCGAATAATTAACATTTACAGTGGTAAGCACATCACACGAGATTACTTCAGACAAGAATCGGTCATATTCAGTTAAAATCTTTTCCTTTTCAATTAGTTGCAGTTCGTAAGCGGTGTCCATTTCATAAAACACTTTTTGAACTTCCCCAATTTCAAACTGAAGATTTTCCTTAAGAGATGCAAAACTTTCTTTTAGACTTTCGACAAACGGATTGATCTTAGTCTTAAACACCTCGTTCATGTGTTCGAAAGCCCATTCTCCGGCGTTTAAGCCATTTGAAGTCGTACATTCCAAAATGACCTTGTCAAAGGTAGTAAAGTATCGGTTAATCTCTTTCAAGTTTAACCATACAGTGCTAACCGGTGGAAGATTCTTTGGAATTTCCTTAGGATCCTCCATGTTGACAAGTGTAGGAAATGTACTAGGGCGTTCTTCCTCTAACATGTAGGTTGGTGCTGTGATAAGATCTTTATCCATATGGAATCGAACTCTAAAATCAGTTTTAGCAAGCTCCTTATTCATTTTAAAATAATCACACTCGGGATATTTTGCAGAATTGTATGACCGATCCTCATCAACTAGATCCTTACTTGTTCGATCATTGGGAAAAACAATCGGGTCTAAAGCCAATCCTAATTGAGTTGCATTATAAAGTCTAGGACTATGTCTTAAAGCTTGTTTTGCATACCGTGGATTAGGGGGAAGGCCTTTTAGACGTGATAAGTTAAACTCTTTAAATGAAGCATCAAATAAGTGAACTAGTTGTGAAGCAGCATATTGTCTTAACAGCAAGTAGTCTAGACTTCTAATCTTATTAGTAGCATTAATCTCCATTTCAGTCTTCTTAGATTCGAGTAATTCAAAATCAGTTTGAAGTTTTTGAAAATTAGTGACCACTAACTCCTTTTCTTTAAGTTCACTAGACAGATTTGCTCTTAAGTTTTCGATTTCTTGCAAGTGACTCATTTGTTTGTTTCTAAAATGATCATATTCGAGATTTGTGAGAACACTAGACGAAGGCACTAATTCCAAAGTTTGTACTTTCTCATTGCTTAAGGCAAGCTCATCAGACAAATTCTTATTCTTAGCTAAGGTTTCTAAGAGTGCAGCATTCATTTGGCTAAGTAGTGTAGCAGGAACCATGACCAAATCTTGTTGAGCAGGAGTAGGCATATGCGAACTGGTTCCCGGTTGTGATTCACTCAAAGTCTGGGGACTCACATTGATATTGCTATCATTGTTTGTCTCCTCGTTTGAAAGACTCATCACCGAAGATTCATTCGAATTAGCACTCTCTTGCCCAACTTGATGTGGTTGAATACTAGCATCAGTGGCATTATCAGTGTTATTAATAAGTACCTCAGATTTCTTATCTGGCCCTAAGCTGGAGAATGTTGCCATGAAAGCAGCCTTTGCAGTTTGAAAGTCATCACAGTCGGAATCATACGCATCAAGATCATCGGCTTGGTAAGCTGCATTTTGCGTGGTGACAACGTCTTGTTCAGCAATCCCTGGGTCAGCAAGAAATGCAAGCTCCTCTTCATCAAGTTCCCTTCCTTGAGCCTGAGCATTTACCAGATAGATCTTTTCTGCAAACCACTGTCCATCCCTTCTCCTCTTGGGTTTCTTACAATCCCTGGACATATGACCCTCTTCTTTGCAGTTGTAGCAGGTAATCATTCTCAATTTGCCTGTATTAGCCCGTGGAGGATTGTTAACCATTGGAGCAGGAGCAGGAGTGATTGTGCGAGCATTGGTTGAAGTGGAAGATCTCCCCTGATATGGTTGAATTGGCTGAACCATGACCCTGCCATTCTCAATTGTAGCTTGTTGGCGAGAATTGGATGAATTCCTCAACTGATTGTTGGTAGGAGCTGATCCTCTGAATCCTCGTTTGCTTAAAGTTCTTGTGAGATATGCAGACATAGTAGTTAGCACTTCAACTGGGTCAGCTCCTTGTTGGAAAACAGGAACAGGGACTTCTTCATCATCACAATACAATGCTTGATCTGGATGAGCTGCATAATCAGTAGAAGGAATACTCATTTGATCAGGGTAGCTTGTTTGAAATGCTGCATTCTCTTGATAAGACGAATATGAAGGCTGAGCATAAGGTGCAACATTTGCTGGATGAAGTTGTGAACCATACTGTGATGTGGGTGCACTGAACCGATATTGTTGCTGATGTGAGGTGGGGGGTTGTGGTAAGATCGAGTATTGGGGAAAAGTTGGTGTCATGTAAGGTGATGCATGATAGGCTTGATGTCCCAAGATATAAGGTGTGTTGTTGTGTGACAAACTTGGTTGATTCGCCATCAAAGCTAAAGAATCTGGATACATACCTCGAGGAGAACGGTGCATAATCACATGCTTCTCATGCTGCTGAAGGAAGGCATATATTTGATCCAAATTGCACTTGTGCAGATCCCTGGTTAACTTGACATCGGTAATATACTCACCCCATTCAGCTTGAGGTAGAGTATTCAAGAATTTGGTGTTAACCTGGAAAGGAGCAATCTCAAGATTGTATACATTCAGATCATTCATGAGTGTGGTGAATCTAAAGTAATAATCGTGAAGTGTTTCCCCTGGGTTGTAGGTGAATCTATCAAACAGGTCATACAACTGACATTCCCTTTCCTGTTTTGTGAGAGATGTACCTTGTAGCAACACCTTAAGACGTTCCCATAAGTCTTTTGCTACCGTATACTTGCTTACCATCCTATAAATATCATGGGGAAGAGCTTGAAGAATTGTTTGAAGAGCTTTTTCATCTGCATCTACAACAAGTTGTTGAGCTGGAGTGAGTTCTTCAAATTCTCGTGGTCTTGTCACGTTGTCAACCGTAATGGTGCCATAGTCGAGTGGACCATTCAAAATCGATTTGACCATAAGCCTTCCGTATGTTGGTTTCCCCTTTAGATATTGCATCATTCGACCTTGCCATGCCTCAAACACCTCTTTAATAAGCATCGGTGGACGACTATCAGTCCCCGTTATGATCGAGATATCCGTAAGAGATGTCATCTGAGGCATTAATGAACTTGGATTCATTGTGATCACTTAACAGACTCAAAGATTATCGTTTGATCGAGCAGTGAAGAAAGGTTGAGAATTTGTGTTGTGTTGGTTGAACTCAAGATTAAATCCACTAAAGATCGTCGAAAAAACTCAAATACCCCTTGAACTTGCTTATACGGAATAACCCAAACTCAGAATAACCCCTTATTCGGAATAATGCCTATTCGGAATAATCCTATGCTGAAAAATACCCTATTCGGAATAAACCCTATGCAGAATAACCCTTATGCGGAAAAACCCCTATTCGGAATGTTTTCTTCAATTCGGAATATTTTGGCAATTTGGCTTATTCGGAAAAACTGGTCTATTCGGAATATTTCCTAATTTTGGCTATTCGGAAAAATGGTGTCTATTCGGAAAAGTTGGCTATTCGGAAAATTGGTGTCTATGCGGAAAGATTGGCTATTCGGAAAAATCTTCTATTCGGAAAGATCTTCTATTCGGAAAAAAACTTCTCTATTCGGAAAAACCTTCTCTATTCGGAAAATTTTCTTCTATTCGGAAAAAATTCTCTATTCGGAAAATTTCTTCTATTCGGAAAAAATTCTCTATTCGGAAAATTTCTTCTATTCGGAAAAAAAAAATTCTCTATTCGGAACAATTTCTTCTATTCGGAAACTCCTCCTATTCGGAATCCTATTCGGAATAAACTGTCTATGCTGAAAATCCTCCTATTCGGAATCCTATTCGGAAAAACTGGAAGAAATTGTTTCCGAGACTTAAAAAGAAGCTTTTTACCCCGATTTTTGATCCAAAACCACAAAAAGTTTTATGATTTTTACCAAAATAAGCTAAACCCAATCCTTATCAATCAATCCCAATAACAAAAACACCAAAAATAACAAGATTCAAGATTGATTTTTCCTAAAGATCACTAATAGATTCAAAAACTAAAAAAATAACACAATCCTTACCTTAAATCACCCCATAGCTCTTGATACCAAATGTAGAAATTGATAACCTATGAATCTATGAAGTGGGTTGATGTTTTTCTAGTGAGAGAAACTAGAGAGAGAAAGTGAGAGAAATATATGGAAGATTTTATTAATATGAAAAGTGAATGAAACAACAACCAACCCCTTTCCATAGTGGAAAGGGGTATTTATAGTCCAAGCCAAACATTGGGCTTGGGCCGGTCCATGACAAGCCCATGGACCGGTTCTTACTTAAGTTAATAAGCAAATAACAACTAATTACTAACTACGAGCTATTACAACATAAATCATATTGTGGAGCGACCGATACTTCTAATATACGTTAAAACGTATTTCTAACAAATAACAACCTGAGCACATATAAGTCCCGACCCAGAGTCTCTGCACTTCTCACTGACTCTGGGTCCCCCTCATTATTAAAAGAGTCCCAAAGAATTTATTCTTTTGGAAAGACTGAATCACCACCCTCAGTCTTTCTAGGGGCAGCGACAAAAGGCGACCATCACCCTCATATTAATTCACAATCAAAAGAGTCCCAGGGAGTAATCCCTCAGGGGGAGCTGGATAATCACACCCAGCTATCCCAGGGGCAGAGAAAGGCGACCATTCCCATATCATGTTTCACAATAAAAGAGTCCCAAGGAGAAATCCTTCAGGTGGAGCAGGATAATCACACCCAGCTATCCTAGGGGCGGCGAACGGCGACCATTCACCTCATAACTTTCATATATAAAAGAGTCCCAAGGAGTAATCCTTATGGGGGAGCTGGATAATCACACCCAGCTATCCTAGGGGCAGCGAATGGCGATCCTTCAACATATCTATTTCACATTAAAAGAGTCCCAAGGAGAAATCCTTAGGGGGGGCTGGATAATCACACCCAGCTTTCCTAGGGGCAGCGAATGGCAAACCTTCAACATATCTATTTCACATTAAAAGAGTCCCAAGGAGAAATCCTTAGGGGGAGCTGGATAATCACACCCAGCTTTCCTAGGGGCAGCGACTGGCGATCTATAACTGCATTATTATTTCACAACTGGTCTCTAACAACTCTTATAATAGGCTCACAATCTTCATCAGGAACAACTTAACAATGATGATTACTCGATTGCTGATGACGAATCCGCTGAAGTTGCCACAATTGATCTTGATGCCCTCTCAGACATTGAATCATTGCCTGATGATGAAGTTTTTGTTGTAGAGGAAGGCACCTTCACCTCTGACATTGAGGAGATGAGCACTGATGATTACAATCTGTCTTCCATTGAGCTGAAGACTGCCTCTGTTCCATCACTTCCAAATGTTAAGGAATTGGCTGCCAGAAAGCTATGGGAACAGCGATCTTGCTCACCTGCACCTATTCCATTCCCCACCTTGCCAAACGTTTTGGAACTAGGGGCTAAGCAACACTTGGAGTATTTACTATCCCGCAAGTCAGCACAAGTTCCCAGAATGAAAGATGTACAGGAATTGGCTGCTGAGGCTTTATGGGAAAAGAGAGGGGATATCAGCACCACAAAGCCCAAAGTCACAAATGATGATCTCCTCTCTGAAATCCAAACACTCACTAATGCTGCTGAGGAGCTCACCACCAATCTAGAGACTTCGCTAACTTCATCAGTGTAATCTTCTATAATAGCTATGCTTCCGCAACTACTAAACAATGCTCTGAAGGCACAACTACCTACTCTGCTCAACCACAGTCTTCAGCAGTAAATACCCTCTGCTCTCACCTCAGCAGTGAAGGCAAATGTTGCAGCTATAGCTCAGGCTGCTGAACCCTCAAGGCTTCTTCTTCAGGAACTTCTCCAAGGTGAACTTAAAGAAATTTGCATATTTGTTCACAACGAGTTCCTTCGATTCAATAAGGCAGGTTCAGGCACAGCACCTGCTGGAGCTATGTCTGAGGGGGAGAATTCTGCCTCCTCCTCTGAAGAAGAAGCTGATGCTGCACCTAAGGGGGAGCAGCACAAAAAACAGCTCACACCTGAAATTCCAACACCCACTCCACTGAGATCTTTCAAGTCCGCTGTTGAATCTGCGAAAGATAAGGGAAAAGGAATTGCTGTTGAGCAACCTGAGATAACCTTACACTCCCTTCAAACTGAAGGTGGATCCACAGCTAAACCCTCCAAAAACTCTAAACTCAACAAATTCAAGAGCGCTGATGAACCACCACTCACCTCAGAGCAAGCAAAAGCCCAAATCATTGAACATCAAAGATTGGCAAACATCATGGCTGCTGAATTAAGAAGCAAAGAAGCTCTGGACAAGCTCTCTCCCTCTGCTAAGAAAGCTCAGCTTGTCAAGCTCAAGGAACTGGAGGACAAGAGGAACAACCTCTTAAAGGAATATCAAAGACTTGTCAACCAGAGAGCTGAACCCGGTCGTATCACCAAGTATACATGTTTCACTGACAAAGACAAAAGGGTGGTAATGACTATTTATAGGGAAAATGATATACAGAACTACAAAGTCTCCAGTGACTTTAAACTCAGAGATCTGAGCCTCTTTGAGTGGTTGGAATTGCTGGCTCTTGCCCAAAAGAAGACTGGGCCTGGTGCTGCCCAAATGATGAAAAACATTCAAGCAAAACTTAATTGGGTAAGAGACACAACAAAGAAACTGAAGGCACCCCTGCCTCTACAACTTTCTTCTCAACTACCTCCTCAGGTGTAAAGGAAAAGGAAAACCCCAATGGGGCCTCTCATAGAAAGGCTGGTCACTGAAGACGTAGTGGTCGATGGGATGCAAAGGAACTTGGTCCTTCCCAAAGAAATCACCAAACCCATAGAAGGCCAAGTATACTCAGAACCAGAGGTAGGTATGGTCTTTATGAATGGCAACTGTGATTATGCTTTTCAGCGGTTGAATGAGCTACCTCTGGCATCAACAATTCAGCTAATCAGACTCAAGCAGGGCATCCTAAGGAATTGCAAAGAAGCTGATGAGTTCGATTTTGAAATTGAACTTGTCATCAACTCTAGGAGTGACAAAGTCGAAGCCAAGAGATTCTATGATCAAGGCCTCGATCGCTGAAGAACCTATTTACTTTTGTTTAAGTTTACACCCCAGGGTGTTCTTGTAATAGACTAGGTTCATTCTGTTTAATAAAACTTTGAGGTATGTTTGTTAAATTATGTGTAAGAAGAAGCTGTGTACTCACTTACAATAATTTTAGACTTAGTATAATTTATAAACAAATAGGGAGAGATTGTTGGGCCAATGAAAGTTTTAACAATGGCCCTGTCTAGATTTGTTTAAATTAGACTAAGTGTTTAAAGGTCGCTGAGAAGACCAGCGACAGAGACTAGACCAGTGGAAGGCAAAGCCTCAGCTGGCACACCAGGATCATTCAAGTCAAAGACAACGTCATAGAAGTCGAAGACAATCTGAAGTCAGACTCACCAGCGATTATGGATAGCTGGGATGTCAAAGGAATGCACTGGTGTTCAGGGATCTCTGAGTTGACAACACTCAGAGATCACTTAAGAACCCTAGAGACTTGGATCAAGCAAAGCTTATCCAACCCTTTATAGTTTAGGCGGGAGAATCTTGCAAGTGTTTTGAGCGGGACAAAACAAGAGATTCAAGTCAATGCCTAGTACGACCTAGTGGGACAAAGGTGAACAGTTGGCAGAACTGTTCACCTAAAGTAGTTAAAGGCATGTCTCGATTTGGACATGCATTTAATACGTTGTACTCTTCCACTCAGAAGATGACACGTATCAACTACTCCCACTAAGGATACAACCTCGTACCACTATAAATAGGGATGATAAAGAAGTTAAGATTCAACCCTTGTGCTTGGAATCTTAATCTAAGTTCTTTCTCCCACTGGATCCACTGAGCCCTCAGTTGTCCATCAGCGACTCATTGGTTCTCTTGTAAACTTGAGTCTCGAATCAAGTTTACTTGTTCTAGGGTTCATTTCTTGTTGTTATTCAACAGGTGTATTCATAACACTTTGTAATACTTTGTTGATAATAGTTAATAAAGCATTACTCGTTTGAAAAGTATATCTATTGTGTGTTATTGTTTTTCGTGACTTAGTTTCAACAATTGTTGTATTTTGGGACTTTCAATAAGCACTCAAAATAAGCTTTCCTAAGCTTATTGCTAAACAGACCAAAAATTAACACTATCAGTTGGAACTCCTTTCCTACTGCTAGTATCATTTTTACCACTGCTAAGCTACTGGACAAAAGTCCATGCACATGTCACTTTCAGAATTAGGGTTTTTTTGTCTCTAGTGCATGAAAATTTGATTCAGGACTTGAAACCAATTTCATAATTTTTCTTATTTTATTTAGGATTTTTCTGCTTAATTAGATTTTTATTTACTGTTCATTTGGTATTTTTTAGATTTCATAGCTATTTAAATTAACTTTTTATTTTCTGTTTTTGGCATTTAGTGCCAAAAATACTTGTTTTTCAGTTTAAAAATTTTCCTAGACTTAGAATAAATATTTAAGATTTTTAGTTAAAAAAGTTTTCACTGTTCACCTTTTATTTATTTTTTATAATTAATTTAGTTTAATTAGGGTTTAATATTAAACTGTTTTTGTCTTTTAGTGGTAAATTTAATATTTTTCAATATTTTTCATTTTTCTTCTATTTATTAGAGTAAATTAGGATTTTTAAAATTGAGAAATTATTTTTGGCATTATTTTATTATTTTTTTTACAATTATTTTAGTTTTAAAATAGTTTTTAGTGATTTAAAAATAGAAAAATAGTTTTTAAAAATTAGGAAAAATACTTTTTAGTCTTTAGATAATATAAGTAAATTATTTGTTCAATAAAATAATATTTTGGACATTTTGATTAATTATATTTAATTTTAGGGCTTTAATTAACATTTAAAATTGAATATTTAATTAATAAAAGGTTTTAAAATATTTTTATTGGATTTTTATTCTTATTTATATTATTTTAGACTACTTTTAGCTTTTAATTAATATGTAGGTTTAAAATTTTTAATTTTGTAGTTTTTTTACAGTTTTACGTGAACGCCTTTTCGTCTTAGCTCGATCCGTCTTCTTAACCGTCATTTCTTTCTTATTTCTATTTTCTCTTTTCTTCTCATAAAAATAAAATCATCATTAATCAATTCATTACACAATACACGTGCCTCCTTGGGAAACGAACTTGAACTTTCTTAATGGTCATTAGTGCTCGGTTTTCCTAAACCGACACTTAACGCTTACCACTACTTTGTTGCTCTTTTCCTAAAAGGGTATACAAAAACTATACATCAAAATGGCGCCGCTGCCGGGAGGCGTGTTGTGTTTTGATTGAAAAATTGTTTTCTTTATATAGCCATAATTAGTATTTGTATTAGTAGCACTCTACTAATACGTATTATCGTTTTTCGGTTTTTGTGTGAATACTATTACTATATTGTATACGTAGAACAATAAATTCACAAGTACTCCAAATACGTGAGAAATCACAACCTTGACTTGGGAGGTCATTACCCAATCATTGTATTCGAATCTCAAACCAAAGAAAAAAGACAAAAATAGATAAATACTTTCGTGAAGCTCGATTTTGATAAAAACTATAAGGTGGGTATAAGGCGGTTGTATTTCACGACCTAAAGGAAAAAGGCTCTTAAGTGCTTCGCGCCGCCTCGTTTCCTCCGCTTGCTTGTGCTTATTTGATTTTGAGAGTGAATCGAGGGTTTTGCCGCCCAAAGTATTACTAAGTATCATATATATTTTCTTGGTTTCTATTGATTAAACCCTCTTGAACGACTTGGTGTTCCACCATCGTTCTAAAGTCATCGAAGGCGTTCACTCCACGTGATCGTTTTCATTCCTTGAGGCTTCTTTAATCGAGAGATTTGATTAAGGAGGAGATTTGTAGATTTTTGTCTACCTAATACATTTCACCAATTTCCAAAAAAGTTAATACCATCAAAAACCACAAAAAAATTGAAAAATTAAAAACACCAAAAAGAATCTTCTTTGCTCCTCTCCTCGTTGTACGTGACGTTTATGCTAACTCGTAATCAAGCAAAACGTGCACGTAGACGAAAGAACAAAACTCCCACTCCAACTCATTCTAGTGAGGAGTCTCCTATTGACGAACCCATTGTACGAGAAGCACCAACCATGGTGAATCGAACTATGATGGAGTTACTTCAAGCACCCACCGAGGGTTATGGAGAAGCTATTGTAATTCCCGCTATCCTTGCGGAGAATTTTGAGGTGAAAACGGGTTTGTTGTCGATGATCCAAAACAACAAATTCCGTGGTGATGAAAAGGACAATCCACACAACCATATCCGCCAATTCAATCGTCTTACCGCCACGTGCAAATTTAAGGATGTCTCGAATGACTCGATTAAGATGATGCTTTTTCCGTATTCCTTAGCGGGGCCCGCTAAAATTTGGTTAGAGAAAGAGCCACCCAATTCTATATTGACGTGGAAGGATCTCGTTTCAAAGTTCGTGAACCAATTTTTTCCGCCCTCTAAGACTACGCATTTGAAAAATGAGATTTCTAAATTTTCACAAGAATCAAATGAAAGTTTTTCAACGGCTTGGAATAGGTTTAAGGAGATGTTACATGAATGTCCTCATCACGGTTTTTCCGACTTGCATCAAATCGACACGTTTTACAATGGACTTAATGATCATGAAAGAGATTATTTAAATGTCGCCGCGGGTGGTAATTTTTTGTGTAAAACGGTTGAAGAAGCTTTGGTGATAATTGAAAATAGGTCTAAGGTTTATAGCCCTCGTAACACACCGAGTGTTGCCAAATTGGGCTCGTCATCGTCTCGTAGCATTAATGCTTTACATGATGAGGCAAATGAAGAAAATCGTTTTTTTGATAGATTTGCTAACCTTATGTCCCATTGGAAAGCTCAAGAAGCTTCGAATTCCGCTTCGGTTAAAGCGGTTTCTAAGAGTTGTTTGTCGTGTGGTGGAGCTCATGATCTTTCCGAGTGCATTACCGCGGATGGTAACACTTCGAGTGCTTATGTAGCCACGGGAACTTATAACCAAAACGGTCAAGGTTCCCGCCAAAATCAAGCTCCACCAAATCAAAATGTTAATAATTATCGAAACAACAACCAAGGTAATTATCAAGGAAATCAAAGGAATTACAACAAGGGTAATTATCAAAGTGGAAATGGGCAAATTTCGAATCAAAACCAAAACCGTGATTTTTAAACTTCGACTCAAGGTTTTCAAAACGATCACACCAAAAATCTTCAAGGAGAATTTTTGAAATTATGCTAAGGCAAACGATGCTAAGTTTGATAATATGCAACGTGAAATGGTTAGCTTAAGATCCGAGTTGAAAAACGAGCTTAAAAACGAACTTGCTAATGAACTTAAAACTCATGCTAATAAAATGGAAGGAAATGTTCAAAGACTCCAACAAAATCAACAAAAAATGGAGCAAGGTCAACATGAGATTAAGCAAGAGTTGTTAAAAGCGGATGCTAGGCAATCTAAATTTGAAGACCGAATGGGAAAAATGTTTGAAGCTATCATGTGTAAACCCTCTTCTTCGGGTGGTCTTCCTAGTGATACCATCGTGAACCCGAAAGGAGAATTGAAGGTTATTACTACTCGTAGTGGTAAAACTTTCAAAGAACCCATTTCTCGTCCAAGTACTTCTATGGAGAAGGAAAAAGAGAAAGAACCCGAGGTGGTGGTCGAAAAGGAGCAAATTCAAAGCCCACGAAGTACCGCTCAAACCACACCTACGGTTGAACCAATACCAATAGTGGAACCCGAGATTCCAAGGCCGATGCCTATGCCTATGCCCCAACCCACACCACCCTTACCCTACCCTTCAAGACGAGACAAGGAAAAGGCACAAGAACGAAATAATTAGCAATTTGAACTTTTTATGAAAATGTTTCGTGACTTGCATTTTAATATAAGTTTTGCCGACGCCTTGGTCATGATGCCTCGATTTGCCGCGAACTTCAAAAGTATGTTGAATAACAAAGAGAAATTGCAAAAATCGTCTAGTTGTTCATCGGTTTTTCTAAGCCGCATACCTCAAAAAGTCGGTGATCCCGGCAAGTTCTTAATCCCATGTGCTATACAAGACATGGAAGAATGCTACGCCTTGGCCGATCTTGGTGCTAGTATTAATTTGATGCCTCTTGAGATTTTTAAATCGCTCAATCTTCCCAATCTCACTCCTTCAAGAATGTCAATCGAAATGGTCGATCATTCTACGATTCTAGCTTGTGGAGTTGCCGAGGACGTCTTTGTGAAAGTTGGAAAGTTCTACTATCCCGTACACTTTATTGTTGTTGACATTCCTATCGATCCTAAAGTTCGTCTAATTTTAGGTCGATCATTTTTGGATACCTCGAGAGCACTTATCGATGTGCATGCAAGGAAAATCACTCTTCGTTTCAATGAGGAAGAACTCGTCATTAATGCAACTCAATACTCCACTCTTTCTCATGTGTATTCGATCACGTCTTTGTACAATGTCAATCCCATCACAAACATTTGTAAAAAGATTTCCAAAAGATTTTTAGAAGTTGTTGAGAAAAATGAAGTTCCGTCCCCTCCGCCGGTGGAGGTTAAGAGTGTTAAGCCTACGATTCCAATTGTGAATGATTCTTCGGATGATGAATGTGTTGATCCCGATGGGGAAGTTTTCTTTGTCGACAAACGTTTTGAGAACTTACCACCACCTATACCAAAACGGTTTTCAAATGTGAGAATTTTTAGTGTGACTAACATTGCTTTAGAAACACCAAATATTTTTGACATAATTAAATCGGGTTTTCACAAGGAGAGTTTAAAAGATGAAAAAGGAAAAGACTTTAAATTGAATTTAAAAGATTTTTCTATAATGCTAACTCCGTCATCACCACGTGTATTGAGTACTACAAGCTCGTCTTCTCCTTTTGACGATGCTTTGTGTGGACTTAGTGTGGGGGAATCCCCTTATGTTCCCTCCCCTTTCTCCACCGAGGACGAGATATTTGATCCTGGAATTGATTATATAGGGAAATCTCGGTCTTCCACCGATGCAATAAATGGAAAATCTTTCTATTTGATTGGTGCGAGTCTACCTCGAGTAGCTCAATGTTTTTATGACTTACCCATTGTCCCACCCTTCTATTTCTTCTCATCTATTTTCTTGAAACCCTTTGGGTTTTTGTTGACTCATGATGAAGTGGCGTTGATTTGTTTTTCCAATGAAAACGAGAACGCCATCTTCGATCCCGGTATTTTGCACCATTAAAGGACTTAGTCCTTTATACCGGTTGTTTTTGGGCCTTGTTTATCATGTAAGCCCCACTAAAAATTGACCACACCATGATTATCCCTAAATGATCGCATTTATGGGGATTCGAGTCGAGCTTTTGACTCGGTTATCAAAAACAAGGTGCCTCGTGGGGGAGACCCATGCTTATCCATGTATATATTATTGCTTTCTAATTAGTTTAATGTGAGGGGATTTGTGCCCTTCCAACCTTTGTTCCGTGGTTGTTTGTGCATTGTGGTTTTTAGATCATAATCTTCAAGATTGGAGCCTCTCGTGTTCTTTTATGGGAGCACTCGATCATTTGCTTTGAAGACTTTCTCAATATCCAAATGATATATCCTTTGATGTTCTAACCTTAGGTTATTAGCACACTTCATAAACGGCTATTAATTTATTGGTTACACCCTTTCCATGCTAGATTAGGCATTCGACTACGTCTCTAGTATGGGGGTGTTTGCACCCCTAGACTCGAAACATTGAGGACAATGTTTAACTTTAGTATGGGGGGGGGGGTGAATAGATACTTGCCTTGCCAAACCTTCACGTTTTCCAAAGTTTATCTTTTTGTTTATCATTTTTGTTGCAAAATAAGGCTAAAAATGGCCAAATTTTAAATTTTTTCTCATGTTTTATAGGTGTTTAAAGACACGAATGTAGGTTTTCCGATGGCGAGAATAAGAGTAATATTTGACTCGACCGTGCGTGTTGAGCACTTAGCTTTGATTCCTTAACTACACATTAGGCTAAGTCTCTTAAATGAGGACGAGAAATGATAGAGTTAATTATAAGTTACTATGCTAAACATAGAGTACTCGTATTCTTTCAAAAACTCATGTGTTCTCGTTGTTTGCTTATTCTCCCTTCGCTTGTAAATATTTTTTGCTTAATAAATATTGACTTAGCGGTTTAGTTAGGATTGTTGGGTTTCTAGTCTTTTCTAGTAGCTTCCGTGTAATTAAATTGGGAAGACATTAAGGTATCGCCAGCGTCACGGTTTTGAAGTATTGGCACCCCAATAATCGAAAGCTTCACCCAATAATAAGATTTCAAGTGCTCACCTAAATCAAGCAAACAATTTGAAGCCCCACAAGGCCGAAAAATCTATGCAAAATTGAAAGTGAATCAAGCCTTAATCTTCGAAGCTTTAAAGATCCAAAATTCGCTTTAGCGTGAGGATATACGTCTTTGGCTAATAAAACCACCGATGAGGCGGATAATAAAAGGCAAGGCAAGACCGAAGTCATAATAAAAGCTTCATGGCGAAGTTGAATAAAAGATGGAGGTAAACCAAAGATAATAAGGCCCTTCCGTTAGGGGGCGTATAAAAGTCTTGGTAATAAGTCTCATGTTCAAAACCGTTATAAAACCGTGTTTATCGATTCTTCTTGTCAACTTAATTTTTTGACATCGTTGTCTATTAGGAGGGGTTATTGATTTGATGGTCTTAGTTACACCGTTTGGAGGTGCTATGATACTTTATTCTAGCATTGCGTGAGGGCACGGCAATGGTTTAGTATGGGGGAGTATTTTGATGTACAGTTTTTGTATACCCTTTTAGGAAAAGAGCAACAAAGTAGTGGTAAGCGTTAAGTGTCGGTTTAGGAAAACCGAGCACTAATGACCCTTAAGAAAGTTCAAGTTCGTTTCCCAAGGAGGCACGTGTATTGTGTAATGAATTGATTAATGATGATTTTATTTTTATGAGAAGAAAAGAGAAAATAGAAATAAGAAAGAAATGACGGTTACGAAGACGGATCGAGCTAAGACGAAAAGGCGTTCACGTAAAACCGTAAAAAAACTACAAAATTAAAAATTTTAAACCTACAAATTAATTAAAAGCTAAAAGTAGTCTAAAATAATATAAATAAGAATAAAAATCCAATAAAAATATTTTAAAACCTTTTATTAATTAAATATTCAATTTTAAATGCTAATTAAAGCCCTAAAATTAAATATAATTAATCAAAATGTCCAAAATATTATTTTATTGAACAAATAATTTACTTATATTATCTAAAGACTAAAAAGTATTTTTCCTAATTTTTAAAAACTATTTTTCTATTTTCAAATCACTAAGAACTATTTTAAAACTAAAATAATTGTAAAAAAATAATAAAATAATGCCAAAAATAATTTCTCAATTTAAAAAATCTAATTTACTCTAATAAACAGAAGAAAAATGAAAAAGATTGAAAAATATTAAATTTACCACTAAAAGATAAAAACAGTTTAATATTAAACCCTAATTAAACTAAATTAATTATAAAAAATAAATAAAAGGTGAACAGTGAAAACTTTTTTAACTAAAAATCTTAAATATTTATTCTAAGTCTAGGAAAATGTTTAAACTAAAAAACAAGTATTTTTGGCACTAAATGCCAAAAACAGAAAATAAAAAGTTAATTTAAATAGCTATAAAATCTAAAAAATACCAAATGAACAGTAAATAAAAATCTAATTAAGCAAAAAAATCCTAAATAAAATAAGAAAAATTATGAAATTGGTTTCAAGTCCTGAATCAAATTTTCATGCACTAGAGACAAAAAACCCTAATTCTGAAAGTGACATGTGCATGGACTTTTGTCCAGTAGCTTAGCAGTGGTAAAAATGATACTAGCAGTGGGAAAGGAGTTCCCACTGATAGTGTTAATTTTTGGTCTGTTTAGCAATAAGCTTAGGAAAGCTTATTTTGAGTGCTTATTTTGGACAATAAGGCACCCTTATACTCAGTTGAGTATAAGGAGTCAGATTACACACAAAAAACAAGCAAGTACTTAACAAAATCAAGCTCAACTAGGCACAAAAGTTTCTGATTAAGCTATGGCAGGTCTGGGGGTATTTTCTGATGCAATTGACACAAAAGATGATTTTCAATGGCTTAAATCTTGAACAATAATCAACCAAACAGCATATAATCAGTACACAATCCTTAAACAACCTATTGTCTAACAATGGGTAAGATTTGATGAACAAATTTCCACAAAATTGGCAGAAATATGACCTTACTGATTTTAGCTATGTTTTCACCTTTTTTAGCATGCAACTTTGTTCAAAATCCTACCAAACTGAAAGACAAGTAACAATAACACCTATAGAACACCTAAGAAGTGTGTTTAAACAAGTTTTAACACAAAATCTCCCCAAGAAGTTCAGTTAAATATGCAAAACCAAACACTCCTTTATATTTTCTGAAAATGATTTTTCACACAAAATCACATTAAATCCAAACCAAATTGATTTTAATCACTCCTAACATGCATATTATGCCAGAATAACTCAAATCAAACCATAAACTAACACCTAAACAGATCTTCACAAATTTCATGCAAAATCAAAATAAACTAAAAACTGAAAAAGGGACAAGGCTTTTACCATGTTGGACCTACATCCAGGCCCAACAATGGCTGCTAGCCATCTCCAAACAGGCCCAGGCTTGTGCAGATCTCTTAGACAACACAAGAGCTCCAATGGATTTCCTGCAATGAACAATGAACAAACAAACAATGCACTTTCTGATTTTTTCTTCAAAAAAAAAAAATCTTTCACAAACCTAGAAACCAATAAACCTTGAAACTTGGATACGTTTTAAAACAAATTCAAATTCAGAAAATCAAATATCCAAGTCCACTTTCACTTTCTTGGACTAATAATTTCTGAAATTTAAAACCTTTTTCAAAACCTCAAAAACACAAAGTGATTAAACAATTTTAATGGAACTCAGTATTCTAGCCAAAACAAACACCAACTTTTAATAACTTATAAAAGGAATTACATTTACCAAATACCAAACTTTATATTCATTAAAAAGGGATTACAAGAATTTTGCTAGAAAAACTGGAACAAAGAATAGGGACACATTTCGTCTCCTATTTATACAACTACTTGGACTATTCTAGAATTATAATAAAATAATACAAAGGAGAAACCCTAGATACTGGAATTCCCAATCTGCCCTTGGTCTTCTTGGGGAATCTTGGTCAATAACTTATCATGTGATGTTTGCCAGCTGTTGTTTGTGATCTTGGCCGTTTGAATGTCCTTGGGGAGCAAGAATTTGGTGAGAGCCGTTTGATTTCTGAGCATATTCTCATTTTACCAAAAATAGTGAAGCAGGGGAGTCTTGGGGGCCCAATGGGAGTCACGGGATACAAGTTTTGTGAGTGGGTTTGGGTTAGGGGACCTTTAATCAAGGTTCTGGAGTAAATGGGTCAAAACCCCTTTGTCTTGAGGGTTTAATAGATTAGGGTTTATGGGTTGTAAGTTTAAGCCAAGGGAGTGTTTTAATCTGATTTGGGGGAAAACGTTTTAAAAATGTGTTTAGGGGGGAAATTAGGGAGAGTTGACTGGGTTTGTTGACCAGGTTTATTTAATAAACCTGGTGGGTTTAGGTTGCGGGTTTGGGCTGGGTAAATGGGTAAGGGTTTGGGTAAATGGGTGGGTATGGTGACGTGTAAGGTAGGGGTTGGCTGGTTATGTTTGTGTGTCTCCCCACTTTATTCCCTGAAGTCTTCATTTTTGTTCACTTTGTAAATAATGGCAAATAAACTTCTTTCCTTTATAAATAACTTTGGCAGATTGTCATTTTTGGCACATTATGTTTCTAAACTTAAAACAAGGACCATAAATGCATATTTTTGGATTCTTCAAGGGTAAAACTTGTGTAATCTTCAAACATGGAGGTCTTCTTTTGCCAATGATGATTTCTTCAAGGTCTAGTCTTGCCAAGTCTTCAAAAAATAAGGGACTAAAGTTGCCAATCTTCAAAACTTCAAGGGCAATTTTGTAAATTCCATACTTGGGCCCGGTTCATTGTGCGGCTTCGTTTCCCGTGTTCGTTTTTGAATGATTCTTGTGATCTTTTTGTCTTTTCCTCAATATCCGTACCTAAAATACACAAGCAACAAACACGAGCATATATTTGGCAGTTTTAATTATATTTTATGCATTTTAAGCCGATTTGCACGATGAGACTATGTATAAAAGCAGTCTCATCAATACTTAATCAAGATCTAGAAACAGAAGGTGATTGATTGAGGTGTTGTGTGGACATATCTTGAAGAAGATCTAACTTGATCTTTGGGTTATTGGTAATCAGTTTTGGTGTATTGGAATTAGGGTTTGGTTGGTTGATTGGTTTTGGTTACTTGATCGTTCTTTCTTGGACTTAAGGTATGTTTTCAATATCTTTATGTTAATTACATTATATGCATAGATAACCGATTCTATCCGCTACATTTTACTCTTGATGCATGGATACTTGATTCGTATGGTTCTTAAATTTCAACAGTGGCATCACGAGACATTTCTATGCCATGTAATTACATAAAAACGCCTAAAACCGATGCAAAAAGAATTTTTTTTTCTTGAATAGTTGATTATGATTTAAATAGATCTTTAAATTGTTTATTTATATGTTATTAGATCCATAATTTTCTAGAAAAAATAAAGTTGGTTGCTTTTTAGGTTTATAGCAAACGTTAATTACAACTACGTGCACAATTTACGTGTTTTCTGATATGTTATGCATGTTTAAATTGTTTAAATCCATGAACCAGGTTTTTTAATTGTTAGATTACATGATTTATATGCTTAACATATGTTGGAATTGCTATGTGATAAGAAACGCCAATTGGATTGGTAAATGCATGCTTAAGGGGAGTTTTATAAAATTGTTTTAGGGCTGTGATTTTGACACCCGAACAGAAATATTTTTTATAAAATAATTTGTACACTTTCAAGGTCTGATTCCTAATTAGTCACTAAAAACTCGATTCTGCACAACGTTTTAGTTTTCGCCGAAAGCTGAGGAAGACTTTTTCCAACCGATTTTTAGCTTGCAAAACATAATTAGAATAAAATCTTAAAATTAGATTTTTAGATTTACTAAACTTAGTGCCCTAAAATAAGTTATTTTTGAAAAATATGGTCCCTTCTTATAGTTTATATTTGATATATTTGTCATGTTTTTTATGTTGCACAATTTGTTTGATTTATTGCTATAATGTTATATTGTGTATAAATGCAAAAAGATTTTTTAAGAATTAAACCGGACTAACGAGGGTAAGTAAATATTTGGTCGTTGACTAAATATTTTTTTTACTTTAAAACTATATAGAAAACTATCTTATATTCGACACCTATAAAATTTTAGTTAGATAACACTAGACTAGAAAAGGCGGATCTTCATGAGTTCCTAAAAAAGAAGGCCTCTTAACCAGCTTCTACAGCTGGCTAGCTTCTCCAGATCTTTCTTTATATCTTCCAAGACGACATAGAGTCGATGTGACCGTAGCAAGGTATGGTTGAATTTTCCATTGGTGCTCGGAAGAGATGTGAGGAAACCCCGATCAAACAAACCTATGGCACTTTATAAAGATTAGTACAACATTTTAAAACAATGGGTAGCTCGGTTTTGAATTACCGGTGGATTCATGAAACCATGGCATATGTTTTATTTAAGGAAAACTTAAAATATAGAAAATTCATTGTTTTAGAAACTTGTTATAAAAGGAAGTATTACATGTTTCCATTTATACGAATTTTTGTCATGATTTACAAAAATTATTATACCCACCTAAGTTAGTTTTGTGCTAACCAATTTATTAGCCACTTACATTTATTTTGTCATCAAAGACAGTCTTAAGATTTAACCAATGTGTGGCGCCATAATAACCTAGGGTCAGACCCGGAGTTATAAATCCGCAAACTAATATTGGATGACTTATGTTGTGTATTTTGGTCAAACCTTATGCACAAAGTACGAGTGAGGCAAACATGACATGACTACGTTTATACTAGATATTGTAGTCATGGCCTCATTTGTAACACCCCATTTTGATAAATGGCATATTACAAGATAATTATGGCGTGTCATCAAAGCATGCAAGGTAAATGTCTTAAAAACATTAAATGACCATAAAGGGAAATTCCGGAATCAAACATCGGTAGTCGAATATAAGCTCACACACATGAAATATAAGTACTGAACGGAAAAGGACTAAAAAATGTCCAAAAGAAATAGTGTAATGTATGGAAATGCATAAGGTAAAGAAGATTGGATAGCTTTCGTCCAGATGCACATACTCTCAAGGTCTTAAGTGCGTCGCTAGGTACATGCCGTTTGGGAACATGGAAAGGAAACGGATGAGCAGTGAACGGATATATAACATAGTATGAATCATATAAGCATAATAAAGACTAATAGCAGCGGAAATGTATAAGTCCTGGAAAACCTGGAACATGTTTATAAAAGTGGTTTTATAGTTTGAAAAACTTATGATTAACTTATGGATACTGTATTTTACATTTAGCCAGGAGCCCATATAGGTCATGAGGTCTCAACGTGCATGAATACTTATAGGGGTGACCTCATCATGCAATTAGAGGGGTTGCCTCTAATTATACTGGTCTGGGTAGGAGGGATCAACTCCTTGTGAAGGATGCAAGGCACACACCGGATTCACCATAAAAATCCTGACTGAAAACATGTAACTAGGATGCACCCATACGCCCCACATGATAATATAAATAAATGGCCAAAACTGAAAGGGACACCACGAGCAATCACTTCGTCGTGGGGAAGTCATAACACCGGTGCCTCTAGTGTTATGGTTATGGTACCTCCATAACTGGATGAACTGGCATGCATGTATATATAGCTCAGGCATTTAAAATAAAACATAAGAATTCAAAACATATAAAATAACTGCGGAAAACAGATGGTTGTAAACGGAGAATCCTAATCAAATATACGAAGGAATTTCCATACTGAAGGACGGAATATCCGTACCTTATGTTCAGTAGTGAAGCTAGAAGGAAAGTCGAATGATCTACTCCGAATTCGCGGATACTACATAAATAAGGGAAGTGTATGAGTTGTTTGATTACTGAGAGTGTTACTGGTTCTGTGTTCTTAGCTTATTTTATATGTTCTTGTCATGTTTTACTGTTTTAAGTGTTACCTTGTATTTTTTCATGTTTTACATGTATTCTGATTATGTATTTCATGTATTCTTGTATTACTATACTTGTAGTGTCATAATAAGTAACTTTATAAAAATAGCAGGTTTCCAAATATAGAAAGTTTCCAAAAATAAAAAGTTTCCGAAAATAGTAAGTTTTTAAAAATAGAAAGTTTCCAAAAATAGTAAGTTTCCTGAAATAGAAAGTTTCCACAAATAGAAATAAGCTAGATTAATAAGTCTAAAAAAATATAAGCTAGTGGTTATTAATCATATGTTATAAGTCATGATAATTTATTAGTAAAATTTACTAAATTAATACTTATGCTAAAGTAATTATTAATTAATAATGAAAATGCATGGTTTATTAATTAATAATATACCATGGTTAATTTAATAAAACTTTACCTTATATCAATTAATTAAATTAAACATGGTTTTTAATTTAATTATGTCCAAATAATACTTAGGTGAATTTCATGATTTAATAAATTAAATAAATATAACCTAAGTTAAAAGTAAATTTAATTACCCATGAGTTAAATTAATTAAATTTACTAATTAAAGCACGATATTATTTAATAATCCCGCGCCCCGCACCCGAGACGATCAAACCGAACCAAACACCACCACCAACCCGCGGCTGGTGGTTGGCCGACGGCTAGGCAACCTTGGCTGCCGCCGTTGGTCACTGCTGCTGGCCACGGTTCACACCGGCATACGCCGGTTTCCCCTGCTGTGACAAATCTACCCACCGACCTAAGGCCGGTTCCCACCGTTTGACCGAGATTCCCCCTGTGGGGGTCTTGGTTTGATGCTGACCGGACAAGAACCATATCGAGCCCCATTGGGGTCTCAGCTGTTGGTGATAAACGGTCATCGAGAGCCTTGTGGCTCTCGGTTGTGTATGCCGAACCAAAACAACACCATTAACCTGTAAGAATTAAGAATTTCACGTTTTAAAGTTCCCTATATAAAAGCCTAGCAAAAACTTGACTTAAACACGTTAAGGATACTAGCTAGAGTAAACTTAGATAAGTAAACTCGGGTTGAGTCAAAAGATTCATGACGCTTGAAAATTTAAAACCACTTTATTAAACTTTATTTTAGCAAAGAAAGTAAATAACGATAACAAAGGAAAAACTACTAGGCCAAAATAGATTAAAAATTTTGAAAAATGTCGAAAATCGGATTTTCCGGTTAAAATGAGGACAAATTCATGGAAAAGCCCACTTAACTTCGATAGAAGTCCCCCCTACACTTGATATAAACATTGTCCTCAATGTTTAAGCATGTGGGAGTAAACTCCCCTACACTTAGGACATTGTGCACGTTGTTTAAATCTTGTTAAAGAAGAGATAACTAAAGTGATTCCTATTTTAATATTGAAGAATATAAAATAGTGAATCAAAAGAGTTTAGGATAGAACCGGGAATACGGGTACACGGAATCACGGGTCGTCAAAAGTTATCAAAAGTGGATCTTTGAATGCTCCAATCCATGCACATCATAAGAAAGAAAACAACAAACTCCTACGGGGCTCCCTCGTACACTTATTATGAAAACGGGTAAAGGATAGATCATCGGGTTGCCTCCCGAGAAGCGCTTGTTTTTGTTAACCGAGTCACGAGCCTGTCTCGTCCCCGAATTAAATAGTCCATGGGGAATCCTCTATTGTAATACCGGGATCAAAGATCTTGTCCTCGTTCCCGGAGGAAAATAATAAAGGAGAGGCCAGAGGGTATGTTTTGAATGGTAGAAAAGTCCTCTCAATATAAGAAAAGTAAGTGAAATCATGATCCACGGGAGGTGGGGTGGGTAAAGGAAGCAAATTGTTATCCCCCCAAGACAGTTGATGGTCACTAAGCGGCAAAGCCGTAAAGGAGTCAATCATAAAATGGTCAATGTCACCTCCCGGGTCAAAGCACTCATCCTCATGAAGGTTAATCTCTTTGATTTCTTCATCATAGATAGGCGCGTCAAACCAAGGTTTGTCGTTCCCGTCATTGAGGATTTTAGAAACTCTCTCGAAAAGATCACGATCAAGTACGAAACCATTATTCATTTATAGGGATTGTTGATAAGTTACATCCGCACGAATGTGGTAAACGTAATTCTCATTTGAGGAGTGTTAATTAGGTAACTCCTCGAGAATTGGATGATTGGTCAAGTGAGTTTGTTCGTCATTATTATGAAAAATAAGACGTTCCAACTCATCAAGTTCGGCCTCGACATTGGAAAAATCGTCCTCACTTGTAGATGGAAGTGGAGGTAAAAGAGCTAGCTCTCGTTTGATAATTTCCTCAATCTCGGGCTCGAATTGGAAATCATTATGAAAAGAGACCCCGTCAGTAAGCTCAGCAAAATTCAATACATCACAAACCTCCTCAAATAAGTTGTCGAGACCAAATTCACTAAGTTCACTCGATGTATCACAATCCTTAGACGCATTTGGGATATCGAGTGAAGGAATTAAAATTGCACTAGGGTGTTGAGCAACAAGATCATTCCAAGAAATAGTCTTCTCATCGTCATCATCATCATAATAGTATGGACGCACGAGAGGTGTAGTATAATCACTAAGATTAGATACTTGCTCGTGTTGTTGTCGCTTTTCCTTCTCCCATGTTTCTTTTAGTTGAATTAAGCCGTCATGAATTTTCAAAAGAAGGGCTTGTCTTTCGTTATTCGGATTCAAAGAAGGTTGATGATCGAGGGTGTATTGTGGGGTCTCGAAATTATGAAAACCGGAATTATAGCATGGATTTGGTTCATAATAACTCATCAGTTGACAATAAGAAGTATCGTAAGGGCCCCCACAATTGTTGAAACACGTGTATTGAGAAAAACCTGGTGCATTTTGCGAATATGGATCGTCATATATGGGAGAGGGTGAAATAGTGGCATTAGAAGGGAAGGATGAATTGAAGTATGAATTGATCGAATTGCACGATAGACAACGTCCAAATTCGTAATTAGGGATATCCATTCCACACCGTTTGCATGAACACCATTGACAGGATTGACTACCAGAAGATGGTCTTCCACACCCTACAAAATCAACAAACGAGTCCATTAAACACAATAGATAAGTAAGAGGAATATTTTTGGTGCAAAACTTTTGAAAAGAAATGCTTTTATGATATTTCAAATGTTTTTGGATTTTTGAATTTTTTTATTTTTATGAATTTTTGAAAATTTTTGAGCAAGAAATAACGTTCACGAGTGAACGGATCCCAAAATCCAACGCGTCTCTCACTAAAAACCGTTAATCTTTACGAAAGATCCGGCAGCGCCGCCATTAGATAAAAAGATTTTACGAGTTAAAAGTTCGTTTTTCTCGGTGTCTAATCGAATTGATCTCCGGTTAAATGTGTGACTCAGTCGTCTTTGGTGGATAAAAGAAAAGGTGTCGTTGTCTAAAACTAATTAAAGATAAAAATAATGCTTTAAAAGGAAATGACAAATATAAAAGAAATGAACTAAAATTAAAACGATTGACAAATAATAAAGAAACGATATTAAAAACAAATATGAAAACGAAACAATTAATAAAAATAAAACTAAAAGAAGAAATTAATTTTCGACTTGAAAATAAAGTTTACCTAATGAAAAAGGAGAAAATAGGACTAATTGGCTACTTTAAAACTGAACGAGGCAAAAGCTAAAGCGGGCACTAAATAAAAGATAAAACTTAAACTTTTCGAAAAAGTACTAATACTAAAAATTGACGAAAAATACGTAACTTTCAAAATAAAAATCGGAACAACTTTCAGATAAAACTAAACGATTACGAAACAATATTAATTAATAAACAAGCAACCAAGCTAGTAGCTCAAGCAAGCAGCCAGGCAGCTCAAAATTGGCGCCAAACTACTTAAGCTACCAAGCAGGCATGTTAAAATCTAAACGTTGTTCGGAATCGGTGTTGTTCGGAATCGGTGTTGTTCATAATCGGTGCTTTATTTTGGCGGGAAAAGGTAAAATAACCAGGCAAGCAGGGAGGTGAATTATGTATATTGTTCGGAATACGTGTGTCCCACATCTAAGTCGGAAAACGTGATTTTGCATGTAGTTCGGGTTATGTAATTCTCACCTAGTTCGGAATCCTGATTCAATACTCAACTCGGAATAAACAATTTTGCACTTAATTCGGGAAATGTTGGTTAAGAGCTAATTCGGGAAAAACATTTTGGACTCAAGTCGGAATCAAATCAAGCACCTAGTTCGGGAAACTAAGGTTTTAAGGGGAATCCTAATTAGAAAAAAATTAAGCACAACTAAAAATAAGCTAAAACCAAATAAGCACTTATCTAATAACTTAACCAAAATGATTTTAAAAAGAAGCAAATAAGTCAAAATTTAAAAACTTTTAAAAACACTAAATAATCAAAATATTTAAAATCAACTTTTAATAAAATAACTAATAAGCACTTAATTAAAAAAATAAGAAAAATAGAACAATAAGCACTAAACACTATAAGCTATAAAAATCAAACACATCAAAACCAATAAGCACAATCAAACACAAACATCAATCAATCAAAGAACATGATTAACAAACTACATGATTATCAAAATTAGACAAGATTAAAAATAAAGAAAGGTAGAATGAGAATGATTAATTGAAAAAGCTTGAGATTAAGATGATTAAGATTCAAATTACAAGATTAAAGTAAAAGCTTGAAAACATGAAAGTAATTCTAGAGAGAGAAAGTAATATTACGCTACTCCTACTCCTAAAACTAATCTATCTACTCCTAAAATGACTAACTACTCCTAATGACATATTAGGAAGGTTTATATAGGAGGAGAGGAGGAGTGTTGATGCTTTCTTCTTTCACTTTGTCTTCTCGTATTTTAATTTCTTTGACATTGTCTCGGGATTAGTCGATATAAAATGAACTCGTCTTATAAATTTCTTCTTTGATTAGACTTAGTTCTTCGACTTCATTAAACTTCCGTCTTTAGACTTTTTCTTCGATAAATCTTCAGAATAGGCCTTGGACTTCCGTTCTTTTTGCACTCTTGATCTTTTGACTTCGTCTTTTCTCGTTTTCTTGGATAAAAGCCCGTGAAATCCCGTGTTTTCTTCCTTTTTCATATTTTGGTCCTAAAACACAATAAAAACACAAACCACGCATAATTCCGACTTTTACGACATTAAATATACGTTTTGGCTTGGTTTTTATTATAGTTAAGTGGTAAAAGGATGGGTGTTTTCACACCTATCAAATCCCCTACACTTGACCATTGCAATGCCCTCATGCAATGCATTAATTACAAAGCAATTTTTACATTTTCCATCATAATCAATCCACCTTGGCCTTTATTACACACAAGACATTAAGTAAACTTAAGGAGATAGAAAATTGCAAAATTTTAAAGGAAGAAGACAAGTAAAGAGATCAAAGACTTACATTAGGGTTTTGGATGTCATGAATGTTTATCACCCTCAAGTTTCACGTTCCTCATACCAAGCTTAAAAACGAGATCATTGTTATTATAGGTTGGCAAACTAACACAAACTCATGTGGCTCAATTATTTACTTAGACTCCCTTTATTCCTAGGTGTATCTCTTATATTTTACGATTGTCTTGAATGATCACGAGGATGCATTGTTGACTTATTTCGATAGTTATTTAGACCGGAAATAAAGTAGGACGATTTAATTAATAGTTAGCTAAAGGACAAAATCTTTTAAAATAGCTTCTCGGGGCCTCATAATGTTCATATCTTGGCATAACTCGCTTCACGATTTGAGAACTTTCTCGGATTGATATTTGGCATTGACTTCATTCTTCAAATCTTGAGAGACGTTCATGAAATAATGGTCTTCTCTTAATAATAGGAATTTCTTCACTTGAAGTTTTGAGAGATTCTTCATACTTGGACCAAGACTTCTTCATTTTTCTCCAATCTTTATTTGGGATTTTGATATACAACGATCCGCCTACTTTTAGGACTTAGATCTATTTATCCTCATACCTTGCTAGGGTATTTTCGGATAGACTTCTCCATGATCTTTAGGGGAGTATTTGCTTTTCGTCGTGTGTCTCGATCCTTCATATTGATTTTTGATAAATGATTCTTCACATCACTTGGGATCTTTAGCAACAAAATGTAGCCCTCATGCCTTGTTAGGGCCTTTTCGGACTCGCCAGTCTTCGCATCCCGCTTCAATAAGTTATGCCTTGGATATGAACTCTAATTAATACCGAGCAACTTTTAAACGATCTTGTGCTAGAAGCTAAGTAACTTTTCAATTCGTACAACCTTATTTATTGCAAATATATTTATTAACAAGCGATGGGAGAAAAAACTTATAATCAACTCACATAAATTCATGAAAGAATACCTAACTTATAACTTATTCTATCATCTCTCGTTCTTCACAATTTAAAATCTCAAGGAATGAGACTCGTGAATGCTTAGCCAATTAAATCAAAGTTTTGGGTTTTCAAGTCATCTATAGGATCTTGCAACTTCTTAGACTCTTTCAAGTTTAGAATTCACATTTTAAAGTTCCCTTGATAAACGACTTTCTAGGATCAATTATAGGAACTTGCGAAAAGTTCTTGTTCTTAACCCGTAAGAGTTAAGACTTTCTAGTTAAAAGTTCGTTTTTCTAGGTGTCTAATCGAATTGATCTTCGGTTAAATGTGTGACTCGTTCATCTTTGGTGGATAAAAGAAAAGGTGTCGTAGTCTAAAACTAATTAAAGATAAAAATAAAGCTTTAAAAGGAAATGACAAAATATAAAAGAAATGAACTAAAATTAAAACGATTGACAAATAATAAAGAAACGATATTAAAAACAAATATGAAAACGAAACAATTAATAAAAATAAAACTAAAGAAGAAATTAACTTTCGACTTGAAAATAAAGTTTAGCTAATGAAAAGGAGGAAATAGGACTAATTAGCTACTTTAAAACTGAACGAGGCAAAAGCTAAAGCGACACTAAATAAAAGATAAAACTTAAACTTTTCGAAAAAATACTAATACTAAAAATTGACGAAAAATACAACTAAAAATACGTGACTTTCAGAATAAAAATCGGAACAACTTTCAGATAAAACTAAACGATTACGGAACAATATTAATTAATAAACAAGCAACCAAGCTAGTAGCTCAAGCACGCAGCCAGGCAACTCAAAATTGGTGAAAAACTACTTAAGCTACCAAGCAGGCATGTTAAATTCTAAGCGTTGTTCGGAATCGGTGTTGTTCAGAACCAGTGTTGTTCGGAATCGGTGCTTTATTTTGGCGGGAAAAGATAAAGTAACCAGGCAAGCAGTTAGGTGAATTATGTATATTGTTCGGAATACGTGTGTCCCACATCTAAGTCGGAAAACGTGATTTTGCATGTAGTTCGGGTTATGTAGTTCTCACCTAGTTCGGAATCCTGATTCAATACTCAACTCGGAATAAACAATTTGGCACTTAATTCGGGAAATGCTAGTTAAGAGCTAATTCGGAAAAACATTTTGGACTCAAGTCGGAATCAAATCAAGCACCTAGTTCGGGAAACTAGGGTTTTAAGGGGAATCCGAATTAGATAAAAATTAAGCACAACTAAAAATAAGCTATAACCAAATAAACACATATCTAAAAACATAACCAAAATGATTTTAAAAAGAAGCAAATAAGTCAAAATTTAAAAACTTTTAAAAACACTAAATAATCAAAATATTTAAAATCAACTTTTAATAAAATAACTAATAAGCACTTAATTAGAAAAAATAAGAAAAATAGAACAATAAGCACTAAACACTATAAGCTATAAAAATCAAACACATCAAAACCAATAAGCACAATCAAACACAAACATCAATCAATCAAAGAACATGATTAACAAACTACATGATTATCAAAATTAGACAAGATTAAAAATAAAGAAAGGTAGAATGAGAATGATTAATTGAAAAAGCTTGAAATTAAGATGATTAAGATTCAAATTACAAGATTAAA
The DNA here is from genome assembly GCA_025667525.1 of Glebionis coronaria. Taxonomy (NCBI): domain Eukaryota; kingdom Viridiplantae; phylum Streptophyta; class Magnoliopsida; order Asterales; family Asteraceae; genus Glebionis; species Glebionis coronaria. The sequence goes on from CM046874.1 coordinate 73,322,186, forward strand.
GTAAAAGCTTAAAAACATGAAAGTAATTCTAGAGAGAGAAAGTAATATTACACTACTCCTACTCCTAAAACTAATCTATCTACTCCTAAAATGACTAACTACTCCTAATGACATGTTAGGAAGGTTTATATAGGAGGAGAGGAGGAGTGTTGATGATTTCTTCTTTCACTTTGTTTTCTCATCTTTTAATTTCTTTGACGTTGTCTCGGGATTAGTCGATATAAAATGAACTCGTCTTATAAATTTCTTCTTTTACTAGACTTAGTTCTTCGACATCATTAAACTTCCGTCTTTAGACTTTTTCTTCGATAATCTTCAGAATAGGCCTTGGACTTCCGTTCTTTTTGCAATCTTGATCTTTTGACTTCGTCTTTTCTCGTTTTCTTCGATAAAATCCCGTGAAATCCCGTGTTTTCTTCCTTTTTCATCTTTTGATCCTAAAACACAATAAAACACAAACCACACATAACTCCGACTTTTACGACATTAAACATACGTTTTGGCTTGGTTTTTACTATAGTTAAGTGGTAAAAGGCTGGGTATTTTCACACCTATCAACCATCCCAAACCTTTTCTTGATTCAAACCATTAACCATAACATGTTTAATTTACGTTTTAAAGATCCATGTTCATAAAAAAAATCAAAAATAAAATAAAGAGATCAAGGTTTGATTAATTTACCGAATGCGTGGATGAATAAAGGTTTGAAACACGAACAAGAATACGTAAAAACCAAAATCAAAAACCACAAAATCGTCCTTGTGTGTTGGTGGCTGCGCGGCTACAAGGAAAGAACAAGCTAGGGTTTTATTTAATTTTCTTGAAAATGTGTTAATGTAAATCCCTAGAAGAAATTGGTTACAAGTTGGTTTACAAAAATGGGTCGGCCCATTTCTTTGTCTCTTGATGCCGCGGCCAAAAGGGAGCCCAACAACCAACTCATTCATTTTTCGTGTATAAATAATATTTGTATGCATTCGGTTTTAGGAGTCGTAATTTTATGATTATACGTAAATAAATATCGTGCATTAATAATATACGTAGTTCTTGTAATTTAATGTTCGTGACACGTGTCGTATATTATAAATGGAAAGTTTTAATTTAGTCGGGTTTTTATGTATTGTACTGTTCATGATATTTTATGCGGGTTTTACAACTCTTCCCTTCTAAAAAGAATAGTTCGTCCCCGAATTATAGATAACATAAACTGAAAGGAAACATATCCGAATCAAAACTGAAAATGAGGGTAAGAAGTCTGGATAGACTCCTCCATCTCCCAAGTGGCTTCCCGCTCAGGATGGTCCCTCCAAAGGATTTTGACGAATGGAATCGTCTTCTTCCTCATGACTCTCTCTTAACGATCAAGAACTCGTTCGAGTTCCTCGACATAAGAAAGATCCTCACGAATCTGCTCGAGTGGATACTGAGGCATATGTAGGGGATGATAGTTGTACCCTTTGAGTAAGGACACATGGAATACGTTGTGGACGTGAGATAGTTGCGGAGGTAACGCCAAACGATACGATAACTCATCGACACGTTTGAGGATATCAAACGGTCCGATGAATCGAGGACTAAGTTTTCCCTTGATTACAAAACGCCTAACTCCACGTGTTAGTGATACCTTAAGAAAGACATGATCACCCACGTTGAAGTACAATCTCTATGGTGCTTGTCGGCATAGCTCTTTTGACGTGCACGAGCTTCCTGTAGTTTCGCCTTGGCGATGGCAACCTTCTCATTGGTCACCTCTATCATCTCCAGACCCTCAAGAATTCGCTCACCAACCTAATCCCAACAGATTGGGGCGCGACACTTCCTGCCATACTACATCTCAAACAGTGCACACTTGATACTAGCATGTCAACTGTTGTTGTATGCAAACTCTACTAAGCAGATATAGTCGTCACAACTTCTTGTCCATTCTAAAGCACAAGCTCGCAGCATGTCCTCTAGTGTCTGAATGGTACGCTCCGACTGTCCGTCTGTCTGAGGATGAAAAGTCGTGCTAAGCTTAAGTCTGGTGCCCCAAGCTTTCTATAGACTTCTCCAGAACTGAGATGTAAAACGAGGATCTCTGTTTGAGATGATGCTGGCCGGAGTACCATGTAGTCTCATGATCTCCTTCTGATAGATATCCGCCAATTTGCTAACCGAATCATCCTTGCGGATTGGTAGGAAATGAGCGGATTTGGTCAGTCGATCGACAATAACCCAAATGGCATCATGCTTACTTCGGGTCTGTGGAATTCCAGTGACGAAAGTCCATGGAGATGTTGTCCCACTTCCACTCTGAAATGTCTAATTGTTGTAGTAAACCACTAGTTCGTTGATGCTCAATCTTAACCTGCTGGCAGGTAAGACATTTGGAGACAAAGGTAGCAACATCCTGCTTTATACCACTCCACCAGAAATGCTGCTTGATGTCATGTATATCTTGGTGGAACCAGGATAAATGGAAAATGGAGAGTTGTGAGCTTCAGTCAACAAAGCCTCCCTGAGTGTAAGATCATCAGGAACACATAGTCTAGTGCCCGGCTATAAGATATCATCATCATCTACCCGAAACTCCGTCTATTGGTCGATGTTCTAAATAATCGCCCATATTTCACCATCATCTTTCTGAGCTTCCTTGATCCTAGAGAGTAGGTTTAGCTCGACTCTAAGACTAGCCCAGTAACCATGCTGTCCACGTATATAATCTCGATGTCCATTCGTTCTAAGTCACGTATAATTTCCTATTCTATTTTATTGCCATTGATCATGCCCGACTTCCTGCTGAGTGTATCTGCCACTACATTCGCCTTGTCGGGATGATACTGAAGATTAATGTCATAATCCTTCAGCAGCTCTAACCACCTTCTTTGCCTCATGTCCAGTTCACGCTAGGTGAAGATATATTTAAGGCTCTTGTGATCTGTGAAGATATCACATGATTCGCCATACAAGTAATGCCTCCAAATATTTGGTGCAAACACAACTGCTGCAAGATCCAAGTCATAGGTAGGATAGTTCTCCTAATAAGGCTTAAGCTGACGTGATGTGTAAGCAATCATTTTCCATGTTGCATGAGAACACAGCCAAGACCCTTTCCTTAAGCATCACTGGATCTGAAATCCACCCATGCCAGATGGGAGAGTAAGAATAGGTGCAGATACCAACTTCTGCTTGAGTTCTTCAAAGCTCTTCTCTCACTCATTAGTCCAGACGAATTTCTCACCTTTTCGCATCAACTTAGTCAAGGGCAAGGCCAAACGTGAAAAATTCTCCACGAACCTGCGGTAATAACTAGCTAAGCCCAGAAAACTACGAACCTCAGTCGTCGACATCGGTCTTGGCCATTTGGTAATAGCCTTAACCTTCGCATGATCCATGGTTATTACCTCTGCAGATACGATGTGGCCCAGAAACGCCACTTTGCTCAACCAGAATTCACACTTGGAGAACTTGGCATACAGTTGCTTCTGGCGAAGAATCTATAGTACTGTACGAAGATGCTCTTCGTGTTCCTCCTTGGATTTAGAGAAAATCATAATATCATCAATGAAGATGATAACAAACTTGTCCAGAAACTCATGGAAGACACGATTCATTAGATCCATGAAGACTACTGGAGCATTGGTAAGTCCAAAAGGCATGACTACAAATTCGTAGTGTCCGTAGCGTGTACGGAAAGCAGTCTTGAAGATATCCCGCTCTTTCACCCGTAGTTGATGGTAGCCAGGCCTCAGATCAATCGTAGAGAAGTGTTTGGCACCTTGCAGTTGGTCAAACAGATCACCTATACATGGCAAAGGATATCGGTTTCTGATTGTGATCTTATTCAGCTCACAGTAATCAATGCATAAACACATACTACCATCCTTCTTCTTCACGAACAACACCGGTGCACCCCATAGAGATACACTAGGGCAGATGAAACCACACTCCGAAAGTTCCTGCAATTGCTATTTTAACTCCTTGAGCTCAATGGGAGCCATGCGGTAAGGAGCCTTGTAGATTGGTTTAGCTCCTGGGATGAGCTCAATACCAAACTCTACTTCACGAGCAGGTGGTATGCCTGGAAGCTCTTCAAGAAAAACATCAGTAAATTCTGACATGATAGGCTGATCCTGAATGGATGGAGTTTCAGCCTCAATGTCATGAACATCAGCTAAGAAACCCTCACAGCCATGTGACAGTAAGGCACGTGCCTGTAAGGTTGAAATGATTTCTACAGACTTTCCTGGTATGAAACCATTGTGAATGTACTCTGGTGTGTTGACATCACCAAAAATAACCCGATATGAATGGGAATCTATGGTGGCGTGGTGTTTGAATAACCATTCCATGCCTAATATCATGTCAAACTCGCACATGTCTAACGGAAGTGCGTCAACATCACAAATTTTGTCATCGAACTGTAGGGGAAGATATTTGTACCCATGTGTGATGCGCACAGAGTCTCTCAGGGGCGTGTATATGTTTAAGACATTATCAAGTGGCATAGGGAATATCCTAACACGAGTAGCATAAGCAGTGGATATGACTGAATGAGTCGCACCCGTATCAAACAAAACGCAAGCAGCTTGACCATACATAAACAAGATTCCAGTGATGGTACCTGACGACTTGTTTGCTTGGTCCGGCGTGGTAGTATATACACATCCAATAGTCAGAGGTGGTTTGGTATCAGCATGCCCTGAAGTACCCTCAATCTCACCCTTCTTACAATCTTTCATCTGGTGGCCTTGCTGGCCACATTTGAAGCATGTGCCACTACCACGGCGGCACGACCATGGGTGTCTGTGACTACAAGTGGTGCAAATAGGGTGAGTGTACCCTCCAACATGTGCTCTAGCTGGCAGGGAGCCTATTTCAGGAAGTATGCGTGAGACATAATTATTGGGGTACAAACATGACTATACAGAAAGTTTTGATTGTAATACTAGATGAAGCTGCACGGTTGAGCTGTGAACCTCTGCGGTCCTGATCCCGTCCATTGCCAGTGTTCCTGGTAATAGATGCTAAAGCGTCAGAATTTATGATTCATAAAGCAACATAACATAGAAATGGAAAATTATAGGGACCTGCTGTTGCTGGAGTTGTTGGCGTTGTTACAGTAGTTGTCACTACCGCCACGCCTATCAGATGTAGAACGGTCCTGAGTCTGACCGTTTCCTTTAGGTTGGTACTACTGAGTGGCCGGTTGGGACCGGTCCCCAGTCTTTTTCCTGAAAGATGAAATTGTATAGAGAATAATATAAAATGGAAGGTACTGAATTGAATGAAATGATTAACGTTTGATGACTAAGATATACCTCTTCTCAGATCTGTCTGCTTCATGAAACTCGTGTCTCTCCTACAGCATCTCTAGCTTGCGAGCTGCATCTGCCACTTGCGCCACAATAGTAAATGTAGCACACACCAATTTGTTGGCAACAAAAGTACGAAGAGCCCATCGAGAGTGATATGCCTGCTCTTCTGCTGTCCTTGCTGCTGCCCCAAGGAAACCAGTAAGTCTAAGGAATCTCTTAATAAATTTCATACTATTCTCTCCAGCTCTCTATCGAATGCCACGATACTCCCTCTTAAGTCGATCTTGCTCAGCTTTCGGAAAGAATTGATCCATAACCAACTCCTTAAACTGCGCCCAAGTCAAGCCAGCAACCCAGTCGTCACCTCCATTCGACTGCTTTAGTGCTTTCCACCATGCCAGCACATCTCCCTCAAATTTGTAACAAGAAACCCCGCCTTATAGACAACATCACACCTCATGGCGTCAAAAATCTTCTCAATGTGAGCAATCCAGCTCTCAGCCCCAGATGGACTGTCAGTCTGCTCAAAAGATCTAGGTCGCTGTTTGTTAAACCTTTCCAGCCATGTGATGAGAGTATCTGGCGGTGGAGGAGGAAGGTCGTTATGATTCTGGTGCTGATTTTGGTTGGCTTGAACCTCAGCACGAATCTCATTTCTGAGTTGGGGAAGTAAAGCTTGCAAAGCAGCTTGAATAACTGCATGCATATCTTGCTCACGTGTGTTAACCATCTGACAGTTTTAAAACAAAAATGCAATGATTAATCTGATTTGGACATAAGATAAACATAAGAAAACGATGCATGAAACAGTTTATGAAGGCATAGCCAACAAAAATGACATGAGTTCGGGTGAAAGCCTATGGGTCGGTTCACCAAAACAAAATTTATATGACAAGAGTGAACGCCTATGGGTCGGTTCACTAAAAGAAAATTGACATGACGAGGGTGAACTCCTATTAGTCGGTTCACCAAAACAAAATAATCCGAATAAAAGCACATGCGACTAAATATAGCCAGTCCTCTACTAACCATTACTTAGTCAAAATACCTGCAACAATGATACATGAACCAAATGCATGAAAACGAACTGTCAGTTTAGGAAGACACTGATGACTACCCACTAGTCACAGATCAAGTTTTTAGAGCCTACAGGTCTAACCTTGGCTCTAATACGATAATTGTAACACCCCATTTTGATAAATGGAATATCACAGGATAATTATGGTGTGTCATCAAAGCATACAAGGTAAATGTCTTAAAAACATTAAATGAACATAAAGGGAAATACCGGAATCAAACATCGGTAGACCAACATAAGCTCACACACATGAAATATAAGGACCAAACAGAAAAGGACTAAACAATATCCAAAAGAAATCGTGAAATGTATGGAAATGCATAAGGTAAAGAAGAATGGATAGCTTCCGTCCAGATGCACATACTTTCAAGGTCCTAAGTGCGTCCCTGAGTACCTGTCGTTTGGGAACATGGAAAGGAAACGGCTGAGCAAAACGCCCAGAACATAGTATGAATGATATAAGCATAATAAAGACTAATAGCAGCAGAAATGTATAAGTCCTGGAAAACCTGGAACATGTTTATAAAACTGGTTTTATAGTTTGAAAAGCTTATGATTAACTTTAGAAAACTGTATTTTAAATTTAGCCAAGAGCCCATATAGGTCATGAGGTTTCAGCGTGCATGAATACTTATAGGGGTGACCTCATCATGCAATTAGAGGGGTTGCCTCTAATTATACTGGTCTGGGTAGGAGGGATCAACTCCTTGTGAAGGATGCAAGGCACACACCGCATTCACCATGAAAATCTTGACTGAAAACATGTAACTAGGATGCACCCATACGCCCCACATGATAATATAAATAAATGGCCAAAACTAAAAGGGACGCCATGAGCAATCACTCCGTCATGGGGAAGTCATAACACTGGTGCCTCTAGTATTATGGTTAAGGTACCTCCATAACTAGATGAACTGACATGCATGTATATATAGCTCAGGCATTTAAAATAAAACATAAGCATTCAAAACATATAAAATAACTAGGGAAAACAGATGGCTACAAACGGGGAATCCTAATCAAACATACGAAGGAATGTCCATACTGAAGGACGAAATATCGGTACCTTATGTCCAGTTGTGAAGCTAGAAGGAAAGCCGAATGATCTACTCCGACTTCGAGGATACTACATAAATAAGGGACATGCATGAGTTGTCTGATTACTGAGAGTGTTACTGGTTTTGTGTGTTCTTAGCTTATTTTATATGTTCTTGTCATGTTTTACTGTTTTAAGTGTTACCTTGAATTTATTCATGTTTTACATGTATATTCTGATTATGTATTTCATGTATTCTTGTATTAGTATACTTGAAGTGTCATAATAAGTAACTTTTAAAAAATAATAGGTTTTCAAAAATAGAAAGTTTCCAAAAATAGTAAGTTTCTAAAAATAGTAAGTTTCTAAAAATAGAAAGTTTCCAAAAATAGTAAGTTTCCCGAAATAGAAAGTTTCCATAAATAAAAATAAGTTGGATTAATAAGTCTATAAAAAATAAGCTTAGTGCTTATTAATCATATGTTATAAGTCATGATAACTAATTAGTAAAGTTTACTTAATTAAATACTTAGGCTAAAGTAATTATTAATTTGTGACACCCTAGGAAAATTCCACATCGGTTGTGGCCAGGAGAGATACATGGTTCATAAGATAACAGTCGCCTTCTCATGACACAACGCGTTTTGTGGTCTACTGCACGTGGGGTTCTTAGGAACTTGCAGTTAAGCGTGCTCATGTCAGAGTAGTATTAGCTTGGGTGACCTGGCGGGAAGTATTCACACGAGGGCCACAAAGCAAAGTCGTGAGCCTGCGGGCAAAGCAGACAATATCGTAGTCAGAGTAGGCGGGATGTTACAAGTGGTATCAGAGCCACTCCTGAGCCGTTCGGGATGGTGGGGCAAACCTCATCGAGGACGATGAGTCCCGAAGGGGGGGTGATTGTGACACCCTACGCAAATCCCACATCGGATGTGGTCAGGAGAAACCCATGGTTCATAAGATAACAGTCACCTTCTCATGACACAACGCGTTTTGTAGTCTACTGCACGTGGGGTTCTTTGGAAATGGCAGTTAAGTGTGCTCATGTCAGAGTAGTACTAGCTTGGGTGACCTGGCGGGATGTACTCACACGAGGGACACAAAGCAAAGCCGTGAGCCTGCGGGCAAAGAGGACAATATTATAGTCAAAGTAGGAGGGATGTTACATAATTAGTAATGAAAATGCATGGTTTATTAATTAATAATAAATCATGGTCAATTTAATAAAACTTTACCTTATATCAATTAATTAACTTAAACATGGTTTTTAATTTAATTATGTCCAAATAATAATTAGGTTAATTTCATGATTTAATAAATTAAATAAATATAACCTAAGTTAAAAGTAAATTTAATTACACATGAGTTAAATTAATTAAATTTACTAATTAAAGCACAATATTATTTAATAATCCCGACCCCGAAACCGAGACCATCAAATCGAACCAAACACCACCACCAACCAGCGGATGGTGGTTGGCCGACGGCTAGGCAGCCTTGGCTGCCGCCGTTGGTCGCCGCTGCTGACTACGGTTCACACCGGCATACGCCAGTTTCCCCTGCTGTGACCAATCCCACCGGCCTAAGGCCGGTTCCCACTGTTTGATCGAGATTCCCCCTGTAGGGGTCTTGGTTTGATGATGACCGAACAAGAACCACACCGAGCCCCATTGGGGTCTCGGCTGTTGGTGATAAACAGCCACCAAGAGCCTTGTGGCTCTCGGTTGTGTATGCCGAACCAAAACAACACCATCCCAAACCTTTTCTTGATTCAAACCATTAAACATAACATGTTTAATTTACGTTTTAAAGATCCATGTTCATAAAAAAAATCAAAAATAAAATAAAGAGATCAAGGTGTGATTAATTTACCGAATGCGTGGATGCATAGAAGTTTGGAACACGAACACGAATACGTAAAAACCAAAATCAAAAACCACAACATCGTCCTTATGTGTTGGTGGCTGCTGCGGCTACAGGGAAAGAACAAGCTAGGGTTTTATTTAATTTTCTTGAAAATGTGTTATGGTAAATCCCTGGAAGAAATTGGTTACAAGGTGGTTTACAAAAATGGGCCGGTCCCTTTCTTTGTCTCTTGATGCCGTGGCCAAAAGGGATCCCATCAACCAACTCATTCATTTTTCACGTATAAATAATATTCGTATGCATTCGTGTTTTAGGAGTCGTGATTTAATGATTATACGTAAATATTTATCGTGCATTAATAATATACGTAGTTCTTGTAATTTAATATTCGTGACACGTGTCGTATATTATGTAGAATATTGATAACCTATGAATCTATGAAGTGGGTTGAAGATTTCTAGAGAGAGAAAATAGAGAGAAAAAGTGAGAGAGAACTATGTGATTTTTATTCAAATGAAAATGTAGAATGATCAACAACCAACCCCTTTCCATGGTGGAAAGGGGTATTTATATCCAAGGCCACTATTTGGGCTTGGGCCGACCCATGACAAGCCCATGGGTCGGTTTCTTACTTAACTTAATAAGTAACATTAAATACGAGCTATTACAACATAAATAATATTACGGAGTGACCGATACTTCTAGTATACGTTAAAACGTATTTCTAACAATCTCCCCCTAAGGGAGGTCACTCCACGTTACAAAGTTCTAAACCTAGCATACTATACTAAGTCTTCGTTCTTCAGCTCGTAGTCTTTTCTTCTTTCTTTTTGTTGTGAATATGTTTATTTGATCTTTTAGGCTTTGGCTTGAGAGCATTGTTCTTTTGACCAATCACGTGCGATCTTTGCCTTCTTGTGAATCTGGCCTCCTCGTGACTCCATGTTCCACACACTTATGTCTTTTTGTTGAATTTTCGAAAGCTTCAGAGTTTGGTACAGCGGAAGACTTCATTTTGCACTTTCTTGAATTTTGCTGAACTTTAATGCAGAAAAACATAAGCATGTGGAAACGACTTCAACAGGTACACCGCAACGCCACCGTCTTCAACTGGTACACAGCAACGCCACCGTCTTCAACAGGTACACAACAACGCCACCGTCTTTAACAGGTACACAGCAACGACACGAATAAAATGGCTTTGACATTTTATTCTAATTCGGTAGCATTTTACCTCCGGTCGGTGAAGACCGTTTGACGATATTAGATATCGTACCCGTGACGGATAGTTTCAATTAAGTAACTTCCTGACAGGATTTCGCGGGTAAACCCGTTCACTTTATTCGACCGTCCAAAGCTGACTGCGAACATAAAGAGTGAATCATTTGGATTAAAAATCCTTATGATTGAAGCCGTCAATTCATGAAACCTGGAACAAGTGAATTTCAGTTAAGATTTTCACCATCGTTGCTTTCCAGTTATCACGAGCTTAATTCATAAAGAATCTTGCACGTCACCTACCAAGTGTTGTTTGATGTTAACACTAGAAGGATTTCCACTCGTCACTGTGATCAATAAAGAATCACTCTGAGTGTTCTGGCAAGATCATATGATAATGCGTAGAGGCCTGGAACGAGTTTAAGTTCAATCAAGAATTAAACTATTGTTTCTTTCCAGTTTTTCACAAGATTGGTTCTAAAAGAACCGCACGTGTAACCTACCATGAGCTTGTTTGATGTTGGCTCAAGCAGGATTTCCATCTTCATTGTAATATTTGCGTATTACTCGGATGTTGTGGCAACATTACAAGAATACTGCGTAGGACTCATAAAAATCTCTTACTTTTCACAGTGTGTGAGAAAGCAAGGAATAAATGGAAAGTGTCCTAATGAGACTTTTGATGATCTCGTGGCTCTAGACTTGATAGTGCGTTTTGATTTAGTGAGCGATGGCTGGAGAGGAGTGCCACCTTTTCAATATCAGTCTATTCGGAGTGAATAAACCAATAGATAACATGTTGATCTCCGTGTGATTAAAACAAATACCTTTTGAGAGATATTTGAGTTAGCTGGGAAGGGTTGTGCATTGCATCACTGGGTCCATGATGTCTTTCTTCAATATCGAGAATCATTAACAAAAATGATCTCAATAGCATATGTATTGACCCGATTTCTGCCTAAAGTTGTAAGGAGGGCTTCTTTCTTTACACCCTTTATCTTTACAATTCTTTTTCATTCTTCAACCCCTTCAATGCTTACCAATACGTCATAACTAGCACCTTGTTGTGATTGTTCCAGTGCTAGCTTAAGTACTTGGTCGGCATTCAGCTACGTTCACAATCTTTCTCCAACTTTCCTAGGACTTCTAATTCTATCTAGGGAATTGTCCTTGGGAAGATTCCATCGGCTCTGATGAATCATTGGACTAGACCTATTCCTACCACCCTTTTGTCACCACATTCGTCGTGAATTAAGCGTGTTTTGGGAAAGTATAGCCACCATGAAAAATCCTTGAAAATCACCTAAGGTACTTGTGATATTGAAATCAAAAGTTTTGTGCCTTAGGTGTTTTGTTCATCAAAAACGCTCCCCCTTAACACGTGCTTTACACATATTAAGTTGGATTATCGTTAAGTCTTTTTCATTTTTTAGCCAAGTATCATTTAAGTCTCCTTAATCCCATTTTCTCCCCTTATCCAAAATGTTAACCATTAATATTTGGGATATTGAATGGATTAACCGGTCTTTGGGTAAAAAATGAAATCGATGTTTGGCCATAGAACATGTTAATGCTCCCCCTTAAATTAATAAGGGATAGTTGTAGTGCTTTAGTATGATATATTTTGAAAGATTTAGAATCTCGTGAGAAATTCTTGAAAAGTTATCATACCTTAACACTACATCAAGCCGTAAAAGCACAATATTCACAAATTTACATATTCACAATTAAAAACCAATATAGAGTAGACCTGAGATGTACGACCCATTAGATGGATCGTTGCAGTAACTTGTGGTGCACTCCATATGGTCTACCACCAACGAATCTTTCTAAGCTCCTCATCAATCTACGTTCACGGAGCTTTTGATCAATCTTCTTGATCACATACTTCGCCATTTGTCGATAACCCTGATGCCAATCCTCAGTCATCTCTGGTAAAGACCCACCCGAATTAAGATGCTCCAACTTTCCTCTGACGTATATGAGAGTCCCATCACTGTACTTATAAAGCTCACCTACCCTCATAAACTTCATTATCCCTCGACTGTTCAAGTAGAAAATCCCGTAATTCGGAACAGTAATGCCGGTATAGGGACATCTATCGACATGTTGAGGTAGAACTTGGTTCATTGGACGGGTGAGGTTAAGCTTCCTTTGGTAGCTTTCGACTCCCAATTGAAGATCTTCAACTCGTTTCTTGATAACAACACTTCGTGTGAACATACGAAGTGCTGTATTCAAGGCAAAGATGTCTTCACGAGCAATATGGGTGAGTTGATCCCGGGTCATCATAAGCAACATATCTTCGATATCCTCAAGGCGAATGATAGAAAAATCTCCCTGCTGGATTTTGTATTCTCTGTCATCCTCCCTTTTTATACGAATCTTCGTCACATGATAATAGCCATTCTTGGCTTCAGTTTTCAGTCCCAAAATGATGGAGATGCGAATATCGGATCTAACATTGCTTCCTGAATTGGCTAAGCAGCAACCTCTGTACGCCCTTCGGACTCGTTCGTCCGAATGAGATGCACCTATAACAGCATACATATCATAATTACGAGTTACCTTTGGGACCCAGAGTCGGTTTACCTTTTCCTCGATCCAGGGTATTGTCCCCCAGTTGGCAGCTTTCAGCAAGGTCAGGGAGGTTGCGTACTTTGATGATCCCTTGAGGAGATACTCAAGATCATAGGTGACTAAGAAGTCGAGAGCAATTTGATTATCTTGAGAAGGATCAAGTGGAGGTGGAGCTCTTTCTGATTCATGGAGGCTTGGCCTTTGAACGGTGTTAAGAACTTTCAGGACCTCGTCAGCATAATACTCGTACTCCATTCGGGTTAACCTGGTTTTGGCGCGAATTCTCTTATCCTTTAGCGCTCTCTTCACCAAAGACGGAGTGACCGAAGTCTTATAATCATGAGCCAGAAATGCACACAAGTCAATCGGACTACGGATACGGAGATATAGAACATCTCTGTCAGCGTCTGTGATTGGATCATATTTAGCAGCTGCCGTGATCCAAGCTTGTGGCGGTGCAGTTTCATCAATCTCCAAAGTGTCCGCCCAGTCCCGTGTGCTTGACTCAGGAACAGTAGATTGTGGTTCTTGTTGTAGAGGAGTAGAAACATGAACATCTGCTGGTTCTGATTCAGGCATCTCGGCGGTGTCATGAACAGGCGAGTGTTGTGCAGCTTCAGGTTCAGTTACTGACTCTGCAATCACAGGAGCAACAACAGAACTAACAGGGTTAGTGGTAACAGGTATAGACACAACAATAGATGTACCGGGAATCGATGACGCCGTAGTAGCATTCACATCATGGCGCCACTTGGATCGTCTTGATTCCGTTGAAGTGGATTTTTCCTTTTCTGCAGCATCTTTCTTAGACTTGGTTCCAGACTTAGAAGGTTTCTTTTGCTGGCAACCTTATCCCCTATTTCAGGCTGTTTACCATCATCATCCTTATCGCTATCCTCGTTGCTTCCCTTAGCACTCTCCTCATTTCCATCACCACCATCATCACCATCATCATCATCATCATCCTCATCATCATCACCATCATCGTCACCATCATCATCCTCTTCTTCTTCTTCTTCTTCACCTTCTTCTTCCCCGTCACCCTCTTCTTGTTCACTTTCTTCCCTTTCTTCCTCAGGCAGAATGTGGTAAGGTACCACACTTCCAAATATCTTAAATAGCCGATCATCCTCCATAATAGTGTCATTGAGTGACTTGTAGAGAGTCCGTTGAACTTTAGATTTATCAAAAGATCCAAGTTCCCTCATACGAGCTTTGAGGATCTTCTTTAATTCAAAATCCGTTAAATCATAAGCAATTTTGTAGGCGGATTCAGAAGGATTGGATGACTTGATCATCAAGTTATCAGCCGCGAGTGTCTTCAACTCATCACGCAGTTTTGGCATAATGGACTCAACGGATTCTTTCACTCTCTCTTCAACAGAAGCTTCAAGTGTTCCTTTCTGCTCCTTGTATTTATCCCTCATAGCTTGAAGTCTCGTGATTCGTGCTGCATACTTATCAGCTTCAGCCTGCTTGACCTGAGCTAGTTCTTCTGCATGAGCTTTATGTGTTAACTCCATCTCTGCAGCGAACTTAACAAGCATCTCTTCTTGGGCTTTCTTTGAGGCTTCTTCACTTTGCACTCGTCTAAGTAGCTCTTGGCGAAGTTCATTCATCTCTCTTTTTTGAATATCCGTGTGTTTATCCAACATTTCTGCCATTACAAATGCAGCCATTGAAGACGATGCAGAGCTACTCTGGGTTGGTTGAAGAGGCTCGGTTGTAACCACAGTACTGAGGATGGGAGTTATTGGAGGTGGAAGGAATGGTGTTGGTACCGGTCGGGTTGGTAAGGGTTGTATTGGTGGAGGTTGAGTTACTAAAGGCTGAGTAGGTACCATGATTGTGGGAGCACCGGACTCTTTTTCAACACTTGCTGAAACAGGGATGGATGTCTCCTTCGAAGTACAATACCGTTCAGGTGATCCAAACTCATCAATATCATTTGGCTCCTGGTACTCTTCTTCAATATTTATCTGTGCACCCGAACCACTACTTCCCGTGTCTTTCCTACTCTTTTCAATAGCTATCTTCATTAATTTTCTCTCAGCCTTGTCAAGAGTAGGATCGACATCCACATCATCTTCATCGTGGAGAACGAGCTCATCAGCCTTGCTCTTTCCCTTCTAAGTCTCAGTCTTCTTCTTCTTGGTTTCGGGTTCAGGTAAAGCAGCTGGTTGCTTACGTTTACCTTTACTCTTGACCGTAGTAGACGAGTCTTCTCCTGTCTGAAGGCTTGCTTTTAGCTTTTTGATTTCTAGTAGCAGTAGTTTGTAATCAGCAGAAGCTTTAATTTTATCCGTCAGAAGATAATCGGGAATAGGACCAGGAATAACACCACCAGATGGTCCTTCATGCCTTAGATCCACAGTGTGATCAGCCTCTTCAGTGTGATGACGACTTGCTGCTCGCTTATCAATAGAGACATCATTCTTCATAAAATAGTTAATAATAAGCTTGATAAACCGAGGGTAAGGAAAGAAATTAGTCTTCAGCTTCTTGTTTTGGAAGAGTTGAAAGTTAAATTCTTCCCACATCAATAATGCATAATCTGCATTTGAGCCTTTGTACATGCCATAGAAGATGTTCATGATTGGACTACGCAAAGCATCATGCCCAGATGTTTTAGGTGTGAGACATCTACTGAGAATACCCAAGATTGCTCTCCAAGGTTGACCTACTTTAGCGGTTGTAAACTCAGACACTACTCGTATGTCAGGACATCCAAGAGCATCGAACATCTCCATGAGTTCGTCTTTGGTAGGATCCCTAGAAAATGACATACCTTTGGGTGTATCTCGTATTCCAAAAATCTTGCGGAAATCTGAAACTGTAAGTGTCTGTTGCTTGTTGTCGAGAGTGAAGGTGATCTTGTTTGAAGTGCTTTCCTTGGTAGCCCAAAACTCATACATGTAATCATAAGGCACCGAGGCAGTACTCCTTAAAGCATTCTTGAAATGAGAGTGATCAAGGATTGCTATGGCGACTTTAAATCCATGGTGAGTGGATTTTGAGACTTGCTTCAGCCGGTAATTGTTTGGTATGAACTTGAGGGTTCGTGCTTCGGCAATTGCGGCTGCTCTAGAGTCTTGGATTGCTTGTACTGTTGGATTAGTCATCGTATCTGCTTAAGATAAGACATAAAAGGTTGATGCACAAAAATATATAGATATGTATCATTATTACTTCTAAGCATAACACATTTCTACAAGTACTTATAACAGGCAAACAACTATCAATCCAACAACTCTTCATTCGGAACTCTTCATTCGGAACTCTTCATTCGGAACTTTTCATTCGGAAGTCCTTCATTCGGAACTTTTCATTCGGAAGTCCTTCATTCGGAACTCTTCATTCGGAAGTCCTTCATTCGGAACTCTTCATTCGGAAGTTCATCCGGAACTTCTTCATTCGGAAGTTCACTCGGAACTTCTTCATTCGGAAGTTCACTCGGAACTTCTTCATTCGGAAGTTCACTCGAAACTTCTTCATTCGGAACTTCATTCGGAACTTCTTCATTCGGAACTTCATTCGGAACTTCATCATTCAGAACTTCATTCGGAACTTCTTCATTCGAAAGTTCATTCGGAAGTTCATCCGGAACTTCTTCATTCAGAAGTTCATTCGGAACTTCTTCATTCGGAAGTTCATTCGGAACTTCTTCATTCGGAAGTTCATTCGGAACTTCTTCATTCGGAAGTTCACTCGGAACTTCCTTCATTCGGAAGTTCATCCGGAACTTCCTTCATTCGGAAGTTCACTCGGAACTTCCTTCATTCGGAAGTTCATCCGGAACTTCCTTCATTCGGAAGTTCATAATCCTTGTTCATCCGGAAGTTCACAAACGCACCTTGTTTATGATTATTCTAAGCGCTATAGTGAGTTTTAAGGCATTCTAAGGCAACCATACACTTTCTAATGCTAATCCGCATAGAACCCAACTAAAACCCCTAATTAATTAACCCTAAATTAAGGCAAACGAACCCTAATTTGATTAACCTTTATTCACGAATTAACTAAGTGGATTTAAATGAGATAGGCGAATTAGAAATCAAAGATATGATGTTAGTACCTTGTTTGATCGAATGAAACGGATTGTGGTGATTGAATCGAGAGTTTTTGAGAGCTTAAGAGTGTGAAAATGGCGGCAATAGACACAGTGAAGAAGAAAAAGAAAAAAAGGACGGGGGTTTGGTTTTGACTTAGGTCAACTTTTGATAATTTTCACAAATTGTCACCTTTAACCCTACAGTTTTCAATTTTACTTTTTATTCCTTGTCTTTTCTAATCTCCCTAACCATTGTTAAATTTCGCCAACTTAACCTTCACACAACTTCTAGCATCGCAACCTATTAGCAAATCTCCAAGATCTTAAAGCAATTCCAATCACATTGAGCGAGCACAAGTCGTATTCTAAAGCAAGACCACTCGTTAGCCAATTAATTTTCCACAAACACTTTTGAAAATCTTTTTGATGACGAAGATGATTTAATATTTTCTCCCCCTTAAACGATGACCCGTTTTCTATTTAAAGAGAGTTGTAGTCATTGTTTAAAGAGTCAAATATTGATGAAATCATTTCCAATTAGTATCTTGAAAAGATTGATTCGTGGTGGCAATAAGATTTCTCTTATTTTGACAAATTAATGCACTGAGACGTACACTAACTCGTGTTAGACCAAGTTGTAAAGTAAACTTGATCCCTTTGCATGATTTGGCTTGTAAATCATACCCGAGAAAATTAATTCCCGTTGTGAGCCAACGTTTTCCAAGGAAATATGTGACTTTAATATGAAAACCGGGTTGCAGTCTGAAATAACTACAAGCCATAATGGGCATGTTTTAAAAATGTATAACTTTTATACGGACTCTATTTAGGGCGCCGTGTCAATTTTGATCGACATTTCTAAAGCCGTAAATATTATCGTACTAAAAGACATGCCCGATTTAAAAAACGAAAAAATATTTTTGGTTTTTCTTGATTTTATAATTTTTATGGTTTTTGTAGGTTTTATATTTTTATGGTTTTTCTTGGTTTTATATTTTTGTATTTTTCTTTTTGTGGTTTATATATTTACGATAATATACATGATCACGAACAAAGGATACGCCTGAATAGTTTACCACTACTATTCAGCTGATTCTTCTGCCAATTCTTTGAGAGTCGCTGGAGTGAATGATTTCATGCCAAGCTTGTCGATCAAAAACTCGATTCGTCCTCGATCTAAGGCTTTGGTGAACATATCTGCCAGCTGATACTCAGTAGTGACAAAATACAGCTCGATCACTCCGTTCTCCACCTGCTCTTTAATGAAATGGTAGCGAATGTCTATGTGCTTGGCCCGGGAGTGTTGAACGTAGTTGCAGCAAAGGGCAATGGCGCTCTTGTTGTCACAATACATCGGAATTTTGTTGAATCCCAAACCGTAGTCAGTTAGTTGTGATCTCATCCAAAGGACTTGAGCACAACAACCGGACATGGCGATGTATTCAGCCTCCGTGCTAGAAATTGCAACGCTTTTCTGCCTTTTTGAAGACCAACTAATCAATCTGTCTCCAAGGAGTTGCACAGACCCAGAAGTGCTACGCCTCGTGTCTTGACACCCAGCATGATCGGCATCTGCGTATGATATTAAAGCAATGGAAGAATCTTTCGGATACCATAGACCACGATGAAGTGTTCCTTTGAGATACCGAAAGATCCTTTTAACGACATGTAGGTGCTTTTCGGTAGGCCGAGCCTGATACCGGGCACACATGCATACGACAAATTGCAAATCAGGCCTGCTAGCAGTCAGATAGAGAAGGGTGCCGATCATCCCACGGTAAAGTTTTGGATCGACAATAGTCCCATTCCTATCTTCATCTAACTTGGATTTCTCCACCATTGGAGTGTCCACGGGGTCACAATTATAAAAGTTATATTTCTTTAAAGATTCTAGAGCATATTTGGATTGATTAATAAAGATGCCTCTAGGATTCTGAGAAATTTGTAATCCTAAGAAAAATGAAATTTTTCCCATCATTGACATCTGAAAGCGTGTGGACATTATCTTCTCAAAGCGTTTTGACAATTCTATGTTAGAGGCAGCAAACATTATATCATCAACATAAATTTGTACCAGAATCATGTCGTTGTCCTCCTTGAGAGTGAATAGAGTGGGGTCCACCTTGCCTTTGGAGAAGCCTTCCGAGATGAGATATGTTGAAAGGAGATCGTACCACGCGCGTGGAGCTTGTTTCAACCCATAGAGAGCCTTCTTAAGCTTGTACACATGATTAGGAAACTCCGTGCTAACGAACCCATCCGACTGACTAACATAGGCTTCTTCCCTTAGTTAACCGTTCAAAAATGCCGTCTTCACATCCATTTGATAGACGATCATGTTCATATGAGCAGCATACGCAAGGAATAGTCTAATAGCCTCCAATCTTGCAACAGGAGCAAAAGATTCTTCAAAGTCGATACCCAAGGCTTGTTTGTATCCTCTAGCAACCAATCTAGCCTTATTCTTCAATACTGCACCCATCTCATCGAGTTTAACCTTATAAACCCATAACAAAGTAAGGATGTTAACCTTGTCAGGGAGAGGAACTAATTCCCATACTTCAAGTCTTTGGAATTCATGTAGTTCCTCCTGCATGGCTTCAATCCAAGATGATTGAGTCATAGCTTGTTGCCAATTTTTAGGTTCAACTTCGGAGAGCAATGCATCAAAGTAGCAATAGAGTGCACTCTCTTGTAATTGATGGCGTGTAGAGACTGGTCGATCGAGACTACCAATGACATTCCTAATTGGGTGATCTTTTGTCCATTTGGTGCTATGTTTTTCAATCCTAGGTGGTCTGGAGTGAACAATAGAAGGAGCTTCTTCTGAGGTAGACGCGGCTGAAGGGTATTCAGGTATCGGTACACCAAAGAAAGGAAGCTCTTGTAGGTGAGCATATTCCAAATCGTGATCAATAGAATCCTCTTCAACATCATTAGGCACAAGTAAGGGTGACGATTCAGGTTAGTTTGAGAATCACTTGATAAGGGTGCATCCGGTTCAATGTTAATTGAAGATGCATTAGATAAAGCTTCATTTGCTTGAGCAACAACTTCAGGGATTGGAGCTATCACTACAGGTGCTGGAACTTCATCATTTGGGGGATCAAAGAATTCATCAAACAACGGTTGAAACAGTTTATCCCACTCGGGCCTTGTAGGTGGTAAAAATGATGTAGAAGTAGGATTATTGGGAACTAATCCGGAACTAATAGCACCGGTTCCCATCTCATGAAGCGCGGGTTCAGAGCTGCGTTGCTCAGAAGCCATCGCTGTCAGCTCATCGAAATCTGCGTCCATAGTTTCTACTATCTTACCAAGACGACGGTTTTAAATTCGGTATGCTTTCTTGGAGGGTGAGTAACCAATGAAAATACCTATATCGGCTTTCGGTTGAAGTTTGCCCAAGTTCTCACTATTAATGTTTGGATAACAAAGAGCACCAAACACATGAAAGAATGAAACATCGGGTTTACGATCATGTAGAAGCTCGTAAGGTGTTTTTCTATGGCGTTTCCGAATGATAGAGCGGTTTTGGGTGAAACATGCAGTAGATATAGCTTCTGCCCACAAGAACAATGGAGCGTTCGCATAAATCAGCATAGTCCTAGCAGCTTCCATAAGCGTACGATTCCGTCTTTCAACGACACCGTTTTGTTGTGGAGTACGTGCAGCGGATGTTTCATGTGAGATACCAACTTCTTCATAGTAATCACGAAGAGTCTGGTTGACGAACTCTGTTCCATTATCTGTACGAATACGGCGGACAGTAGTATTTAAACGTACCTGAATGAATTTCAGAAAAGTGATGATAGCCTTCGGTGCTTCATCCTTTGTACGTAGAAATCTAACCCATGTAAACCTGGAGAAATCATCCACAATAACAAGAATGAATTTCTTACCGCTCACACTTTCAGTTCTCATTGGCCCACAAAGATCCATATGCAAAAGATGAAGTTTTTCTTGATTGGTGTCTTCAGCTTTGGGCTTGTATGATTTCTTGGTACTTTTCCCCCTTGAACACGCGGAACATAAATGGTCCTTGTGAAATTTGAGCTTTGGAAGACCACGAACTAATTCGTTTTTAGCCAGATGATTAATAGCATCAAAGTTGAGATGAGATAATCTGCGATGCCATAACCATGACTTGGTCTTAGATGCTTTAGAGAGAAGACATACTGGAGAGGCGGCCATCATGTCTTGTAGGGACAACGTATAAAGATTTGCACCACGAGATCCCTTCAACAAGTCTTTTCCTTCCAAGTTGCGGATGAAACAAGTATGTTGTCGAAAAGCAACCTCTAGGTTGGAATCACAAAACTGTCCTACTGAAAATAAATTATGACCAAGACCTTCTACATAGTATACCCTTGAAATCGTAACGTTTCCAATCTGATATTCACCATAACCCATTATCTTTGTAATATGATCATTACCGAATTTAACCGTTCCAAGAAACTTGCTGACGAAATTTCAGAGCATCGAGCGATCTCCGGTCATATGCTTTGAACAACCGGAGTCCAAATACCAGAGGATGATTTAGACCACCTGAAAATATCACCTGACGAGGACAATGTAGAGGTATCGGAATCTGAATGTTCCTTGTTATTAGCAGGTACAGATTTAATAATCTTAGATTTGCTAACTCTAGGTTTCTTAGATTTCCTAGCCTTCTTCTTCCTAGTTGGTGGTGTAGATTCTAGTTGGCTTAAATCCTGAGGTATTTCTTCACTGATAGGCACTATAGTGGGGGCTGACCTAATTAAAGGGTGCTGTTTCCATACTTTAGTGCTAGTGTGCCTAACTAAAGGACGCTCAGACCTAACCTCAATAGATGCATTCCTAGTTAAAGGGCACATTTTTCCATCTAATGTAAAGGTCCTACCAGTGGTACGCCATTGCCAGCCAACTTGGGCACGAGTTCTACCGGTTGGCTTCCATTCAAGATCATTCCTTATGGCATTCATTTCATTCACATGATCAATAAGACACAAATCATGACGTTGGGAAAACATACATTCATTACAATTCCAACATTTCAAATCAGAATTCACAAATGGTTTAGGCTGCTGCACAGGCGCAGAGCTTTTAGTCTTAACATGATTCTTTTTATTTAAATCTGAACTAACATTCCTATGGTGAGCTTCTACTTTCTTCTTGTTGGTACTACTAGTGGAGGGCTTGATCTTATCTTTCTTGA
Source organism: Glebionis coronaria (assembly GCA_025667525.1). NCBI lineage: Eukaryota > Viridiplantae > Streptophyta > Magnoliopsida > Asterales > Asteraceae > Glebionis > Glebionis coronaria. Next base: position 73,344,512 of record CM046874.1, read on the forward strand.
GTGGCGATCCTTTAGCCTTAGTAGACTCTTTTACTCCTGTAGAAGGCAAAGTGGGAACATTAGCAACAGATTTTAAAGGTGCCTTACTTGATGGTGCCAATGACGGTTTTGCTCCTGGGGTCTTATTGAATGGAGTTACAGCAAAGGGTCGATTAGTGAGTAGTGCAGAACCTGGTTTACCTATGTATTGCAAATATGCTAAGCAATATTGAACTCGCTTGATATATTCATGAGCTGAATAATAGTAGCTACTTGAGGGATCTAAGGCATAAAGATCATCTAAGATATCCCTAACAAGATCTACATGCTTAATTGCGTTCCTCATATAATCATCGTAGGTAACCGGGTTGTTCTTATGGAGCGGGTTCTTATAAAGCACTACTGACTTGGTTGTTGGAGCACTAGAGGACGGTGCAGAGTTGGTAGCTAAGTTATTAACAGCTTCTTGTCGGGTGAGAAGAAGTGTCTCCTTTAACTCGGCCAAAACCATGTTTTTGTCAATGAGCAGGATGTTTAAGTCAGAGATTTCCTCACATTTTTGGTTCAATTGTTCAACATAAGATTGTTGCTGTGCCGCATTAAAAGCGAAGCGTTCTTCTAGTGAACCATAAAGTTTGGACATTCCCTGTCTTGCACGATCCATCTCCCCTAGAATAGACGAAAGTCTAATTTCTAAGTCCTGGTTTTTAGACTCTGCAGCCTCTAGTTCCAATTTTAGTGTTTCATTTGATGACACATCTCTCTTCAGTCTCATAATCTCTTCCTCTAATGCCTTAACTATTGCAATCATCTTGTCACTCGTCTCAACACCGTTTTCACAACCATTTGTTATCAAAAGATCCTTATTTTGAGTTTGTTGTTTTAATTCTAAAGATATACAGTGTTGTTTAAGTTGATTAAAGCATTTTGAAAGTAAATTGTAAGAATCTTGTAGCTTTAAAAATTCAGCATTAGATTCGTGACAAGAATGCTTATCTACCTCATTTACAGTATCAGCAACATTTACAGAGAGATCACACACGTCATCACATATATTCACAGCATCACAGTTAATCATAGCGGATGTAAGCTCATTCGAATAATTAACATTCACAGTAGTAAGCACATCACACGAAATTACTTGGGACAAGAATCGGTCATATTCGGATAAAATCTTTTCCTTTTCAATTAATTGTAGTTCGTAAGCGGTGTCCATTTCACAAAACACTTTTTGAACTTCTGCAATTTCAAACTCAAGATTTTCCGAAAGAGATGCAAAACTTCCTTTTAGACTTTCGACAAACGGATTGATCTCATTCTTAAACACCTCGTTCATGTGTTCGAAAGCCCATTTCCGGCGTTTAGGCCATTTGAATTCGTACATTCCAAAATGACCTTGTCAAAATTAGTAAAGTATTGATTAATCTCTTGCAAGTTTAACCATACAGTGCTAACAGGTGGAAGATCCTTTGGAATTTCCTTAGGACCTTCCATTTTGACAAGTGTAGGAAGTGTACTAGGGTTTTCTTCATTTAACATGTAGGTTGGTGCTGTAATGAGATCTTTGTCCATATGGAAGCGAATTCTAAAATCCGTTTTAGCAAGCTCCTGATTCATTTTAAAATAATCACAATCGGGATATTTTGCAAAGTTGTATGACCGATTCTCATCAACTAGATCCTTACTTGTGCGATCCTCGAAAGTAACAATCGGATCTAAGACCAATCCTAATTGGGTTGCATTATAAAGTCTTAGACTATGGATAAGAGCTTGTTTTGCATACCGTGGGTTAGGGGGAAGGCCTTTTTGACGCGATAAGTTAAATTCTCTAAACGAATCATCAAATAAGTACACTAGTTGAGAGGCAGCGTATTGTCTTAAAAGCAAATAATCTAAACTTCTAATCTTATTAGCCGCATTAATTTCCATTTCATTCTTCTTAGACTCGAGTAATTCAAAATCTGTTTGAAGTTTTTGAAAATTAGTGACCACTAACTCTTTTTCTTTAAGTTCGTTAGAAAGATCTGCTCTTAAGGTTTCAATTTCTTGCAAGTGACCCATTTGTTTGTTTCTAAAATGATCATATTCGGGATTTGTTAGAACACTAGACGAAGGAACTAATTCCAAAGTTTGAACTTTCTCGTTGCATAAGGCAAGCTCATCAGACAAATTCTTATTCTTAGCTAGGGTTTCTAAGAGTGCAACATTCATTTGGCTAAGTAATGTAGCAGGAACCATGACCAAATCTTGTTGAGCAGGAATATGCGTATTCGAAATGGCTCCCGGTTGTGATTCACTCAAAGTCTGGGGACTCACATTGATATTACTATCATTGATTGTCTCCTCATTTGAAAGACTCACCACCGAAGACTCATTCGGATTAGCACCCTCTTGCACAACTTGATGTGGTTGAATACTAGAATCAGTGGTATTATCAGTGGTATTAATAAGTACCTCAGATCTTTTTTCTGGCCCTAAGCTAGAGATAGTTTCCATAAGAGCTGCTTGTACTGATTGAAGTTCATCACAGTCTGAATCATAAGCATCAAGATCATCTGCTTGGTATGCTGCATTCTGTGTAGTGACAACGTCTTGTTCAGCAATCCCTGGATCAGCAAGAAATGCAAGCTCCTCTTCATCAAGTTCCCTTCCTTGTGCCTGAGCATTCACCAGATAAATCTTCTCTGCAAACCATTGACCATCCCTTCTCCTCTTGGGTTTTTTGCAATCCCTGGACATGTGACCTTCTTCCTTACAGTTGTAGCATGTAATCATTCTCAACTTGCTTGTGGAATTAGCCCGTGGAGGAGTGTTGACCATTGGAGCAGGATTGACCGTGCGTGCATTGGTGGTTGATGTATTAGTTCTCCCCTGATAAGGTTGAATAGGTTGAACCATTACCATGCCATTCTCAATAGTAGCTTGTTGTCGAGAATTAGATGAATTCCTCAGCTGATTGTTAGTAGGAGCTGGTCCTCTAAATCCTCTTTTGCTTAATGTCCTTGTGAGATAAGCAGACATAGTGGCTAACACTTCAACTGGATCAGTTCCTTGTTTGAATTCAGGAATGGGGACTTCATCTTCATCACAATACATTTCTTGGTCTTGTTGAGCTGCATAAGCACTAGAAGGAATACTCATGTGATCAGAGTAGCTTGATGGATATGCTGCATTCTCTTGATAAGAAGAATATGAAGACTGAGCATAAGGTGTAATGCTTGCTGGGTGAGGTTGTGAAGCATATTGTGATGAAGGTGCATTAAACCGATATTGTTGCTGATGTGAGGTGGGTGGTTGCGGTAGAATCGAATATTGGGGGAAGCTTGGTGTCATGTAAGGTGATGGATGATAGGCTTGGTGTCCCAAAATATAAGGAGTGTTGTTGTGTGACAAGCTTGGTTGATTCGCTATCAAAGCTAAAGAATCAGGGTACATACCTCGAGGCGAACGGTGCATGATCACATGTTTCTCATGTTGCTGAAGAAAAGCATAGAGTTGATCCAAATTGCACTTATGCAAATCCCTGGTTAACTTAACATCGGTAATATACTCACCCCATTCAGCTTGAGGTAAAGTATTCAAAAACTTGGTGTTAACCTGGAATGGAGCAATCACGAGATTGTATACATTCAGATCATTCATGAGAGTAGTGAATCTGAAGTAGTAGTCGTGAAGCGTTTCCCCTGGGCTGTACGTGAATCTATCAAACAGATCATACAATTGACATTCCCTTTCCTGTTTGGTAAGAGACGTACCTTGTAGCAACACCTTTAGACGTTCCCATAAATCCTTTGCAACCGTATATTGACTGACCATTCGATAGATGTCATGTGGAAGAGCTTGGAGAATGGTTTGAAGAGCCTTTTCGTCTGCATCGGCAACAAGTTGTTGAGCTGGTGTAAGTTCTTCAAATTCCCGTGGTCGGGTCACATTGTTAACCACGATGGTACCATAATCAAGTGGACCATTCAGAATTGACTTGACCATAAGCCTCCCATATGTCGGTTTTCCCTTAATGTATGACATCATACGGCCTTGCCATGCTTCAAAGACTTCTTTAATGAGCATTGGAGAGCGATTATCCGTTCCCGTAATGACGGAAATGTCCGTAAGTGATGTCATCTGAGGCATTAATGAATTCGGATTCATTTTGTTCACTTCAAAGAGACAAAGATTCTCGGTTGATCGAGCAGTGAAATAAAGCTTGTGAATTGTGTTGAGTTTTTGTTGTAAGAAACCAAGATTAAATCCTCTAAAAAATCGTCAAAAAAAACAAGTAAAATATCCCTTGATCCGGAACTTTTGTTGATTCGGAAGTGTTGATTCGGAAGATTTTGGCTTGGAACTCCTTGATCCGGAACTTTTGGTTCGGAAGATTTGATCCGGAACTTTCCTTTGATCCGGAACTTTCCCTTGATCCGGAACTTTCCCTTGATCCGGAACTTTCCCTTGATCTGGAACTTTCCTTTGATCCGGAACTTTCCTTTGATCCGGAACTTTCCTTGATCCGGAACTTTTTGGTTCGGAAGTACTGATCCGGAACTTTCCTTGATCCGGAACTTTTGGTTCGGAACTTTTTGATTCGGAACTTTGTCTTGATCCGGAACTTTCCTTGATCTGGAACTTTCCTTAATCCGGAACTTTTGGTTCGGAACTTTTTGATCCGGAACTTTTGTTCATCCGGAACTTTTTGATCCGGTAGTTTTTGGTTCGGAACTTTACTGGGTAAACAGAAACTTGCTTCAAGTAGCAGTTAATCAAAAAAATGATGAAACAAACCCAGATTTTTACCAAATAACCCAAAAAGTTTTGTGATTTCTACTAAAATAAGTGAAAACTAATACTTATCTACTAATCCCAATCACAAAATCACCAAAAACTCCAAGAATCAAGATGGATCTTCTTAAAGAACACTAATACAATCAAAAACTAAATAACAACACAAATCATTACCTTAAATCACCCCATAGCTCTTGATACCAAATGTAGAATATTGATAACCTATGAATCTATGAAGTGGGTTGAAGATTTCTAGAGAGAGAAACTAGAGAGAGAAAGTGAGAGAGAACTATGTGATTTTTATTCAAATGAAAATGTAGAATGATCAATAACCAACCCCTTTCCATGGTGGAAAGGGGTATTTATATCCAAGGCCACTATTTGGGCTTGGGCCGACCCATGACAAGCCCATGGGTCAGTTTCTTACTTAACTTAATAAATAACATTAACTACGAGCTATTACAACATAAATAATATTGTGGAGTGACCGATACTTCTAATATACGTTAAAACGTATTTCTAACATATTATAAATGGAAAGTTTTAATTTAGTCGTGTTTTTTATGTAGTGTACTATTCATGGTATTTTATGCGTGTTTTACATCATTATTGCTAAGAGTTGCACCGGTGTCAATTATCATATGATGGTTACCTTTTTAATTACTATCGACTCTAGTAGATCAACTGCATTGACGGTATTACTTCAATTTGGGTCTTAGGCTCTTGATAAAATTAATTTTGCAACATGGGTAGTTAATTTTTTGAGAGACTGATTGTTAAAAATACTAATATTTTCTGAACTTCGTTTTGTAGATGGTTGCTACCCAAACTAGGAGTCTACACTAAGGTCAAACTTGTTTAAGGATAAGTTGATTAGATCAAACTTTTCCGTATGGTACCGTAACCTAAGAATTTGTCTTAGGGTTGAGGATCAGACTGAATATCTGGAACAACCTATGACTCCAGTTCCTGAACCTGTTGTTGCACCCATAGTGCATGACGCCTACTATGCGAGGCTTAAAGCACAAAAGGATGTGACGTGTCTCATGTTGGCCGTGATGTCTCTAGAATTACAAATAATGCTGGAGGATCTCATAGCCTATGACATGATCACTGAACTCAAAACTATGTTTGAGGAAAAAGCTAAATATGAGCTTTATGATACTACCAAAGCATTCCATGCTGGTAGACAGGAAGTTGGACAACCCGTTAGCACTCATTTCTGAAAATGAAAGGCTACTTGGACACTCTGGAATGCCTAGGCTATCCCATGCCACAAGAACTTGTTGTGAGTTTTATCTTGAACTCTATCAACAATGATTATGAATCACTTATGAAAACTTATAATTTGCATAGCATGGGGAAGAAATTAGTAGAGCTACATGTTATGTTAAAGTCATATGATAAAGGGCTTTCAAAGAAGGTTGAGACTTTTGCTGTAATGGCTATTAGAGCAGGATGGATTCTGAAAGAGAAGGATAAGAAACTGCAAAGGGGTGAAGGAAAGAATGCTGGAATGGGTAAGTCATCTTACGCCCCAAAGTAGAAAAATCCTCCACCACCCAAGAAAGATAATCCAACAAAGGACTCCGAGTGTCACCACTACAAAGAGGTAGGACACTAGAAAAGGAACTGCCCAAAGTATCTCGTTGAGGTGAAGCAACGCAAAAGTGCTAGCGGAGATAGTACTTCAGGTATCTTCATTATAGAACATTATGCTATATCTAATAGTAAGACGATGGTATATGATACGGGTTGTGGAACTCATATTTGTAATACATCGCAAGGCTTAGAGATAGCAGGAAATTGAAGCAAGGAGCTTTGAGCTTGTACGTGGGAAATTGCATGTGTACAAACATCAAAGCGATTGGTCAATATGATTTGGCACTTCCTAATGGACTAGTTATTATTTTAAATAATTATTATTTTGCGCCTTTTATTACAAGAGGTGTTGTTTCAGTTTCTAGATTAATGGAAGACAGTTCTAATAATATTATTTTGAATAATGTAATTTCCGTTTACAATGACAACATACTTTACTTTAATGCAATATCACGTGATGGCATTTTTGAAATTAATATGCAAGGTCTTAATCTTAATAGTTCTATATACAATGTAAGCTGGAAAAGAGACAAACATGCGATGTTGGACTCGACCTATATATGGCACTGTCGCCTTGGTCATGCAAACAAGAAACGCATCGAGAAACTTCATTGTGATGGAACTTTGAATCCCACCAATGTTGATTCTTTCAATGACAAATTGCAAGTCTTATGTGTATGGGAAGATGGCGCGTAAGCCTTTCACACATGTGGTCGAAAGAGTTAAAGATCTTTTGGGACTCATTCACACGGATGTGTGCGGACCCTTTAGAACCATGTCTAAAGAAGGAGCTAGCTACTTCATTACGTTCACTGATGATTTCAGCCGTTATGGTTATGTCTACCTTTTGAAACATAAACATGAGGTATTTGAAACATTCAAGGAATTTCAAAATGAAGTAGAAAACCAACTCGGCAAGAAAATCAAGGCTATTCGATCCGATCGTGGAGGCGAATACATGAGTTTTAAGTTTGTGGAACATTGGAAGAAATGTGCCATTGTGTCACATCTCACACCTCCGTACATGCCCCAAAAAAATAGAGTATCGAAAAGGAGGAATAGAACTCTATTAGTTATGGTTCATTCCATGATGAACTCAACTACTCTACCAAAGTCCTTTTGGGTTATGCTTTAGAGTCTGATGCACGCATTCACAATATGATTCCAACCAAGAAGGTCGATAAGAAACCATATGAAGTATGGCATGGGAAAACTCCCAACTTGTCTTATTTGAGGGTTTGGAGTTGTGAGGCTCTTGTGAAGTGGGATGCTCCTGACAAACTAGACCCCATATCAATTAAGTGTATTTTCGTAGGATACCCAAAAAAATGGTGGGCTACTACTTCTACTATCCACTTGAGAACAAAATATTTGTTGCTCGAAATGCTGAGTTCTTTGAGACAAGTCTCAAGATCAAGAAGCAAGTGGGAGTACTCCACTGCTTGGAGCAAGTGGGAGTACTGACGACTTAGAATTCGTCGAAGACGTAGATAGACTGCCTTCTGGTAACACTAGTGAAGTACGTGATGAAGTTCCACATGAGATTATTGAACCTTAAAATGTAGACGTTCCCGTTCGAAGGTCCGTAAGGATGCCTGAAGCACCTAATAGATATGGTTTCTATGTACATGATGAGGAGTATGAATTAGGTGATCATGGTGAGCCTCCTAATTATCAAGCGGCTATATCAGATGTTAGATCCAACAAGTGGCTTGAAGCAATGGACGCAAAAATGCAATACATGAAAGATAATCAAGTATGGGTTTTGATTGATCTTCTTTCGGGCGCAAGAACTATAGGATGTAGATGGCTTTATAAGATAAAGACCGACATGGATAGCAAGATACACACCTATAAAGCTCTTCTTGTGGTGAAAGATTATACTCAAACCTATGCACTAGATTATGAGGAAACCTTCTCTCCGGTTGCAGACATTAGAGCTATTAGGATTCTCTTTGCCATAGCAGCGTTCTATGACTACGAGATTTGGCAAATAGACGTGAAGATTTCTTTCTTGAATGGTCACCTTAGTGAAGATGTTTACATGGTGCAACCTGAAGGCTTTGTTGATCCAAAGTATCCCAACAAAGTATGTAAGTTGCAGAGATCCATTTATGGTTTGAAGCAAGCTTCCAGAACCTGAAATAAACGGTTTGATGAAGAAATTAAAAAGCTTGATTTCGTTTAGAATCTCGATGAGTAATGTGTATATGTCAAAGCTAGTGGGAGTAATGTAGCATTCCTAGTCTTATATGTGGATGACATATTACTCATGGGAAATGGCACTTCAATGCTTCAGGAAGTGAAAGCTTGGCTGAGCAAGTGTTTTTCCATGAAAGATTTAGGTGAAGCTGCATATATTCTTGGAATTAAGATCACACGAGATAGATCTAAGCGGTTGTTGTCTTTAAGTCAAAGTGCTTATTTTGACAAAGTTCTAAAGAAGTTTAGAATGGATAAATCCAAGAACGGATTTGTTCCAATGTAAGAGAAGACGGATTCAAGTAAATAGCAAGGTGCAATTACACCTAGTCAGGTAAAATGAATGCAGAGAGTTCGTTATGCTTCCGTAATTGGTTCTATCATGTATGCGGTAAGATGCACTAGAACCGATGTTGTGTTTGCGCAAAATCTCTGTAGTAGATTCTAACAAAATCCTGGTGAGAAACACTGGACTACTATTAAGAACATTCTTAAGTATCTTAGGAATACTAAATACATGGAACTTATTTATGGAGCTAAGACAGAAAACGAGTTTCGCGATAAATGTTATATCGATGTTAGTTATCAAACTGACAAGGACGATACTAAATCCCAAATCGGGTATGTTTTTGTGCTTAATGGTGGAGCCGTGGACTAAAAGAGTAGTAAGCAAAGAATTACTGCAATGTCCTCTACTGAAGTTGAATATGTTGCTGCTGTTGATGCTGCAATGAAGGTTGTCTTGATAAGGAAGTTTATTAGTGGCCTTGCCGGAGTCATGCCAACTAATAATGAACTTATGGAAATGTTGTGCTATAATTCTACAGCAATTTCTATCGCCGATGATCCTAGAATCATGTCGCGTGCTAGACATTATCAAAGGATGTTTCACTACATTCAAGAAGTTATCAAAGATGGTGAAATCATCATTAACAAAGTTCACACAGACGACAAACGTCGCAGATCCTTTCACAAAACCAATGCCTTTGAAAAATCATTTTGAGCATGCTGAGTCCATTGGTCTTGTTCGGTCTGCTAGTCTCATCTAAATTTGTGATATATTTATTTTATTTGTTAATATTTGGACAATGGATGTTTAAGCAATTGTTATCAATAAACGAATTAATTTTTGTCGGAGATATTGTTTTTATTTCTTAATAATTGTATCCTATATTTTCATATTTAATCCTTGAATATACTAGTTGCAGTTAATGTATTATATATATTCATTAATATGTGAATATTAATGACTAAGACAAATATGAGGGTTGGTTGTATTTTAGAAATACATAAAGATGATTCTTCTAGACTCATAGGTCATTTAATGTGGTTGAATAATTAGATTACCCTAACTCGTGTAGTATTCTTTATGGATTGGTGCCATCAAGAATTTACACGTATGGTAAGTATTGTTGTCCTTATACTTGAGATGCAAGTGAATCTTTGCATGTATGGATAGCATTTCTTGATTTGAAAACATTGCGTCATTAGCGTGGGCAGTTATAAAACTTATTTTAGAAGTGTTTATTACATGTTAAAAGGTAGTTGTAGTTTGAATATGATTTTGCTCCTCCATGAATATGATACATATTGGGCCCTCTCGTAGGATTAATCGGATGTTTGCTTGGTCGTGCCCAAATCATAGTTAAGAAGTTTCTTATTACATTTGGTAATCTTGATTAGTCGTTGAAGCGAGAAACAAAATGTTAATACATGAAATGACATATGAAACATATTCATGATTAATCGTAATAGTAACAAAAGGGATGAAATATTAAAAATACCATTTAAGGTTGAGACAGTTTACCAAACACCAAACTCAGGTGATTTTGGGAGCATTGATAGTGTTTCTAGACTATATGTCAATGTTAGTATTAAATTACACTCTGACAACGACTTTCGCAAGTGGAAGCTGTTGGGATGTGCGTAAGTTATAGATATTATTTAATAAGTCCGAGAGTACGTAGGTCTAAGGGGTCACACACTTAGATATCGATATCATTTTTATTAAATATATATAATAAATATGGCTATATTTATTGTGTATATTTAATTAGATATAAGTTAATACTTAACAGTAATTAATTAATAAGTTAAAAGGTTTAATAATGATTAATTAATAATACTTTAAACTTTAAGGTAATTAATATAAATACATAACTAAGTTTATAGAAAGTAAAAAAGTCAAACCAAACACACCATGAGAGTGTTTTGGCCGCCTATAGCAAAAGAAAGGAAGGAAAAATCTTTTGGGCTCTAGAAGGTTTATTACTTTGAGGTTAAGTTGTAATCTTTCCCATAAATAAACCTAAGGCTCAACTATATAAACAAGGGATTTGATTCATTGTTTCATAGCATTAAACCAAAATTTTCTCTTCCCCTCTCTCTTTGTGTTCGTTTATCAAAAGAACCCACAAGGGTTTTCGAGTTTGATTTTTATTAAGTATTATACTTAATCAAGATCTAGAAATCGAAGGTGATTGATTAAGGTGTTGTGTGGACTTATCTTGGAGAAGATCTAACTTGATCTTTGGGTTATTGGTAATCGGTTTTGGTGTATTGGAATTAGGGTTTGGTTGGTTGATTGGTTTTGGTTACTTGATCATCCGTTCTTGGACTTAAGGTATGTTTTCTTCATCTTTATGTATAGTTTCTTAGGATTGTGCAAGTGTTTGATTTATCTAAATAGAAGGAGGGAGAAGGAAGAACTAGAGAGAGAAAGCTAGAGAGAGAAAGGAGAAAAGGAGAGAATGAAAGATGTACTGAATGAGAAAAGTAAACAACTAATGACCAACCCCTCCTAACATGCTAGGAGAGGGTATATATAGCCCACCCTACATGGGGGCTATATGGGCTATATGTTTATATATTGGATCACGATCTCAATACTTGAATATATCGTTGGAGTGACCGATCCTTTCTAAATACGTAAAAAAACGTGTTTCCAACAATCTCCCCCTAAGGGAGGTCACTCCAAGTTACAATGTCCTAAATAGTCTATAGCTCATGATCTATGCTAACAATGATGTGACCGAGACTTTCTTTGAAAAACGTATTTTGAACAATCTCCCCCTAAGGGAGGTCACACCATTTTACAAAATCTTAAACCTAGCATACTATGCTTGAGTCTTCGATCTTGTTCTTGTGAATATGCTGATGAGATCTTTGACTTTAGTCTTGAGCATGTTTCCTTGCCTTGACCTTGTGCAATCATCACTTGTGAAATTTTCCTCCTTGTGACTTCATGTTCCACATACTTACACCTTTATAAATTCTTGAAAGCTTCAGAGTTCGATATAACGAAAGACTTGAATATTAGGCTTTCTTGAATTTGTTGAAGTATTAAGTGCATACATTGTAAGCATGTGTTGACGACTTCTTCTCAGATAGTACACCACAATGTCACCTTCTTGTTACGCTGCATAAGACAGTTAACAACAAAACATATACACGGATGAGATGGCCTTGAACATTTTATTCTAATTCGGTAGCATTTTACCTCCGGTCGGTGAAGACCGTTGGACGATATAAAATATCGTACTTGTGGCAGGTAGATTCAATTAAGAACCTCATTGACAAGATTTCGCGGGTAAACCCGTTCTCTTTATTCAACCGTCCAAAGCTGACTGCGAACATAAAGAGTGAATCATTTGGATAATGTTATCCGCATGATTTAAAGTCGGCAAATCCGATTCCTGGAACAAGTTTGATGTCACGAGCTTGATTCATACAAAATCTTGCAAGTTACCTACCAAGTGCTGTTTGATGTTAACACTAAAAGGATTTCCACTCATCACTGTGAACACTATAGAGTGTCGCTCTGAGTGTTCTGGCAAGAATACTAAGATATTGCGTAGAGCCCTGGAACGTGTTTAAGTTCAGTTAAGAATTAAACCACTGTTGCTTTCCAGTTATCACAAGTTTGATTCATGAAGAATCGCACAAGTCACCTACCATGAGCTTTTTGATATTCGCTCAAGAAGGATTTCAATCTTCATTGTAAATACATTCGTATTACTCGGATGTTCAAGCAAGATCATGAAGATTTTGCGTAGGACTCTTAAGATCTTTCTTACTTTTCACAGTGTGTGAAGCAACAAGGAATTATAAAAGTGTGTCCTAATGAGATATTTGATGATCTCAAATGGCTCTAGAATCGATCGTGCATTTTGGATTTTAGTGATCGGAGGCTGGAGAGGAGTGCCACCATTTCAATACCAATTTATTCAGAGTGAATAAATTAATAGATAATGCGTTGTCTCCGTGTGATTAAAACAAATATCTTTTGAGAGATATCTGAGTTAGCTGGGATGGGATGTGCTTTGCATCACTGGGTCCATGATGTCTATCTTCAATATCGAGCATCATTAAAATGATCTCAATAGCATATGTATTGACCTGGTTTCTGCCTAAGTTGTAAGGAGGGCTTCTTTCTTTTGACCCTTTATCTTTACAATTCTTTTTCATTCTTCAACCCCTTCAATGCTTACCAATACGTCATAATTAGCACCTTGTTGTGATTGTTCCAGTGCTAACTTAAGTACTTGGTCGGCATTCAGCTACATTCGCAATCTTTCTCCATCTTTCCTAAGGACTACTATTTCTAGCTATGGAATGTCCTTGGGAAGATTCCTCCGGTTCTAGAAGAATCATTGGACTTAACCTATCCTACCATCCTTTTGTCACCACAATCTTCATCGTCGTGAAATAAATGGGTTGTAGGTAAGTATAAATCACAATGAAATCTATTTTGATATCCAAATCTATTTTGCCCCCCCTTAACATATGCCACGATATCTGAAAACATTTCGCATTTGTCGGGATGAGCTATCACGTTTCAAACTATTTGTGATTAATCATTTCCTATATTAAATCACATTTTCTCCCTCATATTAAAAATATTGACCCAATCGATGTTTTTAATATCAATTAATTTAATAGCATTTTTTAAAAAATTTGGGAAGAAAAATGCAAATCCAATTATCTTCATGATTTACACAAGCCCCCACCCCCTCAAATTAATGAGGGTGTACTCGAAACGTAAATAAAATACCTTTTAAACACAAGTGTAAGGTATTTATCACGTGTAAAGATCATATAGGATAATGTATTCACAAGATTAGCAATTTACGAGGTTGGACCTGAATGATGGAGAACATCATATGATAGAGTCACATGGTTCTTGTTCACGAATGATGGTCACCTCGTCACGTCTGAAGTTATCTCTTGACACCACGTGTACGATTGATATCGTTGTCTTGACACCAATTAGTGACCTTGGCACTTTCAGCATCAAAGATTCTGAATGCTGGACAATTGATCCCCCTCAATTGTTGACCCATGTTCTATTGAAAGAGCTGTAGTCGCCGAGTATGTAGATATCAATTGTAAATTGCTATGATTGGTGGAGATGATAACTTTATAAAAACAAGATTTCTCTTGTTTTAACAAATAAATGCACTGACACGTACATATATTTATGTTAGATTGTGTTATTATGTAAACACAATCTCTTACATGGTTATAAAGTAAACCATGCCCGAGAAAATTATTTCCCATTGTTGAGTCAAAGCTTTCCAGTGAAATGCTTGACTTTAATATGAAAAGTGGGTTACTATCTGAAGTAATAGCAAACCATTTTGAGCATGTTTTAAATCATTTAAACTTCTGCTCGAACTTTATTTACAAGCCCGTGTCATTATTGAATGACATTTCTAGGATCGTAAATATTTTCGATTCCAGAAGACATGCTCTGTTTATCAAAACATTTTGGAACACACAATTTTGAAATATTTAGAAAACCTTTTGAAAAATTCTTGAAAAATTGTGTTCAAAGTTTTGAAAACCAATTACTTGAGCTTAAGATGTTGAATATCTTACAAAACGAGCTCAAGTCCGAGAAGTTGTAAACTTCCCGTTGTGACGATAAGTTTATCATCGCCGATAAACTTTCCTTTTAACTGAAGAACGAGTCCTAAGTTGACATTTACTTAGAAGTCGTTTTCATGAGCTTGAAAAACTTTTGAATGTTTTAACGTAAAGCTCATGACCGAGAAAGGTGAATTTCTCGTTATGAAGAAAAGTTCTCTTATTTAAAAGATACACTTTCCGTTATGAGCTTAAAACTTGGAATGTTTTAATACAAGCTCATGACCGAGAAAAATTAATTTCCCGTTACGAGGATAAGTTATCATTAAAGATAAGCTTTCCTAAATATGAAGTCCGAGTTACAATATGATATTTAACTGTAAGTCATTGTGCATGAGCTTAAAAACTTCGAATATTTTTAATATTAGCTCACGCCTGAGAAAAATTAATTTCTCGTTGTAAGGATAAGTTTATCATCGACGATAAACTTTCCTTTCTTTGAATTCTGGGGCATAATCTGAAATGTGATTATACGCCATTTACATGAGCTTAAAAACCTTTGAATAGTTTTAATGTAAGCTCGTGTCCGAGAAGAATTTAATTTCTCGTTAATAAGGATAAGTTTATCATCGGCGATAAACTTTCCTTTCTTATAATCGCGGGTTACAATCTGACATGTGACTGCAAGCCGTTGTGCATGAGCTTAAAAACTTGGAATGTTTTTAATATAAGCTCATGCCCGAGAAAAATTAATTTCTAGTTGTGAGGATAAGTTTATCATCGACGATAAACTTTCCTTTCTCTTAAGATCGGGTCATCATCTGATATTTAACAATGAACCAAATACACGAGTTTAAAACCTTGGAATAGTTTTAATGTAAGCTCGTGTCCGAGAAAATTTAATTTATCGTTTGTGAGGATAAATTTATCATCGGCGATAAACTTTCCTTTATGTGAAGATCGGGTCATCGTCTGACATTTAACGATGAGCCTTATACACGAGCTTAAAACCTTGGAATAGTTTTACTGTAAGCTCGTGTCCGAGAAAAATTTAATTTCTCGTTTGGAGGGTATAAACTTCCATTTCTCTGAAGTTCGGGTCACAGACTGTGATTTGAATGTGAGCCATATACACGAGCTTAAAACCGTTGAATAGTTTTAATGCAAGCTCATGTCCGAGAAAATTTAATTTCTCGTTTTGAGGGTAAGTTATCGTTGACGAGATAAACTTCCTTTTCTTTGAAGTTCGGGTCATAGACTATGATTTGACTATGACCCACTGTACATGAGCTTAACTGCAAATCCCCTGTGATACTTGTTTCTCTGATATCAGCTTCCTCAGTAATCAAACTCTGAGAGTGTCCTTCGTTGAACGGTGTACAAAGATCGGACCGGTTTTTTTTGTTGATCCTTAATTTTGGTACCTGCATTCTTAGTTGAAGTTTGTATGCTTTTATATGGGTTAGCAATATCTATCTTAGAAGCAAGTGGGGGTTCACAGTTTTCTTTTCTTGTGCCAGAGGAGACCTGAGTAGATGATTGACTTGTCTTAGCTGGCAAACGTTTCCGTTTATAGAAAACCTTAAGTTCAGGCTTAAGTGATGTATCATCCTTTTCAATTTCCTCCCTAGCAGTCTTAGTAGAATCGGAGACTATCCTAGTTAAAGGGCACTCGTTTCCTACAAGAGTGAAAGTTATACCAGTGGGGAGCCACAGTTTACCAATGGGTTTGATTTTAGCTACCCACTGGGATTTAAGTCTGGCACGGGACTTCACCTCATTAAGTAATTTCTTGACACAAGAATCATGATTTGCTTTAAAGACACATTTTCTACATATTTTACAAGTAGCATATTTAATGTCCGAGTAATATCTAGAATTCCTAGATGATTGATTGATGCTCCTAGGATTTGACATGCTACGGTTAGCAGTGTTGGGTAATCTAGAAGGCATCTGACTAGGTTTGAAATTCCTATCTCTTACTTGTGTCTTTTGTTTAGCTTCCCTCAGACCAAACTTATGGTCAATATCGTTTGAACTAGTTCTAGACGTGTTCTTTGAACAATTCTTAGAGAAGCTAGGTGCAATCATGTGATTAGGTCTTGCTAAAGCTGATTTATTCATGCTGGGCCTAGTTGGTGGAGTGACTGTTCTAGAAACATGAACCCTATCAACTTGGGAGGCAAACCGTGGTCTCGAGGATTGTGGTCGCTCGGATCTAAATGCAGTCGGTTGTCTGACGGACTGATTTGTAGGCGGTTTCCCCAAGATTGATGGTTTTTTCAAGCTTAGTGTCCACACTAGTTCCTCTAGTTTTCCTTAATTCGTTTTTCAATGCAGCTATAGCAAAAACCTTTTCCTGAACTTGAGCCTTTAAAGTATCATTCTCTTTGAGCAATTTATCTTGGGATGCCAACTTAGATTCTAGCAACTGAATTTGTTTCAAAGGATTATCCTTTTCATCTTTAGAATCTAAAACTTTTTGATCCAATTTTCGTTCAAGAACAACATTTGACTTTTCAAGTTTTTCAAAATATGTTTCAAATTTGTCCGTTTTCTTAGAAAATTCTAGTTTGACATCCTCAAGATCTTTTGATTGTTGAGCTACGATCGTTTTGAGCTCTCTAATGCTAGAATCATAAGCATTCAATGAAGCAGTCATAAGACAGTTATCATGATTTTTAGCATTTTGAACACTTTCTCCCCCATTGTGACTCACATCGGATGAATCAGAAGTGGTATTGCTATCACTCTTTTCCATCCCATGTTTGTTATAATTAGCTTCAGAATGCTCAATATGCGGCATTTCAACAACATAACAACATGACATTGTACCATGTTCGCAGGCTCTTCGTCATAAAGTGGAATGGTGTCGTCATAAGAGATATCTTGAACATTCCCTGAAGTGCTACTGGTATCATGTTGTCCTCTGATTCCATGCTCTTGCAATCTTTGACGACTAAATTGGCACCCATTTCTTGCACCGGGCAGATCTGATCATCTCATGACGGCAGCTTGAAGCGTGTCTCTCTCTCATGTTCATGAGGTATTGCTGCATGCAGTGGTTTAGACGACTCTTTGATTGTTTGAATCTGACCCTTTTTCAACCGTATCTTGTTGTAATTAACTAACCTGACCTCAATACTCTTCTCAAGTATATTGATGTCATTGAGTAAACCACTTTTAAAGGTTTCAGTCTGGCAACCCATATGCAAATTGAAAAGCTGGTGAAAGAGTGGATACGAATAATCAAAAGGAGGTACCATTGTTGAGGCAAAGAATTCCTTAAACTATGTGCGAAGGATTTCTAGACATATCTTCGTTTGAACCTCATGAAGATTCTCCCTTTCAAGTTGCAATCGTAACTCATCCAAATTATTGAAAATCTTCTCTTTGAAATTAGTCACTTTGCCAAAGTACATTTGAACTAAGGTTGGAAGTTCGGTCATGTTGTGCGAATAGAGAAGTGCAAGATGCGTTTTGAGCTCGTGAAAGATTTCCAATGTTTTTTCACGCAAGTTGATCTCTTGGAGTTGCATGCGTTGCAGTTCTCCCTCTTGAAATGTCGAATTCAACAAATCCATTTAACATTCGATGAAAAATGAAGGTAAGGATTATGAAGAAAAATAATTAAATCCCCTAAGTGTGTATACTCGAGAAATCAAAATCTTTTGAACTTGGAATATCAAATAAGTAGTCACGCCTTTTTTGTCACGTCACTATAAATCCCGATAATTTTATATCGAAATTGATATCAAATTTAGCAATATTTGATAAAAGAAAATAAGTCCAAAGGGTCCTTAGGATGTGCCATAATCAACCCAACACAATATTTTATAAATTATCCAGCCCACCAGAAAATCTATTACAATGATCTAGTAAATTAGCTCACCAAATTCAGTTGTATGAAAATCTTAGGCCTAAAATGTCTAAACCTAAAAATTAGGATTATATAAATAATCCACCGCCTCCCTGCTTTAAAAATCAGCCACTTATCTTATCTGCTTTCATAGAGAACTCCGCCAGTTAACTTTGACCCTATATCTAAAAAAACGCCGCTCAAATCCAATCTTCTCTCAAATCTCCTCAATCCATTCTTCTCTCAAATCTGATCATCAATATTACACCGCCTCTTCTCCTTGTCCCACCGTCTGAAAAGAAATTCAACCTACTCTTTTATCTCTCTCAGCCGACACTCTTATCCCTCTCAAACCTAAACACTTGAGCCTCTTAATCGATTAAACAATTACCCCAACGGATTTGTCTTCAAGATCTTGTAGGGTCTCGGGTAGGTGCCGTTTTAATTGCAAATCGTTTTATTTAAGCAAAACAAATTAATGGATTATAAGAAATTTATTATGAATTTGTATTTTATTTCGTATATTAAAGGTGGTTTATACCATTAAATAAATATGTGATGATTTTTGTTCAAACTATTAAGATCTATAAAGATCCATTATTTGTTGAATTAATATGAGATTTTAATGTTTAGGTTCGAGTCAGGTATGAAATACGTTTGGTATGAGATCTTTATCGAGGATGGTCTAGTGATCGATTTTGGCAGGTTGGTGTTTTTGAGTTGAGTCTTGGTTGGTATCGTGAGAGTGGTTTAAGTGTTGGGTTTGGGTGTGTCTGAGTTTGTGAGATGGATTTGTTGAGTGAGAGTTTGTGTCGAGTCTGGTGGTCGAGAGAAGGCCGTATTTGAGTCGAGTCTGGTCTGTGAGTCTGAGTCTAGCCGAGTCTGGATCGAGTCTAAGTATGAGTTTGAGTGTGAGTCTAAGGTTGGTGTTTGGTTTTGTTGAGGACTTAGCTTTTTCACAAAACACTTATCCGGAATACGGTTTTCTGTTGAGAATCCGAAAAAAATATGTGTCCTATCCGGAATATGTATGTGCCTTATCCGGAATAAGTCTTCTGTTGCTAATCCGGAAAAAAAAATATGTGTCTTATATGGAATACACTTCTTCTTGTCCGGAATACAAACTTCTTCTTATCCGGAATAGACTTGTGTCTTATCCGAAATACACTTCTTCTTAACCGGAATACAAACTTCTTCTTATTCGGAATAAAAACTTCTTCTTATCCGGAATAAAAACTTCTTCTTATCCGGAATACACTTGTGTCTTATCCGGAATACGCTTCTTCTTATCCGGCATACAAAATTTTTCATACTAATACCAAATCGAGACAAAAAGTGATAAACACTGATGACTGTTTGACAGATTTGAGAAGATAAAGACAAAAACAGTAGATATTTGAGAAGACAAAAATAATATCAATTTTTATCAATTGATAAAGACAAAAACAATAGGAACAAATGTTTGGACAATATTCAAAAACTGTACACCAAAGTTATATCAGATTCGAAGACTAAAAGAAAAAAAAATTGACCACCAAATCAATAGATAAAAATACACAAATCCAAAGATTCAACCATAGCTCTTGATACCAATTGTAGAATAAAGATAATCTAACATCTAACAAGAGGGTTGTTGTTTCTAGAGAGAGAAAGCTAGAGAGAGAAAGGAGAGAAAGAGAGAATAAAAGATGTATTGAATGAGAAAAGTAAACAACTAATGACCAACCCCTCCTAACATGCTAGGAGGGGTATATATAGCCCACCCTACATGTGGGCTATATGGGCTATATGTTTATATATTGGATCACGAGCCCAATACTTGAATATATCGTTGGAGTGACCGATCCTTTCTATATACGTAAAAACGTATTTCCAACATTACATTATGTGCATAGATAATCGATCCTATCCGATGTGTTTTACTCTTGATGCATGAATACTTGATTCGTACATGTGTTAAACTCTAACAATATGAACCAAAATAAGCATACGTTATATAAGCTAAAACAAACAATCCATTAATCTTATCTAAAAGACTTGTCGTTTTATACATGGGCAATCATGCCACTTTAAGTAGTTACCTTATGGTAGTTTAATGTATCAGCAAAAGTTTAATATAATTTTTTTAATCATAAACCCAATCAACCAATTACAATCATTTATTTTTTTTCAACCAACTGGTTAACCTAGTTGGCCACCAAGATTCTCCTAAGTAGTTTCCTTAGGAGAGGTTCTTAAGAGGTCTTGGGTTCAAGACCTGCCAAGTGATGATTAACTTAAGACTAAAAAACACACGGAAGGTTTATTCTTACCAAAATCTCAAAAAGTTGTAAAAAGGACGGAGGAGCAAAGGTTGTAAATATGACGCAATAATGGCTTATCACTTGATAAAATAATGAATTATCACTAGTGATATATAGTATTGTTTTTATCAATAGCGTGAACCATTTTTCGTCATATTTACTGTCTCTTTGTGGATTTTACAACTTTTAAATATTTTAGCAAAAATAATATTTTCATATTTTTTTTTGTAAATGTAAGTAATGAATAATTAGAGTTGATCATCAACTTAATATGTAGTTAAAACAAAAATTCAAAATAAATTTTGTTTTAATGGATTATATTTTCACAGACCAAAAAGTCTAACATGTTTATAATTTGATCTTCAATATAATGCTTACTATCAAATAACTACACATTTTTTGAACGGGTGATGATATAAAAAAAATATAGCAAGGAGCTAGAGAATTACAAAATTTATCTAACAAAGGATTTTGAATCTATTGATCTCAAGAAACATGAATCTTTCGATTCCTACTACAAAACCAAAAGAAAGATTAACTAGAAATGTGATAAAAAAGATCCATCCTTTGCCAGTCTTTTTTACAAAAAAATGAGATCGTTGCAAAACTTCCAAATAACCCAAAGAGAGACCCCAATAATAGATTCTAGCACCAATTTCTTTGAAGCTATAATATTCATATTATCAAGCCAAGAATACACCTCCAATAAAGAGCTCACTGAATTTGGGAATTGAACAACCCATTTGAAGATTAAAACCTAAATAAAAGATGCTAGATCACATGCCTAAAATAGATGATGGGACGTTTCTGGATGTTTTAAGTGAATAGAGCAAGCCAATGAACTTACCTCGAAACCTTTTCGTCTAAGATTCCATCGAGAAGGGATTCGTCTAAAATAATCCTACAAACAAAAATGTTCACTTTCCTTGGAATAGATTGACACCAACGAGTAACAGGCGCTTCAGGGGGGAGGATAAGGTGATCGATGTGAAGCCAAGTATGTTTAATAGTAAAGGTTGTTTGATTAAGAACATTCCATTGCCACTCATCTATTGCTTCTTCTTCTAAATGCACACAAGAAACCAAATTATGTAACTCTTTTAAATGGCTTCCAATAATACCACCAGTTATTGGACGGGACCAAGTCCAAATCCAAATCCAACCACTATTCCATTTTTTGCTAACAAGACAATCTTGGTTTAAATCTAGGCGGAAAAGACGGGGATATTTAATTGCGAGAGGAGTATCACAAATCCATGAACCATGCCAAAACTTGGTACGTTTACCATTATTCACTTAACTTTTAAGAGTAGAGAATGAAATAATACCACTTTCATTCACACTATTGGTCAATTTAACTATGCGAGCCCATACACTTGAGCCACGACATTGGGGATAAAAACAAGAGCCTAAATCCCCTGAAAGACCATGGATATCTTTTATAACTCGCGTCCACAAAGAGTGATGTCCATGAGCAAATCTCCACCTCTATTTCCGGATTAGAGCTAGATTAAACGCATTTAGACTTCAAATTCCCAGCACGCCTTGTGATTTACGAGCAATAATAGATTTCAAAGCAATCCATGGAATCATAACTATCTTGTTTGTGCTTCCCCAAAAGAAATTTGATCAAATTCTATCCAAGGTGTTATTAACTTGACTCGGCATAGGAAAAATGGATAGAAAGTAAATACCGGGCGAGCCTAAAACCAAGGTGATCAAGGTCGACCTACCTTCAATAGAGAGAAAGCTATATTTTCATCTAGATAAGCGTTTGTTGAACTTATCAATGATAGGAGCCCAACCATTTATCCTTGCCATATTAGATCAAACTGGTAAACCTAGGTAGGAGAAAGGCAGACATAGAGCTCGACAACCGGTAACCAGAGCTAAATTGCTCACTTCTGTCATATCCACTCCAACTCTATAACGATTGGATTTATGAAGGTTAAGTTTAAGGCATGATACTTTGTGGAAGCAATTAAGAAGGTTCACCACATTAGAAATATTCATTCTTGACTACTATCCCAACAAAAGCATATCATTCACAAAAAGTAAGTGAGAAACATGAACAGACTATAAATTAGCACCACTATACAATCCCACATTTATAGCATCCTGAATTGCAACAAGCAAACCTTCTATAGCTAGAAAGAGTAATGAGGATAGAGGATCACTTTTCCGAAGACCTCGTTGATGATTGACTTCAATTGTAGGGCTGTCATTCACAAAAACATAAGCTTTACCTGATGATATACATCTTAAATCCAAGATCTCCAAGTATGACCAAAACCCGTAAATTGTAATACTTGATCAGAAAATACCAAGAAACGGAGTCGAAAGCTTTCTCGAAATCAATTTCTTTTTCTTCCGTTTATACCAATCAATGATCTCATTGGCTATAAGAGGACCATCAAGAATCTGTTGTCACGCCCCATCATGGCGGAAT
The DNA here is from genome assembly GCA_025667525.1 of Glebionis coronaria. Taxonomy (NCBI): domain Eukaryota; kingdom Viridiplantae; phylum Streptophyta; class Magnoliopsida; order Asterales; family Asteraceae; genus Glebionis; species Glebionis coronaria. Next base: position 73,367,553 of record CM046874.1, read on the forward strand.
ATGGGGCGCAACGTCTGGATATCATCACAATAATAGCGTGTCTATAGAGTTAACTAAATGAAAAAGAAATGTCATAAAAAGGTGACACGATGTCATGACAATATCTCAATTAATGTAGGCGTCTAGGTAAGTAGGTAACAGGCCTACCTCTTACCAAAGACATTCAAATAACACACATCAAACATATAGGTATCAAACAATTTACTAAATCAAAAGACAAAATAAAATCTAAGAGGAAAGGGATTCCTCCTAATGCAATCCTAGCAGCCTCTATACTCTAGCCACTTCTAACATCATCTTGCACAACTACCTCACCTGAAAATGACACTAAAATCTGTCAATATAAAGTTGGTGAGAACATAGGTTTAAGTTATCTAGAACATCATAAGAAACCTTGACATCCGCTATAAATAAGTTGAAGAAAACAATTTATATTAATGGACCATAATGTGATAATCATGTTACATGCATCCACAACAAAACTTAAACCAAGTACCGATCACATCTACAATTCACAAAGCACACTATAACAATCAAGAAGTATCCCGTCACACACAAAAGAACACACACCATACTATCCGGATCTTTCCCACACCACCTGTGGAAGATGAACTATATCCCCGTCGAGATATCTTGCCTCCGAATAGATAATGCACAAGTACTCAGGACGGATCGTGCCCCACGAACCAAGAACTCAGAACCAAGAACTCAGGACGGATCGTGCCCCACGCTCCACACACATCACAACTGGTCCCATAGACGCCCATACATCTATGTACCAATCCCAATCATAACACAATAAAGATTCAAATATCAGAACACATATCAAAGCACATATGAGAACACATAAGCACGCAAGTCACACAATAGCACATTTATATCCACACATTTTAAAACATAGTACTAAATCATTTTAAGAACATTAGAAGTGTCATCTCCATCCCATACAGGAAAAACTTTTAAAAACGTAGCAAAAATGGGACTATGAACTCACCTGATAGCACATCAAGCTAGCACTCCTGCAAACCTATAAAATCATACACTACACCCATAGCTCAGGTCTTAACACCCAAGTTAAGTAAAAATCAAGGAGATGAATCTAATTCCCCAATCCCCACTATCTAGTTCTCCTACTACAAGCTATTCTATACGTAAAAATCTAGTTTTTTCCTCGGTACGGTTTACTAGTCACTAAACGATCACATGAAGTGAACTGAACACCACACTTGGTTCGTACCCTACTGGATTTATGTTTTTATACGATCTAAGAACTCCAAAAACCAATTTTACTTTCTACTTACACGTTTAACCCTTTCGTTTAGTCTCTACGCCAAAAGTCGTTTTCACCAAAACTGATTTTCTGTACATGCTAAATGTTTGTCACCAAAATCCCGACCTAAACACCATAACTTTTATTGAAAACCTCCAGTACTTTCATATATATTATAAAGAGTTTCCAAATCAAAAAGCTTTGGCTATCTCATTCGTTTGGTTAGGTTTTGAATCAAATTCCCGAAATCCAAAATTATTCCTAAACAGCGCACTGTTTTTGTAAAAATTGTTTGACGACCTTCCTTAACTCCATTTTCGACCAACCTTACATTTTTTAAAACTATACTCTCTGAACTTAATTTAAAAAAAAAAAAGAAACTCGACCAAAGGTGCTACCTACTGCCCGGAACGGTCGACACAAGACAGCCCTAAAAATCAGACTGTTTTACGCCTTTATGCACTAACCTTCTAAACACCATTAATTACCCCTAAATTATTAAACAAGAACCCTAAAATCATTAATAGATCTTAATTACTATATTTTTCCAGAAAATTAATAAAATCCTAATCATCTCAATGATGGTTAATTAACATTACAATCATGATTAATTAATATAAACATAAATTATATTAAAGTTAAATTGATCATTTACCTTGAATCAAGAAAAATTGATGAAACCCTAAAAACCTTGTAGAAACCTTGACCAAAAAAAAGCTGGAGAAAATAATGTGTTCTGATTTGTATTTATACTAAAACAATGAGAATCCTAGCTAAATACAAATAATACTTTCCTTTTTTTACTTTTTTCCTTTTTCTTATTTTTCCACCGTCTTTATAATTTTTTTTACCAAAAATAATTTTATTTTTTTATTTTTTATTAAATCTGTTTTTTAATAATTAATTTCCTTAATTATATTTTGTTTATTAAACCCTTAATTATTTGATTACACCTAAACCTTTTAACTAGTCAATTTTACGCGGTTACCGTAAAATACGTAAAATATACACTTTTATGTAAATTCTTAAAATATTAAATAAACTTTATAACTAAGTCCTAAATGACTTAAAACCATCCCGTAAATTATTCCCGTGACTAAATACCTCATCCGAGACCTCTAAACGCTAAACCCTAAATCGTAAAAATACGATTTACTATAATACTTATACGTACACATAAAATCCTAAAATAGCACCACATTCTATCATAGTTACATCCAAGTGAACAAACGAGCATGAACTAACCCCATCATAACATTATATAATGCACCACGTAATACACTAACGATGACTAACATCCAATCCAAGGCTCAAATATAGACAGAATGCTCGTAAGCGCACACTAAGCACATAATCAAAGTCAAACAGTCAAAAGTGACAAATCCAAAATCTAGGGTTGTCACATCACTCCCTCCTAATAGAAATCTCGTCCCGAGATTTACTCCCAAACTCAAACTTATTCTCAGCAAACAAACGAGGATACATATCCCTGATAAAACCTTCACGTTCAAGCGTAAACTTAATTTATAATAAATAATCTCAACCAACAACACATGAGCCTTAACCGTCTGCGAGGAAGCTTATTAAAACCATAAAGTTATGTAATCAACCTAACTAAATCTCGCCACTCATCAAACAAGAACTGTCTTGAAACCAAGTTAGGAGCCATCACATAACTCGACGTGTTTAAAATTGTCACCCTGATTTCAGTCTTACTCATAAATACCATAAATCAACACTCATCAAATATAACCACGTATTCTAATGTCTAAAGAACTCTCAAATTCCATCTCAACTCATCTCTATGTTAACCCTCCAAGTGTTTATTACCCCAAAATACCCAAAACACGGGTTTAAACCATGTTGTCCGGAAATTAACCTTGAACTCGACACTTGTACAATTAATTAGACTTAGCTACTGACCTTCATTTGCTAAACATTCTGAATATTTGAAAAGTACGTTCCGAGTACATAATTTTAGGCTTTTGAATCACCCAAAAAGCTTTAAAAACGAACAAGTTATGACCAAAACGATTTTTACCTAAAACCTGCATAGGCATTAGCGACAGTTTCTGACAGTTTAGCGACATAATTTGACAGTTTAGCGACAGTTACTGCCTACTCCGATTTATACCCAAAAAAAAACAATTTTAAACCCTAAAACCCCTTATTAATTACCAAATTCGAGCCCTAATTTATTTTAATTCCAGAAAATTAAAACTCTCACCCATCATATGATTAAATACATGATTTTAACATATTTAATTTAATAAATAAAAAATTCTAACTAAAGAACAATAACATTAGGTGATCAAAACCAAAATATTTTAAAATAAACAAGCCATGCTTAAATGTAAAAAAAATTATATTCACCTTATTTCAAACACATTTTCGACACCTTACCCTCATTTTATCGACTACCAACAACTATCTTTTTACTATTTGCAAGTTCTATTTTTTACCATGTAAGACTCAAAACAAAAGATATCGTTGTTCTAAAATAAATCTCCACCCACTTAATAACTTCTACACTAAGGGTACCGTATAAACAAACACGTGAAATGAGGACTCGATAAATGCGCTACTACAGAAGTTGAACATCCCAAAGAGGAACAAGCTAGCAAACCATCCCAAGAATACAACCGGTAAGTAAAAGGGAATTATTCATAGGCATATGCATACGTACACTCAAATTCATCCAGCATATACTATAAACAAGCATGTATTAACCCTCTTTCATGCAACCATATTTAGGAATCCATTGATGTCTTGGTACTTGTATAACTATGTTGGCCACCATACTTATACAAGTCCCCTTTCACCAATGCACTTCCTCCTATGATGACACTTATAAGAATTAATACTACACATAACACATCGGTCTACCAACTCAAATAAGCACATAGATCCTACAACTCAAATAAGCACATAACCACAACATAAAATAAGGTCCAAAATCCATGTATTAAAATAACGTAGCAAATGCATGAAACATATAAACTCGTAATCCAACTGAACCACCGTAGAGAAAATTCAAAATGTATAAAGAACATGAAAACGTAATTAAAGGAAATCCAACAATGACTAGCGTATACGACTATAGTTCAACCCGTACTATTCAAAACTCGTAAAGAAAATAACATGTAGTTAAGTATGAACCATACAAGTTCATAACTTAACAAATATCGCAAAAATAACATCCAAACACATCAACTATTATAAAATGCACACATACTCCTATGACGCCTATATGCAGGGACCCTTAAGCAATAGACTAGGCTACGCGACTAGGCAACCTAATTCTATATAACCATTGGCTCTGATACCATTCTGTCACACCCCACCATAGCGAAATATGGGGTGCGACGTATGGATATCAACATAACAATAGCGTGTCTATAGAGTTAACTAAATGAAATAGAAATGTCATAAAAAGGTGACATGATGTCATGACAATATCTCAAATAATGTAGGCGTCTAGGTAAGTAGGTAAAAGGCCTACCTCTTACCAAAGACATTCAAATAACACACATCAAACATATAGGTATCAAACAATTTACTAAATCAAAAGACAATAAAATATAAGAGGAAAGGCATTCCTCCTAATGCAATCCTAGCAGCCTCTATACTCTAGCCACTTCTAACATCATCTTGCACAACTACCTCACCTGAAAATGACACTAAAATCTGTCAACATAAAGTTGGTGAGAACATAGGTTTAAGTTATCTAGAACATCATAAGAAACCTTGACATCCGCTGTAAATAAGTTGAAGAAAACAATTTATAGTAATGGATCATAATGTGATAATCATGTTACATGCATCCACAACAAAACTTAAACCAAGTACCGATCACATCTACAATTCACAAAACACACTATAACAATCAAGAAGTATCCCGTCACACACACAAGAACACACACCACACTATTCGGATCTTTCCCACACCACCTGTGGAAGATGAACTATATCCCCGTCGAGATATCTTGCCTCCAAAGAGACGATGCACAAGTACTCAGGACGGATCCTGCCCCACGAACCAAGAACTCAGTACCAAGAACTCAGGACGGATCATGCCCCACGCTCCACACACATCACAACTGGTCCCATAGACGCCCATACATCTATGTACCAATCCCAGTCATAACACAATCAAGATTCATATATCACAACACATATCAAAGCACCTATGAGAACACATAAGCACGCAAGTCACACAATAGCACATTTATGTCCACACATTTTAAAACATAGTACTAAATCATTTTAAGAACATTAGAAGTGTCATCTCCATCCCATACTGGAAAAACCTTTAAAAACGTAGCAAAAATGAGATTATGAACTCACCTGATAGCACATCAAGCTAGCACTCCTGCAAACCTATAAAATCATACACGACACCCTTAGCTCAGGTCTTAACACCCAAGTTAAGTAACAATCAAGGAGATGAATCTAATTCCCCAATCCTCACTATCTAGTTCTCCTACTACAAGCTATTCTATACGTAAAAATCCAGTTTTTTCCCCGGTACGGTTTACTAGTCACTAAACGATCACATGAAGTGAACTTAACACCACACTTGGTTCCTACCCTACTGGATTTATGTTTTTATATGATCTAAGAACTCCAAAAACTAATTTTACTTTCTACTTACACGTTTAACCCTTTCGTTTAATCTCTACGCCAAGAGTCGTTTTCACCAAAACTGATTTTCTGTACATGCTAAATGTTTGTCACCAAAATCCCGACCTAAACACCATAACTTTTATTGAAAACCTCCAGTACTTTCATATATATAATAAAGTGTTTCCAAATCAAAAAGCTTTGGCTATCTCATTCGTTTGGTTAGGTTTTGACTAAAATTCCCTAAATCCAAATTTATTCCTGAACAGCGCACTGTTTTTGTAAAAATTGTTTGACGACCTTCCTGAACTCCATTTTCGACCAACCTTACATTTTTGAAAACTAGACTCTCTGAACTTAATTTTATGAAAAAAGAAACTCGACCAAAGGTGTTACCTACTGCCCGGAACAGTCGACACAAGACAGCCCTAAAAATCACACTGTTTTACGCCTTTATGCACTAACCTTCTAAACACCATTAATTACCCCTAAATTATTAAACAAGAACCCTAAAATCATTAATAGGTCTTAATTACTATATTTTTCCAGAAAATTAATAAAACCCTAATTATCTCAATGATGGTTAATTAACATTACAATCATGATTAATTAATATAAACATGAATTATATTAAAGTTAAATTTATCACTTACCTTGAATCAAGAAAAATTGATGAAACCCTAAAAACCTTGTAGAAACCTTCGACCCAAAAAAAAATTGGAGAAAATAATGTGTTTTGATTTGTATTTATATTAAAACAATGAGAATCCTAGCTAAATACAAATAATACTTTCCTTTTTTTATTTTTTTCCTTTTTCTTATTTTTCCACCGTCCTTTATAATTTTTTACCAAAAATAATAATTTTTTTATTTTTTTATTAAATTCGTTTTTTAATAAATAATTTCCTTAATTATATTTTTTTATTAATCCCTTAATTATTTAATTACACCTAAACCTTTTAACTAGTCAATTTTACGCGGTTACCGTAAAATACGTAAAATGTACAATTTTATGTAAATTCTTAAAATATGAAATAAACTTTATAACTAAGTCCTAAATGACTTAAAACCATCCTGTAAATTGTTCCCGTGACTAAATACCTCATCCGAGACCTCTAAACGCTAAACCCTAAATCGTAAAAATACGATTTACTATAATACTTATACGTACACATAAAATCCTAAAATAGCATCGCATTCTATCATAGTTACATCCAAGTGAACAAACGAGCATGAACTAACCCCATCATAACACTATATAATGCACCACGCAATACACGAACGATGACTAACATCCAATCTAAGGCTCAAATATAAACAGAATGCTCGTAAACGCACACTAGCACATAATCAAAGTCAAACAGTCAAAAGTGACAAATCCAAAATCTAGGGTTGTCACATCTGTCTTCCAGAAACGAAAGCCGCTTGTTCAGTACTTACTATGTGTAAAACCCGCATGCATTTACCGTGAATAGTACCCTTAAGATCGTACGTACACGATTAGAACTTTCCTTTTATAGCACGTTTACGTTTCACATACAAGAATTCCAAGTATTACGTATGTGTTATAACACGATAAGTATTTATTACGTTTGAACACACGATAATTATTCCAATAATAATTATAACCACGAACATACGAACATGAAATCATGAACGTAAATTAATCACGAACTAATATTATGTATGTATATATATTTATTACGAACACGAATAAATATATTAAGTCACGATCGATAACTAATTAGAACACGTAGATTACGAACACGAGAACACATAAATATTTAAGACACGGAAAACATTCGGGTTACCCCATGTGGGCCCTATTACCCACGGCTAGAAGCAAAGAAAAGGGCCAAGCCCATTGGTTTTTACTAAACAAGGGGTTAAGGGAAAACATGTTTAATATTTACAAAATCTAGAAAATAATTAAAACCCTAAAAGTTTTCCTCCTCCTTTGTCCTTTTTGGCCGCCACTTGTATCACCATAGAGGGGTGATTCGGTTTGATTTTGGTCTTTGATTTATTGCAAGGATTGTTAGTGTGTTCATCTACTTTGATTCACGTGATTGGTATAACCTTTAACCTCTCTTCTTTTATGTTTTGATTTATTAATCACATAAATTTATGATTGTTTTTAATTAACTAATAAAAAACAAGATATAAACATGTTGTTTTGATCATGGGATATAATTAATATGATGTTTTAGGGATGTTTGTTTGTTGGTCGCCGCCTAAACCGAGCCCAAGGGGGTCTCGGCTTGGCTTATCTCACACCACCAAGACCATATGGTCTCGGTATGGTGGTGGTGGTCTCACGACAGTAGCAAAAACAAGGGGAAACCCGACCTTGGTTGGGTTATGGTGATGGTTACGGGTCCGGTTCATGGGTTTTAGTCACGGGTCCGGATCAGGAATTATTTTTTTCAAGGTTTATGATTTTTACAAGTTATGTTATTTTTTTAAGACTTAAATTAAATTAATTAAAAACATGGCATGATTAATTTAATTTACATGACTTAGGTTATTAATATAATTATTAATTCATGAATTTTAACCTAAGTATTTATCTTTAATTAGACTATATAATTAATTATTTATTAAAACCGTGACTTATAATTAATAAATTAACATGACTTAGGATATATTATTAATTAATAATAATACATGTTTTAACCTAAGTATCTTACCTTATTTAATTAAAATCATGTTATATTTAATTAAATACTTTAACCCATAGTTATTTAATTTACATGAAATAATTAATAAACTATACTATATAATCACATGACTTAGAATAATAATCATAAAACACTTAAGCTTATATAATTAGCTTATTTAACCAGCTTACATCTATTTATGGGAACTTTCTGTTTTTAGAAACTTATTTATTCAAGGCAACTAATCTATTTATGGAAACTTTCTATTTTTAGAAACTTATTTATTTTAAGCAATAATTCTATTTTTGGAAACTTTCTATTTTTGGAAACTTAGATTTTTGGAAACTTTCTATTTTTGGAAATTTTCTATTTTTGGAAACTTTCTATTTTAGGAAACTTTCTATTTTTGGTAACTTTCTTTTTTGGAAACTTTCTATTTTAGGAAACCTGCTATTTTTAGAAAGTTACTTATTATTACACAATAGGTATAATAATACATGAAATACAAGTAATACTTAATCAAAATAGACAGAATATAAGATAAACACAGTATAAAGCTTAAAACAGTAAAACATGACATGAACATATAAAACAAGCTAAGACATGATGTAAAACCAGTTACATACTCAGTAATCAGATACTTATACACGTATGTATTTATGTAGCATTAGTGATACCGAAGTAGGACTCTCTTCCGTTCGTCTTCTTTGTTCAGTGGACACAAGGTACGGATTCCCGTCCTTTCAGTATGGATATTCTTTCCTGATTAGGATTTCCCCGTATAAAGCCAACTGTTTTCCCATAGTATAAGTATATATGTTTGATTGCTTATGTTTAATTAGAATACCTAAAGCCATATACGTGCATGACAAGTTTCACCTAGTTATGGAGGTACCATAACCATAAAACTAGAGGCACTGGTGTTATGACTTCCCCACGGCGGAGTGATTGCTCGTGGCGTCCCTTCAGCTTTTGGCCATATTATTATATTTATCATGTGGGGCGTATGGGTGCATCCTAGTTACATGTTTTCAGCAGATTACTCAGTGTGAATGTGGTGGGTGCCTTGCATCCTTCACAAGGAGCTGATCCCTCCTACCCAAACCAGTATATTAAATTAGAGGCAGCCCCTCTAATTTGCATGATGAGGTCACCCCTCCAAGTATTCATGCACGTTGATATTTCATGACCTATATTGGCTAACGGTAAAATATGTTAAACAGTTTTTACAAGATAAACATAAGGCTTTCCAAACTATAAAACCAGTTTTACTAAGATATAACCAGGTTTTCCAGGACATATATATTTCCGCTGCTATATGTTATTCATGCTTATATTATTCATTTCATGCTTGTATATCCGTGCACTGAGCGTTATGCTCAGCCGTTACTTTCCTTTCCATGTCCCAAAACGGCAGGTACCCAAGGACAAACTCGAGCATTTGGAGGACATGCATAGGATGGAAGCTGCCATAGACTTCTTCTCCTTTTACCTTCATATACTTATGCTTGTTTAAGTCTTTCATTCATTTCATTTACTTTATTATGTTTTGGGCTTATGTTTGGGAACCGATGTTTGATTCCGGTTTACCCTATGGTCGTGTATGTTTTAGTACATATTAACTTGCATGCTTTGATGACACGCCATAATCACTCGTGACATTCCATTTATCAAAATAGGATGTTACAATTATGGTATCAGAGCCAAGGCTTCGACCTGTAGGATCTCAAAACATGACCTGTGACTAGTGGGTAGTCACCAGGAGCTTCCTAAGCCAACGTTTGTTATTCCACGTATTGATGTTTTCAGCGCATTATTGTTTTAACCATGATGTTTTCAGCACCTTGAGGTTTTAACCTTGATGTTTTCATCGATATTATTTTACTAATATGGATGGACAACCGTCATTCATATTTAGTTATGTGTCATTGTTTCATGCATGATGTTCCTCATGAACTGTGGCTATGTAGACTGAACCCCAGTAGTTCATAATTAGTCACATAAAAAATTTTCTGATACGTTTTGACAGATGAGTTTCATTTATTTATGTTTCATGTATCATTGTTGCAGGAATTATGACTAAGTAATGGTTGGTACAGGACTGGCCCTATTTAGTCGCATGTGCTTTTATCGAAACTTTTAACTTTGGGACCGACCCATAGGCGGCCCCTCGCCATGTCTTTTGTTTTGGGACCGACCCATAGGCGCCCCCTCGCACATATAAAGGTTTTCATAAACTACATTATGCATTCATGCATAAAATTTTCTCATGATTTATTGGCATAAATTTTTTTTTCATGTCCCCTCATAAGTTACTATGTTTTATGTCAAGTATGTTTTCATACTATCACGGTTAACTTCAGTTTCATGTTGATTATGTTATACACTCCCTCATGTTAAACTGTTCATGTTTCTTCATGATAATTCCGTCTTCATGTTGATTACGTCTTACGCCTCTTTTGTTATTTATGCTTTAATGCAAGACATTGTTGGATTTCATTGAATCCTGCTTTCATGATAGTCATGGTTGGTTTTCATTGATCATGCTTTCAGGCAAATCATCGTTGAATTTTGTGTAACTACACTTTAACGTTTCTCGATACAACCAGAATGATGTCTATGCTAATATTGCCAGGTTATCATGATGGTTTTTTCTAACCGTTTAACCGATATATTTCCTTAAATCATGACAAATGATCGACCCCATACCGATCATTTCATGTGCATTCCATGTGTACTCCATGTACCGTATTCCATGTGTATTACACGTACCTAAATCCATGTGTATTTTACTTGCAATACTTCACGAGTATTCGCTAGTCGATTCTGAATCATCTCAGGCATATGTCCACTTGCTGATATTCTACAAGATTGTTGATGCCGCTCATAGCTTGGAGATGTTACTAGGGTTGATGTTGCTGATGTTTGGAGACGCTATGAGATGATGATTTTGTTCACAACCTGGAGATCTTAAAAGATGAAGACAAAGGCGTTAGATCAAAGCGATCGGATGAGATGATGCTTCACCACCAGACGATTTCCATCAATCATGGTCCCAAATTCTTAGTTACATGTCATACGTCATCCAGTTGTCGTTTCAGTCATATGAGTGAAGATCGGTACCAGCCGGCCACTCGGCTGAATAGTTACATGAATCAGAGTCATGAGAATGATCGTCATGGAACTAACAGACAAGACGATAGTAACCACTACTATGACAGCAACTATTCTGCAAATCGCAACCGAAGCTCCGGCCGCAGATGTGATCAGAAAGACAAAGGATCAGTAGTCCAACCGATTCGCCAATTCTGGCATAATAACCTAATATTTGTAGTTCTATTGTTTCACATCTCGAGACACATGTCAAGACCTCAGTCAAGACACATGTCTCACGTATACTTTCTGAAGACACATGTTAAGACCTTAGTCAAGACACATGTCTCACGTATACTTTCTAAAGACACATGTTAAGACCTCAGTCAAGACACATGTCCCACGTATACTTTCTGAAGACACATGTTAAGACACCAGTCGAGACACATGTCATGCTTACAGTTTCCAAGACACGAGTCAGGACACATGACTCACGTCCAATTCTGGAACATCCCTAAGAATTTTAGGGTACCCTCCAAAGGGTATATCCACTTTGTTGTGCCATGTATTAATCAGGCCACAAGAAGTTCAGTACCAGCACCGGCATATCAGTGAGATCTGTCACGATTGTTCGATGATACTTTCCTTTCTTGCACCTATAGTTCATATGTTCATGACCATATCGGACGCCATTCGTATTCCCCAAGTATACGAAGGTTTTCTTCAACCTAATGATAAGTTCCCAACTGATAACGAATTACCTCGGACAGATGCGAGTTGAATTTAATCCTAATTATGGACTACAAACAGCACACCATGCTATGATTCATGATTATTTACAGTAATGTTCAGGCTCCTGAATACATTCAGCATGATTTTCCATCAAGAAAATCTGTACAAATTATTTATGCTTTACAAGCACGTGCGTTGTTAGCCATTACTGCTAAAAGATTCTAACTGACAGTTAAGACACAGCCACTTAAGTCCTTTTACGCATAACCAGCGGACTATTCCAAAATCGTCCCATATACTCTAGAAGAACCTTCAGGGAGAAGGACGGTAACATGAGATTATGTGTCGACTACATCAATTTTATACAATCAACATTCATAACCGTTATTCTCCTCCACGTATTGACAACATGTCCAATCGACCTTATAGTGTTAATCACTTTTCCAAGATTGAACTCATGATCATGCTGCCAACAGTGACGAGTGAAAGAGCAGGACATGTCCATGACTGCTATTCGTACACGACTCGGTCATGCAAGATTTATGATTTTGAATTAGTCCCAGCAATGCTCCAGCAGCATTATAAGAATGAGTTTCCATGAACTCATAAGCAAATTCATCAGTGTTTTCATTAAGGATAACCTGATTTCCTCTAAGCCTAGAGAAAAACAGGAAGACCATATCTGCACTATGTTGCAAATTCTATGACAAGAGAAATTTCACCCTGGAAATTTCCAATGTTAATTCGGGTTGATTACAGTGACACGCTGAATCTCATGGATTTGCATGGTTAATCATACCATGACTCAGCTTATGCGCAAAGACGAGAACCTACACTACATTAGGTGCCCATAGAATCCTACGCTAAGAGAAGTCTAAATTCGGAGACTCATAGTTCCACAAATTTCTACGTATCAAGTTTCTACGAAGCAAGATATAGTTACGTTCATATCTAAGTACCTGACATACCAACAGGCTAAGATAGAACACCAACTGACTAGGTTGTTTTTCCATCATCAGAACCTGTAAACAGAAATGGGACAAGATCTCCATGGATTTTGGTTACCAGATTAACGCAAACTCAGAAGAAACAAGATGCTATCTGGGTTATTACCAACAAGTTTGATCAAGTCTGTAGAATCCTTACATCCGTACGGATTTCAGAACCAACAGATTGATTGGACACATTCCAACCAAGGCTTATCCGGTCACTTGGTAATCCGTCAGTTATCGGGTCAGACAAAGATTCGCAATTGTGTTCCTTATTTACTTCACGTCTTCATTCTAATTCCACGACTTGCTTTCACGCTCGCGTTCATGACACTATTCACGTTCATGATGGTATCTTGGCTTACGATTTTACGTTCATTTTTGTTCTGGGAAGTTTTGCAAGAACTTGAGAGACCAGACCCAAGTTTGGTATAAATCTCTATCCTCGGATAGACGTTTCACTTCATATTCCACGTCTCACCTTGTAGCGTTTGGCGTTACCGCCGTTATATTCCATGTTCACGATATGTTTCACATGTCATGTTCATTCCACGTTCCTCATATCACGTTCACGATATGTTACACGTATCATTGATCACGATATGTTTGCTCATACTAAACTAACCATATCTCCACGTATCACGTTCAAAATTTTTCACGTATCACGTTCAAAATTTTTCACGTACTACGTTTCTATATGTCTTGCGCATCGTTGCTAGTTATCGGTAAGGTTAGAGTATTTTGTATCGTCACATTTTAGTTACCCTTGCACGTTAACTCTTATTTCCTCGATCGAATTCAAGGGATCCATCTTACGTAGATGACAATGAACTTTTAGAGTATTCAAGTCAAGGTCAGGAGGACCAAGAATTATCATTGTGTCGAGATCTTGAGAAGGAACCGTTCCAAGAGGGAAGCCACTTAGAAACAGACAAGTTCATCCGGACTTCTTATCCGTTTTTCTCTTATCGATTAGATATGCCCTTTTAGTCACGTCACATTCCATGTCCTGTCAAGACATGTCACATTCCACATTCCTTCTACCATGTCACCTTCATGTCCTTTTATCTTACATACCCTCTTAGTTGATTCGGGTATGTTTCTCTTTCAGTTTACGTTATCTATAATTCGGGGACGAATTATTCTTTTTAGGGGGGAAGAGTTGTAAAACCCGCATGCTTTTACCATGAATAGTACCCTTAAGATCGTACGTACATGATTAGAACTTTCCTTTTATAGCACGTTTACGTTTCACGTACAAGAATTCCAAGTATTACGTACGTGTTATAACACGATAAGTATTTATTACGTATGAACACACGATAATTATTCCAATAATAATTATAACCACGAACATAAGAACATGAAATCATGAACGTAAATTAATCACGAACTAATATTATGTATGTATATATATTTATTACGAACACGAATAAATATATTAAGTCACGATCGATAACTATTTAGAACACGTAGATTACGAACACGAGAACACACGAGAACACACAAATATTTTAGACACGGAAAACATTCAGGTTACCCCATTACCCACGGCTCGAAGCAAAGAAAATGGCCAAGCCTATTGGTTTTTACTAAACAAGGGTTAAGGGAAAAACATGTTTCATATTTACAAAATCTAGAAAATAATTAAAACCCTAAAAGTTTTCCTCCTCCTCCTTTGTCCTTTTTGGCCGCCACTTATATCACCATATTGGGGTGATTCGGTTTGATTTTGGTCTTTGATTTATTGCAAGGATTGTTAGTGTGTTCATCTACTTTGATTCACGTGATTGGTATAACCTTTAACCTCTCTTCTTTTATGTTTTGATTTATTAATCACATAAATTCATGAATGTTTTTAATTAACTAATTAAAAACAAGATATAAACATGTTGTTTTGATCATGGGGTTTAATTAATATGATGTTTTAGGGGTGTTTGTTTGTTGGCCGCCGCCTAAATCGAGCCCAAGGGGGTCTCGGCTTGGCTTATCTCACACCACCAAGACCATATGGTCTCGGTATGGTGGTGGTGGTCTCACGGCAGCAGCAAAAACAAGGGGAAACCCGACCTTGGTCGGGTTATGGTGATGGTTACGGGTCCGGTTCATGGGTTTTAGTCACGGGTCTGGTTCAGGAATTATTTTTTTCAAGGTTTATGATTTTTACAAGTTATGTTATTTTTTTAAGACTTAAATTAAATTAATTAAAAACATGGCATGATTAATTTAATTTACATGACTTAGGTTATTAATATAATTATTAATTTATGAATTTTAACCTGAGTATTTATCTTTAATTAGACTATATAATTAATTGATTATTAAAACCATGACTTATAATTAATTAATTAACATGACTTAGGATATGTTATTAATTAATAATAATACATGTTTTAACCTAAGTATCTTACCTTATTTAATTAAAATCATGTTATATTTAATTAAATACTTTAACCTATGGTTATTTAATTTACATGAAATAATTAATAAACTATACTATATAATCACATGACTTAGAATAATAATCAGAAAACACTTAAGCTTACATAATTAGCTTATTTAACCAGCTTACATCTATTTATGGGAACTTTCTATTTTTAGAAACTTATTTATTTAAGGCAACTAATCTATTTACGGAAACTTTCTATTTTTAGAAATTTATCTATTTTTAGCAATAATTCTATTCTAAAAACTTTCTATTTTTGGAAACTTTCTATTTTAGGAAACTTTCTATTTTTGGTAACTTTCTATTTTTGGAAACTTTCTATTTTACGAAACCTGCTATTTTTAGAAAGTTACTTATTATTACATAACAGGTATAATAATACATGAAATACAAGTAATACTTAATCAGAAATAGACCGAATATAAGATAAACACAGTATAAAGCTTAAAACAGTAAAACATGACATGAACATATAAAACAAGCTAAGACATGATGTAAAACCAGTTACGTACTCAGTAATCAGATACTAATACACGTATGTATTTATGTGCATTAGTGATACCGAAGTAGGACTCTCTTCCGTTCGTCTTCTTCGTTCACTGGACACAAGGTACGGATTCCCGTCCTTTCAGTATGGACATTCTTTGTAACACCCCATTTTGGAAATGGATTATTACGCATAATCATGGCGTGTCATCAAAGCATACAAGGATAAATGTCTAAGCATTATTCAACCATAAAAGGGAAATACCGGAACAAACATCGGTATCCTAAAGTAAAGCTCATCACACACAAACATAAATACTGTAAAAAGGAAAGGACGAAACAATGTCCATAGCAACTGTATCAAAGTAAAGGAAATGCATAAAGTAAAGGAAAACAGTAAAGCTTCCAGTCCATATGCACCTACGTTTGAGATCTACGAGCGTCCCTGAGTACCTGCCGTTTTGGGAACATGAAAAGGAAAACGGCTGAGCAAGACGCTCAGTGCACGGATGTACAATAAAGCATGAAATAGGATAAGCATGTAACATATAACAGCGGAAGACTAAGTACTGAGTAAACTGGTTAAGTAACAAGAACACTGGTTTTATAGTTTGAAAAGCCTTATGTTTATCTTGTGAAAACTGTTTTAACATGTATATACCATAGCTCATATAGGTCATGAAAAGGTCACGTGCATGAATACTTGGAGGGGTGACCTCATCATGCTGATTAGAGGGGATGCCTCTAATCAATATACTGGTTTGGGTAGGAGGGATCAGCTCCTTGTGAAGGGTGCAAGGCACACACCACATTCACCATGATAAACTGAATAAAACATGTAACTAGGATGCACCCATACGCCCCACCTGATATAATAATATGGCCAAACTGAAAAGGGACGCCACGAGCAATCACTCCGCCGTGGGGAAGTCATAACATCGGTGCCTCCAATGCTATGGTTATGGTACCTCCATAACTAGGTGAAACTGGTCATGCTTGTATATGGCTATAGTTTATGCTAAATTAACATAAGCAGTTCAAAACAATAAAACAAATGCTGGGGAAAACAGTTGGCTGCATACGGGGAAATCCTAATAAGGAAAGAATGTCCATACTGAAAGGACGGGAATCCGTACCTCAAGTCCAGTGAATGAACGGAAGAAAGACTCCTACTTCTGGATCACTAACGCTACATGAATACACACGTGTATAAGTATCGATTCACTGATTACGTACTGGGTTTTGTGTCTCATATTAGCTGATTTGGTATGTTTTAGGTCCTGGTTCACTGTTTAAAGCCTTAAACTGTGTTTATCTTGTATTCTGACTTATCTGATTAAGTATTACTGGTGTTTCATGTATTATTATACTTACTGTGTAATAATAAGTAACTTTCCAAAAATAGCAGGTTTCCAAAAATAGAAAGTTTCCAAAAATAGAAAGTTTCCAAAAATAGAAAGTTTCCAAAAATAGAAAGTTTCCAAAAATAGAAAGTTACCAAAAATAGAAAGTTTCCAAAAATAGAAAGTTTCCAAAAATAGAAAGTTTCCAAAAATAGAAAGTTTCCAAAAATAGAATTTACTGCCTAAAATAGATTAGTTTCTAAAAATAGAAAGTTTCCAAAAATAGATCAGCTGCCTTAATTAAATAAGTTTCCATATATAGAAAGTTTCCATGATTAGATTAGTTGCCTTATTTAATTAAGTTTCTATAAATAGAAGTTTCCATAATTAGAATTAAGCTGATTACATAAGCTAACATATAAGTCTAAGTGTTATAAGCTTATTTCTTAAGTCATATGATATAGTGTATAGTTTAATTATTATTTCATGTATTTTAATTAAACTATAGGTTAAGCATTTTAATTAAAGTGTAACATGTATTAATTAAAATGAAATAAAATACTTAGGTTAAAATGTGTATTATTATTAATAATAATATAACCTAAGTCATGTCTAAATTAATTAATTATAGGCATGTTTTAATAATTAATTAATTATAACTTATAACATAAAATACTTAGGTTAAATTAATGTCATGATAAACTAATAATTAAAATAACCTAAGTCATGATTTAATTAATATTTCATGTTATTAATTAATTATATCCTAAGTTCATAATTCATAAAAATTAACATGTAGCATGAATCATGATTTAACCAACGAACCATGAATCGGGTATGAATTCGACACCGTACCCCGAGCCAAACCCGGGGCACACGTGTCCCCTTGCTGCCGTGGGTCCCACATGAGCCAACCAAGACCATTTGTGGTCTTGGTGGTGGCGGCAATAGCAAACCAAACCCCCCTCGGGTTTGTTTTGCTAGGCGGCTAAAAACAAACACCCTTATAAATCCTTCCTTGATTTTAATTAATACCAAAACATGTTAGATCAATGATTAATTACCTTGTTTTTATAAGAAAATTTAATAACATGTTCATGAAAATAATCAAAGATCAAAAGAATCAAAAAGAATTAAAAAGAAAGGTTAGAAAGGTATACCACTATGTAGCTTGGAAAAAGGATGAACCAACACAGTTTCTACACTTGTTTTTAAGATCAAAATCAAACAAATCACCCCCTTATGGTGGTGTAGAGGTGGCGGCACCAAGAGAGCAAAAGGAGAGGAGAAAAACTCTTTTAGGGTTTTTTGTTTATTTTCTTGAAAGTGAAAAGTGAAAACATGTTTAACACTTTACCCCCCTTTACTTGTAAAGTCCATGGGCTAAGCCCATTTCTCATATGTGTGCCGTGGGTATGGGGGCCCCACATGGGGTACCCGTACCTTTCTCGGGTCCCGATGTTTCGTGTTCGTTCGTGGTTAAACGTGCTTGTGTTTAACGTGTTTCTGTTTCTTTTAACGTGTCGTTTATCGTAAACTCCACGCTCGTGAATATATTATGAGTATTTACGTAATTATTATAATTAGTATTTTAAATGGTGATCATGATTTAATTATGTTCACGTGATATATTTATTTCTGTTTATCATGAGTTCGTACGTAATCGATACTTGTCATGTCATACACGTATGCACTTGCTTGATTATTAGCACATGAATGTGATCAATACTACATGAGGTAAGTTTTAATCTAGGACGTACGATCTTAAGGGCACTATTCATGGTAAAAGCATGCGGGTTTTACAATTCTTCCCCCCTAAAAAGAATAATTCGTCCCCGAATTATAGATAAAGTAAGCTGAAAAGAAGTGACATACCCAAAATATGAAGTGAGGGTAAGAAGCCCGGATAGACTCCTCTGTTTCCCAAGTGGCTTCCCGCTCGGTATGGTCCCTCCAAAGAATTTTGACGAATGGAATCGTCTTCCTTCTCATGACTCGTTCTTGCCTGTCGAGTACTCGTTCGGGTTCTTCTATAAAAGTGAGATCTTCACGTATCTGTTCCAGTGGATACTGAACCATGTGAAGGGGATGATAATTGTACCCTCTGAGTAAGGACACATGGAACACGTTATGCACGTGCGAAAGCTGAGGAGGTAACGCCAATCGGTAAGATACTTCGCCGATTCGTTCAACGATATCAAAAGGTCCGATGAACCGAGGACTGAGTTTTCCTTTGATCCCGAAGCGTTTAACACCACGTGCCGGCGAAACCTTGAGGAAGACGTGATCTCCCACATTAAAATGTATGTCCCTACGATGCTTATCGGCGTAACTCTTCTGACGTGACCGTGCTTCTTGCAACTTCTGTTTAGCTACCTCAATCTTCTCATTGGTCATTTCTATAATTTCTGGTTCTTCGAGTGTTCGCTCTCCCACTTGATCCCAGCAAGTTGGAGCGCGACACTTTCTGCCATACAACATTTCGAAAGGAGCACATTTGATACTTGCGTGCCAGCTGTTGTTGTATGCAAAACTCGACTAAACAGATGTAATCGTCCCAATCACCTGTCCATTCCAACGCACACGACCTTAACATATCTTCCAATGTCTAAATTGTTCGCTCCGATTGTCCGTCCGTTTGAGGATGAAAGGCTGTGCTCAGCTTAAGTTGTGTACCCCAAGCTTTTTGCAGGCCTTTCTAGAATCGCGACGTGAAACGAGGATCTCTGTCTGAGACGATGCTGGAGGGAGTGCCGTGGAGTCTCATGATCTCCCTTCTGTAAGTATCTGCGAGTTTACTTACCGGATCTTCCTTGCGTATCGGTAAGAAATGAGCTGATTTGGTGAGTCGATCAACAATGACCCAAATAGCATCGTGCTTCTTCTTGGTAGGCGGAAGACCGGTAACAAAATCCATGGTGATTTTGTCCCACTTCCACTCTGGAATATCCAACGGTTGAAGGAGACCGCCAGATCGCTGATGTTCAATCTTAACCTGCTGGCAGGTAAGACATTTGGAGACATACGTGGCTACATCCTGTTTCATACCACTCCACCAAAGGTGCTGTCTGATGTCATGGTACATTTTTGTCGACCCAGGATGTATGGAAAATGGGGAGCTGTGAGCTTCAGCTAACAATGCTTCCCGAAGTTCTGGATTGTCAGGAACACAAAGTCTCGTGCCCTGCCAAACGATACCGTCTGCGTCCATTCTGAATTCCGTCTGCTTCTCTAAATTCTGAATTATCGCCCAAATCTCTCCATCATCCTTCTGCGCTTCCTTGATTCTAGTCAGTAACTCAGGTTCTACTCTAAGATTCGCCCAGTATCCGTGCTGCCCACGTACCATGATTTCGATGTCAAGCCGCTCCAAATCCCTTATGTTTTGTTCCTTGATCTCAATGCCGTTTATCATTCCGGACTTTCTGCTGAGTGCATCTGCTACTACATTAGCTTTCCCGGGATGATACTGTAGGTTAATATCATAATCCTTCAACAGTTCCAACCATCTCCTTTGTCTCATGTTCAATTCTCGCTGTGTGAAGATATACTTCAAGCTCTTGTGATCCGTGAAAATGTCGCATGATTCTCCGTATAAGTAATGCCTCCATATCTTTAATGCGAACACCACTGCAGCAAGTTCCAGGTCATGCGTAGGGTAGTTTTCTTCATAGGGCTTAAGCTGCCATGAAGCATACGCGATCACTTTCCCATGTTGCATGAGAACACAGCCCAGTCCCTTCCCCGATGCATCACTATAGATCTGAAATCCACCTGTACCAGATGGGAGAGTAAGAATAGGTGCAGATACCAACTTCTGCTTTAGGTCTTCGAAGCTCTTCTCTCGATCTTTCGTCCAGACGAATTTCTCTCCTTTACGCATCAGTTTGGTGAGAGGCAATGCCAGCCGGGAAAAGTTCTCCACGAATCGTCGATAATATCCAGCTAAGCCTAAGAAACTGCGGACTTATGTCGCTGATGTTGGTCTTGGCCATTTAGTGATAGCCTCAACCTTCGCTGGGTCCATAGTGATTCCTTCTGCTGATACAATGTGACCTAAGAATGCCACCTTGTTTAACCAGAACTCACACTTGGAGAATTTCGCATACAGCTGCTTCTGACGAAGAATCTGTAGTACAGTACGGAGATGATCTTCGTGTTCCTCCGTGGACTTTGAGAATATCAAGATGTCATCGATAAATACAATGACAAATTTATCAAGGAATTCATGAAAGATTCTGTTCATCAGATCCATGAATACTGCTGGAGCGTTAGTCAGGCCGAATGGCATGACTACAAACTCATAATGGCCATAGCGGGTACGAAAAGCAGTCTTGGCAATATCCTGCTCTTTAACCCTTAGTTGATGGTATTCTGACCTTAGATCGATCTTTGAGAAGTGTTTGGCTCCTTGAAGTTGGTCAAACAGATCGTCTATACGTGGCAATGGATATCTGTTGCGGATGGTAATCTTATTAAGTTCACGGTAGTCAATGCAAAGTCGCATGCTGCCGTCCTTCTTCTTAACGAATAAGACCGGTGCGCCCCATGGAGATGCGCTCGGTCTAATGAACCCTCGTTCAAGAAGTTCCTGCAGTTGGTCCTTCAGTTCTTTTAGCTCTATGGGAGCCATACGATACGGAGCCTTAGAAATTGGCTCAGCTCCTGGAACAAGGTCGATGTTGAACTCCACTTCTCTTGCAGGTGGTATGCCTGGAAGTTCATCTGGGAAGACGTCTCGAAATTCCGAAACTACTGGTTGATCCTGAATCGATGGGGATTCAGCATCCATGTCATGAACCGTAGCGAGATAACCTTCGCAGCCATGTGACAGTAATGCACGTGCTTGCAAGGTAGATATGACTTGTACGGACCGCCCGGGTATGAACCCGTTATGGATGTACTCTGGTGCATTAATGTCGCCGAAGATCACTCGATATGAGTGGCAGTCTATGGTAGCATGGTGCTTGGATAGCCAATCCATGCCGAGAATCATATCGAACTCAATCATGTCTAGAGGAAGTGCATCTACTGCACGAACTTTATCGTCAAACTCTAGAGGAAGACTCTTGTATACATGAGTTATTAATACAGAGTCCCTCAGAGGCGTGGAAATGGTAAGCTTATTTTCTAATGGCAAGGGAAGTGTCCTGATGTTCTTAGCATAAGTAGTGGAAACAACTGAATGAGTGGCACCCGTGTCGAAAAGAACACATGCAGCCTGGCCGTACATATACAAAATTCCAGTAATGGTACCTGTAGATTTGTTTGCCTGATCGCGCGATGTCGTGTAGACACGCCCAGTGGTAGGAGGCGGTTTAGTATCAGCATGACCCGAAGTACCCTCCATTTCACCCTTACGGCAATCTCTCATACGATGGCCAGGGAGGCCGCACTTGTAGCACGCGTCGGAGTCACGACGACATGGGCCAGGGTGTCTGCGATGGCAGGTACTGCAAAGAGGATGAGTGAATCCTCCAGCAGGAGTCCTTGCTTGCTGAGGGCCTGCTGATGACAATACGTGTTAAGAATAAAGTATATGCACGAGTATAGGACGTAAGCGTCATAAGATGTTTACCAGTGTTAGCTGAACGGTTAGGCTGAGAACCCCTGTGGTTCTGGTCCCTTCCGTTACCGTGGTTCCTGGTAGAGATTAATATAGTGTCAGCATGAGAGATATAACATGAAATCATAAGAAGATGCGTAAATAGTAGGACCTGCTGTTGTTGGAGTGTCCCGCATTGTTACGGTAATTATCATTACCGTTGCGCCTTTCCACAACAGAACGGTCGTTAGAGTGACCGTTTCCTTTGGGCTGATTGGGCTGCTGCTGGGTAGCCGGCTGAGACCGGTCCCCAGTTTTCTGCCTGGAAGATACAGTTTAAGAGATGATTATAGAACATATAACGATAGGATGCGGTCTGGTTAACGCTAGAACATGAAATGTTTTACCTCTTGTCGGGTCTTTCAGCTTCCCCGAACTCATCGCGTTCCTGCAACATCTCAAGCTTCCTTGCTGCGTCAGCCACCTGTGCCACAGTATCCAACGGGGCACCTGATAAATTGTTGGCAATCCTTGGGTTAAGGCCCCAACGAAAATGTAGTGCTTGCTCTTCAGTGGTGCCTGCGGATGCCCTCAGGACAGCTGTGTACCCAAGGAACCTCTGCATGAACTGACCACAATTCTCGTCGGGTCTCTGTCTCATGGCGTAGTATTCCCTCATGAGTCGATTACTTCCTTCCATAGGAAAAATGATAGGTGGGGGAGGATATTCGTCGTCATGAAGAACGGCGTCTTGCCTTTCTGCCTCCATGTTTTCAAATAACTCCCAGAGTTTGTCTGTGTTTGCCATCTGACAGTATAACATAAAACATATGATTAACAGTTCAACATAAAATAAAAAGAAAAATTTTATGCCAAAATTTCACGAGAAAAATTTTATGCAAGAAAATCTTTGTATGAATGCATGATGCAGTTTTATGAAAACTTTTGATGCTCGAGAGTGAACGCCTTAGGTCAGTTCACTCAAAATAAAAGACATATCGAGGGGACGCCTATGGGTCGGTCCCAAATCTAAAAGTTTCGATAAAACACATGCGACTAAATAGGGCCAGTCCTGTACCAACCATTACTTAGTCAAAAACCCTGTAACAATGACATGTATATGTATGCTTAAAAATGATGAATGCATGAAAACAACTGTCAGTTCTAGGAAGACCGTAGTGACTACCCACTAATCACAGGTCATATTTGAGAGCCTACAGGTCGAAGCCTTGGCTCTGATACCATAATTGTAACACCCCATTTTGGAAATGGAATATTACGCATAATCATGGCGTGTCATCAAAGCATACAAGGATAAATGTCTAAGCATTATTCAACCATAAAAGGGAAATACCGGAACAAACATCGGTATCCCAAAGTAAAGCTCATCACACACAAACATAAATACTGTAAAAAGGAAAGGACGAAACAATGTCCATAGCAACTGTATCAAAGTAAAGGAAATGCATAAAGTAAAGGAAAACAGTAAAGCTTCCAGTCCATATGCACCTATGTTTGAGATCTACGAGCGTCCCTGAGTACCTGCCGTTTTGGGAACATGAAAAGGAAAACGGCTGAGCAAGACGCTCAGTGCACGGATGTACAATAAAGCATGAAATAGGATAAGCATGTAACATATAACAGCGGAAGACTAAGTACTGAGTAAACTGGTTAAGTAACAAGAACACTGGTTTTATAGTTTGAAAAGCCTTATGTTTATCTTGTGAAAACTGTTTTAACATGTATATACCATAGCTCATATAGGTCATGAAAAGGTCACGTGCATGAATACTTGGAGGGGTGACCTCATCATGCTGATTAGAGGGGATGCCTCTAATCAATATACTGGTTTGGGTAGGAGGGATCAGCTCCTTGTGAAGGGTGCAAGGCACACACCACATTCACCATGATAAACTGAATAAAACATGTAACTAGGATGCACCCATACGCCCCACCTGATATAATAATATGGCCAAACTGAAAAGGGACGCCACGAGCAATCACTCCGCCGTGGGGAAGTCATAACATCGGTGCCTCCAATGCTATGGTTATGGTACCTCCATAACTAGGTGAAACTGGTCATGCTTGTATATGGCTATAGTTTATGCTAAATTAACATAAGCAGTTCAAAACAATAAAACAAATGCTGGGGAAAACAGTTGGCTGCATACGGGGAAATCCTAATAAGGAAAGAATGTCCATACTGAAAGGACGGGAATCCGTACCTCAAGTCCAGTGAATGAATGGAAGAAAGACTCCTACTTCTGGATCACTAACGCTACATGAATACACACGTGTATAAGTATCGATTCACTGATTACGTACTGGGTTTTGTGTCTCATATTAGCTGATTTGGTATGTTTTAGGTCCTGGTTCACTGTTTAAAGCCTTAAACTGTGTTTATCTTGTATTCTGACTTATCTGATTAAGTATTACTGGTGTTTCATGTATTATTATACTTACTGTGTAATAATAAGTAACTTTCCAAAAATAGCAGGTTTCCAAAAATAGAAAGTTTCCAAAAATAGAAAGTTTCCAAAAATAGAAAGTTTCCAAAAATAGAAAGTTTCCAAAAATAGAAAGTTACCAAAAATAGAAAGTTTCCAAAAATAGAAAGTTTCCAAAAATAGAAAGTTTCCAAAAATAGAATTTACTGCCTAAAATAGATTAGTTTCTAAAAATAGAAAGTTTCCAAAAATAGATCAGCTGCCTTAATTAAATAAGTTTCCATATATAGAAAGTTTCCATGATTAGATTAGTTGCCTTATTTAATTAAGTTTCTATAAATAGAAGTTTCCATAATTAGAATTAAGCTGATTACATAAGCTAACATATAAGTCTAAGTGTTATAAGCTTATTTCTTAAGTCATATGATATAGTGTATAGTTTAATTATTATTTCATGTATTTTAATTAAACTATAGGTTAAGCATTTTAATTAAAGTGTAACATGTATTAATTAAAATGAAATAAAATACTTAGGTTAAAATGTGTATTATTATTAATAATAATATAACCTAAGTCATGTCTAAATTAATTAATTATAGGCATGTTTTAATAATTAATTAATTATAACTTATAACATAAAATACTTAGGTTAAATTAATGTCATGATAAACTAATAATTAAAATAACCTAAGTCATGATTTAATTAATATTTCATGTTATTAATTAATTATATCCTAAGTTCATAATTCATAAAAATTAACATGTAGCATGAATCATGATTTAACCAACGAACCATGAATCGGGTATGAATTCGACACCGTACCCCGAGCCAAACCCGGGGCACACGTGTCCCCTTGCTGCCGTGGGTCCCACATGAGCCAACCAAGACCATTTGTGGTCTTGGTGGTGGCGGCAATAGCAAACCAAACCCCCCTCGGGTTTGTTTTGCTAGGCGGCTAAAAACAAACACCCTTATAAATCCTTCCTTGATTTTAATTAATACCAAAACATGTTAGATCAATGATTAATTACCTTGTTTTTATAAGAAAATTTAATAACATGTTCATGAAAATAATCAAAGATCAAAAGAATCAAAAAAAATTAAAAAGAAAGGTTAGAAAGGTATACCACTATGTAGCTTGGAAAAAGGATGAACCAACACGGTTTCTACACTTGTTTTTAAGATCAAAATCAAACAAATCACCCCCTTATGGTGGTGTAGAGGTGGCGGCACCAAGAGAGCAAAAGGAGAGGAGAAAAACTCTTTTAGGGTTTTTTGTTTATTTTCTTGAAAGTGAAAAGTGAAAACATGTTTAACACTTTACCCCCCTTTACTTGTAAAGTCCATGGGCTAAGCCCATTTCTCATATGTATGCCGTGGGTATGGGGGCCCCACATGGGGTACCCGTACCTTTCTCGTGTCCCGATGTTTCGTGTTCGTTCATGGTTAAACGTGCTTGTGTTTAACGTGTTTCTGTTTCTTTTAACGTGTCGTTTATCGTAAACTCCACGCTCGTGAATATATTATGAGTATTTACGTAATTATTATAATTAGTATTTTAAATGGTGATCATGATTTAATTATGTTCACGTGATATATTTATTTCTGTTTATCATGAGTTCGTACGTAATCGATACTTGTCATGTCATACACGTATGCACTTGCTTGATTATTAGCACATGAATGTGATCAATACTACATGAGGTAAGTTTTAATCTAGGACGTACGATCTTAAGGGCACTATTCATGGTAAAAGCATGCGGGTTTTACATTCTTTCCTTATTAGGATTTCCCCGTATGCAGCCAACTGTTGTCCCATAGTATAAGTATATATGTTTGATTGCTTATGTTTAATTAGAATACCTAAAGCCATATACATGCATGACCAGTTTCACCTAGTTATGGAGGTACCATAACCATAACACTAGAGGCACTGGTGTTATGACTTCCCCACGGCAGAGTCATTGCTCGTGGCGTCCCTTCAACTTTTGGCCATATTATTATATTTATCATGTGGGGCGTATGGGTGCATCCTAGTTACATGTTTTCAGTAGATTACTCAGTGTGAATGTGGTGTGTGCCTTGCATCCTTCACAAAGAGCTGATCCCTCCTACCCAAACCAGTATATTAAATTAGAGGCAGCCCCTCTAATTTGCATGACGAGGTCACCCCTCCAAGTATTCATGCACGTTGATATTTCATGACCTATATTGGCTAACGATAAAATATGTTAAACAGTTTTTACAAGATAAACATAAGGCTTTTCAAACTATAAAACCAGTTTTACTAAGATATAACCAGGTTTTCCATGACATATACATTTCCGCTGGTATATGTTATTCATGCTTATATTATTCATTTCATGCTTGTATATCCGTGCACTGGGCGTTATGCTCAGCCGTTACTTTCCTTTCCATGTCCCAAAACGGCAGGTAACCAAGGACAGACTTGAGCATTTGGAGGACATGCATAGGATGGAAGCTGCCATAGACTTCTTCTCCTTTTGCCTTCATATACTTATGCTTGTTTAAGTCTTTCATTCATTTCATTTACTTTATTATGTTTTGGGCTTATGTTTGGGAACCTATGTTTGATTCCGGTTTACCCTATGGTCGTGTATGTTTTAGTACATATTACCTTGCATACTTTGATGACACGCCATAATCACGCGTGACATTCCATTTATCAAAATGGGGTGTTACACTATGGTTGTTGTAACCTTCGAGAGACGATTAGGAAGAATCTTTGAAATAACTTTAACTTGAATACCGATAATGCTAATTGGCCGAAAGTCCAAAACCACAAGAGGATTGCTACTTTAGGAATTAAAGTAACAAATGAGGAGTTACAACCGGAGGAAATTTTACCAGAATCAAAGAATTCCCGAACAAAAGCAACAATATTATTTTTGAGAATGCTCCAATAACGTTTGTTAAAGGCAAATGTGAAGCCATCCGGACCCAGCGATTTTTCAAACGCACAATCCCAAATAGCCTTTTTAATCTCGGCTTCAGAAATAAGTTCTTCAAAAAAAATAAGACCCGTGAGCATTTAGCGGGTTGTATGACTCACTACGTCTCAGAACCTTTACCCTTTAAACCAAGAAAACTTCTTGAAAGAACTTTAGAAATATTCTTTTTATGTCGTTCAGATTCGTGGTATATACTTATTCTTTTCTTGAAAGTAACTACACATTTATATACTTATTCTCATATTAACAACATCCGTTATGATAGTTTAAATAAAAGATTTATAAAATGATAAAGAGGTTTATGAACTTGTAAATGATAATCAAGATAAGTTTATAAATAGATTTATAATAAGTATTTCTAAAATATTATACCTTTTTATAATTTAATGCATTTGTATTATTTATGATGTTTATAACCCTTTATGAGACTTATACATAGTAAAGACAAGTTATAATACAATATGACGATAAATTAATGTCATTATAAAATCATAAACTTATATAAAAGTTTACCGTAATGGATCTTGTCTAAAAGCATCCACTATGATGGATCTTAAAGAGATCTTTGAATTTGTAAACCATATTGAAAAAACATTTTAATTATAGGTGGAATAAAAAGGTTTTACATCTTGAAAAGAACTAGACTATTTTTTTAATCTCATTTTATTTTATTTTTTTAGATGTTTGTTATTTTTAATGCTACGAAAAGCTTTATGAATAGGTTTATTCATAACACATAATGTTGCAAAACAAGGTTTAAAAGGGCGATTAATCGTCGGTTAATAGCTACAAGACCCTCAACCTTGCCGATTAATGAAAACGCGATTAATAGCGGTCAACTATGGCCAACGACGGTCAAGGGAGGTTAAACTTGCCGAAAACCTGCAAATTTGGCCGAAAATACCGAAAATTAACTGTAAACTTATGTTTATCAATTATAGTAACTATTTATATGTATGATATGTTGTATATTAAGAATAATATTGCCAAAATGCCTAAAACTCATTAAAAATATCCAAAACTTTCCGAAAATACGAAAAATTTGCTAATACTGCCAATCTGATTAATCACCGATTAATCCTGCCTAGAACGATTACAAGTTACAAGGTAGTCGACCGGCCGGCTAGCGATTCACGATTTTTACAACCTTGACAAATATAATTTTATAACATGAAAAATTTATAATTTAATGTTGTATTAATGTTATATAGCTTTTAAAAGATTAATTATAGTAGATGCCCTAATACTTTTATAATACTACCTTCGTTTCAAATTTATTTTTCATTTTTTTCTAGTATGACTCAAAATCATTTTCCGCTCCTAAAGAGTAACTGAACTTATTTAAGTTTATTATATTACTCTTAGAACTCGGGGTACAGTGAGGGCTGCCCAAGCCGTCACCAAAATGCCACACGAGAAAGCTAGATATTGTGTCGTACCCACGCTCGCATATTCGTGTTTGACGACGTATTTGCTAGCGATAATGGATCTGGAAAATGGTACCCACGTCGCGAAGACCCGTACCGAGGCTCGCGTTATGGCTTCACATTTTCATGAGTTTTTTTATTTTTTAAACAAAAATTTGAATATAACAACTATATTTTTGATATTTTGAAAAATAACCGTTGTAGGGTTTATTATTCCCCTGTAACTATCCTATATAAACTTCTATATTTTCCCTCACAAACCAAAAAACCAATACAAGAAACACTGTGAATCTCGATCTAAATGATATGTCGAACTGTCACGAGCATTACACTCGGTTGGATATGGAGCAATATGCTCAATATATTGATTATTATGACAACTTTTAAAATTTAGCAAATGCAGAAGCTGAAAGTTCGGGTACTTCGGTTCGTAATACTGGGAGATACCTACCATGTGAGCGAGAAGAGGCGAAAAAGAAGCTATTGAAGGATTATTTTGGGGACGAAAATAATCCTCCCATAATATACGGAAGAGTATTTTAGACGAAGGTATAGTATAAGTTCTAGACTTTTTAGGCGAAAATAATCGACATAAGTATACGAAAGCAAACATGGTCGCCTGGGAATGCCCAGGAGCATTGATTGTATTGGGTATGGAGAAATTTACCCAAGTCCTTACATGGTCAATTCAAAAGACGTGATAAATAAATACTCGAGTATAATGCTTGAGGCCGTTCGGATCAGCAATTGTGGATTTGACATGCATATTTTGGGGTACCGGGGGCAAATGTACAATTCACCGTTATTTGATTACCTTTGAGCGGATAAAGCTCCAGAAGTTCCGTTTGTAGTAAACTAAAAAACATATAAAAAGGTTATTCCCTCCGGCCTTAAATAAGTGTCCACTTTAAAAAAAATTTGGTATTTTTTGTTCAATTTTAGCCGTAAATATTTACATTTGTGTAATATATTACTTGATACAAACAATATGAATGAATTGAGTTTTAAATGAAATTTCATTAGTATAATTTTCATTAAGTATTATATAACATAAAAAATAATATTTATTGTTAAAATTGAACAAGAAAGACTGCAAAAAGTAAAGGTGGACAATTATTTAGGATGGAGGAAATATTATTTAGTGGATGAAATATATCTTTGGTGGGCTACATTTGTGAAATTGTTTATTATAGAAAGGGATGAAAAAACAATGAAGTTTAAAAGAATTCAAAAAGTTCAAAAAACGATATTGAACGAGCTTACGTAGTTCCTACAAGGTCGGTGAGAAATTATTTAACAACGTGTACGTCAATATCAAATGTACGCGGTTAAAACCATGTATTGTTGCATCATATTATACAACATGATATTGAAAGATCAAAACTTTGATATTAGTGAATACAAAGATATGTTCGCCTGGCCAACACCACATATACAACGTTCTTGGATCGATAGATGCGAGATATACGAAGAAAACAAATAGTACTTTTGGTTAAGAGAGTTCACGAAGATTTTTGATCTTGTGGAGTATATGTAGAACCTAAATCATTAAGATGTACATTTATTTTAATGTATCATTTATTTTTATATCTTTTATTTAAGTTTATGTATTTTTTGTTTGTTAATTTTTGATGGCCAAAAATAAACAAGATCATACATCTTAGAATTATATCATTAATAATTATAATTTACATACTAGGAGAAGTCAAACGGGCAAAAGCTGCGTCGCTAGCCCTTTTTGTTAATGAAATCTGCATCTTAATTGAATAGTTTGTGTTTTTTTTGAGAAAAATGATAGGGCAACATAACACTATAAATGTGATGTTAACTAGGTAGCTTAATTTTTGATGTTATAGTGATTCGAATGTTATGTGAAAAAGATGACGTAACATGTATTTTCTTTTATAATATCGCCTCACGAAATCAGACTATACCTCGTGCCCTTAGTTTTTTGTCACTTTGGTTAAGTTTTGGTTTGTTTACCCCGATGCTCAACCTACGCACAACAACTCCTCCCTCTTATATACGATCAACAACTTCTACCACCAATAACCACCTCCGCTTCTCCTTTGTTACTGTTATTGGGGTTTAGACATCCGCCGACTATCATTATTTTTGTTCTTTTACTATGATCGTATTGAACGAGCATCATTTTAATACCCATTAAAGTATGAACTTGAATTATCACATTTAAGTATCATTATATTTGTTAGTAAGTGCTTCAATCTAAATCAATTAATATAAACCGTGATTAGTACTAGTTTACTACCAATTAAATTATGAGTCCTAGTTTTTAATCAAGTGGGTTGGTTTTTCACTTGAGGCTAATAAAATATTTTCCTAACGGTTTTAGTCTAAACATTAATTGACAAGTGTATAATATTCAAATACAGTTTCATATGTTTAAAATATAAAACATGTAGTATTTTTTTAGGAAATATAAGTTTATAATCTTATGTTGATTGGAAGGAATCTCATGTCTCGTGATATGATGCCGGTCGGAATTAACCCCACAAACGTCCCTGGTTTTCAACATTTAAAAAATGATACTCCGTATTAGTTACTAGAATGAAAATGAAAAATGAAGTCTTTAGTTAAGCTAGAAATCATGCAGTTAGTATTAAACGAATATTATTGTTTGGAAGTTGCTATCCAACAGGACAAATATATTTATAGTTAATGGAATTAAAATAAGTTTGATATTTTACTCTACATTTTAATTTCCAAAAATTTGGTCAAAAGATTCATTCACGAGCCGAAGCCAGAGTGGAGGCTTTGACTAGCAAGCCTAAAAAAATGGAGGATGAATCCAGAAATATATTTTATTATTTTTAACTAAACTGCAAAAACGCTAGACTAGTCCCGTAAAATCAGATAATCGAAAGTCAGTTTTGGGGAAAAAAAATCCAATTGAATCACGATCCAATGACCCGAGGTGATCAATTAACAGGTTTAGAACTTCAATAATACATGCATGACTTAGACGAGATGAAGTGGTGGGTAAAACTCACCTTCAATACTACATACAAGCTTAAATAGATCACTACATATAGTGTGGTTCTCATTAAAACCGTTCTATATGAAAGAAAAGAGGGGAAAGTTTTATAAAAAGACGGTTGTTATACGAAAAACCGTTCTATTTAATTTTAAAAATAAATAGATCGGTGGTAACTAATAAACCGATTTATGTAAGCATGACCAGACTCAACACTACAAAATTAGAAAGTAAATAAAACGGACATTGATAAAACCCCCGATCTATATAGGTCTAATATTTTAACGGGCTGCAACTTTTCATTTTCCGCTCAAACAATTCATCAAAATTTGAAACACAAAAGTACAAATCCCTATGCCCCAAAATCAAACACCACCTCACTCACCACTTAGTTCAAAAAATGATGCGTAGTGAATCTGTTTATACAAAACAACAATCTCAACAGTAGATGATGAAGGAGACAACGATCTTAACATCGCATACGATGTTATAACTCAACAACAATCTCAACAGCAGGTCTCCTTTCGTTTATATTTATTTTTGCAATTTTATATCAAAGTATGGTTTAATTGTTATAAAATTGATATGCGAATATATACACATGAGTTAAATCTCCAATCAGTTATTGTTATTATTATTAATGAAAGGTAAGATGTATAAAATGTTTTACCAGTTTATACTGGTATACCAACTGTTTGATAAAACGTGTGACCATATTTTATTCGTATAATTGATTGAGTAACTAGCTATAGGTTGGTATACCAACTGTTCTGCGTTATTTGTTTGTGTAATATTTTTGGCACAAAAACCTATAGGTTGTTGAGTTCAAGTATTAGTTTTGTTTACCAAGTGGATTGGTGTTTGTTTTGGCTTATATAGCGGACGTATGAGTTATTTGGTTTTCAGCTTATGTTTCATAAACTCATTTTTTTGTAACTTATGAGTTATTTATGTTGTCAATTAACCAAGGTTTAGGGGCTGTTTGTTTCCGCTTATGAAGCATAAGCCGATTTAGGCTTATATTTCTTACTTTTTCTATGTTATATACTTATATTTACTTTACTCGTGTATTTATGTAGGGTTTGCCAAACACCCCCACAACAACTACAGCCGCCAAGAGTACATTACCTGAAAAGATACAAGGACCTGCAACAAGTGCCACTGCCAAGAGTACGTTACCTAAAAATGTACAAGGATCTGCAACTGAATGTTCAGAAGTGGCGATTGTTCCTGCTATTACTCGGGTAAATCCTAAAGCATTCTAGTTTTGGTAGGCTTCAAATTATAACTCAGAAATGATTTATATGTATTTATGTATACATAGGTGAGCAAGAAAATAAAAAAGAAGGATATGTACTATACTCGTTAGGATTTCTGTCATTATCAAATGGTTCTTGTTCTGAATAATCGAGATCAAGCAAGACTCTTACAAAATAAAAGTTCTTGTTGGTTATTGTATGTTGATAAAAATGTTTTTGCTATTGCAGGCTATACAAGAGCGCCATGGAAACTTATTGTTGAAATCAGAAATGGATAAACTGCGTGATAAAAATAAGTTGTTGAGGGAGAATATCAAGAAGGGTACTTGTCCTAACTGCGGCTTTGGTAGCTCCAACAAGGATGCCGTCACTTTCACTGATGAACAGCAGCTTCGTATTGAAAAGGCCAAACTCAAAGCTGAGGTTGTGAAAGTATCTCCTGTATAAAGTCTTTATTCATTTTTTTGAAGCTATGCACCTTAAATTCATATCCACCTAGCCTTGTTTGTAGATCGAAAAGCTAAGGAAATCGATTGGGAAACATCCACAAGGAAGCTCACCGACAGACTCCTGTACTGCAGGAAACGACCATGAAAATAGAAGCTCATTAGATTTGTGTAGTGGCATATCTGGACTTAAAAAGTCTAGAATAATGGAAATCGTCAATAAAACTATGGATGAGCTTGTAAAGATGGCTGGTGCTCGGGAACCACTGTGGATCCGGAGCCTTGAAACAGACCGAGATATACTTAATTATGATGAGTACTTGAAGGAGTTACCTCTTGAGAGTCGAAGTAGTAAATGCATCGAGGCATCTAGAGATAGTGGTGTTGTGTTGTGGATTTCTCACGAGTGGTTTAAACTTTCATGGATGTGGTACAATGCACATCCAACTTCATGAAAATATATACTAGAATTCTGCATGTTATGTTAGTAATTTTGATTCTGTTATGTCTTTTTGTTTTGGCAGTAACAATATGAAGAGATCTAACTAATCAATCAATCAGATCTAACTAATCAATCAGAACACACCAAAAAGATCACTTGGATAGTGCATGTTATGTCAAAAACCGATCTAACTAATCAATCAGAACACACCAAAAAGATCACTTGGATAGCATTAGATAGAACGTTTTTTTTTGTCAACAACCGTTCTTTCTGAAACATTAAAAAGATCGGTTTCTAACCGATCTATAGATGTACCCTCTAAATAGATTACCCTTTGTTAGAGCAGTTGAAAACCGTTCTTTATAAGGCTTTTCCACCGTTCTTTTTAGCATTTTCTATAGTAGTGCTTCAAACTCAACGACGTTTTAGTTTTCTCTTTTTCTTCTTACCAACTCAATAAAAACACACGTTTTCACTATAATAAAGAAAAAAAATTCACATCAACTCACCTTTCTACAATCATTTTATTCATTTAATTATACTTAAAAACTAAAAAAACGTAAATAAAATATAAACATAAACGTAACTTAAAAACTTTTCATAAATTTAAAAACAATACATAGATAATTAAAAATGACACACATATGATAAAAGATGATTCACGGATAATAAAAACTTAAACATACAAAATTAAAGATTTGAACATGAATTAAATTGCGGACTAACTTGCAAAACCTCCCAACAATGAAGATGCCTAAATCGCGTCTCGATTTCATTTTTATAGTCTCGAAGAATGATATTCGTCATCGTGTCGGTGGCTCCATTCACCAGTATATGCATTGCGTAATTGTGGAATCTAACAAACCGACACACGCATTGCGTTATATACTCCATCTCCCGTGTATGGTATCGTATGTTCGTTTTCCCGACTCATCTCTTTTGTCCCCCCATGTATTGCAAAATCTCAGTTCAAAAAGTACGAGAATGTCTTGCTTAATCTACCATGTTGTTTGCAGAAACAAAAACCCAAGCGTTACACATGCTATTTTTCCGTGAAACCTGTGCTATTTTTGATAAATTAATGAAGTTATGGAGAAGATTTATAAGTTTGAAGAAGATAATAGAAATATTTTAAGTTGACGTGTTTTAAAATTTGTTAAATGGTGGGTGTTTACAAAGAAAAGGGTAAATGAAATTTTTATTTTTATTTTTAAATATTGTAGCGTTATAAAACAAGCGGGCCCCCAAAAAAAGTGAAGCTCACGAAGGGTGAGTATCTCACCATTCGGTCATTTCTATGTGTCTCAAAAGCTAAACCCACTCGTGAGTTTTTTGAAAAAGAGAAACAGTTCACGGCGTGTTTTTTCCACGTAAAAACTAGAAAACATTACACGTTTTGTCCCTATGGTTTATACCAAACATCACGTTTCGTCCCTAACTCAAATTAAATACACGGATGCTCCCTATTTCTGAAACTAGTAACAAATTTCGTCCCTATTTTGGATGGCTGTTAGTTTTTAACGTTAAGTCGTGTGAGTGGAGGGGTATTTTGGTCCTTTTCTTGTTTTGGCTACATTTAATACAAAAACCAACCCCTTTAATCACAATCTCCACTTCACACTCATGGCTGATGAATCCTATGCCCTAAACATCTTCAAACCCCAAAACCCAAATCATCAAACACCCCCTCTTTTTATTCCTACATCTATTCATCATCATTTTTCATCTCCTCGTTCATCTAACCTAATTCACCCCCATATCCCATCTGTGAGAACTCGTATTTTCTGGTAAATTATTTTATACTATTTATTCCAGCTCACTCGATTTTCATTG
This sequence comes from Glebionis coronaria, assembly GCA_025667525.1. Classification (NCBI taxonomy): domain Eukaryota; kingdom Viridiplantae; phylum Streptophyta; class Magnoliopsida; order Asterales; family Asteraceae; genus Glebionis; species Glebionis coronaria. The sequence continues at coordinate 73,404,562 of CM046874.1, forward strand.
GTTGTTATGATTTTCTTAGTATTTCACGATTTACGAGGTCTCATGTGAGAACGCGGATTTTCGGTAAATTTTTTTTACTTGTTATACGTGCTTACTCACCCTTTTACCATATTCCCCATTTATTTTACAGTGATTACGTGTCATCCTCGAAATTTTAGTTAAAAATATAAAAATTGTATGGGTTTCGCTAATTTACGATATTATATGACGAAATGCCCAAACTTTATATTTGTATTTTCTACGAGGTTTCATCACATTTATATGACTTATTTTTTACTCTTTGCCTAAAAAATAATGACAATCGATATCTTGATCAATAACGGACGCAATGGTGAACTTTTGCATTTTTACGTTTTCTGGCTGTCGGAATGAGTTTTCGGGTCCGAACGCCCCGATAAAATTATTATTATGTGATTCCTAGTTATTCTTGATTCCTTGATCCAACTTAGTGAAATCCGAGCCAAACAAGTGTTTACGAGTAATTTTAAAGAAATTTCGTTTTAAACATAAACGAGTTTTAGTTTTCGTCAGAAACGGCCCGTTAATTAAACCCGTAAAATTTCGAGAGCTTAACACTAAAATTTTGGGACATTTTAGAGTATTTTCGGCTGGGCCCAAGCTTAGGGAGTCTACTTTGACTTTTGTTGACCATATACTTAAACAAGGAATTTACCACAAGTCTTTTTACAAAAAAAAAACAAATTAAACAAAGAAAAAAAACACACAGCTCTCCCTTTTTTCTCTCTGTGAGCCGACTAACAGCCATGGGCACCAAACCTTTTGATTTTTCTTGATTGGAGGTAAATTAATACTAGTCCTATGTTTTTTTTCAATTCCTAATCAAACTCATGTGTTAATTTTAACATACTTTAAACTTTTGCATGTAATTAAAAATCATCAAATCCTATGATTTGATGATGTTTTTATTGGTTCTTATGCTTGATTTTGCTTCTCCAATGGTTAAATTGTGTTTTTGATGAGTAAAATTTTGATTTGAGTATGTTATATTGTCATAGGGCCACGAAATTTTTATGATCAAGGAAGAAGTAATCGAGATTTTTCGTGTTTTGATTGATTCATACGAGTTGTGAAGGTATAATAATAACTAGTATATTGAATTTGATATTATTAGTGTTTTTGATACACATTGATCTTGGATTTTGAGCTCATGGGTAAAACCCACTGAGATTATAAGTAATTAGGGCATATTATGACTTAGAATACTTACATGGCGATCTAGTATAGCTTAGGAGTTGCGTGTTCGCGTTTAGGGTACTAAATTGAAATGTTTTTATAACATGGAAATCACCACAGAAACAAACAGGTCATGGTCAATTTTTCTTAAATAAATGACCATGTTTTTATTTGAAAAATGGATGCCTATTGATGTGCTTGACATTTGGTGAGTTGGATGAAAACCGGAAGTGTCCGGATGAGCCCGGAATGGTCGTTTTACTAAACTAGGTCAAATCTGAATTTTTGCTTAAAACGTGGGTAAATCAACTTGGGTAAAAAGGTTGAAAATATTATTTTACAACTTTTTACAGTAGGCACAAACATAATAAAACTTCTCTTTTTGGTTTCGTGTCATAATCTTCTACCATTTAGGATTTATGCTCAATTTACCGAAGGGTACGAAAGACGTTTACAACTTTCTGTTTTGATAGTCAGTCACTAAAAGTGAATTTCCCGTTGATTGGAAATAGTTCTAGGATTTTTCTTGCCCAACTTTTAAAGGTAAGAGAAATACCTTTGCATGTCAAAAACTCTCACCTCCTTTACTATTATAGATTTTGAGATATGACCAACTCTTCACAGCTATTTTCTGAAAAACTGAATTCAGTCCAATATTTCAACATTATGCACCGAGCCCAAAACTTGTTTGAAACCCGCATATAAATGCTTGGACCATCATATAAGGTTAATTTCATGTTATTACAGTAGGTTCAAAGTATTTTGGTTAAATTTTATCTTAAGCATAGGTCTCGCCATTGCACGCAAGTTACTTGGTCATACTATGTCACGTTACTTCTAAAACGTTATTTGCTACATTGAACACTTTCTTATTACGCGTCACCATTGCATAGGTCCGTGAAGACTCCATTTTTCTCAGCCCTTTTTCCTTGTGATAACTTGCTAAAGGTGAGTACATAGCCCATTTTCGTTATTACATATTTTTACTACTCACGGGATGAGAAATACACATTTATGGAACACACTCATTATTTTTTTTACTTGTATGCTGCTTCCAGTGATTACTAGATACAACTATTATTGCTTAGTGTGCTCAAAAGTCCTCTCATCATGAACCGTTAGTTATTTCATTACTTTGCAAAGCGCGAGTGTTATGGGTGGATCCATCAGGATTGACAATCCCCGTCCTTGTATTACGTGACGCATTTACATTTGAGGTATTACGAGTTGTTTGAGCAAGCACTCACTTTAGGGGCAAATTAATTACGTTAAGGTTTCGGTTTCATGAGCTAATGCAATAATACATTTGAAAGGTATGCTGATCCCATAGCCCTTCTGAAATGATTACTTTTGATACTACTACATAATGAGTGTTGTGTTCCATACTACTTTACTTAAACCTATGTTACTCGCTCAACAATTTTTGTTGACGGTTTACGTGTTATTTCTCAGGTAGGAATGCTTAAGCTGGGACAGGAGCTCGTGGATGTGCCGTGCCGGCGATTTTGTAGTCCTTTTTCCGTCCATGTTCAGTCAACCTTACTTTGCTAATTAATATCATCTTTTGTGTCACTTTGGGTCAAATCTCACTAAAGGTAAAGTCGGCAGAAAACGTTGTTGTAAACTTTGGGGTTGTTGGCACTAAAACTAAGACTTGGATAGAAGCCTATGATGCTTCGTTTGTTATTGTATTTTTAAACAACTGGGACCGTTTTATATTTAAATTTCCGCACTTTTATTTAATTAGGGATGTAATAACAGGTTTTTATTACAACATTTTAGTACTTATATATCAGTGTTCATGATAACATAGACGTGGCACCCCCATGATGCCTAAGTGGACCCTTCCAGTTTTCGGGGTGTTACACCATCTCAGATCACACACACATAAAACACATACTAACCAACCATAACCATGGCGACGCGCCACCTTCTTAAGCTCACTCGACGCTGCCTCAACCGTTCCCTCCCCTCCATCCTCACCAGATCAATAATATTTTCAGCCTCAACGTATTGTTTTTGATCTGATAAAATTACGAGCTAAAAGAATCCATCCTTTCACGGTAGCTCCTGCCTCAATCTTCACAAGCTGCTTTGCATAATAAAGAGCAACATCCAACTTCCTTTGTTAAGCATATTCAGTGCTTAGATTAGCTAGTGTGAGAACTCGCATTTTCCTGGTACTATTTGTTCTTTTATTCATGTTTCTTGAATTTTCCAACATGTTACACTTTCTTGTATTCTTCATACGTAAATCCTGAGATCTTGATAATTTTAATAAATTATATTTTTAAGTATTTCCTGGTTATTGATAATACTTTATTCGAAATTATAAAGTTTTCTATTTTATTTTTTCATATTTATTTAAATCAAAATCTTTGATTTAAAATTACCCGCGTGCATTTTACAAAAAGTTTACTCAAATCAACGAGTTACGAGAACTACTAATGATCGCGATACTGACAGATGCCAAAAATTTTACGTCTTATTACCGATTGTTTCGATACTTTATATTTTTGACAATTTCATTTTATTTACGTATTAAGTCGAGTCGGAACCTTACTATTATTTTCGTGTGCGTTAAATCTTTGAAAAAGTATTTTTATTGAACGAGACTTTATTTTATGAAGCCGGGACGAAACCTGACTCCCATAAATTTCAAAAAAACGACTAGGTAACATTCCCGCTCTTTAAAAATAACTTTGCAACTAAGGCCAAAAGGAAACCATATTTACAATTCCCACCCACCTCTACTATATAAAAGGGTCAAAAACACACACACCTCACATTTATTTCAACAAAAAATTTTGATCTCTCTTTTCTTTCTCTCTAGGCCGCCGGCCATACACTACAAACCACCATGATCCACCATAGAAATTTAGTTTTTTGGAAAAATCCAAGCAATGACCCATCCTTGTAATCATCTTGTATGTGTTTTTCAACCTTTAAAACCAACATGCATTCACTTAATTTTTCAAAATTCATTTTTGTAAAATTATTGTTTTGATCCAATTCTAAACCATTGCATGTGTATGATCTTGTGTTAAGAACAAGTATTTGAAGGAATCAAACCTTGGAAAAATATTCTTTTTGGTGTTCTTGACCATTTGATTCATCTAACTAATTGTAAGGTTCTATCTTATTGTTATTGTTATTTTATTGTTATTAATTTTTAATGCATGTATTATAACACCCCATTTTGGTAAATGGAATATCACGCGTGATTATGGCCTGTCATCAAAGTATACAAGGTAAATGTCCTAAAAACATTAAATGACCATGAAAGGAAATATTAGAAACAAACATCGGTACCCCAAGAATAAGCTCATCAAACATAAATATAAGTACTGTAAAGGAAAAGGACTAAACAATGTCCAAATAAATAAGTAGCAAAATGTATGATGAAATGCATAAAGTAGAGACTGCTAGATAGCTTCCAATCCATATACACGTACGCTTAAAGTCTACGAGCGCCCTTGAGTACCTTCCGTTTGGGAACATGAAAGGAAAACGGCTGAGCATAACGCTCAGTGCACGGATATACAAGTATAACATGGAATAACATAAGCATAAAGACTAATAGCAACGGAATAGTATAAGTCCTAAGTAACCTGGTATCATGTTCATAAAACTGGTTTTATAGTTTGAAAAGACTTATGTTTTTATGTAAAATTTGTATTAATTAGCCAATAACCCATATATGTCATGAGGTTCCACCGTGCATGAATACTTGGAGGGGAGTCCTCATCACGCAATTAGAGGGGTTGCCTCTATTAAATAGTCTGGGTAGAAGGGATCAACTCATAGTGAAGGATGCAAGGCACACATCGCATTCACTCTGGGATTACTAGTAAACATGTAACTAGGATGCACCCATACACCCCACATGATAATATAATATAATGGCCAAAACTGAAAAGGGACGCCACGAGCAATCACTTCGCCGTGGGGAAGTCATAACACTGGTGCCTCTAGTGTTATGGTTATGGTACCTCCATAACTAGGTGACACTGGTCATGCATGTATATGTCTTAGGCTCTTAAACTAACATAAGTTATCAAACATATAAAACAATACTGGGAAAACAGTTGGCTGCAAACGGGGAATCCTAATAAGGAAAGAATGTCCATACTGAAGGACGAAAAATCCGTACCTTATGTCCAGTGAACGAAGAAGACGAAAGGATGGAAGTCCTACTTCGATCTCACTAATGCTACATAAAATAGGGTAATGTATAAGTATTTTGTTTTCTGAGTACTTAACTGATTATATCATGTCTTAGCTTGTTTTATATGTTCTTGTCTTGTTTTACTAATATTAAAGTTATATCAAACACCCTTGTGGTGTTCCTTTAGGCTGGCGGCAATAGAGACAAAGGGGCCTAGGGTTTTGTAAATTTTATAAAAACTCTGTTAATGAAAAATGTGTTAACCCTTATTTGTTTACTTAGTAAAATTAACATGGGTTTGTCCCTCCCTTTCTTTGGTGTCCGCGGCATATGGGGCCCACATGGGAAAACCCAAAGTTTTCCCGTGCCTAATATTTTACGTTTTCGTATGTTCGTGTTTTCGTGTTATAATATAATTAAATGTTCGTGTTATATATAAATACTTGTACGTAACATATTATTCGTATTATCATAAATAAGTACGTAATTACATGTTCGTGATTTTTACGTTCATGATTTCATGTTCGTGATTATAATTATTATTGTTAATAATTATCGTGTACTATCACGTACTTGATACTTATCGTGTAGTAATACGTACATAACTTCTGTAATTAATAATCGTGACACGTGTTCATGCTATAAAAAGAAATTTTTTATATGTACGGACGTTTGCTAAGTGTATTGTTCATGGTAAAAGCATGCGGGTTTTACAACTCTTCCCCCCTAAAAAGAATAATTCGTCCCCGAATTATAGATAAAGTAAACTGAAAGAGGAACATACCCGAAATCAAAACATGAAATGAGGGTAAGAATCCCGGATAGACTCCTCTGTTTCCCAAGTGGCTTCCAGCTCGGTATGATCCCTCCAAAGGATTTTGACGAATGGAATTGTCTTCTTCCTCATGACTCGTTCTTGCCTGTCAAGAACTCGTTCGGGTTCCTCTATGAAGGAAAGATCTTCACGAATCTGTTCAAGTGGATACTTAACCATGTGAAGCGGATGATAATTGTACCCTCTAAGTAAGGACACATGAAAAACGTCATGAACGTGAGAAAGCTGCGGAGGTAACTCTAAGCGATAAGATACTTCACCGACTCGCTCGATGATATCAAACGGTCCGATGAATCGAGGATTGAGTTCCCTTTGATTCAAAAACGTCTAACACCACGTGCCGGTGATAACTTAAGAAAGACATGATCTCTTACGTTGAAATGTAAGTCCCTACGATGCTTGTCGGCATAACTCTTTTGACGTGTGCGAGCTTCCTGTAGTTTCTGCTTAGCTACAGCGACTTTCTCGTTGGTCAACTCTATCATCTCCGGTCTTTCAAGAGTCCGCTCACCAACCTGATCCCAGCAGATTGGGGCGCGACACTTCCTGCCATACAACATCTCGAATGGTGCACACTTAATGCTGGCGTGCCAACTGTTGTTGTATAACTCTACTAAACATATATAATCATCCCAATCTCCTATCCACTCCAATGCACATGCTCGGAGCATGCCTTCCAGTGTCTGAATTGTTCGCTCCGATTGCCCGTCTGTTTGAGAATGAAAAGCCGTGCTAAGCTTAAGTTTTGTTCCCCAAGCTTTCTGTAGACTCTTCTAAATTCGCGAAGTGAATCGAGGATCTCTGTCCGAGATGATACTGGATGGAGCACCATGAAGTCTCATGATCTCATTCTTGTAAGTATCAGCGAGTTTGCTGACCGGATCATCCTTGCGGATCGGTAAGAAATGAGCAGACTTAGTAAGTCGATCAACGATAACCCAAATTGCATCATGCCTCCTCTTTGTCTTCGGAAGACCGGTAATAATCCATGGTGATCTTGTCCCACTTCCACTCTGGAATGTCTAATGGTTGTAGTAGACCACTAGACCGCTGATGCTCGATCTTAACCTGTTGGCAGGTAAGACATTTGGAGACATAAGTAGCAACATCTTGTTTCATACCACTCCACCAAAAGTACTGCTTGATGTCGTGGTACATCTTGGTCGAACCAGGATGGATGGAGAATGGGGAGCTATGAGCTTCAGCCAATAACGCTTCCCTGAGTGTCAGATCATCAGGAACACAAAGTCTGGTGCCCTGCCATAAGATACCGTTGTCATCCAACCGAAACTCCGTCTGCTAATCCAAGTTCTAAATGATCGCCCAAATTTCACCATCATCCTTCTGAGCTTCCTTGATCCTAGAGAGCAATTCAGGTTCTACTCTAAGATTAGCCCAGTAATCGTGTTGTCCACATATCATGATCTCAATGTCTAGTCGCTCCAAGTCTCTTATAATCTCTTCCTCAATCTTAATGCCGTTGATCATACCAGACTTCCTACTAAGTGCATCTGCCACTACATTCGCCTTGTCGGGATGATACTGCAGATTAATGTCATAATCCTTCAACAGCTCTAACCATCTTCTCTGTCTCATGTTCAGTTCACGTTAAGTGAAGATGTATTTCAGGCTCTTGTGATCTGTGAAGATATCACATGATTCTCCATACAAGTAGTGCCTCCATACCTTCAATGCAAACACGACTGCTGCAAGTTCTAAGTCATGCGTAGGGTAGTTCTCCTCATAAGGCTTAAGCTGTCGTGATGCGTAAGCAATCACTTTCCCATGTTGCATGAGAACACAACGAAGTCCCTTCCCTGAAGCATCACTGTAGATTTGAAATCCACCTGTACCAGATGGGAGAGTAAGAATCGATGCAGATACTAGCTTCTACTTTAGGTCTTCAAATATCTTCTCTCTTTCTTTAGTCTAGACGAATTTCTCCCCTTTCCGCATCAGTTTGGTCAATGGCAGTGCTAAACGGGAAAAGTTCTCTACGAACCTACGGTAGTAACCAGCTAAGCCTAGGTAACTGCGAACTTCAGTCGATGATGTCGGTCTTGTCCACTTGGTAATAGCCTCAACCTTTGCTGGGTCCATGGTTATTCCTTCTGCTCATACAATGTGGCCTAGGAACGCCACCTTGTCTAACCAGAACTCACACTTGGAGAATTTAGCATACAGCTGCTTCTAGCGAAGTATCTGTAGTACAGTACGAAGATGGTCTTCGTGTTCCTCCTTTGACTTAGAGAAAATCAGAATGTCGCCAATGAACACAATGACGAACTTGTCCTGGAACTCATGGAAGATACGGTTCATTAGATCCATGAAAACAACTGGAGTATTGGTAAGGCCAAATGGCATGACTACGAATTCGTAGTGCCCATAACGTGTACAAAAAGTAGTCTTGACGATGTCCTGCTCTTTAACCCGTAACTGATGATAGCCCGATCTCAGATCAACCTTGGAGAAATGTTTGGCCCCTTGGAGTTGGTCAAATAAGTCATCAATGCGTGGCAACGGATATCTATTCCTGATGGTGATCTTGTTAAGCTCACGATAATCTATGCACAGACGCATGCTGTCGTCCTTCTTCTTTACGAACAGAACAGGTGCGCCCCATGGAGAAGCACTAGGTCGAATGAAACCGCGTTCCAACAATTCCTGTAGTTGTTCCTTTAACTCCTTCAGCTCTGTGGGAGCCATGCGATAAGGAGCCTTAGAAATTGGCTTAGCTCCTAAGATGAGCTCAATATTAAACACCACTTTACGAGCAGGTGGTATGCCCGGAAGTTCTTCTAGAAATACGTCTGGGAATTCTGACACGATCGGATGATTCTTGATAGATGGAGATTCAGCCTCTAGATCATGAAAAGTAGCAAGATAGCCCTCACAACCATGTGACAGAACTGCATGTGCTTGTAAGGTCGAAATTATTTGTACAGACCTTCCGGGTACGAACCCGTTGTGAATGTACTCTGATGCATTTACATCACCGAAAATGACCCGATATGAATGGCAGTCAACGGTGGCGTGATGTTTGGAAAGCTAGTATATGCCTAATATCATGTCAAAGTGGCACATATCCAATGGAAGTGCGTCAACAGGAAGAATCTTGTCGTCAAACTCTAGGGGAAGGCTCTTGTACCCATGGGTTATGCGTACATAGTCTCTTAAGGACGTGTAAATGTTTAATACATTATCTAATGACATAGGGGATATCCTAACATTCTTGGCATAAGCAGTAGAAATGAGCGAATGAGTAGCACCCGTGTCAAATAAAACACATGCAGCTTGACCATACATATACAAGATTTCAGTGATGGTACCTGTAGACTTGTTGGCCTGATCGCGAGAAGTCGTGTACACCCGCCAAGTAGTAGGAGGTGGCTTGGAATCGGCATGTCTAGATGTGCCCTCTATCTCACCCTTGCGGCAGTCCTTCATGCGATGACCATTGAGTCCACACTTGAAGGAAGCATCACTGTCGCGGCGACATGGCCCTGGGTGCCTACGGTTGCAGGTAGTGCAGAGAGGGTGAGTATACCCTCCAACAGGTGCCCTTGCTGGCTGGGATCCTGTTTAGGAAAGTACACATGAGACATGGTTTATGGGTACGAAAAGGACAATGTAGAAAATCGTAAGACATAATACCAATGATAGCTGTACGGTTAGGTTGTGAACCTCTGCGGTCCTGCTCCCTTCCGTTACCATGATTCCTGGTAGAAGATGCTAAAGTGTCAGAATTATAAATCATAAACATGTAACATAAGAAATGAGTGAGTTTAGGGACCTGCTTCTATTGGAGTTTCCAGCGTTATTACGGTAATTATCATTACCGCCACGCCTATCCGTAGTAGAAAGGTCTTGGGTCTGACCGTTACCCTTGGGCTGAGTAGGCTGTTGTTGAGTAGCCGGTTGAGACCGGTCCCCAGTCTTCTGCCTGAAAGATTCAGTTTAAAGAGAAAGACAAATATTGGATAGTACTGAATGAATTGAAATGGTCACCGCTGAGTAACAAACAAGTACCTCTTCTCGGGTCTATCTGCTTCACCGAATTCCTCTATCTCCTGCACCATCTCCAGCTTACGTGCTGCATCGGCTACTTGTGCCACCATGTTGAAGGTAGTACACACCAAGTTATTGGCGACCGATGTGTGAAGAGCCCAATGAAAGTAGCATGCTTTCTCTTTGGCAGTACAAGAAAGCGCTGCATGAACTAGTTGTTGTTCTCCCCAGCTCTCTGCCTGATCCCGTAGTATTCCCTCGTCAGCCTATCCTCCTCATCCTTGGGGATGATCTGTGGCGGTGGAGGATTATTGTTGTTTCGGAGAAGGATGGCTTGCAAAGCTGCATTGGCAACTGCAGCAATCTCTCGAGCATTGCGTGTGTTCACCATCTGACAGTTAAAACTAACATGCATGATTAAACTGATAAAACATAATATATATACAAGAAAAAAAAAATTATGCCAATAAATCATGAGAAAAATTTTATGCATGAAAACGGTGTATGAATGAATGATGCAGTTTATAAAAAAATTTATATGCGCGAGGGTAAAAGCATGTGGTCAGTTCACTCAAAACAACAGACATGTCGAGGGGACGCCTATGGGTCGGTCCCAAAGTTAAAAGTTTTGATAAAAGCACATGCGACTAAATAGGGCGAGTCTTGTACCAACCATTACTTAGTCATAAACCTGCGACAATGACATATGACATAAATGCATGAAAACAATGAATTCATGAAAACCGACTGTCCGTTCTAGGAAGACCATAGTGACTACCCACCAATCACATGTCAGGTTTTGAGAGCGTACAGGTCGAAGCCTTGGCTCTGATACCATAATTGTAACACCCCATTTTGGTAAATGGAATGTCACGCGTGATTATGGCGTGTCATCAAAGCATACAAGGTAAATGTCTTAAAAACATTAAATGACCATGAAAGGAAATACCGGAAACAAACATCGGTACCCGAATTATAAGCTCATCGCACACAAACATAAGTACTGTAAAGGAAAAGGACTAAACAATGTCCAAAGAAATAAGTAGCAACATGTATGATGAAATGCATAAAGTAGAGAAGGCTAGATAGCTTCCAATCCATATGCGCGTACGCTTAAAGTCTACGAGCGCCCTTGAGTACCTTCCGTTTGGGAACATGAAAGTAAAACGGCTGAGCATAACGCTCAATGCACGGATATACAAGTATAACATGGAATAACATAAGCATAAACACTAATAGCAGCGGAATAGTATAAGTCCTAAGTAACCTGGTATCATGTTCATAAAACTGGTTTTATAGTTTGAAAAGACTTATGTTTTTATCTAAAATATGTATTAATTAGCCAATAGCCCATATAGGTCATAAGGTTCCACCTTGCATGAATTCTTGGAGGGGAGACCTCGTCATGCAATTAGAGGGGTTGCCTCTAATTAAATAGTCTGGGTAGGAGGGATCAACTCCTAGTGAAGGATGCAAGGCACACATCGCATTCACTCTGGGATTACCGGTAAACATGTAACTAGGATGAACCCATATGCACCACATGGTAATATAATATAATGGCCAAAACTGAAAAGGGACACCACAAGCAATCACTTCGTCGTGGGGAAGTTATAACACTGGTGCCTCTAATGTTATGGTTATAGTACCTCCATAACTAGGTGACACTGGTCATGCATGTATATGGCTTAGGCTCTTAAACTAACATAAGTAATCAAACATATTAAACAATACTGGGAAAACAATTGGCTGCAAACGGGGAATCCTAATAATGAAAGAATGTCCATACTAAAGGACGTAAAATCCGTACCTTATGTCCAGTGAACGAAGAAGACGAAAGAATGGAAGTCCTACTTCGATCTCACTAATGCTACATAAAATAGGGTACATGTATAAGTTTTCTGTTTACTGAGTACTTAACTGATTATATCGTGTCTTAGCTTGTTTTATATGTTCTTGTCTTGTTTTACTAATATTAAAGTTATGTTGTGTTTATCATGTATTCTATGTATTCTGATTAAGTATTACTTGTATTTCTTGTATTATTATATTTATTGTGTATTAATAAGTAACTTTCTAAAAATAGCAGGTTTCCTAAAATAGAAAGTTTCCAAAAATAGAAAGTTTCCAAAAATAGAAAGTTTCCAAAAATAGATTAACTTTTTAAAATAGATCAGTTTCTAAAAATAGAAAGTTTCCAAAAATAGTAAGTTTCCTGAATTAGAAAGTTTTCATATTTAGAATTAAGCTGGATTAATAAGCTAATAATATAAGCTTAAGTTTACTAGTTAAATAACATAAGTCATGCGATTATAATATAGTTTATTAATAATATCATCGTAATTAAATAAACTATTGGTTATATGATTTAATTAAATATAAGCATGATTTAATTAAATTAAGGTGTATAAAAATTCTTAGGTTAAAAATGTATTAATAATATATTAATTAACCTAAGTCATGTTTATTAATTAATTATATTCCATGTCTTAATAATTAATTAATACTATAGTCTAACTTAAATAAATAAATACTTAGGTTAAAACATGTATTATTTCATAAGTAATAGTTAACCTAAGTCCAAGTTAAATTAAATTAATTATTTGTCATGTCTTAATTAATTTAGTTCTCTTGTTAAATAATACACTTGTAAAAATAAATACTTGTAAAAGTTTAGTCATGAACCGGACCCGCGACTTTTAATTTAGACACATGTTAACCGGACCGGAAACCCCATGAACCGGATCAACCAAACACACCCTTAACAGTGGCAAACCGGCTCGGCGGGTTGCCACTGCTTGTGTAACCACACCACCGGCTGCAGCCGGTGGTTTCCTCTTGGCTAGCCGCTGACCAAAGCGAGTTTCCCACCGGCTGTGTGCCGGTTGTTCCCCCTGTTGCAACCCTCGTTCCCCCTGCTTGACCAAAATCGCCACCGGTTGTGTGCCGGTGGTGCTGGGTGTTGCTGCCAAGAACCCTAACAAACCAAACGATACCCTAACTCACGCCGGGGTCCCTTGGTTCCTGCTACCGACTGAAACCAACCACACCGAGACATGAGGTCTCGGTTGGTGGTGCGAACCAAAGCAAGCCGAGAGCCATGGGGATCTCGGTTGAGTGTTGGCCGAACAAACCAACCCGAAACATCCCTTTTATTTTCCCCATGATTAATCTAACATGTTTTAATTACTTGTTCATTTAATCTCATGTTCGTGTGTTCATAATTAAATAAAAGAATTAAAGAAAAAAAGGATAACGGATTACCGAACGCGTGAAACAATTCGAGGTTAATAACACGAACACAATGCTTGAATAAATCAACCAAAAATCATATCAAACACCCTTGTGGTGTTCCTTTAAGCCGACGGCAATAGAGACAAAGGGGGCTAGGGTTTTGTAAATTTTATAAAAACTCTGTTAATGAAAAATGTGTTAACCCTTATTTGTTTACTTAGTAAAATTAACATGGGCTTGGCCCTCCCTTTCCTTGGTGTCCGCGGCATATGGGGCCCACATGCGAAAACCCGAAGTTTTCCCATGTCTAATATTTTACGTGTTCATATGTTCGTGTTTTGTGTAATAATATAATTAAATGTTCGTGTTATATATAAATACTTGTACATAACGATATTAATCGTATTATCATTAATAAGTACGTAAGTACATGTTCGTGATTTTTACGTTCATGATTTCATGTTCGTGATTATAATTATTATTGTTAATAATTATCGTGTACTATCACGTACTTAATACTTATCGTGTAATAATACGTACATAACTTCTGTAACTAATAATCGGGACACGTGTTCATGCTATAAAAGGAAAGTTTTTATATTTGCGTACGTTTGCTAAGTGTACTGTTCATGGTAAAAGCATGTGGGTTTTAAATGTATTGTTCTTGATTTTGATAGTTTGCATGTGGATCATGCAAGTAGAAATGAGTGTTAAGATTGGTTACAAATGATGTATATGGGTTGTTTGAGGTATGGATGAACTTAGAAATGAGTTAAAATTGGATTTTGTATGGTTTTGAAAGAGTCATTTTTGACCATTGAGTTTAAGGCTAATTTTCGTGGGTGTAAGTTTGGGTAAATTTTGAGATGATAAGATATTGTTGTAGAGTTTTTCCCAAGCTTCGATTTGATATAAAGTTGGCTTTCCAATTCAAAACGACGAGGAAGTTACGCTAGTTTTAATTTTCGTGTACCGGGAGATGCGTATCGACACTATAAGAAATCGTTGTCGATATTGGGTCAAATCTCGGGGACTATAAGTTCTGTTTTACAAATGGTTAGAGGCTGTTTTAAAATCCTAAACTTAGAATTTTAAGTCTATTTTCAAAGTCAATGGTTGGTTTTGCAAACGGAAATGGTTATGATGATCAAAATGGTTTCACGAGTCAAGTGTTCAAATTTGTCCGGTTTTTTAAGTTTAGAAATGTGTTGAGCAGGTGGTTCTAAAATGTAGATCTTTTGATGAAAAATCAGCGGGTACATTTGCTATGTACCGGCTGAGTATTTTCGAGAGCACTTGTCTTACTAACGTAGTCTTGTGAAAGATGCTTGAAAGATGCCTAATAGTATAACTTGTGTGGTTTGTTCTTGTGTAATTACTATGGTCTTTAGTTTATTTAATTGGTTTTACTAATTATGAGTTTATACTTGGGTATATTAATAAAGTGCGCGCCTTATTTGGTAGGTTGCGGCTTTCGTGTTTAGCAGGCATCTATATCGTCGGCGATCGTCATACTACTACTTTTTCTACTCAACTCTTGAATTCAGTGTTCACTTACCTTGTGGTTTAAGGTGAGTTCATAGCCCCTTTTACTACTTGCACATTGTTTCTAAACGCGGGGTGAGATTTTACATGGTGGAACATATTCATTTAAAACTATATGCTATTCTCAACTTGTATGCTTTCCAGAACTTGATTATTTACAACAGTTTTTCATTATTATTATTGCTTTTAGGCTATAGCCCTTAAGTTTCCTCTCCTGATCATGAACCGTTAATTTACTTGTGTTGCTAAGCGCGAATGATGTGGGTGGATCCATCGGGACTGACAATCCCCGTCCCATGTTGCGGTTGTTTAACCATTGACGCATTTGATATTTGATTTGTTACTTGAGTATTTAGGCTGAATACTCACTAGAGGAACTTACATTGATGTTAAGCTTCGGTTCATGAAATAAATAACAATAATAATGGTTTCGAACTATGGTTATCGTACATAACCATTTTTCCCTATTTCTTGTTTTACAAATGAATGCTTGTGTTGCATACCTTTACTACTAAACCTATGAATATCATTCAACTTTGTGTTGATGATTTTACATGTTTACTCTCAGGTAATAATATTTAGTTTTGCTTGGATGGGAGCCCGCAGGATATTTTCGCAACTTGGAGACTTCTATGTTAATTTTAAAGTTTGGTTTTGGTAAAAGCTGTCAGAAGTTTATTCTGTATTTTTGGTAACTATATGTTACAAAATCATGTTTAAATAATATATTTATCCGCTTATAAAACTCTGGGACCCTTTGTAAAAAAACACTAATGTTTATGATGTAATGTAAATGTCTTTATTACGTCAACTTTGTGTCAACAGTATTTCATTGTTTCTTGTACCATGACGTGACACCCCCATGCTGCCTACGTGTTTCCTTGCCTGATTTTGGGGATCTCACAGATTGGTATCAGAGCTTTAGTTATAGGGAACCGAGTCGTTTTCAAAACTTAGTCTATAACCGAAAAATATTTCATGTTTCAAAGTGTCAAACATAGAATCTGCCATTGTTGTTTGATATCTGCGCGGGTAACTCTCTAATCCTTATTATTTACTTTTAATTATCGTTGTAGTATTTCATCTCTTGATTACATTTTTAAATATTACATTACCCCAATGACGATAATTACTATCTCTTTTCAAAGCCTTTGTGCTTAATGAATTATCATTGGATATTACTATGATTACATCTGCCCTTACTGTATTTCTTGAATTCTTGTTCTTGTGAATTGATATTCTTACATTAATTTTATATTGTTATGACATTTCATACTTGTATTCGGAGCGCGTATGCTGCCCACTTTTCATACTCACTTTTTTTAGTACTATTGCTATTTCATTTATGCGTGATACGACTGACCTCATATACTCGTTCGTTTTGAACTTCTTGTTTTTCTCGACTCACTTTTATATGTTGTGCATACTCTCGTGATACCATTGTTTGGGATTAAGAAGTGTTGCTTTCGATGAAACTCCCGATTTTCATTTTACTACCGTGCATGTTACTTTCATTGTTAAACCTTTTTAAGATATCTATTTAGATATCCTGATTGTTTTCTGACCATTTGTGATTGAATGTCTTTGAAAAATAGTCTATAGACCATTGTGTAGCTCGATGTGTCTCCGAAAAAGACTAAAGGACATCGTGTGAGTCAAATATCTCAAAGCATTCCTTGAATCTTTGTTGAAAAGACTAAAGGACATCGTGTGAGTCAAATATCTCAAAGCATTCCTTGAATCTTTGTTGAATAATATCGTCGGATTTCGTAACCTTGATTGACCTTTACGTCACTGTTTTACACGGCACTCGTATATCGACTAAATATTATTTCATTAACCATTCTACGTTTCGACTTCGAATTTCAACGTTCTTTTGTACCTTGGAAACACCATCGTCATCTTGTAATTCATATCATATAATATTATGTGACGATTGTTTGGAATACGATTCTACTTCTATAAACTTGTATCCTCCCCTTTCATTAAACCTCCTCGCTCCAGGAGGGCAACTTGTTAATGTTTCATTCCTTTCTCGATATATTTTGTGTTTTTGGAAAATCACGCCTCCAAGAGACGTTCCTACCTTGCATCTTGAAATCTATGACATGGATGTCATGCGCCGTTTTTGGTTTCTTAGATTATCGTTGGTATTCTTAAACCATTTTTATACTATGTTTTCTTTATATGCTTGATTATACAATCTATTTTCGTCTTTATGGAAATTTATTGCTATGCAGAATCTTGCAAGGATATTTTGGTCATTTCACATTAGGTTCCAGGTCTCGTTAAAACTAGAAAGTAATCCAAAACATCGTTTTAAACCAAATTAATATAGACTTCGAGTCTTGAAAATGTCATTTAGCGAGTCAATTGGTCTGGTTAGACCCAAAAGTCAAACTTAAAAGTCAAAGCTGATAGAATTAAAAAAAATAAAATGGTTCGAAGCATTTTTGAGTTCGTTTGAGCTCGTAAAACTTTAGCGAATGAGATTTTACAACTACCAAACATTGATTGCATTTGAAGACGTATAAAATAGTAACTTTGAGTGCGGGTTATACGTATATATATTGTAAACTTTTGATATGGAATGTTTGGATAACATTTTTATTGAACTAGTATGCCGAAAAAGTTGTGCATTTTTATGCGTCACTATTAACGTGTTACATTCCTAAACTTTTGAGATTCAGAAACTTTCTTAATATAGAAACTTTTTAAAAATAGAAACTTTTCGGGTTAGTTGTATTATTCGAGAACTGTTTCTCTACTTTCTTAAAAGCATGCTTATGTCAAATAAATTATGATGTGAGTGCATATGTATTTCCTTGATCCTTTATTTTATATATGACTCATTGTCATTATATACTATCTTTCTTTTCTTCAATCGTACCACTGATTTGGGTCAAGATTTGAAGTTCTCGTTTTCACATCTTTCGTTATCATTTTTGACACGTGTCTCACGATGATTCCGGCTAAACCATCTGAAATTCTATCAACTTGTAACCATTTCATTGATTATCTGATGAACTACTCTTTACTACTCTTGTATAACTCACTCGCTATTTTGTAAGCTATCATAATGTCACTATATAAATTTAAACTGGTATTGTTTGCGAAATATTTTACAAAATGTTCTACATTGGGCATTGTTTTATGATGTATTTTCAAAAATTGTTCAACGTCGGTCTTATAAAGAATTCTTGTAACATTAAAATTGTTGATTTAAATATTTAGCCAATTACTTACTTGTGAAAAGTTTCATAAATCATTTTAAATCCTGTTTTACAAATGGCATTATATATATATTATAAATCACATGACATGTAATACTGGTTTGCCGAAACTGAGCATCGCATTGCTAGTCTTGAATTATAAATAACCTGATCACCTATGCATAATTTAGCCGAAACTGAGTAGTCGCCTTAAATATTTGGCCAAGAACCAACTTTTTTCATATGTTTCTTAAAAAGTTAGATAAAATAAAGTTTTGAAAACTTTTACACATTATGCGAATAGCACCCGTTCATGATATATGCATATGTTTCCTTATCTTTTCTTCAACGAATTACTTACCTACAAGTACATGTTTCTTTACTCAACGATATCTATTCAACTTATTACCTCATTATCTCTTATGATACAATTTTATTTACAGTTCGTCTAATTACCGACCATTGATACCAGACTTGGAATTTTCAATGTTTTTATGCTTCATCATCGACCAACCTTCTTTATCTATTTTGGTAGACCTTCGAAACGTCTCCGGACGAGAATAATGATTTATGAGTAGACGTGGATAATGTATTTCTATATCCGTCATGATGTGTGTCAGATTCTATCCTTTTGAAATTCGTTCGTCTGAACCATGTGTTGGCTTCGCTCTCTCATTTCTAATGTTGTTCATTTTACTAGAATTACTCACAAGTGACTTCTTAATAATTTTCTTTGATTCGAAAAATTGTAGTGTGGCTTTTCTATTTCGATCGGGTATCGACCACCGAGAACCTAATAAGCCGTTGTTGGTGACACCGACCACACTCGCGAATTAATCACTTGCTAAATCCTTTGTTTTTTATTGTCTTATCATCGACGCATTTATTCTATCATGTTCGTTAATAAATTGATACGCATTTCATTTTATTCCCTCCTGCTATTGCTTGCATTCTAATTGTTGATTATTATTTGCTTCATATTCGTTTGCTATTTTGTCCCATTTTGAAAACTCGGATATGTCCCATGTTTACCATTTGATGCATTAAACACCTTTATAGAATTCTATAGATTATTATGAATTTCTAAGAAAATTTTACACATTTTACCAAGTGTTTAATTTGCCAAAATAACCATCACAAGTAAAAGGCCGAATATATACATCCTCTTTTATATATTTATAAATAGTGTTTAAAAGGACGTCATGCCTTATCTTTTAAACTATTTGATTGTACCATACTTTACTTTCAATTTAATGAAGTTATCGATTTAATTTATTTTCTATCAATGATCCTAACAAAATTTAGAATTTTAATTTTCTCTAATCGTAACAATAAACCGAGTTTTAACAATCATTTTGTATAGTCATCCAAAAGCTCTTAATCGATCAAAATAATTATTTTGAACTGTTTTACTTTTCCCATGAAATCTTTATCAAGAAAAAGACTTAGCGATTGTTTACTCACTAAATATATAGTTTTGATTTCAAATCACCAAACACCCTAATAAGCAACTATAACTATATTGTCACCATTTTGAAAGTGTTGTAGCATTTTAATGCCATAAACGAACAAACCTTGTTAAATTTTCTTTTAATCAAGAAAGTACCTAAGCCGAGTTTTAAAGTAATACCATATCTGAGACGGATAATTGTTGCAACTCGTATTTTAAATGTCAATGTGTAATTCATATTTCGCCTCTATCTCTCTAGTAAGTAGATTGTTACGTTTTAAGATTCTCATGTTTTATAGTTTGCGCGATTTGCGATTCTTTGTCGATTATCAATCTTAACTCGTTCTAGTGCACCTTGTCCGTTTAAGCAATTCTCGTGTTCAATCCATCTCTTTATATTTCTTCATACTGAAAGGTTATTATTTTAATCCAAGTTTGAAATAAATTTGAAAAGGAGTTAAGAAGCTGAAGCATAATTCTAATTGTTAAGGTTCGCCGTGGTGCAGAAATTACCTGTGAAAGCAATGAATCAGTTCTAAACTATGTATCTCTACTTGTTCGCATCTTCTTCCGTCTCCAGTTAAACTCCGAGGGACCAGAGTTCCTTTAGGGGAGTCGACTGTGAGAACTCGTATTTTTCCGGTATTATTTTATTATTTTATTCATGTTTCTTGAATTTTCCAACATGTTACACTTTCTTGTATTCTTCATACGTAAATCCTGAGATCTTGATAATTTTAATAAATTATATTTTTAAGTATTTCTTGGTCTTTGATAATACTTTATTCGATATTATAAAATTTGCTATTTTAATTTTTCATATTTATTTAAATCAAAATCTTTGATTTAAAATCACCAGCGTGCATTTTACAAAAAGTTTACTCAAATCAACGAGTAACGAGAACTACTAATGATCGCGATACCGACGGATGCCCAAAATTTTACGTCTTATTATCGATTGTTTCGATACTTAATATTTTTGATGATTTCATTTTAATTAAGTATTAAGTCGAGCCGGAACCTTACCATTATTTTTTGTGTGCGTTAAATTTTTGAAAAAGTATTTTTATTGAACGAGACTTTATTTTTATGAAGCCAGGACGAAACCCCAATCTCGTACATTAAAAAAAATGACTAGGTACCAGTCACGCTCTTTAAAAATAAATTTGCAACTAAGGCCAAAAGAAACAATATTTACAATTCCTACCCACCTCCACTATATAAAAGGGTAAAGAACACACACAACTCACATTTTTTCAACAAAAATTTTGATCTCTTTTTTCTTTCTCTCTAGGCCGCCGGCCATACACCACAAACCGCCATGATCCACCACAAAAAATTAGTTTTTTGAAAATTCCAAGCAATGACCCATCCTTGTAATCATCTTGTATGTGTTTTTCAACCTTTAAATCCAACATGCACTCACTTCATTTTTCAAAATTTATTTTTGTAAAATAATTGTCTTGATCCAATTTTAAACCATTGCGTGTGGATGATCTTATGTTAGGAACAAGTATTTGAAGAAATCAAACCTTGGAATTTTTTTTGGTGTTCTTAACCATTTGATTCATCTAACTAATAGTAAGGTTCCATCTTATTGTTATTGTTATTTTGTTGTTATTTATTTTGAATGCATGCATTGTTCTTGATTTTGGTAGTTTGCATGTGGATCATGCAAGTATAAATGAGTGTTAAGATTTGTTACAAATGATGTATATTGGTTATTTGAGGTATGGATGAACTTAGAAATGGGTCAAAATGGGATTTTGTATGGTTTTGAAAGAGTCCTTTTTGACCAGTTAGTTTAAGGCTTATTTTCATGGGTGTAAGTTTGGGTAAAGTTTGAGATAATAGGATATTGTTGTAGAGTTTTTTCCAAGCTTCTATTTGATATAAAGTAGGCTTTCTAATTCAAAACGATGAGGAAGTTACGCTAGTTTGAATTTTCGTGTATCGGGAGATGCATATCGACACTATATGAAATTGTTGTCGATATTAGGTCAAATCTCGGGGACTAAGTTAAGTTTTACAAATGGTTAGAGGCTGTTTTAAAGTCCTAAACTTATCATTTTAACTATATTTTCAAAGTCAATGGTTGGTTTTGCAAACGGAAATGGTTTTGATGATCAAAATGGTTTCACGGGTCATGTGTTCAAATCTGTCCGGCTTTTCAAGTTTAGAAATGTGTTGAGCAGGTGGTTCAAAAATGTAGACCTTTGCTTAATTTTAAACTGAGTTTTGTTCAGGTTATGATTGAGTGTTTCACCAAGTTTCATAAAATTTCATGATGTCTAAGTATGACAAATCAGCGGGTACATTTGGTATGTACCAGCTGAGTACTTTTGGGAGCACTTGTCTTACTAACGTAGTCTTGTGCAAGATGCCTAATAGTATAAGTTGTGTGGTTTGTTCTTGTGTAATTACTATGGTCTTGAGTTTATTTAATTGGTTTTACTAAGTATGAGTTTATACTTGGGTATATTAATAAAGTGCGCGCCTTATTTGGTAGGTTGCGGCTTTCGTGTTTACCGGGAATCTATATTGTCGGTGATCGTCATACAACTACTTTTTCTACTCAACTCTTGAATTCAGTGTTCACTTACCTTGTGGCTTAAGGTGAGTTCATAGCCCCTTTTACTACTTGCACATTGTTTCTAAATGCGGGGTGAGATTTTACATGGTGGAACACATTCATTTAAAACTGTATGTTATCCTCAACTTGTGTTCCTAAGCGCGAATGTTGTGGGTGGATCCATCGGGACTGACAATCCCCGTCCCATGTTGCGGTTGTTTAACCATTGACGCATTTAACATTTGATTTGTTACTTGAGTATTTAGGCTGAATACTCACTAGAGGAACTTACATTGATGTTAAGCTTCGGTTCATGAACTAAATAGCAATAATAATGGTTTCGGTCTTTCGGACTATGGTTATCGTACGTAACTTTTTTCCCTATTTCTTGTTTTACAAGTGAATGCTTGTGTTCCACACCTTTACTGCTAAACCTATGAATATCACTCAACTTTGTGTTGACGATTTTACATGTTTAATATCAGGTAATAGTACTTAGTTTTGCTTGGATGGGAGTCCGCAGGATATTTTCGCAGCTTGGAGACTTCTGTGTTATTTTTAAACTTTGATTGTGGTAAAAGCAGTCAAAAGTTTATTCTGTATTTTTGGTAACTGTATGTTACAAAATCATGTTTAGATAATGGATTTATCCGCTTATAAAACTCTGGGACCCTTTGTAAAAAAAATGATGTTTATGATGTAATGTAAATGTCTTTATTACGTCAACTTTGTGTCAACGGTATTTCATTGTTTCTTGTACCATGACGTGGCACCCCCATGCTGCCTACGTGTTTCCTTGCCTGATTTTGGGGGTCTCACAGCTAGAACGTCATCATCTTCATATTTCATCATCTTGTGATATTTTTCAAGTGATTATAGTGCTTTTGATTGCATTGATATCCTCTCGGAATCCAAATTAGCCGTTCTTGATTTTGTCGATACGGAGATACCAAGAAAAAACTTCACAACACTAAACATCTCCTCACACTTCCCTCGAATATGAGCAATTTGTGAAGGTATGCAATTCCTTCCTCAATCAAACAAGATTGTCCTCCACAAATTTACGAAGTAAGTATAATCTCAAACGTTAAATCTTGCTGAATTTCGAAGCAAATATCATCTCAAAGAAAAGGGTTTGGAAATGGAAATATGAACAACCTCACGGCAGCTGTAACACCCCCATTTTGATAAATGGAATGTCACGCGTGATTATGGCATGTCATCAAAGCATACAAGGATAAATGTATAAACATTACCTGACCATAAAGGAAATACCAGAATCAAACATCGGTACCTCATAAGTAGAACTCATTACACAAAAACATACGTACTGTAAATGAAAAGACTAAACAATGTCCATGGAAATGAGTATCAAAGTAATAAGAAATGCATAAAGTAAAGAAGGCTAGGAAGCTTCCAATCCATATGCACGTACGCTTAAAGTATACGAGCGCCCCTCAGTACCTGCCGTTTTGGGAACATGTAAGGGAAAACGGCTGAGCATAACGCTCAGTGCACGGATATACAAGTAAAGCATGAATAATATAAGCATGAAGTAGCGGAAAAGACTAAGTCCTGGATAACCTGGTTATAACTTAGTAAAACTGGTTTTATAGTTTGAAAAGCCTTATGGTTATCTTGTAAAAACTGTTTAACATATTTACCATTAGCCAATATAGGTCATGAAATATCAACGTGCATGAGTACTTGGAGGGGTGACCTCGTCATGCAAATTAGAGGGGTTGCTTCTAATTTAATATACTGGTTTTGGGTAGGAGGGATCGGCTCCTTGTGAAGGATGCAAGGCACACACCACATTCACACTGAATAATCTGCTGAAAACATGTAGACTAGGATGCACCCATACGCCCCACATGATAATAATAATAATATGGCCAAACGCTGAAGGGACGCCACGAGCTATCACTCCGCCGTGGTGAAGTCATAACACTGGTGCCTCCAGTGTTATGGTTATGGTACCTCCATAACTAGGTGAAACTGGTCATGCATGTATATGGCTTTAGGTATTCTAACTAAACATAAGCAATTCAAAAACATATAAAACATATACTGGGGAAAACAGTTGGCTACATATGGGGAAATCCTAATAAGGAAGAATGTCCATACTGAAAGGATGGAGAATCCGTACCTTGTGTCCAGTGAACGAAGAAGAAGACCGGAAGAGAGTCCTACTTCGGTATCACTAATGCTACATAAATACATACGTGTATAAGTATCTGATTATTGAGTACGTAACTGATTTTAAACCTTGTCTTAGCTTGTTTTATATGTTCATGTCATGTTTTACTGATTTAAGCTTTATATTGTGTTTATCATATATTCTGTCTATTCTGTTTAAGTATTTCTTATATTTCTTGTATTATTATACTTTTTGTGTAATAATAAGTAACTTTCTAAAAATACCAGGTTTCCTAAAATAGAAAGTTTCCAAAAATATAAAGTTTCCAAAAATAGAAAGTTTCCAAAAATAGAAAGTTACCAAAAATAGATTTACTGCTTAAAATAGATAAGTTTCTAAAAATAGAAAGTTTCCATAAATAGATTAGCTGCCTTTATTAAGTTAGTTTCTAAAAACAGAAAGTTTCCATGATTAGATATAAGTTGGATTATTAAGCTAATTATATACGCTTAAGTGTTTACTGATTAATATTCTAAGTCATGTAATTAAATAGTATAGTTTATTAATTATTTCATGTAAATTAATTAATTATAGGTCATAATTTTAATAATTATATAATTATATAGTCTAATTAAATGATAAATACTTAGGTTAAAATTCATGTATTAATAATCAAATTAATAACCTAAGTCATGTAAATTAAATTAATCATGTTTATGTTGTAATTAATTTAATTTAAGTCTTGTAAAAAAAATATAACTTGTAAAAATAATTAACCTTGTAAAAACACTCATGAATCGAACCGTGTTTTAAATCTAAACATGTGTGAACTGGACACGTGTTTTAACCCGTGAACCGGCACAAACGCACCCTTGGTCAAACTAGTCGCCAGCTAGCCAAGGGTTCCCACCGGCTAGCCAGTGTTCCCTTGCTGTCGTGGCCTACCCGAGCACCACCATGCCCCGACCGAGGTCGGGGTCTCCCTGTTTCCTGCTGCCGTGACACAAGACCACCACATCAAGACCATGAGGTCTCGGTTGGTGCGAGAAAAATCAAAACGAGACCCCCTTGGGGCTCGGTTCTTGCGTCGGCCACAAAACAAACACCCCTTAACCATTAATTAATTTACCCCATGACTAATTAACATGCTTTATAACTTGTTTTTAATTTGTTATTAAAAACATTCATGATTTCATGTGATTAATAAATCATAAACATAAAAAGAAAAGAGGTTTGAGGTTATACCGATCACGTAAATCAAAGGAGGATGAACACGCAACTATCTTTGAAATAAAACGAACACCAAAAATCAACTAACACACCTTGTGTGTGTGTGTATACCCAGCGGCCAAAGAGCAAATAGAAGAAGGAGAAAATATTTTTAGGGTTTTAATTATTTTCTAAATTCTTGAATTATGAAAATAACTTTCTCCTTTTTCTTGTTTAGTAAAAAAACAATGGGCTTGGCCCTTTTCCCTTGTTGTGTCCGCGGG
Organism: Glebionis coronaria; assembly: GCA_025667525.1. Classification (NCBI taxonomy): domain Eukaryota; kingdom Viridiplantae; phylum Streptophyta; class Magnoliopsida; order Asterales; family Asteraceae; genus Glebionis; species Glebionis coronaria. The sequence goes on from CM046874.1 coordinate 73,430,413, forward strand.
TAAGGGGCCCACATGGGGGTAACCCGAATGTTTTCTGTGTCTAAATAATAAGTGTGTTCTCGTGTTCGTGTTTTACGTGATTTAATTAGTTATCGTTCGTGACTTAATATATTTATTCGTGATCGTAATAAATATGCGTACATACGTAATACTAAGCTCGTGATTAATTTATGTTCATGATTTCATGTTCGTATGTTCGTGATTATAATTATTATTGAAATAATTATTGTGTCTTAATACGTAATAAATACTTATCGTGTTATAGCACGTACATAATACTTGTAATTCTTGTTTGTGAAACGTAAACGTGCTATAAAAGGAAAGTTCTAATCATGTACGTACTATCTTAAGACTTGGAAATACTCAGCATGTCCCGATGTACCCTCCATTTCGCCCTTGCGGCAATCCTTCATGCGGTGGCCAGGAAAACCACACTTGTAGCATGCGTCGCTGTCGTGGCGATATGGCCCTAGGTTCCTACGGTGGCAAGTAGAGCAAAGAGGATGAGTATATCCTCCAGCAGGCGTCCTGACTGGCTGAGAGCCTGATAAAACAATATACATGAGACATGATAACAGGTACAAAGGACAATGCAGAAAATCGTAAGATTGGATACCAGTGATAGCTGGACGGTTAGGCTGTGAACCTCTCTGGTTCTGGTCCCTACCGTTACCATGATTCCTGGTAGAAGATTTACTAATGTGTCAGAATTAAGAGTTATAACATGTAATCATAAGAAAAAAAATGAGTAAGTACAAGGACCTGTTGCTGTTGGAGTGTCCAGCGTTGTTACGGTAATTATCATTACCGCCACACCTATCCGTAGCAGAACGGTCGTTAGTCAGACCGTTTCCCTTGGGCTGATTAGGTTGTTGCTGAGTAGCCGGCTGAGACCGGTCCCCAGTCTGGAAGATACAATTTAAAGATATGAAATATTGACATATACTAAAAGAATACGGATTGGTCACCGCTTGAATACGAATGTTTACCTCTTATCGGGTCTCTCTGCTTCCCCGAACTCATCTCTTTCCTACAGCATCTCCAGCTTACGTGCTGCATCGACCACTTTTGCTACCGTGTTGAACGTAGCACACACCAAGTTGTTTGCGACCGATGTACGAAGAGCACACCTGAAGTGGTGTGCTTGCTCTTCAGGAGTACCTGCTGCTGCACCAAAGAAAACCAGCCAAGCGAAGAAAGCGCTGCATGAACTCGTTTCTATTCTCCCCAGCTCTCTGTCGGATCCCATGGTACTCCCTCTTCAGCTTGTCCTGCTCAGCCTTGGGAAAGAACTGTTCCATTACCCTATCCCTGAACTGAGCCCAAGTCAAACCAACCACCTAATCATCGCCTCCCTGAGACTGCTTCAGTGCTATCCACCATGCTAACACATCACCTTCGAACCGGTAGCATGCCAACCTCGACTTGAAGACGGGGTCTCAGCCCATAGCATCGAAGATCTTCTTAATGTGAGCCAACCAACTTTCAGCTTCACTAGGGCTATCTGTTCTCTCGAAAGCTCGAGGGCGGAGCTTATTGAATCTCTCCAGCCATGTGGCCAATATTGCTGGAGGAGGAGGAGGAGGAGGAGGTACTGGGTGCTGCTGCTGGTTGTTGGCAGCCTGAACCTTAGCCCTGATTTCGTTCCTCAGCTAAGGAAGCATAGCTTGCATTGCAGCTTGGATTGCTGCATTGAGTTGTTCCTGCTCGCGTGTGAGAACCATCTGACAGTATAACATAAAATACATGATTAAACTGATCAAAACATAAACTATATACATGAAAAAAAATTATACCAATAAATCATGAGAAAAAATTTATGCAGGAAAACTAGTACATGAATGCATGATGCAGTTTTATGAAAACTTTTGTATGCGCGAGAGTGAACGCCTATGGTTAGTTCACTCAAAACAAAAGACATGGCGAGGGGACGCCTATGGGTCGGTCCCAAATTTAAAAGTTTCGATAAAACACATGCGACTAAATAGGGCCAGTCCTGTACCAACCATTACTTAGTCATAAACCTGCGACAATGACATATATATGTATGCATGAAAATGATGAATGCATGAAAACCGACTGTCAGTTCAAGGAAGACCGTAGTGACTATCCACTAATCATAGGTCGTGTTTTGAGAGCCTACAGGTTGAAGCCTTGGGCTCTGATACCATAATTGTAACACCCCATTTTGATAAATGGAATGTCACGCGTGATTATGGCGTGTCATCAAAGCATACAAGGATAAATGTATAAACATTACATGACCATAAAGGAAATACCGGAATCAATCATCGGTACCCCATAAGTAGAACTCATCACACACAAACATACGTACTGGAAATGAAAGGACTAAACAATGTCCATGGAAATGAGTATCAAAGTAATAAGAAATGCATAAAGTAAAGAAGGCTAGGAAGCTTCCAATCCATATGCACGTACGCTTAAAGTCTACGAGCGTCCTTTAGTACCTGCCGTTTTGGGAACATGAAAAGGAAAACGGCTGAGCATAACGCTCAGTGCACGGATATACAAGTAAAGCATGAATAATATAAGCATGAAGAAGCGGAAAAGACTAAGTCCTGGATAACCTGGTTATAACTTAGTAAAACTGGTTTTATAGTTTGAAAAGCCTTATGTTTATCTTGTAAAAACTGTTTAACATATTTACCATTAGCCAATATAGGTCATGAAATATCAACGTGCATGAATACTTGGAGGGGTGACCTCGTCATGCAAATTAGAGGGGTTGCCTCTAATTTAATATACTGGTTTTGGGTAAGAGGGATCAGCTCCTTGTGAAGGATGCAAGGCACACACCACATTCACACTGAATAATCTGTTGAAAACATGTAAACTAGGATGCACCCATACGCCCACATGATAATAATAATAATAATATGGCCAAAAGCTGAAGGGACGCCACGAGCTATCACTCCACCGTGGTAAAGTTATAACACTGGTGCCTCTAGTGTTATGGTTATGGTACCTTCATAACTAGGTGAAACTGGTCATGCATGCATATGGCTTTAGGCATTCTAATTAAACATAAACAATTCAAAAACATATAAAACATATACTGGGGAAAACAGTTGGCTGCATACGGGGAAATCCTAATAAGGAAGAATGTCTATACTGAAAGGACGGAGAATCTATACCTTGTGTCCAATGAACGAAGAAGACGACCGGAAGAGAGTCCTACTTCGGTATCACTAATGCTACATAAATACATACGTGTATAAGTATCTGATTACTGAGTACGTAACTGATTTTATACCATGTCTTAGCTTGTTTTATATGTTCATGTCATGTTTTACTGATTTAAGCTTTATACTGTGTTTATCATATATTCTGTCTATTCTGTTTAAGTATTTCTTGTATTTCTTGTATTATTATACTTGTTGTGTAATAATAAGTAACTTTATAAAAATAGAAGGTTTCCTAAAATAGAAAGTTTTCAAAAATAGAAAGTTTCCAAAAATAGAAAGTTTCCAAAAATAGATTTACTGCTTAAAATAGATAAGTTTCTAAAAACAGAAAATTTTCATAAATAGATTAGCTGCCTTAATTAAATAAGTTTCTAAAATAGAAAGTTTCCATGATTAGATATAAGCTGGATTATTAAGCTAATTATATAAGCTTAAGTGTTTACTGATTACTATTCTAAGTCATGTAATTAAATAGTATAGTTTATTAATTATTTCATGTGAATTAAATAAACTATAGGTTAAGGTATTTAATAAAATATAACATGGTTTAATTAAATAAAGGTGAAAAATACTTAGGTTAAAACATGTATTATTATATATTAATAATATAACTTAAGTCATGTAAATTAATTAATTATAGGTCATCATTTTAATAATTAATTAATTATTTAGTCTAATTAAATGATAAATACTTAGGTTAAAATTCATGTATTAATAATCAAATTAATAACCTAAGTCATGTAAATTAAATTAATCATGTTCATGTTGTAATTAATTTAATTAAAGTCTTTTAAAAAAATATAACTTGTAAAAATAATTAACCTTGTAAAAACACTCATGAACCGAACTGTATTTTAAATCTAAACATGTGTGAACCGGACCCGTGTTTTAACCCGTGAACCGGCACAAACGCACCCTTGGTCAAACTAGCCGCCGACTAGCCAAGGGTTCCCACCGGCTAGCCGGTGTTCCCCTTGTTGTAGTGGCCTACCCGAGCACCACCATGCCCCGACCGAGGTCGGGGTCTCCCTGTTTCCTGCTGCCGTGACACAAGACCACCACACCGAGACCATGAGGTCTCGGTTGGTGCGAGAAAAATCAAACCGAGACCCCCTTGGGGCTCGGTTCTTGCGTCGGCCACTAAACAAACACCCCTTAACCATTAATTAATTTACCCCATGACTAATTAACATGCTTTATAACTTGTTTTTAATTTTTTGTTAAAAACATTCATGATTTCGTGTGATTAATAAATTATAAACATAAAAAGAAAAGAGGTTTGAGGTTATACCGATCACGTAAATCAAAGGAGGATGAACACGCAACGATCCTTGCAATAAAACGAACACCAAAAATCAACTAACACACCTTGTGTGTGCGTGTATACCCGGCGGCCAAAGAGCAAAGAGAAGAAGGAGAAAAGATTTTTAGGGTTTTAATTATTTTCTAAATTCTTGAATTACTAAAATAACTTTCTCCTTTTTCTTGTTTAGTAAAAAAAACAATGGGCTTGGCCCTTTTCTCTTGTTGTGTCCGCGGGTAAGGGGCCCACATGGGGGTAACCCGAATGTTTTCCGTGTCTAAATAATAAGTGTGTTCGCGTGTTCGTGTTTTACGTGATTTAATTAGTTATCGTTCGTGACTTAATATATTTATTCATGATCGTAATAAATATGCGTACATACGTAATACTAAGCTCGTGATTAATTTAAGTTCATGATTTCATGTTCGTATGTTCGTGATTATAATTATTATTGAAATAATTATTGTGTCTTAATACGTAATAAATACTTATCGTGTTATAGCACGTACGTAATACTTGTAATTCTTGTTCGTGAAACGTAAACGTGCTATAAAAGGAAAGTTCTAATCATGTACGTACTATCGTAAGGGTACTATTCATGGTAAAAGCATGCGGGTTTTACAACAGCGGTGGTGACATGGTGGTTAAACACGGCTGAACCCACCACATCATGTGGTGGTCATCAAAATAAGAACAGGTTGAGATGTGTGGCGAGATCTAGTGGGATAGTGGTCTAGGAGAGGTGGTGTCGCGAAGATGATGGTGGTGGTTAGAGAGCACGACTATGGTGGGTTTGATGGTGGTTACAAGGCGGCTGTAGCTTACAACCACGACGGCTGTGGTTAACATGATGGTGGATTTTGTAGATCTTGGTGGTGGCATCACGATGGTGGATGGCGGATCTGGTGCTTTTGATCGGACGACGGGTGGAGGACAAATAATAGAGGTGGCTGGTAATGAGTACTATAAATTATGGTGGTGCAATAGATGACGACGACTGATGGCCGGAGGTCACGTGGTGATGGTAGATTTGAACGGATAGGATAGATCGCCATCTAGGGAGGGTTTTATGTGGTATTAGTGACGGTGGTTTTTTTATAAGATTTTTGTGACGGTTGATTTGGGTTCTGGATACCGTTTGGTGGTTGGTTTTGTGTAGCAGATATCAAATTATATTGTTGGAGCCTCTTACTTAATAATTGTTTCAGCAGTAGCAGCTTCAGCAAGGGGTGTTGTTTGCATTAAATGAAGCCAAAACAAGGAAATGACCAAAATACCCCTTCACTCACACGACTTAACGCTAAAAACTAACAGCTATTCAAAATAGAGACGAAACTTGTTACTAGTTTTAAAAATAAGGAGCATCCGTGTATTTAATTTGAGTTAGGGACGAAACGTGATTTTTGAGCAAACCATAAAGACAAATCGTGTAATTTTTTCTAAAAACTAACAAGCTTACCAAGAGTCCCTCAAGCCTTTATCTGATAAACCTTTCACTTAAATACGTTGCTACTTGCTAGCAAAATTGTAACTACCTCACCTATAAGGATATTTTCATGATTTGAACCTAGTTTGCTTTTTCTACCTCGTTTATGACATATATGCATTCGTAACTCAAAATAGCTAGTCCAAGTATCACATCACTAATAAGCGGGCTTCTGTACACACTATGTGTATGTTTGGCGAAATAGACTCAGGTTAAACGACTCCTTTTTCCTCATCTTCTTATTCTTTGGTTCTAGTTTTATTGTTGCAGGATTATACTTCTGTTCTTAAGTGAGAAGTCCTCTAAAGTTGAACGACCAAGGCTATACCTCTGTTTTTTTTATATAATTCCTAAAAAGGCTTAGCGTTTAGTGCAAGAGATACTGATCATCTCTTTGATTAGTCTTTCTCTCTTGATTGATATTCATATCAATTACACTTTCTCACAATGGTTCGATTGATCATTCGTCTGATTCGTTGTAATCATCTCTTGCATTTAAATTTTTGATTGTAATCGTTTGATTAATAATAAGTTGGCAATCTGTGCCGACTAGTTTGATTCTGGTTTCACATATTGTGATTTGGCTTCGTCGCACAAAGAGCACTTAAACCATGTCTGCATCACTTTTATAGTTGGCCCACAGGTGTTTTTTTTGGCAAAATACAAAAATGATATAAATAAACTTTGATCTTCCACAAAATTAAAGACTAAAAAAGATTACACATAGATGAACAAATGATTACATAATGAAGAAAACTATTATAGCAAGTTGAGTGGGAGCTGTTAGGAGGGCGGGTAGCCCTTTGGCGTTAGACCTTCGTTGGCGCATCACTTCCGGCCTCGCGCCAACAGCACCAGCCAGCGCCAAGCCTTTTTCAACTTTTTTTTTTGTTTTTTTTTTTTTTTTAGTAATAAAGAGGGGTATTTGTCGGCCCAGTATACCCCTTTGGCATCACTTTTTCCCGTGCCAACCACTCATTCGTAAATGTGGTGCCAAAAGGTTTCTCGTGCCAAAGCCCTAAAATCCTACGTGGCGGCTTTGGTACCACCTTCTCGTGCCAACGGCTCCCAGCTCTTTTATTATGATGTTATAAAACTAAAAACTGTCACAATGTCTTTACGGGTTTAATTGTATTAGCATGTCTTGAATATCCTTGAAGAAAGTCGAGAAGCTCAAATTTCTGAAATAAATAAACATGAAAAAATTGAGTAGAACATTTCATATATCACCTTAAAAATATCCTTAATTTCATATATACCCAATCTATTCAATTAATTTCATAAATACCCAATCTCATTTCAAGACTAGTTTACCCTTGCTTATTTTGAGCGCCAAAAATATATCCTCTCGAGACTCTAGTCGATTCTACATTAGATGATGAACTAGAAAGATTGAACAAGAGATAATACTCGATAGCCTTCAATACTGTTGTGCTGTAATGTGTGCAATAGTGAGTACATTGGTACTGTTTTGATTACTGATGTCTTTTTGCTTTTGGTCTCATAGAACAATAGTAAAGGATATTGGGTGCATCCTTGTTTAGCATATTGGTGAACACTTATGTTAAGTAAAAATATCTCCAATATATTACAATAGCACTTTCAATGTCTGTTAAATTTAGTCACGGGAATTGTTGCCCAAATGGAGTACTAGTCAAAATTGAGAAAAATATGCTACGTCATTGCTATGTGCTCCTTGTAAAAATGGCAACTTATTATAAACAAGAAACTGAGTTACATATTTGGCTCGTTTGGTGGAAACCATGAAGGGCAAAATAGTCTTTAAAATATCTAATTTTATCGAAATAAATAGAATTGGATAAATATGAAATTTACAATGTGTTTTTGGGTATATGTGAAATTGACTAATTTCTTTAGGTATATATGAAATTAATTATAATTTTAAGGGGAAATATGAAATTCTCCCTTTAACTTAGCTCCAAGTGAGAAAATGTAGAGAATCTGGTTTTGGACTTAAAAAGAGAGGCCGGTGTAACATGGGTATTTTAAACGTTATTAACTACCACTATCAACTATAATTCTATAAACGTTATTATACTCGTATTACAATTAAAATCAATGTTTTAAAAACCGGGTTGAACCGGCCGGTTCAACCGGTTGAACCGGAAACCGGTTAGAGCACCGGTCCGAATATGAACGGTTTTTTGAAAGATTCGGAACCGGATTAAACCGGCCGGTTTTCTAAAACCCGAGTTGAACCGGTATCAATAACCCGGCCGGGTCAAAAATGTTTGTTCCATTTTCAGTGAAATAATAAATTCTGTTTGTTTTTTTCCAAGAACTAATGCCAAAAATGTCAGAAGCTGTTGGTTTCTCCAATCCTCCTCCCACACATTTGCATTAACTTTTTTTTAAACGTCACATTTGCATTAAGTTTTGTTAACGTCACCTTTAATTGCATTAATTGTGTTTGTGTGAAACTTTTAAGTTTGATAATAAACTAAATAAATGTTGAAAAAAATGAAACTGTAGACACTTCTTCATTTTCTAATAATACAATTATTTGTGTAAAGTGTTATTTGGTCATTTTATAGTTGTTTGTGTAATAGATGTATATGTATTATGTAATTATGTATTTTCTTGTTTTTTCATAGAACCGGTTTGACCGGCAATGAAACCGGTTGAACCGGTTGAACCGGTGACCGGTGGCTTAGCCGAGACGGTTAAAAAACCGGGTTTTAAAACATTGATTAAAATAAGAGTAACTTAATATTAACAAATGATCTATGAACCCATGACACATCCAAAGCACCTAAAATATCAATGTGTCTTTGGCATGCATGATTGACTCAGATTATCATATCTTATATAATCGTCGATCACATTTAAATAACTAGATGCCTTTCAAGTATTCTCACAAGTCCTAACAAAACTACCAAACGCCAATTATTAAACAAAAAGTGTATCTTAACGTTGTCAAAGTTAATATTTTTTAAACACGAAACTAGTAAAATGCTTAGTTATTCGATTTCACAGTATTTATATAATTTATAATCATCTTTGAATAATAATTAATGATTTGTTACACAGTACATACCCACCCACAAGGTAGTATCTGCAAGTTTCGAATCGATTCATCTATAGGACAAAACTAACCGTGCGCATAATAACCGAAATCGAGCACGTAAAAAACCCGAATCAAACCCGATCATAACTTGTTGACCAAAACCGATTAGAGTACGGAATTAACCTCCGGTTACTACACGGCTATAGTTTCTGACGAAGACATTGGGTAGGAAACGGTTACTCACTAACCTGTTATACAACCAGATACACATTCACCGGTTAGTAACCATATTTTTTATCCGTTGGAAAGCTTTCGATGAAGTAGAGAAAGATACACAAGAACGTTGGCAACGGTTGGGTGGCTTTCTTATGATGGACGTTCCAATAATGGTCAACTGATGATGGAACTTTACAAGAATAACCACTGCCTTTTTATTAATTTAGTTAAAACTGGACAATTGTTAGAGGCAACGGTACAGTGCTTGTCCGTTCGGCTAACCATCAGAGCGCGAGCCACTGTACCATGAATCGCGTCTTGGGGTCTCAAGCCGTAATAGCCAGTCATCATGGTGGGCGATGGCGTGAGCACACGGCGTCACAACTGCACCGTGACTCGCGTTATATTTTTTTTTGAATTTTTTACCGTTGGCAACGGCTATATTTTGCTAGGGGAATTTTTGACCGTTTGAAGCAAAAAAAACACGAGGAATGCTACATCCACATAACTTTTACCTATTTTTTTTACTACAAATACCCTTTTAAACTTAAAAAAAATATACCATCTTCTATTCTCAATACTATTAACTTCTATATTTTTTTTACATCCATCATGAGCCAAAATCTAAACAAAAATTCAAACCAATATCTGAATCAATGGATTAACAATTTTTTAACGATCTCCAAAATCAAATACCGAATACTCATTTACCAAATTCGTCATCTTCGTCTAACACAAATACTCCCTCATCCGCAAACTCTAGTTGGTCAAGAACTAATCATTTTTATACATTTGTCAAATATAATCAAATACCAAATCCTTTCTCTAAGTTCCCACAACCAAACCCGGAATGATTGTCGAAGACGCAACAAAGATCAAAAAACTCAAAGACGAGACGCGTGCAAAATATTTTAACATTTAAGTTGTATTTCTTTTTCCCGTATGCTTTTTTAAAATTGTATTTTTATTTTTATTATTAATAAAATATTAAGTTTAAAATAAATTATTGTATTAAAAAAAGTAGGGGTGGGGTCATCATAACACCCAAAGTTGTCAAGTTAACTAAGGCTAAAGGGAGTGACACATAACTCACTCATCTTCACGTCAACGCCACATCAGCTTTTTAAGAAACTCACTAAAACTCACTTTTGAAGGTAATGACACTCACTACAACTCACTAGACATCACTCACTTTTTTATTAAATATTTTTTATTCATACATTTTATTCAAACACGAGTACATAGAAAAATAAAACACGGCACGAAATTAAAAGACGATACATAGGAAATTAAAAAACAACATTTAAAAAAAACTAAAAAGGCAAATTATATTCCGCCTTGATCTGAGCTCGACGCCACTCCGCGACTACACGTTCACGTCCGTCCAAATGGTCATACGACTGCAGACAATAGTCCAAGTCCTCGTTTTGTTGCTTGGCTCGGGCTAATTCCAGTTCTTCTTGCCGGATTTCAAACTCTTTCTTCTTTATCTCAAAATATGCGGCCTGATGTTCACCCTACACTAGATAGGCCCGTTCTTGTTGTTCACCCATCCCTGACAACAACAACTAGCCAAAGCCTCGTCGTTTGTACTCGACTCGACCGAACCTCTGCTCCTACTCTTAGCTCTGTCTCTGCCCATTGGATGTGAGATCGGTCGCACTTCTTCATTATCAGCGCCCTCAACTTCCACACTCTTACTCGCATCGACAAAATCTGTATTAAACGAACTAGACCCAGATGACTTGTATCTCTTTCTTATTTGAGAAGTCCAAGCTAATTCCTTAGGCAGTTCAGCCTCCTTTCACAATCTCCCAGCAATGACGTAATTTAAACGGTATTCGAAGTTCAACTTCATTATGCACCGACGCCCGGTTAAAGTAATCACCATCCAATGCACCACTTTCAGGCCCCATACGCATCACGTTACCATAAATCCCACAAAACTGAACTAGAGCCGCTCGAATGGTCTTCCACTTCCCGTTCAAAGAATCATACGTACGAGCCCCTTTTTTCCCGTTTTGCTCTCAAAGTACTCATGGATTTTTGTCCAAAATCCCTACTCTGACATCTCGTTTCCATAAATGTTGTCTTGAGACACAAAAATCCAAGATTTTTCCAAAGCAATTTCCTCCGTTGTTGTCCAATGTTCTTGTCGATTTGTAGGTTCTTCGACCGCCTTCTTCTTTTGATGTGCCCTAGATAGTGCCTTCTTCGGTTTAGGCCTTTGGACTGTTTCTTGGGTTTCTGGAACGGTTTCTTGCTCGAGAGACCCTATTTATTGATACGAAGCAAAGCCTTGATACGTTTCCGAATACTGCGGGTAGTATCAGTCTTCAGTTTCAAAGGCGGGTTGTGATGAGGAACCTCCCATTTGTGTTGGTGACACATAGTTTGGTGGCATTTGTTGTGATGATGAACCACCCCTTTGTGACAAATAGCCGGGTGACGGGCTTTGGGGCCATTGGTATTGGCTTTGGTATTGACTTGGGTATTGGCTTGAGTCCGAGAAACGGTAAGATAGATTTGGGTAAGGTTGTTGTTGATAGAATGATGGTGGTTGTATGGTGTTCACTTGGTAGGGTGAAGGGTTTTCTAGGTCGAAAGTTCCTTGCGATGTGGGTGGTGAGTTTTGGGTATTCCCATTACCTCGACGTTTGTTGCCGGATCGGGATGTGTTTTCTTGAGACATGATTTGGAGGTAATGGAGATGAGAGGTTTAAGTTTAGAGTTTGTGTGTGAAAAATGAAGAAGATTAAACTGGTATTTATAAGTAAAATTGGGTAAAAAATTAAAAAAAAACAAAATAAATGAAACGGTCGAATAAAACATATGGGCCCCACTAGGTAGTAACTCACGCTAGTGAGTCTGGTCTATTTTTTTGTTGCCTGCAAACCACTCGCGCGCGAGTTTGTGGTATGGGTAATGACAAGTTGCGCGCGACTATGCCAACCTACGGGTGACATTTGCCTCACTCCTTTCAGCCTAAGGTGGATGTTTTTTATTTTATGATAGATTTTGGTGTTATAAAAAAGTAACGTTATAGAAAAAAGTGGTGTTTTAGAAAAAAGTGGTGATGTGACACCACTTTTCTCCACGACTTAAGCCCACGGCTCAACTATACTTGAGTCTATTAGAAGTGAATGATTGCAACATTATTTAGCATCTTAAAATCAAAATACGATGTCTATGTAGTATTTGTTAGGGGTGGAAATTATCAACACGACGCGATTAACGACATAAACCCGACACGAAGTTAAACAGGTTTGCGTTAAGGATAAACATGTTTGGATCAAAATAGATTACCCCTTATAACCCGTTTAACAAATGGGTCGTGTTTGGATTGAGTAAGTATTAACAGGTCGACACGTAAACCCGTTTAAGAATATATAAGCATCTAAACATAAAATATATAACCTTAATTTTATGCTGTATTTGGGTTAAATGTATTATATATGTAGTTAATTGAAATGAATAACGATTCTAACTTATATATCATTGAAAATATTTCATAATTACTTTGTATGTTATGTTTACTATTTTCTTTACATCCTTATATCATTTTTCACATAATGTAGTTTAATCGACGAGCAATCAATTTTTTTAACCGCTTGACCTTTTTATTTAAACAGGTTAAACGGGTCACAAACGGGCTACACGTGTTATGCAGGTCCGGGTTAGGGTTGAGTTTTCTGACACGATTATTAAATAGGTCATATTTAGGTAAATATTATGATAACACGCCAACCCGCAAACTCGAATAGGTCAACGCAAACACGACTCGATTTTTGCCCCTAGTATTTGGCCCTAAAGATGGTAAAACATAAGACCTTTACACTCTGTTCTTAAATTTATTTTGGAGGGAAAGGAAAGGGGAGAGAAGGGAAATAAATAAAAATCGAGTTCTTGAGATTTTTTTAAGAAAGAAAGGAATGGGAAAGGGAAGGAGGGGATGGATCTGCGTAGTGTATTTTCTTCAAGAAGCTTTCCGTCCAAAATTGGGCGGATTGCTAAAGAAAGTGTTTTCTGACCCTGTAAATTACTATTATGCCCCAGCTGTTTTGCTATATACTCCGTATTTCTTTCAGCTTTTATTAAATATGTGACAGACAATTGACCATCCACCTTCAACACTACTATGTTATATAAATGTATGTTATCTTATCATCTTATGTTATTTCCTAGACTGTCATTAATTCCATTTTCTAATACTAGCTTTTATAAACATCGGTGATGTATAATAATCTTATTTTATCATTCATTTTTTCTTTCTTCAAAATTTTTGATTGTTTATACATAGAAATCAGATTTAGTAATTAGTATATATAGTTTTGAGGCAGCAAATGAGTCGAAGGCTATTTTTTCCAATTGATATCAGTCACAGAAATCAATTATATTTCGAGTGCAGATTGGTAATTTTGTTTGCTTTTCATTCCTTCCTTTGTACTAAAAATTATAAACTCAAGAATACAACTTATGGTAACCATTTTCTTCACCATTCCATCATTTTTTATTCTTTTCCATTCCATCTCCTTCCATTCTTTAAAATTTAGACTTGAGAACACAGTGTTAGTGCACGAGTGCATCTCTTATTCTCCATGCAATGCTCTAGTACAATCTGTTTGTCAATTTCACAAGAAATTTGAAGTTATAAGGTCAAATACAAACATATGAAACTATTTGCTACATTAATGAATTTACTCTCTTTTGCATTATCGACATGCCTATTTTCTTTGTTCTACCAACCTACACGAACAGCAACACGGTAACTTGGGTGGCTTCCCTGGTAACAGTAACACAGTGAGAAAAAAAAATGGTTATAATCGGTTATAATCGAGTTTTCACACCTTAACCGATTAATAGCGACCCTAGTCAGTTTGTAAGGAACAGAGATTTTTTACCTCAAATTCATAACCAGACCTAACCGGTTATTGGGATTAACCTGTCAAGCCGGGTTTAACCCAAAACGGTTAGGATACTAACCGAAACCCGTTATTGAAAAAATCGATTTTGTGCACTTCTAGATAGAACTTCACAGATTCCCACGTTAAGAAAGGCCTTCATAAAAAGACTCGAACTAGACTTTTCGTATATGGTAACAACCATTCTGAAATCACCTTTTGTGATAGATTGAGCTAGCTCAGTTAATTTGTTGGCGTATTGTCAAAGTGAATTATTACTCCGTACTATTAAACATACGATATTAAGATTCCTAACAATTCCTATTTGATACATCTATTTGTGCAAGTATTTTACGATTACAATGAATGCACGCGTATTGCATTTGATTTCCGAAATATACTGTGAATTTGTATATATCGCCCATAGATGAGCCGACGTATAAAGATGAGCCGACGTATAAAGATGTAGATGCGTTATTTTGTTGGACACGCTAGAACTGGACACACAACTCCTTAAAAGTACATGGTCCACGATATATGAAAATACCATATAGTACGTTAATAAGGGTCATGCATATGACATTTTTGTACTATTGTTGCGTATACACAACTTTAGATGAAATTTAGCGAAGAACATGAAGAAACCAAGTTGTAGTCCATACCATAACGAGACATATGGAATTGATGATAATGGAGTTTGCCAAATTAAAAAGACAAATGGGAAGTTAAATCTACTTTCATGGTAGCTTGTGCCATAACATGTGCTAGGAGGGGCCATTATTTGGTTCCATTCGTTATGGATTTGGGGGTTTTCTACTTGTCCTTCGTGTTTAACCCATTACAAAGCTAAAAATAAAATATGACGGGAAAACTACTTGGATCTGACATTAGTGGAGCTTGGTGATAACTAATGATGCATGGTACATATTTAGCGAGATGACTTGCTCTTTTGGATATGTGGTTAATGATATAACATTAAGGTGAATTTTAAAGATGTTACTTAAGAATATCCAATTGATAGATAAAAAGATAGTACTTCAAGTAATTAGAAAAAGCAAGTCGTGAGTTTTAGTAAAAAGGTTACAAACTCAAAATTTTTTGATACGTTTAATTTAGTTGAAAATGATAATGATTTTGGTATAAATGACGAGACTTCTAAATTGACTGACGAGACTTCTAAGTTGACTGGTTTAGAGGATCCTTCAGGTGGGACTCTGAGGATCACATTCTTCAAGCGAAACTAGAAATACCCCTAGTTGCTGAAACTAATGACATGGAAAAAAATATTATTGAAGGCAAACTTACGCTTGTAGATGATGAGGGGAATCTGGTTCCTATGAAGAGGGTTGAATATTCTGGTGAGCCGAATGATGACGAGGATGTAGTTTATTGTGTGGATAATGATACGACAAAATTTCTAGCCCCTAAATTGTCAGATATGGGTCATGAGACTAATAATATGCTAGAATAATTGAGAGATTTGCATGGGAAGGCTAAGGTTGATTATGACCTTTATGATAATGATTTTAAATGACTTTTTGTCTAGTTTCTTGTTTATTTCTTTCTAAGAGAAGTTGCTTGTCTTTGTAAAAGACGAAGATGTGAGACTCTCTTAAAAGTTTATGGACATAAAATTAAATAGTCGTGTGACAGTATCGAACTCGGGATTACGGGATTGAAACAATACGTAAAGGATTAATTAAATTAATAAATATATTTATATTTATTAAATATAAATCGAGCTTATTTAACGATCGTTAATAATTAAAAGTTAAGTGTAAACGAGCGTTATAGAATTATATAGAAAAGGAAACAAGAACATAAAGTTCCGAAAACCCCTTGGGGGTTCTATAGCCGTTGCCTATATAGGGAAAAAAGGAAGGGGATTAGTTTCCTAATTTTAATTAGGACTTGGAGCACAAGTTTTGTAATCCTATAAATACCCCATAATCCCTTCATATTTTTGTCCCTCCTCTCCTTTTCTTTCTTGCGATCGCAAACCCTAACCCACACAAGGTTTCGGTTTGATTTTCGATTTAGCTATAATTCACAAGTATTGAAGCTCCGGTTTATTAGTGCTAGCCTCACGATCGATTCGTTGCATTACGTGTGTACAAGAGCGTAATATAGTTTCATTATAAACTATATCTTGGTGTTCTTCATATAAACCCTAATTCGTGATTCGCCGGTGTTCTTGAAGATTTGCTCTGGCTAAAAGGTATGTAACCCTAACTCGATTAATTATGAATGTGTTATTAATTATGATCTTGTTAAACGCTTCCGCTATGTGTGCTTTGATCTTAATTAGGGTTTTACGTAATTGTTATGAGTAATATAAACCTTCAGCGGCATCGGGAGCCGTTTTAACATGTTATAATTATCGAGATCTAAGGTTTTTTAACTAAAAATTGGTTTGAGTTAAAATCACATGATGTTTTTTAGGTTTTCATTAAAATTAGGGTTTTGTTTTTTAAATTAGGTCGGCTTAGCCGAATTTTTTTTAAAACAAAAAAGGTTTTTTTGAAATCCTAAAAATTTACATGGTGATTATCTTTAGATGTTTTGCATGAAGTAATTGTTATGTCATGTTTTGGTTACGATCCGTAGGGAGATTTAATTGTTAAGAGTATGTGAGGAAGATCCGTGATGAACATGCATGTTTTTTCACGGATCATATGATTTTATGCTATTTGCTTTATTTGATTCAAAAGTTTTAAAATTAGGGAAGACTTTTATGTTTATAAAAACCCTAGATTTTATGTTTTGAATAAATTGTTATGCATGTGGCTATTAGATTTAGTTTTTTTTGTACCTACTTGTTTTCATACGTTTTTATATTAATTGTATGTTGTAAACAAAGGTAATTTTTTACAAAAAAAATTAATATGGACTAAATCATATAATAATTAATGAATTGTTTTGAGATCTAATTGACATATGATTTGCGTTGATTAGAATTGCAATAATAACTTAACGGCCTACTCAATTTTGACTAACTATAAAGTGGGTATAACGCACCGCTGGTCATGAACCCGGTTAAGGAATGAGGTGTTATGATTCAGCGCTGACCAAATTCCCGGCTTGCCTGTGCGTCAAAGTTGGACTTACTTGCGGTTATTATTTACATAATTCCTTAAGGTTGATTTAACCGCAAAGATTTACATCCGAAACACAATGAATAAGGTTATTGCTTTGTGCTTTAGCTAAGTTATAGAAAAAGTACGGTGTGAATTTAGTTGTGGGTAAAATCTTTAATTGGTTTAACCAATACCTCAACTTGCAAATATATGATGAAATTTTAGTCTCACCAAAAAGTTTACTAAAAGTCTTTATTAAACTTATGCTATGGAGATGTATGCATGCTTCTCCATACATGATTTTGACATCAAAATCAATACCCTTAAAATTTAAGTCTTATGCCATCTAATTGACGAACACTTGAAGTTACAATTGTCGTCATATGAGATTTTGGACGATGTTGTAATGGAGAGAAAACTTCATGACTGAATAAGATTGCACATGAAGGTTTTGCGTTCTTTAGATTAGTCGACTTGATTAAGTTACTTAGTAAGATCTGGAAACTTAAGGCATAAATTAGGGATGAAACTTGTTTACGAGGCAAACAGACTTTTGGCAACGTAAATCCCTAAAATATCTAGAAATTGCAAATTTGTTTGTCAATTATTGTTCGACAAGTTACCATGTTGAGTACATTTATCACTAGCAGATCAACTGATGTGATAAGTTTATGTCAATGTGGATTCTAGTTTTCAAGGAAAATACTATGGTTTTAACTACCGGGGTAATTTATTTTCTTGAATGGTATTATCGAAAATAATAATATTTTGAACTTATTTCTGTAGAAATGGCTCAACCCGATAACAATGCGTTAAGTATTGCATTCAAGACTTATCTAAAAACGTCAGGAATTAACTGGCCCAAACTTCAACGATTGGTACCGCTCACTAAGAATAGTTCTGAGAGTAGCGGGTACTTCTGATTACTTGACCAGGGCGTTTCTTGCGCCCCTTGGCCCTAATGCTACTCCAGTTGAAAGACTGAATTATGAGGCAGATGTTAAAAAGCACAATGATGTGGCTTATTTAATGCTCGGAAAAATAGCTCCTTTCTTGCAAAGGAAATTTGAGCTATTTGCTCCAAATCAAATGCTTGAAGAGCTCAAGGCAATGTATGAGAAGCCTCAGGCTCTAGAGATCTACGACTTGGTAGATGCTCTGCACAGTTGTAAGCAAGCCCCTCGGAAATCCGTTAGTGCACATTATCAAGAGATGAAGGGTTACATGGAACAGCTCATCGCACTAGGGAAATCCTACGACAATGATATGGCAATTAACCTAATCAATAGGTCTCTTAACCGGGACTTTAATGATTTCGTTAGGAACTTTAATATGCATTGCGCGGGGAAGACAGTGAATGACTTGCACGCAATGCTCATTGACTACGAAAAGGGTCTAAAGGACAAGGCAAGTACATCTGCTCCTACCCCTCATGTGCTTTATGTACAAAAGGGTGGAGTGAATAAGCCAAAACCGCACAAGAACAACAAGAAGGGCAAAGGAAAGGGTGATAAGGGCAAACAAGTTGCAACTTATCCTAAACCCAAGCAGAACTTTGTCAAGAAGGAATCTCAGAAGGATGAGACTTGTCACCATTGCAAAGCAAGTGGTCACTGGAAGAGGAACTGCCCTCTTTTTCTCGAGGAGTTGCGAGAAATAAAGAAGAAGGTTGAGCTTGGTGCTGCAGCGTCTTTAGGTAACTTATATTTGATAGAGTTATTTAATCTTACATACGAATCAAATTTCTGGGTATATGATACGGGATGTGGTATTAACATTTGTAATACTATGCAGGGATTTGAGTTGGAGAGGAAGCTTACCTATGGGGAACAATTTCTGCATGTGGGCAATAGGGTACAAGTAGCGGTTGAAGCTATAGGAATATTTAATCTAGTTTTACCTTCGGGTCTAGTACTGAGATTAAATAATTGTCATTTTCACCTAAAATTGTTAGAGGTGTTATTTCCTTTTCTTGTATGTTGGATCTTGGATTTATTCACACTATTGATAATAATAGAATTTTTGTTTTCAAAGATGGTTTATTCTATTTTGATGTAATTTCTGTGAATGGTGTTCTTGAAATTAACATGCATGATAATAATTCCAAGAAAAAGATTGATTCTGTATTTAGCATGAATAAGAAGAGAAATTTAGACAAGCACTCTTCTTATCTTTGGCATTGTAGACTTGCCCATATTGGGAAGACTCGTATACAAAAGCTTCGACGTGATGGTCTTTTGGAAAATATCAATGATGAATCATTTGATAAATGTGAGTCTTGTATCTCTGGAAAGATGACCAAGAAACCTTTTAATAGCAATATTGAAAGGGCTACTGAACTACTTGGTTTAATACACACTGATGTGTGTGGAGCACTTAGACATGTGTCAAGGAAAGGTGCTAGCTGCTTCTTAACATTTACGGATGATTATAGCCGTTATGGTTATGTTTATTTACTTAAGCATAAACATGAGGTATTTGAAACATTCAAAGTGTTTTAAGCGGAAGTAGAACTGCAACTAGGAAAGAAGATTAAAGCTCTTCGTTCTGATCGAGGTGGTGAGTATTTAAGTCAAGAGTTTAAAGATTATTTAAGTGAGAACGGAATTGTTCAGAAACTTATTTCTCCATATACTCCACAACAAAATGGTGTATCCGAAAGGAGAAATCGTACATTATTAGATATGGTGCGATCTATGTTTAATCTTACAACTTTACCTTTATCCTTTTGGTATTATGCTTTAGAATCTGTTGTTGGTATTCTGAATATGGTTTCCACAAAGATGGTTGATAAGACACCATATGAACTATGGCATGGCAAGAAGCCATATTTGTCTTATTTAAAAATATGGGGTTGTGAGGCGTATGTGAAACGTGACTCTAGAGATAAACTCCAACAACGCTCAGTCAAATGTATCTTTGTAGGTTACCTAAGGAAACTATGGGTTACTACTTTTATTATCCGGCTGAGAACAAAGTTTTTGTGGCTCGGTGTGGAGACTTTTTTGAAAGTGATCTTGTAAATCAAGAATTCAGTGGGAGAAACTATGATCTTGAAGAAATTCAAGAAGATACAACGCCTTTTGAAAATACTAGCGAAGAAATTCCAATAGATCCAGAAAGTCTGGGAGCTCCGCCGGAATTAATTCCTCTACGTAGGTCTGCAAGGACTATACGTGCGCCAAGCAAACTATTTCTTAACATAGGGGATGATGAGGAGGAAGTAGGGGATCTTGGTGAACCTGCTAACTATCGATCCGCAATGCTTGATCCAGAAAAGTTAAAATGGATAGTTGCGATGAGTGAGGAAATGAAATCCATGAAAATTAATGATGTTTGGATTCTTGTAGATGCACCTAAAAATGCTAAAGTAGTGAAAAATAGGTGGATTTTCAAGAAGAAAACCAACATGGATGGTGAAGTACAATCCTATAAAGCACGTTTAGTGGCTAAAGGTTTTACTCAAACTTTTGGCGTAGACTACGAGGAGACATTTTCTCCGGTAGCAGACTTGCGAGCTATTAGGATTCTCATAGCTATAGCAGCATACTATGACTATGAGATATGGAAAATGGATGTTAAAACTTCCTTCTTGAACGGTCTCTTAGATGAAGAAATCTATATGCAACAACTGGAAGGGTACGTTGATCCTAAATATCCAAAACGCGTGTGCAAACTTCAAAGATCTATTTATGGTTTGAAGCAAGCATCACTTCAATGGAATAAACGATTTGATGAAGAAATCAAGATTCGGATTTATTCAAAATCATGATGAGCCATGTGTATATCGCAAAGCTAGTGGGAGTGATGTAGTGTTCCTAATTTTATATGTCGATGACATATTGATCATGGGAAGTAACATTCGAAGACTTAAGGAAGTTAAGGATTATCTTGGTAAATATTTTTCTATGAAGGATTTGGGAGATGCTGCATATATTCTGGGAATTAAAATCTATCGAGATAGGAAAAGACGGTTAATTGGTCTTAGTCAAGATGCTTATATTGATAAGATATTGAATAAGTATAACATGCATAATTCCAATAAAGGTTTTCAACCTATGGAAGTTAAGCATAATATGAGTCATGAGATGGATGCATCAACTCCTGAAGAGGAGGCATACATGCAGAAGGTGCCTTATGCTTCGGCTATA
The DNA here is from genome assembly GCA_025667525.1 of Glebionis coronaria. Classification (NCBI taxonomy): domain Eukaryota; kingdom Viridiplantae; phylum Streptophyta; class Magnoliopsida; order Asterales; family Asteraceae; genus Glebionis; species Glebionis coronaria. The sequence goes on from CM046874.1 coordinate 73,451,781, forward strand.
GGATCTATAATGTATGTTGTTAGATGCACAAGGCCTAATGTGGCGTTTGCTCAGAATTTGGTCAGTAGATACCAACAGAATCTAGGGTATCTCCATTGGGTTGTTGTTAAACATTTTTTTACCGTATTTGAGGAATACGAAAAGAAATATTCTGGTATTCAGAGGGTAGCCATACATATAACTAAATGTGGTTTGGATTAGAAAGTTTTATTGGAGATCTTGGGATGATGCTTGCAACAGAAACCTAATAGATATGTATTGGGATAATTATGCCGCAATAATGTTTGCCAATGACCCTGGAGTCATGAAAGGCGCCAGACACTTTAAACGTAGATATCATTACGTACGAGAACAAGTGGAAGCTCGTGAAATAAAATTAATAAAACTTCACACAGATGACAACGTAGCTGATCCTTTTACTAAGGCATTGCCTAGACCAAAGGTAGTTAAGCATGCCAAGGCTATTGGGCTGCAACTAGTTAGCGAATTCATGCAATAAATCTGTTGATTAGTATTTGGATAAAGGATGTTAAATACATTATTGAATTGATGAAATAAAGATTGAGTTTCTTTTATTTTCTATTATTTGATTTTGTGTCCTATTTTACATGTTTTACATCCATGAATAAATTATTATGTTCTAAATGTCCGTTGTCAATAAATAATATGGGAGTATTATTAAACTAAGACAATTCAAAATAGTGACAGAGTATACTTGAAAGTATATTGGTCAATTTTGGATGATATTTGATGGATCAAATATTGGACTTATCCCAACTATGTGATTTTACTTTATGGATCTTTGTCATTAAGTAAATCATAAATAGTTATCCTTAGACCTGAGATACCAGGAAACTGTCATGAATATAGTGTATTTCTGTGAGATAACCTAATGCTAAACGTAACTGGTAGCTATAAGGGTTATTTTCAAAAGTGTTGCAAAGTTCATAAGTTTTGCTTGTAGTCAAAATGGGATTTGTTTCCTTCAAAATTATTTTTTGAAGTATAATACAATTGGGCCCCTCGGGGAGTCCAGTGATGTTTGTGTGGCCACACCCAAATGTGTTTTGGTAATCTTGCTATATTCGTAAACGAGAAACAGAATGGTTAATTAAGGAACGACTGAGATCCATATCCTATTAACGTTGTATTTAAAATGAAAGGATAATAATGATGATGATGTATCATTAAAAGGTTTTGTCCAGGAGACCTTACTCGAGTTGTACTAGTGACATTGTTAGTGTAACTAGACGCTAATCAATGTGATCACGATATTCGAATTTTGTCCAAGTGGGAGCTGAAAGTTTATGGATATAAATTTAAATAGTCGTGTGATGGGATCGAACTCGTGATTACAGGATTGCACACAATACGTAAAGGATTAATTAATTTAATAAATATATTTATATTTATTAAATATATATCGAGCTTATTTAACGATCGTGAATAATTAAAAGTTAAGTGTAAACGAGCGTTATAGAATTATATAAAAAAGGAAGCAAGAACGGAAAGTTCCGGAAACCCCTTGGGGGTTCTATAGCCGTCAGATATATAGGGAAAAAGGAAGGGGATTAGTTTTAGGACTTGGAGCACAAGTTTTGTAATCCTATAAATACCCCATAATCCTTTCATAATTTTTGTCCCTCCCCTCCTTTTCTTTCTTGCGATCACAAACCCTAACCCACACAAGGTTTCGGTTTGATTTTCGATTTAGCTATAATTCACAAGTATTGAAGCTCCGGTTTATTAGTGCTAGCCTCACGATTGATCCGTTGCATTACGTGTGTACAAGAGCGTAATATAGTTTTATTATAAACTATATCTTGGTGTTCTTCATATAAATCCTAATTCGTGATTCGTCGGTGTTCTTGAAGATTTGCTCTAGCTAAAAGGTATGTAACCCTAACTCGATTAATTATGAATGTGTTATTAATTATGATCTTGTTAAACGCTTCCACTATGTGTGCTTTGATCTTAATTAGGGTTTTACGTAATTATTATGAGTAATATAAACCTTCATCTCTTACATTCCTTTGTTCTTAACTATTCTTTGTCATAATAATATTTACCGAAGACACCTTTTACCCCTAAAAATACACATACGTGGTATGATCGTCTTTGTAAGAATAAAGTTTGTTCATACAGTTTAAAAGCTTGAACATCTAAATAACTTGTCATATTATCATTACAACGTTTGAGGCTTTAGAGACGAACAAGGTCGTCACCAAAGCCCAAACATGTTGTCTATTTTGTTCCTCATATAACATCCGAGTATTTTCCCTCTTGATCTCATTATAGAAAGTAAAAAATTTGGTAAAAGCTTTTGTGTATATTAAGCTACCTTTTAAGCTGCCATAGATTCTCTCGTCACCCTATTTTGTTCTTCCAGCTACACTCGGGTATTTTCCCTCAACGTCTCATTAACTTGGGCATGGTTGTATGATGTAAATCATTGGCATGTGAGGTCTTGCCAAAACTCGGGCCACACATAATATAAAATTGATTAATAAGATGCATTAAACACCTTCAAAATCTTACTAAAAATTTCAATCATAAAGCCTCACATAATCATGTCGTCCAACAATCGAAGATTTGGATCCTTGATGGCTGATGTAACGGTTACAACGTCAAAGTTTTACAACTCCGTGGGAAGTGTATGTAATCTTGTAGTATCATATGGGCAAGACCAGAGGTTGACCGTAAGGGAACAACAAGGTAAGTTCTATGTCGATTTGATCTAAAAATAAGATGAGACAATTTTTAGTCTTTTTGTATTTTATGAAAGCAAATAAGTTACACGTTTTGAGAGGGATTTTTAAGACAAATACTAACCTAGTCTGTGAGAAAAAGTATAGTAACATATAAGTAAAAGACGGTGAGAATCACTGAGAGTGAAATCGTATTTATTAAAGGTATGTAGTGTAGGATTGTTAAATCCGAGATTGTTGCCAAATGTCAATGGGAAGTTAAAATTTGAGTTTAGATGGTCATCGCGTTTTATAAGCAGTTTTGACTTGTAAAATGCAAGAGAGATAAATAACGAAAATGGAAATGGAGAACCAAAGGAGAAAATGTGTTAATAATTTATTTTCTTATGAATTAACTATTAAAGTGCAATGCATACTGTATAAAACTAGAAGGGGTTGAATTGTTTTTACCGGTTTGTTTTAAGTATCTTTTAAAACTTTTTCGTGATTGCTAAAAGATATAGACTTGTTGATTAGTAATGTAATTGACTTGAAATAATAAGTAAACAAACCACAATGTATGATTATTTATAGTGGTTCGGCCTAGCAAAATCTCACTTATCGTGCCCCTACTTCCACTCCTCAAGTATCCACTCGAGAGTTCTACTTCGCTAGCAAACGAGTCTCCTTTACACCGGTGGAGAAACCTTCACTTTACAAACTTACAATCTTAAACAACACCGAAGTTTAAGATGTCTAGATCTAAAGGCACAACAACGCCTTATATATTTCTTATACTTTGTGGTTTATAACACCAACCACACTTTATACAAGTAGATAGATGAATTGGTACAACAATGGTGATAGTGTAGATAACGCTTAACACTTTCACGCAATGTGAAGCCTTGACGGATCAAAACTTAGACTAGAGGTTTTCTCGTGATTGATCTTTAGTTGAACAAGGATCTAATCACAAGCAAGAAGAGAATGAACAAGATAGATTAGGGAGTTATTTATATACTGAGTTTTAAAGAGAATATTAGATAGAAAGGGGTAAGTTAGAAGCTTGGAAAAAGGCTCAATTTATAGGCAATCTGCGAGACCTCACGGAACCCATCAGACCCTTCACCATTGGGTCCGTCGGGGTCCGTCTAATATGAATTTTGTTTCCAATTAAATGTTTGTCCAAGATCACAAAAAATCAATATATCTTGCTTAGTTTGACTTAAGAAATCTGACAACAAAGTCAACATTGGCTATATGGATTTAATTTACATTTTTCCTTTTTGTGTTTATAGATGTAGTGTATACATTTTTAAAAACATTTTTGTATGAGCTCATAGTTTAAGACTCTTATATGATGCTTATAATTTCTAACATAAAATATGTTTGATGTGTTGTCGTCAACAAAACGTTAAGTATGATTAAAACGTAAATATAGTTTTAGTGCGATATTTGCATTTACAATCTCCTTCTTTTTGTTGAAGACAAAGTATTAACTTATTTTTAGTTGGAAATTACATCAACATATAAGTTATGTTAGAAATATGAGCTTGTATTTCTCTTCTTCCCATTTTTGTCGAAAGAAAAAGGGAAGGTGTATGTGAGTTGAAATAGATTTGAGAGAGATATTACGTTAATCTAATGTAAGCAATATAGATTATCAAATAATTTTTCATGACTCCCCCTCTATTCATACTCCTCCTAAGTCGGAGAACCGGGGGTCCATGGATTATGAAAAAGCTGCAAGAAAAAGTTAGTCATACACATTGTAAGGTATAGGGACACGAATAAGCCCATTTTATGAGCCCAAAATGAGTCCAACAATGGACTTTTGAATCTACACAATTTTAGATAAATACATGAAGATTAGGGAAATGATTTATATTTTGATTATCTTAACAATTATCCCCTCGTTTCATGCTCAAATGTGGAAAAATCCTGAAAAGAATGGGTTAGTTTGCTCGAGAATGATCGAGACATAAGTTATACATCACAAGCACAAGTATACGCATATATCATGTTTGGACAATACACAAATTGAATAACTAGGGTTCATTCACCTTGCCCCAAAAGTACAATACAATCAAAACATGTGAAACATTTTGGAAGTGAATGAGTTACATGTAAGGAAATAAATAAAAAATAAAAATAAATAAAAAACAATGAGGTCCATGGACCCCTTTTATTCGACGGAACCAAAGGGGAAAGGGTCCGCTGGGTGCCGTGGAGCCTGGGGACAGAATACTGAGCAGAGAAAGTATTTAGGTGCCCCGGATGTTTATTACCTGAGAGAAAGACTACTGAGAAGGGGGTGAAGGAGTGCATTGATACTCTAAAGAATATTGGTAAGAATGAACCTCATTCCATCACGAAGTTCCGTAACAATGGTTTGTGTAAAGCGACAATGGTCGCATGTATGAGGGGTGTTTGAGGAAGGGATATTGTTGGGAATTATTTGTAAAGTACCAAGTATCGTTAGTATAAGTACAAGTACTGTTAGTGTTGGTAAGTACAGTGGGTGTTAACGCGGTACATAGTAAGTACTGTTAGTTATAATGTAAGTGCTGCTATATTGATTAGGACGAATATATCTTTAGAAAAGATATGTCATAGTTATAGTTAGAGTATATCTTATGTGATATACTTAATAGTTTATAATATTGATAAGATATCGTGTGTGATATACTTATCATAATAGAATATTCTAGGGTTCCTTACACTATAAAAGGAACATAGGTACGATGAGTTTATTGTACCTCATTGAAAGTCAATTAATAGAAGATCGAATAGTTAAAAGTAATTATGTTCTTCTTTGCTTCATAAGTTAGATTCTGTATAACTTATTTGGTTGAGTAAGAGTTCTCAAGTGCTCTAGTTTGATTACAAGCTATTGTACAAATTCTTAACAGAATATAGATCCATTCAAAGGGATCGACAAGTGGTATCAGAGCTTGTTGAAAAACTCTAAATAAGAAGAACACAACCATAAAACTCCACTCACACAAAATCAATGTCTCAAGCCGGTGACAATCCTCACTTGGAAGAAATTCCAGAACTTGATCCCATACCACAAGGACAAACTCAAGTTGTGCATCCTACACCTCCACCTACACAAGGTGCACAAGCTACAGATGTTGTAGTTACTCATACAACTACACCTTCTTCCCATACCCTTTCTGCTGTGAAACTCCCTGTTTCAAAAGTGATAACTTTGAGACATGGGCAATGCAGATGGAACATTACTTGAATCACACAGATCATACTTTGTGGGAGGTTATCAAGAATGAGAATACTCCTAAGAAGTCGTATTGGTTACCTGATGGTACATGTTATGCTTTTCCTGTTGTCACTGTTGAAGAGGTACAAGCAGAGATCAGAGAAAGAAAGGTCAGAACTGCTTTAGCTATGGCACTTTCAGAAGACATTCTACCTAGCTTTCATCACTTTAAAGATGCAAAGGCTATATGGGATGTTATCAAGCTTAGATTTGGAGGCAATGACAAGTCTAAGATGATGAAAAAGATTGTTTTGAAACAAGAATTTGATAACTTCTCAATTTCAAGTTCAAAAGGAATCCATAGTAGTTATGGAAGGTTCAACAAATTGCTTATTCAGTTAGCAGTTCATGGACTAGTAATTCCTCATGAAGAACCCAATCTAAAATTCTTGAGAAGTATTCCACAAGAGTAGAAAGCAATGGCCATGCACTTCATTACAAGGGATGATCTAGATTCAACTCCTTTTGATCATCTATATAACAATCTTAGAGTTTATGAGATGGATGTTAAAGGCATTGAAGTAACCAAAGCAACAACAACACCAAAGTCTAACTTGGCTTTTGTGTTAGAAGGAAGCGGTGGTACATACTCGCAAAGTACCACTGGTGGATCAAGTAGCAGTACTTACTTCGAAAATACCGCTGGAGGACTAACTAGCAGTACTTACTCTCAAAGTACTGGAGGCAGTCCATCTATGTCTCAGAATTCACAAGGAAGATCCTCATCACTGTTTAGTGACAATGATGCCTTCTCATTCTTTGCTGGACAAGACAACAGACCAAGATTGACCCTCAATGAATTATTCCAAATGGATGATGCTGACATTGAAGATATGGATCTCAAATGGCAAGCTGCTATGGTCTCTGTTAGATCCAATAGGCTCTACAAAAGGACTAGAAGGAAGATGAATGTTGATCCTAATGAACCATTAGGATATGACAAATCCATAGTTGAGTGCTACAACTATGGAAGGAATGGACACTTTGCAAGGGAGTGTAATAGGGATAATCCTGGAGGAAGCAGTCAGAAGTCCAAGAACATCTATAGAACCAGTCCAAGAGTCTTCGAAAGCTTTGCAAAAGGTGATAGGAGAAGTCCTAAAGGAACTAAAGCATTGGTAACTATATATGGAGTGGTTCACTGGACTGAAGAGGAGGAGGAAGAAGAAGAGCTTGGTTTGATGGCTCTCTCTCATGAAGATACTGAGGTACATCCTTGTTCTAAAGATTGTGTTCTTAAGTTTAATAGTCTAAAAGTAGAACTTGATGAACAATATCAAAAAGTAAACACATGTACTGCAGAAGTAAATGCTTTTAAACAAGGTGTTGCTAAGTTAGAAGCAAATATAGTTTTGTATAAAAAGGGTCAGCAAAACTATGAAGAGAACATTAGAATTTAAACTCTTCAAATGAGGGAAAAAGATGTGGCTATTAAAGCTTTTAAAAAACAACTTATGAAAATAACAACAAAAAATGAAGTTTTAAAAGCTAGTCTTTTTAATGAAAGAGAAGTGATTAATCAATGGCAAAAATCCTCAAAAGGAATGGATAAGCTGATTAATTCACAAATAGGGTATTATGATAAAACAGGCCTATGATACATAGAGGACCAACCTGGGATAACCCTAACTGACAAGGACTTATCAAAGGGGATTTTTGATAGTTATAATTAGTCAGTTGATACTCTTGAAAATTATAGGTATGCTGAAGGAATGAAGGCAGTTCCTCCACCTTTATTATGAATTTTCATGCCCCCAATAATGATATAGGCATAGAGTTAGATGAGTCAAAAGCTGCTGTTGACAATAAGTCAAATGATTTAGAGTCAAACTCTATTACCTTGACCCAACATAAGCCTTTTGTGACCAAAAACATTATTTATCCACCTTTGATGAGCACCTTTGTGCTTGAAGGACATGTGCCTACAACTAGTTCTGCTCTCAAGCAGGTGAAAACTCCTAGTAAGGCAATGGATAATAATGCAAAACATCATAGTAATACCAAGAGGGATGAGCTAGGTTTTAAGAACACTAAGTATGAACAACCTTTTGGGTCTTCTTTGAGAAGAAAATGATGTTATGTTTGTGGTAGTCTAAATAATTTTATCAAAGATTTCACTTTACATCAAGATAAAATTGCAAAGCTAAAGGCTGCACAAAAGGTCACAAAGAAAGGTAATGAGAAAAATGCACAAGTAAAAAGGAAAATGGGGACTAAAGATGACAAACCTAAGTTTGATCATATTAAAAAGGTAATTAAGCCTAATAAGATCAATAAAGGACTGTCACCCACTCACAACTAAGGACTTTGTCCCAAGAGCAGTACTTATGAAACAAGGTATAGTACCTTTGAAGTCTAGCAAAACAAATACCGGCAAGCCTAGAACTGCAATGACTGCTAGACCAAAAGCAAATACTGATGGTCAAAAGTCACACAAACCATTGTCCCACAAATCTTCCAGTTTATTTGAGCTTGTAAAAACACCTAGAAGTAAGCCTCAACACAAACCAGTGCAAATGTGGGTTCCTAAAGGACAAACATCATTTGTTCAACCTAGTACTGCTAAAGCAATACTTACGTCAAAGAAACCTAAATACATAGAGTCACCTTATGTCTTTTACTATATATCTGGAACCATGAAATATAAGAGTGTGTGTAGTCTTACTGGAAAAACTATTTATCAAACTCTTAAGTATGTAGGTCCCACAAGATCCGAGCCAAATGTGGCTTGGGTCCATGTTAAAAACTATGAGTTTTGTGTATGTGCAGGGGCATCTAATTGATGAATTGAAAGACAAAGAAATTGTAGATAGTGGATGCTCAAGGCACATGACAAGGAACATAAATTTCCTTGCTAAATTTTAAAAATTTAGAGGTGGACCACTTGCCTTTGGAGGGAGTAAAGGCAGGATCACTGGAAAAGGTAAAATCAACACAAGAATATTAGAATTTGAAGATGTGTTCTTTGTTAAATAATTGAATGAGTTTAATCTCTTTTTTGTATCACAGATGTGTGATAAAAAGAACAAGGTGCTTTTTACAGATACAAACTGCTTGGTGCTCTCCAAAGACTTTGAGATGCCAAAGGAATCTCAAATCCTGCTTAAGGTACCTAGGAAAGATATACACCTTCAATATTCATACTATTACTCCAACAGGTGGCATTACATGTTTGTTAGCTAAAGTTTCAAATGATGAGTCTAATTTATGGCATAGGAGGTTGGGTCATGTGAATTTTAAGAAGCTAAATAAATTGGTTAATGGAAATTTGGGTAGAGGGTTACCTAACAAATCTTTTCAAAATGATATCACATGTACTACTTGTCAAAAAGGTAAACAACATAGAACCTCTTTTAAGACCAAGACTATTAATTCTGTGACTAAGCCTTTGCAACTCTTACATATGGATTTGTTTGGTCCAGTTTCTGTTAGGAGTATTAGTCACAAGCCCTTTTTCCTAGTTATAACTGGTGATTTTAGTAGATTCATTTGGGTTTTCTTTTTAGCACACAAGAATGAAACCAATGAATTACTTAAGGACTTTGTCACTTTAGTTGAAAAACAGTTCACTAAACAAGTGTTGATCATTAGGACAAATAATGAGACAGAATTTAGGAATGCTGAATTTGATGAATTTTGTAGGTCTAAAGGTACTAAGAGACAATTTAGTAATTCTAGGACTCCAAAACCGAATGGAGTAGCTGAAAGAAAAAATAGGACACTAATTGAGGCTGCCAGGACTATGCTAGCTGATTCTCTTTTGCCAAACACCTTTTGGGCAGAAGCAATCAATACTGCATGTTATGTGCTAAATAGAGTTTTAGTGACCAACCCTAAAAAAGAAACACCTTATGAACTTTTGACTAGTGTTAAGCCAATCATAAGTTATTGTTGGAAATACGTTTTACGTATTAAGAAGGATCGGTCACTCCAACAATAGTCCATGTAATAGCTCGTAGTTTAGTTACTTATCTTAATTAAACAAACAAACCAAAGCCTAGCCTACAACATGTGTAGGCCGACCCAAATGTAAGCCCAAGCCCATGACAAGGGCTTGGGTATATAAACCCTTTCCATTGATGGAGAGGGTGTGTGGTTAATCATTTTTCACATAGTTTACTCTTGTTTCTCTCTCTAGAATTGTGTTTAATCCACCATCTCTCTATCTCTTTCTCTCTCTAAAACATAAGCAAGATTTACAATCCTACAAATGGTATCAAGAGCCATGGGATGATTGTATTGTTCATGTGTTTGTGTTCTTGATTCATACACCATTTTTGATCCATTTTCACACGTCCAAATTTTTTTTGTGTGTTTTTGATGGTTTTTTCTTGATACAAATCTTCTACATAGTTGTGGTAGGGATTTGGTATAGTTACTTTGGCTAAAAACACAAAATTTTTGGGTGTTTTGATCATTTTTTGGCTTAAAATCACGAATTGGTTGAGTTTTGTCCGAGAAAAGTGGGCATTATTCCGATCTGGTCATCGGAAAAGGGTTTATAGTACATTCCGATCAGTGTAATCGGAATAGGGTTTAGGTATTCCGATTGGTATTCAGATTTGGTATTCCGATCACGGCATTCCGATTGTCATTCAGATTGGTATTCAGATTTGGTATTCCAATCACGGCATTCCGATTGGTATTCAGATTGGTATTCAGATTTGGTATTCCGATCACGGCATTCCGATTGGCATTCAGATTTGGTATTCCGATCACGGCATTCCGATTGGTATTCAGATTGGTATTCAGATTTGGTATTCCGATCACGGCATTCCGATTGGCATTCAGATTTGGTATTCAGATTAGGTACATTCCGATTAGGTTATTCCGATCACTATTCCGACTGATATTCCGATCACTATTCCGATCAACATTCCGATAACAAAAATTATTCCTTAAACTCACAACAACAAACACATTTACTTGGAATTTTTGCTTTATCGAGGACATATTTTAGGGGATTTTAACATTGTTTCTCGACTTCAACTCACAACAACAAACACATTTACTTTCTTTCATTGATCGATCAACATTTGTAAATCTTAACTTATTGAAATGGAGTACACATCCCGTACGGATAAGTCCATCCTCTCGGGTACGGATAATCGTCCACCAATGTTGGTGAAGACTATGTATGAGGAATGGGCTTCCCGAATGGAACTTTATATGTTGAACAAGGAGAATGGACATCTAATTTGGGCATCGGTGCTCAATGGACCATTAGATTATGGTACAGTGACGGAAGGTACGACTACTCGTCCTCGCACAACGGGTGAGTTGACTGGAGATATGAAGATTCAAGATAAATGTGATAAGTATGCTACAAACATCATTCTCCAAGCCCTTCCTCCAGATGTCTACAAACTCGTCAGCAAACATAAAGTTTCCAAAGAGTTATGGGATAGAATTCGGATTCTCATGCAAGGCACCTCGTTAACTAAACAAGAACGAGAGTGTAAGCTTTATGATACTTTTGATAAGTTTGCCTATGTGCCAGGGGAGACTCTCAATGATTACTATCTGAGATTTACCCTATTGTTGAATGAGCTCAATATCTATGGCATGACAATTCCTACCTTTCAATTGAACACCAAGTATTTGAACACTCTTCCTTCAGAATGGAAAAAATACGTGACGGATGTTAAATTGGCTAAGGACTTGCATAACACCAATGTGGATCAACTTCAAGCTTTTCTTCAACAACACGAATGCCATGTGATCGAGGCTCGGTTGTCTACACCTCAAGTTCATGATCCACTTGCAATGTATGCTTCTCAACAAAACATGGCTTATACTTATCAGCAACCATCATACTTGCAGCAGACACCACCACACAACTATCAGCAACCACAACAACCATCTTATCCACCACTAGTGATGCCACAGCAAGCATATCAACAAGGTGTTCATCAACAATCTTTTCCGCAGCAACCACCATATCAAACATCACCATCACAAGCCAACACTTCTCCAATGGGCTATACTCCCCAGCAAGGATATTTTTCAATAGAAGCACAACCAGCACAAGCTTTCTACTCTAATGAACTTCCACCAATCCAAGCACCGGTCTTTACTCCAAATGATACGCCAGCTGATGTTCTAAACCATCTCACAGCCTACTTGTCAAAACTTGTTGCAACTAGAGGATTTCCACCAACAAATAATCAGCTCCGCACCTCATCAAATCCTCGACAACAAGCCACTGTTCAAGATGGCCAAGTGACGGTGCAACCAATTCAGGGAAGGCAAAATTCATATGGACCTCCTACAAGGACTGGGACCAATCAAGCTGTGAATTCTCAAGCTAGTGGAAATGGGAGTCCTATTGGTCCTAAGAAGGTTGTGACGTACTACAATTGCCGAGGACAAGGTCATATGGCTAAGGAATGCACTCAGCCGAAAAGGAGGAGGGATGATGCATGGTTTTGTGAGAAGATGTATTTGGTTGATGCTTAGTCTAAGGGGAAGATTTTGGATTCAGAGGAGTTAGCATTTCTTGCAGACCCAGGGGCAGCAGATACTGAAGGCATTGCAGTTGTTTCCACTTCTAATGCAGCTTATCAAGCGGATGATCTTGATGCATACGACTCGGATTGTGATGACATTCACTATGCCCAAGCTACTCTCGTTGCTAATCTCTCTCACTACGGTTCTGATGTCATCAGTGAGGTACCAACCACATCTAATAATATTGATGATAACCAACATCAAGTTGGGCATGAAAATGACAACCTCGAACAGCATTCGGGAACTAGTAACTCAAATGATGTGGTACCCAGTTCTACACATTTGAGTGAACCTCAACCAAATGCTGCGACGGGTATGGAATCTTATGCTCAACATGATTTGGTAATGGTGCCTAAACATATTATTGATCAAATGCATATGGCCCTCAGACAATCCGTAGATACGAATTCCACCCTAACTGCCGAGCTTGCGTTGCATAAAGAAAAGGTCAAAACTTTTGAAATGGTCCATCAAGCAGAGAAAATAACATGTTCTGAATTTGACCAATTTCGTTTTGAAAAAATTGAACACTTGAAAGAAATAGAATCATTAAAAGCTAATCTTTCTAATGAATTAAAAGAAAAGGAGTCGGTTGTCAATGATTTTCAGAAACTTAAAATGGATTTTGAAACTCTCGAGTCTAAAAAGGTTGAATCAGAAATTAATGCCACCAAACTTCTTAAATTCAAAGAACAACAGCTTTTAAAACAATACGCTTCCACAGAAAAGGTTCATCTTTTAACTAAATCATTTAAAGACTTCGAACTTAAGCGTCTTCAAGATTTACCACCTAATCCCGGTTATGCAAAACAAGCTCAGGAATATATTCCCGGTCTTTATGATATGACCATAATTGGCAAATCCAAAGAAGCACCTTTTGTTCGTAGTTCTGACGCGACACAGTCACTTACGGATGAAACTCATTCTAAAATGCTTTCAAAATTCCATACAATTGATTATGATCAACATAACAAAGATCAATTTTCTAAAAAGACCCGCATTAGTTTACAAAAGGAATTAGCTGAATTGACAGTTCTTGTGCCCCAAAGTTTGTCAAATGAAAACCCTCCTAGTACGTCTCCTACACTTGTCAAAAAGGATTTAACGAAGTTAATTCCACCGGTAAGTAAGCCGTCCGTTAACTTAAATGCGGTACACCAACACTTAGCCGATTTTGACAAGGTCATTTTGGAACGTACGACGGCTTCGGCCATAACGGAAGGTGAATGGAACTTTGAGCACACTAGAGCTGCGTTCCGAGACGAAATTATTCCGTTTGTAAAGAATGTTAAAGCTTGTCTTAGTAATCTTGATCAAGATTTGTATTTGGAAATAGAAGAAGTTAAACGTGTTTTCAATGAAATGGATGATGCTTATGAAAACAGTTTACTTGAAGTAGAACGAGTTTCACGCCAAAATGATCAGCTTCTGAAGCAAGTGATGTCTCATGATATTGTTTCCGTCTGTGTGAATAAACGTGTTGATAATGATTCTACTGTGCATAATATTGAAACTGTGGATAATGTGGTAGATAGTACTTGTCACGAATCTGACGCTGAATTTTTAAAGCTTCAAGATTCATATTCTTCGCTTTCAAAACATTTTGATGAGATTCAAACACATTGTATTTCGCTTGAATGCAAGCAACAATTTATTCAAGAAATCTTTGAAACGTCATTCGAAGGTGTTAATATCGATGATGCAAACTTTGAAAAGAATTTTCGATTGAATTTACAATCAAAACAGCGTCAGCCAAGTGACAAGGTTGCTAAGTCTTTGCCGATAGCCATAGAGAAATCTAAGGAGAATAACTGTGTGAACGTACTTGAGGCCGCTGAGAATCTTAAACTTGATCTAGATAATCGAGTTTCCAAGATTTTGTCCAAAGTTGATAACTTAAAACAGAAAAATACACGACTCTTCGATTCAGTAAAGCCCGCATGTGCTAATACCACTGCACAGAATCAATCATTGATTGAACAATTGAATCGAAAGTCGGTGGAAATATCTGATTTGAGGGAACAAATTTGTGATAAGAATCTGGTCTTGGCTGAGTTAAAGGAAACACTTCGTACTCTAAAAGGTAAGAATGTTGTGGATAACGCAGCCACTGTCTCAGCAGCATCCTCTAGTGCAATCAAAATGAACCTAATAGCCGTCACACCACTTAACAAGGGCCCTAAGACTAAACCATCTCAAACTTTGGTCACTAAAGATAAAGCGGAATCAAAACCAGCTTCTAATATTCCCGTGTTGCCTTCTACAGGAGTAAGCACCACTACTAAGGCTCAAAGATCTAAGCTTAAAAGAAACAAGAAGAATGATAGGATCTTGCCCCCATCTAGTAGTCAAGTGAAGAAGAAAGTAGAAGCCCATCCTAGGAATGTTATTTCTGTTTTGAATAAAAAGAATCATGTAGCTAAACCTAAAGGCTCTGCGGTTGTGCAGCGTTCTAAGCCTAGTGTGAATTCTAATTTGAAATGTTGAAATTGCAATGAATGTATGTTTTATAGTCGTCATGATTCTTGCCTTATTGACCATGTGAATGAGATGTATGCCCGGAAACATGGATTAGAATGGAAACCGACTAGGAAAGTGTTAACCCAAGTTGGTTGGATGTGGCGCCCCACTGGTAGAACTTTCACTATAGTAGGAAATACGTGCCCTTTGACTAGGATCACTCCCACTAAAGCGAAGAAAGCGTGCCCTTTAACTAGGAGTACCAAGGCTACCAAAACACAAGCGTGTCCTTTAACTAGGAACACCAACACTACTGTAGGAACAAAGTGCCCTTTAAATAGGTCTACTCCCACTGTAGTGCCCGCTAATACGCCAAAACCTCAGAAAATTGGAACAGTAAAACCTGTAAATGCTAAAACTCACATTAGAAAACGCAGGAAATCTAAGGATAACAAAAATGTTAGCAATTCTGATAATAACATATCTGTATCTGCTAACACTCCGGAACCAATAGTTTCCAATGCATTGTCTACTGTTGTGATTGAAAACAGGTGGTCCAAATTGTTCTCTGGTATTTGGACTCTGGTTGCTCCAAGCATATGACCGGAGATCGCTCTCAGCTCAGAAATTTCGTCAGCAAGTTTCTTGGTACGGTTAGATTTGGAAATGATCATATTGCAAAGATAATGGGTTATGGTGAATATCATATTGGGAATGTTATAATTTCAAGAGTGTATTACGTGGAAGGTCTTGGTCACAACTTATTTTTTGTGGGACAATTTTGTGATGCAAACCTAGAAGTTGCTTTTCGAGAGCATACCTGCTTCATTCGTAATTTGGAAGGGGTTGATTTACTGAAAGGTACTCGAGGGAATAATTTGTATACTTTGTCTTTACAAGACATGATGGCCGCTTCTCCCGTATGTCTTCTCTCCAAAGCATCGAAGACTAAGTCATGGTTATGGCATCGACGGTTATCTCATCTTAACTTTGACGCTATTAATCACTTGGCGAAAAACAAACTTGTTCGTGGTCTTCCTAAACTATCATTTCACAAGGATCATTTGTGTTCCGCGTGTACAATGGGGAAAATCACTAAGAAATCTTACAAACCCAAGACGGAAGACACCAACCAAGAGAAACTTTATCTTTTGCATATGGATCTTTGTGGGCCAATGCGTGTTGAAAGTCTTAGTGGCAAAAAGTACATCCTCGTTATTGTCGATGATTACTCTCGGTTTACATGGGTGAAATTTTTGAAAGCAAAAAATGAGGCACCTAAATTCATCATCGGATTTCTCAAGATGATTCAAGTGCGTCTCAACACTACTGTCCGACGCATTCGTACAGATAATGGAACCGAATTTGTGAATCAAATCTTGCGTGATTATTATGAAGAAGTTGGAATATCTCATGATACATCCGTTGCTCGCACTCCACAACAAAACGGTGTCGTTGAAAGGCGAAATCGCACACTTATGGAAGCTGCTCGAACGATGTTAATTTACGCAAAGGCTCCATTGTTCTTATGGGCAGAAGCAGTATCTACAGCAGTGTACACCCAAAACCGGTCACTAATTCGTAAACGCCATGGTAAAACACCTTATAAGCTTCTCCTTGGAAAAGTACCAGATTTATCATATCTTCATGTATTTGGTTCTCTTTGCTATCCAAATAATGATGGTGACAATTTGGGAAAACTTCAACCAAAGGCTGATATTGGTATTTTCATTGGTTACGCCCCCGCAAAGAAGGCATACCGAATCTACAACCGTAACTCTCGCAAGATCCTCGAAACTATGAATGTTGATTTTGATGAGCTGACAGCAATGGCTTCTGAGCAAAGCAGCTCTGAACCCGCACTTCATGAAACGGGACCCAGTAACATTAATTCTGGTCTTGTCCCAAACAACCCTACTTCATCATCATTTACACCACCTTCTAGGACTGAATGGGATACGTTGTTTCAACCGTTCTTTGATGAATTCTTTACTCCTCCAAGTATTGTTGCTCCAGAACCTGAGGTAATAGCTCCGGTAACCGAAGTTGTCGCTCCAGCCACCGTTGCACAATCAGACACATCTGCACCTACAATTGGTCAAGATATACCTTCAACGAGTAATTCTCAACCAACACATGTAACAACTACCCACGTCATGCCTATTGATGATGAAGAGGATGATGATGATTACGATTTGGAATTCGCTCAAATGCGTGAACTTCCATTCTTTGGTGTACCAATTCCCGCCCCTAATCAAGCCGGATCGTCCACCTCAGAGGAAGCTCCTTCTACAGTTTACTCCAATCCAAGGATTCGTGAACATGACAGCAAGTGGACAAAGGATCATCCTATAGATTCTATTATTGGTGACCCTAATCGTCTGGTATCCATACGAAGTCAGTTACAAGAAAATGCAATGTTTTGTCACTTTGATGCTTTTCTCACTGAAGTTGAACCTAAGACATGGCAACAAGCTTTTACTCAATCATGTTGGATAGAAGCTATGCAAGAAGAACTTAATGAATTCACACGTCTTGACGTTTGGGAACTTGTCCCATGCCCGGATCAAGTGCAGTTACTCACTTTGAAATGGGTTTACAAGGTGAAACTCGATGAGTTAGGCAGAATATTGAAGAACAAAGCTAGACTAGTAGCTCGTGGATACAAGCAATTATTGGGCATCGACTTTATGGAATCCTTTGCACCTGTTGCCCGTTTGGAAGCTATTCGACTATTCCTCGCTTATGCAGCCCATATGAATATGATCGTCTATCAGATGGATGTGAAGACGGCATTTCTTAATGGTGAACTCAAGGAAGAGGTCTATGTTCAACAACCGGATTGTTTTGTGAATCCTAATTATCCTAATCATGTGTATAAGCTTAAGAAGGCTCTCTATGGGTTGAAGCAAGCTCCTCGCGCATGGTACGATCTATTGTCACAATTCCTCATTACACAAGGCTTCGCAAAAGGCAAGGTGGATCCTACGCTGTTCATTCAGAAACGAGGTAAAGATATGATTATGGTACAAATATATGTTGATGATATTATATTTGCAGCCTCGACCCAAACCTTGTCGGATGAGTTTGGGACACTCATGTCTTCCAAGTTTAAGATGTCAATGATGGGCAAGGTATCATTCTTCTTAGGTCTTCAGATATCTCAGAGTCCCAAAGGCATCTTTATCAATCAATCCAAGTATGCCCTTGAATCGCTTAAGAAGTATAAGATGGAATCTTGCGACCCCGTGGATACTCCAATGGTGGAACGAACTAAGCTTGATGTAGATCCTCATGGAGTTGCCGTTGATCCGACACTTTATCGTGGAATGATCGGTACTCTTCTGTATATCACAGCCAGTCGACCTGATCTTGAGTTTGCTATATGTATGTGTGCCAGGTATCAAACTAGGCCTACTGAGTTACAGTTAGCTACTGTTAAAAGGATCTTTCGATATCTTAAAAGAACGATTAATCGGGGACTTTGGTATTCGAAGGACTCTTCTATTTCACTAATGGCATATGCAGATGCGGATCACGCGGGTTGTCAAGATACAAGGCGTAGCACGAGTGGAACTTTGCAACTACTAGGAGATCGACTAATCAGTTGGGTATCGAAAAGGCAGAAAAGTGCTGCAATTTCTAGTACGGAAGCAGAATACATAGCTATGTCCGGTTGTTGTGCTCAAATTATCTGGATGAGATCGCAATTAACCGACTATGGTCTAGGTTTCAACAAGATTCCGATGTACTGCGACAACAAAAGTGCAATTGCCTTATGCTGCAACAATGTTCAATTCTCCCGGTTAAAGCATATTGACATTCGCTACCATTTCATCAAGGAGCAAGTGGAAAATGGAGTAATAGAGCTTTACTTTGTCCGATCTGAGTATCAATTGGCGGATATTTTCACGAAGGCTTTAGATCGCGCTCGAATTGAATTTTTGGCCGACAAGCTAGGAATGAGAACCTTCTCGCCTGAGACTCTAAAGGAACTAGCAGATGAAGCGAAAGAATAGTCTTGGTAAAACTATTCTCCGTATCCTTGGTGATCATTTGTATATATTGTTTATATTTTTATCCACAAAAGCAAAATACAAAAATATAAAACCATAGAAAAACCATAAAAATTAAAAAATCTAGAAAAATCCAAAAATATTTTTACTTTCTTTTTCAAAGGCATGTCTTTTGGTACGATAATATTTACGGCCTTAGAAATGTTGATTAATATTGACACGGCGCCATAAATAGAGTTCGTACAAAAGTTGTAAATATTTCATAAAACATGCCCTGATGGCTTGTAGTTATTTCAGACTGCAACCCGGTTTTCACATTAAAGCCAAGTATTTCTTATGAAAGCTTTGGCTCACAACGGGAATTAATTTTCTCGGGCAAGGTTTACCTTAAAACCTTGTAAGGGATCAAGTTTACTTTATAACTTGGTCTAACACAAATATATGTACGTTTCAGTGCATTTATTTGTCAAAACAAGAGAAGTCTTGTTTTTATGAAGCTATCATCTCTACAACTATAGCAATCTACCATTGGTATCTACATACTCGACGATGCGACTACTCAACCGACGACTACAGCTCTTTCAATAGAACACGGGTCAACAATTGAGGGGGAGCAATTGTCAAGCATTCAGAATCTTCGATGTCGAACGTGCCAAGTTCACAAGTTGGTGTCAAGACTACAATACCAATCGTACATGTGGTGTCAAGAGATGACTTCAGACATGACGAGGCGACCAACATATGCTGACAAGAACCATTTGATCTTATCATATGATGTTCTCATCTATCAGGTCCAACCTTGTCAATTCATTTCTAATATGGTGAATATGTGATCATGTTACAAATCAGTATCATATCTCATGCGTTTGATATCATGAAGATAAAACGGTCTTGCATTTTTCTTCCCAAAACCTTTGTTAAAACTTCATTAAATCAATTGATATTAAAAACATCGATTGGGTTAATATTTTTAATATGGGGGAGAAAATGTGATTTAATATGGGATATTATCACAAATGGTTTGACTTAATGTGCTGGCTCATCCCAACATATGCGAAATGTTTTCGAATATCGTGGCATATGTTAAGGGGGAGCAAAATGGATTTGCATATCAAAAATGGATTTCATGGTGATTTATACTTACCCAAAACCCATTTATTTCACGACGATGAAGATTGTGGTGAAATAAGGATGGTAGGATAGGCAAAGTCCTATGATTCTTCCAGAACCGGAGGAATCTTCCCAAGGACATTCCATAGCTAGAAATAGTAGTCCTTAGGAAAGATGGAGAAAAAATGTGAACGTAGCTGAATGCCGACCAAGTACTTAAGTTAGAACTAGAACAATCACAACAAGGTGCTAGTTATGACGTATTGGTAAGCATTGAAGGGGTTGAAGAATGAAAAAGAATTGTAAAGATAAAGGGTGTAAAGAAAAAAGCCATCCTTACAACTTTAGGCAGAAACCGGGTCATCACATATGCTATTGAGATCATTTTAATGATGCTCGATATTGAAGACAAACATCATGGACCCAGTGATGTAATGCACAACCCATCCCAGCTAACTCAGATATCTCTCAAAAGGTATTTGTTTTAATCACACGGAGACAACACATTATCTATTGATTTATTCACTCCGAATAAATTGGTATTGAAAAGGTGGCACTCCTCTCCAGCCTCCGATCACTAAAATCCAAAATGCACGATCGAGTCTAGAGAAATTTGAGATCATCAAATATCTCATTAGGACACACTTTCATATTTCCTTGCTTCTTCACACAATGTGAAAAGTAAGAAAGATTTTAAGAGTCCTACGCAAAATCTTCATGATTTGCCTGAACATCCGAGTAATACGAAAGTATTTACAATGAAGATGGAAATCCTTCTTGAGCGAATATCAAAAAGCTCATGGTAGGTGACTTGTGCGATTCTTTATGAATCAAACTTGTGATAACTGGAAAGCAACAGTTGTTTAATTCTTAACTGAATTTAAACACGTTACAGGCCTCTACGCAATATCTTAGTGATCTTGCCAGAACACTCAGAGTGATACCTTAGTGTTCACAGTGATGAGTGGAAATCCTTCTAGTGTTAACCTCAAACAGCACTTGGTAGGTAACTTGCAAGATTCTATACGAATCAAGCTCGTGACAACTGGAAAGCAACGATGGTGCGGTTCTTAATTGAATCTCACTTGTTCCAGGAACATGAATTGACGGCTTCAAATCATGCGGATATTATTATCCAAATGATTCACTCTTTATGTTCGCAGTCAGCTTTGGACGGTCGAATAAAGAGAACGGGTTTACCCGCGAAATCCTGTCAGGAAGTTACTTAATTGAAACTATCCGTCACGGGTACGATATCTAATATCGTCCAACGGTCTTCATCGACCGGAGGTAAAATGCTACCAAATTAGAATGAAATGTGCAAAGCCATTTCGTTCGTGTCTACTTATGTTGCGGCATTTGAAGACGGTGGCGTTGCGGAATCCAAGAAGAAGTCGTCCCCGCATGCTTATACTTTATGCACTTAATATCTCATCTAATTCAAGAAAGCCTAAAAGTTAAGTCTTCCGCTGTATCGAACTCTGAAGCTTTCAAGAATTACGAAGGTATAAGTATGTGGGACATGGCGTCACGAAGAGGCGAAGATCACAAGTGATGGATGCACAAGATCAAGGCAAGAGATTAATGCTAAAGATTGATATCAAAGATCACATCAGCATGTTCACCAGAAAAGAAAAAGAAAAAGAAAGACGAAGACTACGAGCTCAAGACAAGCATAGTATGCTAGGTTTATCTTATTATTGTAACTTGGGTAATGCCCTTGTTTGGAGTGACCTCCCTTAGGGGGAGATTGTTGGAAATACGTTTTACGTATTAAGAAGGATCGGTCACTCCAACAATAGTCCATGTAATAGCTCGTAGTTTAGTTACTTATCTTAATTAAACAAACAAACCAAAGCCTAGCCTACAACATGTGTAGGCCGGCCCAAATGTAAGCCCAAGCCCATGACAAGGGCTTGGGTATATAAACCCTCTCCATTGATGGAGAGGGTGTGTGGTTAATCATTTTTCACATAGTTTACTCTTGTTTCTCTCTCTAGAATTGTGTTTAATCCACCATCTCTCTATCTCTTTCTCTCTCTAAAACATAAGCAAGATTTACAATCCTACAAACCTTTTGGGTGTCATGTGTCTATTTTGAATACTCTTAATCAATTGGGGAAGTTTAATGGAAAATCTAATTCAGGATATCTAGTAGGATATTCTTTGCAAAGTAAAGCATATAGGGTTTATAATTTGGCATCTAGAAAAGTTGAAGAAAATGCCCATGTTAATTTCTTAGAGAATGAGTCCAATGTCCCAAGATGCTTGGATGTTTGATTTTGATCATCTAACTAACTCCATAGATTACTATTCTATGCAAAAAGATTGTCAAACTAACAATGCAAGTAAAGAGACTAGTACAACAAATTTGGGTACTCATGAAGGAGCTTCCTCATCAGATTCTCAAGATGATGATGTTCATATTTATGTACCCAGTATGCCTACTGTTTCTTCTATGGTTGCCAGCCCCCAACAGAAGCAACCAATGTCATCCAATGATGATCAAGCCTCACAAGAGCTTCAGAGGCTTCAAGATCAAGAGAAGAATGCTACTGATAATAATAAGCATTCAGGAGAAGAATCTTTGGAACCACAACACTCAGCAGTACATATTCGATCTAGCCGTACTTCATCTGCAAGTACTGCTAAGCCAAGTTCTGCAAAGTTTGTTGATTCATTAGAAGATGTTCTACAAGCAATGGACAGTGAAGATGCCTATACTAGTCCAAATGAAGGAATCTTCTCCAAAGCTTCCTATGATGAGCAGGGTGCAGTAACTGATTTTAATAATTTGGAAACTAAAATACTAGTCAGTTCTATTCCCACTCATAAAGTCAATAACAACCATCCTACAGCACAAATCATTGGAGACCCAAAGTCTATTGTGCAAACAAGAAGACAACTTCAAGCTAGTACTGAAACTCATGCACTTGTGAGCTATGTCAAACAACAACAAAGAATTAATCATTAGGATACTTGGCATTGTTTGTTTGCTTGTTTCTTATCACAAGTAGAGCCTAAGAATATTTCTTAAGCTCTTGATGAAGAAAGTTGGGTAGATGCCATGCAAGAAGAATTAATGCAATTTGAACTACAAAAGGTTTGGATTCTTGTGGATCTTCCTTATGGAAAAAGGGTTATTGGTACTAGGTGGGTTTTCAGGAACAAAAAGAATGAGAGAGGTGTTGTTGTGAGGAACAAGGCTAGGCTTGTTGCTCAAGGCTATAGACAGGAAGAAGGGATAGACTATGATGAGGTTTTTGCACCACTGGAAAGGATAGAAGCCATTAGGTTATTTTTGGCCTTTGCATCATATATGGGTTTTATAGGTTATCAAATGGATGTGAAAGGTGCCTTTCTTTATGGTACTATTTCTAAGGAGGTATACGTTTCACAACCTCCAGGTTTTGTAGATCCTAAGTTCCCCAACAGAGTCTACAAAGTTATTAAAGCTCTTTATGGTATACATCAAGCTCCAAGGGCTTGGTATGCAACTTTATCCACTTTTCTTTTGGAACATGGATATAGAAGATGGACCATTGACAAAACTCTTTTCATCAAGAAGAATGCTAAGAATATTATCCTAGTTCAGTTCTATGTTGATGACATTATTTTTGGTTCAACCAAGAAATCATGGTGTGAGAAGTTTGAAACTTTAATGAAAGGAAGATTTCAGATGAGTTCTATGGGAGAACTTACGTTCTTTTTAGGACCAAAAGTCAAACAATGGAAGCATGGAATATTTATCAGTCAAGATAAATATGTTGCTGAGATCATAAAGAAGTTTTCAAGTATGGATACTAGGAGTACAAGCACACCTTTTGAAGCCAAGAAGTCTTTGTCAAAATATGAACATGGTGAAAATGTTGATATTCACCTATATAGATCAATGATTGGTTCATTGACGTATCTTACTACTTCAAGACCAGATATTATGTTTGTTGTGTGTGCCTGTTCAAGATTTCAAGTCAATCCAAAGGTGTCACATCTACATGATGTGAAAAATATTTTTAAGTATCTTAAAAGTCAGCCTAACTTCGGATTATGGTATCCTAGAGATCCTACCTTTGATTTGGAAGCTTACTCAGACAGTGATTATGCTGGATCCAATCATGATAGGAAATCCACAACAGGAGGTTGTCAATTCCTAGGCAGACGACTCATATCATGGCAATGTAAGAAGCAAACCATTGTTTCTACTTCTACAACTAAAGCTGAATATGTAGCTGGTGCTCATTGCTGTGGACAAGTACTTTGGATCCAAAATCAGATGTTAGACTATGGTTTCAACTTCATGAACACCAAAATCTACATTGATAATGAAAGTACTATTTGCATTGTCAAGAATCCAGTCTTTCACTCCAAAACCAAGCATATTGAAATAAGACATCACTTATAAGAGATGATTATGACAAAAAGCTTATTCAAGTTTTGAAGATCCATACAGATAACAATGTATCTGATTTATTAACCAAGGCATTTGATACCAAGAGATTTGAGTTATTGGTAACACATATTGGTATGCTCAACCAATAACTACTGCATATGTTACGGGTAGGTAACACATGTGCAATTTTTATGCTAATTATTATTGTATAGTGTTTGTTTTGTGTTTTTTATGTGATTGCATGTTAATATATTAAGATAAAAGAGGTTACAATGTTAGTGGAATGCATGAACCGGTGTAATTTTTGAGGTACCGTTTTGGAACCAAGTACCACTAGGCAAAATTGAAGTACCGTGTATCTTCCATGTACCGCTACATAACCGTTGTACCGTTTAGGGTCTCTTTTGTAAATTTGGCGGTTTCTTCGTGCTTGGGTTTGTTATTCCTATATATACTAACCCCAATTACACAATTGATTCACCTAATCTTTTATTTTTATACCTCGATTCTATAACCTTCTCTCTAATTTTCGATCATAAAAAATACTAATGGCTGCTCTACAAGTGGTCTCTAAGCACAACCAGGTTGCTAATCTTACTCAGAATGATGACTCTCTTGGTTTTCATGAGATACTTGACTTTCTCTCTCGAAGTCATGTACGTTTTGCACTTACTGTAAGTCCTATTGTCTCTATTCCTATCGTTACATAATTTTGGAATACTGCTGTTTTAGGTACTCGTCATAATAAACCTTGCATAAGGGATAGGGTTAATAATAGAAATATTTATGTGACTGAAGTACTGCTTAGGGCTAGTTTAATACTTGATGATGCAAATGGAACTAGTATGTTGACTAACATTGAGATACATGATGGCCTTGTAGCCATGGGTTATAAGGGTGGTAGTGAAAGTCTTACTTTCTTTAGAGGTTTATTTTCACAACAATGGAAATTATTTTTTCATGCTATAATTCACTGTTTAAGCTCTAAAAGTACATCTTTTGATCAAATCCCTGCTGCTTTGGCATCAGCTCGTATTTTTCTAGCAAATAACAGAGTTTTTAATTTTTCAAGATTAATTTTTGAAGGCATGCCTAGAAATTTGGAAGGGTCCAAAAAGTTTTTAATGTATCCTAGATTCATTCAAGCTTTAGTTAATGACCAAGTCCAAAACCTACTAGCATTAAAAAATACTTGGGATGTCCCCTCTTTCACTAAGAGAACCTTTTATTTCTTGTTAAAGAATGGTAGCCCTTTTTCAGGGACAGTAACACCACTATTTGCTAATATGTTAGCCCAACCATCCAATCAAGAAGGTGAGGAACCTAGCTCAGCTAGTGCTTCTCAGTAAACTCCTTCTAACCAGAGCCCTCAATCATCTGAATATTTACAATCTTCTTCTCATCATGATGGTCATCAACCAATTTCTGATGAGATGATCCACACACATGCTGCTTCAATTGCTGCTAGTGGTTATCCACAGGCAACGTCAACAGAAGTGGTGGACGTTGCAAATTTAAATGCTTTGTACACAAGCTTGTCCAAACAGGTACATGTTTTGCAAAAAGAGAAGCTTGCTCAGGATAAAATAATTTCTGATTTGGAAGCCAATTTGATAAGGCTATGGAATAAAGTCACTCCTTAGATGAGGCACCACAAGGTAATTTAGAAGGCTGCTCTTAGAAAGCAAAAGTTCAGACACTTCAAGAAGAAGCGACTGAATGCAACCAAACATGAAAGGAATAATGAAGAACAAGGACCTTCTTCTGATATTCACACAAGGATCTCTAGTAATGACATCAATTTTGAAGCTGATGATGGAATTGAAAATTTTGAAGATGTTAATGGCATAGATAATTATGTGGACAATAGAATTTTGGAACATACAAATATGGAGCTTCAACATGAGGAACCACAGCCAGCTACTCATGAGGAACCACAACCATCAGCTTAAGATATGGTGGTAACTCAGCCACAACCTCAATCACTAAATCTACAAGAAAACTAGAGTAGTTTTTATGAGAAGCTAGAGGAAATAACTGTTAAGTTTCCTATGTCTACAACTCCACCACAAAGATAAATTTGGTTTCATGAGAAACAGTCTTTCCAAGTACTGTTAAGATCAAGAATGAATGTTGAATCAGACAAGACTGAGGAGTTAGATATTGAGAAGACAACTTCCAAAGGAGAAAAAGCATCTGGAGATACTTTGGTGATAGAACAAAGAAGTACGTCTATAACTGGTGCTGAAACAGCAAGTACTGCTCAGCCAACTGCAAGTACTGTTGGTGAAAATGCTTCACTACGTTCTTTTGAAGAAAGTGAAACTCCATGATTTGGAGAAGATGAGCACAAGTGCTGCTTGATCTTAACGAAAAGAGCTCAGCTGGTAAAGCAAGGCTAGCAGAAGAACAGATGAAGCCACAACAAGAAAATCTTACGATTAAAGATAAAGACGAAGGTAAGAAAGATCAAGCTTCACACCCCACTACAAAAGGTATTATCATTCAACAACAATCCAATGAAGATGAAGAAAGAAGATCTTCAAGATTATTGAAGAAATTACCTAAGATAAATCCAAAGGATAAGGGCAAAAAGAAATTGCAATATGAATCCGAATATGAAAGTGATTCAGATGATGATATAAGCAAAGTCATGAACAGATTTCATCAGTTGGAGCATGATGAATAAGTTGCTCTTAGACTACAAGCAAAAATGCGTGAAGAGGAGTTACAAGAAGACATTGCAGCCAAGCAACAATTGCTTGAAGCTCAAAGAGTGCAGCAAGAATGGAACATAGCAGAGTATGATAGGATTCAGGCTGAACTAAAGGCAAGTGAACTTCTTGAATAATCCTTAATAGCTGAAGAAAGAGATGCTTATGATGAAGAAGAAAAAGATAAGTTGATTGATGATTTGGTAAGGGAGAAACAAAGATTCTTTGTAGAAAAGAGAAGAAGAGAAACAGTTAAGCCTCAAGAAGGTTAAGCATTTCACCCATGATCAGCTAGTCAGAAAGACTTTTGGTGAAATAAAGACTTTGTATGAACAACATAAGAGAAGCAAATAAAACTTTGTTGAGATTGGATCTGAAAAAGATAAAAAGGACATTGAAGATGTCAAGAAACATCTACAACAACAAAGACAATTTGGAAGTACCCCCAGGCTTGATGCAAGTACTACTGAACAGAAAGAAGCATCTCCACCTATCAAGACTACATATGCTAGAAAGAAGAAAAGGGCGAAGGAAGTTTCAAAAGAAGCAAAGACTAATCAATGGATGGATGAGGGAAATGCAGCTCACAGTGTTGAAAGAGAGACTGAAAATGTACAAGCAGTACATACACAGTCAACAATACTTGAAGGAATAGTACATATTGATTTGGAAGAAGAATCCATTGAGATTGAAGGAACTTCCATAGGTATTAAAAGGAAGAGATCAACTAAGAGAAAGCAAGAAGCCAAGAAAAAGGTAAAGTCTACAGATCAAGATAGTGATAATGATGAAATTTCTAGAAAGCACTTGAAGATAGTCAAATTTGAAGAATGTATTGATACATAAATCTTTGGAAAGAAGTCATCAATCATAAGATGGACAGGTGCTATGAAACAAGGATTAGAAATTCATGGAATAACTAGAACAAATGGAACATTCAGGATGTTCAGGTTACTAGAAGATATTCTTCATATCCTTGATAGGCAAGACATTCAAGACCTCAACATATTTGTTCAAGGAGGAAGTGAAGGTCAAGATGAAAAATCACTATTGGGAAGAGAGTTAAAATTCATGTATGAACCACACAACTGTGATCATGAAATGTTGAAGGATTTAGAAAATCATGTTCCTACTTAATGGAGAAATTATAGATCATGTGGAATACATACTTTGGATGTGGATGACATTACCTATTACATGCTTCAAGAGAAAAGATATCCTTTTGGACGAAGGTTGTTAGAAAGAATGTTGGAACAACAACTGGAGGTTTCAGAGGAGTCTAATGGTGCTTTGGAGTTGATCAGAATGGTTAAACAGCAACTCAAGGATTTGGAAAAAGAAGAAGAAGCTGAGAAAGAGCCTTAAGTGTTTGACTCTTAGTCACACTTCACAAATGGTTCTCAGCTCACCATGTCTAACACACACAAGAACTGGCTAGTCCATAAGCAAACGGCTTGTGGTTAAGACTTCTCAAATTCGTTGAAAGCTGGTAGTTTGCTAAAAAATATATCGTTCTAACTCACCATGTTTCGAGACAAAGAGTTGGCTAGTCCTAGGGCAAACGGTACTAGGTAAAGACATTATAAAATCCGTTAATGGTTGACATTTTACCAAAAAATTTAGGGTTATCAGTACACCTTATTCTTTATGAATAAAGTATTGGCTATTCCAGAGGGTACGACTAACTGGTAAAGAATAAATCAAATCCGTTGATAGCTGATGATTTGCTAAAAATCATGATGCCAATACAGATTGGTTTATTGTTAACTGTTTTATTTTAGGTAAGAATACACAAGCAGAACTGTTGATTCATAGGTGCTTTATATGCAGAACCTATTTGATGATGACAAAAAGGGAAAAAGACATATGAGATGACAACATAGTTGCTGCAAAAGAATGTTTACAAGACACAAGAAGATCATAATTTGAAGACAAAGATGATATTCATGAAGACTTGAAGATTATCTTATCAGAAGAAGATCCGCATGAAGTATTTGGCTACATTCAGGTGGTATACAAGTACAAGATTACCAAGTTCAATCCAAGTTTAAAGAGAAGACTAAAGACATGTATTTTAATACATTCAGCATACAGAGAAACAAGAAGAAAACAAGTTATCATTCTTGTTTAGGGGATGATTGTCGGGAATTATTTGTAAAGTACCAAGTACCGTTAGTATAAGTACAAGTACTGTTAGTGTTGGCAAGTACCGTTAGTGTTAACGTGGTACATAGTAAGTATTGTTAGTTATAATGTAAGTACTGCTATATTGATTAGGACAAATATATCTTTAGAAAAGATATGTTATAGTGATAGTTAGAGTATATCTTATGTGATATACTTAATAGTTTAGAATATTGATAAGATATCATGTGTGATATACTTATCATAATAGAATATTCTAGGGTTTCTTACACAATAAAAGGAACATAGGTACGATGAGTTTATTGTACCTAATTGAAAGTCGATTAATTGAAGATCGAATAGTTAAAAGCAATTATGTTCTTCTTTGCTTCATAAGTTAGATTCCACATAACTTATTTGGTTGAGCAAGAGTTCTCAAGTGCTCTAGTTTGATTACAAGCTATTGTAAAAATTCTTAATAGTATATAGATCCATTGAAAGGGATCAACATATATTATGATGAGTGCCAAATGAGGAGGGGTTTGGCTGATCTCAGAGTTGTTCCGCCTCATGAAGATGCATATTTATCATATCATTAAAGGCATATAGATGATTTAACTCATGTATGCGTGCTTGCCTTTGTTGAGGGGGCGGAAACAAACTCGTGGGTGAGCAAGGTGAGTGAGTGGTGGGAATGAAGGGTTCGAGAGGGGGTGAATGGAACCATGGTGAGTTGTCTATTCCCAGATAGGAGGAAATATAAGGAGAATCCCCTGATGGTAACGATAGTCCATCCATTGACTGGAGATCCGGGGAGTAGGGTGTGTTGTTAAAATTAGGTGAAGGTATGAGAGTGGGAGATCTAGGCGGGAAATTTTGTAGTTCATCCAAAAATGGATTTAGGGATGTTGGAGGTGTTGCAAAGAGTTCTGTTGGTTGAAGGGTTGTGCTCCTAGGTATGGTGGAGATAACGGGGGGTGTATGAGTTCGTGCGGGTGGTGGAGTTGTGGCAATGTGTGTTTTAGTTAGTGGAGGTGTGACGAGAGATCAAGGTTGTTGGAGTAGTGTTCGTAGTTGTTGAGGGACTTCAAGCCTTTATGGTGACGTGATAGTCGATAGAGGGGTTGGTGATGGTGGTGAGGATGTTTGTGTGTTGATGCCACATGGTTTGACGCGGAGTCGGATTGTTGTCTTAGATTTAGTAGGTGATGAGTTATTCTTAGTCATAGTGATGATAATGGTGAGAAAGCTGAGATTGTTGTAATAGTGAATTGGAGGAGAGAATATGGTGAGTGTGAGAAAGGAAGAGTGAGCTTAAATAGAGATGTGTGGGTTAATGTGGAGATTATCGACTTGATTTTGGATTGGAGAAAATTAAAAAGATGAGTAAGTGAGTTAAATGTGCAGCCATGGATTTATCACTCACAAATGAAAGAGGGAAGAGTGTTTTGGGTAAATAAGAAAATTGATGGAAGATAATGATGAGGTTTTGTATGTTTCTACAGATACCACTGAACCGAACGGACCCTTTGGGGAAGGGTCTGACGGGGTCTGAGAGAGAACGGGTTTAAATTTAAAAAATTAATTTTTTGAAGGAATTTCACGGACCCGGTCGGACCCCTTGGGAAAGTGTCCGACGGGTTCCGTACATGTCTGTGACCAAATTTTTGAATTTTTGTAGAATGGGACAATTTAGTCTCATGACATGGTGTTTTTATGACTCAAAATTATGAGGAACAATGTTTCATAAACATTTGACTGTAATTTGACGCTCGTGGTTAAGAGAGTGTACCTTTTAGCATTCTAATTTATGGTTTGCCAAACATGAGCAATAGTCCATGCATCATATAAAAAGTCCTATCATAGTTCACCAAATATAGTTAGCATAATCAAAGAAAGAAACAAACATAAGTATTTAAAGTATTTTACATAACACCATTGTTTTGAACTTTGGAACAAAGTTCACGAGTACCCATTCATGCTATCTAGCTTCACTTCCCTTTCTTTTTCTTCATCTTGGTGAGAAATCTTCCAAGACATTTGTACACTCCTTTTGTTTGTTTGAACTCAGCGGAGGTATTAGGGATTTCGGGTAATCTATTTAGATAGTCTAAAGGGGGAAGCCTAGAGCTAGGTAGACCATCATTTTCACTACCCAAGGATGAGGAACTAGCCGGATGTTGTGGTCTTTTTCCTATACCTCTAGATTGGGATGTTAAAGGTCTTGTTACCCTTTGATCACTAATTGAGGTCATAACACGATCAACAAGGTGATACATTCCTTGACATCCACTAGGGCTAGGAGGGATAGGTGCAATTGAGTGGTAGAGGCGAGTGAGCAACATACCATATGTAAGAACGAAAGTGGGTAGACTTCGGACATGAGACATCCGATTTGCAATATAGTAAGCAAGATTAAAAGGTTTTCCTATTTCAAGACAATATAGCATGTAACATTCACATGCATGTATGTGGTCTTTGTTTCCTACCAAACACATAACATTGCATCGCAAAATCCTTTCTCATTTCTCATATTTATCCTTAAGCTCTTTAGCTTCTATACCATATGGGTCCTTTTGGATGATTTTTCTTGTGTCCGAAATACGAGTTTCATCAACACGACATTTGAAGAGAGTAGATTTAACTAGATCATTGTCATCTAATCTACTATTATATTTATGTTGGGCATCCCTAGGTATGTTAGTATTTTCAAGAGCAGTAAGAGAGTGAAGGTCAGAGTAGAAACATGCTCATTGGTTTGGTATCCTAAGGGTGCGAGCAAATTGGTCTAATGAGTATGAGTAGTTAGTATCATTTGCTCTAAAGTTCACAAATAAGACGTGGTTTTAATCAAAAGTTCCCTTATTGACATATAGAAATCTAGAACGAATTTGGGACAGATTTGTTCATCCATGTCCAAGAGACAATCAAAGTTGATTTTTGAGAAAACTTCATGAATGTCGGTATTATCCGTGAAGGAGTTATGAACAAGGAGGCACTCATGGAAAGTGCGATTTTCTAATTCTCTATACAATTCTCTTTGACTAGAGGTGATATGTTTTGACTTGTGAAACTTAGGGATGTAACTAGCGGTATCTTTGTGGTCATAGGTCCTTGCGGGAGGTTGTTTGTCCTAAGGAAAAACTTTATCAAGTTAGTCAAATTCTTTGAAATTTAAGCAATCTCGTGCCTAGTGTGTGCCTATATGCAACATATGTGAAGGTGCGGTTATCTCGACCCAAAAATTAGTTTTTGAAAGTATAAAGAATGCATAGTTTTGAGGTAACCCAAACGCTCCTTATTTTAACTTTAGCTTCAAATGAACGTACTCGAAAGTGCATATTGATTATCCAATTCCTTTAGCGTTCATGAGACTTTATGCCATGATTAAAACTTGTTCTTGGATATTTTTCATTTGCAATGTTTGAAAAACGGATTTAGCAAGACCTAATTAGTGAGAAGGTTTTTTCAAGAATTTTCTTAGGGGTTCTAGCAATTCCTTGTAATTTGTTCATGGGTTTATGCATACAAAGTTTTTTTATATTGTAATCAACAAATGTAAAGGCTAATTTTACTAACCCAAGTGAATCCCTAAATTCAATTTTGTGCAATTCAAATAGAATCCTAGACTCAGATTCAAGGTAATGTAGAAGTATAAGAATTGAAATTGGACAGAGATACTTAAAATGATTGATTAACACAAAAAACTTGGTTGGTTTTGCCTTAGAATTGATAGAGATATGAAAAATTGGTGGTTTGTGGTGTTTTTGGTCGTGTTTCTCAGAGATATGAGTTTTGTGCTTGTGTTGTGTGAGTTTGTTTAACTGATATGCAGTTATCCAAAGTCTTAGACCCATGGACCCTTCCACGGACCCAAAGGGAAAAGGGTCTGACGTGGTTCGGCATGTCTGATGACAGAATACTTCTTAATTTAGCAAGAAATTTCCATTAATCCTAATCCTAATATTAAAAGGTTAAAGGGCTCACGTTTAAGTGGTTTAGTCAAGATGTCGGCTATATTATCTTCTAGAGAAACCTTTTCAATAGAAATATTACCTTTTTAGATGTTGTAACGAAGAAAATGATGTCGAGTCTCGATATGTTTGGTTCTAGCATGCAACACGGGATTTTTTCTAAGATGAATAGCTCCTTTGTTGTCGCACAAGATTGTAACGTCTTCCAACATAATACCGTAATCGACAAGAGCTTGTTTCATCCATAAATCTTGTTGACATGCTTACCCTTCCGACACATATTAGGCTTCGGTTGTCTAGATGGCTAATGAGGTTTGCTTCTTTGAGAACCAATAGGTGACACAACATCCGATAGATGTACACACACTACTTGTGCTTTTTCTATCGACGTAGTCACCAGCGTGGTCTGAGTCCGCATAGACAACGGTTTCCATTCCCATGCCCTTTGGATACCATAATCCAAGGTGAGTTGTTCCCTTGATCTATCTAAAGATTCTTTTGACCACTTCAAGATGTGACATATTCGGGTTATCTTGGAAACGTGTACACATACAAATACTAAACATTATATCTGTCCTACTAGCTGTTAGATAAAGTAAACTACCAATCATACCACGATATTTTGTACTATCGACATAATCATTTATCCCGTCTTTGGTTAGTTTAGTTTCGGTGGACATTGGAGTGTTAGTTGGCTTAGATTCTTCTAGTCCAAATTTCTTATGCATTTCTTTTATATATTTGGATTGGTTAAAGAAGATTCCGTCTTCCATTTACTTAATTTGTAAACCCAAGAAAAAGTTAAGTTTTCCCATCATGCTCATTTTAAATTCGTCATCCATGATTTTAGAAAATCCGTCACAAAGTTCTTGACATGTAGACCCGAAGACAGTGTCATCGACATATATTTGAACAATTATTATATGTGACTCCTTTTTCTTAGTGAACAATGTACTGTCCACTAGACCCATTGTATATTTGTGTTCAATTAGAAATGACTTAAGTCGGTCATACCATCCCGTGGGTGCTTGCTTGAGACCATAAAGAGCCTTTTTTTGTTTATAAATGTGATTTGGTTTTTCATAGTCTTTAAAACAGTAAGGTTGTGCAACACACACTTCCTCATTTATAAAACCATTTAGAAATGCACCTTTTACATCTATTTGATAAAGTTTAAAATCGTGTCGCATACGCAAGTAAAATCCTTATGGACTCAAGGCGAGCAACCGAGGCATAGGTTTCATCATAGTCAATACCATCTTGTTGATTATAACCTTGAGCAACAAGTCTATCTTTGTTTCTCGACACAATACCATTTTCATCTAATTTATTACGAAAAACCCATTTTGTCCCGATTACCATTTGATTTTTAGGTCTAGGTACTAAGTACCAAACATCGTTTATTACAAATTGATTTAATTTTTTTTTGCATAGCAAGAACCCAACTTTCATCAATTATGGCTTCATCAACATTTTTAGGTTCTATCTAAGACACAAAGAAAAAGAAATTACTTTCGATTTGAGCTTCATACCTTAAGGTTCGTTCATTTAATTTATCGATAACATTTTATAAAGAATGTCCTTTTGATTCTTTAATGATTAAAGGTTCATCCTTTAATGGTTCATTTCCCTTGTTCTTTTCAAAATCATTCGGATGAACATTAGTTTGGCCTTCAACTAGATCATCATCTACCAAAGGTGATGTTCTAGAGGGAGGTGATCTTTCGTCGAAGGTTATGTTCAACGATTCCTCGACACACATGGTTTGTTTGTTTAATACCACATAAGCTTTGCTATTTTGAGAATATCAAAGAAATACTCATTCGTACGACTTTGGGTCGAACTTAGTGAGATAATCCTTAGTGTTAAGATTAAAATATTTACTTCCAAAAACTTTTAAATAACCAATTGTTGGTTTTCATTCTTTTAATATCTCATATGGAGTTTTATTTAGAAGTGGTCTAATTAAAACCTGATTTAAAATATAAGTTGAGGTATCAACCGTAAGACACCAAAAAATTTTCGGTATATTTGACTCGTTTAACATTGTTCTACTCATTTATTGAAGTGTTCTATTTTTTTGTTCAACTACCCAGTTTGATTGAGGTGTTCTTGGAGCCGAGAAATTGTGAGTGATACCTTTGGTGTCACAAAAGGCTCCGAATTGCACTTCATTCTCACTCCCGACCATGATCCGTTCGAATTGACACAATTCGACAATTTAATTGATTTTCAATTTTCTTACTTAAAATATCAAAATGATCAAATGCTTCATTTTTGCTTTTCAAAAAAACTTTGTCTAGGTAAATCTCGAATAGTCATCCACGATAACCAAGGTGTAGAAATTTCCTCCGAAACTTTGTATGGCGGATGGACCAAACAAGTCCATATGTAGGAGTTCTAAACACTTGGTTGTGGTGACCACATTTTTAGCATTATGGCTTGTATGTGTTTGTTTACCAATTTTATATGCATCACAAAAATGTTGATCATATTTTACTTTTTGTAAATTTTTCACAAGATCTTTGTTAGCCAAATTTTGTAAAATACCCATGTTTCTATGACCAATTCGTCTATGCCAAAGGTGAAAGTTTATGGACTTATATTTAATAGTCGTGTGTTTGGATCGAACTCGAGATTACGGGATTGCACACAATACGTATAGAGTTAATTTATTTAATGAATATATTTTATATTTATTAAATTAAATCGAGCTATAACTTTAACGTTCGTCAAATAATTAAGAGTTAAGTTTTAACGAACGTTGTGGAATAAAATAGAAGAGGAAAAGAAAAGTCCGGAACACCCCTTAAGGGGGTGTTCGGCCGTCGGTTGGAGAAAGGGGGGGGGAGGAGGAAAAATTCCTTATATTTGTTTACTTGGGCTACAAGTATTTTAGGCATATATAAACATCCCCTTACCCTCATAATTCAACATACTACAATCTCTCTTTCTCTTCTCTTTTGCGATCGCAAGCCGAAACCCAAAAGGGGGTTTCGGTTGGTTTTTCGATTAAGCTATAATCAAATCCTAGCCCCTCTCTAGGATTGTTGGGTTGATTTTCCACTTGACGTTGAAGCTCGGTTTACACGTACTAGCATAACGGTTAACTCGTTGTAATACGTGTGTACAAGAACGTAATATAGTCTTACTTTAGACTATATCTTGGTCATTCGGTATAAACCCTTATTTGGTGAATTTGTTCTTGTTCGTGGGATTTTCTTTGCAAAAGGTACGTAACCCTAATTTGATTAATATAATTGTGTTAATTATGATCTTGTTAAATCGTTTATGCTATATGTTCTTTATCTTGTTTAGGGTTTTAATAATTGTTATGGACTATATAAACCTTTAGTGGCATCGAGAGCTGTTTTAACATGTTATAATTATTGAATATTTAAAGTTTTTTAACTAATAATTGTTTTGAGTTAAAACTACATGTTTTTTAGGTTTTGCAAAAAATCAGGGTTTTGTTTTTTATGTTGGTTGATTTTTTGGCCGAATTTTATAAAAATAATAATTTTGAAACCCTAAATTACATGTTGTATAATTTTAGATTAAATTGCATGATTAATTGTTATGTCATATAGATTATTGGTTACGATCCGTAGAGATTTAATTGTTATGATATGTGGGTGGATCCATGATGAACATGCATGTTTTTTCATGGATCGTAAACTTGAATGTGCTACGTGTTTATTTTGTTTCAACAAATCTAGAATTAAGGAAGACTTTTTATGTACATAAAACCCTAGATT
This sequence comes from Glebionis coronaria, assembly GCA_025667525.1. NCBI lineage: Eukaryota > Viridiplantae > Streptophyta > Magnoliopsida > Asterales > Asteraceae > Glebionis > Glebionis coronaria. Next base: position 73,488,804 of record CM046874.1, read on the forward strand.
TTAAACGTTGTATGCATACGGCTATTTGATTTATTTATTGCACACATAAATGGTTATTATGTGTTTATGATTTAGCTTTTTTTATACCTTATTGGTTTCATGCGTTTTAATTGTATGTTGTAAACAAGGGTAATTTTTTAAGAAAACTAATATGGACTAAATCATATTAATATTAAGATTTGTTTTGAGACCTAAATTACATAGAATTACGTTGACTGATGATTTGCAATAATAATTTAACAGCCTACTCAATTTTGACAAACTACAAAGCGGGTATAACGTGTTGCTGGTCAAGTACCCGACTAAGGAAGGAGGTTACATCATTTGTCGCTGACCAAATTCCCGGCTCGCCTGTGCGTCAAAATTAGAATTACCTACGATTATTATTTGTATTACACCTTAAGGTTGATTTACCGTAAATTCACATCCGAAACACAATGAATAAGGTTATTGCTTTGTGCTTTAGCCAAGGTCTAGAAAAAGTACGTTGTGAATAGTTGTGGGTAAAATCTTTTATTGGTTGTAACCAAAACCTCAACATAATATATGGAGAAATTTAGTCTCGTGAAAAAATTTACTAAATGTTTTATTAAACTTATGATATGGAGATGTATGCATGCTTCTCCATGCATTGATTTTGACATCAAATCTATACCCATAAAATTTAAGTCGAATGCCATCTAATTAACGGACACTTGAAGTTACAATCTCGTCATATGAGATTTGGATTATGTTGTGATGGAGAGAAAACTTTTCATAAAATGAGAATTCGCGTGATAAGTTTTACGTTATTTAGATTAGACGACTTAATTAAGTTACTTAGTGAGATCTGGAAACTTAAGGCATTCATAGGGGATGAAACATGTTTACAATGAAAAATGTTTTTTGGCAATGTAAGTCCCTAAAATATCTAGAAATTGGAAATTGTTTGCCAATAAATTGTTCGACAAGTTACTATGTTGAATACATTCATTACTAGCAGATCAACTGATGTAATGGATTTATGTCAATATAGATTCTAGTTTCAAGGAAAATACTATGGTAAATTATTTATCGGGGTAAGTTTTTTTTCTTGAAAGTATTTATCGAAAATACTAATATTTTGAACTTATTTCTATAGAAATGGCTCAACCCGACAATAACGCTTTAAGTTCCGCGTTCAAAACGTTTTTTAATCGTACAGAACTTACTGGCCCAAACTTCAATGATTGGTATCGCTCACTAAGAATTGTATTGAGAGTAGCGGGTACTATTGATATCTTGTCCACGGCCGTCCCGGCCGATCTTGCTGAAGGAGTTTCTGAAGCCGATAGGCTCGACCATAGCGCTGAATTAAAGAAACATTCTGATGTCTCTTGTTTAATGCTTGGAAAAATGTCACCTTCTCTACAAAAGAAGTTTGAGCTATTTCCTCCTATGCGCATGCTTGAAGAACTCAAGGCAATGTTTGAGAAGCCCCAAGTTGTGGAGATCTACGATTTAGTAGATGCTTTTCATAGCTGTAAGCAAACCCCTGGAAAATTCGTAAGTGCACATTACATGGAAATGAGAGGTTACATGGAACAGCTCATTGCACTTGGGAAACCCTATGACCATGATATGGCGATTAACTTGATCAATAGGCCCCTTAACAAGGACTTTAATGATTTTGTTAGGAACTATAATATACATTGCACGGGGAAGACAATTAATGATTTGCATGCAATGCTCGTTGTCTATGAAAAGGGGTTAAAGGACAAGACATCTACCTCTACTCCTTCTGTACTAATCATACAAAACGGTAAAGTGAGTAAGCTAAAACCGCAAGCGAACAAGAAGAAAGGCAAAGGAAAAGGTGATAAGGGAAAGCAAGTTGCGACTTATCAAAAGCCTAAGCAGAACTTTGCCAAGAGGAATCAATCTCAGAAGGATGAGACTTGTCACCATTGCAGAGCAAGTGGTCACTAAAAGAGGAACTGCCCTCTTTACCTCGAAGTGTTGCGAGAAATAAAGAAGAAGTCTGAGTAGAGCACTGCAGATTCAAGTACTTTATTTATGATTGAATTATTTAATTTGACATACAAACTAAATTTCTGGATATATGATACGAGATGCGGTATTAACATTAGTAATACACTGCAGGGATTTAAGTTGGAAAGAAAGTTATCCTATGGGGAACAATATCTGCAAGTGGGAAATGGAGCACAAGCAGTTGTTGAAGCTATAGGAACGTTTAATCTAGTTTTACCTTCGGGTTTAATACTGATTTTAAGCGATTGTCATTATGCACCTTGAATTATTAGGGGTGTTATTTCCTTTTCTTGTTTGTTGAATCTTGGATTTATTCACACTATTGATAATAACAGAATTTCTATTTTCAAAGATGGTATTTTCTATTTTAATGCAATTAAAGTGAATGGTGTGTTTGAAATTGACATGCATGATAATTCCAAGTATAATAATAATTCTGTCTTTAGCATGAATAAGAAGAGAAAGTTAGACAAGAACTCTTCTTATCTTTGGCATTGTAGACTTGCCCATATTGGAAAGACTCGCATAAAAAAGCTTCAACGTGAAGGTCTTTTGGAAGATATCAATGAATAATCATTTGACAAATGTGAGTCTTGTATCTTTGGAAAGATGACCAAGAAACCTTTTAATAGTAGTATTGAAAGGGCTACTGATCTACTTGGTTTAATACACACTGATGTGTGTGGACCACTTAGACATATGTCAAGTAAAGGTGCTAGCTACTTCTTAACATTTACGGATGATTATAGACTTTATGGTTATGTTTGTTTACTTAACCATAAACATGAGGTACTTGAAAAATTCAAAGTGTTTAAAGCAGATGTAGAATTGCAACTATGAAAGAAGATTAAAGCTCTTCGTTCTGATAGAGGTGGTAAATATTTAAGTCAAGAGTTTAAAGGTTATCTAAATAAGAATGGAATTGTTTAGAATCTTACTTCTCTCTATACTTCACAACAAAATGGTGTATCTGAAAGGAGAAATCGTACACTATTAGATATGGTGCGATCTATGTTTAATCTTACAACTTTATCATTATCCTTTTCGGACTATGCTTTAGAATCTGTTTTTCGCATTTTAAATATGGTTCCCACGAAGAAGGTCGATAAGAAACCATATAAACTATGGCATGGAAAAAGCCATACTTGTCTTATTTAAAGGTCTGGGGTTGCAAGGCGTATGTGAAACGTGACTCAGGTATAAACTCCAACAACGATCTATGAAATGTATTTTTGTAGGATGCCCTAAGGAAACTATAGGTTACTACTTTTATTATCCACCTGAGAACAAAGTAATTGTTGCTAGGCATGGAGAATTCCTTGAAAGTGATCTTGTAAATCAAGAATTTAGTGGGAGAAATTATGATCTTCAAGAGAGTCATATAGATACATTGCCTTCTAATGAAAATACTAGCGAAATAATTCCTGTAGAACCAGAAAGTCTGGGAGTTCCACCGGAAATAATTCCTCTGCGTAGGTCTGAAAGGATCAAAAACGCTACTAGCAATCTATGTCTTAACATAGAGAATGATGATGACGAAGTAAGGGATCTTAGAGAACCTGCTAATTATAAATCTTCCATGCTTGATCCTTAAAAGGATAAGTGGATGGTTGCTATGAATGAGGAAATGAAATCCATGAAAGTAAATGATGTTTGGATTCTTGTGGATTCACCACCAAATGCTAAAATAGTGAAACATAAGTGGATATACAAGAAGAAAGCTGACATGGATGGCAAAGTAAAACCCTATAAAGCTCGTTTAGTAGCTAAAGGTTTCACTCAAACTTTTGGCGTAGACTACGAGGAGACTTTTCTCCTGTGGCAGCCTTAAGAGCTATTAGGATTCTCATAGCTATAGCAGCATACTATGACTATGAGATATGACAAATGGATGTTAAAATTGCCTTCTTGGACGGTCGCTTAGATATAGACATCTATATGCAACAACCAGAAGGCTATGTTGATCCTAAGTATCCAAAACGCGTGTGCAAACTTCAAAGAATGGTTTGAAGCAAGCATCACGTCAATGGAACAAATGATTTGATGAAGAAATCAAAAACTTTGGGTTTATTCAAAATCATGATGAGCCATGTGTATATCGCGAAGCTAGTGGGGGTGATGTAGTACTCCTAATTTTATATCTTGATGACATATTAATCGTGGGAGGTAACATTCCAAGACTTAAAGAGGTTAAGGATTATCTTGGTAAATGTTTTTCTATGAAGGATTTAGGAGAAGTTACATACATTCTAGGAATTAAAATCTAATCGAGATAGGAGTAGATGGTTATTTGGTCTTAGTCAAGATGCTTATATTGATAAAATATTGAAGAAGTATAATATGCATATTCCAAAAAAGGTTTTCAACCTATGGAACTTAAGTATAATCTAAGTCATGAGATGGATGCATCAACTCCTGAACAGGAGGCATACATGCGGAAGGTGCCTTATGCTTCAGCTGTAGGATCTATTATGTATGTTGTAAGATGCACAAGGCCTGATGTGGCGTTTTTTCAGAACTTGGTCAGTCGTTACCAACAGAATCCAGGGAAGCTCCACTGGACTGCTGTTAAACATATTCTAAAGTATTTGAGGAGTACGAAAGATATGTTTTTGGTATTTAGAGGGAAACTAGACACATAACTGAATGTAACATGATTCTGTGATGCATCATGGCAATGTGATAAAGACGATACAAGGCTCAGACGGGTTACGTGTATGTTATCAATGGAGGAGCAGTTGACTGGAAGAGAAAGAAGCAGACAACGATTACAATCCATGCTAGTCAATCCGAGTACATGGATGCTTCAGAAGCTGCAATAGAAGTTGTTTGGATTAGGAAGTTTATTGGAGATCTTGGAGTGATGCCTTCAATTAAAGAACCTATTGATATGTATTGTGACAATTTTGCTGTAATCATATTCGAAAATGATTCTGGAGTCATGAAGGGAGCCAGACACCTTACACGTAGATATCACTACGTCCGAGAACAAGTCAAAGCTCATGAAATCAAATTATTAAAATTTCACACAGATGATAACGAAGCTGATCCTTTAACTAAAGCGTTGCCTAAAGGAAAGGTTATTTAACATGCCAAAAGCATTGGGCTTCAATTAGCTAGTGATTTCATGAAATAAATCTGTGATTAGTATTTGGGTAAAGGATGTTAAGACATTATTATTTAATGAAATAAAGTTTAATTTACGTTTATTCTTGTTATTTAATTTTATATCCTATTTTACATGTTTTAATGCATGAATATTTTTGTATTATAAATGTCCGTTGTCAATTAATAATATGGGAGTGTTATTAAATTAAGACAAATCGAAATTGCGATAGAGTATACTTGAAAGTATATTGATAGATTTTGGATGATATTCGATGAATCGAATATTGGACTTATCCCAACTATATGATTATACTTTATGGATCTTTGTCGTTAAGTATATCATAAATAGTTATCCTTAGACCTGAGATACTAGAAACTGTCATGGATCTAGTGCATCTTTGTGGAATAATCTAACGCTAAATGTAACTGGTAGCTATAAGGGTTATTTCCAGAAGTGTTGCAAAATTCATAAGTGATGCTTGTAGTCAATACAAAATTTATTTCCTCCGATTTATTTTGGAGTTTAATACAGGTGGGCCCCTCCTGGGATTCGTAAGATGTTTGTGTGGCCGCACCCAAATGTGTTTTGGTAATCTTGTTGAATCTGTAAACTTGTCTCATTCGTCACGGAGATCAACAAGTTATATATTGACTTTCTCACTCTGAGTTACTTTGGTATTGAAAAGTCCTACGCATTACCCTTGTGATATTTCTAGAACATTTGATTGATACATTCAAGATGAAGATGGAAATCTTGCTCGAGTTAACATTAAACAAGCTCATGGTAGGTAACTTGTGCAATTCTACATGAATCAAACTTGTGATAACTAGAATGTAACTAAGTTTTGATTCTTAAGTGATTCAAACTTTATTCCAGGTTTCTTCGCAAGATACGCGTGATATTGCCAGAAAATTTAGAGTGATGCTCTTTAGTACTCACACTCGTGAATGGAACTCCTTCCAATGTCAACCTCAAACAACACTGCGGCAGGTGACATAAAAGATTCTATAAGAATCAAGCTTGTGACAACTAGAAAAATGGACGACTTTAATCAGACGGATAATGATTCACTCTTTACGGTCGTAGTCTGCTTTGAGACGATCGATTAAAGAGAAATAGCTAGTACACCTCGGAAACCCTGCCAAGGAGGTTCTCAATTGAATCTACCCATCACATGTACGATACTCAATGCCGTCTAGTGGTCTTCACCGACCGGAGGTAAAACGCTACCGAATTAATGGGAAATGTTCAAAGCTATTTTGTCCGTGTCTATTTATGTTGCCGCATATCAAGAAGGTGGTCCTGATGTACTAACCGAAGTCGTCTCCAAATGTTCATACTAAAAGTTAAAGACTTCCGCTACTCTGATAATCAACTGTGCTTCAAGGTCTAACTAGAACCAAGTATTTATGAGAGATTGTTAGCTTTCGAAATCAGCTTAGTATGAACTGTTGGGTCGAAATTATGAGTTGATGCGTCAAAAACAACAAAATAAGAAGACAAGGACTAGAGTGTGCAAGTCGAAATTCTACAAGCTGGTGGAGTCTTTTTATTACTTTGATAGCTTACTTTGTAAGCTATGTCTCTATTATATAAAGAGACATAAACATAGGTTTTTTTACATAATATTCATAAGTTTCTTACACAATGTAAACCTAAAGTTGAGTTCGTTTATCTAGGCATGAGATTCAATGTATACACGCCTAGGGTTACTTGTAATCGTTTGTTTTTAATCAAGTAATCCTTGGGAAGTAATTTGTCTTGTTTGTTAAACGCCTTGTTTAATCAATGTTCTAATTCCGCTATGTTTGTTACATATGTACGTTGGTTATCCTAGTAAGCTTAAACGATCCATGTATTTTGGTTTCATCAATTGGTATCAGAGCAAGTGAATCTCGATGTTAGGATCTAACAAGGTGTTCGAGTCGAAGTACGAAGAATGAAGCTTAAAAATCTGTATATGTTTTTAAGTTCGTCTTTTTTAGCAGCTATTTTTAAACAGCGATATCTCCTTCGTAAACCGTTGGATCATTCTGAAGTTCTCGTTGTAGGTCCTCGACACATGTGTCTTGAATCTCACCGGAGCGATCGTTGATTTGAGCAGATATGAGGGAGTTATAGCTCGAAGAAGTTGGCTGCATAAAAAAGGTAAAAAGTTTCTGTTTTTGTTTTTATTGAATAAGAATTAGGGTTTCTTCTCCTAAGCCCGAGATCGATTTGTAACAGAAAAGATGTTCCAAATGGTTATGTTTTCATGGTATTAGATTCTCAAATCTTAGTTTAGGGTTTCGATTTTCAAAATCGTTTTTAGGGTTTGTTATAAACCCTAGATCTGATAACAAGTTCTATGATCTATATGAGCACTAGAGTGTGTACATTGTTGTGATAATGTAGCAGGTCGATAGAGGAGAACCCAAATCGTTTTTAAGGTTCTTATTTGGTGTGTAGATTAAAGTATGATAGAGACAAGATGTTGTTATTCTATGCCAAGAATACAACGTGATATCAAAGGAAAGTATACAACGTTGTGATGTGAACGTGAGAATCATTGGATTATTATTAAACAAGTGAAAAATATGTGTTGATCCCAAACTTAGATCGATTTAGCTTTATGTATACGAGATTAGATCAAGTAATACACTTAGATAAACCTTTGTATATGTATATGATAATCTAAGTGTTATGCGGAATTAACACTTAAACAAGAACACACAAGATATAAACAAACTTTCACTTTGATTAACGATATCAAACTTGCTTACAATGAAAGTAGTTTACGTATGAAAACTTATATTGAACATTAACCTAAAGGTCTTCTTTTATAGACATAAGAAGCCTTGTACAATAATTTAGTATCAACTATTCTAGGTAAAGATAAATATAGAAAATACATTGTTGTTCCTATCTTTACTAGAAGTAATCTAGAATACAATAAACGCGTAGATTATATCTTCCCATCAGTGCTTGTCTTCAATGTATCAACGCTTGACTTTGTCTTGTCAACGCTTGATCTGTCAGCGTTTGTTTTACTCCTGTCAACGCTTGTTTTACTCTTGTCAGCGCTCAAGTAGACTGGCTATAATTTATTCCCAACAATCCTCCCCTAAACTTGATACCTACTCCAGTGATCAAGTTTCTAAATAAACATTAAGGACTAGGAGGAATCTTACAAACCTTCTCATATTGGTAATAAATAAATCTGATCAAGTCTTTTACACGTCACTTGAATAATCAATTTCCAGCTGAGTGTTCTTCATCTTCTCCAAGATTTCCTTGGACATGAAATACTGACCATCCACAAGTAGATACTCAGCAAACTTTGTAGAACTCAAATAATAAACACCAGCAGCTGAATACAATCTCCATTGAAGACCACTGAGATCATCTTCAAGATCCTTCCAAATAGCAAGATCCTCATCTTTTGGTCCACACATTCTCTTGAATGTGGACCACAGTTTTATTCCATTTACTGAAGTTGGTGCTTCAGTCTCATACTTGGCCTCTAATAACCTCCATAGGTCTACCAAGTCTTCTCTGTCAAAACTTGCAAACAAAGATATAAGGGTGGTAAAAGTGTGAACCTCTTTTCCATACATGCCAATCTTCCAAAACCCACATTCGTCTTCTTCATAGCTTACAATTGGGGTTCTGGAATCAAGTGGTAACACTTGTACCAAATCTGAAGCTTCTAATGGTGAGAGCTTGAGGCTCTTTCTTATGACAGCTTCACTTGGATATAATGGATCCATATATTTGGGAAACTCAAGAGGAATTCCCTTTTTCACTGGTCTGGGAACAAACATTGCCTTCTTGAGCTCCATTTCCTCTGCAAGTTCTTCTTTTCGTTCATCAGAAAGAAGTCTTAGAGTGTTTGCTTCCTGCACCCTAACCCAAATGGGATAAGCTCTACATTCTAACTCATCAAATGTCAACCCAGCTAATTTCTTGTAAGTCCACCCTGTTCCATGACATCTGAGCAGCATCAAGTACAACTCCTTTCTATCCCTTCTTAAATTGAGAGAACATTGCTTGCTTTGTGTTTCAGTATGACCTTGCAATCCTTTTGTACTCTGACAAGAATCTCCAAACCCCATATCTGATCTGAAATGGTCAAATGTGGATTCTCTATACACCTTTCTTCCCAAGCATGGTACATCTGAACCACCTCTGGCATATCAAAATCAACCTGTAATTTCAACTCTCTCAATTTCTCCTTGGCCAGCTCATCACCATACTCAAGTCTCTCTGGTTGTTCTATGATCATAACACTTGAGTCTGAACTAGCTCCATCACTTTCTTCTTGCTCTTCTGAAGTGACAACAAAAGGTGATTCACCCACCTTTTTCTTTTCTTGTTCCACAATTTGTGCAGCCAACTTTCTATCAAATTCAATTTGAGCTGCATTCTTTGGAACAACCTCTTCTACCATAATACCCTTACCCTTATCTAATGGATCAATTGTTGGTAAGGTAGATGGTGATACCTGTGAAGAAACCTCCTTGATGATGGATGATGACTGGAATACATCACCCTCATGTGCAGGTCTGTCAACGCTCACTTTTGCTTTGTTAGCGCCCAAACTACTCATGTCAGCGTTCAACTCTGTCTTGTCAATGCCCAATGTACCTGTCTCAGCGCCTCTTGCAATTTCCTCCAACATGGCTGTAAATGACAAATTTAAGTTGGTAGGAGCAACTAGAGACATATCAAAACCTGCTTGTTTCTTCAAACCAGTAAGGGCTTCAGCTACGCCCAAAGATTCTTCATCAAATGAATCTTTTCCACTCTCAACAAAAGGTTCTGTAGCAGCTTCATGTGAGCCTTTATCACTCAAATTAACAGGCTCAGTAGCAGCTTCCTCCCCTTTGTAAGAATCCTCCTCAGATACAAGGACCCTTGTCTGCCTTCTCCTGGACTCAACTGTTTCCAAAATAACAATCCTCTCCCTCAATTGCTTGAGTTCAAGGCCTTGTATGCTGACAACTTGTACCAAGTCTGCATTTTGCTTTTGCAAGCTCATGCAGACTGCCGTCAATTCCATCAAAGTCATTGGTTCCAATCTGCCCTCTTCTAAAATGGGTATTTGACCTCCCAAGTCAGATTCATTGGGCATGGATGAGGTCTTAATTATGGTGGGACTGCCTTGGCCAGCTTCTAAGCCAGAACCAATAGTCCCAGCCTCATCCATAGCACCAACCACACTTGTGGTGGTGGTTCTCTCTGCTACATGGCTAGGACCACTAGAGGAGAACACTCCAATAGTCCTTTGGCGTTTTTGTAACCTATATTGTGTTGGTGGGGATGATGATGTGGATTGGGTGGATGTGGGTTGGTTAAGGGGTGTTTGGGTCTGTGAAGGTAGTGTGTCAACGTTTGAAATAGGCACATCAACGCCAACATTTAACGTGTCAGCGTCGAAGGGTTCTTCGTCAATTTGCATATGTTGTGGTGAAGGTAATGGTTCTAGTATTGGGTCAATTTGAGGTTGGGGGTCAGGTTGGGGTTGAGCTGCCTCAATAACAGCAATCATAGCTAGGGTTAGGGGTAGGTCACGATGGGGTGGTGAGTTCATCTTCATAAAAATTGCTTTCTTTTGCACAGGGATCTCATAAAAATCATCATGATCCCTTGTGCAGTATCCTTGGACATCAAAAACCATTTGTAAAAATCTGGGATAAGCTAAAGTCATTTTGTTCCCTTTATTTTTACACATGCCCTCAAAAATCATTTTGGAATAATTAAATTTTTGCCCAGTAGCAATGCACACAATAGCACTGGCAATAGATCTATTGATCTCATTGTGTGCAGTACACTTGGGACTCAAACATTGTAGGAGGACATGTATTAGGTACTTCCAGGCTGGGGGAAACTCCTATTTATGATATTTATTTAAAGTCCTTCATCAGGAAAAGGATAACCCAAATCCCTTAGTCCTTGTTCTATTTCACTAATGGGAAGGGTGGTTATACCATCAGCATCATCAAGATGCAAAGCTTGGCGTACCAAAGCTTCAGTAACCACCCAAGTTCTCCCATGAACAATAGAAGATAATGTAGTCACTCTATTAACTGTTGAGGAACTGACAGTGTTCCAAAACTGTTTAATATGTGTGACATGAACGAGTGGTGCATGAGAAAGAGCATACCTAATAGGAGATGCGTTCAAATACGCCACCATTTGTGTGTATTGGGGAAACAGAGCATCATCAGCTTCAAGATACGCGATCATGTTGTGTTGGCTTCTGAACCCCAATTCCAAATCTAATGGTTTAAACTTTGGTGCCATTGTTGAAAGCTGTGAAAATGATTGATAAAGATGAAGTTGATAATAGAAAATTGTGTTAGACAAGAATAATAGGTACCCTGTTTAAAAATAGGAGCCAAATATATAGAAGAAGAAAATGCATGTGATTGGCCCAAAAATAGGCAAGTATTTTCAAAATGTAATCATGAAAATATTGAAAAAGTATAAGTTTATCTCATGCATTAAATGAAAGATATCAACTCCCAAAATTACGGCCTAAAAATATGTCAAAAAGTAACAACTGGGTAGGTCCCATTGAGTGTCAACGGTCAAAAATAACCTATCAACGCCCAACGGCTATATTCTTGTCAACGTTTGCCATAGCCATGTCAGCGTCTAAATTGGTCACAACAACGCTTGGAAAAATACTTGTCAACGTCCAAAAATAAAAATGTTTAAAAATGAAAAATGACCTTAACAAAGTAATTTATCCTAGAGAAGATAACCAAAAAGTTGATAATTATTATAGGGCGGCAAGCACTGTCCAGTTATGCACACTTGCTTATGCAAGATAGACATAACAGTCCTCTAGTGTCCCTTGCTAACCAAAACTCTTAACAACTAAGTTACCTTATAAAATCCCTTGTTACTCCCAGGTAAATCCCATGACAAAATCATTCCCAAGTCTCCCAACAGACCACAACCAATTCTAGGCCAAAAATGTCTTGGCAGCATGCATAGTATATCAACTTTGCATGATACAGTGCCTCATGATTTAGTATGTTGATCCCAAACTTAGATCGATTAGCTTTGTGTATACGAGATTAGATCAAGTAATACACGTAGAGAAACCTTTGTATATGCTTTATGAATCTAAGTGTTATGCGGAATTTAACACTTAAACAAGAACACACAAGATGTAAACAAACTTTCACTTTGATTATGAATGTCGAACTTGCTTACAATGAAAGATGTTTACGAATGAAAACTTATATGAAACTTAATAATAAACTTAAACCTAAAGGCCTTCTTTTATAGACATAAGAAGCCTTGTACAATAATCTACGTATCAGCTATTCTAGGTAAAGATAAATATAGAAAATACATTGTCGTTTCTATCCTTACTAGAAGTATTCTAGAATATAATAAACGTGTAGATTATATCTTCCATCAGTGCTTGTCTTCAATGTGTCAACGCTTGACTTTAACTTGTCAATGCTTGAGCTGTCAGCGCTTGCTTTGTTCTTGTCAACGCTTGAATTGTTCTTGTCAGCGCTCAAGTGATCTGGCCTTAATTTATTCCCAACAATCCTCCCCTAAACTTGATATCCACTCTTATGATCAAGTTTCTGAATAAGCATTAAGGACTAGGAGGAGTCTGACAAATCTTCTTATATTGGTAATGAATAAATCTGATCAAATCTTTTGCCACATCACTTGAATAATCTATTTCCAGCTGAGTGTCCTTCATCTTTTCCAAAACAGCCTTGGATATGAAATACTGAGCATCCACAAGTAGATACTCAGCAAACTTTGTAGAACTCAAATGGTATACACCAGCAGCTGAATATAACCTCCATTGAAGACCACTGAGGTCATCTTCAAGATCCTTCCATATTGCAGGATCCTCATCTTTTGGTCCACACATTCTTTTGAAGGTGGTCCAAAGTTTTATTCCATTAGCTGAAGTTGGTGCTTCAGCCTCATACTTGGTCTCTAGCAACCTCCAAAGGTCCACCAAGTCTTCTCTATCACAACTTGCAAATAAAGATATGAGAGTGGTAAGTGTGTACCTCCTTGCCAAATCTGCCAATCTTCCAGAATCCACATTCATCCTCATCATAACTCACAATTGGATTCCTGGAATCTAATGGTAACACTTGCACCATATCTGAAGCTTCTAATGGGGAGAGCTTAAGGCTCTTTCTTATAACTGCTTCACTTGGATATAGTGGATCCATATCTTTTGGAAACTCAAATTTAATTCCCTTCTTCACTGGCCTGGGAACCATCATAGCTTTCTTGATTTCCATTTCTTCTGCAAGTTGCTCCTTTCTTTCATATGAAAGAAGTCTGAGAGTGTTTGCTTCCTGCACTCTCACCCAAATGGGATAAGCCCTATTTCCAACTCATCAAATGTCAAATCCTTCAACTTCTGATATGTCCATCCAACTCCATGACATCTGAGCAACATAAAGTAGAGCTCCCTTCTATCCCTTTTCAACTCTGAGAGAATATTGCTTGCCTTGTGTTTCAAAATTACTTGGCAATCCTTCTGAACTCTAAGAAGAAGCTCCAAACCCCATATTTGATCTGAAATGGTCAAGTCTGGATTATCCATGCAGCTTTCTTCCCATGAATTGTACATTTGAACCACCTCTGGCATGTCAAAGTCAACCTGCAACTTCAACTCTCTCAGCTTCTCTTTGGCCAACTCATCTCCATACTCAAGCCTTTCAGGTTCTATAATCATTACACTTGAGTCTGAGCTTGCTCCATCACTTTCTTCTTCTGAAGTCACAACAAATGGTGACTTTTCCTTTTCATCTTGTTCTATCATTTGTGCAGCTAATCTTCTATCAAATTCAACTTGAGCTGCATCTTTTGGAACAATCTCTTCTACCATTTTACCCTTACCCTTATCTGATGGTGCAATGGTTAGTAAGGTAGATGGTAATACCTGAGTAGAAACCTCCTTGATGATAGATGATGAATGGGATACATCACCTTCATGTGCAGGTCTGTCAACGCCCAAATTTATCCTATCAGCGCCCAAAATACTTCTATCAGCGTCCAAATTTGCCTTGTCAACGCTCAAATATTTTCCCTCAGCGCCTTGTGTAACCTCTCTCAACATAGCTGTAAATGATAAATTTAAATTGGTGGGAGAGACTAAGGACGTATCAAAACCTGTTTGTTTCTTCAAAGATGTAAGGGCCTCAGCAACATCCATTGATTGACCATCTTGGCTGCCCTTATCACTCAGATTTATTTGATCTTCCTCCCCTTTGGAAGACTCCTCCATACCCCTCCTAGCATGATCACTTTCCAAAACAACAATCCTCTCCCTCAATTGCTTGAGTTCAAGGCCTTGTGAGCTGACAATTTGTACTAAGTCTGCATTTTGCTTTTGCAAGCTAATGCAGACTGTCGTCAATTCCATAAGAGTCATTGGTTCCAGTCTGTCCTCTTCTAAAATGGGGATTTGACCTCCCAAGTCAGATTCATTGGGCATGGATGAGGACTTAATGATGGTGGGACTGCCTTGGCCAGCTTCTAAGCCAGAACCAATAGTCCCAGCCTCATCCAGGTCACCAGCCACACTTGTGGTGGTGGTTCTCTCTGCTACATGGCTAGGACCACCAGAGGAGAACACTCCAGTAGTCCTTTGGCGTTTCATCAACCTATATTCAGGGGGTGTAGAAGATGGTGTGGAAGAATGAGTAGATGTGGATTGGTTAAGGGGTGTTTAGGATTGTGAAGGTTGTGTGTCAGCGTTGGAGATAGGCACATCAACGCCAACATTTGATGTGTCAGCGTCAAAGGGTTCCTGGTCAAGTTGCATGTGTTCAGGTGAAGGTAAAGGTTCAGGAATGGGTTCAAGTTGTGGTTGAGGGTCAATTTGAGGTTGGGGGTCTGGTTGGGGTTGTGCTGCTGCAATAACAGCAAGCATGGCTTGGGTTAAAGGTAAGTCTCTATGGGGTGGTGAATCCATCTTCATAAAAATAGCTTTCTTTTGCTCAGGGATCTTATAAAAATCATTGTGATCCCTTGAGCAGTAACCTTGATCATCAAAAACCATTTGCAGAAAACGGGGATAAGCTAAAGTCATTTTTGTCCCCTTGTTTTTACACATCCCCTCAAAAATCATTTTAGAATAGTTATATTGTTGCCCTGTTGCAATGCATACAATAGCACTGGCAATGGATCTATTGATCTCATTGTGTGCAGTACATTTGGGACTCAAACATTGAAGGAGGACGTGTATGAGGTACTTCCAGGCTGGGGGAAATTCCTGCTTATGATACTTGTTTAGAGTACCTTCATCAGGAAAGGGATATCCCAAAGCCCTAAGCCCTTGTTCTATTTCATTTATGGGAAGGGTGGCTATACCATCAACATCATCAAGATGCAAGGCTTGGCGTACCAAAGCCTCAGTAACCACCCAAGACCTCCCATGAACAATAGAAGTCAATGTGGTCACTCCATTAACTGTTGAGGAACTAACAGTGTTCCAAAACTGCTTAATGTGTGTGACTGGAATGAGTGGTGCATGAGAAAGAGCATACCTTAATGGGGATGCGTTCAAATACGCCACCATTTGTGTGTATTGGGGAAACAGAGCATCATCAGCTTCAAGATAAGCAATCATGTTGTGTTGTGATCTGAACCCCAATGCCAATTCTGCTGAGTTAAACTTTGGTGCCATTGATGAAAGCTGTTAATTTTAAGTGTAGAAGATGAAGTTGATAAGAGAAAAGTGTTAGAAAAGAATTATAGATACCCTGTTTAAAATAGGAGCCAAATTTATAGGAGAGAAAGAATGCATGTGATTGGCCCAAAAATAGGCAAAGATTTTCAAAAATCAATCATGAAAATATTGAAAAAAGTTATAAGTTATCTCATGCATTAAATGAAAGTAACAACTCCTAAAATTACGGCTTGAAAATATGTCAAAAAGTAACAACTGGGTAGGTCCCATTGAGTGTCAACGGTCAAAAATATCCTATCAACGCCCAACGGCTATAATCTTGTCAACGTTTGCCTAAAGCCATGTCAGCGTCCAATTTGGTCACAACAACGCTTGGAAAAATCTTGTCAGCGTCCAAAAATAAAAATATGTTAAAAAGTGAAAAATGACCTTAACAAGTAATTTATCCTAGAGAAGATAACCAAAAGCTGGTAATTATCATAGGGCGGCAAGCACTGTCCAGTTATGCACACTTGCATAAGCAAGATAGACATAACAGTCCTCTAGTGTCCCTTGCTAACCAAAACTCTTAACAACAAAGTTACCTTATAAAATCCTTGTTACTCCCAGGTAAATCCCATATCAAAATCATTCCCAAGTCTCCCAACAGACCACAACCAAGTCTAGGCCAAAAATGTCTTGGCAGCATGCAAAGTTGATATACTATGCATGCTACAGTGCCTCATGATTTAGTAAAACTAACTCATACTCACCTGTGGACACAATCTAGAATTGTGATAAGAGTATCATATGGATACCCAAAAATCCTAAAGGTTCCTAAAACCTCCCCTTAAACTATGATACAAAAAGTTTGCTAAAATCATGCATGAACATAAAAAATTTATGTCAAGATAGGAATGAAACATCCCAACCATCATCCATAAATAAAAACTTGTCCAAATGATTCTCCATTGATCCATAAGCAACTCTGTATCCAATGGTATACTGCTAACACCATCTGCACATTTAGATTGAAAACCACAAAACTAACATTGTTGCTGACAACGCCCCGATAACACATGACAGCGTTGAGGGAAGCTTTGTCAGCGTTAGACAATTATATTGCTGACAACGTTGCAAAAACACTTATCAGCGTTCAAGCAACCTTTGTCAGTGTTAGAAAAAGATAGTGGAAAATCTAAATCATCAATAAGACCAATAATAATAATGCATCATCCTGTACATACTTTTACAAAAAGAATCCAAAACACATATTATGTGAGATTAACCATTCCAATACTTGTTACCAAGTATTGAAATCTCCCAGCATCAAAAGGTTTAGTTAATAAATCTGACACATTTTCCTCAGTGTCAACCCTATCTGGTTGTATTAAACCTTTCTCAAAGCAATCTCTTATAAAATGGTGTCTAATTTCTATGTGTTTAGTTTTAGAATGATGTACAGGATTCTTAATGATGCATAAAGTACTATTATTGTCAACAAATATCTTAGTATGCATGAAATTATACCCATAGTCCAACAGTTGGTTTTGAATCCACAAAACTTGACCACAACATGCAGCTGCAGCCACATACTCTGCTTCAGTTGTAGAATTAGCCACCACTGTTTGTTTCTTGCATTGCCAAGATATTAACCTGCTCCCAAGAAACTGACATCCACCATTTGTGGATTTCCTATCAAACTTATCACCTCCATAATCACTGTCTGAATATGCAATCAGCTCAAATGGTGAATCCTTTGGGTACCACAAACCAAGACTAGGGTAGCATCTTAGGTACCTAAAGATCCTCTTCACAGCATAAAGGTGACATTCTTTGGGAGTCACTTGATGGCGTGCACAAGCACACACAGCAAACATAATATCAGGTCTGGAGGCAGTAAGATACATCAAGGATCCAATCATGGATCTATAGTGCCTGACATCAACATCTTTCCCATCTCCAATCTTTCCCCAAGGGTTTTCTCTATCCATAGGAGTAGTAGCCCTCTTTTCATGTGGAGAAAAGCCAAACTTCTTCAAGATCTCAGCAACATATTTGTCCTGGGAGATGAAGATACCATCCTCTTTCTGCTGAACTTGTAAACCTAGAAAGAAGTTCATCTCCCCCGTAGCACTCATCTTGAATTTGTCTGTCATAAGCTTGGAGAAATCCTCACTCATCTTTGGATCAGTAGACCCAAAAATGATATCATCAACATAGACCTGCACAAGCAACACATCCTTGCCTTTCTTCTTTGTAAATAGTGTCTGATCTATGGTGCCCCTCTTGAATCCATTGTCCACCAAATAGGTAGACAGAGTACCATACCATGCTCTAGGGGCTTGATGAAGGCCATACATAGCCTTTTTGACTCTATACACTTTATCTGGATGCTCTGGATCCTCAAAACCAGGAGGTTGCATTACATATACTTCCTCAACAATGGTGCCATAGAGGAAGGCACTCTTGACATCCATTTGATAGACTGTGAAGCCCATGCAAGAGGCATAGGCTAGAAAAATCCTAATAGCTTCAATCCTTGCAGCTGGTGCAAAGACCTCCTCATAGTCTATCCCCTCCTCTTGTGTATAACCTTGAGCCACTAATCTTGCCTTGTTTCTGACCATAATGCCTCTTTCATCTCTTTTGTTCCTGAGAACCCATCTTGTCCCTATAGGTCTGACATATCTAGGACAATCAACCAGCTCCCAAACATCCTGAATTGCAAATTGGTGAAGCTCATCCTGCATTGCTTCCACCCAACTTGGTTCTTTGAGAGCATCAAATATTTTCTTGGGTTCTTCTTGTGACAGAAAACATGCAAACAAACATGCTTGCACAAGAGGGGTATCAACCTTCTTGTGTATATTGGCAATAAACCCACCAAGACCTTGATGAGATCTTCTAGTCTGAACTGGAGTCATAATATCACCAATGATCTGAGATGTGGGGTGATTCTTCATTGTGGAAGTGAGAACTCCTCCTTCAAAAAGTCTGGTGTCCTCAACCTCATGCTCCATGTTGCCAATATCTTCTTCATCAGACTCTCTTATATCAACATAAGGATGACCTTCTTCATAAGAATTGGAAGGTTCACCTTGTTCAAAAGTGGAAGAGAAAAGATGTGCAAAGGTGTTGTCAATGTCTGAACCTTGTTTGTCAGCACTTGGGCTAACAACGCTTGAACTGTTGTTGTCAACGTCTGAGCCATCAACTTCTGAACTGGTCTTGTCAGCGCTAGACTTGCCTTTGCCAGCGCCTGAAGGACCATGCATGTTTGTATCTGGTGGTATTTGGAAACCACCATTATCTTGTCCAGCAGCAGCAGCAGCAGCAAAAGCATCTGTCCAAATGGGAATTGTGACATATTCTAATGTAGGAGATGCCTTTTCTGCTTGTGATCCAACCTTCTCATGAACCTGTGTACCTGAAACATTAACAACTTGTTCCTCCACAACATTTGAAGTTACCTTCACAATGTCTGGATTAGTAACAGGCATATAATTTAAGTTCTAGATAAGGGTTCCAAATAAACAACCAATTAGGACCACTCTCAGGATCACTAGGTTTATTCTCTAAGAACCTAACATGTACTCTCTCAACTATACGCTTGTCCTTTTTAAGATAAACCCTATAACCCTTGCTCTGGACTGAATACCCCATGAAATAGCCCTCATCACCTTTTGCACTAAATTTCCCTAAGGCATCACTAGTATCCAAAACTACTACATGACAACCAAAAGGTCTGAGAAAACCAATATTAGGTTTTCTTCCCCAAAGTAACTCATAAGGTGTTTTGTTCTGAATTTTGTTGACCAATGCTCTATTTTGCACATAGCAAGCTGTATTAACAGCCTCAGCCCAAAAGGCTATTGGAAAGTGAGCATCAGCCAACATTGTTCTGGCTGCTTCAATTAGGGTTCTATTTTTCCTCTCAGCAACCCCATTTTTTTGTGGGGTTCTAGAAATACTAAATTGCCTAGTAATTCCTTTCCTGGCACAAAAATCATCTAGCTTCTTGTTCCTAAATTCTCCACCATTATCACTCCTAAGCATTTTAACCTCATTGCAAGACCTTTTCTCAATCTGAGTGATAAAATCAATAAGAACATCAGCTGTGTCACTCTTCATAGCTAGAAAGAATGTCCAAGTAAATCTAGAGAAGTCATCTGTGACAACAAAGCAATATGACTTACCATTCAAACTTTCTATATTAGTTGGACTAAAGAGGTCCATGTGAAGCATATGAAGAGGTCTGGAACTAGTATGCACCTGTTTGGACTTGAATGAGACCTTGTGCTGCTTGCCTTTAAGACATGCAACACAAGAGTGGTCATTGTGGAAGGCCTTCTCAGGCAAACCATCAACTAAACCAAGCCTCACAAGTCTATTTATATTTTTAAAATTTATGTGCCCTAGTCTCCTGTGCTACAAATTACTCTCATCTACTGAGGCCTTAGCATAAAAACAAGACATATTGGTATTCATTTTAATCCCATTCAAATTCACATTATATATGTCCTTATGCCTAGGTGTTCTATACTCAATAT
Organism: Glebionis coronaria; assembly: GCA_025667525.1. NCBI lineage: Eukaryota > Viridiplantae > Streptophyta > Magnoliopsida > Asterales > Asteraceae > Glebionis > Glebionis coronaria. Next base: position 73,509,130 of record CM046874.1, read on the forward strand.
ATTTCTCATCAGGGATCTTAAAATCCTTGCTTAACATCAAACACTCAGTATCAGTAAAAAGAACCTTATTTTTGTTATCACATACTTGTGATACACTAAATAGATTATAATCAAGTTCTTTTACCAGGAAGACGTTCTCAAAACGCAGATTATTGGTGAGAAGGGTTCCTTTGCCTGTGATTGTACCATAACCACCTCCAAAGTATACCTTATCACCATCCTTATGCCTAGGTGAAATTCGTCAGATAGTCTTCCTTCCCTATCATGTTCCTTGAGCATCCACTATCCCAATATCCATAATCATTGATCTGTCTTTGAATGCCCTGCACATAAAGAAAACAAATTAGTTTTCTTTGGGAACCCAAGTCTCAAAAGACTTGGATTCATCTGGTTGTTCAATAAGAACAGACTTAGTTCTCACAACAACCCCATTCTCATCCTTTTTAGGATGAAATACCCAGTTAACCCCAATAGGTTTTGTAATGACCTTTGAAATGTAATTAAATCTATTGCAAGTCATTGAAATCCCATTATCATTAGGGTTTTGATCTTTCTTGGGTCTCCATGTTAAGCTTGAAGAAGCTTTAGACCCCTTACCTTGTGGCTGCAAATATTTAGGTCTGGTCACGTTTCTGTCAGCGTTGGAATTTGTCCTGTCAACGCTGAAATTACCCTTGTCAGCGTTGAACCTAGGGTTTGCTACAGGAACCCATTGCCTATTTGACCAGGTGTTTGTCTTTTGAAATGGTCTTTGTCCATGAGTGTTAGACCTTCTAGAAAAGAATGGGGCATGTCTAATCACTTGTGGACTTTGCTGCACACAAGGTTTGGGTCTGACAACGTTTGACTTTCTAACAACGTTGACTTTCTTCCTGTCAGCGCTGAATTTGTTCCTGTCAGCGCTGGCTTTGGGAGCGTTGACACACTTGTATGCCAAATGTGAAAAGATACCACAAGTTTAACAGGCTTTCTTAGACACAACCTTAGGTATGGAAGAGAAGAAACCTGTTCCATGATTGCTAACTTGGCTCTTGGGTGACCTATTATTCCTATACATCTCTGCATATTTAATGGTAGGTCTTCTAACAGTGTTTGAGCCTAGGTCAACAGCTTTACCAGTGATTGGGTGAGTAACCTTAATGGGTGGTGATTCATTGGGACTTTCACATAGCAAACCTCCCTTAACAAATAAAGTAGGGGTTAGCTTTCTTCCACCCATTTAGGTCAGTCAATTTTTGTTGATACTCTTCCACTAGAGTGACAACTCTTGGTGGAGGAATGAATTCCTCTTCTTGGCATTCTGGTATACCAGTCCAAGACAAGTCCTTTCTAAGGACACCATAGAAGTCACCAGCTGGTGGTGGAACCAGAGAGTAATCATTCATCCCAATCCCAGTAATGTCCTTAGGATCCCTTTGTTTAGCTACACAGTCTCCTAGGGTTTGGGTGGCTCTATCAAATCTTTGAATTTTGAGGTCAACATTATCTTTATTCTTAATGGCCTCATCTAACTTAGCCTGTAATTCACTATTAACCTTTTTCATGATGTTTCTAACATCCATACTACCCTCTAGCTCATGTTAAGATATTGATCTTATCTTTTAAGTCAAACTCCATTTTCTTGTATTCAGAAACGGTTTTCTCAGTTTCAGTAAGAGCTAGTTGGTAATTAGACAATTTACACCTTTCAGTACTCATATCATCTTTCAGTTTTAACACTTCTTTGTTAAGTCTTTTAGTGTTTAACCTACAACCTTTGCTACAAAAAGCATCATCATATACCTCATTATCAAATGAAGAGGAGGAGTGTGCCATGAGAGCATATTTAACATGCTCTTCTTCTTCAATATCAGCAACCAAAGCTTTATCCTCTTCAGCATTCTTAGCCAGATAGCTCCAGTCCCATCCTGTACCATCAATTCCTTGAACTGCAACCATGGCTTTGGAATCCTGAGCTTTAACAACCTGACTTGAGGGTTTACCAGCATCAGATCTTCTAGGAGATCTGCATTCCCTCATGAAGTGCCCCATACGATGACAGTTGTAGCATTCAACTTTGGATTTATCAAATCCAGCTGTGTCTTTAGCATTGAAGGTCATCTTCTTTTTAAACCTTCTGTTCCACCTATTTGCTCTTATACTAGCAAGAGCCATGTTCCACTTGATGTCCATCTCTTCCAAGTGTTCATCACTTATCTGCTCAAGGTCCTCATATGTAATCACTGAACCATTGGGCAAAGAAGCAATGTAAGCACAAACAGTATCCAAATCCAACCCAGCAGGTTTAACTCTTGGGGTCATTCTTGAATGTGTCAGCGTCTGAAAAGGAGACGTTGACAGGACTTGTTCCAGCGCTGACATATGATGATCCAGTAACTGGATGCATATAAGAGTCTTTCTGATTGAATTGACCTTCACTATGAGAGAAGAAGGCCATGTTGCTGGTGGTAGATTTGCTTCCATGTTCTGAAAGAGTTTCATCTTCCAACAGTCTTAGTTTGTTGTAGATGTCATCAAACGAGGAGCTCTTGTAAGTATTGTTGGCAAGAATATATTTTGCCTCAATCTTCCATGCCTCACCAAGACTTTTAAGAAAGGTAGCATTGGTGTCAACATCACCAACTTGTGTCCCCATGAAGGACAACTTGCTTGTGATGTCAAGCAATCTGCTTCTCACACTACTCAGTTTCTCATTGGGTTGAGCTTTGAAGACAGCATAATCATGAAGAAGTTGCTTTTTCTTTTCTTCCTTAGTGTCTGCATTGCCACCATATGCAACTTCAAGTGCTTCCCAAAGATCCTTAGCAGATTCATAGCCTCTATATTTGTGCTGGTTTTCTTGTCCCAAAGAGACTTTCAGAATATTTAGGGCTTTCATGTCAACCCTTTTCTTTGCAATATCATCAGCAGCTACAGCTCTACCATCTCCAGGTTTTTCTTTCTTATCCTCTTCAGGGCATCCTTCAACAGCAGTTCTTTGACTAATGGCATCAAGAATCTTTTGAGCCTTATTGAATGTGTTTCCATATTCAATAATCTCCCAAAGTGTGTAGTCATAGATCCCTAGATATTGTTCGAAGTTGAACTTCCATAAGTCAAAGTTGGTTGCATCAAGCATGGGAATCTTGATGTTTGGTAAGGGTGAGGAGGAGGAGGTTATTGCTTCAGACATGATGTTGTTAGGGTTTCTGAGAAAATTAGGGTTTTGGTGTTTTTAGGGTTATGGTGTTCTTCAAAGATCAAAAGTTCCTCAACAAGCTCTGATACCACTTGTTGATCCCAAACTTAGATCGATTAGCTTTGTGTATACGAGATTAGATCAAGTAATACACGTAGAGAAACCTTTGTATATGCTTTATGAATCTAAGTGTTATGCGGAATTTAACACTTAAACAAGAACACACAAGATGTAAACAAACTTTCACTTTGATTATGAATGTCGAACTTGCTTACAATGAAAGATGTTTACGAATGAAAACTTATATGAAACTTAATAATAAACTTAAACCTAAAGGCCTTCTTTTATAGACATAAGAAGCCTTGTACAATAATCTACGTATCAGCTATTCTAGGTAAAGATAAATATAGAAAATACATTGTCGTTTCTATCCTTACTAGAAGTATTCTAGAATATAATAAACGTGTAGATTATATCTTCCATCAGTGCTTGTCTTCAATGTGTCAACGCTTGACTTTAACTTGTCAACGCTTGAGCTGTCAGCGCTTGCTTTGTTCTTGTCAACGCTTGAATTGTTCTTGTCAGCGCTCAAGTGATCTGGCCTTAATTTATTCCCAACATAGTAAAACTAACTCATACTCACCTGTGGACACAATCTAGAATTGTGATAAGAGTATCATATGGATACCCAAACATCCTAAAGGTTCCTAAAACCTCCCCTTAAACTATGATACATAAGTTGCTAAAAATATGCATGAACATATAAAATTTATGTCAAGATAGGAATTAAAAATTCCAACCATCATCCATAAACAAAACATGCCCAAATGCTTCTCAAATGATCCATAAGCAACTCTGTATCCAATGGTATACTTCTAACACCACCTGCACATTTAGATTGAAAACCACAAAACTAACATTGTTGTTGACAACGCCCCGATAACACATGACAGCGTTGAGGGAAGCTTTGTCAGCGTTAGACAAATATATTGCTGACAACATTACAAAAACACTTATCAGCGTTCAAGCAACCTTTGTCAGTGGTAGAAAAATATAGTGGAAAATCTAAATCCTCAAAAAGACCAATAACAATGCATTATCCTGTACGTAAAAACCAAAACACATATTATGTGAGATTGATCATTCCAATACTTGTTACCAAGTATTGAAACCTCCCAGCATCAAAAGGTTTAGTTAGTAAATCTGACACATTCTCTTCTATGTCAACCCTATCTGGTTGTATTAAACCTTTTTCAAAACAATCTCTTATAAAATGGTGTCTTATTTCTATGTGTTTAGTTTTAGAATGATGTACAGGATTCTTAATAATGCATAAAGTGCTGTTATTATCAACAAATATCTTGGTATGCATGAAATTATACCCATAGTCCAACAACTGGTTCTGAATCCATAAAACTTGTCCACAACCAGCAGCTGCAGCAACATACTCAGCTTCAGTTGTAGAATTAGCCACCACTGTTTGTTTCTTGCATTGCCAAGATATCAACCTGCTCCCAAGAAACTGACATCCACCAATTGTGGATCTTCTATCAAACTTATCACCTCCATAGTCACTGTCTGAATATACAATCAGCTCCAATGGTGACTCCTTTGGGTACCACAAACCAAGACTAGGATAGCATCTTAGGTACCTAAAGATCCTCTTCACAGCATAAAGGTGACATTCTTTGGGAGTCACTTGATGGCGTGCACAAGCACACACAACAAACATGATGTCAGGTCTGGAGGCTGTAAGGTACATCAATGATCCAATCATGGATCTATAGTGCCTGACATCAACATCTTTCCCATCTCCAATCTTTCCCCAAGGGTGTTCTCTATCCATAGGAGTAGTAGCCCTCTTTTCATGTGGAGAAAAGCCAAATTTCTTCAAGATCTCTGCCATATACTTATCCTGGGAGATGAAGATAACATCTTCTTTCTGTTGAACTTGTAAACCAAGAAAGAAGTCCATCTCCCCCATAGCACTCATCTTGAATTTGTCTGTCATCAGCTTGGAGAAATCCTCACTCATCTTTGGATCAGTAGACCCAAAAATGATGTCATCAACATAGACCTGAACAAGCAACACATCCTTACCTTTCTTCTTTGTAAATAGTGTCTGATCTATGGTGCCCCTTTTGAATCCATTGTCCACTAAGTAAGTAGACAAAGTACCATACCATGCTCTAGGGGCTTGATGAAGTCCATACATAGCCTTCTTGACTCTATACACCTTGTCTGGATTCTCTGGATCCTCAAAACCAGGAGGCTGCATCACATATACCTCCTCTACAATTGTTCCATAGAGGAAGGCACTCTTGACATCCATTTGATAGACAGTGAAGCCCATGCAAGATGCATAGGCTAAGAAAATCCTAATAGCTTCAATCCTTGCAACTGGTGCAAAGACCTCCTCATAGTCTATCCCCTCCTCTTGTGTATATCCCTGAGCCACTAATCTTGCCTTGTTTCTGACCACAATACCTCTTTCATCTCTCTTGTTTCTTAGAACCCATCTTGTCCCTATAGGTCTGACATATCTGGGACAATCAACCAGCTCCCAAACATCCTGAATTGCAAATTGGTGAAGCTCATCCTGCATTGCCCTTCCACCCAACTTGGTTCTTTGAGAGCATCAAATATTTTCTTGGGTTCTTGTTGTGACAGAAAACAGGCAAAATAACATGCTTGCATAAGAGGGGTATCAACCTTCTTGTGTATATTGGCAATAAACCCACCAAGACCTTGATGAGATCTTCTAGTCTGAACAGGAGTGTTAGCCTCAAAATATTGAGTCAAACAAGAATGCTCGGTCATAGTTTATTATTGTAACATTAGTTAGAACGTTGTAATAGATAGTTATTTAGTCGTGGTTCACGGGCTTGGATTTAAACTAATAAAGTCCAAAAGACAAGCCCGGCCCAATATATAGTCCATTAAAGCCCGCATGTGGGTGGACTATATATACTACCCTCCTAGCATGTTAGGAGGGTGGTTGGTCATTTTCATTTTCTCTCTAATCTAATATTCCACAAGTTTCACCAACCATTTTCTCTCTACTTTCTCTCACTACTTTCTCTCTCTAGAATTCTTCTCATATCTTCCTTTCTTTCATAAATTCGTGTATAACATCACATATATTAGGGACAACAATTGGTATCAATCGCCACGGGGTAGATTTGTTATTGGTTGTTCTTCTTATATTTGATTCGTGTGATTTCTTCCATAAATCAACTCGAATTCAAATTTTTTTGTGGTTTTCGTGTTCTTTATCTTGCTACAAATCATCTATATACTTGTTGTAGAGATTTGGTTTTTTTGGTTTGGTAAAAATCACGAATTTGTTGCCTAAAAGTTGCTAATTTGTTGCCTAAAAGTTGCTAATTTGTTGCCTAAAAGTTGCCAAAAACCGTTGCCTAAAAAGTTGGAAGAAAAAGCACCATTATTGCGACAGCTTGAATTTAGGAAAGATAAGTACGGTTTCGATCGCAATAACCCTAGGGTTTTACTTTGCGATCACATTGCGATACCCCATATTGCGATAGATATTGCGATAGCCATATTGCGATAGATATTGCGATAGCCATATTGCGATAGATATTGCGATACAACATTGCGATAGCATTGCGACAGAACATTGCGATAGCATTGCGACAGAACATTGCGATAGCATTGCGACAGAACATTGCGATAGCATTGCGACAGGATATTGCGATGGGTGATATTGCGATGGGTGACATTGCGATGGGCAATATTGCGATGAGTGACATTGTGATGCTAAAATTTGTTTGAGCAATTTTGTGACTTAGCCACTATCTAGACTAGTCTCGGACCATAGTTTACACGAAGATCAAAAAAAAAAAAAAAAAAAAAAAAAAAAAAAAAAAGAGTTAAAAATTTTTCCGCCATTTAAATTCAAATTTTTTCCATACTAGTTTTAGGCTATTTCTAGCTCGATTTCAAATTTTGGCGATTACAAAATTTTTCGGTCTACCGTTGTGTCGGACTGGGGAATTTATTGTCGGTCTGAAGAAAAATCGCAATTTCGGAATTTGAACCACAACAACAATCATAACACATCTACTTAAGATCCATATTCACTTCATCATTACAGAGAATATTGAGATGGATTCTACTGCCGAATATCGTGTGACGAACAACAACATAATGGTGGCAGGTAACAAAGAGAGACCACCAATGCTTGTATCTGGTCGGTATGCTCAATGGCAATCACGTTTCATACGATATCTTGATACAAGACCTAATGGTGATGCCTTGAGGAAATGTATTACTCATGGACCATATATATTTAAGAAGATCTCAGTTCCTCCAAGAGCAGCCACAGATACTACTGATCCAATACCTGCAAGTGAACGTGATGAGACAAGAGCTGATCTCACACCTGAAAATTGTGCTTGGCATGATGCGGAGAAGGAAGCCATCTATATGGTTTTAAGTGGGATTGGAGATGATATTTACTCCACGGTTGATGCATGCCCGACAGCACATGAAATGTGGACTGCTATTGAACGCTTGCAACAAGGAGAATCACTCAACAAACAAGATGTCAAAACAAACTTGTTTTGGAATTTTGGCAAGTTTACTTCAAGGGATGGAGAATCAATTGATTCATACTACTCCAGGTTTTATAAAATGATGAATGACATGACAAGAAATAACCTGCAAGTATCCACCATGCAAGTCAATGTCCAATTTCTTCAACAACTTCAACCTGAGTGGACACGGTTTGTCACTTTGGTGAAACAACAAGAAAAGTTAGACGAGGTCTCATATCATCGACTCTTTGACATCTTGAAGCAATTTCAGAATAAAGCAAATGAAATTCGAGCTGAACGTGTTGCCAAGACGGCTAATCCACTTGCTTTAGTGACTACCACTCAACATGTTCAAGATCCTCACTCTCGTGCTCCTAAGCCATACTCCAATACATCATCTTCACCACGATATTCCACATCATCTAAGTCTTCATCTTCCACAAACACTCGAGGTAAAGCGCCAAGAGCACCATCACCACCATCTGAGTCCTCATCTGAAGATAGTGATGAAGACCAAGCTCAAAAGAACCGAGAGATGAAACAACAAATTGCTTTCATGATGAAGACTTACAAGAAAATCTACAAACCCACCAACAACAATCTTCGCACATCATCTAACACCAAGAACCGATATGTTGAGAGTCCTCCAAGGTATGACACACGTCGACGTGGTGAAAGTCCTTCTAGGTATGATCGACATAATCCAACGCATGTTGAGGGTTCTGCAAGATATGATCGACAAACTGCAAAGTATGATACTCAGAGGATTGCTACTGCTACTAGGAATAGGGAAACGGTTGGAAGTCAAGTGGTTCAGCAGGGCGGGATTCAATGTTTTAATTGCCAAGGTTATGGGCATATGGCAAAGGAATGCAGGAAGCCGAAAAGGGTTAGAGACTCCAGCTATCACAAGGAAAAGATGCTGCTATGCAAGAAGATGGAAGCAGGGGTTAAATTGTCAGCTGAGGAAGGAGCAATGCTTGATGACACTGATGATGAAGATTCTGATCAAGAGCTTGATGCACATTACTCGTACATGGCAAAGGTTGAAGAAGTTCTCAAAGTCACTGAAGATGACAATGGCCCTATCTTTGACACTGAGCCAATTGATAAGGTACACACTACTTATGAATATAATGTGTTTGGTGATATTCCTGAGCATAGTGATCTACCCAATGCCATTAATGACACGTGTATGATGGAAACGGTTGATAGCAATACCACACCTGATTCATCAGACATGTGCAATAATGAGTCTGCGGATGACCAACATGCAAATGAATATGATGAAGAGGAACGTATTGCGCTTGCTAATTTAATTGCTACTTTACAAAAAGATGTCACTGAAAATAAAAAGAGTCAAAAGCAATTAAAGAAGGCAAACGCTACGCTCACTCAAAGTTTTGAAGAATGTAAAGCTGCTCTTATAAAATCTACTGAGATGACTGAAAGCTATAGATATGAGCTCCTTCAGAAAACCAAAGAGCTTGAGGGGTACAAGGGAAGTGCGTTAAAAAGTCAAAAGGACGATTTTGAAAACAAATATAATACAACTCTTGAGTTATTAGCTAAAGAGAAGCGTCAATATAATGTTTTCTTAATGGATGAACGTCAAAAAACGTACCTTGCCACTACCAAAGTTAATGAACTTGAACAAAAGCTCTCTATAACCACTACTGATTCTGCTAAAATTCTAGAGGATAAGAAACAAGAGGTAGATGCGTTAAAACAAGACTTCAAAAGTAGATATGATATAGAAACCGAAAAAGTTACGAAACTAGAAGCACAAGTCGACTTTTTGAAGAACGTTGTTTATAAAACGCATGATTCTATTCAATCCGTAAGAATGCTAGCACCTCCATCGATGTTTAAGGGTCAAGCTAGCTTTGCAAGTCCCGAGTTCCTTGCCAAAGCTCAAGCTGCGAACCCATGTCTTTATCTTGATGAGACTGAAAGGACAGATCTTGATTGCATGCCTGTTAGTGCCAATAGTGAAGAGACTGCCCTTTGGGATGCCGATAGTCAACCACTTGTTAATAAGGAGTTTGTGAAACCTTATAACTATGCTTATGAGAATAGTCTCTATGGCCTGTTCAACAAACAAACTCAGAAAACTCGTGAGGAAGTGTTCTTAGAATGCAAACAAAAGAGAATTCAATGGAAGAAAGCATTTGCCCCTAAGAAATCTAATGTTTACAAATACATCAACTACCTCCCTCTAGATGAATCTAAAAGCAAGAGTAGGAAAACATTAGGTATTCTTAAACACCACATAGATAATGTTAAATCTATTGTTGAAAGAGACTGGGCAAAACGTAAAAATGTTGAATGGACACGTCCGATTCCTCAAGATATTACCTTGCTTGTGAAAGAACTCTTAATTCCAAACACGGCATTGATTAAAGAAACTGTTCTTCAACTTGAGGAGTTCATTCGGACTGAAATGTTTGATGATTTAAAATATGTTGAATCTATTGAGAAACACATTGATGATCTTCAAATGGAAAAGTCTGATTTCTCAGATGAATATGATTTGCTCTTGCAAGAATGCGTTTCTAAAGATGTTATGTGTGCTTATTTTACATCTTGTGCTGATATTGATGAATATTCTGAAGTTGCATGCCAATATCTTGATAAGATCAAAGAATGTGAACGTCTTGAAATTGAGCTTTCGAAACGAAAAGAAAATGTTGACAAAAAGGCTTTTGAGTTACTTCAACACAAAACTGATTTCCTTCAAAAACATTGTCATTCACTTGAACTTGCTTTGCAAAAAGATGTTGGTCGTTTTCCACATGATAATAAATTGCAAGAAAAACTTTCCCAAACATTTCGAGAAATGAATGAACAGAATTTGGAAATTAAAGGGTTGAAAGCTCAATTACAAGACAGGGACAGAGCGATAGCTGAGTTGCAGAAACTCATTGCTAAAATGGGTGGGAAAATTGTGGAACCTAGCATTAAGAAAAATGTTGTTAGACAACCCAATGCCTCTAAAGAGAATAGATCCTCTATCTTGGGAAAACCATCTGCTTTATCTAATTCCTCGTTTGCAAAACCTGTGTTTGCCCCCAAGATGGATGGAAAGGAAAGGTTACCACAAACTCAACCCATAAGGAATCCTGTAGCACCAAGCGTTAAGCACAATAATGTGATTAAACCAGGGATGTATAGAATGCCCACTAAGCCCACAAACAAAGATACTCACTCGCCTCAGACTTCTAGAAACACTAATATTCGTGTGTCTTCTACTACAGGAATAGTCTCCACTACTAGTGTTAGCCGGCCTCAGCTTAAGAGCACTCAAGAGAATGATAAGGTCTGGAAACACAAGAATCAAGGGAAGATGAAGCAAGTAGAAGAACACCCTAGGAATTTGAATGTTTTTAAGAATAAAAAGTCTGTTATCGCATGTAATGACGATCTGAATGCTGTGAATGATTTGAATGCTATGCATGTGAAATTTGTTTGTGTCAAATGTGGCAAGTGTGCTAATGTTAATCATTCTATGTGTGCTATAAATAAAGTCAAAGGCGTAGATACTAGAACTAAGAAGCAAGTTGCAATGCCGATTAGAGCTAGTAAACCCAAACGCAAAGTGAACCATTCTGGTGCAACCCCCACTAAGAAAAGTAATGCATCAGACTCTACCACTAAGAATCCTAGAAGCAAAATTAAGGAATTATATCAGTCTGCTAGCAAGTCTTGGAAATGGTGGTTTGCTAATCAATGTCCTCCCGGATATAAATGGATGCCTAAAGTTAGGACAGAAAATGTGAAAACGAGTGTTAGTTTGCCTTTAAATGTTGATAAGGACACTAATGATTCTACTATCACAACTACTGTGGTCTCCAATTTAGCAAATGCTCCATCGTGTTCTAACTCTTCTGCAGGTGATACAAATAATTCTCTTCATAATGGACTCCGGATGCACGAAGCACATGACGGGGAATCTCAAGCTTCTAATTAACTTCGTAGAGAAGTTCCTGGGTACGGTCCGATTCGGAAATGATCAATTTGCACCGATCCTAGGATATGGAGATTTGGTTCAGGGAAATATTACGATTAAAAGGGTATACTACGTCGAAGGGCTCAATCACAATCTTTTCTCGGTTGGTCAATTCTGTGATGCGGATTTGGAAGTTGCTTTTAGAAAGAAGACATGTTTTGTTCGTGATTATGATGGGAATGACTTACTTACCGGTACACGGGGTACTGACCTTTACACAATTTCACTTCAAGACACAACTTCATCAACTCCAATTTGCTTCATGGCTAAAGCTTCAACGACTCAGGCATGGTTATGGCATCAACGTCTTTCTCATCTCAACTTTGATACCATTAACTTGCTTTCCAAGAAAGATATTGTGAGAGGCCTTCCAAGCTTGAAATTCATCAAAGATCATCTTTGTTCTTCTTGTGAACTTTGTAAAGCTAAACGAAGTAGCTTCAAAACAAAGACCACACCAAGCTCTAAAGGACGGTTAGATCTTCTTCACATGGATCTGTGTGGTCCCATGCATGTTCAGAGTATCAATGGCAAGAAATATATTCTAGTAATAGTCGATGATTACTCAAGGTACACATGGACTCATTTCTTGAGATCCAAAGATGAAACTCCCGACGTTCTCATCAGCTTCCTTAAATTGATACAACGTGGTCTTCAAGCTCAAGTTAAAGTGGTTCGTACTGACAGAGGTACAGAATTTTTGAATTCTAATCTGAGAAAGTATTTTGAAGCCGAAGGGATTGAACATGAAACATCTATTGCTCGAACACCCGAACAAAACGGCGTTGTTGAAAGACGAAACCGTACTTTGGTTGAAGCTGCTCGAACATTATTATCCGCTTCAAAACTTCCACTATACTTTTGGGCCGAAGCCGTGTCAACCGCATGCTACACACAAAACCGCTCCTTAATTATCCCAAGACACGAAAAGACACCATATCACATAATTCATGATCGTAAACCTTCACTCAAACACCTTCATGTTTTTGGATGTATTTGTTACATTATACGAGATGGTGAAAATTTGGATAAGATGAAAGAAAAAGGTGATGCATGTATTCTTGTGGGATATGCAACTCAGTCTAAGGGATATAGAGTGTTCAACAAAAGAACAAAATTGATTGTCGAGACAATTCACATCCGATTTGATGAATCTCAAGAAATGGCACTTGAACAAAGCAGTTTAAGTCCCGATCCACAAGGACAAACGACTTCCGTTCAAAACCGCACGGAACTCGGAACTCAAGACCACAGCAATGAACCATCAAGTTCAAAGCTGGTTCCTGAACATGTTCCTAGAGCAGATATGACAGTGGACACGACACTTGAAGAGTTGGAAATGTTATATGGACCAATGTATGATGAATATTTCACGGGGGAGAAACAAGTTGCATCGAAGCCTTCCGCTGTCACTCATGATACGAATGATGATACAGATCATCATCAACAAAAGGATACAACTTCATCTACTTCAACACGGGTTGTTGCAGATTTACCTCCTCAGAATATCACCTCAACAATCGATCCTACAACATCCACAACTACTATCATTGCTCCAGAGAACACAAATCAAGCAGACGGTGCATTATCTGACGATGACGATTTTCACAACCCATTCGGTACATCGGTACACGAAACTGGAGAGTCTTCTACTCGCCATGTTGATCCGTCAAATATGCATACGTTCTATCAACGACATCCTTCAACACATCATTGGACCCGAGATCATCCTTTGGTTCACGTAATTGGAAACCCTTCACAGCCCGTTCGTACAAGACGACAACTAGCCACCGATGGCGATGTTTGTATGTTTGCACTCACCGTGAGTACGGCTGAACCGAAAAACATCAAAGAAGCCATGGCTGATCATGCTTGGATTGAATCGATGACGGATGAACTTCAACAATTTGAAAGACTTAAAGTCTGGGAACTTGTTGACAGACCATACGATGTGACTCCTTTAAATCTTCGTTGGATCTGGAAAAACAAGATGGATGAAGAAAACACGATCATCAAGAACAAAGCTAGGCTAGTGGCTAAGGGGTATGGCCAGAAAGAGGGAATTGATTTTGATGAATCATTTGCACCAGTAGCTCGAATGGAAGCAGTCAGGATTTTTCTTGCTTATGCTGCACATAAGGGATTCATTGTCTATCAAATGGACGTAAAGACGGCATTTCTTAACGGTCCTTTGAAGGAAGAAGTCTATGTCACGCAGCCAGAAGGATTTGTCAATCCTCATTATCCTGACAAGGTGTATCGTCTTCACAAAGCACTTTATGGACTCAAGCAAGCTCCAAGGGCGTGGTACGACGAGCTCTCGAAATTTCTGGTATCCAAAGGTTTCTCAAAAGGTTCCATTGATCTAACTTTGTTCACTTATAAATATGGGGATGACATTCTGCTTGTGCAAATTTATGTTGATGACATTATTTTCGGGTCTACAAACCCAAAACTTTCAAAATGGTTTGAAAAAGTAATGCACAGCAGATTTGAAATGTCTATGATGGGCGAATTAAATTCTTTCTAGGAATTCAAGTTCACCAATCCCCAAGTGGTATCTTTATAAACCAAGCTAAGTATTGTCAAGAGATAATCAAAAAGCATGGTATGACTTCATGTGACCCCGTTGGGACACCATTATCAACCACATCGCTAGATGCTGACTTGGAGGGAAATGCCATCGATCAAACGAGATATCGTTCCATGATTGGTTCCCTCATGTACTTGACAGCAAGCAGACCTGATATTCATCATGCTACGTGTTATTGTGCATGTTATCAAGCACGACCCACTGAAAAGCACCTTAAGGAGGTTAAACGGATCTTTCGGTACCTCAAGAATACCATTCATTTGGGACTCTGGTATCCGAGGGAAACCGGTTTCTTTCTAACGGCCTATTCAGATTCTGATCATGCAGGGTGTATTGATACACGCAAAAGTACTTCTGGTGGTGCACAATTTCTAGGTCAAGATAAGCTTGTGGGATGGTCTTCCAAGAAGCAGGATTGCACGTCACTCTCATCAGCCGAAGCGGAGTATGTGTCTCTATCTGCGTGTTGTGCTCAAGTTCTTTGGATGAGAACACAACTCACGGATTATGGCTTCCACTTTGATAAAGTACCTATGTACTATGACTCTAAGTCGGCCATAGCCATCTCCTGCAATCCAGTACAGCATTCCCGCACGAAGCACATCGATGTCAGATACCACTTCATAAAGGAACAAGTTGAAAGAGGTATCGTTGAATTATACTTTGTTGGAACGGATTACCAATTAGCCGACTTGTTTACGAAAGCTCTGTCGAAAGATAGGTTTGAGTACCTCGTTAGGCAAATTGGTATGAGATGTTTGACTCCAGCAGACCTGGAGATTCTGGCAAAGGTGCCTGCTTGATTTATCTATCAAACATCAACTTGTAAATATCTTTGAAAAAGCAAAATACAAAAATATAAAACACATAAAAGCAAAACACAAAATTAAAAAATCTTTCAAAATCCAAAAATATTCTTCCCGACATGTCTTTCAGTATCGATAATATGGACGTGCCTAGAAATGTCGCTCAATAACGACACGGGTGTGTACATAAAGCTCGAATGAAAGTTGTAAATATTTTTCAAAACATGTCATTTCTTCTTTTAATAAAGGAAATTGTCTATTTTGGACAAATATTTCCAAACAACGGGTAGAGCAATCTATCACGGGTTGAGCTTGTCACAAAACATTCAACGTTTTGAGCTCAACACAATGGCTTGTAATTACTTTCAAATTGCAACCCGGAACTATATTCACGGGGGAGTGTACGATTTCGTGCTCTTACCCTTAGCAAAAGAAGTTAAATCTTCTTACACTTGAGTGGATTCGTCAAGACATTCAAAGTCTATGAACTCAAGTTTATGCTTTAGAAAAACCTCTTCGACAAAAAGAAATAGGATTTTTCAAAAAGCGTTGAACACAATTTTTTCAAGAATTTCTCAATGATTATTCAAAATCTTTCAAAAATTGTGTGTTCAACAACTCCCATCCTCAAAAAGCGAAATGTGGATCATATCCTCACAATGACAATTCAACTGGATCAATTTTTGAGGGGGAGCATTTTAACTTCATGCAAAAGATAAACACATCTTTCTCCCAGAGATTTCAAGACTATTTTTTCAAAATATATTTTAATCAAATTTGGTATCTCTAATATCAAAAGATTTTATATATTAGAGATAGGGGAGAAAATGTGATTAAAATGTGATCTATATAAGACTCAAGCACTTTAACTCTTACCTACATGTGCGAAACATTTTCGATTATCGATGCACATGTAAAGGGGGAGCATTTCTAAAACGACAAAACTAGCAAGGTGTTAAATGTTTTTTCAAACACTTTGTTAGAATTTAAAGTGGTTTTCATGATTACGATCAAATACCCACAACATCTTTAATTCACGACGTTATTGGTGTCAAAAGGGTGGTTAGGTTTAAGTCCTATGATCCAACCAGAACCGGAGGGATCTTCCCAGGGACAATCCAATAGATTATTAGAAGTCCTTAGGAAAGATGGAGTAGAATGTGAACGTAGCTGAATGCCGACTAAGTACTGATGCTAGCACTGGGACAATCACAACAAGGTGCTAGTAATGATGTCTTGGTAAGCATTGAAGGGGTTGAAGAATGAAAAAGAAATGTAAGGATAAAGGGTCTAAAGAAAGAAGCCCTCCATACAACTTAGGCAGAAACCGGGTCAACTCATCATGAAGACAAACTCATCATGGACCCAGTGATGTGAAGCACAACCCTTTCCTAGCTACTCAGGCTTCTCTCAAAAGAAGTTTGTTTTATTGTCACGGAGATCAACACGACTTCTATTGACTTTCTCACTCCGAGATAGTTGATATTGAATAGGTGGCATCTGCTCCAGCCTCCGACCACTAAAAGTGCACAAATCGAGTCTAGAGCCAAGAGATCAATCAAATCTCGTTAGGACACACGGATGAAGATCAAGAGAGTCCTACGCTATATCCTTGTGATACTGCTAGAACACTCAGAGAGATACTACTTAGTATTCACAATGATGAGTGGAAATCCTTCCAGTGTTAACATCAAACAGCACTGCGGTAGGTTATATGTAAGATTCTTTATGAATTGAACATGTGTAAAACTGAAAAGCAACAGTGGTTTGATTCTGAATTGATTCAAACTCGTTTCAGGTTTCTACGCAATATCTTTATGGTCTTGCCAGAACATTCAGAGTGATATTCATTAATATTCACAGTGACGAATGGAAATCCTTCTAGCGTCAACCTCAAACAGCGCTACGGTAGGTGACTTGTGAGATTCTTATGAATCAAACTTGTGTCAACTGGAAAGCAACAATGGTAAGATTCGTTAAGAATCAAACTTGTTCCAGGAATTTGAATTGACGACTTTAATCAAGAGGATATCTATCCAATTGATTCACTCTTTATGTTCGCAGTCTTGCTTTGAGACGGTCGAGTAAAGAGAACGGCTAGTACAGCCGCGAAACCCTGTCAAGGAGATTCTTAATTGAATCTACCTGATCACAGGTACGATATTTAATATCGTATAACGGTCTTCACCGACCGGAGGTAAAACGCTACCGATTTAGGACGAATGTTAAAGCCATTCAGTCTGTGTCTATGTTTTGTCTCGAGAAGGTGGCGTCACGGTGTACTCAGCAAAGTCAATGATTCAGAAACCACATACTCATGCCTAAAGACATACTCAACAATTAATAGTGTGAGCATGTGGATGAAGACACAAGATCACAAGATGGCAATGACAAGTCAAGGATGATTTGAAGATCTCAAGACTAAAAGACAAAGTCGAAAGACAACGACAAAGGCTCAAAGATCATAGCATGAAGGAACAAAACTACTGTTACACGTTCAAGACTCATTTATGACGAAATTCATAAATCTCCATTGATCTTCAAATATCATAAGGGTATGACCTCACATTGGGGGAGATTGTTAGCCTCAAAATATTGAGTCAAACAAGAATGCTCGGTCATAGTTTATTATTGTAACATTAGTTAGAACGTTGTAATAGATAGTTATTTAGTCGTGGTTCACGGGCTTGGATTTAAACTAATAAAGTCCAAAAGACAAACCCGGCCCAATATATAGTCCATTAAAGCCCGCATGTGGGTGGACTATATATACTACCCTCCTAGCATGTTAGGAGGGTGGTTGGTCATTTTCATTTTCTCTCTAATCTAATATTCCACAAGTTTCACCAACCATTTTCTCTCTACTTTCTCTCACTACTTTCTCTCTCTAGAATTCTTCTCATATCTTCCTTTCTTTCATAAATTCGTGTATAACATCACATATATTAGGGACAACAAGGAGTCATAATATCACCAATGATTTAAGAAGTTGGGTGATTCTTCATAGTAGAAGTGAGAACTCCTCCTTCAAAAAGTCTGGTGTCCTCAACCTCATTCTCCATGTTGCCAATATCTTCTTCATCAGACTCTCTTTCATCTACATGGGGATGAACCTCTTCATATAAATTGGAAGGTTCACCTTGTTCAAAAGTGGAAGAGAAAAGATGTGCAGAAGTGTTGTCAACGCCTGAACCTTGTTTGTCAGCTTGTGAGCTAACAACGCTTGAATTATTGTTGTCAACGTCTGAGCCATCAACGTCTGAATTGGTCTTGTCAGCGCTAGATTTGCCTTTGTCAGCGCCTGAAGGACCATGCATGTTGTTATTTGGTGGTACTTGGGGACCACCATTATCTTTACCAGCAGCAGCAAAAGCATCTGTCCATATAGGGATTGTAACATATTCTTGTATAGGAGATGACTTTTCTGCTTGTGATCCAACCTTTTCATGAACCTGTGTACCTGAAACATCAACAAATTGTTCTTCCACAACATTTGAAGTTACCTTCACAATGTCTGGATTAGTGACAGGCATATAATTTAAAGTTCTAGATAAAGGTTCCAAGTCAAACAACCAATTTGGACCACTTTCAGGATCACTAGGTTTATTCTCTAAAAACCTAACATGTACTCTTTCAAGAATACATTTTTCCTTTTTAAGATAAACCCTATATCCCTTGCTCTGCACTGAATACCCCATGAAGTAGCCTTCATCACCTTTTGCACTAAATATACCTAAGGCATCACTAGTATCCAAAACTACTACATGACAACCAAAAGGTCTGAGAAAACCAATATTAGGTTTTCTACCCCAAAGTAACTCATAAGGTGTTTTGTTCTGAAATTTGTTAACCAATGCTCTATTTTGAACATAACAAGCTGTATTAACAGCCTCAGCCCAAAAGGCTATAGGAAAATGAGCATCAGCCAACATGGTTCTGGCTGCTTCAATTAGGGTTCTATTTTTCCTCTCAGCAACCCCGTTTTGCTGTGGGGTTTTGGCAATACTGAATTGCCTAGTAATTCCCTTCCTGGCACAGAAATCATCTAACTTTTTATTCCTAAATTCACCACCATTATCACTCCTAAGTATTTTAACTTCATTACCAGATTTCTTCTCAATCTGAGTGATAAAATCAATTAAAGTGTCAGCTGTGTCACTCTTCATAGCTAGAAAGAAGGTCCAAGTAAACCTAGAAAAGTCATCTGTGATGACAAAGCAAAAGGACTTCCCATTCAAGCTTTCTATATTGGTTGGACCAAAGAGGTCCATATGAAGCAAATGAAGAGGTCTAGTACTAGTGTGCACCTGTTTAGACTTGAATGAGACCTTGTGCTGCTTGCCTTTAAGACATGCAACACAAGAGTGGTCATTGTGGAAGGCCTTTTCAGGCAAACCATCAACCAAGCCAAGTCTCACAAGCCTGTTGATATTCTTAAAATTTATGTGCCCTAGTCTCCTGTGCCACAAATTACATTCATCTACTGAAGCTTTAGCATAAAAACAAGACATATTATTATTCATTCTATTGTATATGTCTTTATGCCTAGGTGTTCTATAGTCAATATATTTCTCATCAGGGATCTTATAATCCTTGATTAACACCAAACATTCAGTATCAGTAAACAGAACTTTATTTTTGTTATCACAAACTTGTGATACACTAAAAAGATTGTAATCAAGTTCTTTTACCAGAAATACGTTCTCAAAACGCAAGTTCTTGGTGAGAAGTGTTCATTTTCCTATGATAGTACCATATCCGCCTCCAAATTAAACCTTATCACCATCCTTAATGGGAGTGAAGTTAGTAAGATAATCTTCCTTCCCTGTCATGTGCCTTGAGCATCCGCTGTCCCAATATCCAAAATCATTGACCTGTCTTTGAATGCCCTGCACATAAAGAAAACAAGTTAGTTTTCTTTGGGAACCCAAGCCTTGGAAGACTTGGATTCATCTGGTTGTTCAACAAGAACAGACTTAGTTCTCATAACAACCCCATTTTCATCCTTCTTTGGATGAAATACCCAGTTAACCCCAATAGGTTTTGTAATGACCTTTGAAATGTAATTAAATCTGTTGCAGGTCATTGAAATCCCATTATCATTAGGGTTTTGATCTTTCTTTGGTCTCCATGTCAAGCTTGAAGAAGCTTTAGACCCCTTACCCTGTGGTTGCAAATATTTAGGTCTGGTCACGTTTCTGTCAGCGTTGGAATTGGTCTTGTCAACGCTGATATTACCCTTGTCAGCATTGAACCTAGGGTTTGCTACAGAAACCCATTGCCTATTAGACCAAGTGTTTGTCTTTTGAAATGGTCTTTGTCCATGAGTGTTAGACCCTCTAGTGAAGAATGGGGCAGGTCTAACAACTTGTAAACTTTTCTGCACACAAGGTTTGGGTCTGACAACGTTTGACTTTCTAACAACGTTGACTTTGTTCTTGTCAGTGCTGAATTTGTTCCTGACAGCGCTGACTTTGGGAGCGTTGACACACTTATATGCTAAATGTGAAAAGCTACCACAAGTGTAACAGGCTTTTCTAGACACTACCCTAGGTCTAGAAGAGAAGAAGCCTGTTCCATCATTGCTAACTTGACTCTTAGGTGACCTAGTATTCCTATACATCTCTGCATACTTAATGCTAGGTTTTCTAACAGTGTTTGAGCCAAGGTCAACAGCTTTACTAGTGATTGGGTTTGTAACCTCAATGGGAGTTGACTCATTAGGACTTTCACATAGCAAGCCACCCTTAACAAATAAGGTAGGGTTAGCTTTCTTCCATTCATTCAGGTCAGTCAACTTTTGTTGATACTCTTCAACTGGGGTGACAACTCTTGGTGGAGGAATGAATTCCTCCTCTTGGAGTTCTGGTAAACCAGTCCAAGATAGGTCCTTTTGTTGGACACCATAGAAGTCACCAGCTGGTGGTGGAACCACAGAGTAGTCTTTCATCCCAATCCCAGTCGTGTCCTTAGGATCCCTTTGTTTATTCACACATTCTCCTAGGGTTTGTGTGGCTCTATCAAATCTCTGAATTTTAAGGCCAACATTATCTTTATTCTTAATGGCCTCATTTAACTTAGCCTGTAACTCACCATTAACCCTTTCCATGATGTTTCTAATATCCATACTAGCATTTAACTCATGTTTTAAGATACTTATTTTATCTATTAAGTCAAATTCCGTTTTCTTGTATTCAGAAACTGTCTTCTCAGTTTGAGTGAGAGCTAGTTGGTAATTAGACAGTTTGCATTTTTTAGTACTAACATCATCTAATAATCTTAACACCTCTTTGTTAAGTCTCTCAGTATTTAACCTACAACCTTTACTACAAAAAGCATCATCGTATACCTCATTATCAGATGAAGAGGAGGAGTGTGCCATGAGAGCATATTCAACATGCTCTTCTTCTTCAATTTCAGCAACCAAAGCTTTATCCTCTTCCACATCCTTAGCCAGATAGCTCCAATCCCATCCCATACCATCAATTCCTTGAACTGCAACCATGGCTTTAGGATCTTGAGCTTTAACAATTTGACTTGCGGGTTTACCAACATCAGATCTTCTAGGAGATCTGCATTCCCTCATGAAGTGCCCCATACGATGACAGTTGTAGCACTCAACTTTGGATTTATCAAATCCAGCTGTGTCCTTTGCATTGAAGGTCATATTTTTCTTAAACCTTCTGTTCCACCTGTTTGCTCTTATACTAGCAAGAGCCATGTTCCACTTAATGTCCATCTCTTCTAAGTGCTCATCACTTATCTGCTCAAGGTCCTCATATGTAATCACTGAACCATTAGGCAAAGAAGCAATATAAGCACATACAGTATCCAGATCCAAACCAGCAGGTTTAACTCTTGGTGAGTCACTTTTGAATGTGTCAGCGTCTGAAAAGGAGACGTTGACAGGACATGTTCCAGCGCTGATACATGATGATCCAGTAACTGGATGCATGTAGGAGTCCTTCTGATTGAATTGACCTTCACTATGAGAAAAGAAGGCCATGTTACTGTTGGTAGACTTGCTTCCATGCTCTAAAAGAGTTTCATCTTCCAACAGCCTCAGTTTGTTGTAGATATCATCAAACGTGGAACTTTTGTAAGTATTATTGGCAAGAATAGATCTTGCCTCAATCTTCCATGCCTCACCAAGACTTTTAAGAAAAGTAGCATTAATGCCAACATCACCAAGTTGTGTCCCTATGAAGGACAATTTGCTAGTAATGTCAAGCAATCTGCTTCTCACACTACTAAGCTTTTCATTAGGTTGAGCCTTGAAGACAGCATAATCATGCATGAGTTGCTTCTTCTTCTCTTCCTTAGTATCTTCATTGCCACCATATGCAACTTCAAGAGCTGCCTAAAGGTCTTTAGCAGATTCATAACCTCTGTATTTATGCTGGTTCTCTTGTCCCAAAGAGAGTTTCAGAATATTTAGGGTTTTCATGTCAACCCTTTTCTTTGCTATGTCTTCAGCAGCCACAGCTCTACCATCATCAGGCTTTTCTTTCTTATCTGCTTCAGAACATCCAGCAACAGCTGCTCTTCCAGCAATAGCATTAGCAATCTTTTGAGCCTTATCGAATGTGTTTCCATATTCAATAATCTCCCAGAGTGTGTAGTCATAGATCCCCAGGTATTGTTCAAAGTTGAATTTCCATAATTCAAAGTTGGTTGCATCAAGCATGGGAATCTTGATGTTTGGTAAAGGTGAGGAGGAGGAGGTTATTTCTTGATTTGACATGATGTTGTTAGGGTTTTTGAGAAAATTAGGGTTTTGGTGATTTTTAGGGTTCTTGTGTTCTTTAAGATCAAAAGTTCCTCAACAAGCTCTGATACCACTTGTTGATCCCAAACTTAGATCGATTTAGCTTTATGTATACGAGATTAGATCAAGTAATACACTTAGAGAAACCTTTGTATATGTATATGATAATCTAAGTGTTATGCGGAATTAACACTTAAACAAGAACACACAAGATATAAACAAACTTTCACTTTGATTAACGATATCAAACTTGCTTACAATGAAGTAGTTTACGTATGAAAACTTATATTGAACATTAACCTAAAGGTATTCTTTTATAGACATAAGAAGCCTTGTACAATAATCTACGTATCAACTATTCTAGGTAAAGATAAATATAGAAAATACATTGTTGTTCCTATCTTTACTAGAAGTAATCTAGAATACAATAAACGCGTAGAGTATATCTTCCCATCAGTGCTTGTCTTCAATGTATCAACGCTTGACTTTGTCTTGTCAACGCTTGATCTGTCAGCGTTTGTTTTACTACTGTCAACGCTTGTTTTACTCTTGTCAGCGCTCAAGTAGACTGGCTATAATTTATTCCCAACAATATGATCAACTTGTATTCGTGAGAAGCAAAAGAAGGTGGTACAAGTGCAGTTCGTTTGACTTCAAAGAAAAGAGAAAAGAAGAAAAAGTCATAAGAAGTCACGTGACATATGAGCAAAAGCAATTGATGCTAATATATTAGGATTATTCGCGTGGGAGTCTAATTAAATAGCATCAAAGTATTTTATTTTCTTTGGTGAAAGGGACATATGGAGATGGTGGTCACAGTAGGGTAATTTTCGAACCCACTGTTGTTTAATTTTTAGCCAGTGTCATATAATATTTAGCCACTGTTGGGCGACAGTGGGTAGTGCTAGCCACTGACACATGTATTATACCCACTGTTAGTAAGTTAGTGCTATCCGATATATATTCTGCCCAATGATAAATATTGTCCAATATTGGACAATGCATGTTGAAGGATAGTGGGTGACATTGGATCTCGGCCAGAACTGACTGTTAAGGTTTTATGGCTCGTTTTTGAAGATTTTTAGTACAATGACATTTTGTTTTATTATGCGACGAGGCTAACCTTGCGGTTGTATACCGACTTGGATTAGAAGTAGATCACTGGTAGAGGAAGCAGATGCATAAAAGAAGAGGGTGATGTTGTACTTAGACGATCTTCATTACAAATTGAAGGTTTTAATGAAGAGACTGACTTTAATGATAACTTGTTCGTGTTTAAACGGTTAGTTACAAAGACTTGTCAAATTTAGAAAATATGTCCTTACTATCACTTGAAGGAGTTACGTTATTTGTGGTCAGTGTCTCATAACAAGATGAGGATTTTGACAAAGAGATCGAGGTCGACTTATATTTTTCCTTTATTATATGAGTTCGATGTCACATGGATAGTGCAAGATATAAGTTACAAGCTTGGGAGATTCCACTTCTTCAACAAATCGGTTATATTTATTTTTCTTCATTAGTTATCTACATTTATAGTCTACATAGTTCGTAATTCATCTACATGCACCACTCAAGGGGAAGTGCTTATTCGTTGCTTATCTTCAGAAGACCCCTACCGGATGAGATAAAAAGGGGAAGAAGATTATGAGATCAAGGTATGCAACTTATTATTTTATGTGGTGATATGTTATAAAAAGAAATCTTACTTTAAGGGGAAGCTTGTTTCATTCGTGGAAGATCAAAATTTGAAGCTTGGTTTTGTCATCATCAAATAAGGGAAGATTGTTGGGAATTAGATTTGATGAGACAAAACATAAAATAATGAAACAAAAGGACTTATATGCAAATAAGAAGAAGTACTAGAATATGGAGACCCTCTACAAAAAGAAGAGGACTAAAGTGCAAAATATGGAAGGACCCTTAGTGTAATTAGATTTCTTGTAAGAAGGATTATGTATAGTATAGAAACACACACCATGCGTAGCTTTGTTTATTATCTCATTATTCACAATGTAAACCTAAAGTATCTTTGTGTTTTCTCGGCGTGGGATTTAATGTATACACGCCTAGGGTTACTTGTAATCGTTTATGTTAATGCAAGTAATCGTTGGGAAGTAATTTGTCTTGTTTGCTAAACACCTTTAAATAATGAATAAATTCCGCTATGTTTGTTACATATGAACGTTGTCTATCCTAGTAAGTTTAATCAATCCATCTATTCATGCTTTCAACAATTGGTATGAACAATTGTTGGGAATTAGTTTTGATGAGACAAAACATACAATAATGAAACAAGAGGACTCATATGCAAATAACAAGAAGTACAAGAATATGGAGACCTTCTACACAAAAAGAGGACTAAACTGCAAAAGATGGAAGGACTCTTAGTGTAATTATATTTCTTGTAAGAAGGGTTATGTGCAGTATATAAACACACACCATGCGTAAGTTTTTATTATAACATTCATTCATAATGTAAACCTACAAGTAAGTTCGTGTGTTCTAGGCATCTTGTGTTTGTAAATACGCCTAGGTTATTTGTGTTTATTGACTAATACAAGTAACATTGGGGAGAAATTCATCATGTTGTTCTAAACATCTTATTATGATCAATTGTGTTATTCTGCTATGTTAATCACATAAGTAAAATTGATAATCCTAGATATATGGTCTTTACCATTGAGTCTAACGATATATAGACTCCACAATTGGTATCAGAGCCTAAGGATCGTGATATCTAGGATCTACAAGATGTTTATGTTCGTGTTCGTGTTGAAGTGAAGCCGGTGTCCAGAATTCGTGACAGTTTTAACAACGGTTTTGCAATAGCTGGTGTCGCTAATGCTATTTTAGGGTGTTGCAAGAAACTCCTAATTCTGAAAAATATGTGGTTTGATCATTCTTTTGTTACTTCTTATTCTAATTTTTGTTTACAAGTTGCTGGTTACTTCTGATAATAATGATGAGTATTGGTTCGGGACCAATCTATTGTTATTGTTGTTTCGACTGGTTAGGGTGAGTTGGTCCGGTATAAATGATGAACCATAGCTGAGATGCAATAAGCATTCTTGTAGGCATAAATTTAGAAAAGGAAGAGGTAAAAAGAAAGGTTGATTTTTGTTTTTTTTTTTTTTTTTGTTTTTAGGGTTTGATTAAAGAACCCCATATCAGTAATGTTCATTGTTGTGAAGAAGATAATGTTTCGGGTTTATTGAGATGGTTAATTCCTCAAGCCCTAAAATATTGGTGGTAAAAGATTTGGTGAATAAAATATTTCTATTTTTTTAAGGTTTTGTAAAATAAACCTTAGACCGACATGTTTTTTGGGCCAAAAACAAAAGCGACTATTTATTGGTAGATGTGAACATTGGTGATTCAATCATGTAAGTTCTTGACGTGAACCAAAGAATCTCGAAGTTTTGTTTATCTTGGAGTAAAGATGTTCACATGGGTCACATAATATATGTTTGGTCACTGGCCCACGATAAGGTTTGTGCAAATAGCAAGAAAAGTGAATTGCAGTGTTGATTTGCTATTAAAGCCTTACAAATTTATTAATGCATATTGTTGGTCGTTTCCTGGTCTAATAGCAATGTTACACGATAAAGGCTTGGTATGTACAAATGCTATTCGCATGTTGAAGGATACGGTAATACTTTAATGTTGTTCGAATTTTTGTGTTCACGTGGGATTTTGGGTACAAAAGTAAAAGATGTGGCTGATTGGTTTTTGATAAAGGACATCACGTATGTATGTGTTTAAAGAATGTAGACACATTGATATTTTTTATTTATAGTTTTTCTGTGTTTATAGAAGAAGAAAAGTGGTGCACAGTGAGGTATTTATTCTTGCCAATAATATATTATTTTTACCCACTGTTATGAGTATTTTAGCCACTGTTGGTAGAGTGTGTAGCCCTAGCCACTGACACATGAATTCTAGCCACTATCATCATTGTACGTAGCCATTGATGGACAACTTTGGAGCTGTTTTGGTTTGAAGATGAAGTTGAGTTTCGCGGGTGTGTGTCTTATCATATCTCAAGATGCATAATCCATCTTGAAGATAACTTGTTCGTACTTATATTGTTAGCGACGAAGTGTTACAAGATCTAGGAATGTGTGATTTTTCTTATGGTACTCTATGCACATGTTTTCTATCACTTGAAGGAGTTACATTATCGTGCTTAGTGTCTCGTTTCAAAGGTAAATTAGGATTTTTTGTATCTATCGTCTCTTCGTCACGAGGATAGTGCAAGATATAAAACATAAGTTTGGGTTATTCTACTTCATCATCATGTAAGTTATAATTAGATTTTTACATATGTGATCATTACATAAAGCCTACAGAACTTAAAGATTCAAGAATAATTAGCACAATTTAAGGAGAAGCTAAATTGATTGTGTAAGTTATTCACATATGACAAAGAGGTGAAGATTTTTACTACTACTTACCAGTGTTATTATAACTAATGTAAGTTTTCTATTTTTTAAATTCATTATAATGCATGACCGGTGCTTCACGGAGGGAAATTTGAGAAGTTGAAAACTCGGGTTAGAAGTGTGATATTGGTTAGTAGTGGTTAAAATCAAGGTCGCTTACATACAAGACCCCTATTTGGATAATGTCAAAAGGGGAAGAAATTTACAAAGAATATGGAATATGTTGATCCTTGATGTTATATGTTTTACAAAGGATACGCGCTTAAGGGGAAGTGTTTTTGACATCATCAACTAGGGGAAGATTGTTGGGTCGAAATTATGAGTTGATATGTTAAAAACAATAATATAAGAAGACAAGGGCTATAGTGTACAAGTTGAAATTCTACAAGCTGGTGGAGTTTTTTTTATTACTTTGATAGCTTTCTTTGTAAGTTATGTCTCTATTATATAAAGAGACGTAGACGTAGGTTTTTACATAATATTCATAAGTTTCTTACACAATGTAAACCTAAAGTTGAGTTCGTTTATCTAGGCGTGAGATTCAATGTATACACGCCTAGGGTACTTGTAACCGTTTGTTTTTAATGCAAGTAATCGTTGGGAAGTAATTTGTCGTGTTTGTTAAACACCTTGTTTAATCAATGTTCTAATTCCGCTATGTTTGTTACATATGAACGTTGATTATCCTAGTAAGCTTAAACGATTCATGTATTTTGGTTTCATCAATTGGTATCAGAGCGGGTGGCTCTCGATACTAGGATCTAACAAGGGGTTCGAGTCGAAGTACAAAGAACGAATCTTAAAAATCCGTATATGTTTTTAAGTTCGTCTTTTTCTGAGCAGAGATTTTTAAACAGCAATATCTCCTTCATTAACCGTTGGATCATCGTGAAATTCGCGTTGTAGGTTCTCGACACATGTGTCCTGAATATCACTAGAGCAATCGTCGATTTGAGCAGTTATGAGGGAGTTATAGCTCGTCGAAGTTGGCTGCATAAATAAATATAGATTAGCATACAGTTTCAACGACACCATGTCTTGTTGCTAAAAGTTTTGGCGTAAATGGGTTATCACATACTATATTAAACATTTCTAATTAAAATAAATTATATAATAACAAAATGATTAATATCTAACCGATATAGATTTTTAACTACGACTGTCTTCGCTAAAAGTGAGGGCATAAGGTCCAACGTATACCAAATAATGCTTCGTTGAGGGTCAAAGCTAGAGTTTGAACTGTTTGTCGTTTTGTCAATTTTGACGACGCAGTCGTCGCAAGTGGTTCGTCACTAAAACCCGTATATGTTGTAGTATATGTATGTGTTACTCAGCTTGCAAGTGATGTTAATTGTTGCATATTATGAGGCCAACAATAACGTACTTCGATAATGAATTTGATATAGACGATACTAAGGATTACCCATGGGGTGTCTAGCCGGGATGTCTCAAGAGTCTGCTCTTTATGAGAGAAAACTACTGTACCATACCTACGCTTTGGGTTTTAAGTACGTTGTTGTGTCATTCAATGCATGTCTTTGTTCGTCAATTAGCACATATCTGAGATATGATTATATAGATCGTTTGATCTGGCACGATATATCTTGTTGAAGGTTACACTTGTAGATATATTCGATTACATCACGGATTGACAACAATATGACATCTTAGAAAGCTATACTCATCTAATGATTCTTATGCCAATTAGCTTTGTATCATGCAAATACATTAATATCTACTATACATATTACAAATTCCCCATTGTCAGTGAAATATGCACATAGTTACCATTTTCATTTCTATTCATGTCATTGACATAATCATCATTATCACATTTTAAATTCTTTTCACATCACAGTCAAAAATTAGTAGATCAAGCAAACAAGTGCTGCCTTTATAAACGTTATACTAATATATTAAGTGTATCTGCTATATCCATACTAATTCTCTTAAAACCGAACCGGCAAGTGTACCTGATTTTTTTTTTTGCGGTTTCCGGGTTTTTGCCTGTTTTTTTACGGTTGTACCAGTGAATCAGCGAACCATCTCGGGTTAAACCGAACGGTTCGATCCGGCTTCCGGCTTTCAAAACATATTCGACTCAACAATTTCTTATTTCTTATTTCTTATTTCTCATTATATTGCTTTTCGCTCATTTATTACGAACCGATCTACACAAACTTTTCTATCTAGATAATAATTGTTCTTAAAAGTTAATAGACAAAACCCTAGTTGAACTTGTGAAGCAAAGTAAACCTCACAATCAAAAATGAATGAGGGAGAGGATAGAAGGGGCCATGTGTGGATGTAAGCTCCATAGGAAAAAGACTAAACGAACTAAAACAAACAATTTGTAGGAAATACAGGATAGGTGTGACTATCGCACATGTTGAGTTTCATGGATTTTAGTTGTTTGTTTGGATTCACAGATCATGTCAAGTGGGTCTAAGTGCACTCGTGCAATCGATATTAATTTAGGTCCTTTTCCTTTAAAACTTTGTTTCCTGATTCATTTTCTATAAAATGATTTAGAACTAAAACTTATTATGTCACTCGATAGTCTCGATAGTTTATTCAGTATACAAACTTCCAAAAAAGTTAAAAATAATTTATTGAACTCACAAAAAGAAGTAGAAACAATTACAAGAGTGTGAGCGAAGGAGTGACGTGTTGAAATGTTTGAGGAGTTCACGTGCATGCTTTTCTTGGTTTGGTCGATGATATATTGGAGAATGGATAAAATAAATGTTAAAGGTTTTAGAAAGTTACAGTATGATGAATTGTAATAGGATGGTCAAAATGTGTTTTTAACGAGGCGAGGTGAAACGCGGTGCAGATTCAGTGGTTCGAAATCGGTCTCGATGGAAGGTCAGGGTCAGGTTAGGCAAAGGGGAGCATGTGAGCCAAAAGATGTGCACCCTTGTCGGCCTATTGGACCTTACCCTTTGCCACATGAGCCCATGAACCCATCTCATTTTCACCATACCCATACCATCACTACACCCTCTCCATCCCCCACCACTACGGCACGGCATTACCATCTACCCTATCGAAAATAATCGAGGTTGATGATATTGCATTTTATTTTTTATTTAAGGCTTTTTTGCATAGTATGGATTTTGATTTCGTGGTTCAGTTCAAAATGAAAGTTTATGGACTTAAAATTGATAGTCGTGAGATAAAATCGAATTCGGGATTACGGGATTGTACGCATTACGTAAAAGGTTAATTTATTTATTAAATATATTTATTATATTTATTAAATCAAACCAAAGCTTAACTAACGATCGTTAATAATTAAAAGTTAAGTATAAACGACCGTTATGGAATTAAATAGAAGAGAAAAGAAGTAAACGGAAAGTTCCGGAAGCCCGTGTGGGTGGGCTTGTAGTCGACGGCCAAGAGGGACAAAAGGGGAAGAAAAGATTTTTGTTTCCTAATTAGTTTATTACTTGGAGGAAGAGTTTTTTCAATGCCTATATAAACAAACCCCTAGCATTCATAAATCACAATTCTATCCCTCTTTCTCTTGCTTTAGTCGCCGGCCAAACACCCCTTTATTCAGGGTTTTGGTTTTCGATTTTACTATTTAAATTATCTAGTCCTAGCCCCTCTCTAGGTTTGTTGGGTAGATATTCCATAAGCGTGGAAGCTCGGTTTGTTCGTGCTAGAATCACGATTAGCTCGTGGTATTACGTGTGTACAAGAACGTGATATAGTCTTACTTTAGACTATATCCTGGTGGTGTTCACGGTAAACCCTAATTGGTGATTGTTCTGTTATCTTGTGGATCGTTGCTAGGATAAAGGTATGTAACCCTAATTCGATTAATTATAATTGTGTTATTGATTATGATCTTGTTAATTCGCTTCCGCTATGTGTGCTTTGATCTTGTTTAGGGTTTTAAATAATTGTTATGGACTATATAAACCTTCAGTGGCATCGAGAGCCGTTTTAACATGTTATAATTATCGAGATCTAAAGTTTTTTAACTAATATTGATTTGTGTTAAAAATTACATGTTGTTTTTAGCTTTTATAAAAATTAGGGTTTTTGTTTTTTATTGTTTTTTTTTAAATCGGGTATGCCGAATTTTTATATATAAAAAAAAATTTGTAAACCCTAAAATTACATGGTAATTATCTTTAGATATTTGCATGAATTAATTGTTATGTCATGTGTGGTTACGATCCATAGTTTAAATTGCTAAGAGTATGTGGGAGATCCGTAATGAACGTGCATGTTTTTTAGGGATTGATATGAGTGATTTTACTCATATCATTTGTATCAATAAACATTCAATATATGCAAATAATGTATCAAAAATGCCTTGTTTTTGCTTGTTTGTTGTTTAATGTGTGTAGGTACCAAAGTTCGCGAAAACCGGCAAATATCGACACGAGTTTGAAGATAAAGATCAATGAAGCCAAAATCAAGTTCGTTTTCGAGGATTTAATTCTATCAAAAGATTATTTACCAAGTGGGTCCCACATGAGCTTATATGGGCCCAAAAGCCCATTTGAGGAAATAAACTTGTGTAATTCGGATCACAAGCCCAACAATGGCCCAAGTATTATAACGGATGGAAGAAATTGCTTAAAGCCCAAATAATCCATTTACATATGGGACGTTTGTTTTTTATTTGTCCAAAAGCCCAACACCACAAATGAATGAAGTAAATGGGCCTTAGGGTTTTGCAGTTTTGAACAAATGAATTGTGATATTATCAAACTCACATTCACGTTTATCTTTCTATACAATAAATATAAACCCACACATCACACGTCACCCAATAAATAAAGAAAACGCACCTCACCCACTCATTATTCCTTCACACGTTTTCTCCCACTTTTCCTCAGAATAAAAATCCCTCGATAACTCCTATGTCACCTTCTCCTTCATCCCCAAAAACTAAAAAACCAGTAACTTCATAGTTACTATTCAAAACCCTAAATCAATATTTACTTGAAATAAATTGGGGCTTTTCTACACACGTTTGATTCAAGTGTGTGGGAAATAAATCCCCCAATTTTAAGGAAAAGAAGATGGGCAGAAAAGAGATACGTGGCAGGTTATTACTGGTAGAGACACCTCATTTATCCCACTCCACCAATCATAAGGCAGCAAAGAAACACAACTAGCACACACGGATGCCACGTTGGCAATCCGTGTGATAGTTGTGTCCTATCAACCATCCGATCAACAAAGAGAGAGAAAATGAAGATCTAAGGGCTTATATTGAAGAGGCATATTCTATTGAAGATTTGGATATTCGCTCATCACAAGCCTTGGGATGGCTATAACCCCCCCCCCCCCCCCCCCCCCACAAAAAAAAAATACTTGTAATGGCATCCCTCTTTTTACTTTACTGTTATTCTGTTAAAATAGTTTTAGGAAAATTATTGTAATATTTCTTTTCATAGTATTGTAATCTTCTTCTTATATTAATAAAAAGTTTAATTTTGTGGTTAAACGGTCTTGATTTTAATATTATTTTAAGTGAATTGCAATGTTCTTTTCTTAAATCTATTTTAATATAATCTGAATAAATAATTGATTGAGTTAAACCAATAGCTTAAATCAGTTATATAAGGTAGGATTTGGGAATAAATTTTCCCCACTGGAAAGTTTCAAAAATCTATTCGTTGGATAAAGATGATGGTTCGAATGAATTCTATTGGTGGTGTTGGTTCGGATCACGAAAAATGGTGGATGATGGAGGTGTAAATCCGGTTCATAAAGGTTGTTCAGCACAAACCTTCTTCCCAAAGGCTTTCTACATTAGGTTCTATTCAGTTTAATTTTAATGTTTTTAATTTTAGATTATATCTGTTAAGTGAATGATTTGTATGCTTAAATGTTTTGATTAAGTTGAGTTTATTTTGAGTATCGTTTAGCTGTTAAAATATTTGAGTGTGCTTTAGATATTACTGAATGTTCAAGTTGCTCAGTTTTTAATAAACTTCTGAATCTGTTTAGTTTAATGATATAACTTGTCTGTTTAGTTGAATGGATTTTGTTTTGATTTAAATAAGTAGTTGATATATGAATTTGAAATAATGGATTTGACTATTGAATATTTGGTTCGGGTTTATCTGTTAAGTGCTTCAATGTTTGATGTACTGTTATTGGGTTAAAAGATCTGTTCATGTCCTTATTCAGGTTATTGATAATAGGTTAGATTGATTCTTTTTGAGATTGCTGATGATTATTAGATTGAGCCTTTTTACAGCTTTTGTTAGTATTGTTTTGCTGATGATTATTTTTTAGATGACTGAGTTTGAGTGAGAGATTTTTGGTGTGCATTTTAAAGTTGTTATTTTACAGGATAATTTAGTTTGTAGAATTTGTTAAAGTTTTATGAGGATTCGATTTCTTTTGTGCCTGATAGAATGATTTAGATATTCAGTTTGCTGATAAATTAGAATTTTGATTACTGTCTTAAATTGCTTTCACTGCTGATATATCTCAGCAATCCAAACGTATTGTTTGGGTTACTGATTTACTAGTCTGTCACTTTTTGTTCATTGCAAAAATAAAACATCCAAAAAAACCACTTCTGTGGTTCGAACCCTTGACCTCAAGGGTAATTGCGAAGTGTGTTAACCATCTGAGCTCAATGCTCTTTTGATTTAAATGACTAAAATTTAATTAATATAGTGATATGTACTGGCAGTTTGATTTTAATTGTAGATTGAGTTAGTTTACGTTTATAAGTGTTGATTAAAATTTTATTTAAAGTTAATTTCAGCATTAAAAATATAGTTTAGAAATTGAATCAAATAAATTTAAAAAAATAAATTAATAAAATTAAATAAAATATAATAAAAATGTTTTTATTAATTTAAAAGTTTAATTAGTTTATTTTAATAATTAGATTTTTATAAATTTAGATTTAAATAAAATTAGTTTTAAAAAATATAGATTATGTTTAAAAGTAATTTTTAATAAAGTAATTAGTTTAAAAAGTTTAATTAGATTTTTTTAAATAGTTTAAAAGTTATTTTTATTAAATAGATTATTTTTTTTATAGATTATTAAATAGTTTAAATTTTAAATTGTTTTAATTTTAAGTAATTAATTTAGATTTAAATAATAGCGGGGTTAACGATTCATGCACTTAGGATTAAAATAGGATTTAAAATTGGTAGATTTATTTTTAGTTTAAAATCCGAAAACCAATTCAAATCGATTGTCCAAATCAAAACAAAACGTCTCAAATTCACTCAATCTTCGTGTACAACGAACTTGGTTCATCACGTGTTTAATTGAATTCGTCTTTGGTATTATTAGTCTATTACTTTTTCCTAAAGGTAATTTTCTAATTTACCCTATAACGTATCCAAATTATCACATATACATTCCACCATACATCAAAAATTTTGGCGCCGCTGCCGGGGATCTTGTGTACGATTCGTCTTTGTTAAGATTTGTTGATCGTTGATATGAATACTCTTTTCGTCCTCGGAAAGTTTTGTTATTTTCTTATTATGTATCGTTTTTATGAAAAATACCAAAAATAATCTTCTTAATCCTCTATCATGTTTAATTCTTTTTCTCCTCACCCTCTAAATTTTAATTCTTCCATGAATTCCTTCGTCGATTGTGTTGGGTGTGAAGAACCATTATATGGTTTTTTACCATGTCGGTGGTGCACATGTGAGCGTTGTGGAAATGACTTACGTCACGATATACGAGTTGGATTTTGTCCTTCATGTGATGATATTACTTCATGTGGAAATCCGAATTTTTCTAATAATTCTCTCGATTTCTATCTACCTCCACACCCTACATACGAGACACCCTCGTGTGAGTTTTTTGGAAACGATTTTCATTTTGGTGATGATTGTTCGCATCGATTCTCGCTTAATTACGAGCAAGAACCGAGCTACAATCAAAACTTTAATGATAATTGTTATCCACAAGATTTACCGAGTTTATCACAACAACATCTTTGTTGTGAGTATTGTGGAGGTCCTCACGAGAGTTTTTGTTGTCAACCGAGAGATCAAAATTTTTATGAGCCTAATCCTTGCTATAATCCGATTCCTTCCGGCTTTGACCAATTTCCACAATATTCTTTCGATATTGAACGACTTGAAACAATTTCTCAACAAACGAGAGAAAGAACGAGCTCAAGCGGAAGCAAAATACCTTGCTAATCGTGAACTCGAGCGTTCTCTTCTTTTGGATGATGATGAGGATAGTACTCTTTCTTTGAGAGATCTTATTGCTCTACATCCTTCGTCTAGTGCTATCGTATTTCCTTTTCGTATCTTGCCGGCTATTGAGCCCGAGGATTCTCCCATCCTAGATGATGAGGAAATCTCTCATGACATCACCACTCCTATTCATGATTCTTCCACCGTGGAACCCGAAAATTCCCTAAGCAAGGGGGATGATAGGTGTGAAAACACCCATCCTTTTACCACTTATTTCTGGCTAAAACAAGACCAAAACACGTATTTAATATCATTTGTTTGAAATTATGCGTGGTTTTTGTGTTTATTGTGTTTTCAGAATCAACCGGATGAATATTGAAGAAAACATGGAATTGCACGGGTTTTATCGAAGAAAAAGACTCAAGACGAAGTCTATTGTCCAAGAGATGCAAACGATTTGAAGTCATTGTGCCTATTTGAAGATTTATCGAAGAATAGAGCCAAAGATGGAAGATTCATATATGTCGAAGAACTCGAGTCTATTAAACAAATGATTATAGGACGAGTTGGAATCATTCACCGATACTTCACAAAATCCAAAGTCAGAAACGTTTATTTAAAGAAACGTAAAGACTAAAGAAGAAAGAAGAAAAGAAGCCCAAAAACAAAGCCCATTCACAAGCCCGCAAGCAAACACCTATAAATAGGACTTCACTTCACAATTTTAGAGCTAGTTAGTTTTTCATTTTTCATTTTCTCTAGTTTTAGAGAGAGAAAGTTCTCAAATTTCTCTCACTAAGTTTTCATCTTTCTTTCATTTAATCTTTCAAGATTTAACTTTTGTATTGTTGATTTCATTAATTAAGTTTAAGTATTAAGCTTTTAATCTTTCATCTCTTTCTACCTTTCTTTGATTTTGGTTCACTTTTGGTGCGAATTACTTATGATCCGTGTTGTTCATCAATGTTTTCGTGCTTAAAAAGTTAATCTTTTTATGTTTATTTAAGTTCTCATACGAATAAGCTTTAAGATCTTTGTGCTTATTGGCTTATTTATATGTTTAGCTTATTTACCTTTATAAAGTTTTCTTAAAAAGTTCATTTTTTTATTGTTTGATTTAAAAGTTGTTTACTTGAAGTTTAGATAGGTTGTTATTTGAGCTTATTTGATCCGATTCATATTAGATTCGTGCTAGTTTTGGTGTTGGCTTATTCCCATAGCTTATCACCTTGCTTAAATTTCGGATCAAAAGGGTAAAACGGAAAGGGTATAAACCCTTTTCCGATTGGGTTATTCCGAGCACACAGCACCCTCTTTCCGATCATTAGATCGGAAAAGGGTTTTCGTATTCCGATTGTTGGCAGTCTTCACATTCCGATCAGTCAGATCGGATTAGGGTTTTCCATTATTCCGATTGGTTCAGTTTTGTAAACATTCCGAGTGGTTTTTATGTATTCCGATTTGGCTGGTTTATTTGGTATTCAAATTAGCCCTGTTTTTTAGTTATTCCGACGGTGTATTTTATTATATTCCGATTGGAGTGTTTTTGTTAAACATTCCGATTGGAGCTTCCTTCCATATTCTGATTGCCTTTCCGACAGCATATTCCGATCAGTCTCATTTGCCATATTCTGATCAGCCTTATTCCGACTACATATTCCGATCAATGCACTTTAGATATTCCGATTTGGCTAATTTCCAATTGTTTAATTTCTTGTTTTTGCAAAGTTTCAAGTTTTAGATTTACTAAGTGTTCAAGTATTTTTCTAATATAGTCTTTAAGTTTTCAAGCATTTATTTTTAAACTCGTTTTTGTTTAATCTTTAAAACTCTTTTCACTCAACGACATTTACATTTAATTGCTATTAGTTTAAAATAGATAAACAAACCAAACCCCCTATTTGTAACCAAGAACAATCATTCCACTTTTAACCGTGATCAATTCGAGGAGATACCGAGATTAATCTTGAACCCAATGAAAACCAAAGTATCAAATGGCGCTGCTGCCGGCTCTTCTCGTTAAGATTAACAGTTTTTTGTGAGAACTTGGATTTTGGGATCCGTTCACCGTGAACGTTACTTTTTCATAAAAAAATTTCAAAAACCCTAAAAAATATAAAATTTTCAAAAATACAAAAAAATTAAAAAACCATAAAAACCAAAAATATTTCTTGTTTGCCTTGTTAGTTCTTTTGCAGGTGCATGCGTACACGATCAACGTCTTATCAAGAGCCCGAGCCTCTCGAAGACTTAAACATGGCCGGTGTACAAAACAACAACAACAATCCACCTCAAAAAAATAACAATAACAACCCACCTCTCAACAACAATAATAACAACAACAATGAACCTTTACCGGACAATCGCCCTATGATTGAACTGTTACAAGCACATGTGGAGGGCAACAATGATCCAATTTTCATACCCGCGATTGCAGCCAACAACTTTGAGCTCAAATCCGGCTTTATCCAGATGGTCTCTGCTCAACCATTCTTGGGGCGTACCATTGATGATCCTCATGACCACATCAAGAGATTCTTACAACTCACGAATACGGTCAAATTCAATGGTGTTCCACAAGAGGTAATCCGTTTACAACTTTTTCCTTTTTCTTTAGAGGGACAAGCCCGGCATTGGCTTGCAAAGGAACGGCCACAAATTATTCTTACGTGGACGGATTTGGAGACCAAATTTATCAACTACTTTTTCCCACCCTCTCGTACTACCGCTTTGCGGAATGAAATTATCAATTTTGAACAAAAGTACGATGAGTCTTTTAGTGAATCTTGGGACCGTTTTAAAGACCTTTTGAGAAAGTGCCCACAACATGGTTTTACCAAAGTGCACCAAATTAATACCTTTTATAATGGTTTAAGCATGAATGACCAAGATTCACTAAATAGTGCCTCGGGGGGTAATATTTTGGTTAAGACTTCCAATGCCGCTTGGGATATCATTGAGAATAAGTCTCGTGTGCAAACCAAGAGTGTGCGGACCAATGCTGCTAGTGCTAGTACTAGTGACAACGACAAGCGACTTGACAAAATCACTGCGGTTCTTGAATCGCTTGCTACCCAAACCGCTAGCAACACCAACAGCATCAATGCTAAAAACGCTCAAGTCAATGTTGTAAGCCAACCATGTTAAATATGCGGGGGTCCTCACTCTTACACCACTTGTACCACCACCCAAGACTACCCTTCTGAGAATGTGAATGCAGCATACGGTACCTATCCTCCGGCTGCTTATCAAGCTCGTCCTCAAGGAGACCGCAATTTGCTTAGCTACCGTTCAAACAACTTTCTTTCCCCACCCGGTTTTCCTCCTAACAACCTAAACCAACAACAAAACCTCAATCGCCCTCCTCAACAACAACAACAACCTCGTGCATCATACATACCACCTCACAAACAACCATATCCACCTCAAAGAAACAACCAAGTTTACCAACAACCTGCTTATCAACCACCCGCATACCATGCTCCCCCTCCCAACCAACCCACCGCATTACACCAAGATGTTGAAACCTACATGAGGACCAATGATGTGATTGTGGAAAATCTCCAGCGGGAAGTGCTCAACTTAAAAGCGGACATGGTGAAACAAGGAAACGATCTGAGAGATGATATGAGAAACACTTTGGCAAGTCAAACGAATGACTTAAGGAACATGATGGATAGTTTCTTCCAAGGTAATCAACCCTCTTCTTCGGGTACTCTTCCGAGTAACACCGTTGCGAATCCAAGAGGGGAGATGAAAGCAATCACCACTCGCAGTGGCAAAGGTACCAAGGAACCCGAGCTTCCTATACCTCCACCGGTGATTGTGACTAAGGAAAACGAGTCACCTGCCCCTATTCCTCATCCTTCTACTTCCCCAATTTCTCCACCTCTTACTTCTACCCCTCCTCCACCCAAGGATGTGAGTGATCCTATTCTCCCAAAGCCTTCCTCTTCTTCCGATATACTTTATCCCTCAAGGTTGAGGAAAGAGAAGCTCAAAAGCAAGGACGATATTCAGGTTTCGAACTTTCTCAAAATGTTTAAACAATTGAATTTCAACATCTCCTTCGCTGAGGCTCTCGCTCACATGCCTAAGTACGCGAAAATGTTCAAAGATCTTCTTAGCGACAAGGAGAAGCTTCTTGATATTGCTAATACCCAACTTAATGAGAATTGATCTGCAGTGCTCTTAAGGAAATTGTCAACCAAGCTTGGTGATCCGGGTCGTTTCTTAATCCCTTGCAACTTCCCGGGAGTAGAGAATTGCATGGCTCTAGCCGATCTAGGTGCCAGTATTAACTTAATGCCTCTAAGCGTTTGGAAGCAATTATCTCTCCCTGAGCTAGTCCCCACCAAAATGACTTTGGAATTAGCTAACCGTACGGTTGCTTATCCAGTGGGGATAGCCGAAGACGTTTTTGTAGGAGTCGACAAATTCACTTTTCCTGCCGATTTCGTTGTCGTTGACTACGATATGGACCCTCGTGTGCCATTGATCGTTGGTCGTCCATTCTTGAGGACCGGTCGCACTCTCATCGATGTTGAAGCTGGTGAGCTTATCATGAGAGTGGGTGACGATAAAATTATCTTCAACATGGGAAAGCTCTCTAAACAACCTTATTCATACGAGAGTGTTAATTGTATTTACGTTCTTGATGAGGCCTGTGAAGAACACTTCAAAGATGCTTGCAAAAGTATTCCTACATCTCTTCCCAATGTTGAGACCGTTTCCTCTATTGATTCATCACTATCTCTATTTGGAGAAAGTGATTTCCTTTGGAAAGATTTGGAAGCCACCATGGGAGATGTGAACTTAGAACATGACGATTCTCCCACCAGTTGGGATGAAGGTCTTCGCCTCATTGAGAACCTTCTTAAAGAAGACAATATTTCTCCACCATCTCCCACGGTTATTGCTATCGATGCTCCGACTTTGAATACGCCTCCCATAGAAAATCCTCCAGATTTAGAACTTAAGGAGTTGCCGCCCCATCTCGAGTACGTGTTCCTTGAAGATAAGAAGAAGTTACCCGTCATCATTGCTAAGGACTTGAAAAAAGACGAAAAATCTCGCCTCATTGTCGTGCTTAAAGATCATAAGAAGGCAATTGCTTGGAAAATTTCCGATATCCGCGGAATTGATCCAAACTTTTGTACTCACAAGATTCTCATGGAAGATGACTTTAAACCCGCAATCCAGAGCCAAAGAAGGGTTAATCCTCGCATTCATGACGTCATCAAACAAGAGGTTATCAAACTTCTTGATGCCGGCTTGATTTACCCTATCTCGGATTCGCCTTGGGTAAGTCCCGTCCATTGTGTGCCCAAAAAGGGCGGAATAACCGTTGTTCCCAATGAACACAACGAGTTGATTCCCACTCGTCTCGTTACTGGGTGGAGAGTTTGTATCGACTATCGCAAACTCAATGATGCCACGAGAAAAGATCACTTTCCTCTTCCTTTCATGGATCAAATGCTCGAGCGTCTTGCGGGTAATGACTATTACTGCTTTTTAGACGGTTTCTCCGGGTATTTTCAAATTCCCATCGATCCCAAGGACCAAGAAAAGACCACATTCACTTGTCCCTACGGAACATTTGCTTACAAACGTATGCCTTTTGGTTTATGCAATGCTCTTGGGACGTTCCAAAGGTGTATGATGGCTATCTTCCATGACATGGTGAGAAACTATGGAAGTATTCATGGATGATTTCTCGGTTTATGGCGATTCATTCTCTGCTTGCCTTGCCAATTTGGAACGTATGCTTAAGCGGTGTGAAGACACTCGCCTTGTTCTTAATTGGGAAAAATGCCATTTCATGGTAAAAGAGGGCATCGTGCTAGGACACAAGATCTCCAAAGCCGGTCTTGAAGTGGACCGTGCTAAAGTCGATGTTATTTATAAGTTGCCTCCACCTTCAACCGTGAAGGGTGTGAGAAGTTTCCTGGGTCATGCGGGCTTCTACCGTCGCTTTATCAAAGATTTTTCTAAAATCGCTCGCCCGATGACCCACCTCTTGGAGAAAGATACTCCTTTTATCTTTTCCAACGAGTGTATTGAAGCCTTCAACTTGCTTAAGGATAAGCTTACTAAGGCACCCGTCTTGGTTACCCCTAATTGGGAGCTGCCTTTCGAGTTGATGTGCGATGCTAGCGACTATGCCATTGGAGCGGTTTTGGGCCAAAGAGTGAACAAACACTTCCAACCGATCCATTACGCTAGCAAGACAATGACGGGGGCTCAATTGCATTACACGACAACTGAAAAAGAGCTTTTAGCTGTTGTCTATGCCTTTGAAAAGTTCCGCCCCTATCTTGTCCTTTCCACCACCATCGTTTACACCGATCATTCCGCGTTGAAGTACTTGTTGACTAAGCAAGATTCCAAACCAAGACTTCTTCGCTGGGTTTTGCTACTCCAAGAATTTAAAATCGAAATTCGCGATAAGAAAGGAGCTGAAAACCTAGCTGAGGATCATCTTAGTAGACTTGAGGATCCTTATCAAGGGGATCATCCGAACAAAGAGATCAATGATTCTTTCCCCCTGGAGACCTTAATGTCTATCAACTCGAATTCTGATGAAACCCCGTGGTTTGCGGACATTGCAAACTACTTGGCGGGTGGAATTCTCGTTGACGGGTTAACATCCCAGCAAAAGAAGAAGTTCTTCAAAGACATTAAGACTTACTTTTGGGATGACCCGTATCTATTCAAACAATGTGCTGATTTGATTATTCGCCGATGTGTTGATGGACCGGCAGCTTTAGAAATCCTTGACGCTTGCCACAAAGGACCCACCGGTGGTCACTTTGGTCCCAACTACACCGCCAAAAAAGTGTTTGACTCGGGATTTTATTGGCCCACCATTTATCGTGATGCTCACGAGATGGTTAAACGTTGTGATGCTTGCCAAAAACAAGGCAAGATCACACATAAAGACGAGATGCCTCAGAATTTCATACAAGAATGTGAAATCTTTGATGTTTGGGGTATCGACTTTATGGGGCCATTCCCTTCATCTAAAGGAAACAAATACATCCTTGTAGCCGTTGACTACATTTCTAAATGGGTTGAAGCCAA
Organism: Glebionis coronaria; assembly: GCA_025667525.1. Lineage (NCBI taxonomy): Eukaryota > Viridiplantae > Streptophyta > Magnoliopsida > Asterales > Asteraceae > Glebionis > Glebionis coronaria. The sequence goes on from CM046874.1 coordinate 73,551,733, forward strand.
ATCTTTACCCACTAATGACGCAAGGGTGGTTTGTAACTTTTTGAAATCGCTATTCGCTAGATTCGGTGTGCCTCGTGCCATTATTAGTGATCGCGGGACTCATTTTTGCAATGACCAATTCGCAAGAGTCATGGCTAAGTATGGTGTAAATCATCGTCTTTCCACCGCATACCGCCCACAAACTAATGGCCAGGCTGAAATATCCAACCGAGGATTAAAGCGAATTCTTGAAAGAACCGTGGGAGAGCATCGTGCCTCATGGGCTGATAAACTTGATGATGCTTTGTGGGCTTTTCGTACCGCATACAAGACTCCGATTGGTTGTACACCATATCGTCTCGTGTACGGGAAAGCGTGCCACCTCCCCATTGAGTTGGAGCACAAGGCTTACTGGGCCTTGAAGTGGGCTATTTTGATATCAACAAAGTCGGTGACCTACGCAAGATCCAACTCAATGAGCTGAATGAACTCCGTAATGAGGCTTATGAAAATTCTTTGATCTATACGGAAAAGACTAAGCTCATTCACGACTCTAAGATTAAGAACCGAGAGTTCCAAGTTGGAGACAAAGTTTTACTCTTTAACTCTCGGTTGAAAATCTTTTCGGGCAAGCCGAAATCTCGTTGGTCCGGCCCATTCACCATTGCCCAAATTTTTCCATATGGTACTCTCGAGCTCGCTCAACCTAATGGACCTAATTTTAAGGTGAATGACCAACGAGTGAAGTTGTACTTTGGTGAGGACATCTCTCAGGAGATGACTCCATCCCTCACCACGTTTCCCATGAACTAATTTTGGGTCGAGTCAGGCTTGTGACTCGGTTATCAAAAACAAGCGCTCCTCGGGAGGCAGCCCGAGTATCTATCCTTTTCTGTTTTAACCTCCTAAGTGTAGGGGGACCTCTATAGGTGTTTGTGTTTGTGTGGTGATGTGATTACAGGGATGAATGCACTTTTGGAACCTTTGAAGAACCGTGCTCCCATGTTATCTGAAATCTGGTTCTATCTCTCAACTATCGTGATTCAATTTTCTTCATACTCACATTTGAAATTGATCACTTTAGTCGTCTCTTCCTTAGCTTGATTTAACCAACGTGCACAATGTCATAAGTGTAGGGGAGACTTTTCCCACATGCTTAAACATTGAGGACAATGTTTATCTTAAGTGTAGGGGGACTTCTATCGAAGTTTTAAGTGGACTTTTCCAGGAAAATGCCTTCATTTAACCAGAAAATCATATTTTTCAACATTTTTCAAATTTTTAATTAACTTTGTCCATTTAGTCGTAATTTTTAAATTTTTATCGTTGCTTTCATATGTATATATCCCGCAATAAAGTCAAAAAATATTAATAAAGTGGTGTAGCTAGTTTTGAAATCTTTGACATATTAGGCCCGTTGCGATTATCTTGACTCAACCCGAATAGACTTATCCAAGTTTATTCTAGCTAGTATCCTTAACCATGTAGACCTTAATTGGTTTATTAGGCTAAGCATCCACGAGTCTCATTACTTGAGATTTTAAATTGTGGAGAACGAGAAATGATAGAGTCAATTATAAGTCGGTATTCTTGCACAAGCTCACTTGGTGTAATTATTTGCCTATTCTCCCATCACTTGCTAATAATTTATCTGCAATAAGTAAGGTCGTACGATTTGAAACGTTACTTTTTCTAGCCCAAGATCGTTTAAAAGTTGCTCGGTAATGATAAGAGTTCATAGCCAAGGCATAACTTATGAAGCGGGGCGCGAAGATTGGCGAGTCCGAAAAGGCCCTAACAAGGCATGAGGATTCAATTTTATTGCTGAAGATCCAAAGTGATGTGAAAATCATTATTCCCAAAATCAGTATGAAGGATCAAGACTCACGACGAAAAGCAATCAACTCCCATAAAGATCATGGAGAAGTCTATCCGAAAAGACCCTAACAAGGTATGAGGATAAATAGATCCAAGTCCGAAAAGGAGGCGGATCGTTGTATCTCAAAATCTCAATTAGAGATTGAAGAAATAATCATGAAGTCGTGGTCAACAAAGTTGGAGTAACCCTCAAAAGTCTCCAAGTGAAGAAACTCTATTACGAAGAGAAGACCATTATCTCAAAAACGTCTCTCAAGATATGAAGTATGAAGTACATGCCAAATATCGGCCCGAGAAAGGTATCAAATCGTGAAGCGAGTTATGCCAAGATATGAACTTTTTGATATCCCGAGAAGCAGTTTTAAGAGATTTTGTCCTTTAGCTAACTATTGATCAAATCGTCCTACTTTGCTTTCAGCCTAAATAAACTATCGAAATAAGTCCAAAAGTGCATCTTCATGATCATTCTAAGACAAAAATAAAATATAAGAGATACAACTAGGAATAAGGGAGTTTAAGCATTTAATTAAGCCATGTGTGTAAGTGTTTGATGTGCTAATTTATAATAACAATGATCTCATTTTTAAGCTTAGTTTGGGGAACGTGAAACTTGAGGGTGATAAATCTTCGCAGCACCAAAGCCCTAATGTAAGTCCTTGATCTCTTTGCAAGTTATTTCCATTTAGCTATTTTCAAGTGAAAATGGTTTTCTATCCTTTTGTTTGCTTTAAAGTTTTAATTTCTCTTAGTACTTTAATTTTAGTTTAGTATAATGTTAATAAGGCCAAGGTTTATTGATTATCAAAAAAGTGTAAAATTGCTTTATCACTAAGCATTGCATGAGGGCATGGCAATGGTTAAGTGTAGGGGATTTGATAGGTGTGAAAACACACATCCTTTTACCACTTATTTCTGGCTAAAACAAGACCAAAACACATATTTAATATCATTTGTTTGGAATTATGCGTGGTTTTTGTGTTTATTGTGTTTTCAGAGTCAACCGGATGAATATTGAAGAAAACATGGAATTGCACGGGTTTTATCGAAAAAAAGACTCAAGACGAAGTCTATTGTCCAAGAGATGCAAAAGATTTGAAGTCATTGTGCCTATTTGAAGATTTATCGAAGAATAGAGCCAAAGATGGAAGATTCATATATGTCGAAGAACTCGAGTCTATTAAACAAATGATTATAGGACGAGTTGAAATCATTCACCGACACTTCTCAAAATCCAAAGTCGGAAACGTTTATTTAAAGAAACGTAAAGACTAAAGAAGAAAGAAGAAAAGAAGCCCAAAAACAAAGCCCATTCACAAGCCCGCAAGCAAACACCTATAAATAGGACTTCACTTCACAATTTTAGAGCTAGTTAGTTTTTCATTTTTCATTTTCTCTAGTTTTAGAGAGAGAAAGTTCTCAACTTTCTCTCACTAAGTTTTCATCTTTATTTCTTTTAATCTTTCAAGATTTAACTTTTGTATTGTTGATTTCATTAATTAAGTTTAAGTATTAAGCTTTTAATCTTTCATCTCTTTCTACCTTTCTTTGATTTTGGTTCACTTTTGGTGCGAATTACTTATGATCCGTGTTGTTCATCAATGTTTTCGTGCTTAAAAAGTTAATCTTTTTATGTTTATTTAAGTTCTCATACGAATAAGCTTTAAGATCTTTGTGCTTATTGGCTTATTTATATGTTTAGCTTATTTACCTTTTTAAAAGTTTTCTTAAAAAGTTCATTTTTTTTATTGTTTGATTTAAAAGTTGTTTACTTGAAGTTTAGATAGGTTGTTATTTGAGCTTATTTGATCCGATTCATATTAGATTCGTGCTAGTTTTGGTGTTGGCTTATTCCCATAGCTTATCACCTTGCTTAAATTTCGGATCAAAAGGGTAAATCGGAAAGGGTATAAACCCTTTTCCGATTGGGTTATTCCGAGCACACAGCACCCTCTTTCCGATCATTAGATCGGAAAAGGGTTTTCGTATTCCGATTGTTGGCAGTCTTCACATTCCGATCAGTCAGATCGGATTAGGGTTTTCCATTATTCCGATTGGTTCAGTTTTGTAAACATTCCGATTGGTTTTTATGTATTCCGATTTGGCTGGTTTATTTGGTATTCAGATTAGCCCTATTTTTTAGTTATTCCGACGGTGTAGTTTATTATATTCCGATTGGAGTGTTTTTGTTAAACATTCCGATTGGAGCTTCCTTCCATATTCCGATTGCCTTTCCGACAGCATATTCCGATCAGTCTCATTTGCCATATTCCGATCAGCCTTATTCCGACTACATATTCCGATCAATGCACTTTAGATATTCCGATTTGGCTAATTTCCAATTGTTTAATTTCTTGTTTTTGCAAAGTTTCAAGTTTTAGATTTACTAAGTGTTCAAGTATTTTTCTAATATAGTCTTTAAGTTTTCAAGCATTTATTTTTAAACTCGTTTTTGTTTAATCTTTAAAACTCTTTTCACTCAACGACATTTACATTTAAATGCTATTAGTTTAAAACAGATAAACAAACTAAACCCCCTATTTGTAACCAAGAACAATCATTTCACTTTTAACCGTGATCAATTCGAGGAGATACCGAGAACTAAAATCTGAACCAATAAAATCTAAAGTATCAGGGGACGAACATATTAGCACTATTCTTGTCCAAAACCCAAGAGAGTTTGACGGTATTTCCAATGAGATGTGTGATTCACCACATTGTGATGACTCTACTTCTTCCATTCACTTTGATATTTTCTCCAATCCTAATGATGAAAATTGTGATGGAAATGTAGATTTTGAGAATGATTCGACTTCTAGTGAATATTCTAATGAGGAGTTCTCCGATGAACTTTCTTATAAAGATGATATTCACGACTCGGATTTTGAGGGGTTTACCGATGAACCTACTCTTCTTCACCCATTTCCACCGGGAAATGAGGATGATAGTGATCCGGTTTTTGAGAGGTTCACTTTTGAACTTGCTCCTTTAGACCCATTTCCACCAGGAAATGAGGTTGATTTGACTATTCCGATCCTTGAGAAGTTCACCGATGAACTTACTCATTTAGATGTAGAGGATGTGATTCTTCGTGAGAAATTATCCAATGTCTATCTTCTCATTTCTAGGATCGAGGCTTTGAATTCTAAGCCTATTAGAAAGTCTTTCTCTCCATCTCCTATTCCCGTTGAGGATAGTGATCCGCTTATAGTGGAGATTGACACTTTTCTTGCTTCTAATGATTCGATACCACCGGGTGTTGATGATATCGACCCGGAGGGGGACGCTCTCTTTTTAGAGAATTTACTTGATGATGATTTTGTCCCAAGTCCTCCTCCCACCCACTTTGACCTTAATGTGCGGGTTTTTCATGTGTCTCATATTGAGTACCATGACCTAATTGATCACATTTCTAAGGGTGAAATGGTCGTTAAAGCTAAGAATGTTGATTCTACTATGGATGAGATTTTTATCCCACCATTATCGTGTGCTTTATATGATTTAGGATTAGCATGGGGGGACGACACCGTGTTATCCTTTCCTTTCTCCACCGAGGACGAGGTATTCGACCCCGGAATAGTTGATTTAGGGAAATCTCGGCCTTTCACCGATGTAATAATTGAAAGACTTTTCGATCATCTTGGTGCGAGTTTATCTCGAGGAGCGTGCTACATCCATACTATTCTTTGTGACTACCATCTCTTGTTAGAGATTCGAGTTGGAGTTTTATCCTTTCGTTTGTCATCCGACAACGAGGATGTAATCTTTGACCCCGGCATCGTGCTTCATGTTGGATTTTATTCCAATATGCCAGTTTATACCTTTTTCCCTAAGGACCAATGAATGCGGGGATCGAGTCGAGCTCATGACTCGGTTAACAAAAACGAGGTGCCTTGTGGGGGAGTCCCATACATTCTATCTTCTTTCTATTTTCTAACAACTAATAAGGCTTGATCTTTCAAGCTCGTGCTCGTGTTTTGTTGTGTTGTGATCTTAGGTATGACCCTAATTTTTGAAGACTCTCGTGTTCGGTTTTTGTCGGTCCACTTGATCTTCCTATCTTTGATTGCCATAAAGGGGCACACTCTCTATCCCTTGATTTTTATTGACTAACGTTTTATCTTGAGGCATAATTAATAAACGGCTTATAGATTTGCGTGCTCTTTCCATGCTAGGATTTTGCATTAGACTCTTCGTGTTTTAGCAAGGGGTGTTACTCTTGAGCTAAGAAACATTGAGGACAATGTTTGGTTTTAGCATGGGGGAGTCAATCGATATAATCGCTTGCAATTGCTTTTGTCGTGTCCAAACGTATTGTTTTTCTCATTTTTCAATAAAATTTTAAATTTTTAGTGTTATTTTTAAGTTTTAATAAATAAAATAAGTGCTTTTGACACGAATGTAGGCTTTCCGTTGGTGAAAATAAGAATAGTTTTTTACTCGACTCGGTTTTTAACCTTAGCTTTTCCTTAACATATTTGAATTAAGTTTTGCTAGGCTTTTATGTAGGGAGCTTTAAAACGCGAAAGTCTTAATTCATACGAGTTAAGAACAAGAACTTTTCGCAAGTTCCTATAATTGATCCTAGAAAGTCGTTTATTAAGGGAACTTTAAAACGCAAATTCTAAAACTTGAAAAAGTATAAGAAGATGCAAGATCCTATAGATGACTTGAAAACCCAAAACTTTGATTTAATAGGCTAAGTATCCATTGATTTCACATTTTTGAAATTTTACAATATGGAGAACAAGAGATGATAGAGTTCAATCATAAGTTTCTAAGGTTAAATTCTTCTTTGTGTAAGTATTTTTGTGTTTGATTTAATCTCCTCGTACTTACTTTCCTCGCTTGAATAATAATTGCTTAATAAATGAAGTTTTTAGCGGTTTAGGCTTGATATCTTAACTCGTAACTCCTTTTTCTTCCCTTGTAATTAAAGTGAGAACACATTAAGGGTGTCAGCGTCATGGACTTTTGATCATGGGATTGCGGGAATTTGGCTTACTATAAATATCATATTAATAAAGAAGAATAAATAAAAACATGTTCTCTAGGAGCCTTCGGGTGGGAGTCATGTAGTACTAACCTTGTCATTAGAGCCTTAGGGTGTATGTCAAGGGGCGTGTTGAATAAAAATTGCTTCATCATCATGATCCGTAAGGTGGGATGGTGAAGTCAATTCCCTTATTTTTGTCCAAGGAGCCTTAGGGTGTGGATTTTAAATAAGGAGCACAATTGCATCTTAAAGAGCCATAAGGTGTTATGATGTAGTTGTTGCTAACTCCATTAATAAGGTCATAATTGACTTTGGAGGTTTTATTGTTGCTTTTAAGTAGCCATATTAGCCAAATTTTGGGTCCGGGATTTATCCCTAAATCGTGTTAAGTTATCCTTGATGTGGGCTTTCTTTAGTGACAACGGTTTTTGAAGTCGAGGTTAAGTTTTGAGAGTTGAGTTTACACCGTTCTTGCCTTCATTTTTGGACTAATAATTATCAAAATAAAGTCAAATGATCCTTTGGGTGAATGAAAAATAAAATCTAGAGATACAATTAGGAATAATAGAAGATTGAGTTTAACACAAATTACTTGTATGAGTTGGTTTAATTTTGGGACTTATGATTGACAACGATCTTGTTTTTGCACTTGGCATGGAAAAGTGAAAAGTCGGGGACGATGAATCTATTTGAGTTTTATGATCCTTAAAGTTATTTTTCAAATAATGAAAGCAATACATTATGTCTATGCAAAATAAAGTTGTCAAAAGTTGAATAAAAGTGTAGTTAGTGTGTTAATTTACCATTGCGTGAGGACACGGCAATTGCTTAGCAAGGGGGAATTTGATATGAGTCATTTTACTCATATCATTTGTATCAATAAACATTCAATATATGCAAATAATGTATCAAAAATGCCTTGTTTTTGCTTGTTTGTTGTTTGATGTGTGTAGGTACCAAAGTTCGCGAAAACCGGCAAATATCAACACGAGTATGAAGATAAAGATCAATGAAGCCAAAATCAAGTTCGTTTTCGAGGATTTAATTCTATCAAAAGATTATTTACCAAGTGGGTCCCACATGAGCTTATATGGGCCCAAAAGCCCATTTGAGGAAATAAACTTGTGTAATTCGGATCACAAGCCCAACAATGGCCCAAGTATTATAACGGATGGAAGAAATTGCTTAAAGCCCAAATAATCCATTTACATATGGGACGTTTGTTTTTTATTTGTCCAAAAGCCCAACACCACAAATGAATGAAGTAAATGGGCCTTAGGGTTTTGCAGTTTTGAACAAATGAATTGTGATATTATCAAACTCACATTCACGTTTATCTTTCTATACAATAAATATAAACCCACACATCACACGTCACCCAATAAATAAAGAAAACGCACCTCACCCACTCATTATTCCTTCACACGTTTTCTCCCACTTTTCCTCACAATAAAAAATCCCTCGATAACTCCTATGTCACCTTCTCCTTCATCCCCAAAAACTAAAAAACCAGTAACTTCATAGTTACTATTCAAAACCCTAAATCAATATTTATTTGAAATAAATTGGGGCTTTTCTACACACGTTTGATTCAAGTGTGTGGGAAATAAATCCCCCAATTTTAAGGAAGAGAAGATGGGCAGAAAAGAGATACGTGGGAGGTTATTACTGGTAGAGACACCTCATTTATCCCACTCCACCAATCATAAGGCAACAAAGAAACACAACTAGCACACACGGATGCCACGTTGGCAATCCGTGTGCTAGTTGTGTCCTATCAACCATCCGATCAACAAAGAGAGAGAAAATGAAGATCTAAGGGCTTATATTGAAGAGGCATATTCTATTGAAGATTCGGATATTCGCTCATCACAAGCCTTGGGATGGCTATAAACCCCCCCCCCCCCCCAAAAAAAATACTTGTAATGGCATCCCTCTTTTTACTTTACTGTTATTCTGTTAAAATAGTTTTAGGAAAATTATTGTAATATTTCTTTTCATAGTATTGTAATCTTCTTCTTATATTAATAAAAAGTTTAATTTCGTGGTTAAACTGTCTTGATTTTAATATTATTTTAAGTGAACTGCAATGTTGTTTTCTTAAACCTATTTTAACATAAACTGAATAAATAATTGATTGAGTTAAACCAATAGCTTAAATCAGTTATATAAGGTAGGATTTGGGAATAAATTTTCCCCACTGGAAAGTTTCAAAAATCTGTTCGTTGGATAAAGATGATGGTTCGAATGAATTCTATTGGTAGTGTTGGTTCGGATCACGAAAAATGGTGGATGATGGAGGTGTAAATCCGGTTCATAAAGGTTGTTCAGCACAAACCTTCTTCCTAAAGGCTTTCTACATTAGGTTCTATTCAGTTTAATTTAATGTTTTTAATTTTAGATTATATATGTTAAGTGAATGATTTGTATGCTTAAATGTTTTGATTAAGTTGAGTTTATTTTGAGTATCGTTTAGCTGTTAAAATATTAGAGTGTGCTTTAGATATTACTGAATGTTCAAGTTGCTCAGTTTTTAATAAACTTCTGAATCTGTTTAGTTTAATGATATAACTTGTCTGTTTAGTTGAATGGATTTTGTTTTGATTTAAATAAGTAGTTGATATATGAATTTGAAATAATGGATTTGACTATTGAATATTTGGTTCGGGTTTATCTGTTAAGTGCTTCAATGTTTGATGTACTGTTATTGGGTTAAAAGATTTGTTCATGTCCTTATTCAGGTTATGGATAATAGGTTAGATTGATTCTTTTTGAGATTGCTGATGATTATTAGATTGAGCCTTTATATAGCTTTTGTTAGTATTGTTTTGCTGATGATTATTTTTGAGATGACTGAGTTTGAGTGAGAGATTTTTGGTGTGCATTTTAAAGTTGTTATTTTACAGGATAATTTAGTTTGTAGAATTTGTTAAAGTTTTATGAGGATTCGATTTCTTTTGTGCCTGATAGAATGATTTAGATATTCAGTTTGCTGATAAATTAGAATTTTGATTACTGTCTTAAATTGCTTTCACTGCTGATATATCTCAGCAATCCAAACGTATTGTTTGGGTTACTGATTTACTAGTCTGTCACTTTTTGTTCATTGCAAAAAAAAACATCCAAAAAAATCACTCTTGTGGTTCGAACCCTTGACCACAAGGGTAATTGCGTAGTGTGTTAACCATCTGAGCTCAATGCTCTTTTGATTTAAATGACTAAAATTTAATTAATATAGTGATATGTACTGGCAGTTTGATTTTAATTGTAGATTAAGTTAGTTTACGTTTATAAGTGTTTATTAAAATTTTATTTAAAGTTAATTTCAGCATTAAAAATATAGTTTAGGAATTGAATCAAATAAATTTAAAATTTTTTTTTAATAAAATATAATAAAAATGTTTTTATTAATTTAAAAGTTTAATTAGTTTATTTTAATAATTAGATTTTTATAAATTTAGATTTAAATAAAATTAGTTTTAAAAAATATATATTAGGTTTAAAAGTAATTTTTAATAAAGTATTTAGTTTAAAAAGTTTAATTAGATTTTTTTTAAATAGTTTAAAAGTTATTTTTATTAAGTAGATTATTTTTTTATAGATTATTAAATAGTTTAAATTTTAAATTGTTTTAATTTTAAGTAATTATTTTAGATTTAAATAATAGCGGGGTTAACGATTCATGCACTTTAGGATTAAAATAGGATTTAAAATTGGTAGATTTATTTTTAGTTTAAAATCCGAAAACCAATTTAAATCGATTGTCCAAATCAAAACAAAACGTCTCAAATTCACTCGATCTTCGTGTACAACGAACTTGGTTCATCACGTGTTTAATTGAATTCGTCTTTGGTATTATTAGTCTATTACTTTTTCCTAAAGGTAATAATATGTGTATAATGCAAGTTCGTTTTCTCAGTTCTTAACTAATAGAAAGTCCAATCAATATCGAATTTATAATTGTTTTTGGTTGTTCAAGCTTGCTTGGTAATCTATTGCTAATTCAAACAACACTAAGTAAAAATGAAAAATATAAACCTACTTATACGTAAAACAAATTGCAAATTCCAAATTTTATTCAAGTAAAATATTAAAATGCAAAATATAAAAGTATAAGGACTGAAAATGTAATTTCTATGAAATGTAAATGCTTGAAATGTAAATTCTAAAAGTTATAAGGACTAAAAATGTAAAACAGTTAACTAAAAGGACTAAACTTGTAAAAACTTTAACAAACTAACCAAAATCTAACAAACTAACAAACTTATAAACTGAATTTTAACAAACTAACAAATGCAAGGACTGATTATTGCAAATACCAGAAAATTAGGAAGATTAAGCTAGGTTTAAACACTAATTGAAAACCAGGGACTAAAGTGCAATTTCCAAACTTTTCTAGTAAAAACGGGCACAAAGAAAGAATAAGCTCGTTTGAGCTTATTTCTCAACCAAATAAGCTGAAATCACTTGCAAAACTTCTCAAATCCAATTACAACTACGTGTGTTCAAGGAAATAAGCTAAAAGTCCAAAATAAGCAAAAGAGTGCTTATCAATAAGCTCAAAATAAGCTATAGCCTAATCCAAACATCCACAACTTGATTTTTTTATCAAAACTGATTAAGCTCTTGATTTAAGGTAGGGGAAATCAAATTAGAACAAATTTCATCCAGTAATAAGCCAGATATCTGAAAATAAGCTCAAATGAGCTTATGTTGACCAAACGTTGACCAAATTTTGGAAAAAGCTCAAAATTTCAAAATCTCATATCCAACACTTACTAAACAGAAATGTGAAAGAAAATTACAAGTTTTATGAAGTGGATTATTAGAACTAGTAAAACAGTAAGCTATCTATATCAGAGAATGCAAAATGCTCAGACCTTAACTAATAAGCTGTTATCTAGCTTATTTCTGAATACTGTAGAATTTCCTCTTAGAGACTGAAAGATTATGTTATAAGCTAAGACTGGAAACTGGTTTGAGCAAATTTGATCAAGTAATGAAGGAGAAATAAGCAAATGAATCTGACAAGTTTTGAACTAAAAGCTGATAAAAGGTATGACCCAAACTTTTTGATTACCAATTGCCTGTTTGACTATTTTATTGACTTGCAAATGACTCAAAACTACTTGTTAACTTCTAATGAGTAGAAATGAACACTTAAACACCAATTAACAACACTTGAAAACTGATTTATAACTAGTCCCAAACACACCTTTATCTGATTTTGATCAAACTTTAACAAAGGATTTATGAGTTATGATTAAAACTGAATTAAGAGCTATAGCAGACTTGTTTTAATGTACAAATTGAAAGCTAATGAGACTGAAATTAAACAATTACCAAGACTAGAACTAAAAGTAGCTAATGGACTAAAAATTACTGAAAATGAACTTTAAACTACAAGATTGAACACAAGTGCACAAGTATGAGATAGCTGAACTACAAACACTCAAACACTATCAATCAGCAACTAATCAAGTATAACATGTAGCCATCAAGTTTACACTAAGAAATTGAGCATGCAAGTACTGTTTAGAGGAACAAAAATCAGAAACTTAGAAACCTATTGTAGAGATCCTTTGGGAAGAAGAGGAGCGCTGAGCTCTCTTGCCCTAGTGATACCACCACCTATCACTAGCTATTAACTCAAATCAACAATCTAAACAGCTACAATTCATCAATCTGCCATGAAAACTTCAAGAACAATGGAAAGAACTTGAACTCTGATCAAACAGTAACAAAACTCCACCAATGTAAGCTATGATCAATGGTTGATCATAACTAACATCAAACAGCAACTAGTGTATCCAAGATCAACAAGATTCAACAGGAATTTGAAAAACAGAATTTGGCGGGAAAGCTTGAATTTGAAATTTTATTGATGAAATCAGTTACAAAAGTAGTTACAAGGTTCTAACTAACTAACTAACTCAAGAGTTTGTCAGACTCTTGAGTAGTTAGGTGAAAAGGAGGGAAAAGGAAAAGGAAATTTAGAGAACTATGTGTTTACAGAATTAAGCTACAATTACAAATGAAGTACTAGCTAAGTATTTATAGGCAAGAAAGGGAGATTCTGTTGGAGTTGTGACGTGTTTGGGCCAATCATTGCTTGACACGTGGAGGAATTCTGCAAATCCACTTTGAAGGTGATGAACATCTTTTGGGGGTTTTTGATTCAATGGATTATTTGTTAATTGGATAACACCATTGGATTCGTCTCTTCAAAACGAGCAACTTTGATGTTTTGATCTTCACTTGAAATGCCCTCTATCAAAATCCCGTTTCTGGAAAATATTTTGTTGAAAGAGAAGGACACGTGGCAGCTTCTTATTGGTTGAAAAATTGTGTTGCGGATTGCACTGTTGTGATTGGGTTATTAATTGTGACGGCTGTAGTGGGAATTTAATGTTTGATCCGTGTGAACCCTTCTCTTGTTTCTGATTGGCTTAGAGCTAATATACATGGATTCAACTTGCATAACTTTCTCATCTTGGCAGATTAGGTCCCTTGACTTGGCAGATTGCTATTTAAAGCTAATATCTTCATTCCTTTGACATTTTTGACCCTTCAACTTTGATTCTTCAACAAAATGGCCCTTTGACTTGAGTTGACTTTGTAGTTGACCAAATTTGACTTTAATCTTGACTTTCCATAATTTGCACTTTAAGTCCTTCAACTTTCACAAATTGTCAAGATAGGTCCTTGAACTTCAAAGTCTTGTCACTTTTGATCCTCTTTTGTCTTTTTCATCCATTTAAGCTTGGTTTTTCCTTGTTTGCTTGAAATTGTATCCTTTTACCTACATAAGATCACACAAACACAAACATACCACATAACACTGCTTTTTACAATATAAATGGGTATTTTGCTTCATGTTTTAGGGTTATTTGTTGATAAAAGGATATGAGTTTAAGCTCATATCAAATTCCCCTACACTTGAGCATTGCCATGTCCTCATGCAATATTATATTTCAAGGCTTAAAAATTTTCATTTCCCTCATAATTAATCCACCTTGGCCATATGAAATGCATCTACACTACTCTAAACTAAATGATGCATGATTTTGACTTTTAATAATGCAATAAACCAAAATACAATTCTATCTATATCTTTTTGATTTTTCTTGAAATGGTTTTGATGGAAATAACTCATAAAGAACTCAATGACTTGGATTAGGGCTTGGGTACCATGGACACTTATCACCCTCAAGTTTCACTTTCCCCATACCAAGCTAGTAAATGGAATCATTGCATTCACAAGTAAAAAGTGCATCAACTTATTCATGACAATTAAATGTGGAACCGGTTATTAATTGAGCAAATTGCTTGTGGGCAAATTTGTCATTATTAAAGTGTGAAATATAAGAAATGTAAAATCCAAAAATAAGGAAGGACGGTTTTAATCCTAAGTAATCTTCTCATCCATTACTTGAAAAACCGCTCACAATTAATATAAGTCCGTATTAAGAATAATAAGTCATTCGCCTTATGTGTAAAATCCTCATGCCATGCTTTCATAAGTAACTACACACTCGCTAAGGAAAGAAAAAACCGTCAATCGATAGTCTCTCGTGTAGTCAAAGAACCGGCAGCGGCGCCATTTAATATGTGTATAATGCAAGTTCGTTTTCTCAGTTCTTAACTAATAGAAAGTCCAATCAATATCGAATTTATAATTGTTTTTGGTTGTTCAAGCTTGCTTGGTAATCTATTGCTAATTCAAACAACACTAAGTAAAAATGAAAAATATAAACCTACTTATACGTAAAACAAATTGCAAATTCCAAATTTTATTCAAGTAAAATATTAAAATGCAAAATATAAAAGTATAAGGACTGAAAATGTAATTTCTATGAAATGTAAATGCTTGAAATGTAAATTCTAAAAGTTATAAGGACTAAAAATGTAAAACAGTTAACTAAAAGGACTAAACTTGTAAAAACTTTAACAAACTAACCAAAATCTAACAAACTAACAAACTTATAAACTGAATTTTAACAAACTAACAAATGCAAGGACTGATTATTGCAAATACCAGAAAATTAGGAAGATTAAGCTAGGTTTAAACACTAATTGAAAACCAGGGACTAAAGTGCAATTTCCAAACTTTTCTAGTAAAAACGGGCACAAAGAAAGAATAAGCTCGTTTGAGCTTATTTCTCAACCAAATAAGCTGAAATCACTTGCAAAACTTCTCAAATCCAATTACAACTACGTGTGTTCAAGGAAATAAGCTAAAAGTCCAAAATAAGCAAAAGAGTGCTTATCAATAAGCTCAAAATAAGCTATAGCCTAATCCAAACATCCACAACTTGATTTTTTTATCAAAACTGATTAAGCTCTTGATTTAAGGTAGGGGAAATCAAATTAGAACAAATTTCATCCAGTAATAAGCCAGATATCTGAAAATAAGCTCAAATGAGCTTATGTTGACCAAACGTTGACCAAATTTTGGAAAAAGCTCAAAATTTCAAAATCTCATATCCAACACTTACTAAACAGAAATGTGAAAGAAAATTACAAGTTTTATGAAGTGGATTATTAGAACTAGTAAAACAGTAAGCTATCTATATCAGAGAATGCAAAATGCTCAGACCTTAACTAATAAGCTGTTATCTAGCTTATTTCTGAATACTGTAGAATTTCCTCTTAGAGACTGAAAGATTATGTTATAAGCTAAGACTGGAAACTGGTTTGAGCAAATTTGATCAAGTAATGAAGGAGAAATAAGCAAATGAATCTGACAAGTTTTGAACTAAAAGCTGATAAAAGGTATGACCCAAACTTTTTGATTACCAATTGCCTGTTTGACTATTTTATTGACTTGCAAATGACTCAAAACTACTTGTTAACTTCTAATGAGTAGAAATGAACACTTAAACACCAATTAACAACACTTGAAAACTGATTTATAACTAGTCCCAAACACACCTTTATCTGATTTTGATCAAACTTTAACAAAGGATTTATGAGTTATGATTAAAACTGAATTAAGAGCTATAGCAGACTTGTTTTAATGTACAAATTGAAAGCTAATGAGACTGAAATTAAACAATTACCAAGACTAGAACTAAAAGTAGCTAATGGACTAAAAATTACTGAAAATGAACTTTAAACTACAAGATTGAACACAAGTGCACAAGTATGAGATAGCTGAACTACAAACACTCAAACACTATCAATCAGCAACTAATCAAGTATAACATGTAGCCATCAAGTTTACACTAAGAAATTGAGCATGCAAGTACTGTTTAGAGGAACAAAAATCAGAAACTTAGAAACCTATTGTAGAGATCCTTTGGGAAGAAGAGGAGCGCTGAGCTCTCTTGCCCTAGTGATACCACCACCTATCACTAGCTATTAACTCAAATCAACAATCTAAACAGCTACAATTCATCAATCTGCCATGAAAACTTCAAGAACAATGGAAAGAACTTGAACTCTGATCAAACAGTAACAAAACTCCACCAATGTAAGCTATGATCAATGGTTGATCATAACTAACATCAAACAGCAACTAGTGTATCCAAGATCAACAAGATTCAACAGGAATTTGAAAAACAGAATTTGGCGGGAAAGCTTGAATTTGAAATTTTATTGATGAAATCAGTTACAAAAGTAGTTACAAGGTTCTAACTAACTAACTAACTCAAGAGTTTGTCAGACTCTTGAGTAGTTAGGTGAAAAGGAGGGAAAAGGAAAAGGAAATTTAGAGAACTATGTGTTTACAGAATTAAGCTACAATTACAAATGAAGTACTAGCTAAGTATTTATAGGCAAGAAAGGGAGATTCTGTTGGAGTTGTGACGTGTTTGGGCCAATCATTGCTTGACACGTGGAGGAATTCTGCAAATCCACTTTGAAGGTGATGAACATCTTTTGGGGGTTTTTGATTCAATGGATTATTTGTTAATTGGATAACACCATTGGATTCGTCTCTTCAAAACGAGCAACTTTGATGTTTTGATCTTCACTTGAAATGCCCTCTATCAAAATCCCGTTTCTGGAAAATATTTTGTTGAAAGAGAAGGACACGTGGCAGCTTCTTATTGGTTGAAAAATTGTGTTGCGGATTGCACTGTTGTGATTGGGTTATTAATTGTGACGGCTGTAGTGGGAATTTAATGTTTGATCCGTGTGAACCCTTCTCTTGTTTCTGATTGGCTTAGAGCTAATATACATGGATTCAACTTGCATAACTTTCTCATCTTGGCAGATTAGGTCCCTTGACTTGGCAGATTGCTATTTAAAGCTAATATCTTCATTCCTTTGACATTTTTGACCCTTCAACTTTGATTCTTCAACAAAATGGCCCTTTGACTTGAGTTGACTTTGTAGTTGACCAAATTTGACTTTAATCTTGACTTTCCATAATTTGCACTTTAAGTCCTTCAACTTTCACAAATTGTCAAGATAGGTCCTTGAACTTCAAAGTCTTGTCACTTTTGATCCTCTTTTGTCTTTTTCATCCATTTAAGCTTGGTTTTTCCTTGTTTGCTTGAAATTGTATCCTTTTACCTACATAAGATCACACAAACACAAACATACCACATAACACTGCTTTTTACAATATAAATGGGTATTTTGCTTCATGTTTTAGGGTTATTTGTTGATAAAAGGATATGAGTTTAAGCTCATATCAAATTCCCCTACACTTGAGCATTGCCATGTCCTCATGCAATATTATATTTCAAGGCTTAAAAATTTTCATTTCCCTCATAATTAATCCACCTTGGCCATATGAAATGCATCTACACTACTCTAAACTAAATGATGCATGATTTTGACTTCTAATAATGCAATGAACCAAAATACAATTCTATCTATATCTTTTTGATTTTTCTTGAAATGGTTTTGATGGAAATAACTCATAAAGAACTCAATGACTTGGATTAGGGCTTGGGTACCATGGACACTTATCACCCTCAAGTTTCACTTTCCCCATACCAAGCTAGTAAATGGAATCATTGCATTCACAAGTAAAAAGTGCATCAACTTATTCATGACAATTAAATGTGGAACCGGTTATTAATTGAGCAAATTGCTTGTGGGCAAATTTGTCATTATTAAAGTGTGAAATATAAGAAATGTAAAATCCAAAAATAAGGAAGGACGGTTTTAATCCTAAGTAATCTTCTCATCCATTACTTGAAAAACCGCTCACAATTAATATAAGTCCGTATTAAGAATAATAAGTCATTCGCCTTATGTGTAAAATCCTCATGCCATGCTTTCATAAGTAACTACACACTCGCTAAGGAAAGAAAAAACCGTCAATCGATAGTCTCTCGTGTAGTCAAAGAACCGGCAGCGGCGCCATTTAATATGTGTATAATGCAAGTTCGTTTTCTCAGTTCTTAACTAATAGAAAGTCCAATCAATATCGAATTTATAATTGTTTTTGGTTGTTCAAGCTTGCTTGGTAATCTATTGCTAATTCAAACAACACTAAGTAAAAATGAAAAATATAAACCTACTTATACGTAAAACAAATTGCAAATTCCAAATTTTATTCAAGTAAAATATTAAAATGCAAAATATAAAAGTATAAGGACTGAAAATGTAATTTCTATGAAATGTAAATGCTTGAAATGTAAATTCTAAAAGTTATAAGGACTAAAAATGTAAAACAGTTAACTAAAAGGACTAAACTTGTAAAAACTTTAACAAACTAACCAAAATCTAACAAACTAACAAACTTATAAACTGAATTTTAACAAACTAACAAATGCAAGGACTGATTATTGCAAATACCAGAAAATTAGGAAGATTAAGCTAGGTTTAAACACTAATTGAAAACCAGGGACTAAAGTGCAATTTCCAAACTTTTCTAGTAAAAACGGGCACAAAGAAAGAATAAGCTCGTTTGAGCTTATTTCTCAACCAAATAAGCTGAAATCACTTGCAAAACTTCTCAAATCCAATTACAACTACGTGTGTTCAAGGAAATAAGCTAAAAGTCCAAAATAAGCAAAAGAGTGCTTATCAATAAGCTCAAAATAAGCTATAGCCTAATCCAAACATCCACAACTTGATTTTTTTATCAAAACTGATTAAGCTCTTGATTTAAGGTAGGGGAAATCAAATTAGAACAAATTTCATCCAGTAATAAGCCAGATATCTGAAAATAAGCTCAAATGAGCTTATGTTGACCAAACGTTGACCAAATTTTGGAAAAAGCTCAAAATTTCAAAATCTCATATCCAACACTTACTAAACAGAAATGTGAAAGAAAATTACAAGTTTTATGAAGTGGATTATTAGAACTAGTAAAACAGTAAGCTATCTATATCAGAGAATGCAAAATGCTCAGACCTTAACTAATAAGCTGTTATCTAGCTTATTTCTGAATACTGTAGAATTTCCTCTTAGAGACTGAAAGATTATGTTATAAGCTAAGACTGGAAACTGGTTTGAGCAAATTTGATCAAGTAATGAAGGAGAAATAAGCAAATGAATCTGACAAGTTTTGAACTAAAAGCTGATAAAAGGTATGACCCAAACTTTTTGATTACCAATTGCCTGTTTGACTATTTTATTGACTTGCAAATGACTCAAAACTACTTGTTAACTTCTAATGAGTAGAAATGAACACTTAAACACCAATTAACAACACTTGAAAACTGATTTATAACTAGTCCCAAACACACCTTTATCTGATTTTGATCAAACTTTAACAAAGGATTTATGAGTTATGATTAAAACTGAATTAAGAGCTATAGCAGACTTGTTTTAATGTACAAATTGAAAGCTAATGAGACTGAAATTAAACAATTACCAAGACTAGAACTAAAAGTAGCTAATGGACTAAAAATTACTGAAAATGAACTTTAAACTACAAGATTGAACACAAGTGCACAAGTATGAGATAGCTGAACTACAAACACTCAAACACTATCAATCAGCAACTAATCAAGTATAACATGTAGCCATCAAGTTTACACTAAGAAATTGAGCATGCAAGTACTGTTTAGAGGAACAAAAATCAGAAACTTAGAAACCTATTGTAGAGATCCTTTGGGAAGAAGAGGAGCGCTGAGCTCTCTTGCCCTAGTGATACCACCACCTATCACTAGCTATTAACTCAAATCAACAATCTAAACAGCTACAATTCATCAATCTGCCATGAAAACTTCAAGAACAATGGAAAGAACTTGAACTCTGATCAAACAGTAACAAAACTCCACCAATGTAAGCTATGATCAATGGTTGATCATAACTAACATCAAACAGCAACTAGTGTATCCAAGATCAACAAGATTCAACAGGAATTTGAAAAACAGAATTTGGCGGGAAAGCTTGAATTTGAAATTTTATTGATGAAATCAGTTACAAAAGTAGTTACAAGGTTCTAACTAACTAACTAACTCAAGAGTTTGTCAGACTCTTGAGTAGTTAGGTGAAAAGGAGGGAAAAGGAAAAGGAAATTTAGAGAACTATGTGTTTACAGAATTAAGCTACAATTACAAATGAAGTACTAGCTAAGTATTTATAGGCAAGAAAGGGAGATTCTGTTGGAGTTGTGACGTGTTTGGGCCAATCATTGCTTGACACGTGGAGGAATTCTGCAAATCCACTTTGAAGGTGATGAACATCTTTTGGGGGTTTTTGATTCAATGGATTATTTGTTAATTGGATAACACCATTGGATTCGTCTCTTCAAAACGAGCAACTTTGATGTTTTGATCTTCACTTGAAATGCCCTCTATCAAAATCCCGTTTCTGGAAAATATTTTGTTGAAAGAGAAGGACACGTGGCAGCTTCTTATTGGTTGAAAAATTGTGTTGCGGATTGCACTGTTGTGATTGGGTTATTAATTGTGACGGCTGTAGTGGGAATTTAATGTTTGATCCGTGTGAACCCTTCTCTTGTTTCTGATTGGCTTAGAGCTAATATACATGGATTCAACTTGCATAACTTTCTCATCTTGGCAGATTAGGTCCCTTGACTTGGCAGATTGCTATTTAAAGCTAATATCTTCATTCCTTTGACATTTTTGACCCTTCAACTTTGATTCTTCAACAAAATGGCCCTTTGACTTGAGTTGACTTTGTAGTTGACCAAATTTGACTTTAATCTTGACTTTCCATAATTTGCACTTTAAGTCCTTCAACTTTCACAAATTGTCAAGATAGGTCCTTGAACTTCAAAGTCTTGTCACTTTTGATCCTCTTTTGTCTTTTTCATCCATTTAAGCTTGGTTTTTCCTTGTTTGCTTGAAATTGTATCCTTTTACCTACATAAGATCACACAAACACAAACATACCACATAACACTGCTTTTTACAATATAAATGGGTATTTTGCTTCATGTTTTAGGGTTATTTGTTGATAAAAGGATATGAGTTTAAGCTCATATCAGGTAATTTTATAGTTTACCCTATAATGTATCCAAATTATCACATATACATTCCACCATACATCAGGGATCATATAATTTTGTATGTTATTTGTTTTATTTGATTCAAAGTTTTAAAATTAGGGAAGACTTTTTATGTTTATAAAAACCCTAGATTTGATGTTCTTTGAATAAATTGTTATGCATGTGGCTATTTGATTTAGTTTTTTTTTTGTACTACTTGTTTTCATGCGTTTTTTTACATTGTATGTTGTAAACAAGGGTAAATTTTTCCAAGAAAAATAATATTGACTAAATCTTATGAAAATTAATGAATTGTTTTGAGATCTAAATTACATATGATTTGCGTTGATTAGAATTGAAATAAAAACTTAACGGCCTACTCAATTTTGACAAACTATAAAGTGAGTATAACGCACCGCTAGTCATGTACCCGGTTAAGGAAGGAGGTGTTATGCTTCAGCGCTGACCAAATTCCCGGCTCGCCTGTTCGTCAAAATTGGAATTACCTATGGTTGTTATTTGTATAATTCTTTAAGGATGATTTAACTGCATTAATTCACATCCGAAAAACAATGAATAAGGTTATTGCTTTGTGCTTTAGCTGAGTTCTAGAAAAAGTACGGTGTGAATTTAGTTGTGGGTAAAATCTTTAATTGGTTTAACCAATACCTCAACTTGCAAATATATGATGAAATTTTAGTCTCACCAAAAGTTTACTAAACATTTTTATTAAACTTATGTTATGGAGATGTATGCATGCTTCTCCATACATGATTTTGACACCAAAATCTATACCCTAAAGTTTAAGTCATATGCCATCTAATTGACGAACACTTGAAGTCATAATTATCGTCATATAAGATCCGGGCCGGTGTTGTGATGGAAAGAAAACGTTCATAAGAATGAGAATTCGCAATGAATGTTTTACGTTCTTTTGATTAGTCGACGTAATTAAGTTACTCAGTAAGAACTGGAAACTTAAGGAGTAAAGTAGGGATGAAAAATGTTTACAATGCAAATGATTTTGGCAATGTAAATCCCTAACATATCTAGAAATTGCAAATTTGTTTGTCAAATATTGTTCGACAAGTTACTGTGTTGAATAAATTTGTCACTAGCAGATCAACTGATGTGATGAGTCTATGTCAATATGGATTCTAGTTTCAAGGAAAATACTATGGTTTTTTATTACCGGGGTAATTTTATTTTCTTGAATTGTATTATCAAAAATACTAATGTTTGAACTTATTTATGTAGAAATGGCTCAACCCGAAAACAATCTGACAATAAGTTCGGCGTTCAAAGCTTTCTTTGAACGTCCTGAACTTACTGGCCCTAACTTCAATGATTGGTATCGCTCATTAAGAATTGTTCTGAGAGCAGCGGGTATTATTGATATCTTGACTACTCCTTTTCCGGAGGATCTTGCTGAGGGAGCATCTGATGCGCAAAGGCTTGAACACGATGCTAATGTTAAGAAACACCATGAGGTGGCTGCTGTAATGTTAGGGAGAATGGCTTCATCACTTCAAAGGAAGTATGAGCTATTTTCACCTCAGCGAATGCTTGATGAACTCAAGGCTGTGTATGAAACGCCGCAAGCTGTAGAGATCTATGATTTGGTTGATGCTCTACATAGCTGCAAGCAAGCTCCTAGAAAGTCTGTAAGTGCCCATTATATGGTGATGAGGGGTTATATGGAACAGCTCATCGCACTAGGACAACCCTATGATCATAATATGGCTATCAACTTGATCAATAGGTCCCTTAATAAGGACTTTAATGATTTCGTTCGTAACTATAATATGCATTGCACGGGGAAGACAGTTAATGATCTGCATGCAATGCTCATTGACTTTGAAAAGGGGTTAAAAGATAAGGCATCCACTTCTACTCCTCAAGTACTTTATGTGCAAAAGGGTAGAGTGAATAAGCCAAAACCGCAAGTAAACAAGAAGCAGAAAGGCAAAGGCAAGGTTGATAAGAGCAAACAAGTTGCGACTCCATCAAAACCAAAGCAAAACTTTGTCAAAAAGAATCAATCTCAGAAGGATGAGACTTGTCACCATTGTAAAATGACTGGACATTGGAAGAGGAATTGCTCTCTCTACCTCCATGAGTTGCAAGAACATAAGAAGAAGGCTGAGCTAGGCGCTGCAACCCCTTCTGGTAACTTATTTATGATAGATTTATTTAATCTTACATATAAATCAAACTCTTGGGTATATGATACGGGATGTGGTATTAACATTTGTAATACCCTGCAGGGATTTGAGTTGAAGAGGAAGCTTACCTGTGGGGAACAATTTCTGCAAGTGGGCAATGGCGCACAAGAAACGGTTGAAGCTATACGAATATTTAATCTAGTTTTACCTTCGGGTTTAGTACTGATTTTAAATAATTGTCATTATGCACCTTCATTTGTTAGGGGTGTTATTTCCTTTTCTTATATGTTGGATCTTGGATTTATTCACACTATTGATAATAATAGAATTTTTGTTTTCAAAGATGGTTTATTCTATTTTGATGCAATTTCCATGAATGATGTTTTTGAAATTAACATGCATGATAATAATTCCAAGAGGAAAAATAATTCTGTTTTTAGCATGAACAAGAAGAGAAAGTTAGACAAGAACTCTTCTTATCTTTGGCATTCTAGACTTGCCCATATTGGGAAGACTCGTATACAAAAGCTTCAACGTGATGGTCTTTTGGAAAATATCAATGATGAATCATTTGATAAATGTGAGTCTTGTATCTCTAGAAAGATGACCAAGAAACCTTTTAATAGCAATATTGAAAGAGCTACTGAACTACTTGGTTTGATACATACTGATGTGTGTAGACCACTTAGACATGTGTCAAGGAAAGGTGCTAGCTACTTCTTAACGTTTACGGATGATTATAGCCGTTATGGTTATGTTTATTTACTTAAGCATAAACATGAGGTATTTGAAACATTCAAAATGTTTAAAGCAGAAGTAGAGTTACAACTAGGAAAGAATATTAAATCTCTTCGTTTTGATCGAGGTGGGGAATATTTAAGTCAAGAGTTTAAAGATTATTTAAGTGAGAACGGAATTGTTCAAAAACTTACTTCTCCATATACTCCACAACAAAATGGTGTATCTGGAATGAGAAATCGTACATTATTGGATATGGTGCGATCTATGTTTAATCTTACAACTTTACCATTATCCTTTTGGGATTATGCTCTTGAATCTGTTGTTCGTATTCTGAATATGGTTCCCACAAAGAAGGTTGATAAGACACCATATGAACAATGGCATGACAAGAAGCCATATTTGTCTTATTTTAAAATTTGGGGTTGTGAGGTGTATGTAAAACGTGACTCTGGAGATAAACTCCAACAACGCTCAGTAAAATGTATCTTTGTAGGTTACCCTAAGGAAACTATGGGTTACTACGTTTATTATCCGGCTGAGAACAAAGTATTTGTGGCTCGGTATGGAGACTTCCTTGAAAGTGATTTGTAAATCAAGAATTCAGTGGGAGAAATTATGATCTTGAAGAAATTCAAGAAGATACATTGCCTTCTGAAAATACTAGTGAAGAAATTCCTGTAGAACCAAAAAGTCTGGGAGTTCCACCGGAATTAATTCCTCCACGTAGTTCTAAAAGAACCATACGTGCGCCAAGCAAACTATGTCTTTACATAGAGGATGATGAGGAGGAAGTAGGGGATCTTGGTGAACCTGCTAACTATCAATCCGCAATGCTTGATCCAGAAAAGTCAAAATGGATAGTTGCGATGAATGAGGAAATGAAATCCATGGAAATCAACGATGTTTGGATTCTTGTAGACGCGCCTAAAAATGCTAAAGTAGTGAAAAATAGGTGGATCTTCAAGAAGAAAACCGACATGGATGGTGAAATACAATCCTATAAAGCACGTTTAGTAGCTAAAGGTTTTACTCAAACTTTTGGCATAGACTACGAGGAGACATTTTCTCTTGTAGCAGACTTACGAGCTATTAGGATTATCATAGCTATAGCAGCATACTATGACTATGAGATATGGAAAATGGATGTTAAAACTGCCTTCTTGAACGGTCGCTTAGATGAAGACATCTATATGCAACAACCGGAAGGGTACGTTGATCCTAAATATCCAAAGCGCGTGTGCAAACTTCAAAGATCTATTTATGGTTTGAAGCAAGCATCACGTCAATGGAATAAGCGATTTGATGAAGAAATCAAAAAGTTCGGATTTATTCAAAATCGTGATGAGCCATGTGTATATCGCAAAGCTAGTGGTAGTAATGTAGTGTTCCTAATTTTATATGTCGATGACATATTAATCATGGGAATTAAAATCTATCGAGATATGAGTAGACGGTTAATTGGTCTTAGTCAAGATGCTTATATAGATAAGATATTGAAGAAGTATAACATGCATAACTCTAAGAAAGGTTTTCAACCGATGGAGGTTAAGCATGAATTAAGTCATGAGAAAGATGCATCAACACCCGAAGAGGTGGCTTACATGCGAAAGGTGCCTTATGCTTCGGCTGTAGGATCTATTATGTATGTTGTAAGATGCACAAGGCCTGATGTGGCGTTTGATCAGAACTTGGTCAGTAGATACCAACAGAATCCAGGAAAGTTTCACTAGACTGTTGTTAAGCATATTCTAAAGTATTTGAGGAGTAGGAAAGATATGTTTTTGGTATTTGGGGGTAAACCAAACACATAATTGAATGTAACAGGGTTTTGTGATGCGTCCTGGAAATGTGATAAAGGCGATACGAAGTCTCAGACGGGTTACGTGTTTGTCATCAATGGAGGAGCAGTTGACTGGAAGAGCAGTAAGCAGAAAACCATTGCTATGCATGCAACTCAATCGGAGTACATGGCCTTCAATTAAAGAACCTATTGATATATGTTGCGACAATTCTGCGGCAATAATATTCGCCAATGACCCTGGAGTTATGAAAGGCGCCAGACTCTTTAAACGTAGATATCACTACGTTCGAGAACAAGTGGAAGCTCGAGAAATAAAATTAATAAAAGTTCACACAGATGATAACGTAGCTGATCCTTTTACTAAGGCTTTATCTAGGCCAAAGGTAGTTAAGCATGCCAAGGCTATTGGGCTGCAACTAGCTAGCGAATTCATGAAATAAATCTGTTGATTAGTATTTTGGATAAAGGATGTAAGACATTATTGAATTGATAAAATAAAGATTGGATTTCGTTTATTTTTCTGTTATTTGATTTTGTATCCTGTTTTACATGTTTTAATCCATGAGCAATATGATGTTTCTAAATGTCCGTTTTCGATTAATAATATGGGAGTATTATTAAACTAAGACAAATCAAAATAGTGACAGAGTATACTTGAAAGTATATTGGTCAATTTTGGATGATATTTGATGGATCAAATATTAGACTTATCCCAACTATATGATTTTACTTTATGGATCTTTGTTATTAAGTAAATCATAAATAGTTATCCTTAGACCTGAGATACCAGAAAACTGCATTGAATGTAGTGCATTTCTGTAAGGTAACCTAACGTTAAACATAACTGGTAGTTATAAGGGTTATTTTCATAAGTGTTGCAAATTTCATGTGTTTTGCTTGTAGTCAAAATGGGATTTGTTTCCTTCAAATTATTTTTGAAGTATAAATATAGTTGGGCCCCTCAGGGAGTAGTGAGATGTTTGTGTGGCCACACCCAAATGTGTTTTGGTAATCTTGCTATATCCGTAAACGAGAAACAGAATGGTTAATGAAAGGAATGACTGAGATCCATATCCTTATTAACGTTGTATTTGAAATAAAAGGATAATAATAATGATGATGTATCATTAAAAGGTTTTGACCAGGAGACCTTACTCGAGTTGTACTAGTGACATTGTTAGTGTAACTAGACGCTAATCAATGTGATCACGATATTCGAATTTTGTCAAAGTGGGAGCTGAAAGTTTATGGACTTAAAATTGATAGTCGTGAGATAGGATCAAACTAGGGATTACGGGATTGCACACATTACGTAAAAGGTTAATTTATTTATTAAATATATTTATTATATTTATTAAATCGAACCAAAGCTTAACTAACGATCGTTAATAATTAAAAGTTAAGTATAAACGACCGTTATGGAATTAAATAAAAGAGAAAAGAAGTAAACGGAAAGTTCCGGAAGCCCTTGTGGGTGGGCTTGTAGTCGACGGCCAAGAGGGACAAAAGGGAAAGAAAAGATTTTGTTTCCTAATTAGTTTATTACTTGGAGGAAAAGTTTTTCCAAGGCCTATATAAACAAACCCCTAGCCTTCATAAATCACAATCTATCCCTCTTTCTCTTTCTCTAGTCGCCGGCCAAACACCCCTTTATTTAGGGTTTTGGTTTTCGATTTTAATATTTAAATTATCTAGTCCTATCCCCTCTCTAGGGTTGTTGGGTAGATATTCCATAAGCGTCGAAGCTCGGTTTGTTCGTGCTAGAATCACGATTAGCTCGCTGTATTACGTGTGTACAAGAACGTGATATAGTCTTACTTTAGACTATATCTTGGTGGTGTTCACGGTAAACCCTAATTGGTGATTGTTCCGTTATCTTGTGGATCGTTGCTAGGAAAAAGGTATGTAACCCTAATTCGATTAATTATAATTGTGTTATTGATTATGATCTTGTTAATTCGCTTCCGCTATGTGTGCTTTGATCTTGTTTAGGGTTTTAAATAATTGTTATGAACTATATAAACCTTCACAAAATTCCTTAATGATCATTTATTTCTGTTTGGATTTAGTTTTAGATTTTAGATTCTAGAACTTACTTTAATGATGCATTTCAAGACTATTTAAAAGTAACACACAATGCCGTCTTTCATGGGTTATGAGTCACAATACCGTCTAACATAGTGTGTGAGGAAGGTTAAAACGTAAACAGTCATACCCCTACTAAAGATAGAGAGAATGGTTCTGGTTCTATCAAAGATAGACAAGGACCTCCGACCTTACAAGGAGTAATTATCGAACCCTTGACCTTTCTTTAAAAAACAAGGATGTTAACCAACTGATCCAACCTTGCTATATCATTTCAAAACTATTTGTGAGATTATATTTACGTGGTTACTAATTTATATTTGTTATAGTTATGATGATCTCATTGGTGATATAACTATCTCACATCCTTTACTTCGCACTCATTTTTAGTGCAAGATACATTTAGTACAATCCTCCAAGCTTATTCTTTTCACGGCTTTGTAATTTTTGATGGATTTCGAATTATTAATGAATAGCATTGTGTAGACTCCACATAAATGTTACAACCAAATTGCCTTAGCCTTCTGTATATGTACTCGTATGTAGTACATTTTGTGATCACTTATGTTAACCCTAGTTAATTGTTTACTTTATTACATTGTTGTTAGGTCAAGTCATTGGTAGTATATAAAGTTTTGAAATGGTTGAGACTCGTGATAATTTTTATATGTTGAAAAAAAATTAAGGTAGAACGTTAACTTCGATACCCCATATGTCCTTAATGCAAGCTCTATGCTTATTTATGCTTCTAAATCGCGTCATTAGTTAACAAGTTAGGTTAGTAAAATTCAAGTATAAGAATGTAGTTATAAATCACAAGTCATGTATATTATGTTGTATTATTTTATTTGAACATATGGTAGGGCAAAAGTGTATATATGAAGAAAAAAATGAAAAAAATTACTATATGTGATGTCATCTTGCTACTGTTGAATCAAGAATGTGTGAAGAAAAAAGAAAGAATTTGATGTAGAGTACTATACGATTATTAGAGTTTAACCGAGTCTTGGCTTATCAACACTTTATGTGATTTTGGTAAATGATTAACTTGCCACCAATAAATTCCCCCGTTATCTGGATCCGTTCTTTTCATACCCTTACACGTAATGCTAGAAGCCTTTAAAGATCTCTTTGATAGTAAATGATATGTACTTATACCAATGCGGTGAATGTTTGATCCTTTATCAAGCCTATGGTAATGTATATGATATGACATGTAATGAGTGTTATGTTTTCCATTCCCTGTATTGTTATACCTTGTTATACACCCGAGAGATGGAATAATCTAAACACTTATGTGAGGTGCTAACATATATCTTATGTGTTTTACTAACGAGTGTCTATTTGATTGTGCCATGAAATATTTTTATTAATTAAATTAAATGTTCTTGAATAACCATCTATTAGATAAAAAAGTTTTTTGCATGAGGACAAGCAAAGCCCAAATGTAGGATATACAATGAGTTGTCATTTTATTTGATTTGCAGGGGCATTTAACCCTATATTTGTACAAATACGCTTTGAAACGCCCTAAATCCTTTCTTTTTGTTATTTTAGCATTTATGAAGCACTGTAGTGATTTTGGGATTATTTGGATGTAATTCAGGAAGAAATGGAGCAAGTACACGGAATTCCATAATCAAGCACAAGACCAAGTTTACAGGCTCTAGCGACGGCGTCTGGATTTCTTGTGAGGATGTATGAAGCCTCGAGTGACGTGATTTGAATACATTGTGAGTCGTATGAATTGTGGGGTTGGAAGACCTTAATTTATTTAGTCGGCTAAGCGGCGTCTAGAATAAATCTTGACGACGTTTGGGGCCTATACATATAAACCCTTTTGTTTTACCAAAACATGTGGAACTTTAGGGATAATTTTGGAGCAACAACTATAGTCGATTTTTAGGGTTTTCTAACCCTAGTTTCACCATTTTAACTCCATGTTCAATTGAAGTGGAGTATCTAACCCATTTAATCTTTCAATATGTTTATGTGTTTTTTGATTACTTGTTCTTTACTTTCTTAGGTATACATGGGTTTCCGACTCGACATTGCGAGCCGACTAAACCCAGGGCAACTACTTTTTTGGATAGCCCAAAGTGGTCGCAGGTGAACCTTCATGGCCACCCCCTAATGTACACATCTAGTGAGGTTTTGAACCTTTAACCTCTTGTTTGAGAGTCAAGGACCTTACCACAAGGTCATTTGGTGGTGGTTAAATTAACATGCTTGTCTAAATTAATTAGTGTTTGTTTATGAGTGCATGAAATTTAGTTTGTAATTCCTTTTAATATTGCTTAATGAAAATGTATAGTGCACTCTATGCTTTAGAAAACCATCTTTGATTTTTATATCGTAGCAAAGATGTCTAGAGAAAGGTGATTGTGTTGAAATGACACATTTGCTATATTCTTCATACTACCTAGCTCTTGTTAGGTTGATCTCTGTTTAATTGTTTTATTATGTGTGATTGGTCAATGGGAGCCTTGTAATAGTCTTCATATTTTCTTACTTGTGTGTTTTCTTCTTTGGCTGGTACATAGATATCGGGTTCGTGTAATTTGCTAATACATTAGAAAAATACTTACACTTTTCACTAAAAGGTGTGACGAGCAGTAATACTAGAAAGAATAACTAAAGAGTGGTGCATGATTAAGTGAACGCATTTGTTTATCATAAGAGTTCTCACACAAGTATCTTAGATCATTAATTTGGAAGACTAGTAGATAATAAGTTAAACCAACTCTCTCAAACCATTTATTTTACTTGCTTTCATAAAAATTTAAAAATACAAAAAGATTCTTCCTTCAACCTCTAAATCTTTGTGACATTTTATAAAAAGCTCCCACATTTTCCCCTTAGAGAACGATAATAGGCCCCCGAGTCTTATTTATACTACACTACGACGGTTAGGTAGACGCCAAGGGTGTTGTAAAGCTTTTTGATACTAGATTGTACCTCATCACTTAACCTAATCATTTTAGTTTAATCTAGCATTGCTCCTGTTTTTGGTTTATGATTTTACACTCGTGTTAATAATATATTATTACTCGATCACTTTCTTTATAAGTTTTAATTATTAGGTTTCCTAATTCTAGGGTTTTTATTCAAAAATCAATTTAGGGGTTTTATGATTAGGGGGTTATTATTCAAAATCGTCTTCTTATGATTTATTGGTCTAATTAATCTACTATGCTTGTGTTGTAATCTATTGCGTATAGGTGGTAGGATGCATAAACAAAAGTCAATGTTTATCGTTCTAGTGATTTGTGTATGATTAGACTATTATTACTAGTTTGCTTAGAGTTTTTATGTATCAGGCATGGGTGCAGAATATAAATTGGAAGGGTGGGGGAGAGGTGTAAAAGAGAAACAACATATATGGTTCAGTTAAGGATGTAGCAAAGGATACAAATCGTGTTACTAACTCTATAAACTTGGTATCCTATGTTGTTGAAGAGACCGTGGTGAAGAACTTAGGTTATTGTGTGATCGAGGAGGTTTATGTTCATAGGAATAAAGATGGAATGAAGGAGGGGAATGTGGGGCGGGCTTATTTGGCTAAGGTTATTGTTTTCCTAGCTCCTAATATCCCGATTAGCACTACTCATATCCTTACTGGAGCGACCGATTCTCTTACTAGCTCTACTAGTGGTCGGATCATAGGTACTATACTAATATTAGTGCTATGGATAAGCTAATTGTTTGTGTTTCTACTTCTGCTCCAAACACCATCGGCCCAAGTAATGTTCAAACATGTCTTCATGTGGTTAATATACGTATTATACTTGTTAATTCCTTGGGCCTGCTTCGTATGCTAAGTTAGTTACCGGTGAACCGAATGGGAGAAGCGATGAATTTCGCACTTTAGTTACACGTGTGGGTAATAGGGTTTATGTGGTTGTCTCATTAGAGTATGTTCGAGCTATTAGCGAACGATTTCCTAATTCAACTTATGACTTCTTTTCAAAAAAGCGTGTGGCTTATCCCGTTGTTAAAAATTATGTCAAGAACACTTAGAATAAAGAGCTAATGACAGGAAAATGTGTACTTGTTGTCTCGTAATCCTTTTATGTGTAGAGAACAAAACAATCAAAGTTATGTGTACTTTACTTGATTTTATTTCCTTTTGTGTAACGAACAAAAAAATCGAGTAAAGTACACATAAATGAAAAAAAATGTTCGCCACATATAAAAGGAATACTGGACAACTCCAATATATTTTCGTTGTATTGAACCTAGAATAATTGTACACTTGTCAAATCAATGATGAACTCTTCTAATGGGTTATTTTCTTCAAGTTTAGCTATAAAGATGAAATGGATGAAATTATTTGGAATGGTCATTGGTTCAATCGTAATACTCCACTTAAATGAAAAAGAGGACGCCGAATGCGAACTAACTAAAGAATAAGTGGATGATGCTCCACTTCAGGTAAAATTTCATGATATTCCTATTACTGTGTTTAGCGAGGATAGATTGAGTGCCATTATAACTAAGCTTGGTACTCCTTTGATTCTTATCTATTAAAGTATGTTATATGTACGAAAGCATGGGGTAGGTTAAGTTATGCTAGCTATGATCATATCACTGTACGAATTGAGTATGAATGGAAACCTCACAATTGTTTAAGTTCCAAGGTTTTTTCTCACGTCCAGGATAAATGTCCTAAGGAAATCATCTTGGATATGTTGAAGAACTTGAAGAATCCTAGAAAAACTGTTAGAGGAATTCAGTTTGGTCTGAAGTTGGGGTTTAAGCCTCCTAAACAAGTCTATCCACTTGTTTCTAGAAAGAATAGTGTTAGCGCAAGTGGTAAAAAGAAGCAAGATATATCAATGAGATAAGAGGTAAGTAATTCGAAACCATTTGACACGCTGAATTTAGTTGAGAACTATGATGATTATTTGGGATTTCAAATTGGCTAAGAAGAGGGCCAATTATGGTGCGGTTTCTTCTACTCACATGACTTCATTTATGGCTTTTGGTAGTTCAACTACTACCCCTCTAATAGAGTTGATTATTAATCTAGAAAGATAAATGTTGGATCGAAAACTTATGTTAATGGATGATGATAGAAAGTGCTAAAAAGATTGATTATCCGGTTTATTAGTTGTTTTGAATTTGACCTCCTAAGGGTATTTTAGTAATTTTGATAGTAAGGGTAGTTTAGTTATTTTGTATGTATCTTCATTATTAGGAACCTATGTATGTCGGTTTGTAACTCTTATAAAGAGTATCTCTGTATTTGTATTTGGTGGACTAGTGATAAATGAAATCATCATTTTTGTCCCAAACACCCCTCTAATCTTATACCATGTTCTGATGTTGTTGTTTGCTGATATTTGCTTCTGGTTAGCAGCCCCCTAATCTTAACACGGTTAATGCGGATAGTGATAGTTAAGAGGAAGATGCGTTAAATAAAATTACATGTTTTATAGTATGAACGAGTTCAAGGTTAACATTTACTCTAAAAGTGGTAATGTTGTGGAGAGTAAAAGTATGTATGAACAATGGAGAGAGTCTTATGTTGAAGACTTGTACGATGATGATGATTTTTGCTCAGTGTGATTTGACTGATGCTTCTCGTGCGTTTGCTATCAGTCTTTGTGGTCAAGTTCGATAGCGCATTTAGGTCTCGTAAGTTTGGCATGTCATTTTTATGATTGGTTAGGTTAGATCTTCAGCAAAAACGGTTTGTTTGTTTTCTTGTATTATGGCGGGTTGAGATGTGAAAATCACCCTTGGCTTTTGTAGTTAACGTTTTTTTCTGAGTAATAAATTTATTGAGTTTAAACCCTAGCTGATAATCGAAGGTTTTAAAAGAGTGTACTAGTGAATAAGATGTGCACAAGAGGATGACATCACACTTAATCTATATCTATATCTAGACTATATACAAAAGGTGGATATCTTGATCTTAATTCCAAACCTAATTTCAAGCAAAAAATTATATATTCACAACTTAACTTCAAGAGTCCGGTTATTTTGGATATCCTGTATCCTTTGGATACAAGGGGACTGATCCAATTCGTCCATCACATTTCATCCAACAGCCCAGATTAAAAACAAAAAGAAAAGCGGAGGGGCATTTTCGTCATTTTACCCTCTCACCTAACACCACCTACCACTCTCACATTACAGATCTAGATCGACTCTTTTTTTCTTCTCTCTCAAAACACACGCACATACACATATGTAGATCTTAATTTATCATCACAAACATCAAATCCTTCCATCATCACCTTTGTAAATCGATCATCACCTTCGTAAATTGATCATCCCCTTCATAAATAAGGTAAAGTTCATTCAATCTGTTTTGATTCATCTTTTCTAGCTTATTCGATGTGAATAAGCTTATAATTCATCTCATTCTTTTATAGCTTATGTGATAAATTACATGAATTTTAAAGTGTCGAATAATAAGATAATTTATTAGATGTGTAATGTGAATAAGCTTATAGATTGTCATCTTCTTTATTATGATGAATTATAAGCTAAGTTATTAGCTTATTTTCATGAGTTATAAAGTTTTATGGCTTAATCTCGCTGAACAGATTTAATATGAACTATTTGTGAAGTATTATATATGATATACTATATCATATATGATATAAGCTAAAATATCATGTATTATAAAATATATCATATATGATTTTGTGGTTGAAAATTGAATTAACTCTTCTTTTTCATGGCTTAATCTCGCTGAACATATTTAGTATGACTTACTAGTGACATATCATATATGATATAAGCTCAAATATCATATATGATTATGTGCTTGAAAATAAAATTAAATCTTCTTTTTTTATGTAAAGAAGTTTGTTTACAAGGCATGTTGAATATTACAAGTATCCAAAAGGCCAAGAAGCTTAGTGAAGAAACTCATGAATTTCTTTGTTTGTTTTTTCTTTGTAATCTCCTAATTGAGTTTGAAGTATATGGCCAATTTTGTAATTCATTGGTATCTGGTACAACGTCTTGTTAATATAATTTAACTGTCTTGGTATTATGTCATGATGGTTTTATAAACTAGGCCATATATGATAATGCACTATCATATATGATAATGCATTATCATATATGATACTCAAGGAAAACTTGGACATATTAAACAAAAAATCTGATGAATTCATGATTACAACAAATAGTATGCACAATTAATAATTAAATACTTGTTCATAACATAAAAAAATGTACTTTTGAACAGAATCATATATGATAATTCAAACAGAACATAACCTAATGTAAAATCATATATGATATACATCTGATATCATATATGATAACCATTTATACAAAATCAAAATATGCAAAGAACATTATTATTGAAACTACTCTTCCTATTCAATAATACACTATTCTTAAAACAAATTATCAAATGATGAATTCATGAACAACGCCTACTCCGTCTTGATCCTTAAAACATATTCGTACACATCCTCTTGTTATAATCAACATCCCTCTATGCTTTGCTCCAAATGATAGAAGACAGGATTCAAGAGTTTATACAGATTTTAAGAAAAATGCTCAAATAAAATCTGTTTTTTCTTATGGTTTGTTTGATATATCATATATTATATATCATTAGTTATCATATATGATAACCTATGATATATCATATATGATATATATATATATATATATATATATATATATATATATATATATATATATATATATATATATATATATATATATATATATATATATATATATATATATATATATATATATATATATATATATATATATATATATATAGAGAGATAGAGAGAGAGAGAGTTAGGATCTAATAAGAAGATTAACAAAAATGAGAAGGATGAGAAGAAACCACAACCACTCATTTCAGATGCACCTACAAAATCTCTTGCATCTCCCCTTAAAATTCTCACTCTTATTAAAATGTGTGGTCCAGAGTTCTTATTCTTCTTATTTTTATTTCTCTTCTTACTGGATCGCTACTCTCTCTCTTATATATATATATATATATATATATATATATATATATATATATATATATATATATATATATATATATATATATATATATATATATAAGGTGGGGATATAATAAAAAGCCCCTTAAAATAAAAAGTCTAGGAAGGAATCCTAGCCCTTGGATTTGATTTTAATAATAAAAAATCGGAGTGGAAATATTGTAATTTCTTGGAAACATTAAGAGCAAATCCGTCAATTACCATCCCACTAACCTCTTCCCCTATTTCAGGGTTAATAAAACCGCCGCTCTTTATCCTGTGTTTTAACGTTTTCTTCATTTCCTCTCCAACCGATCAAAACCCAGTCCCCAACTCATCTCTTTTCCTATTTCTAACATATTCTCTCTGATTCATAAACGACTTTCACAAACTAATTTTATCGATCGATTGGTTCATCACCGTAAGTTAATATATGAATCTAAAATTGTTATTGCATAATTTTATAGATCGTATAACCTATAATCATTGTTATTTTATTAGATAATCAAGTGCATCGATTTTGAAATTGTGTAGACGAATATAAAAATCTACACACCTCCTCATTAGTGTATTTAATTGATTTAAGATATGTTTTTCATCTATATGTTTTTGAGAAAAAAATATAGATGAAAAACATGTATATGACACTTGCACACCAAGTGTTTGATCAAATGTTTACATGATATTGTTAGTTTGATGCACCAGACTTTGAGCGATGATGCAGCAGGAATTTTGTCCTTGTATATAAGGGTGAATTAGGCTAAACATAGGTCATTGTATATAAGGGTGAATTATGCCAAAAGCAAGTAGCGTTATCTCGAAGATGTGTTTGTATGTTAGGTTGTTAGTTTGATGCACCTGAATTTGAGCTATGATGCAGGAGGTAGTTGATCGGTGTATATAAGAGTGAATTAGGCTAAACGAAAGTAACGTTATCTCGACAATGTGTTTGTATGTTAGGTTCTTAGTTTGATGCACCTGAATGTGAGCTATGATGCAGCACATAGTCGGTCATTGTATATAAGGGTGAATTATGCCAAAAGCAAGTAGCTTTATCTTGAAGATGTGTTTGTATGTTAGGTTGTTTGTTTGATGCACCTAAATTTGAGCTATGATGCAGCAGGTAGTTGATCGGTGTATATAAGAGTGAATTAGGCTAAACGAAAGTAACGTTATCTCGACAATGTGTTTATGTGTTAGGTTCTTAGTTTGATGCACCTGAATGTGAGCTATGATGCAGCACATAGTCAGTCATTGTATATAAGGGTGAATTATGCCAAAAGCAAGTAGCGTTATCTCTAAGATGTGTTTGTATGTTAGGTTGTTTGTTTGATGCACCTAAATTTGAGGTATGATGCAGCAGGTAGTCGGTCGTTGTATATAAGGGTGGATTAGGCTAAATGGAAGTAGTGTTATCTCAAAAATGTGTTTTTATGTTAGGTTGTTAGTTTGATGCATCTAAATTTGAGCTATGATGCAGTAGGTAGTCAGTCTCTCGCTGTATATAAGGGTGGATTACGCTAAATGCAAGTAGAATTATCTCAAAAATGTGTGTGTATGTTAGTCTGTTAGTTTGATGCACCTAAATTTGAGCTATGATGCAGCAGGTAGTCCGTCGTTGTATATAAGGGTGATTAGGCTAAACGTAAGTAGCCTTATCTCGAAAATGTGTTTGTATGTTAAGTTGTTAGTTTGATGCATCTGAATTTTAGCTATGATGTAGCAGGTAGTTGGTCGTCTTATATAAGGGTGAATTAGGCTAAACATAGGTTGCATTATCTCGAGCATGTGTTTGTATGTTAGGTTGTTAATTTGATGCACCTAAATTTGAGCTATGATGCAGCAGGTAGACGGTCGTTGTATATAAGAGTGTATTAGGCTAAACGTAAGTAGTGTTATCTCAAAAATATGTTTGTATATTAAGTTTTTAGTTTGATGCATCTGAATATGAGCTATGATGTAGCATGTAGTTGTTCGTCGTATATAAGGTTGAATTAGGCTAAACATAGGTTGCATTATCTCGAGCATTTGTTTGTATGTTAGGTTGTTAGTTTGATGCACCTGAATTTTAGCTATGATGCAGCTGGATTTGAGCTATGATGCAACAAGTAGTCGATCGGTGTATATAAGATTTAATTAGGCTAAACGAAAGTAAGATTATCTCGAAAATGTGTTTGTATGTTAGGTTGTTAATTTAATGCACCTATATTTGAGCTATGATGCAGCAGCTAGTCGGTTGTTGTATATAAGGGTGGATTAGGCTAAACACAAGTATGGTTATCTCGAACATGTGTTTGTATCTTAGGTAGAAATGACGGAAAAGACATGGGCAGGCTAGTGACATTGAGGATTAGAGGCTGAATGTACCAACATGAACTCATGTTTTTAAGTATCATGTTTACTTAGTCTATGTACCAAGTATCATCGTAGAATGTACCATCATGTCATTTCTTGTAACAATGTAATATCTATTTGTATTATTAGGTTTTTAAGTTACAAAATGAATAATTTCTACTATAAAAGTTGTGATCTTGCGTACTATTTAGTGACATTGAGGATTGGAGGCTGACTGATTCTAACTTTACCGCATTACATTGTATTTTTAACTGCATCAAAATGAAAATTATAGAAATTTCCTAACATCTACTGCAGGTAGCATACTAAAAAACTTCAGACCTTGCTAACCACGTTAGATGGTTATGTTAATCGTTTGCTTTAGATAGTATGTATTTACAACACACACAACATACATGGTTGCAGGTGGTATGTGGTGAATGGTTAACATTGATTATCCTAATGACCAGAGACATTGAAGGCAATGAGGATGGTATTTATTTAGTTACGTCAAGATGGGATGTTGATGGTGAGGAGAGCTGCTGCGTCAAAACTTACAAAGGTTTGTTGCTACTATCAAAGCTGCTCATCTCAAGACCAAGATCAGGCAAATTTTCTAGGTACTTACACAGGATGGTTGGTACATACACCCTTTGAATAATCTGCTCAATTTACAACTTTGGTCCACATAGAAAAATCCCATTTTTGTTTGGCTACTGATTTCTCGTATGGATGCTTGGCAGAGAACTCAACTGTTGTCATGAAAATGTGTTCATTGTAAAGTGTTATACATAAGATTTTTTTTTTGAATTTTTGTATTTTTGTTATATATATTTTGTATAGTGTTGAATAGTATTATATATACGATGGTTGAGAACAAGCATTTTTTTGCCTTTTTATGAATTGTTTTTGCCAAATAGCAAGGTTCAAGTTGAACATAAATACAAATATTGTTTTGCTGAACTGTTTGCACCATATAGCAAGTTTCAATGGGTGTTTGGCTGCTGCAGCAAGGGGTGTCTGGCTGCTGCATCAAGGGGTGTTTGGCTGCTACAGCAAAGGTTGTTTCGCTGCTGCAGCAAAGGTTGTTTGGCTGCTGCATCAAGGGCTATTTGGCTGCTGCATCAAGGGCTGTTTGGCTGCTGCATCAAGGGCTTTTTGGCTGCTACAGCAAGGACTGTTTAGCTGCTGCGACAAGTGTTGTTTGGTACTGTAGCAGAAGTTAAAACATCATTGTATTGTATATTATATTGAATATTTGTCTAGATTATTCAGATCACATTCACATATGACCTATGTGCTCTTTGATTGTGGGGATACAAGTACTTGACCATGCCTTGACCCTTCACACTGAGCTTAGTAGCTTGAAGTTGCTTCTTCTAAGGTGCTTTTAACTAATGCAACATTTTGTTCACCTGTCATTAAGAAGCCATTATTCTGATGTAGAACCACTATTCTTCATCACTGCATCACAACGTTAAATCACTGCATTAAAAGAACAATCAATATTAGTAATGTTGTACCCTTTATCCATATGTGTGTCAAAGGGAACTCATGTATCATTTCTGAAAGCTAGAGGTTGACCACAAAAAAACACTACCGCATTAACATTTCTATTCTCATGCATCATATATACAAAAATGCATACAAGCATTTTCCACTAAAAATGACCAAAATAAATAAAGAAAGTTGATGCATCACAGTTTAAGTCAGTGCATCACAATTTTAAAATATCACATGCAATTTAACAAACACCTTATATTTGCCATAAACAAACACTTACTGCATCAGCTTTTTTGAAAGCCGCATCACACATACAAACATCTGTTGCGAGGCTTCTCCGAGTCTGTTGCGCGTCTGCTGCAGGCTGCTGCGCGCCTGCTACGTGGTTGTTGTGCGCCTGCTGCGAGGATGCTGCGCGCCTGCTGAGAGGCTGTTGCGCGTCTGCTGCGCGCCTTCTGCGAGGCTGCTGCACGCCTGTTGCGAGGCTGTTGCGCGCCTGCTACCAGTCTATTGCGCGCCTGCTGCGCGCCTGCTGCGAGTCTGCTGCAAGTAGGCTGCAACTGCTGATCGCGCTCATCCTTATTAAGCTTTGATTATGATTCTGAAGATATAAGCAACTGATTTTGAAGATATAAGCTCTCGATTCCAATTTGCAGCAGATATAACTTACTTTTGAGTGTCATGTGATTTCTTTTACGTGAATTCAAACTCTAGCATCTTTTGTGCAAGAGACCATAAATGCCTAAAACATCCTTTAAGCACTTCTAGACACCCTTATTATACTTTTTAACATGCTAAAATACAGAAAACATTGTCAAAAATAAAAGAAGATTGCACAAGATGTATTAGAGATACTTAGTCGATCACTTGCCTCCGTTTGCTCGGGCTCACGTTTCCTACATAGCAACGACAGGAGTAAGATTTTTGTTGGACTGTATGATGCGAATATGTCACTACTTTTTGTTTCAACTAAATTCTTAGCTCCAAACTCAGCTAGAACATGTAGCCTCTAAAAGGTACATAATTCTGAATCTAATATAATATGACTATAGCAAATAATGCGACAATAGAAAATACAAAACTTAAACATGTTATCTAAACATCATGTGCATCTTCAGCCCTCTTAATATCATTGAAATACTATGCAATTCAAAGACAACTATACAGACTTGTACCCAGAGAGCGTGCATTATGTTATATCACCCCTATCAAGCAAATAACAATACATATAACACAATTCTATCTCACACGCCCTAAACGACACTTTAACTCGAACCCACACGTTCTCAAATTCAAGTAAGTAAGCATTTAACCTGATCAAAGCCGCCTATTTTTTTCATAGAAAAACCACTAGATCGATGTTTGATTACGTGTAACAAGGGACAGACATCTACGAAATGAACCTCCTACCAGATATATCGACCCTATTTGTAAAAAATATGCATAAACGTCTAGGTGTTTCATCCACGTATACCACCAAATCTTCATATACAAAGTAAATGATATGTTAAACTATTTTGTCAATTCAAATTTTGCATTTCAAAAAAAAAAATTTCTTTCTATTTACTAAAAACTAGTGCATCACAGTACGAAACTGCTGTCATAGAATATCAAGTACACATTTTATCAAACATATGGTGGGCAGATTCATATATACGCTTTTTCATCTGGTTTTTCTCTCAAATTCAACTACATTAGCTTGTTAAATCAACTAATCAAAATTCAAGTCAACTAATCAACAACCTGTTAATTAAAACCATAATCATTCTAATTGAATCATACAATCATATCTCATCTAAACAACAAAAATAATAAAAAAATAAAAAATAAAAAATTAACAAAAAAAATAGTATCATACTATCATTATTAGTTGATATCAAATTAGATATTGAAGTTGAACAATTGATACTTGTGATGTCGAACAATTGTTAGCACTTGATGTAGAACAATCAACACTCGAATTAGACATCTGTGACGATAGATTAGTAGTTACATAGACAATAATGGAGTGGAGATCAGTGGTTATGGGCGATTGGTGGTGTTTAGCAGCGGTTATGGGAGATCGGTGGTGGTTACGGGATGGGAAAAAGAACGAACAAGAAAAAGAACGAATGGGAGAGACGATGGAATGAGAAAAAGAGGAGAGATGGGGATTATATATAGCTTTGGCGTAAAATGACGAAAATACCCCTGGCTATATAAATTAAGAAGTCGGTGGGGGGTGGACACGTGGCAGCACAGAAGCCTTCCTAGACTTTTTATTTTAACAACCCTTCTCATTTTACCCTACCTCTCTCTCTCTCTCTCTATATATATATATACATATATATATATATATATATATATATATATATATATATAGGGGAGAGATCAAATAAAAATACTTTTTTTGTGAGAAGGATAAGAAGGATTTTCAGCCATTGATTTAAAATTAATGGATGAGATTAAACCATAATCCTAACTAACTAACTAACTAACCATCTAAACATGATTTTTAAAAAGTTTTTCAAAATTCT
This sequence comes from Glebionis coronaria, assembly GCA_025667525.1. Classification (NCBI taxonomy): domain Eukaryota; kingdom Viridiplantae; phylum Streptophyta; class Magnoliopsida; order Asterales; family Asteraceae; genus Glebionis; species Glebionis coronaria. The sequence goes on from CM046874.1 coordinate 73,594,072, forward strand.
GAAAAAATTCTAGTAGATCGGGTATGTTGGTGCAAAAAACTTTTGTAATTTTTTTTTTTAATTTGAAGTTTTTTATGTTTTTTTAATGTACAAAAACGAAATTCTGATGCACAAAAACGTTGTCTTTTTACGTTTCTTACGTTTTTTGTGCATCAAGAACTCATTTTTATGCCTAACTTTTTTTGACTTTTTCCTTTAAAATTTGATTCGCATCAAATTATAACAAATTAAAAAATTTGTGCATGAAAAAAAATTTGTACACCAAATTTCACCTTTTTGTGCATCAAATTTAGTTTTTTGTGCATTGAAAAAACGTAAAAAACTCAAAATTAAAAAAACTTTCTTCACAACTTTTTTATGGACCAACATATCCAACATTGTGAAAAAATTTCAGAATTTTTTGAAAACTTTTTTAAAATCATGTTTAGTTAGTTAGTTAGTTAATTAGTTAGTTAGAAGTATGGATTGATTTTATCCATTGATTTTAAATTAGTGGCTGAAAATCATTCTTATCCTTCTCACCATAAAAAGTCTTTTTATTTTAACTCTCCCATATATATATATATATATATATATATATATATATATATATATATATATATATATATATGTGTGTGTGTGTGTGTGTGTGTGTGTGTGTGTGTGTGTGTGTGTGTGTGTGTGTGTGTGATATATCAAGCTTATTGCAGCCCACATCAGCAAACTTAATTCAACTTACATAAAATACCTTATGATTCGTCAAAATAACCTAGTAAGCTAGCTTATTTATAACTCTTGTGTAATTTGTAAACTCATTCACATAACTCCTAACTAATTCACAATATTATTCATAACTCTCATCTAATTCAAACAAATAAGCTTATTCACATAAATCATCTAATTAAAAGCTAATTAAAATAAGTGGATCAAAATAAGAACAATCAATCGGTATAATTCGATCAAAATAAGAACTATCAATCAAAATATTTCGTTCAAAATAAGCTAATGATAATAAATTATTAAGCTTATTCAAAATCAAATAAGCTAAAAAAATAAGAATAGATTATATACAAACCTGATATGAAATCGTGTTAATTAATTGATCTTAACTGATTCATGATGGATTAATGATGATGTTCATGACGGATTCATGATTGTACGCATCGATTTGTAGAGAGAGAAGTTAGATCGGGGTAGAGAGAGAAGTAATAGACGAGATGTGTGTGTTCTTATGAGAAAGAAGGAGAAAGTTGCTTATATAGTCGGCGGTGAATTGACGAAAATACCCATGCAGTGTAAAATGGGGATTTAATCTTAGCTATTAGATGGTAGGGAGATGAAAGGTGAGGGTGAGTCCCCTCAGATTTTAGATAAGTTTGATATCCAAATAAACTTAAATCTAACTTCAAACCAAAAACTAAGACTCCAAACCAAAATTTAAGACTCGAAAGCAAAAATTAAGATAAGAAGAGTAAATCTCAACAATTAGATCATTTTTAATTAAGATAAGGAGGTGTAATCTTGACCATCCACCTCTTTCGTAACAACTTTTTGTAACAATTTTTTTAACAACCTATTTAAAAATCACCTTTATATTTAAATTAAAATATCTCTTAATCTATTTATTTTTTTAACATTTAATTTTACCATATTTTCTAAAATTTCGTGCTTTTTAATTTAACATTCATTTTAATATATTTTACGAATTTTTGTTTTTTTTATTTTTAGCGAGTTTGATTTATTTCAATATAATTTTTCTTACACTTGAACATTAATTAGATTAAAAAAGATAATGGTATATGTTGCCGTATTACGCAGATACCAATCTAGTATTCATAATGTTGCCATACTGCCATCCCGCTACGTTCCAAAGGTCATGAAAAATAATATCTTATATGTATATTGATCAGCGAGCAACAAAATCATTCGTATAGTACCAGGAATTAGACTAAATGGCACTTTAGTTGTTGGATACTAGTAGAAACTATCGATCACAAAAATACAAATGCTGAATATAACACTTCCGTCGCTAGTCCTTAATCATATGTATATTGTCATTTCTCAACTCAATTACTCAAATGTTTTCGTATTTTCTCTTTCAATGTACTGATTGCAAAATACAATGATTTAACTAAGATGGATAATATGACTAATCATATATGATTATGACTTTTACCGATAAATTGACTTTTACTGATAAATCAACATTATGTTTTGACCAATTACATCATCTTTGTATATGCTGTATAATAACGTACTGATAACCAAAAAAACCAAATTCTGTAACATAAAAATCTCATGAGATCATAATACATTAGTTCCACTTCTTGTTTTGTTCATGTGGCATAATCATCAGCCCCATGCATTTGCACATGCAAACACACACTCCTAACACTTTATCAATACCTAATCTTAAACTTTTGTTCATGGACTGCAATTGTTTCAATCAAGATCGATCTATACATATTCATCTCAGTTTTATATCAATAAATATCTTTGGCAAATCTAGATACACAACTCCTTTCTTCGAGAGTGGTCCAAGACACTAACTTTGTGATATTAGGAGTTTAGGACCACTAATTATGCAAAATAAGTGCATCAATATATGCTTTCTTGTTTGGTAAAAGACCACTTTTATCAATGTCTTTCCTCTTTATATCTCATATTCGTGTTGTGCTTCGATAATTAATGAAAAGTGAGCAAAAAAAGTACACCATACAACCAATTGCACAAGTGTTAACATTCGATTACTAAAAGGGTTGATGCTTTGAGCCCAACTTGGTGAAAAGGAGTGTCTCATTTGGCTTTTGCTTTAATTGTGTACTTAGAAACACCTGAAACACTTGAAGATGATACGTCTTTTAGAGTATTTCTTTGAGTTTTCGAATCTGTATCTACTTATGACTTGGGAGTATTAAAACTCTGAATAGGTCAAAAAGAGAATTATATAATACAAAATCTATCATAAATTACAATTCGAGAATACAAGCAAGCATGCCATATATAAGTCAATTAAACTAAGTTGCCATTTAAACTCCTAACTTATTTTCTTAAAACATAATCCGATTTTGTGAATACCTAATGTTGTCAAATTCACGTTATCATTGCTTGAAAAAACCGGCAAAAGCATGATCAACTTGGGTCGTGTGTGCATAAGAAGGAGAAACAAACAAAAAATAAATCTCACTGTATTTGGGGGCAAAGTAAAAAAGCACGAGTTTGGAAATTGTTTATCTACAAAATATTTGAGACATTGTCGATTAAGTGTTATCTGTGCTATGACCCTTGTTTAGTTGGGTAAATTAAAATGTAGTTGTGGACGCATCAAAACACTGTAAATTTCAATTTTCTAGGTTTAAAATGAAATAAGTAAAAATCTTTCGAAAAAATTTAATTGTGTGAACATCAAGTATGAACTTTGAACTTTCTGATGATACTCTACAAATGGCGACGACAAACGTCATCGCGACAACTTGCTTTTTCGTCGCAAAAGTTAGAGTGCTCATACATGATCTCAATCAAGTTTGTCTCTCCATACAGTCATCGTTGTAAATTTTAGCGACCATACGTAATACGTTTGGAAAAAGTTTCATATATAACAAGGTCTACATGGATGACATGTCGTCTCTATAAGTGTCATTGAGATATTGACAGGTTTGTTGACTATTTGACCAAACTTATACAAATTATGAATTACGATCTTATCCGGTAACAATACTTACTCCGTAAATATGAATTAAAATAGTGAATTGTGAATTACAAAATTCTTGTGACTAAATTAGAGGTTTTTTTGGGTAAACGAAGTCCAAAAGCAAACTAATAGTAATCATATATAACTTTTTTTCTCTTTTTTTTTTTTTCTTTTTAGTAAACTTAATCAACAGATCACAATCATTAATTCTTTTTATTTAACAAAAAAATCAACTTTTAAAAAATTAAATATCTCACAAACTGTTAATCGTTACGCAAAATGAAACATATCATCGTGACGAGAATTAAATCATCTTTCTAACGAGGGACACATGTATATACTTTCGACGAATTTTTTTTTTATTTTTTTCTCAATCACGTCAGTGAAAATCATATATGATTCGTATCACAATCATATATGATTTTCAGAAATCATATATGATTCGTGATATGAATTATATATGATTTCAGAAAATCATATATGATTCGTGAACGAATCATATATCATTTTCTCAGACGTGACTTAAGAAAAAAATCGAAAAAAAAGTTTGTCGAAAGTATATATACATGTGCCCCTCGAAAGAAAGATGATTTAATTCTCGTTTCAATGGTGTATTTTTTTTGACGATTTACTGTTTGTGATATATTTAATTTTTAAACAAAAGTGGTGAGAAGTGGGTTTTTAAAAAAAATAATTAATGATTATGATTAGTTGATTAGGTCTATGCTATTTTAGGGGTTTACATGGATCTTAACTCTTATAATCATTGGTTAACTTCTATTGAGTAAAATTATTAATTTTAGAGATTTTAATAAATAGTTTTAATGTTTGTGTACGTACGAGATTTAAATATAAAAGATAAATTAAATAATCATCTTGTTATTCAATTTTATGTATATTACATATGTTTTTTTAAAAACATCTAATGTTTATATGTTTGATTATATTGTTATTTTATTATACACCGTGTAATTAATATAAACTCACTACAATTTTTAATTTTGGAATTTCATACTTTTTTTATTCTAAATAGTTATATCTTAATTATCAATCAAAAAACCATTTATATTAACCTTACACGTACACGGTTTATAAATTCATGTTTTTTTAATGCTTAATATTATTCTATAAAATAATATTATGTTTATAATACTTAAATAATTACGATGCTCATGAACCCACGAGTTTTACATAAAAAATTATTATGTGATAATATTAATTAAAATTTTATATAAATATTTGTTGCACAAAGGATTTGACTTTGTTTAACTAAAATGTTAGCTATCTTTTTCTAGACATTATGTGTTTAGTAACACATAACGACCTTAAAATATATATGTTATTGTAATTTGTAGAATCTCGTTTATATATTTTCATTTCACACTGATGTTTGAGGTCCTGCATTCATTTTAATATTTATATTCAAGTTAAGTAATAATTTATGTAGATTGTATTGGTTGACTTTTTTAAATGGAAAAATAAAAATAGACAATAATTTGTGTTTTTTAATTTGTATATTTATAATCATGTGATTTATTAATTTTTAATATAGCATATTTGTTATATTTTTAAAATATAAAGTCTAAAAGGTATAAAGTTTAAAGGGGTATTTGTTTATTTTATAAAGTTAATTAAAATATAAAAAAATATAAGTTTACATTTAAGCCCATCTAATTTATTTAAAATTCAACCACTAAAGTTTTATTAACCCCTCCCCGTTTTAAGTTATTATTTTCACAAATTTGATACATATATCTTTGTGTGTTTTCATCAAATTTCTCGACCAAAATTTTTAATTTTAACTAAATTAAATTCAATTTTAACTTTTTTTCACTAATCACATCGCTTGATTTTGATTATGTGTTAAAATTAAGTCATTTAACTGGTCCAATTGATTTTTTTTATAACATTCATTTTTCACTAAAATTCTTAAATAATCTAATTATTTTTTTTAAGATTAGAGATGATGAATGGTATGTTTATGGGTTGTATAAAAAATTTTTATGGTGTTTCATTTATGTGTATATAAAGTGTTTTAGTTTGTGATGGTTATGGTTTAGAAAGCATGTAAGGATAATAGACATGATGTTCTTTTTTGAATAAACTATAAAAGAAAAGACCAGTAAAATTGGTTATAATTACTTATGTTATCATACTATATTTGATTATGAATGAAGGTGTTAAGGAGTAAGGACGTAAAACTTTTGACTTGGAAAGTATCTAATAGATGGAGATTGATTAGTTGGGCTTAGATATATAGTATGTAATAGATAGAGATTGACTAGTTGGATAAGTGAATGTTTGTCTATGGTTATGGACTAAGGTATGTGTTGAAATTGGCATTTGATGTTTTGTTATAATATGTTATAGTTTATGTGGTTTAAGAATAATGGTTATTGTTAAAAATGCATATTATGTTGAATGGTAATAGTCTCGTTCTCCATTCTTCTCTCTCACTAATACGTGTTGATACGTGTTTTTATTCATATTTTAGGACATAACAAACTCTTAAAAGTATATAACTTACAACCCACGTAAGTTCTAATAAAGTAGTGTTCTGTTGAACGATTAAAAGCGAACCTTTTATCTGTTAAAAAATAAGAACATCAAACGGAATCATTTAACGGAATCATTTGAAATATTCATTAGATATATAATACGTAAATGATGGTTTAGTGTCAAAAGGGTTTTTGGGTATCATATTAAAAGAGTTTTTTACCAAGCAATAGTTTTTTTAAAACATATTTACCAATGTATGGCATCTTCAATAATATTTACCAATGTAGGCATTTTAATACTACTCCATTAGTTATCACTTTTAGTTTTATTCCATTAATAACTGAAAATTTGGGCCTCGTTGTTTCCACGTCTTAATTAGCAAACAACACTCACAATATGGATTAGATTACAAACTCTTAGTTTATGTAGTAATTACTACAATTGTTCTAAAGTGGTTGAACGTGTTTGACAAGGGGGGCATATTAACTATTAGCATTTGAACAGTTTACAACTAAGCTGGAAGAACGGTTTTTATTTGGTCATGCCCAACGACCAACCGAAGCAAAAACACATAACAAGAAACATACTAATAATGGCCAATTCAAAACATACATGTTCAGAAAATAGCATTGTGATTTTACAGTTCGACCAAACTTTAAACCTGCCTTACCTCGATAATTTTTGAACACGAGGAAGCAAACACTGATCCAATACCAACTGCAAGACCAACACAGCCGGTAGCAGCTATGAGTATCAACGAATTTCCTTTGTCAAACTTAGACCGACCCGGATTAGTGGTTCCGATTTCTTTTTACTTTATTTTGTAGTCCCGTAACGTACCGAACTGGATTCGAATATCGATACTTGGTACGGTTCCGGTTGAGTTTTGAGATTCGGATCGAAATATCTAGGTTATTGTTGCGATTGCAAGGAGAAGATTATACTACGTAATGTGTTGATGCAGACCGGGGGCTTGATGACCTCCACAATCATGTTTCCTTGCAGGATGAAAATTGGGCTGCCAAAATACATTTCCTTCGATTGTCAAGGTTAAGTTTTTCGGGTCTATGCAGAAGTGTCGTTATATCCCACGGTCGTGGCACACCTATCTATTGAAAGCCCGAATACATATAGTGGTGTCGTGAAGAAAGAATCGGATGTATGTTCTTTCAGCATGGTGTTATTCGAAGCTATTCGATGGAGGGTGTGTAGCGTTAAATATGATGATGGATTCTTTGAAACTGGACGAGATTATTTATCCTGGTGTGAATACTAATAAAAAAAAGACACTGTTATTTAATTCGGTAAGTAATGCTATAGAATAGATAATATTTTTGAATATGCCATAGAATGGTAATTATGTTTTCTAAAAACAATTAGTTGGTAAAAAACTCCATATTAAAATGTTTTAAGTTTCTACTTTAATTCATTTTATGTGCAAACAACCTTGAATTGGTTATCCTAACCTTTTGAAAAGGGAGAGTTTTAACTAGTTTTTGAGTCTGTGTGTGTTACGCAATTGTCGAAAACCATGGGTACCAAAAACAAAAAAATGATGAGGTATCACTTTATACTATTTTTCGGGATCATTTAACTCCCATATTTGTGCAAACATACTCTATATACATCATAAATCCTCTTTAATAATTCTAGCATTTTGGAAAAACTTGGATGACTTATGCATGATTTGGATAAAATCCGAGAAGAAATGGGACAATAACACAATAAGTCATGATCAAGCTCAAGACAATGTTTTACACGCTCTAAAGACAACGTCACAACTTCGGATGATGTCGTCAAGATCATCAAGCGACGCCATATGGACTTTTTGTGACAACGTCCGAATTGAGGCGGTGAAAGAAACCCCTAATTCAACATACGGGGGGACGATATCACACATATAACTTGACACTTTAGCGTAACTTATTTTCTATACGGGTGTCACACTTATTTCTTGTATATACGAACCCTTATTTTATCCTAAAAATGTGTGGAACCGGAAAAATAGTTTGGTGCACCTCTTGTGGCCTATTTTTAGGGGTTTTTTTAACCCTTGTAACCTCATTGATACTACATGTTTAAATAAAGTGAGGTTCTTTTACCAATGTTATCGTCCAATATGCTATGTGTTGTCTCGTTATAAGTTCTTCGCTTTTGTTTAACTTACTAAGATAAATTAATTAGTGTAAGATTATGACTGCATGAAACCGAGTTTGTGATCTCATGTTATATTGCTTCTTGTTAGTGTTGTGTATATACGTATTTAGAAAACTAGCTTTGATCTTCATATATTAGCAAAGATATATAGAGAAACATGATTAGGTTAAATGATATCCCAACAAATGTCTTCATACTTCCTTGACATGGGGGATTGATTTTAAATTAGGTATTTAGTTATGTGAATACTTACACATTGCATTAATGAGGGTGGCGTGCAATAGAGTTACGGAAAGCACACTAGAGGTAGTTTGCGATTAACTGAACATGTTTGTTTATCAATACGAGTTCCCACACACTTACTTTTCTTGAAATAACCTAGATTGGTAGTTTAGTTAAAATCTACTTGCATGCAAGCGCGAAACTCCTTGTAAGAACATGTAAATGAACAAAACAAATAATCATCTCAAATGTTTAATCTTATAACATCATATTATCAAACTTCATATTATCCAACAGTTAAATCACATAAGCAAGCTAAAACAAAAAGATTTATAAAAAAAATAAAATTAAAAAGTGAAGAACATATAACCTTTTTGGAGAAAACCTTTGAGACGTAGACCTGCGCTGAGTAATCTAGATGAACCGAACCACCACCATCACCGTTACTCGAACCAGTATAGACCTTCACTGCTTCTATTTTAAGTTTATCCAGTGGGGATAAACAAATTCCAATCATTTACTTTAAAATATTAAATTCGAGCTACTAATCAGCTTGAATCTAACATCTCAAATATTACCCTCGTGAAACAGTAAGTTCTTAAAACAATTTTAAAGCAGTAAAAGAAATTAAATATGACACGAATGAAAATCAAAATGATTAACTTTCATTAATTTTCAGAAATATTACAATACTTAATAAAAATGAAATACAAGATTTAAATCCTATAACTATTTCTACAGAGTAACATTAAAAGTAAAGAAAGGATGAAAATTACAATAAATTGGGGGGGTTTTATAGCCTTCCCAGGGCTTTCTGATGAAGGATATTCGGATCTCTAATGGAATATTCCATTCTGATCTTGGCCTTTGATCTTCAATTTCTCTCTCTTTCTTTGATCGGATGGTGGATATAGCACATAGCACACACGGATTGCCAACGTGGCATCCGTGTGTGCTAGTTGTGCTTCTTTTGAGGCTTGTGATTGGTGGATTTGGAGGATTGAGGTGTTCAATCCAATGATAAACAGCCACGTAGCATAGCCTCACCATTCCTTCTCTTCCTAAAACATTGGGGGTTTTATTCCCTTTGATGTGAATTAATTGATTAAATAAAAAGCCCCAAATAACTTTGAGTAATTATTGGGTAGGGTTTTTAAACAGTAACTATAAAAGTTATTGGTTTTGGGGGTGAAGAAGGAATGGGGAAGAAAGACATTGGTATTAACGTTGGGTTTATTTAATATGTGTGAAAAACGAGTGGGTGAAAGAGGAATGATTTATGTGACGTGTGAAGTGAATGGAGGACGTTTATTAAGTGAGTATGTTTATACACGTTTTGTAGAAAAAGTAAACCCTAAGCCCAACATTCATCTTTATAATTCGTATCTTCCCATCTTTGGGCTTGGGCCCGTATACAAATTCATCCGTGTAATAGTTTCACTTTTGGGCCTCCAATGGTCTTGCAAATCAAATCCTTATATTAACTTGAAACTTTAAATGGGCCTTTGAGCCCATTTACCCCATTGTGGGACCCACTTGATCATAAACTTGCAAAATTATTAACTCCACTCAAGTCGAGCTCGATTTTGGCTTCTTCAATCTTTTTCTTCAAACTCGTGTCGATATTCGCCGGTTTTTGCAAACTTGGTACCTACACACATTCAAACAACAAAACAACATATACAAGGTATATTTGATACATTTTGTGCAATATTTCATTGTTTATTGATACAAATGATATGAGTATTTAAGCTCATATCAAATTCCCCCATGCTAAGCAATTGCTGTGTCCTCACGCAATGATAAAATAAAACTATAGCTACACAATTATTCAACTTATGACACTTTATTTTGCAAAGACATAATGTATTACTTTCATTATTAGAAAAATAACTTTAAGGATCATAAAACTCAAATAGATTCATCGTCCTCGACTTTTCACTTTTCCATGCCAAGTGCAAAAACAAGATCATTGTTATTATAAGTTGGTAGACTAACACGAACTCATGTGAGCCAATTATTCACTTAGACTCCCTTATTCCTAAGTGTATCTCTTATATTTTATTGTTGTCTTGAATGATCACGAGGATGCATTGTTGACTTATTTCGATAATTCATTAGGCCGAAAATAAAGTGAACGATTTAATCAATAGTTAGCTAAAGGACAAAATCTTTTAAAACTGCTTCACGGGACCTCATAAAGTTCATATCTTGGCATAACTTGCTTCGCGATTTGAGACCTTTCTCGGACCGATATTTGGCAGCGACTTTATACTTCCAACCTTGAGAGACGTTCATGAAATAATGGTCTTCTCTTCATATAGGAATTTCTTCACTTGAAGTTTTGAGAGATTCATACTTGGACCACGACTTCTTCATTTTTCTCCAATCTTTATTTGGGATTTTGATATACAACGATCCGCCTCCTTTTTGGACTTGGCTTCATTTATCCTCATACCTTATTATGGTCTTTTTGGATAGACTTCTCCATGACTTTTGGGGAGTATTTTGCTTTTCGTCGTGTGTGTCGATCCTTCATATTGATTTTTGATAAATGAATCTTCACATCACTTGAGATCTTTAGCAATAAAACATAGCCCTCATGTCTTGTTAGGACCTTTTTGGACTCGCCAATCTTCGCATCCCGCTTCAATTAGTTATGCCTTGGCTATAAACTCTAATCCATACTGAGCAACTTTTAAACGATCTTGGGCTAGAAGCTAAGTAACTTTTCAAATCGTTCAACCTTATTTATTGCAAATAAATTTATTAACAAGCGATGGGAGAATAGGCTCATAACTAACTCACATAAATTCCCGAAAGAATACCAAACTTATGATTGGCTCTATCATCTCTTGTTCTCCATATTGTAAAATTTCAAAAAGGTGAAATCAATGGATACTTAGCCTATTAAATCAAAGTTTTGGGTTTTCAAGTCATCTATAGGATCTTGCATCTTCTTATACTCTTGCAAGTTCTAGAATTTGCGTTTTAAAGTTCCCTTGATAGACGACTTTCTAGGATCAATTATAGGAGCTTGCGAAAAGTTCTTGTTCTTAACTCGTATGAATTAAGACTTTCGCGTTTTAAAGCTCCCTATATAATAGCCTAGCAAAACTTAATTCAAATACGTTAAGGAAAAGCTAAGGTTAAAAACCTAGTCGAGTCAAAAACTATTCTTATTTTCACCAACGGAAAGCCTAAATTTGTGTCAAAAGCACTTATTTTCTTTATTAAAACTTAAAAATAACACTAAAAATTTAAAATTTTATTGAAAAATGAGAAAAACAATACGTTTGGACACGACAAAAGCAATTGCAAGCGATTATATCGATTGACTCCCCCATGCTAAAACCAAACATTGTCCTCAATGTTTCTTAGCTCAAGAGTAACACCCCCTTGCTAAAACATGAAGAGTCTAATGCAAACTCCTAGCATGGAAAGAGCACGCAAATCTATAAGCCGTTTATTAATTATGCCTCAAGATAAAACGTTAGTCGATAAAAATCAAGGGATAGAAAGTGTGCCCCTTTTTGGCATTCAAAGAATGGAAGATCAAGTGGACCGGCAAAAACCGAACACGAGAGTCTTCAAATATTAGGGTCGTACCTAAGATCACAACACAACAAATCACGAGCACGAGCTTGAAAGATCAAGCCTTATTAGGTGTTAGAAAATAGAAAGAAGATAGAAAGTACTCGTTTTTGTTCACCGAGTCATGAGCTCGACTCGATCCCCACATTCATTGGTCCTTAGGGAAAATGGTAAAAACCGGCATAATAGGAATAAAATCCAACATAAAGCACGATGCCGGGGTCAAAGATCTCATCCTCGTTGTCGGATGACAAACGAAAGGATAAAACTCTAACACAAATCTCTAAAAAGAGATGGTAGTCACAACTAATAGTATGGATGTAGCATGCTCCCCGGGATAAACTCGCACCAAGATGATAGAAAAGTCTTTCAATTATTGCATCGGTGAAAGGTCGAGATTTCCCTAAATAAGCGATTCCGGGATCGAATACCTCGTCCTCGGTGGAGAAAGGAATAGACAACAAGGTGTCGTCCCCCCATGCTAATCCTAAGTCATATGAAGCACATGGTAATGGTGGTACAAAAGTCTCAACCATAGTGGTTTCAACTTGCTTGACTTTGTCGACCTTTTCACTCTTAGAAATGTGAACAAAGGGGTCATGGTACTCAATATGAGTCACATGAAAAACCCGCACATTAAGATCAACGCGAGTGGGAAGGATAATTGGAGCAAAAGTAATTTCTCCCTCCGGGTCAACATTGTCATCATCATAAATCGGGTGATCAAACCAAGAGTCTTCATCACCGTCATTAGACTCTTCCTTAATATCCGAAGGAATGTCTATATAAAGAAACTCATCAACCTCCTTCATAAGAAGCTCATCATCACAAAGGTTGTGAGATGTAGGAGGTATGATGCTCTCAAAATCCTCTTGAAACAACAGATTATTGTTCAATGAAACTTCAAAGAGAGGATTTGAGTAAGTCACGAAAGTGTAGTCAACCTTGTCATCACAAGAAATCTCCCGACAAAGTATCGAGTGTGTCACACTCGGATACAAGATCATCATTCTCATTAGAAGGCAATTCATCGGCGAATTCCTCGAGAATGGTAGGTAAAACACAAGAATCACGCTCGATCTCGAGATCGGAAACGTCTTCACTTCCCCGTGGAAGTGGATCAATGATAGCAAAAAGTTCATCGATGAACTTATCACATGAATAGTCACTAACCTCACTCGGTGTGAAGTTAGGAATCAAAGGCTCTTCAATTGAAGATTTTGCCTTAGGAACATCAACATGATCCTTAGAAGAGAGTGAAAATGAGTCCATTTTCAAAGATTATTCATTTAAAGCAATATCACTCTTGGGATCAAAATTCTTACTAACAAACTCACTAGCATCAAATGGCTCACTCAAGTAATCATCAATTTGTTTTCAATCTTAGCACTATCATCCTCGTGTGGAGTGAGTGTAGATGAGGAAAGGTTACAACATGTTTCAACAAAGCAAGCTTCTTCATTTGATTTTAACTTTCCTTTATCACAAATAGAAGTTTCCAAAATTGGAAAAACATCTTTATCAAAAAGAGCTTTTTTATTACTTTCAATTGTTTCAACACGTTTAACACTTTCAATTTTCTTAGGAGCAAATCTTGGAATCTTTTCCGGTTTAAAAACAATGCTTTTATCACCATAAAACAATTTAATTTCCTTTTTCCTCATATCAACTTGAATTTGAGCCGTGCACAAAAATGGTCTTCCTAGAATAATTGGCACACGATGATTGGTCTCATAATCAACTATAGCAAAGTCGACTAAGTACAAGAAATTTCCCACTTTCATTATGACATTTTCCGCTATACCAACCGGTCGAGTGGTGGTTCCATTAGCAAGCTCAATGATCATACGAGTGGTACTAAGTGGTACATAATCAATGGTCTTCCAAATGGCTAGGGGCATTATGTTAATGCTAGCTCCTAGATCGGCTAGGCCTTTGCAAACCCCAAGCTCATTGAAAACACAAGGTATCAAGAATTGACCCGGATCTTTATACTTCTCGGGAAAGTAATCAAAGAAAACCGAGGTACTAATCACATTCAAAGTAGCCCTAGTGACTTCTAGAAAAGTTTCCTTAGGTGGAGGCTTAAACTCAATCACTTCAACTTCATCTAAATTATCACAGTCATCATAAACGGTTATGGCCTTAAGCTCTCCCTTCGGGTTTGGAATGGTATTACTAGGTAAGCAACCCGAAGAATATGACGGTTTAGACATAAATCCCTCAAACATCGAAAGCAATTTATTTTGACCTTGTTCCAAACTTTGTTGCATACGATTATGACTTTGCTCTAATCTTTGCTCAAAACGGTTTTGGTTTTGTTCTAGCCTTTGTTGATTAAGCTCAATCTTGTTATTTTGCCCTTTAATCGTGTTTTGAAACTCATTTTTTAAAGTTGCCATTTGTCCTTGAAGATTATTTTGAAAAGCTTTCAAATTTGCCTCATTCGTTTTAATGTAGCTTGACAAATCATTTTGGTTATTCCCTTGAAAACCTTGATTGTTTTGATTAACATTAAACCCATTTCCTTGATTGAAATTCCCTTGGTTACCACGGTTAAAATTATTCCCATTGTTTCCATTGTTGTACCTATTTTGAACCGGTGGAAAACCCGGTGGAGCAACATGATTTTGACGAGGAACTTGACCGTTGGAGCCATAAGTTCCCGTCGCGGCAAAAGCACTAGCTTGATCAAACCCCGCATTTAAACAAGCATAATTAGGATGTGCTCCACCACATGATACACAAACATTCTCAACCATATTAATCGATCCATGAGGATTCTTCCTAATCTCACTCAAAAGCGTGTCAATCTTAGAGTCCAATCTAGCAATCTCGATATTAGATGAATTCACATTGGAAACAACCGGTGTGTTTCGTGAATATTGTGCTCTAGATTTATTCTCAATTATTCCCCACGCGTCTCTCGGAGTGTTTCTTAAAAGATTACCACCCGCGGCGG
This sequence comes from Glebionis coronaria, assembly GCA_025667525.1. Taxonomy (NCBI): domain Eukaryota; kingdom Viridiplantae; phylum Streptophyta; class Magnoliopsida; order Asterales; family Asteraceae; genus Glebionis; species Glebionis coronaria. Next base: position 73,609,176 of record CM046874.1, read on the forward strand.
CATTTAAAGAATCTTGTTCAATCATATTTAGCCCATTTTAGAAAGTATTTATTTGATGCAATTCCGAGAAACCGTGGTGTGGACATTGTCTCAACAAATCTTTAAATCTTTCCCATGCAACCCCAAACGATTCATGCACTTTTTGTTCAAATCTAGTGATCTCATTCTTAAAGTGTGTTGTCTTAGATGATGGAAAGAAATAATTCATAAACTTAGACACTAAATCATCCCATGTTAAGATCGAACCCGGTGGTTCTTTCTCATAACAAAGCTTAGCATTACCCTCGAGCGAGTACGGAAAAAGCATGAGCTTAATCGCGTCATTCGGCACATCTCTAAACTTGAGAGTCGAGGTAATTCGAAGAAAATTCCGAATGTGAGAATGCGGGCTATCGGTCTCATTGCCACGAAATTGGTCGGCACGAATGAGAGATAAAAGACCCGTCTTAATCTCATAATGATCCGCCAAAATAGCCGGCACAACGATTGCTTCCCCATACCCTTCGGTGGGTGCACGGAGCAATTCCTCCATTGTTCGGTTATCGGCCATCTCTACAACAATAGGTGGAAGCTCGGGTTCCACTATTCGTTGTTGACGATTTCTATTTCTACGAGGAATATTTCAAGCCTATTAAAATCAATCACAAGACGAGAAGAACGTAATTGCATACACTACAAAAGACGAGAATTTAGAGGATTGAAGAAAAGAATTTAGACAAGAAGAAGATTATTTTTGGTATTTTATTTGGTATTGCTCAATCAATAATGATCGATAAAAAAACAAGGAATAAGGATAACTACTATGGAAGTAAATTACCCTCGGTCGACTTTGAAACGATAGGTGAAAACCTAAACGTCTCGAGGTTCAATAAGTAAACAACAAAAATAAGATTTATTACTACTTGAGTCGGCAAACCAATAATAGGTTGTCCCTCTCAATATACGCACAAGCAAGCGGGGAAACGAGGTGGCACAAAGCACTTAAAAACCTTTTTCCTTAGACGGCCTTTTATAGCACGTCGCCTTATACCCACCTTATAGTTTGTATAAATCGAGTTCAAACTTCTTATTAGTATTTATCTGTTTTGCCTTTTTTTTTGTTTTGGATTCGACTACAATAGCTAGGTGATGAAATCCCAACTAAGGCCTTATTTGATAAGTATGTAAAATTATTGTTCTACGTAATACAATATATTATTCACAAAAAACGAGAAAAACGATACATACTATATAATAGAAAAATAACAAAACTTTCCGAGGACGGAAAGGGTTTTCAAATCAACGATCAACAAATCTCCACAAAAGCGAATCGTACACAAGATCCCCGGCAGCGGCGCCAAAATTTTTGATGTGTCGTGATGTGTATAGTGATAATTTGATATACGTTATAGGGTAAATTAGAAAATCACCTTTAGGAAAAAGTAATAGACTAATAATACCAATGACGAATTCAATTAAACACGTGAGTGAATCAAGTTCGTTGTACACGAAGATCTTATGAATTTGAGACGTTTTGCTTTGATTTGGACAATTGATGTGAATTGGTTTTCGGTTTTTAAACTACTATTAAAGTCTACCAATTTTAAACTATTTAAATTAAGCCTAAAGTGCATGAATCGTAAACCCCGCTATTTTTAAAGTCTACAAACAATTAATTATTTAAAAATAAAACTAATTAAAAATTAAACTATTTAATAATCTATTAAAATAAATTTACTTAATAACTTTAAAGCTATTTAAAAATCTAATTAAACTTTTTAAAACTAATTTACTTTACTTTAAAAAAATACTTTAAACAAATCTATTAAAAACTATATTTATTTAAACCTAAAGTTATAAAATCTAATTAATTAAAATTTAAACTAATTAAACTTTTTAAATAAAAACATTTTTTTATTATTTTTATTTTTATTTATTATTAAACTAAAACGAATTTTGATAAAAACTTTAATTGAAAAATTTATTTAGAAACGTATTTAAAGTAAATTAAACTTCACTAAAATGAGTCTGCCTAAGTTTAAAACTACTATATTAATGCAAATGAGGAAAGTAAAATCAAAAGAGCCTTGAGCTCAAGTGGGTAACATGCTGGACCTCTACAGGGGAGGTCTCGAGTTCGAAACCCCCAATTGACCTATTTTTTTGGATTTTTATCTTTTTGACAGCTGAATAAAGGGAGTCTTAGGAAAGACTTTTTGGAAGCTTATTTTGAAAAGCTGTTAGGTAACAGCTTATTGGGCTTATCAGATTAATGGAATCTGATAAGCTGAAATATATATAAGAGCTCAGTGAACAAAACATATAAACAGATAAATTCAAATAAAAAAAACTCAGTCCAGAACTCAAGCAAAAACAACTAAATCAACAATCCAATTTGAATATTCATCAACAGTTTAAACCAATCAATTTTAGATACACAAAATCAGCCGACTAAAACTCTTCAAAACTTCATTTAATCAGCAGATCTTACCAACAAATCAATTCATCAGAAATTTAACAGTAACTTAAACTTAAAACACAAACTAAAATTTCCATTAAATCAGATCAATTAAAACAACATTTAAGCAGTTCCAATAAAATTACCAAACAGAAATGTTTAATATGAGCTAAGTAGGTGATGGACTCAGTTAAGTCAATCCTAAATCAACAAGAGCAGATTTATAAATCAAAACCTCAAAATATCTTAAACTTATAAATCCAAACTTGTAAGCTATCAAAACATATAAATACTCATTCAGATTTTATCAAACTAAATGAACAAAACAAATAATCATCTCAAATGTTTAATCTTATAACATCATATTATCAAACTTCATATTATCCAACAGTTAAATCACATAAGCAAGCTAAAACAAAAAGATTTATAAAAAAATAAAATTAAAAAGTGAAGAACATATAACCTTTTTGGAGAAAACCTTTGAGACGTAGACCTGCGCTGAGTAGTCTAGATGAACCGAACCACCACCATCACCGTTACTCGAACCAGTATAGACCTTCACTGCTTCTATTTTAAGTTTATCCAGTGGGGATAAACAAATTCCAATCATTTACTTTAAAATATTAAATTCGAGCTATTAATCAGCTTGAATCTAACATCTCAAATATTACCCTCGTGAAACAGTAAGTTCGTAAAACAATTTTAAAGTAGTAAAAGAAATTAAATATGACACGAATGAAAATCAAAATGATTAACTTTCATTAATTTTCAGAAATATTACAATACTTAATAAAAAGGAAATACAAGATTTAAATCCTATAACTATTTCTACAGAGTAACATTAAAAGTAAAGAAAGGATGAAAATTACAATAAATTGGGGGGTTTTTATAGCCTTCCCAGGGCTTTCTGATGAAGGATATTCGGATCTCTAATGGAATATTCCATTCTGATCTTGGCCTTTGATCTTCAATTTCTCTCTCTTTCTTTGATCGGATGGTGGATATAGCACATAGCACACACGGATTGTCAACGTGGCATCCGTGTGTGCTAGTTGTGCTTCTTTTGAGACTTGTGATTGGTGGATTTGGAGGATTGAGGTGTTCAATCCAATGATAAACAGCCACGTAGCATAGCCTCACCATTCCTTCTCTTCCTAAAACATTGGGGGTTTTATTCCCTTTGATGTGAATTAATTTATTAAATAAAAAGCCCCAAATAACTTTGAGTAATTATTGGCTAGGGTTTTTAAACAGTAACTATAAAAGTTACTGGTTTTGGGGGTGAAGAAAGAATGGGGAAGAAAGACATTGGTATTAACGTTGGGTTTATTTAATATGTGTGAAAAACGAGTGGGTGAAAGAGGAATGATTTATGTGACGTGTGAAGTGAATGGAGGACGTTTATTAAGTGAGTATGTTTATACACGTTTTGTAGAAAAAGTAAACCCTAAGCCCAACATTCATCTTTATAATTCGTATCTTCCCATCTTTGGGCTTGGGCCCGTATACAAATTCATCCGTGTAATAGTTTCACTTTTGGGCCTCCAATGGTCTTGCAAATCAAATCCTTATATTAACTTGAAACTTTAAATGGGCCTTTGAGCCCATTTACCCCATTGTAGGACCCACTTGATCATAAACTTGCAAAATTATTAACTCCACTCAAGTCGAGCTCGATTTTGGCTTCTTCAATCTTTTTCTTCAAACTCGTGTCGATATTTGCCGGTTTTTGCAAACTTGGTAACTACACACATTCAAACAACAAAACAACATATACAAGGTATATTTGATACATTTTGTGCAATATTTCATTGTTTATTGATACAAATGATATGAGTATTTAAGCTCATATCATACATCTATAAAATCAACCAAATTTAAAAAAAAAATAAGTAATAATACATTCACAAATACTTTACAAAATCAAATCCACACAATGACTTAACGCATGTAATAAACCAATTAAAAATATAATAATTTATTTCTACTTTTTTACCCTTCACAAATTAGGTGTTGATGTGTGTTCGGGCAATCCTTTGCGGAGATCCGAATGGGGTGACCGAATCGGATCTTGGGTGATGTATGCTTCGGATATCCTGAAACCAAAGCAACGCGTTAGCCTCGTCCGGGTGTGAGAACCCAGACCAAGATCCGGCGTGAGAGTAAGTAAAGGGTAAAAATCCGAAGGGGAATGAGAGTAAAAGAATATAAGTAAAAAGTAATAAGGGTAAAAAAGTTAACCTAAACCTTGAACCCAAAGGGGGTATTTATACTAGTCTGATTCCTAAAAGGCCGGGAATGGTGATGGGCCTTGGTTGGCCCGATTGGGGACACACTCCCTATTTTATAGGAAGTGTGCCTGCTGAGTTCTCTGTTGACTATAGTTGACTTCTTCTAGAAGGATGTGTTCGTTCCGGATCGGGTCATGTGTTCCGGATCGGGTCATATGTTCCGGACACATACACGAACAAGTCCCCCCCAAGTGTTGATTGGGCTAACTTTGTTCGAAAAAGTTTTAGTCGAATCAAGACTTAAAGCCCATTTCTTTCACGATTGGTGTGGGCCGGACCAACTTTTCGGCCCATTTTCCAGCTAAAGCCTATCAAGGCCCAACCACTTTTACCCTACTTCCTTGCGATGGCTGACACGTGGCATTAGCTTGCTTGGATTGATGACACGTGTGTTTTTACTGTTCCTTTTCACGGTTTCCCATATTTTTACCGAGCCTATAAATACCTACCCATTCGTCACTTGTTTGTGTGTGTTTTCACTTTTTCTCTCAATTTTTCCTTCTCTCTACCAATCCGGACTTCTCTGTTCAGGTATCTTTTCTTCCTTTCCTGGTTACCCTTCCGGATCCATCCTTTGTACGTTATGGCAGATGAGAATCTTCATAGGCCTTCCGGCTCAACCCGTTACGCTCCCAAGTTTGACATGCCTAAATATACGACTACTCTCAACGAGGCTTATGTTAAATATTTGGTGAAGACCTATCACATTCCGGAAAGTTGCAACCCCCAAGTTGCTCCGGAAGGTATGACTATGGATCGCCTCCCTCAAAACCGGATCGGTTTATATGAGCAGTTCTTCAAACTATCCGGACTACGAGTCCCCTTCTCCACCTTCCTTTTAGCCGTTTTGAAAGACTTTGCTGTACATATCTCACAATTAGTTCCCTTAGGATTAAATCGTGTTATCACCTTTGAAGTTTATTGTCGGAGCCTCTCCATCGAACCTACCTCTCCTCTGTTCCGTCTTTACTATAGGCTTAGTAAACAAGGTCATTGGTTTTCTTTTGAAAAGAGGTCCGGAAAGGGTTCTCGTAAGCAGATTTTCCGTGACACCCTCACTTGCTTGAAGAATTGGAAGTGGGAGTTTTTTTGTCATAGATCGCAAAGCTATTCCGGATTTTATGTCATGGAGGCATGTTGATTCAGACTTGAATGATTATATTCCTCGTGATGGTTTTAGTGAATCGGATGCTCGTCGTCTTGAAGAGCATGTTGTAGATTTGGCTGCCCTTCCGGAAGGAGTTTTGTATATGGCCGGTGTGTCTTTGACTTGGGAGTGTCCAAGATTCTTGCCACGTTTCATGGATTCGGAGGGGAATGGTATTACCCTTGCTTTCATTCCCTCTCTTTCTGTACTTTGTCTTTTTCCTTTTTATGGTTGTAAGTTTTTATTGCTTTCGTTGCGTTTTCTTTCTTTTCTTGCAGCTATCACCATGTCTGAATACCTGAGGTTCCCTGTTACTGCTCCGTGCAAAATTGCTAAAGGCGATCGTTTGACTGATGCCAACCGGATTACTCCTCATGTCTCCGAGGCCCTTGCGGCCGAAGAGCGTTTGAGTGCCCCCACTGCTGACCAGATCATTGCTATGAGTGAGAGTGAGGCTGTTAAGACCGCTCGTGAGAAGAAGAGGCTTGCTGCTCTTCGTGCCGCGGAGGAAAAGAAAAGGAAAGAGGATGGTGGGGAAGTGATAGGGAAACCAAAGGGGAAGAAGAAAACTTCCGAGAAGGGTGGTTCTTCTGGTGCTTCTACTAAAGTGAGTAAAGCTGTCAACGATCTTCATCGGAGTATGAAGCGTATGACTGAGAAGACTGCGGCCTCCGATGGTTCGGCCAAAAGAAGAAAGGTTGACGCGAGTGGAGGTGCTGATGTTAATGAAGAGGAAATCCTTGATGAGGATCGCATACTCAGTCCTTCGCCTCTTCGGTCGGTTAATTTGAATATTAACGTGGACGACGACTCTCCCAGACCTGATGGCACTGGTTCGGAGAAGACACACGAGGAGGGGTCGAAAGGGGATGGTAAAGATCCTGCTTCGGAACAACATAAGGAAAAAAGCCCCGTTCTTGGTAGTTCGTATTTGGATGGATCAAGCTCCAAGGGTGTTTTCTCTGATGATGCTGAAGAGCCTGTTAAGCAGAGGGAGGGCAAAGGGGTGATGCATCCGGATCATCATCACTCGACACGTAAGTACCTTCCTTTCCATGTTTTCCTCTTATCTTGCTTATTCGTGTCATGCCGCCTGTTTCTTTTGTTAACAAAGCTTATGTTTGTCCGAAACAGGTGTGTTTGCTGCGGAGGAGGGGGCAACTGGCCCAAGTGCTAAGTATGTTCCGAATTGGAATATCAATGCTGCTAGCCGGGTGGATACCCCTTCGGAGTGTCGCGACCTACTGCTGAATCTTATCCCTCCGGCTATGCAACAAGAATTGAGTTCCTATCCACCTTCCCTTGCCCTAAGCCGTAGCTGGTACCAACTTGTTAGGAGTACGATGGGAATGGTAGACTCCCTTCGGAGGTTGGAGGCGGAATCCCATGACCAAGGAAACCTTATGGATGAGTGTGAGGAATACAAAGTGCTTCTGCAAGCTTCCAACGTTAAGTTGTCGGAACAGATCCAAGCCAATTCTAGACTTTCCACTCAGCTCGAGAATACCGAAAAGGTATGCGCTACTAGGGATTCGGAGCTAGCTGCTGCGGTGGGCGAGAAATTTGACTTAACCGAGAGGCTCAAAGGTCGTGATGCCCGGATTGCTGATCTCGAGGCAACTTTGCACGTTGTGAATGCTGACAAGGAGAGATGTACCGAGGAGGTCAAAGCCTTGAAAGCCGAGAGGGATGAGCTGCAGAGCAAGTGCAATACATCCGAGATGGGGAGGTATAACGCTATCCGGACATTGCTTCCTGCCGTAGTTTCTAAGCTTTTGAACATCCATGAGCACAAGAAGAATATAACTGATTGCTTCAACAAAGCTATTGAGGCTGGCTGGGCCACAGGGATCAAGGTTTGGAGACCTCTTGAGGAGCAATTGGCCGTTGTAGCTGCCACTCCGGGCTTCGATCTGTATTGTGAGAAGAAGATGGGGCCAATGGTTGATGCCCTTCCGGAAGCTAAGTACCCTTACATCCAAGAGGTCGCCTCCAATTTCTACTTGCCTATTGAACATTTGATGGAAATTGAGCCCGCTCCTGCTCCTCCCAAGACTGTGGATCCCTCGGCAGAGACCCTCATTGATGAAGATCTGGTATCCCTCCAAGACAATGCTGATGCCTCCGGATGCAAAGACGCCCCGGCTGCCTGATTTCTCTGTGATTTGCTTGACACTTGTTTATAAACTTAATTTTATTTGGATGAATGTAATATTCGTAGACTATTTATTTCTGTTGTCTTGTCTTTCCTTATGCCTCTTTTGATCTGAAAGGTTGTAATAATGACACTGTTTCCTTATGTTCACGTTTGTGTTTTGTTAAATATATGTATGCCCCTCTTGTGATTCTTGTTTGTGAATATAATTGCATACAAGATTATTTCTAAATTTTCCGTTTCGGATAAGAATTACCAAATTCTTCCCTTTTTGAAGAGAGAAAGAATTTGAAGCGCATGCCTTCCATTTCGGATAGGACTTTTTCAAAAATAACCAAATTCTTCCCTTGTTGAAGGGAGAAAGAATTGGACGTGTATGCCTTCCTTTCCGGATAGGACTTAACCAAATTCTTCCCTTGCTGAAGGGAGGAAGAATTGGACGTGTATGCCTTCCTTTCCGGATAGGAATTTTTCAAAAATAACCAAATTATTCCCTTGCTGAAGGGAGAAAGAATTGGACGCATATGCCTACCGTTCCGGATAGGACTTTTTCAAAAATAACCAAATTCTTCCCTTGCTGAAGGGAGAAAGAATTGTACGCGTATGCCTTCCATTTCGGATAGGACTTAACCAAATTCTTCCCTTGCTGAAGGGAGAAAGAATTTGAAGCATATGCCTTCCGTTCCGGATAGGACTTTTTCCAAAATAACCAAATTCTTCCCTTGCTGAAGGGAGAAAGAATTGGACGCGTATGCCTTCCATTCCGGATAGGACTTAACCAAATTCTTCCCTTGCTGAAGGGAGAAAGAATTTGAAGCATATGCCTTCCGTTCCGGATAGGACTTTTTCCAAAATAACCAAATTCTTCCCTTGCTGAAGGGAGAAAGAATTGGACGCGTATGCCTTCCATTCCGGATAGGACTTAACCAAATTCTTCCCTTGTTGAAGGGAGAAAGAATTGGACGCGTATTGCTAGGGTGTGATTTTAGTGGCACGTCTTATCATTCATGCTATTTATAATTGCTACAAAGGTGCTTCCTCCTTGAATGACGAGAGGATAAGCTTTTTCATTAAAATCAAAGGACATGACCTTTCCATTCTGGAGGGAGTGAAGGTTGATACATTTTGAAATAAAATCTAGATGAAGTGCTAAACTGGACTCTTCCCTTGCTGAAGGGAGAAAGAGCCATTACAAGATAGAAATGAAATTACAAATAACACCTCCTGAGGTTCATTGCATGCCACACCCTCGGGACCTCTTTGTCTTTCATGGTAAGGAGCTTGTATGAGCCATTCTGGTATGCTTCTTTGACACGGTATGGGCCTTCCCATGTAGGAGCAAGTTTTCCTTCTTTTTGAACCCTGCTTGCTTCATTCTTTCGGAACACAAAGTCTCCTGGGCGGAATGCAACTGGTCGAACTCGCTTGTTGTAGTACTGTTCCACCTTTTTCTTGTACTTTGCTTCCCGGATAGCTGCCATTTCTCTTCTTTCTTGTAAGAGGTCCAGGTTTATGCGCAGGGCATCATCATTGTCCTTTTCATTGATCATCATTGTTCGATATGTGGGCATTCCTATCTCAGCCGGGATGACTGCTTCGGATCCATATGTGAGGCTGAAAGGAGTTTCTCCATTACTCTGCTTTAATGATGTCCGGTGGGCCCATAGTATGTGCGGTAGCTCCTCTGCCCATCCATTCCTGTCTCGACCCAACCTTGTCTTAATGCCTTCCATGAGGGTCTTGTTGGCCCTTTCGACTAGACCGTTTGCTTGTGGATGGGCTACAGCTGTGTTGATTTGCTTGATTTCCAAGTCCGAGCACCAGCTCTTGAATGGTTCATTGATGAATTGCTTAGCATTGTCCGTGACTATTATCTTTGGGATTCCGAATCAGCAGACGACATTGTCCCAAAAGAATTTTATTACTTCCTTTCCAGATATCTTGACTAAGGGCTTAGCCTCCATCCACTTGGTGAAATAATCAATGGCGACAATTATGTATTTCACATTTCCGGACGAGGCTGGTAATGGACCTAGAATGTCCATTCCCCATTGGTAAAATGGCCATGGTGCCATGATAGATCTCATCAGTGTCTTTGGCAATCTTGCTATCGGTGCATGGACTTGGCATGAATCACATTTCTTTAGTTCCGCCCTTGCGTCTGTATGCATGGTTGGCCAGTAGTACCCCGATCTTAAAGCTTGTGCTACTATCGACCATGGCTTCAAGTGCATGCTACACGAACCCATGTGTATTTCCCAAAGAACATAGTTGGCTTGCAACGGACCCACGCACCGAAACATTGGTTCTAAATACCCTTTCTCGAATAGAACGCCATCAATCATTTCATACTTATGCAGCTTCAACCTTAAGTGTGACAACCCTGGTTTTGAGGTTCGTCACTTAGTTTTATTTTGAGCTAGTTACGTGTCTTTACGTGTTTATGTGCTAATTGGTGTGTATAGATTGTGGTTTGGATATCGTTTCCGGTACGGGGTACCTTGTGAGCGAAACGATGTGTGATGATTTCATGTTCATGAGTTGACAATGTAGTGACTATGAAATGAGATGGTGTTATTTGGTGGTTTTAAGTATACGTATATGTATTATAGAAAATCGTATTTTTACGATTTACGGTTTAGCATTTAGAGGTCTCGGATGAGGTAATTAATCATATGGATATTTTTAGGGATGGTTTTAAGTCATTTAGGACTTAGTTATAAAGTTTATTTCAAAATTTGAGATTTTTTTTAAAAGTGTATATTTTACGTCTTTTACGGTAAAACGCGTAAATTTGACTAGTTTTACGGTTTTGGGGTTTTGGAGGCTTTAGGAGCTGAAATAAATTAAAGTAAATTAAGGTAATATTATTAATACATATATTAATAATAAAAATTAAAAAAAACGAAATTAAGGAGGGTTTAAGTCGGTTTTGGACGCAAGAAAAGAAAAGAATAGGGGAAAAAAGGAAAAAGGGAACCGGGCTTTTGGAATGGGCCAAGGACTTGTTAGGAAACTATATAAATACTTTTTATTAACCAAAACACTTCATAAAATCCCTGGAGATCAAGTTTTAGTCGGCATCAATGGTGGTTTTAGGGTTCTTCATTAATTTTTTCTTCTTTCAAAAATTCTAAGGTAAAATCTTTAATACTCTTTTTAATTAAATTGTTTTAATTCTTTCTCAATCATCTTATGATGGATTTAGGTTAGGGTTTAAATAAGAATCTGTATTTTAATGATAACATAATGATTAGATGGTTTAGGGCTTGTAATTAATGGGGTTATGGGTAATTAATTAGGTTAATTTGATTAAACCCGTTTTTAAAAACTGGGCAGAATTTTGAGTCAATTGTTTTGATCATATTGGGAGTTTTATAAACTCTTATTTTGCGATCCAAGTATCCCTGAAAAGGTAATTGAAGTGGCTTTCTAATTCAAGAAACTAGAACTAAACTGGAGGTCGGGAAGTAGGTCAAAAACAGGTTACAACAGTCGGAGGTCAATACAGTTTTGAATTCAGCCTGTTTTCTTTTAAGTTTTGGGTTGTTTGGGGTACTTAGGGTTGCATTGGGATCTTCTCGCAAACATGAGAGATGGTTTATATATTTTAGTAAGTATCTGTACTTGGGCTAAGGTTGTGGTTTAGGGTAAGACCCCTTAATTGTAACAAACTTTTTGTATGTTTAAAATCAGGAAATCTGGAATGACAAAAGTATATATATATATATATATATATATCGGGGCCTTAACAGTAGCTTTAAGGTTAGGGAAAGTGGGAGGTGTTAGCTAACATATGTAAGGGTATGAATATTCCTTTTGTAGAGTTCATGGGTATGTTTAAGGGGGAGATCGACCCATAGTTTAAGGTATGAAAAACGGGACTGTTTTGGGTAAAAATGTTAACGGGATGTGTTATGAAGTAAAACGAGTTAAGGGCTTTATAGAGGGGTGTAATGAGATGCTTAGAGCATATATATGAGGTATATATATGGGAGAAGGTTAGATGTCCATCATAGGTTGATGAGCCATTTTAGTGTTTGGTTCATGTTTTGATTATGTGTTTTTGGTTGTTAGCTTTTTGCTAGTGCGTGGATGTTTGGGGAAGCTCAATCAGGTGAGTTTCATAGTCCCATGTTTAATATTGATTTTAACTTCCAGATGGGATGGAAGAGACACTGTGTTGAGTTATTTTCTAAATTGATGTTGTGAATGTGTTTGTGATTTGAGATGGACTTGTGTGTACATTATGTGATTAACTGCTATGTGATTCTTGATTGTGTATGATTTGGATCGGGGGACACGTGTCGTCTCAGTTATTGTGGTTTGACAAGGTAGTAGCCTTGTGGTTTGACAAGGTAGTGGCCTTGTGGTTTGACAAGGTAGTGGCCTTGTGGTTTGACAAGGTAGTGGCCTTGTGGTTTGTCAAGGTAGTGGCCTTGGGATAGGTACATAGGGTGATCATCTATGGTACCATGATGTTGTTTGGCAAGGTAGGAGCCTTGGATTGGTTTGGTATAATTAATCTTGATTGATAGTTGTTAATGCATATTTGTAACACATTGTCCATATTTTATTGTATTGATGGTTTTTGTTCACAGCTTATAACTATTTTGGCGTTGGAGTCTAAACCTATGACTCTCACCAACTTTATGTTGACGTGTTTTAGTGTCTCTTTCAGGTGTGTATGTGGTTAAGCGTGAGGATAGAAGTGGCTAGACTTGGATGCATTAAGATTGCATATAGAAGGAGATCCCCGTTCCTTCTTAGTTTTCCTTTATGTTTTTTTGAATAAGTGATACTGTTGGCACCTATATGTTTGTTTTGTTTGTATTATTTGTTTGTCTTGGGTAAGAGGTAGGACTGTTACCTACTTACCTAGACTCCTGCATGTTGAGATATTGTCATGACATTTGTGTCGCCATTTATGACATTTCTTATTTCATATAGTTCTCTCTATAGACACACTATTGTTGTGATGATATCCATACGTCGCGCCCCATACTCCGCCATGGTGGGGTGTGACAGAATGGTATCAGAGACAATGGTTATAGAGAATTAGGTTGCCTAGTCGCGTAGCCTAGTCTATAGCTTAAGGGTCCCTGCATATAGGCGTCATAGGAGTATGTGTGCATTTTACATAAATTGATGTGTTGGGATGTTATTTATTGAGATGTTTTGACTAGTATGAATTGAACCATAGTAAGTTCATACTTAGCCACATGTTATTTTCTTTTCGGGTTGTGACTAGGGCGGGTTGAACCATAATCGTCCACGCTAGTCATTGTCGTATTTTGCTTAAATTGTACATTATAGTACATAATTTGGTACATGGTAGTTTCTATCTTTTGTCGAGTTATTTTACATACCTGAGGTATGTTACTTTTTCTTTTGATGTTTAAGTCATGTTCCCTAAGAATCGTGTGGTGGTTCGAGTTACTAGGAGTACATGGGTAGGAAGGATTTTAAGTTGTTTCCACTCTTATGGGCGACATGACTTATATCTGATTATGTTTTCGTTTTGGATTTAGTCTAGGCTGTTTAAGCTAGACTATGGATTTCTGTATTCCAAGAGTTTTATTATGTTATTTTTATAGATTGAGTTTTGGATCTTATTGGTTATGTGGTTATGAGCTTATGTGAGTAGATGGATCTATGTGTTATATGTTGTATTGATTCTTATAAGTGTCATCATAGGAGGGAGTGCATTGGGGAAAGGGTAATTGTATAAGTATGGTGGCCAACATAGTTATACAAGTACCACAACTTCAATGGGTTCCCAAGTATGGTTGCATGAAAGAGGGTTAGTACATGCTTGTATATGATGATATGTAGAATTTGGGTATACGTATTATATATGAGTTTATGTAATGGCTACCTACGATATGGCTATTGTTATTTTTGTGTTATATGTTTTGGGTTATAGATGTGTTGTGTGATTTTGGGGTCACACGATATGGTTTGGTTTTGGAGGTGGGCTTTATGCCTTGTTGTGGCACGGTGAGATGGTGATTACTCGTATGGAAAAAACGAGCGTATAAAGCGATTGATTGACTTACGTGTATGATAACGAGTATGTTTGGGGGATTCAATAGGTATACATATGCGGATGTATATATACTACTATGTGTTAAGTTATGGTATATGGTCGTTCACTAGTTATTATAACTTGAACGTACCTTGTGTTTGTTCGTGTTTTATGGTGCTGGAGTTTGGTTGGAGTTTCAACGACGTTTTGAATCTTTTGAACTATGTCTTGTAGCGTATTCTTTGAGTTTCGTATTTCACGTGTACGTTTTAAAACGGTGTTCTTGGTTTTAAGTCTATTGAAATAACCTGGGATTTCTTTTGAGATAATGAAATCTTTTGTGTTGAGTCTTACATTTCTTTTGGTTGGTATATGGAAAAAGGGGACATGGAAATCTAGTATAGGGTTAGATAGTTGGTCGTATTCGGTAAAATAAGGGTAAGGTGTTGGGGTCGTGTTTGAAACAAGATGTAACATAAGATTTCTTTTTAGTCAACACTTATTTATTTCAAATTCTAAAAGACTTTCTTTAATATAAAGCGAAGTAAAATTTCATTCTACTTACATAGTTTATATAATTGGGTTTAACCGATTCACGTCATTCATAATTATTAATACAAGGTTAAATTGAGTTTATGAAGATTTCACATACAATTTTATCTTTCATTAATATAAAACTGTTTTGGTCATAACTTGTTCGTTTTTTTAGAGTTTTTTGAGTGATTCAAAAGCCAAAAATTATGTACTCGGAACGTACTTTTCAAATATTCAGAAAGTATAGTCATGGGAGGTCAATGGACTGGTCGGAATTGTTGTACAAGTGTCGGGTTCAAGTTTGAGTTTTGAATAGTAGTTTATTTTTATTTGGGGTGCACGGGATACCTAGTCTTTGGGTTGAGTTTTGAGATCGCCTAGAAGGTTGTTGGTATATTGTTTGAGTCACATGGATGTGGGAGGTAATAATAAAAAAAAGATATATATTCTTTTGGAAAAGTCGATCTTTTGCACGGTTTAAATAATATGTCGCGGGGCGTAATCTGTTTGGTTGCCATTGGGTGTTTCTTGGATTATTTTTCGTTGTCATGGGTCATTTTGAGGTACACGTTTTGGGTTTGAGTTTTCTTTCGAGTCTCATGGTTTTGACTTGTTTTAACTGGTGCACGTGAAATGTCGTTAGTTATCCGTTGGTTTGATTTGTTGATCGTATCTGATGGATTCAGGATGTAGTTTTGGTTTCGTATTGTTCGGGAGCGTTGAGGTAGTCATATGAAAGACTTGGTCGCGCCTACACGCTTAAGTAGGTGACCATGAGAGAACAGTCGGAATACCCTTAGTGGGGAGGAAAGAAGTTCGTAGACGACCTAGTGTGGTCATGAGGTCTCTTAGGAGTACCAAGGAGATGAATAGAGATTTGTGGGATATTAGCACAAGTAACGCGCCATAGAGAGTGTTGTAAGAGGAAGTAATACCTCAAAGTTATTTATGATTGTTCGTAGGGCATGTAAGTTTTCCAAAAATTTCCTGAAATTTAGTAGGTTTGCCTATTACTGTGAGGTAGAACCATAAATAGAGCAAGTAGGAGAAGTGAGAAGAGTTGTAGTTAGTGCCCTTCTAAGGCAAATCGTTGATGGAGTGATTTAAAAAAAACAAGAGCTGTTAGAGATTGCAAGGAATGCCGGATAAAAGTTGAGTTGCTTAGTAGTAGATTGGATGTGGAAAGAGGTTGAGTGGTCTGATGAGAGGAAGTACCGGTCTTTTAAGATGCGTGTAGAATTTTGCAAGTAGAACGAGGTAGGAATTTATTCGTATTGCCGCTGAGAGAGGGTGCGAGGAGGACATAGTTGAAAATGCTAAGGATGTTGTATGAACGCTTTGGGTTTACGGTTATGTATTTGGCTTCACCAAAGCACTAGCGGTTTTCATGGTGTCAATGAACCAAGTGTGCATGAACGTGTATAAACGAGTTGTCATCGGGAGCGTCGACGACATCTTGAACTACTCAAATCTGAGAAGGAGGGTGAGGCGAATTATGTGTTGGTTTTGGAGTGGAGTTATACGTGAGATTTTCGAGTGTGAGTTTTTAGTATTAAGTTTACCATGATGAGTAGTTAGAGATGATGGCGTATCATGGAACCAGCAAAGGGCGAAGTGAAGAAGGATGAGGAACCGTTTTGGAGACTGAAGAAGTGGATTGGATAATGAGCCGATCTTGGCATTATCGGAAGGACTGGATGAATTTGCAAAGCATGACGATACATGGAGCAAGGATTTGGACGCGTACGAGGACGAGAAAGAAAGGCGATCGCTTATACGTTGCAGGAACTGAAGATTTGCAAGAACTAATGGATATGTGAAAGACCGCCATAGGTCACTTTGTAAGGAGATTGGAATTTTTAAGTAGCTTGGGGTACGGACTGAAGGGAGTTGATGAACATGATTGGATATGAGTATATCCAGCGAACTGGGAAAAGGATAGGCAAGTGAGATATTTATACAACCTTCGGAGTTACACTGAGGGCATGAGTGATTGATAAGAGGGAGTTAGGAAACTCATTAGCGATGGCTGAGTTTTTCGTATAATGATAGTTATCATACTAGAAGTCGATAAATGTCGTTTGAGGCACTATATGAAAGGATAGGGTGAGTTGTCCCCATGGTGGACTAGAATTGGTAAAAGAGGCTACCAATGCGGTAATGATGTAGAGATGGAGGAAACCACTAGAGTTAGTGACAAAGTTGTGTATGAAGTTTCACCCATAGTAGCAGGTGGTATGTTTTGGTAAAATGGAAGAGTTGATGTAGAGTTTTGTAGGTCCATTTATGATCTTTGGAAAGATCGGACCATTAGCTTATGAGCATAGAATTACCCGGGGGAAATGAGTTGTATACATGATACATTTCATGTATTGGGATTGGTAAAGGTTGTTTGAGAATGCATTTTGCATGTACGGTTATTCGGGACTGGTGTTAATGAGAGTCTTTGTTTTATCAAAGAGTCATCTGTGAGATTTGTTGACTGTGAGGTCGAGAGTTAGGCAATGAGTTTAATTATTTTTGGGTTGTATACATGGTATTTTGAAACTTGAACTGAAGTTCACATGGATATGAGAGGAGTTCGTTTAGAACAAGTATCCTCATGTGATTTGTTGTTGGTGTGTTTGGTCCTAAGGAGTAAATCTCGGGACGAGATTTTTATTAGGAGGGAGTGATGTGACAACCCTGGTTTTGAGGTTCGTCACTTAGTTTTATTTTGAGCTAGTTACGTGTCTTTACGTGTTTATGTGCTAATTGGTGTGTATAGATTGTGGTTTGGATATCGTTTCCGGTACGGGGTACCTTGTGAGCGAAACGATGTGTGATGATTTCATGTTCATGAGTTGACAATGTAGTGACTATGAAATGAGATGGTGTTATTTGGTGGTTTTAAGTATACGTATATGTATTATAGAAAATCGTATTTTTACGATTTACGGTTTAGCATTTAGAGGTCTCGGATGAGGTAATTAATCATATGGATATTTTTAGGGATGGTTTTAAGTCATTTAGGACTTAGTTATAAAGTTTATTTCAAAATTTGAGATTTTTTTTTAAAGTGTATATTTTACGTCTTTTACGGTAAAACGCGTAAATTTGACTAGTTTTACGGTTTTGGGGTTTTGGAGGCTTTAGGAGCTGAAATAAATTAAAGTAAATTAAGGTAATATTATTAATACATATATTAATAATAAAAATTAAAAAAAACGAAATTAAGGAGGGTTTAAGTCGGTTTTAGACGCAAGAAAAGAAAAGAATAGGGGAAAAAAGGAAAAAGGGAACCGGGCTTTTGGAATGGGCCAAGGACTTGTTAGGAAACTATATAAATACTTTTTATTAACCAAAACACTTTATAAAATCCCTGAAGATCAAGTTTTAGTCGGCATCAATGGTGGTTTTAGGGTTCTTCATTAATTTTTTCTTCTTTCAAAAATTCTAAGGTAAAATCTTTAATACTCTTTTTAATTAAATTGTTTTAATTCTTTCTCAATCATCTTATGATGGATTTAGGTTAGGGTTTAAATAAGAATCTGTATTTTAATGATAACATAATGATTAGATGGTTTAGGGCTTGTAATTAATGGGGTTATGGGTAATTAATTAGGTTAATTTGATTAAACCCTTTTTTAAAAACTGGGCAGAATTTTGAGTCAATTGTTTTGATCATATTGGGAGTTTTACAAACTCTTATTTTGCGATCCAAGTATCCCTGAAAAGGTAATTGAAGTGGCTTTCCAATTCAAGAAACTAGAACTAAATTGGAGGTCGGGAAGTAGGTCAAAAACAGGTTACAACAGTCGGAGGTCAATACAGTTTTGAATTCAGCCTGTTTTCTTTTAAGTTTTGGGTTGTTTGGGGTACTTAGGGTTGCATTGGGATCTTCTCGCAAACATGAGAGATGGTTTATATATTTTAGTAAGTATCTGTACTTGGGCTAAGGTTGTGGTTTAGGGTAAGACCCCTTAATTGTAACAAACTTTTTGTATGTTTAAAATCAGGAAATCTGGAATGACAAAAGTATATATATATATATATATATATCGGGGCCTTAACAGTAGCTTTAAGGTTAGGGAAAGTGGGAGGTGTTAGCTAACATATGTAAGGGTATGAATATTCCTTTTGTAGAGTTCATGGGTATGTTTAAGGGGGAGATCGACCCATAGTTTAAGGTATGAAAAACGGGACTGTTTTGGGTAAAAATGTTAACGGGATGTGTTATGAAGTAAAACGAGTTAAGGGCTTTATAGAGGGGTGTAATGAGATGCTTAGAGCATATATATGAGGTATATATATGGGAGAAGGTTAGATGTCCATCATAGGTTGATGAGCCATTTTAGTGTTTGGTTCATGTTTTGATTATGTGTTTTTGGTTGTTAGCTTTTTGCTAGTGCGTGGATGTTTGGGGAAGCTCAATCAGGTGAGTTTCATAGTCCCATGTTTAATATTGATTTTAACTTCCAGATGGGATGGAAGAGACACTGTGTTGAGTTATTTTCTAAATTGATGTTGTGAATGTGTTTGTGATTTGAGATGGACTTGTGTGTACATTATGTGATTAACTGCTATGTGATTCTTGATTGTGTATGATTTGGATCGGGGGACACGTGTCGTCTCAGTTATTGTGGTTTGACAAGGTAGTAGCCTTGTGGTTTGACAAGGTAGTGGCCTTGTGGTTTGACAAGGTAGTGGCCTTGTGGTTTGACAAGGTAGTGGCCTTGTGGTTTGTCAAGGTAGTGGCCTTGGGATAGGTACATAGGGTGATCATCTATGGTACCATGATGTTGTTTGGCAAGGTAGGAGCCTTGGATTGGTTTGGTATAATTAATCTTGATTGATAGTTGTTAATGCATATTTGTAACACATTGTCCATATTTTATTGTATTGATGGTTTTTGTTCACAGCTTATAACTATTTTGGCGTTGGAGTCTAAACCTATGACTCTCACCAACTTTATGTTGACGTGTTTTAGTGTCTCTTTCAGGTGTGTATGTGGTTAAGCGTGAGGATAGAAGTGGCTAGACTTGGATGCATTAAGATTGCATATAGAAGGAGATCCCCGTTCCTTCTTAGTTTTCCTTTATGTTTTTTTGAATAAGTGATACTGTTGGCACCTATATGTTTGTTTTGTTTGTATTATTTGTTTGTCTTGGGTAAGAGGTAGGACTGTTACCTACTTACCTAGACTCCTGCATGTTGAGATATTGTCATGACATTTGTGTCGCCATTTATGACATTTCTTATTTCATATAGTTCTCTCTATAGACACACTATTGTTGTGATGATATCCATACGTCGCGCCCCATATTCCGCCATGGTGGGGTGTGACATTAAGCGTCGTGCCTCGTTCTCATCCGTTGGCCAAATTCCATCCCGGAGGCATTTAATGATGGGAGTCATCCAATTGTCGCCTACTTCTTCTACTATGGTGTTTACCTCATTCCGGTCGGTAGACCTTTCATTTAAAACCTCCACCAAAACTTCTTTTGTTAAGTGGTTGAATGCCAACGTCGCCAGTTTGCTTAGAACGTCAGCCTTCTGATTCTTACTCCTTGGTATGTTCATGATTGCAAAATGGGAAAACTTTGATATCAAAACCTTTGCCTCAGCTAGGTATTTTATCATTCTATCACAATTTGCTTCGTATGTTCCGTTGACCTGGTTTGCTACCAGCTTTGAGTCTACTCGGACCTCAATCCTTCCCACTTTCATCTGTATTGCAATTCTTAGACCTGCTAGGAGGGCTTCGTATTCTGCTTCATTTTTGGTGGTCTCAAAATTCAGCCGGAGGGCGTAAGTGAATTCGGTTCTGGTTGGGCTGATGAGGACCAATCCGGCTCCTGCACCTTGGGCACTGGATGCTCCGTCTGTGAAGAGGGTCTACATTTATGTCTCATCCTTTCCCGGCTTCGGAATAGGCACCTGGAAGAACTCTTCTGTTGCCTGACCTATAGGTGCTTCAGTTAGGAAGTCTGCCAAAACTTGCCCTTTGATTGCATTTCTTGGTTTGTATTCTATTTTGTAAGCCCCCAACTCGATTGTGTACTTAGCCAACTTTCCGGACGCATCCGCCTTACTTAATATCTGCTTGATTGGTTGGTAAGTGATTACATTTATCTCATGGCCTTCGAAATATTTTCTAAGTATCCTTGATGCCTTTAGCAGGGCTAAAGCCAGTTTTTCCATGGGAGAATAGTTCTTTTCCGCATCACTAAGTGTTCGGCCAATATAATGAATCGGACATTGTCTTCCATTCCTTTCAGTGAGCAGCACTGCACTAACTGACTCTTGTGATGCTGCCAAGTACATGTACAGGGGTTCCTTTGGTCTTGGTGTGGTAAGGGTTGGCAAGTTCATGATCAATTTTTTCATTTGCTGGAATGCCTCTTCTGCCTCCGCGGTCCATTTGTACTGATGCTTATTCTCCTTTGTGATATTTTTGAGTGTGTTGAAGAATGGGAGTGCCCTTTCAGCAGATCGTGATAAGAATCGGTTCAAAGCTGCTAGCTTGCCACTTAATGATTGCATCTCCTTCCATGTCTTTGGTGATTGGATGTCAATAATGGCCCTAGTCTTTTTTGGATTGGCTTGTATGCCTTCCGGAGTGATGATGTATCCCAAGAATTTGCCTTCTTCTACCCCAAACGAGCACTTGACTGGATTCAGTTTCATGTTGATTTGTCTAAGGTTGTTAAAGGTTTCTGCCACGTCTGTTAACATGCTCCTCTCATCCTTGCTCTTTATCACCATGTCATCAATGTATGCTTCCATATTTCGTCCTATCTGACTTTGAAAGGCTAAATCAACTAGTCTTTGATATGTTGCTCCGACATTTTTCAATCCGAAGGGCATCTTAGTGTAGCAAAAGGTGCCTTGATCCGTATAAAAGGCTGTCTTCTCTTCATCTTCCGGGGCCATTTGAATTCGATGGTAACCCTTGTATGCGTCCAAGAAACACTTAAAGCGAGATTCTACTACGGATACAATTTTTTCATCAATGTCCGGAGGTGAGTAGTAGTCCTTCGGACATGCTGAATTAAGATTTTTGAAATCTACGCACATCCTCCACGACCCATCACTCTTTTTCACCATGACCGGATTGGAGATATACGTCGGGTACTTTACCGGTCTGACTATTCCTGCTGCCACTAGTTCTTCCACTTCCTTGGTTACGGCCTTGCTCTTTTCGGATCCTAGCATTCGTCTTTTCTGACATACCGGGTCTAAGCTCTCATTGACATTCAAGTTATGTTGCATGATTCGCCTCGGCACTCCTGTCATATCTGATGGTTCCCATGCGAATATGTCCAAGTTGTCTTTCAGCAGGTTCTTTAATGCTGTTTGGCAAGCTGGGGTTAATCCGCCCCTAATAGTGGTAAACTGTTCCGGATAGGCAGGGTTAATCATGATGCTTTCCGTACCGGATGGTAACTCAGCCGTCACGGTCTTGTTGTTGGTTGTGGGCGTTGGCGCTTGCCTTTTTGCTATTTGCCTGCATTCCGAGACGATGACTGAACGAGAGACTAGCGAGGCTACTCCTCTTGGAGTGGGAAACTTCATCATGGCATGAATGGTTGATGGTACAGCTCGGAGGATCCGGATGCCTGT
The DNA here is from genome assembly GCA_025667525.1 of Glebionis coronaria. Taxonomy (NCBI): domain Eukaryota; kingdom Viridiplantae; phylum Streptophyta; class Magnoliopsida; order Asterales; family Asteraceae; genus Glebionis; species Glebionis coronaria. The sequence goes on from CM046874.1 coordinate 73,631,373, forward strand.
CCTCCCTAGGATCACATTGTATGGTGACGGTACGCTGATCACTACAAACTTCATATGAGTTCTTCGGACTAAGCTATCTGATCCGAAACGGACTTTAAGTTCGATCTTTCCCATTGGTTTGACTACTTCTCCAGCGAATCCAACGAGATCAGTTTGCGTGTTCCTCAATTTTGACTTGATGCTTGTTGGAAGTTTCTCGAAGCAATGCTCGAACATAATTTCCACCGATGCTCCCTCATCTACGTAAACTCTTCGTACCAAATAACCTCCCAACTCGGCCTCTATGATAATTGGATCATCGGACATTTCATCTTCTTCCAATGGTGGAAAAGTGATTGGGGCTCTCATCCAGATTTCGGTTGCTTCTCTAGCTTTCCTTTTTTCCCTTTCCGGTAATGTCCGGACCATGTTTATAATCTTGTCTTGCCTTGAAGCCTCTTCTCTTCGATTGTCTCGTTCTCTCTGACGTACGTCCCGGACAAGATGATTCAATTTTCCAGATTCTAGGGCTAGCTCAATTTGTTTCCTTAGCTGGATGCAATCGTTGGTAAAGTGCCCCTTATCCTGATGGTAGTCACAATAACGATCCATATTTCCACCTCTTGCCGGATTGTTCATTGGACGGGGAGGGGGTAGACGAAGCTGTGTTTCGGTAGCAAGGATTTCTTTTAGGTTCTTTGTCAAGGAATTGACACTTAGGACCGGGGCCACTCTGTTTCGGTCATGATAATTGTTTCGGTTGTAATCATTCCTGTGATAATTGTCATTCCGGGGTGGTGGGTATGGTGCCCTGTTGTCTCTATCCCTGTTTCTGTTGTTGAAGAAATCTCTTCCCTTATATGCATCTCGACCATCATTTCTCCTATTGTTGTTCCAGCCATGGTACTTTTGGTTGCGATCATCCCTTCTTTGGGTGGGAGGGTTGGGCTTCCGGTATGGCTCCGTTCCTTCCCCTTTTGGTAGCTCAGTGTTAGCGAATGCTTCCTCGGATCGGACAAAATCATCCAACCTCTCCATCATGTCGTCCACCGATTCAGGAACTTTGTCCGAGTACCTTTTTGCCAGCTCTGGACTTTTGACCGAATCCATAAATGCCGAAATTTTCATGACTTCCGGAACTCCATGGATAAGACCTACTTCGACTGTCCATCGTTCTTTAAAATCTGTTAATGACTCATTTGCCTTTCTCACAATCTTGGTTATCTCATGTGGGCCTTTATGACATAGCTTTCGAATCGAGTATCTCTTGACAAATGCCTTCCTTAGCTCTGCCCATTCATCAATGCTGTCAGTGTCAAGGCTTTCAAGCCATCCCCTAGCTCCCCCTTCTAGCGTTTGCTGGAACATTCTGCACCATACCGGTATTGGCCATTCGCCCGAATTGGCTGCTCCGGTGAAGCGATTTAAATGGTCCTCCGGATCTCCCGTTCCGTCGTATGTCTTGACTGTGGCAGGCATCTTGTACTCGGTCCGGAGAAGTCAATAATTCTTTGAGTGAGAGGGGATTTGACGGCTTCCTTGAAGGGTTTCTTTAAATCCGCATCGGACACCACCTTGCCTCTTACTATCTTAGTGTTGCTGCTTCCCTCATCTTCTTCAATGAAACTTAGGCGGACAGGTTCCACGGCGTTCCGGTTATGCTCTTTGACTAGCAGCCGCAGGGTTGAGATGTGTTGTTCAAGTTGTTCCTTTGTGAGATTCTGATTGTTCGGAGAAGTCAAGTCAATCGGAAGGTTAGGACCTGTCGGAGTGACAGGAGGAGTAGGACCTGCCATTCTATGCAATTGGTAGATAGAATATCAAGTCCCACGGATGGCGCCAAATGTTCGGGCAATCCTTTGCGGAGATCCGAATGGGGTGACCGGATCGGATCTTGGGTGATGTATGCTTCGGATATCCTGAAACCAAAGCAACGCGTTAGCCTCGTCCGGGTGTGAGAACCCAGACCAAGCTCCGGCGTGAGAGTAAGTAAAGGGTAAAAATCCGAAGGGGAATGAGAGTAAAAGAATATAAATAAAAAGTAATAAGGGTAAAAGAGTTAACCTAAACCTTGAACCCAAAGGGGGTATTTATACTAGTCCGATTCCTAAAAGGCCGGGAATGGTGATAGGCCTTGGTTGGCCCGATTGGGGACACACTCCCTATTTTATAGGAAGTGTGCCTGCTGAGTTCTCTGTTGACTATAGTTGACTTCTTCTAGAAGGATGTGTTCGTTTCGGATCGGGTCATACGTTCCGGACACACACACGAACAATGTGCGAATAAATGTTCAAGTCCCACCTTCAGGTTTATGTTGATTTTCTTTCTTCTAAGTTCCAAATATCTTGTCATCGTTTTTTTTTTTTGAACTAAAAATATCTTGTCATGTTGATAACAAAATTCTCAACAAAGACTGCGCATATACCTCAAAAGTTATAAGAACCAAAAACTGTAATCTGGCTAAACAACAGGTACTGTTTTCTGCAATTTATATGTCCATCAGTTGTGTTGCATAGCGAACAAACAGGCCCATCACATTTTTATTTTTTTTTATTTTATTAAAGGCCCATCACTTGACCTAATCTTCACTTCACAAGTCTTCAGCAGCCTTATAAATGACAAACACAATCACACCCTTAACCTACAAACTCTTCAATTTGTATAGTTTTTTTCAACTCCAATTATAATCTACTTTCTGAAACTGGTTTCTAACATGTTAACATAGATTTGCTATTCTCTTTAAATGTTTGTGTTTATAAGATAATGGGCATGAATGTAAAAAAGGGGAGAGTGTTATTTCAATGACTCTGAAATACTTACAGGTTTTCTGTAGGGTGCTCTTTCATTCATTTGCCCTTAACATTAATTATTATGGTATCATAGTACGGGTTTTGTGTGTTTTTGTATCCTGGATCTGGTTTTTATTAGATGTCTGGTACAAATTCTTATTCACATTCCCGCCTCCAAACGCCATTACATTTTTCATGTTTCTTAAATTTGTATATTATCTATGTTTTTTTATCTTCCTTTACAATTGTTTGCTCAAATAATCTGTCACTAAATTGTTTAGTGTATTTAGAGGTGCAGCATGTTTAGTGTATTTAGAGGTGCAGCATGTTTAGTGTAAAGCTATAATGTCCTTCAATGAGATGTCGCTTTTCAGTAAATTGTTTCATACTGCTGCCCGGTTGTTATGCCAAAAGCAGCGTCGGGTAGCTAAGTTGGTATGGAAGAACTGCTGCTCCATGGGAAATTCTTCTCTATACAAGTTCTCGGAAGAGGTTTTTGAACAGAACTTCGTTAGTTAATTGATACAAAAACATAACCTAACTTTGAGTTTCATTGAAAAGTAAATATTCAAGATTCGCGCAAAACACTCTTCCAAAATATGAAGAGTAAAGTTTCTGCTGTCGCAAGTTGGCCACGGTTAACATACAATACAATTAAATCAGACGATGGAAACCAAATTTCACCAGGATAGACCTTGAGGGTTAGGACATTACAAGTTTTAGTTGAATCACCTGAAACTGAAACCTTAGTAAATTAAAATGGTATGACAACAGAAAAGTAATAAACATATAGTTGAATCCAGGTGGTGAGTGCTGATGCACCCACAAATGATGTAGGCGGTCGACGAGGACAAACTGTTGTTGATGAATGATGATGAGTTTCAGTCTCCAGGATAGACCAATTTTGATTGATAGAAAGAGACATCCGCAAAAAAACCCTAGCACAAAGGTTGGCACCAAGTTGCTCAACTAGCGTCATAAAATAATGAATATGAATACTCAGAGAAGAAGTCCAAACTTATTATTTGGTAAACAAAAAATTAAGCAACCATGGCTCCAGTTTTATTTCATATTGTCATATAATAGGGATAATTTGACAGAAAGTAACATAAAAATGGGGAAATTCGAGGAAGTCATTCCTGCATCACCACCTACCTGATGTATACAAACTCATCAAGAGAGCTTCTGGCTCTTAAAAAAAACTAGCTATCAAATTGCAGATATATTAGTACATGTGTCCCTAAACCATGCCGGACGCTAGATTTTGGATGTATCCTTGATTAGCCACTTCCATCAAGATGTCCACCAGAGGCAAGGTGAGCCTGGTATTGCTGCAAAAGTAAAACAAAAACATCATCAAGTAAATTATCCTCTTGAGACACCAGAACAACACAAACACAATTGCAGATTTAATCCATAAGGGTAAGACTCACCTATTACGTACTTGACCCAACTAAATACCTAAAATGCCTATCTGAACCACATAAGAGTTAGCCCCCAATTTGGCTTAAACTGAGAAAATGTAGTAACAGAAAGTCATTTTGAGGGATCCAACATCATTTAAAATACCATCAGGGCCAGGAACCTGAGCAGAAGCAGGATCAGGCCTAAACAACAGCCCTTCATCTTATGCATCAAACCGGAGTACCGGGCGGTTACAGATTTCTATGAATTAATTCTTGAATAAGGAACTGATACGAACCTATCCCAAACTAGGCTCGTATCAGTTCATAATTCTAAGTGTAGAACTCACACAAAAAGCTAGCTTCTTTGAGGGGACACCTAGTCATTATAAACATCAACCAATCCCATACTTGGCCGATGTGGGATCGTAGCAATACCCCACCCTTTGAAGAACCAACATCCTCGTTGGTCGCGGCTATGTTGGTCACGGTTGGCACCCCCTTTGGGTCCAAGCCACCACTGCATAGGCCACCACTCCGAGCTCGTTGGTCACGGCTGTGTTGGTCACGGTTGGCACCCTTTTTTTTTAGGGTCCAATCCACCACTCCATAGACCACTCCGAGGAAATTAAATGAAGTACTCCAGATACAAAGTATGGAAACGTATCTATAACTTCCCCACCAGGACCTACCCCCCAACCTAGAGTAGCTAGGAGTGTTGGAACCTCGAAAGGTAGGGCTAGCTCCGATACCAATTGATACGAACCTATTCCATACTAGGCTTGTATCAGTTCATAATTCTAAGTGTAGAACTCACTCAAAAAGCTAGCTTGTTTGAGGAGGGGAAACCTAGATTATAACATCAACCAATCCCATACTTGGCCGATGTGGGATCGTAGCAGAAACCTGATATGAAACTAGGACTTTTTGCATCAAAGCGTGTAAAATAATGGTTATAACAATTAGGATAACTAAAAATATTGCATATGCCGACCGAGTGTAACAAGAGAGCATACGAACTAATGAAAACATCTAATGATTTGTTTGGTCTGTTGGGTTGCTAGCCCCTTCCCCTGGCTTCACGATATCAATTTATCGTTTAAAAATACATGATTCTAATGCATAACAGTATGTCTCACAAGGATTTTGTTTTAGAATTCTTTCTTGTATCTGAATCCTGATCATAAGGAAGGGCAGTTTAAGTTAATAAACACAGGCAACAACATTTTTACATTATAAACCGATCACTTCTTCTATTGGATGTCTACTCTATTAAGGTCTGTAATCTGTTGTTAATTTACATGTAATACTAGGCTGTCACTACAACTAAGGCTTTCCCCATTGAGGAATAAGGATTTACAGTATACAAGATAAACAGAGAGATCAGTATCCACCTACTGTCCATAACGCTATATAACAAGAGAACTAAATAAAACGTTATTCAACTCATCAAGTAGAGCAGAAAAGGATAAGTTATGAATCCATGTAACTTACAGCATGATACGCGTATGGGGATTTCGCTTGACGCTCAAAATGTTTAGACATTATAGCCCATTCAATCGGACCCCATTCTTCCAATTCAAAGCAATTCCCCAGTGCAGATTTATACAACTAAACAAAAACCAAAAGCTCATCACTTCCTTAGAACTCTCCAATAATCAAACAACAACTCTTTTTAGTAAAAGATCAGACAACTCACCTTAGTAGTATCAGTCAAAAGCTCACTCCCTGCAGGATATGATGCATAGAACTGATCACCTCTCGAGAATCCAGCTCTTGTCCTGAAACAGTTAGATAAAGGAAACTTTAAATACCCAAACTCTTCATACAACATTATATACATGGTTTTCATAACACAAGATAAGAATGAGGATGTTTGTTTTGGCTTATTTGATGGCTTTTGAACTTACAGAAAATTCAAAAAGTCAATAAGCTCACTTTCACTCACTTATAAGTATAAACATATTAAGTTGAAAACTCATAAGCCTTTAAAATTGAGCTTATTGACTTTTCAAAATCCAAACTATCAATAAGCTCGTAAGCTCATCAGATAAGATAAAACATTCACTACCTCGAAAGTTAAAAAGCAACTATCTTGATCCGCATTAAAAGATATTTGCAAAACATACAAATCTAAACAAACTAAGGGCTATATGCGAAATCAATAACAATATATACATACGTGTTAGAGTTATACGCGTAGCTAACAAGCGCCGAGAAGGAAAAGAATATAGTCTTCCCCACAAATCTACGAAACTTCTGAATCTTCAAAATCTCATTCCACCCATCATACAATCTACTCATCTTTCACAATTAATCATATAAAAATCACTATTTCCTGTAAATTCACATAAATTCCAGTCAGGCACTTCATCGAACACTTTATACACAACTAAAAGAATAGCCGAATAAATCTTACCACTTTATAACTTCATATGAAACCAATAAGCATACAATTATAAAGTTCTAATTTACTTAAAAAATTGTGATGTTTAAGGATTTACATTTAAGCTAGTATAAAATGAATCATATGGAATTCAATAATAAATATGAATACAGAGATAAAGGGCTTACTTGTGTGTATGATTTTGCAAAATGAGCATAAAGGTTTTGGTTATTTGGTTTTGTGGTCTGACGTTAAAGTGATTTCAAAATGTGGCAAAAAGAAAGAAAACGTGGACGGCAGGATTCGAACCTGCGCGGGCAAAGCCCACATGATTTCTAGTCATGCCCGATAACCACTCCGGCACGTCCACCTTTTTGTTAATTTATTCACATTTAATCTACTCAATGTCTTTACTGTTCTTAAATGACAGTTGTGAATTTGTGAGTGATCATTTGGCTCATAATTCTTGCCAATCGATGTTATGTAGTTTTACAATTTTGAATTGTTTACATTTCTTTTACACAACTCGACTATAGAGTTAAAGCGTTGAGTAAATGACACTATTATTACTTTTACATGAAGATTCAATAGCTTCTACAGCTTGTAATCTTTTTCACGTTGATTTAAAAGGAGTCAAGTTCAATTTAATCTAACTACTTTTTGTCTATATAACAATTTTATTCGGGCCAAGCTTTATACATAAAATAAGTAATGTCAGCCAACATTGTTTACATTAAGTAATTCAAGTTTATAAGTTCATTCGATCAACTCGAGTTTTGTCGGCCCTGGCTATGGGCAGCATGGGCGACCGCCCAGGGCATCAAAAAGAGAGGGGCATCAAGTTTTAAACCTTTTGAATCGGTTTATGGAAAAAAAACGATATTTTGAAAGTATCACTAGCTTAGCTTCTTGTTGCCTCTAATTTGGTTACGTAAAAGTAAAAAACATAAAAAGCTGGTCGGACATGAACGCCGGATTTACGGAGGGAAGAATGAATCCAGGCGTCACAGCTTGGGAGGAAGAAAGAAGTGTACTTTGTATTACTGTATCTATCTATCTATATCTATATATCTAAATCTATATACCCTATAAATGGTGTATGTCAAATGTTGAAAGTTGAAAGTTGAAAATTTTCAACCAAACTTCTCATATAAGTTTCATTCTTATCTTATTTATGGTATTACTGAAAATTAATTGCATCATGAAATCACACGTTATTTCTTGTATTGGTTTTTGGTTCACCATCACATAATCCATTATCACACACCACCATTACTCCTTCCTGTCAAACCCCTCCATCTACCTCCACCACCGAACATCACTAGCATCGAATCGAAACAATCACAGAAATCCATCCCTCCTCCGAAAAGGGTTTTCTCATTTTAAGGTATTTTTTTTAGTTTTGTTATCCGGTCTTTGATTATTAATCAAGGTTTTAAGGTCTTCTTATATAGACATATCGATTTATTTGTAGATCCAGGTTTTCGATATGTATATGGGTGCAAGTTTATCTATGTACTCTCGGAAATGTCGGAGGTTCATGCTTATGATGATGGTAATGACACTTATGTATCATCTTAATTTCCGTTTATATAATAGCTTGCATCTATCATTGTATGTATGATGTAGAGATAAAGTTTTAGCATTTTTTACGCTCGCTATTCAGTACGGATTCTGCATAAATGATGAGACTGTATTTATACATAGTCTCATCGTCCAAATCGGGCTTAAAACGCTTAAAATGTCATCAAAATACCCATATATGTGCCTATGTTTGTTCATTGTGTATTTTAGGTATGGATATCGTGAATTCACCAAATGATCAAAGGAATCAAGCAAAAACGAACACGGGAAACGAAGCCGCACAAAGAACCGGACCCGAATCTTGAATTTCCAAAAAGACCCTTGAAGTTTGAAGATTATACAAGTTTGGTCCCTCAACTTTGGAAGAATGACACTTTATACCCCTCAATTTTCCATTAATATGAGTGTGGGTCCCTAAAGTTTCATAATTATACAAGTAAAGCCCTTGGAATGGATTAAGTTACAAGCTTTATGCTTTGTTAACTAAAGGACCTAAACTGCAAATACACAAGGACTAACGGTGATAGATGGCATGGACTAACCTTGAAAAAGCTATTAAAAGAAGGATTTAACGGGGAGGACTATTACTGCCAACTCCCCAAACAATTAACCCCACCCTCCATTAACTCCTAACACCCCGACAACCTTTTACCCTTCCACCTCTCACAAGCCGCCACATCATCCACTCACCCCACACCGGCCAATCAAATCCTCCCACTACCCACGTCACTTCCCACTTCTTCTTTTTTAACTAATTTAAATTAATCAGTTTAAGTTGGAGGTAAACACTTTGTTTAAAAGACTTTTCCCCTAATTAGCATCTAATCCCACTGTTTGTCCTTCCTCATCCCATTAGAACCCTAATCTAATTAAACCCCTAATCAAAGGGTTATGGGTCAAATAGGTGCAGATTAGTGATTAACCCTCCACTCACCAAAACCCACCTCTCAAAATCCCCAACCCGTGACTCTAAGTGGGTCCCCCGTGCTCCCCTGCTTCAACATAAATGGCAAAGATGGAATCTCACAGAAATCCAACGTTCCCAAAGGGTTTTCTTGGTCCCCAAGATCAGATTAACGTCCCAGATCAATCAGTCAAGGCTGTCAATCACATGTACCAAAATTGACCAAGTTTGAATAACTTTTTTTTCAAGGGCAAATTCGGATTTTCATTAGCTAGGGTTTCCCATTTGTATTTTTTATTCAGAATTCTAGAATCATCTTAGGATTAGTATAAAAAGAGCCTTCAACCTGTGAATGGCCTTTGGTTCCAGTTTTATGTAATTTTTGAAATTTATTAATGACAATGAAAGGTTTTAAAATAGCATAATACTGAGTTCCTCATTTTCATGGTTTGTCTAGTGTAGTTTTTCATTCTATTGCAAGTTAGTTTAAAGGTTTCAAAAAGTTTTCAATTTACAAAAGATTTTCAGAAATCAGTTTTTTAGGGTGCTTGATAACAAGTATTTTCATAAGTTCGAATTCAATATCTACAGGAAGTGAAAGTGGAATGTTGATTTGATTTCAGCTTATTAGATAATTTCTGTCAAGTTATAGTTGGTTTAAAAAGGTTTTTCTTAAAGATTTTTCATATAAAATCTTATTGTTTTATCTTTACTGTTTGTATCAGCTTCCACCACAAGCCTGACAAGCTTGTGGTTTCAGCTTATACAAGCTTGAAGTTTTCTTCTTGTTGTTTGTGTTTGTGCAGGAACCCAAGAAACAAGTCCAATCCATTTCATTCCATTTTCTCCTCACTTTGAAGATATAGTCACCCCGGTTCAGTTGTTGAACCACAACGGGGTTTTCTCTACAGCAACACTTAAGCTCCTACAAGCTAAGAAAGCCCATTTAAAGAAGGCCTCAGCCAAGGTTTGGCTTGAACCCTTTAAAATGAACTTTTCTGATTTTTTATGTGATGCTTAAGTGAAATTGTGAAATTTGTGTTTGTGTTTGATTTTCTGTTTGTTTATGCTTTTTGTAAGTTATATGCATGTTTAGATCAATTTCAATCAGTTTAATCAAGTTTGCTATGGTGTTGGTTTGTTGATTTTTCGATTTTTAAGAATTAAGGGGGTGTTTGGATCTGCTTGTTAGGCTGGTAGTTTGACACTATTGTGGTTTACAAACAGCTATAACATACTCCAGTAGGGTAATATTGGTTAAATAGGTTGCATGGTTTGAGTTTGATAGGTTTAAAAAGAAAAGTTGTAGGGTAAAATTTGGTATATTAGCCTTAAAATCAGTAACTTAATTTTTAGATAGTTTTAGTGTAAAAATTCCCTTTAAAATCTTGTTACTAGTTAGATTATAGGTCAAGTTAAGTTTATGTTTAGCTTAAATATGATTTGGTGAAATATTGAGCATATTCTTGGACCTTTAAATCTGTATTTGTGCAACTAGAGAACCAACACTGTAGCACAGCCCCCTAGCTTAGACACAGCAACTGTTATTGGTGATTTTTGTGTGATTCTTGAACTGTGTTTGTGTGTTTTTTAGTATAACTTGACTCCCTACACTCCACTGAGTGTAGGGGTGCCAATCTTGTCCAATAAAACGAATCATAGCTCAAGTAATCAAGTAATCTGCCCTCAGCCCGTTTTTTTTTTTTTACATTAACAGTGGGAAAAAGTTCCCACTGTCTTTGTTAAGAGTTTCCACTGCTGGACTAGAGGACAAAACGAGCTACAAGTCAACATCAGTTTTTTCTCTTTTTTGTCTTTTGTGACCTTTTTTAGGATTTAGACTCTCAAACTTTTTTCTATATTTTTCTTTTTTAATTCTTCATTTTTTAGTATAATTTAATTTTTTGTTACTGTTCATCTTCCATTTTTTTATATTTAATAGCTTATTTAATCACTTTTTAATAATCTGTTTTTTTGTCTTTTAGTGTAGAAAATACATATTTTCCTGTTTTAAAATTTTTCCTAGGTTTAGAATATTATTTTAAGATTTTTAGTCTAAAAGTTTTTTTTACTGTTCACTTTTTAATTATTTTTTATAATTAAATTAGTTTAATTAGGGTTTAATTATTAACTAGTTTTGTCTTTTAGTGAAAATTTTTACTTTTTTCAAACTTTTTCAATTTTCTACTGTTCATTAGGGTAAATTAGGATTTTTAAAATTGTTAAATTAATTTTGGCATTATTTTATTATTTTCTAGGATTATTTTAATTTAAAAATAGTTTTAAGTCATAAAAAATAGAAAAATAGTTTTTAAAATTTAAGAAAAATATTTTTTAGTCATTAAATAATATAAGTTAGTTATTAGTTCAATAAATTAATATTTTGGACATTTTGTTAATTTTATTTAATTTTTGGGCTTTAATTAGCATTAAAAATTGAATATTCAATTAATAAAAGGTTTTAAAATATATTTGTTGGACTTTTATTCTTATTTATATTATTTAAGACTTAGTTTAATATTTTAATTAATTTTTAGGTTTAATTTTTAATTTCGTCACGTTTTACGTATTTACGTTCGCGTTTTACGTCATTACGTCGTAGTGTAATCGTAGTCGTAGCTCGTCTTTACTTTTTCTCTTCTAAACCAAAAACGTCACTAATCCAAACATTGTTATTTTATATATTGGCACATAATCCACACACCTCCTTCGAGAACGAACCCGCATTTATTCGGTTTTACGGTTTTCCTAAATCGTATAACTTAATACTTGCCACTCATACGCGTTTTTCCTAAAACGTGTACGAAAAACCTACATCAAATTTTTGGCGCCGCTGCCGGGGAGGAGTTTAGTGTGCCATTATTATTAGTATCGTGTTTGTGTGAGTAGTGCGTTTTTGCTTTTCATTTTTTGGAAAGCGTGAATATCGTACATACTCATTTTTGTTATTTTTCTCTATTATAGTATAATATCTAAATAAATCGTGTTTAGTTTTCCTAAATTAAACACAAAACAATCTTTACTATATTGTAGATATATTGGTTTTTGTTTTTCTTGTGAATATATTATTACTATATTGTACTACGTAAGAACAATAAAAATACAAGTACTCCAAATACGTGAGAAATCACAACCTTGATTCGGGATTTCATCACTCGATCATTGTATTCGAATCCAAAGCAAAAGTTTAAAGGCAAAATAGATAAATACTTTCGTGAGGCTTAATTTCGATTAACACAAACTATAAGGTGGGTATAAGGCGGTTGTATTTCACGACCTAAAGGAAAAAGGCTCTTAAGTGCTTCGCGCCGCCTCGTTTCCTCCGCTTGCTTGTGCGTGTTTTGAGAAAGAAGGCTAATCGAGGGTTTGCCGCCCAAGTATTATCTACGTATATTATATTTTCTTGTGTTTTCAAGATTAAACCCTCTTGAACGTTTTGGTGTTCCACCAACGTTCTAAAGTCATCGAGAACGTTCACTCCACGTGATCGTTTTCATTCTTTGAGGCTCCTTTAATCGAGAAAGTCGATTCGAGGGGAGATTTGTAGATTTGTGTCTACGTAATACATTCAAAAATCCAAAAAAATTAAAAAACCAATCAAAAACCAAAAAAAAAAAAATTGAAAAATCGAAAAGCCGCAAAAAGAATCTTCTTTGCTACCACCCATTCTACGCTTAGTGCATGCGCACTCGATCGAAGGACTATTCCAATTCTAGTGAAGCTTCGAATCGACGCAATCGTAATCGAAGGAATCGACGACGTAGACGAGAATTAGAAACCGACGTTCCTAATATCGTTGTTGAAGAAACCGTAGAGGAGATGGCCGACAATCGTTCTATGATGGAATTGCTCCAAGCGCCCACCGAGGGTTATGGAGACGCGATCGTAATTCCCGCTATCGAGGCGGAGAATTTTGAGATCAAAAGCGGAATGCTTTCGTTGATCCAAGCTACGAAGTTTCGAGGTCGTGAAGCCGACAATCCTCACGACCATATTCGGAATTTTGATCGTCTTTTGGCCACGAGCAAGTTTAAGAATGTCGACACCGATGTCGTCAAGCTTATGCTTTTTCCATACTCGCTCGATGGTGCCGCCAAGGATTGGTACGAGAAAGAGCCACCTAATTCCATAACTACGTGGAAGGATCTCGTTTCCAAATTCGTTAATTATTTTTTCCCACCGTCTAAGACAACGTTTTTCAAAAACGAGATTACGAAATTTGAGCAAAAATCGAATGAATCTTTTAGAGACGCGTGGGATCGTTTTAAGGAATTGCTTAGGCAATGTCCTCACCATGGTTTTTCCGAGTTGCACCAAATCGATACGTTTTACAACGGTCTTAATTTTCACGAACAAGACTCGTTGAATTCCGCCGCCGGTGGCAACTTTTTGTGTAAGACTCCGAGAGAAGCTTTGATAATTATCGAGAACCGATCCAAGGTTTACCAACTCCGCAATGCACCGAGTGTTGCCAATGTCGCCAATGTTAGTAGTTCTAATCGCGACATTGAGAGAGTTGATGCAAAAGTCGATAAGTTGACGAATGTGTTCACGTCTTATCTCATCGAGATGCAAAAGAAAGACGCTCCCGCTACGGTGAAAGCGGTTGAGGTTTCGTGTACGTTTTGTGGTGGACCTCATAATTATTACGAGTGTGCGGCTACGGATGGCCAAACGTCGAATGTGAGTGCGTTAAATGGAAACAACAATTTTTCAAATCAAAATAACGCCGGTCCATCACAACAAGGAAATTATAACCAAGGCAACAATTTTCAAAACCGAAACAATTTTCAAGGAAATAATCAACAAGGAAATTTTTCGAATCAAAATCAAGGAGGTTATAATCAAGGTCGTAATATAACTTGGCAAAATCGAGATAACAATCAAGGAAATAATTTTTCAAGTGGTAATCAAGGAAATTTTCAAAGAAACAATCAAAACCAAGGGAACTTTAATTCTAATCAAAATAGTTCGTCAAACGATTTTCAAAATTACATGAAAACGAATGAGGCTAATATGAGACGATTAGAGGGAGAAATTGGTACTTTGAAAAACGACTTTACAAATACTTTGAAATTGCAAAACACGAAGATTGAGAAAGGGCAAATTGATATTAAAAAGATGTTTTCGGCCATTATGAACAAAGCCTCGGGTTCGTCATCGAGTTCGTTACCTAGTGACACCGTTGCTAATCCGAAAGAACAATGCAAAGCCGCCTCGTCTCGTGAGAAAGGTCGTGTGATTACCCCTAACCTTGAAGGATTCCGTGTTGTTTATCCCTCTCAACCCTCGACTTCTAAGACGTCTTCTTGTTCTAAAGTCGATGGGGTGAACGTGGCGACCAAGGAAAAGAGTGCACACCCTCGTGTACCTCAAATTCCATCCACGGTTCAAAAAGAGAGCTTTGTCGACCTTACCAAAGTAACCCTTGAAGAAACTTGTGCTTCGATCCTTCTTAAAAAACCCAAAAGGCGTATGCCGAGAAAGGAAAAGGATCCGGGCCAATTTCTACTACCTTGTGATTTTTCCGAGATTGAGGGATGTTTAGCCCTTGCCGATTTAGGTGCTAGCATCAATCTCATGCCTCATTCTCTTTGGAAATTGATGAGATTGCCTTCGCTTACCCCCACGAACATGACTATCGAGCTTGCAAATTGTACGCCACTTATACCAATTGGAATAGCCGAGGATGTCTATGTTAGGATTGGAAAGTTTGTTTTTCCCGTGGATTTTGTTATATCCGATTACGAGTGTGACCCTAAATGTCCCATTATTTTAGGCCGACCATTCTTATCGACGGCTAGAACCGTAATCGACGTTCACGAGGGGAGACTTACTATGAGATATGGGGATGAGAAAATAGACTTTTTCGCTAGAAAATCCCAAGGATTTTATGAGAATGAAAAAACCGAGGTTTCCAAACCTAATGATTCAAATTCTAATGATTTCAAAATGTTTACTTTAGCGGAAAGAATGAAGCTTGATGCATGTTTTGAAAGAATTAAGAAAAACGGTTTTAAAGATGATGATTTCAATGATAAAGAATACGTGTACCTAATTCAAAAGGGTATGTGTAAATACATGGATGAAAACTCACTTTGGGATGTTTTTAGCGAAACAAGTGAAACACCAATTCCGAAGGGTGACGTTAATGCCATCACGACAATGACCAAAATGGCTTCGTCTTCACCACCTTCGAAGGACCACGTCTTTGAGGCTTCAACTTCTAACTCCACCAAAGTGCCTCCTTTGCCTAGCCCAACACCCGTTGAGGCTAAAGGGTTTATCGACATCGATCCTCTCGTCTTAGAAAAGTCACCTAAGCCTAGTCATTTGACTTGTAAGTCCATGGTTGTGAGTGCTCACATCGACTCTTTCTTTGACGATGACGATGGCAATTTTGCCGAGCTTGATCACGTACTTCGAAATCCACATGCTATTTTTGATTCTCCTAAGAAGAAACATGTGAAGTACGATGATTATGAGTTTGATCCCGAGATTGAGGAAATCATTGAACGAGAGCTAGCTCTTATGCCTTCACTTCCACCTACGAGTGAGGTCGACCTTTCCAAGATCGAGGATGAACTTAATGAGTTGGAACGTCTTATTTTCGATGACGAACCAACTCATGTGACCACTAAAAATCCCATTCTCGAGGAGTTACCTAATCAACACTCCTCATTTTAGAATGACGTTTACCACATTCGTGAGGATCTAACTTATCAACGATCCCCACAAAAGAATGATGGTTTCGTGCTTGATCGTGATCTTTTCGAGAGAGTTTCTAAGATACTCAAGGAGGGGAATGACAAACCTTGGTTTGACAAGCCTATCTTTGATGAAGAAATCGATGAGATCAACGTTCATGAGGATGACGAGTATGTAGACCCCGAGGGGGCGGTGTTCTTTATTGACAAACGTTTTGAGAACTTATATAATCCGCCACCCCCTCCCGCCAAAGACTTAAATGTGAGAATTTTTAGCGCGACTAATTTTGAATTTGACACGCCAAATATTTTCGACATCATTAAATCGGGTTTTCATAGAGAGTTTTTAAACGATGAAAAAGGAAAGGATTTTAAAAATGTTTTAAAAGATTTTTCTACATGTTTAACTCCGTCATCACCGCGTTTTATGAGTGCTACCACCTCGTCTACTCCTTTTGACGATGGTGTGTGTGGTTTTAGTGTGGGGGAAGCCCCAAATGTTCCCTCACATTTCTCCACCGAGGACGAGATTTACGATCCCGGAATTGCTTGTAAAGGGAAATCTCGGTCTTTCACCGATGCAATAAATGGAAATCTTATCTATTTGCTTGGTGTGAGTCTACCTCGAGTAGCTCATTATGTTGCCTTACCCATTGCCCCACCTTTCTACTTCTCATCTCTTTTCTTCTACCCCTTTGGGGTTGTTTCGGCTTCGGTTGAAGTAGCGTTGTTTCGTCTTTCATCCGAAAACGAAGACGCTATCTTTGACCCCGGTATACGTTTATCGGGTTTTTAAAGTACTCCATGTACTTTTGGGCCTTGTTTATCATGTAAGCCCCACCAAAAATGACCATACCAAGATTATCCCTAAATGATCACATTTATGGGGATTCGAGTCGAGCTTTTGACTCGGTTAACAAAAACAAGGTGCCTCGTGGGGGATTCTCATGCTTATCCTTGTACATATTATTGCTTTCGTAGTTAACGTAACGAGGGGACTTGTGCTCTTCCAACCTTTGTTTCGTGGTTGTTTGTGATTGTGATTCATTAGGTTCATCGTCATCATTGAAGCCTCTCGTGTTCGTTTTACGGATCACTCGAGCTTCGATCGTTGCCTTTGGAGATTCCGATATCCGATGATATCCTTTTATGTTCTAACGTTTATCTTATTAGCATAATTCATAAACGGCTTTTAGGTTATTCGTTTTACCCTTTCCATGCTCGAGATTAAGCATTCGACTTCGTCTCTAGTATGGGGGTGTTTACACCCCTAGACTCGAAACATTGAGGACAATGTTTAGTTTTAGTATGGGGGGGGTGAGTAGATACTTCACCTTGCTTACGTCAACACGCTATCCAATATTCATCGTTTTGTTATCGTTTTGTTGCAAATAAGGCTAAAAATGGCCAAATTTTAAAATTTTTCTTGTTTTTCATAAGTGTTTAAGACACGAATGTAGGTTTTCCGATGGTGAGAACGAGAGTAATTTTTGACTCGACCGTGCGTGTTGAGCACTTAGCTCGATTCCTTAACTTTTTTAGGCTAAGTCTCTTAAATGAGGACGAGAAATGATAGAGTTATTTATAAGTCTCGTAATCGTCACGATCTTATGTGTAGTAATTATTAGCTTATTCTCCCAACGCTTTTGCATAATAAATTGTTAATAAATATTGATTTGGCGGTTTAGTCACTATTGTTGGGTTTCTAATTTGTTTTAGTAGCTTCCATGTAATTAAATTGGGAAAACATTAAGGTATCGCCAGCGTCACGGTTTTGAAGTATTGGCACCCGAATAATCGAAAGCTTCACCTAATAATAAGATTTCAAGTGCTCACCTAAATTAAGCAAAAATTTGAAGCTCACAAGGCCGAAAAATCTATGCCCAAATTGAAAGTGAATCAAGCCTTAATCTTCGAAGCTTTAAAGATCCAAAATTCGCTTTAGCGTGAGGATATACGTCTTTGGCTAATAAAACCACCGATGAGGCGGATAATAAAAGGCAAGGCAAGACCGAAGTCATAATAAAAGCTTCATGGCGAAGTTGAATAAAAGATGGAGGTAAACCAAAGATAATAAGGCCCTTCCGTTAGGGGGCGTATAAAAGTCTTGGTAATAAGTCTCATGTTCAAAACCGTTATAAAATCGCGTTTATCGATCCTTCTTGTTGACTTAATTTTTTGACATCGTTGTCTATTGGGATGAATTATTAATTTGATGATTTTGGTTACACCGTTAAGTTTCTATTTTTAGACTTAATCTCTATTCACGCATAAGTCAATGATGTATCCTCGTGATCATTAAGACAAAATAAAATATAAGAGATACCAAGTAGGAATAAGGGAGTTTAGGTTCGTAATTAACACTCATGAGATGTGATCGTGTTGCTAACTTATAATAACAATGATCTCGCCACACGCTTAGCATGGAATTGGGTGAAAATCGAGGACGACGAAATTATTTCTAACGAAGCATTCACGTGTTCTTGTTCTATGATCACAAAAGTCACGTTCTCGTGATGAAAACAATACATTATGTCTAAAACACGTGTAGTAGTTTATTTTTATGTCTTCAATAAATGTCATCATAAAATGAATTTTGGAAGTGCTATGATACTTAATTCTAGCATTGCGTGGGGACACGACAATGGTTTAGTATGGGGGAGTGATGAGACTGTATTTATACATAGTCTCATCGTCCAAATCGGGCTTAAAACGCTTAAAATGTCATCAAAATACCCATATATGTGCCTATGTTTGTTCATTGTGTATTTTAGGTATGGATATCGTGAATTCACCAAATGATCAAAGGAATTAAGCAAAAACGAACACGGGAAACGAAGCCGCACAAAGAACCGGACCCGAATCTTGAATTTCCAAAAAGACCCTTGAAGTTTGAAGATTATACAAGTTTGGTCCCTCAACTTTGGAAGAATGACACTTTATACCCCTCAATTTTCCATTAATATGAGTGTGGGTCCCTAAAGTTTCATAATTATACAAGTAAAGCCCTTGGAATGGATTAAGTTACAAGCTTTATGCTTTGTTAACTAAAGGACCTAAACTGCAAATACACAAGGACTAACGGTGATAGATGGCATGGACTAACCTTGAAAAAGCTATTAAAAGAAGGATTTAACGGGGAGGACTATTACTGCCAACTCCCCAAACAATTAACCCCACCCTCCATTAACTCCTAACACCCCGACAACCTTTTACCCTTCCACCTCTCACAAGCCGCCACGTCATCCACTCACCCCACACCGGCCAATCAAATCCTCCCACTACCCACGTCACTTCCCACTTCTTTTTTTTTAACTAATTTAAATTAATCAGTTTAAGTTGGAGGTAAACACTTTGTTTAAAAGACTTTTCCCCTAATTAGCATCTAATCCCACTGTTTGTCCTTCCTCATCCCATTAGAACCCTAATCTAATTAAACCCCTAATCAAAGGGTTATGGGTCAAATAGGTGCAGATTAGTGATTAACCCTCCACTCACCAAAACCCACCTCTCAAAATCCCCAACCCGTGACTCTAAGTGGGTCCCCCGTGCTCCCCTGCTTCAACATAAATGGCAAAGATGGAATCTCACAGAAATCCAACGTTCCCAAAGGGTTTTCTTGGTCCCCAAGATCAGATTAACGTCCCAGATCAATCAGTCAAGGCTGTCAATCACATGTACCAAAATTGACCAAGTTTGAATAACTTTTTTTTCAAGGGCAAATTCGAATTTTCATTAGCTAGGGTTTCCCATTTGTATTTTTTATTCAGAATTCTAGAATCATCTTAGGATTAGTATAAAAAGAGCCTTCAACCTGTGAATGGCCTTTGGTTCCAGTTTTATGTAATTTTTGAAATTTATTAATGACAATGAAAGGTTTTAAAATAGCATAATACTGAGTTCCTCATTTTCATGGTTTGTCTAGTGTAGTTTTTCATTCTATTGCAAGTTAGTTTAAAGGTTTCAAAAAGTTTTCAATTTACAAAAGATTTTCAGAAATCAGTTTTTTAGGGTGCTTGATAACAAGTATTTTCATAAGTTCGAATTCAATATCTACAGGAAGTGAAAGTGGAATGTTGATTTGATTTCAGCTTATTAGATAATTTCTGTCAAGTTATAGTTGGTTTAAAAAGGTTTTTCTTAAAGATTTTTCATATAAAATCTTATTGTTTTATCTTTACTGTTTGTATCAGCTTCCACCACAAGCCTGACAAGCTTGTGGTTTCAGCTTATACAAGCTTGAAGTTTTCTTCTTGTTGTTTGTGTTTGTGCAGGAACCCAAGAAACAAGTCCAATCCATTTCATTCCATTTTCTCCTCACTTTGAAGATATAGTCACCCCGGTTCAGTTGTTGAACCACAACGGGGTTTTCTCTACAGCAACACTTAAGCTCCTACAAGCTAAGAAAGCCCATTTAAAGAAGGCCTCAGCCAAGGTTTGGCTTGAACCCTTTAAAATGAACTTTTCTGATTTTTTATGTGATGCTTAAGTGAAATTGTGAAATTTGTGTTTGTGTTTGATTTTCTGTTTGTTTATGCTTTTTGTAAGTTATATGCATGTTTAGATCAATTTCAATCAGTTTAATCAAGTTTGCTATGGTGTTGGTTTATTGATTTTTCGATTTTTAAGAATTAAGGGGGTGTTTGGATCTGCTTGTTAGGCTGGTAGTTTGACACTATTGTGGTTTACAAACAACTATAACATACTCCAGTAGGGTAATATTGGTTAAATAGGTTGCATGGTTTGAGTTTGATAGGTTTAAAAAGAAAAGTTGTAGGGTAAAATTTGGTATAGTAGCCTTAAAATCAGTAACTTAATTTTTAGATAGTTTTAGTGTAAAAATTCCCTTTAAAATCTTGTTACTAGTTAGATTATAGGTCAAGTTAAGTTTATGTTTAGCTTAAATATGATTTGGTGAAATATTGAGCATATTCTTGGACCTTTAAATCCGTATTTGTGCAACTAGAGAACCAACACTGTAGCACAGCCCCCTAGCTTAGACACAGCAACTGTTATTGGTGATTTTTGTGTGATTCTTGAACTGTGTTTGTGTGTTTTTTTAGTATAACTTGACTCCCTACACTCCACTGAGTGTAGGGGTGCCAATCTTGTCCAATAAAACGAATCATAGCTCAAGTAATCAAGTAATCTGCCCTCAGCCCGTTTTTTTTTTTTTACATTAACAGTGGGAAAAAGTTCCCACTGTCTTTGTTAAGAGTTTCCACTGCTGGACTAGAGGACAAAACGAGCTACAAGTCAACATCAGTTTTTTCTCTTTTTTGTCTTTTGTGACCTTTTTTAGGATTAGACTCTCAAACTTTTTTCTATATTTTTCTTTTTTTAATTCTTCATTTTTTAGTATAATTTAATTTTTTGTTACTGTTCATCTTCCATTTTTTATATTTAATAGCTTATTTAATCACTTTTTAATAATCTGTTTTTTTGTCTTTTAGTGTAGAAAATACATATTTTCCTGTTTTAAAATTTTTCCTAGGTTTAGAATATTATTTTAAGATTTTTAGTCTAAAAGTTTTTTTTACTGTTCACTTTTTAATTATTTTTTATAATTAAATTAGTTTAATTAGGGTTTAATTATTAACTAGTTTTGTCTTTTAGTGAAAATTTTTACTTTTTTCAAACTTTTTCAATTTTCTACTGTTCATTAGGGTAAATTAGGATTTTTAAAATTGTTAAATTAATTTTGGCATTATTTTATTATTTTCTAGGATTATTTTAATTTAAAAATAGTTTTAAGTCATAAAAAATAGAAAAATAGTTTTTAAAATTTAAGAAAAATAGTTTTTAGTCATTAAATAATATAAGTTAGTTATTAGTTCAATAAATTAATATTTTGGACATTTTGTTAATTTTATTTAATTTTTGGGCTTTAATTAGCATTAAAAATTGAATATTCAATTAATAAAAGGTTTTAAAATATATTTGTTGGACTTTTATTCTTATTTATATTATTTAAGACTTAGTTTAATATTTTAATTAATTTTTTAGGTTTAATTTTTAATTTCGTCACGTTTTACGTATTTACGTTCGCGTTTTACGTCATTACGTCGTAGTGTAATCGTAGGTCGTAGCTCGTCTTTACTTTTTCTCTTCTAAACCAAAAACGTCACTAATCCAAACATTGTTATTTTATATATTGGCACATAATCCACACACCTCCTTCGAGAACGAACCCGCATTTATTCGGTTTTACGGTTTTCCTAAATCGTATAACTTAATACTTGCCACTCATACGCGTTTTTCCTAAAACGTGTACGAAAAACCTACATCAATAAACATTATTTTTCTTTTTAAGTATAGATGTCATTTTGTTGGATTGTTACTATATCGTATCGCATATCATGACAAACCACACTCATCTGCAAAAGATCATAGTCATATGAATGGTCATGCTATTCCTGATGCTCAACATCCAGTCAGGTATCAATAACTATCTAAGATTTTAGATTGATTGTTTTAATCTTATGACTTTTCTTTTAGGTTGACATAAATTATTTTTTCTTAAAGTTCTAATGTGACATTCAAAAAGGAACTTCACACTCCTGAATCTTGTCTTGCACTCATTTGGAATTTGACATTGCGAATACTGGAATATCATATGTTAATGAGTTAAATGCTCATTAATTTACACTTGTTAGGTTATACCAATAATTGTAGTTGCTAAAAGTTTGCTTATTTTATACCACGCATTCAGGTATGAGACAGGGGACCATGTAAGTGAAGTTGTCCACGAGGCCGTGAATTACTTGGCGTACTTGCACACATTTATTTCTCGGTCCATGCTAATACCGAGGATGGAACACCCGTTGGTGGAGCCTCCTTGCCACCTCTTTCCCTCCATGACTTTAAGAGATGCATTGGCTCGCTAGCTATGCAGATGTTTTGAGTTATCCCAAAAAGGTCTATATCTAAATTTCCATACTGAAGCGGATCGGAACTAAAAAAGATCGCCTTAGGGGTGTTTGGGTTTCCTAAGATTATTTATCTACTTATCACATATAGTTAAGTTTAAAATAAAATGTTTTAGGTTGCTTCATAAAACTGCTTATTAGCTTATGATTAGTTATTAGCTTATAATTAGTTTACTTATTTTCTTATTATAACGCTATTCTCCTTAATAAGTTGCTAGAAAACTTTGGAGAGTATTCAGTTAACTTATACTAAGTATTTTAGAAATTTTGTAAATAGTTACTTTTTTTATTCATGAAATTAATCACTGATTTAATTCGGTTTGATGATTAATGGCAATAATCAGTATTTTTGTAAAGCAATAACTCTCCATTCTTCCTTAGACTCCTCCCCGATCAATATCAATTCAGGTGTCTCTGACACTGATTTAAACCAATTCATATCGACAACAATTACAAAAACAGATACATATAACAACCGATTGAATCGTACGTGTATTACTGTCTCTTTATCCTCTACTTTGCAATTCTTTATTCTCTATTTTGCATGTTGTTGATGATCTATAAGTTCTGAATCGTATGTGATCTGCAGTTCTTACTATTATTTCGCAGGCTGAATGTCAATGGATATAGGATAAAGATTCTTAACTTCGATCCAACTCAATAATTTATGTAAGTTTCAATTGTATTGAAACTCATTCGATTTGTGTTCTCGATAACTTTTATCATTGTCAACCTCGGTGTTACGACGTGTTTATAATCAGAACAATCGTGAAACACTCAATGGAGTTGTTTTAAGTAACTATATTTTTAAGGAGTATGTATGCACCGATTCAACCGTTTGATATTGTCATGGTGACCTGGCTGCTTAAATGAAAGCATGAAACCACATTCACCAATAAAATTTTATATGATCCATGCTTTACTTGGCACCAGTGGTATAAGATATAAGCTATAAATAAGTTCTTTTTTACTTGTTTTAGAGAATGACTAAATCTTATTGCATGCCATTTTCATTTGACAAATTTTTTACTGGAAACCGTGAAAGAAAATTCAAACAAAAGAAATAAAAAAAGGAAGGATTTTGCATGTATGATCTGCATTTAAGGAACATAATTATATGTATGGTTATCTCTATATCTGTTTTGTGCTTGAAAGACTATAAGTATTGTCTGCATTTACATTCTGATGTAAGCCAATAAGCATCAAATGTGCATGTGCCTATTGCAAAGAAATTTTGATGACTTGTTTTATTTATTCTAAATACACCGAGGTACGACATATTATATGTTCAGTCAAGGTTTTAAAGTTTTCTCCATGCTAATGAGCTTGGAAGGCGATTAAAGCTACTCTTCGTCCATGAGAATTTGGTATATAACCATTGTCACTTTGTTAGTCTTTTTAATTTTATGTTTTCTGTTTGTTTCACTTTGTTAGTTCTTTTAGTTTCTGTTTTGTATTTGTAAGCTGAATTTGAATTTGAGTTATATATCTACAAATCTGTTGGTAGTATATCTCGACAAATTAAGCAATTTTACGCTTGTGATAGATGGTATGTATGGTCAACCCCCCCCCCCCCCCCCCCCCCAAAACCTTGTAGAGAGAGGTATATTACCCATTGAAGTTTAACATTTTTTTATGGAAAATCTCAATGCGGAAGTGACTTGTGTGACCATTTTGGGATATCTATTTATTTTGTTTTGAAATGTACTTCACATTTTCCTGATAAATCAATGCAGCAAGGGTATTCTCAAATCACTGAGGAAAAGAGCACACATTATGACTGATGGATTCAACAGTTGTAAGAATGTTGTGTGTAACTTCACAAAGGTAGAAACCATCTTCTTTCTGAACTACCAAATATATTTATCCTGAGTTATCTTTGATCTATTGTTTTTGTGTAATATGGGATCAGGTGACATGTATTCATTTCGCCAAATTAAATTACCTCTAAAAGCAATTGAAGCTGCAAAAACAGCTGGAAAAGTTCTGGATGTTTTCTACTGTCTCAAGCTTCTAGAGCCACTGGCATTTCAACTGTCCCTGGATCAGGTTTCGGTCTAAAGAAAGGGTAAGTCATATTTACAATTCTCAAATCTACCCTCTCTTACCTTTACACCGTTCACCATAGAGGTGAAAAGAATTGGTCGGTTAGACATTTTTTATGATGGGTCAAGATGAGGTTTGTGTTGAAACGAATGTTTTTATCACGAGTTGGCATACAGACTCTTTTTATCCATTATGTAATTAAATTCAATTAGTCACTGCTAATAAGCTTTATGTTTGACACGGTAATGATTAAAAAAGGGACAAATTGACCCATTTATAAGTCGATGGGTTTACACGTCTATTATCCCCTTACAATTTACAAGCCTGTGTTATTATAACTCAAAACTGCAAGTTTAAGCGGTTTTGTACGAGTATGACACAGAGTCGTTCATTCTATTATATGGTTTTCCACTTGAGGACGACTATTTTACCAACTGAGGAGGATATGCCTGCAATCATGGATAGTTTCAAGAAGGTTAATGATTCTGTAGAAACTAGAAGGGGGGTTGAATAGTTTCTCTTTATTGGTGACCAAATTAAAGTTACTTTCAATTTGAGTTGTATTAAAAATATCTTTTACTTGAGGCTAAGTTGCATAATGATAGGTTCAATTCAAAAATGCACTAGCAAAGATAATAGGTAAGTATAATGATAATGAAATAAGTAAATAGTAAGGAAGGAAACAACCTAGGGGGAGACACCAAGATTTATAGTGGTTCGACAACGAGGCTCTATCCTCGTTTCTACTCCACTCCTCGAGTACACCTACTCGAGATTTCCACTATATCCACAAGCTCCCCTTCTCGGCGGAGAAAAACCTTACATCGTTGCTTACATTATTTCCCGACACTAAGCTAAATGTCGAGACCTAATCTTTAGCTAGGACCAATCTACACAACGTTGCCTACTTCACAATTTAACGACACAAGGCTAGATGTCGAGTTCTAATCTCAAGGTAGAACCAATCTTCACGACGTTTCCTACTTCACCATTTTATGACACAAGGCTAGATGTCGAGTTCTAATCCAAAGCTAGAACCAATCTTCACGACTCTTTACTTTGAAGCTAAGTGAGAACTTCACACAACACAACTACTAATCACTTTCAAGTTAAGTGAGAACTCACAAGACACAACCACGTCACTTTATAGTTTAGTGAGAACTACTAAATCAATTTATTACAACTCAACTAGACATATCCAAGTACACATGTAACTTGGATCTACACAACATAAATCCAAGCAAACACATATGCAATGGATGTACACAACAAATCCAAGTATTCACAAATAACTTGGATGAACACAACTAGTCCAAGTATTCATAAATACAATGGATTAACCTAGAACAAAAAGGGTATCACGATGAATATGACTAGTTCATAGATTCATCTTTATCACAACACTAGTGAGTGAGTGATCTTCTCTTTGGACAAGGTAAAGGAGGGGATCAAGAGGATAATCATATGTAAACATCCTTAACAAATTAAGTGATCATTTACTAATGATTATGCTATAGAAAATAGAATGGGGGCTGAGGAAAATGTCTAGAGAGGCTTGTTGGAAAATGAGATTTGATCCACTATTTAAAGGAGACAATGTGCAACGGCTATATAACGCTATCTGGGCGTGGTACCTTATCTAGCCCGGCGGTTCCATATCGCTAAGGAACCGCCTAGCTACTTAAGGTTCCGCCCCTAGAGTACGCTCTGTTTTTTGTCTTTTAGTGGGGTAGGAATATCTGAGGTATTTGAAGCCTTCAAAGGATATTCTAATAGCATATGGAATATGCTATTTTCAAATTTTCATTTTCCATTTTAATAAAACATTTTCTAAAAAAGAAAGTTTATTAAAAAGTCTTTTGTCATATTAACAAAAGTGAGTTTTAAGGATAATCATTTTGATGATCACTAAGTATGATTAAGAAAGGTTAGTGATATGATTATTACCTTGATGATAGTGTTAGTTAAATAATTCGTTTTTATGTTTTACACTAAATGTGTTGTATAGTTTGTTGTGATCAAAACTAAGAAAGATAGTTAACACTAATAATGTTTTTAGACATCACTTGCATTAACAATCTCCCCCTTTTTTATTACGAAAAACTATAAACTCATTTGCATAGAAACACAAAATAACGAATTATTAACGAGTTTATCACTATTATTTCTCCCCCTTTGTCGTAGCAAAAAGGTTAGCACAAGTCTTTGAAGAACATCGAACTTTGCTAGTAGCTCCCCCTTGGTGGTTGCTCCCCCTTGCTTGGGGCACCAAGTATATGAGCTAAGGTGACATGCTACACAAAGGTTAGTAGAAAGGAAAGAAACACCAATGTATATATGATCACTACATACTAAGTAACTTGAGAGGGAGAGAGAGAAGAAATCTCAAATGAGAAGCAAGTATTTTGCTAAGTTTGTCCAAAAAGGTAATTGACAAAATCAAACTTCAATCCAATGAAGATGATAAGCTTGTTAATGGGTTAAAGTTTAGAATTGATGGAATCACCCATAAGCAATTGTAAAAATTAACCATGTCAACTCAAAATAGAACTAAAGGGATAACACACAAAGGTTACATAACAGAAAAGACACAACAAAGTAGATAGTCATACACACAATATGAGTATCTAAAGCAAAAGATATAGAAAATAAACCACAAAGCATAAGCTATTCTAATAGTGATAATTTTCCAAGATTGCTAGAAAATAAAAGACTCTAAAGCAACTAAAGTAATAAAGACTCCAAGAGTAGTTAGTCCTTTAGTTGGAAAAATAAGACGACGATGCATCATTCGAAGTTTTGTCCACCGGAACGAAAACTTGAATAGGAGGTCGAGTGAGGAGGAATTCAAGAAAATTTAACTTCTCATACACATGAGCAAGTTCAATTTGTTGAAATCGACAACAAGCACACGAGGATCCATGATGCAACACAAAATCGGTTGATGGGGGTATGGCATCAAACCTAGGGTTTGGTGGTGGAGGGGTAATGGGTTTGGAAATGTTTTCACAATTCCTTGTGAGGTTTGGGAAGGTTGAAAGATCATTGAGTTGAGGGGTATTGAAGGATTGTGGTGGTGGGGGAACATTTTCTTTAGCTCCGGTGATGGGGTTAATGGTATAAGTCTCATTCTAATACTTGATTGGAGAGAAGGTAGGGTTTTTGGGTGGTTTGGAAGAAGATGGTTCATTCTTCTTGATCCAAATAGGTCGAATCGAGATTTTCAGTTTCTTTGAAAGCTTGGACGAGGAAGCTTTGGGTGAGTGGGGTTGTGACAAAGAAATGTCAAGGTTAGGAATGGAGGAGTTAGGCATTGTGAGGGTGTGAGAATGAAATCTCAAGGTTGGGAAGGTGTGAGAATGAAATCTCAAGGTTGTGTGAGAATGAATTCTCAAGGTTGGGAAGGTGTGAGAATGAAATCTCAAGGTTGGGGTATAAGTAAAATGTAATCAAGGTAAGAATTTGAATATAAAATGTGAAGTGTCAAGGAATGTTTAGCCAAATTGAGCAAACAAGGAATCTTGACAGGGTATAGGGTTTAAAGAATTTTGACCAAAAAAATCGTTAAAAGTTGATTTCTGTCCGCGGTACCTTAAAGGGACCGGCGGTTCCTTATCACATAAGGAACCGCGCGACTTTTAGTGAGCCGCATCCAGTGGACATGAAACCATGTTTTTCCAGGGTTTTGGGAAAAACTAAGACTTTTTTCAAAAAGTTGCAAATCTTAGAATTTTACCTCTATTAGCACCAAATTATGCTAGGGTTGCATAAAGCAACACATTCACAAAGAATGTCTTGACAAAGGGTGACAAACTATTTAAATATCATTTTGAACCAATTTTAGTCAAGTTTTTAGAGGTTGTGATAGATTTAGGTTCAATTTTAATTTTAAATTAAAGTTGATTAATGTGCACATAGGGATAGAAACACATAAAGCTAAATCCATAGATCAACATCATGAAACGCACATGAAGGAAGCAACTACAATGACAAATAGAAAAGAAAGACAACTAACTATTACAAAGCTAGCTTAACATTAGATCTAGATTAGTAGTCTTCTTTGGCTTGGTTTTGTTGAAAACCATTTATTTAGAAAACTTCATCATTCATCTCCTATGAGGAGGCATGGAGAACAAGGCAAGCAAGAACTCTTGCAACCTCCTATGTAGTCCAAACATTTCCATCCTAAGGTTATGGATGATGTAGTGGTTGTAAAGACAACATGGACAATTAGGACCATGTGTTTCTTGAAACCCATAGTATGGATCACCCAAAAGGAGGGAAAGTGGAACACCCAAAATTGGAATGTTTGAGTTGGGTGGAGGTGGAGGAGGCATGTTCTCCAAGGGTGATGAAATGGGTGAGTTAGGAGGGGTAAATGGTGAAGTCACCAAGGTGTCATCAAAGTCATTCACAAAAGGAATGCTTTAGATTGGTTGGGGTTGTGTGGTCACATCCAAGGGTGCACTTGGAGTGAAGGGTGAAGAGAGCTCATTCATTCTTGAGTTGACTGAAGATGAGGTAGAACCAATGGAGTGGTTAGTACCATGGGTAGATGTTGTCTTGCATGGTGCAAGGGGTGGTGAAGGTGATGAAGAAATCAAGATAGGAACCATCTCATTCTTAGGTGTGTGGAAGGGTGAGGAGTTAGGCTTGGCTACCTTAATCCTTATTTTGAGTGTTTTCCTTGGGGTGGAGGTCTTGGAAGTGTTTGAAGTTTTGGTACAAACCATGGTTGTTTAAGGATTAGGGAAGTATGTTTGATGTGTGAAGAACATGACAAACAAGGTGGGTTTAAATGAGTGAGGGGATGATCCAAACTAGTAATGGGTTAAAATCATTTTAGGTGAATAATGAATTTAGGTAAGCTAGTTTAGGAAATGTGCAGTTTATTACAGAAAATCATGCAGTGTTTACACAGAATTGAGAAAACAGTGTAAAGCAAAAGATGTTGTCGGGCACAGTGGCCGGCGGTCCCTTATCTAGGACCCGCGGTTCCTTATCGATAAGGAGCCGCTGGTCGATATGGAACCGCGACCAGAGGTTTCAAAAATTTCCATCCCAGTTTTTGATAAACCCATTTTTTTACCAAAAGATTCACAAGCCAAAGTTAACTACAGATCATAATCTAATAAGCTAACTATCACAAAGATGCACAAAGCTATGTAAATCACAAATATGATGGCATAAGCAACATTTAGGATCAAAATAAATAATAATCCAAACATAAGTTAATACACAACCAAATGAAGGAAAGAAAGTCAGGAAATCATCCTAGATGAGTGTTGCAAGTAACCATGAGCATAACATCTAATTCCTTGATTCACTTCTGAGACGTTCTCGAAGAAGATGATTGAGATAAAATTGATAGTCGGAATCAACTTCATGGGAGGACAAAATGGAGATTGAAGAGGACATGAAGTTATTGAAATGGGAAGGAGGATTGCTAAAATACTTTTCTTGAGAAGTATTTTCGACTTGACTTGAGTTAGCATTTCTCTCGGGTGAAATGTTCTCTTGAATAGGAAACATGACTCGATCAACGGAGTGATAAGGTGAAGAGAGAAAAGATGGAAAGTCAATAAGGACTCTTCTAAGAAGACGAGAGAGAAGCATTCCGTAGGGAAGACTTGACTTAGACTCAAGAAGAACAAATCTAATTCTTCTAGCTATGAAAAATGCGAGATTGTAAGGAGTTGTAGTGGCAACACAATACAACATATGTGCAAGGCAAGCGGGTACTAAGTCCCGATTCTCATCTAGAAACATTGCATTTTCCCTAATGATTCGGCCCAAAGGATCATGAAATCATTAAGATCGCTAGTAAGTAATTCCCAAGGCGAGAGAGTTCGAACAACTCCTTGAAATTTACCAAGAATAGGATGTTCACGAGGATTAGAAATGACATGAATGATGTCCGAAGACGATGGAAGCACAGTCACATAATGAGCATCAATAGGGGCCGATTCTAAAGAGTCAATACTCCAAGCATCGGTGAATCGACATTGACCATTAGATGGCACTCCAAGAATATTACCGAATTCTTCAAGAGTGTAAATAATGATTTTCCCCATTATGGAAAATCCTATAGATATACCATTATTGATGCCTATCAAGGTGAATGAGCTAAAGAACTCCATAAGAAACGAAGGAAATATTGGCTCATCAATATCAAGAAGACAATCAAACCCAATAGACTCAAACATGAAGCGAATAAACTCATTTACAAAATTGGATAGAATGATGCGTCCTTCATGAAAACAACGATGTTCAAGAGACTTAGACGAGTTTTTATGAGAGTGAATCAAATGAGGGAAAGGAGAAGAGGGCATGTATGCTCGTGTTCGTTCATGATCTTTTTGATATCTTGAAGACATGACAAGTACCTAAACACGAAAATATCTTTCCAATCACTCATATGAAAAATTAAAATCAACAAACAAAAAATATGAGAATGTGTTATATCAATTTCTTGACAAACATAGGATTGAATCCATATTATTCTCATGTTTACAATGTGTCTATTCCATCATTAACCAAGAACACATGATCTATGTTAGATCAACAATGGATTAGAACATTGGTTTTTCAAAACAAGGTTTTTAGGTAAGCATTAACAATGTCATTACCTACTTGTTCATGGGTTCATCTCAAATCCATCTTTTAATCAAAATAATTAATCAAAATTCGGATTTGTTCTACAAGTGGGTTTTAGTGAAATCTTAATGAATATGAACCTAAGGAATCATAGTAAAATAACCATGTCAACCCACATTCCTATTAAGGTTATAATTCAATTTCAATTTTAAAAATCCCCAATTATGAAAGGATGAACCCTAGAACAAAATAGATGAAATTGAAAGAAAATACTTACAATTAATTGATGTTAGATGAAGGATCAGTGAAACCCACAACTTGGAATCAATTAATTTGAGTGATTGAAGGTTTTTGAAGCTTCAACAATGGTGGAAAATATGAAACCCGTCGGCTGTGTGTTTTTGGGAAAGAGAGATAGTGGTTTGAAAAGGAATAAAATAATCAAACTGGCGCTCTGACTCAAGTTGCTGCCCGCGGTTCCTTATCGATAAGGTACCGCGGTTTGAACCGCCAGAGATAAAGAACCGCCTACAGAGGCTGGTTTTTATCAATGAACAACGCCAAATTTTAAAAACCAAGTTTTTCTAAAACACTTAAAATTATATCATGAGCCTTTTAGAATATCATTGAATCATCATAACACTAATCAATATGCCTTAACGAAGGATTACGAGTTAAATCGAGATCGAAAAGAACTGAAACGGACAAACGACTACTCGTAGCAAAACGGCAAAGTAGAGAGAAGTCAAGGGAAGTGAATCAAGACTAGGATTAATGCTCAAGGGAATAATGACAATCTTCAAATAATGGAAACGAAGAGCTTGTGTCATATATAGTGGTTTAAGACGTGCCTTTCCGGCGAAGTGTTAAACGGCTTTGGTAATGAACAAACACAAAGCAAATATTGAAGCATAGACAAGATCACTTTCAATAATAGTCTTAGTCTAAACCAAGATATGAACAAGGCATTGATTCACTTTCTCTCCACGAAGGGCCTACTAACCGTATGGGTGCAAACCATGATATCATGCTTGATACTTTAAGCTACTACTAACTCACTTTACATCACCATAGTGAGTCAAGTATCCAAGCAATGAAGGTTTAAGAGGATAAAAGGAAAGAATCACACACCACAAACAAATGTCAAGGCAAGGATGCCAAGAGCAAGCACATAGTCATGTAATGATCAAAAGAATGATCAAAGGGCGTGTGGAAGAACGAAAACGTACCTTGGCCACAAGAGCATTCCAATCCATCACTGCATGCCTCAAGAGTGACTAAGATGAATACTAAGTCTTCAATGACTAGTTTTATTCCCAATCATCATTCAAAGATATTGAAGATCAATGAAGATGAGTCTTCTACAAGTGCAAGTAGCTCAATCCGCAATCAATTCAATGATTGATCTTCATGAGTACCTACACAAGACAAGATGCAATCTAGTAGATACATTTCAAGAGTAGATCTAAAATGTATAAATGCTACTAATCTAAGTGGGATGTAATATTACCAATTAAAAAGACCTATTTTCAAAGAAAACATAGTTTTGACCAAAGAGAAACTTTAGTACAACTTGACCTTCTATTTTGAGGAGACAATGGATCGATCCAAGTTTCAAAGTACAATATACTTCAAAGATCTTGAGTGACCATCTCTCAGATACCAATTGTAGAAACTAGAAGGGGGGGTTGAATAGTTTCTCTTTATTGGTGACCAAATTAAAGTTACTTTCAATTTGAGTTGTATCAAAAATATCTTTTACTTGAGGCTAAGTTGCATAATGATTAGGTTCAATTCAAAATGCACTAGCAAAGATAATAGGTAAGTATAATGATAATGAAATAAGTAAAGAGTAAGGAAGGAAACAACCTAGTGGAGAGACACCAAGATTTATAGTGGTTCGACAACGAGGCTCTATCCTCGTTTCTATTCCACTCCTCGAGTACACCTACTCGAGATTTCCACTATATCCACAAGCTCCCTTCTCGGCGGAGAAAACCTTACATCGTTGCTTACATTATTTCCCGACACTAAGCTAAATGTCGAGACCTAATCTTTAGCTATGACCAATCTACACAACGTTGCCTACTTCACAATTTAACGACATAAGGCTAGATGTCGAGTTCTAATCTCAAGGTAGAACCAATCTTCACGACGTTGCCTACTTCACCAATTTACGACACAAGGCTAGATGTCGAGTTCTAATCCAAAGCTAGAACCAATCTTCACGACTCTTCACTTTGAAGCTAAGTGAGAACTTCACACAACACAACTACTAATAACTTTCAAGTTAAGTGAGAACTCACAAGACACAACCACATCACTTTATAGTTTAGTGAGAACTACTAATCAATTTATTACAACTCAACTAGACATATCCAAGTACACATGTAACTTGGATCTACACAACATAAATCCAAGCAAACACATATGCAATGGATGTACACAACAAATCCAAGTATTCACAAATAACTTGGATGAACACAACTAGTCCAAGTATTAATAAATACAATGGATTAACCTAGAACAAAAAGGGTATCATGATGAATATGACTAGTTCATAGATTCATATTTATCACAACACTAGTGAGTGAGTGATCTTCTCTTTGGACAAGGTAAAGGAGGGGATCAAGAGGATAATCATATGTAAACATCCTTAAAAAATTAAGTGATCATTAACTAATGATTATGCTATAGAAAATAGAATGGGGGCTGAGGAAAATGTCTAGAGAGGCTTGTTGGAAAATGAGATTTGATCCACTATTTAAAGGAGACAATGTGCAACGGCTATATAACGGCTATCTGGGCGCGGTACCTTATCTAGCCCGGCGGTTCCATATCGCTAAGGAACCGCCTAGCTACTTAAGGTTCCGCCTCTAGAGTACGCTCCTTTTTTTGTCTTTTAGTGGGGTAGGAATATCTGAGGTATTTGAAGCCTTCAAAGGATATTCTAATAGCATATGGAATATGCTATTTTCAAATTTTCATTTTCCATTTTAATAAAACATTTTCTAAAAAAGAAAGTTTATTAAAAAGTCTTTTGTCATATTAACAAAAGTGAGTTTTAAGGATAATCATTTTGATGATCACTAAGTATGATTAAGAAAGGTTAGTGATATGATTATTACCTTGATGATAGTGTTAGTTAAATAATTCGTTTTTATGTTTTACACTAAATGTGTTGTATAGTTTGTTGTGATCAAAACTAAGAAAGATTAGTTAACACTAATAATGTTTTTAGGCATCACTTGCATTAACAGTTTCGTTCATGGGGCAATATATATGAAGACCAAAGAGTGTATTCGAGGATTTAAGTTGTGTTTGTTTATCCATACAAGTCTGGTTATTGGGCACTTAGTATTATTTAACTTTCATGTCTTCTATATATTTGATGTATACTCACTCCAGTATCTTCGTTCATATCATTTATTAACCAAGTTGTGTTTTCGTATCATATGTCGTATAAATTACTGGATGTCTGTATACCATGATAAATGTTTGTATAAATGTTGGGTTCGTTCATTTATTAACCAAGTTATGTTTTTTGTATACTTCACTTTGTTAGTTTTTTTATGTGTTTTTTTCATTAGTTTAATATATAATCGGGTTGAACCAGGTACTTCAAACTTGGTGGGCCTAATTGAGTTTCGAAAATATTATACCAACTCGGTTTGATTTGATCCGTTTTCTCAATAGGAAGTGTTTCAACGGTTCGAACCAAATTTCAAAACATTGTGTTTAGTCCCAAACCTTCAAACTTTTATCACTACAATTATGTGTCACTATAAAATCCCGCTGCAATGCCCGGGTACTCGTTTAGTTACTATTATTGTTTTTTCCAATGTGATTATTAAGTCTATTTTTTATAAAAATACCTTAAACTTTCAACAAAATTTCAATTAAAACCTCTTAGTTTTATTACATTCATTTTTATCTATATACTCTAAGTATATTTTCCTAATATTATGTATATCATCTTTTACACTACTCTTGTTTTCTAGAAGTTGCATCATAAAATATTCCTTTAATACAATGGCAATTTATGTAAATTATTTTGATTAGTTGTCTAAGTTTCATCACAAATAAAATAAACTATTTTGCTAAAAAATCTATACATATTACTATCAGTCGTAACATTCTTTTGATCATATACATTATAATCTCAAATATAATACGAAAATGTTTTAATTGTTTAAGATATCTTTTTGTGATACAAATGCACTTGTACCAACATATAAAGTAAATTAAACTTATTAGTTGTCTTATGAAAACTTAAGTCAATATCAGAATTTGTTTTTATGCTAAACCTTTAGGCATGGGGGCATAATTTTAACATCTCGTCTAGAACATCATGTATCATTCAAAATCTCAGGACCAGCCCTGTCAAGTATAAGCTCACATTAGTGTTTTAAAATTCTGGTCGAGTCGGTGAAAGTATGAACCAGTCGGATAACAAAATACCAGTTTTGACTGAAAACTTAAATATTGAAACATACCAATCTTGAAACCCAAATTAGGAATGAGGATTGGGATTCAATTGTAACAACCAATTAGGAATTCATAGAACAAGAAACAGAATTCGTGAAAGATTGTTATGGAATTATTGAATGGAATGATTACAAGAGTGTTTACAGAATTGAGAGAAGTTTACAAATCATGAATGAATGAATTACAGTTACAGGGAAGGTTTTATAGGGAGAGTTGGTTGGCTAACAGTATTTCCCGCCCTTCTAGTTTGACTTTAGAAAGTCAAACTACTATTTTTGGACTTGTTAATTCTGACCCATGACAATCCATCCTCCTTAAGAGGATTCTTGACCTCAAGAATCAATTTGGAACTGTGGAAACCTGTGCACCAAATCATCATAGAGTTCCCAGGTTGCATTTTCTTCACTTTGGTTTGTCTATTTTACCAGCACATACACTGCAGCCTTGTTATTGAGCTTGGCCATTCTTCTGTCTAGAATTGCTTCAGGCTCCACTGACAAAAGGCCATCTTTTCCACAATGTGGCAGCATTCCTACCTTCTGATCATTTCCATGACATTTCTTAAGTTGTGAGACATGGAAGACTGGATGAATTTGACTAGTGTTTGGCAGATCCAACTTATATGCCACTGCTCCCACCTTAGCTAACACCATGAAGGGACCATAATACTTAGCTGAAAGTTTGTTTTGTTGTACTTGCCTCAAGGTTACTTGTCTATGGGGCTGTAACTTCACGTACACCCACATTCCCACCTCAAATTCTCTTTCTGATCTTCTCCTATCAGCATACAATTTAGTCCTATCCTGAGATCTCTTGAGATGAAATTTCAGTACTTCAATAGCTTCCTCTCTGGCTTGCAGAGTCCTATCCACCACTTCCACAACACTTTCACCAGCCACATATGGTACATGCAAAGGGGGTGGTTGACCATATACCACCTCAAAAGGAGTAGTGTTGGTGGAGGAGTGTTTGTTTGTGTTATACCAGAATTCAGCCAAAGATAACCATTGAACCCATTCCTTAGGTTTTTCCCCAGTCATACATCTAAGATAGCATTCCAAGCACTTGTTTACCACCTCAGTTTGGCCATCAGTCTGTGGATGGTATGCAGTTGACAACTTAAGTTCCACCTTGAGAAGCTTGAAGAGTGACTGCCAGAAGTTACTAAGGAATACAGCATCTCTGTCACTAACAATGGAGCTTGGCAAACCATGCAATTTGTATACTGAGTCAAGGAACACTTGCGCCACACTGCTAGCAGTATAAGGATGACTTAGTGGCATAAAATGAGCATATTTACTCAGTCTGTCCACTACCACAAAAATGACTGTTTTCCTTTGTGACTTGGGTAAGCCTACAATAAAATCCATTGAAATGTCCTTCCATACTCTCTCAGGAATTGGCAATGGTTGCAATAATCCAGGGTAAGCTGCTAAATCAGGCTTCTGCCTTTGACATACATCACACTCTCTAATGAACCTCTTGACTTCTTTCTGCATTCCCTTCCAATAGAACAAGCTTCTCAATTTATGACTGGTAACATTGGTTCCAGAGTGTCCACCAAGTGCTTCAGCATGAAAGTGATTGATAATGGTTTTCCTTAGCTTCTCATCTCTTCCAACTACAAATTTTCCCTTTCTTTTCAACAGTGACCTCTCCCATGTGTATTTGTCACCCTTATAAGTTCCATTACTCAACTGTTTGATCTTTTCTTGCACATTTGGATCCTGAACATAACTGTCTTTCACTTGTTGTAGCAGGTCAGTAGTAATGGTAGACATAATCATGGAGCTCAACTCTGCACTCCCTTCTATTCTTGACAAGGCATCAGCCACTATGTTTTCACTTCCCTTCTTGTAGATAATCTCATAATCATACCCAAGGAGTTTTGGAAGCCATTTGGCTTGAAAAGGTGTAGTGAGCCTTTGGTCCAACAAGTATTTAAGGCTAAAATGATATGTCTTTATCTTGAAATGCCTATCTAACAAATAACCCCTCCATTTTTCCAAAGCTAATAACACAGCAAAAAAACTCCTTCTCATAAGTGGACAAGCCTTGGTGTTTAGGAGAAAGTGTTTTACTTAGATAGGCTATAGGGTGTCCATCCTGCAATAGTACAGCCCCAACTCCAAGACCAGAAGCATCAGTTTCTACCACAAATGTCTTGTGAAAATTAGGCAGAGCTAGAACAGGTGCTTGGGTCATGGATCTTTTCATATTTTCAAAAGCACAACTAGCCTCCTCATTCCACTCAAAAGCATTTTTCTTAAGAAGTTTAGTGAGGGGCTGACTTAGAATAGCATAGTTCTTAATGAATCTCCTGTAGTAACCTGTTAGGCCCAAAAATCCCCTCAATTGTTTGACTGTTTGAGGAGTTGGCCACTGAACCATAGCTTCAATCTTGGTTGGATCAGTAATCACTCCCTCAGCTGAAATGAAATGACCCAAATATTCCACCTTTTCCATGGCAAAGTGACATTTGCTCTTCTTAGCAAACAAGGAATGTTGCTGCATTACTTCTAGAACTTGACTCAAGTGGTCTTTGTGCTCTTCTTGACTTTGACTATAGATCAATATGTCATCAAAGAAGACAAGCACAAACTTCCTGAGAAATGGCTTAAAAATAGAATTCATGAGAGACTGAAAAGTAGCAGGGGCATTAGTAAGTCCAAAAGGCATGACTAGGAACTCATAATGGCCTTCATGAGTCCTGAATGCTGTTTTATGAATATCATCCTTGTTCATTCTTATTTGATGATATCCAAACCTCAAATCCAGCTTGGAAAACACTACAGAACCACTCAGCTCATCTAGCAACTCCTCAATCACTGGAATAGGAAACTTGTCTTTGACAGTGTGCTTATTCAATTGCCTGTAATCCACACACATTCTCCATGATCCATCCTTCTTTTTGACCATAACTATAGGTGAAGAAAAAGAACTCTGACTGTTCCTTATCAAACCAGCCTCCACCAATTCCTTTACCATCAGCTCAATTGCATCCTTTTGATTTGGTGGGTGCTTAAAGGTCTGATATTGATAGGTTCAGTGTTAGGTAGTAAAGGAATGGTGTGGTCATGTGATCTCACAGGTGGTAATTCTTTTGGATCTTTAAAAACTATAGAGAACTTGTCAAGGAGTGTTTGGTATTCAGGTTTAGGTTGTATGAATTCACCAGTCATTTGCATCAAGGTTGCAGGATAGATGCACATGGCCATGGAAGTAATCTCTGGTCCCATATGATTGAGTGATCCTTGTATCTTTTTGCCTTGCATCCATTGCAGAGATGATTGGTGAGTTCCCCTTATCATGCACTTCTTTTCATTCAACACAAATTCCATCACTAGGTTTTTATAATCAAATTGGATGACACCTAATGTGGACAACCATTGCACTCCCAAGACCATTTCACATCCTCCCAAAGGCAAAATCATCACATCAGTCACATAAGTTCTACCCTGCAATGTCCATTGAAAATTCTTGCACTCATAGTTACTAGACATCACTTGCCCATTTGCTACTGCAACTTGAAGTGGACACATTTTCCTCAATCTACACCCCAACTTCTTAGCCACTGCTTCATCCAAGAAATTGTGTGTACTGCCTCCATCAACCAAAATATGCAGTACTTGTTTCCCCACATGTCCTTTAATTCTCATGGTCTGGTAATTGTGCACTCCAGTCATGGCATTAAGAGAGACTTGGGGCACTATAACCTCCTATTCCATTTCCCTTCCTTCTTCCAATAACACCAACTCTTCTTCCTCTACCACTTCCTCATCTACAATCACTTCCAAAGAGTAAATTCTTCCAGTACATTTGTGGCCAGGAGTAAATTTTTGGTCGCAAAAGAAACACAGGTTCTTTGCTCTTTTTTCTTCTAATTCCTTTGATGTTAACCTCTTAAAAGGTCTGTTTGACGCATTTGACACATTATTACCCATATATCCTCCAGACTTTGGTACTAAAGCCCCTCCTCCCACATTTTTAGGAGTGGTCAATAAAGGAACATGTTTAGTTTTCAACAAAGCCACATTAGCTTCTTGCAACTTGGCCAAAGAGAACACATCTGGCAAGGTTGTAGGTTTGAACATTCTAACGGCATATGCAATATCATCCTTCAAACCCCCAATTAAAGAACTCACAGCAAAGGATTTCGTTACATCCACCTTGTTCAGCAACACTTCAAAAGAATATTGGTAAACTTGTACACTTGTAGTTTGTCTAAGATTCTTCAGTTCCACTACTGGGTCTTCAAAAACTGATTCAAATCGCTTCTTGACCCAAGTTTGATATAGTTCCCATGTCATGATACCTTCATGTTTTTGCATAAACTGCTTGTGCCAATTAAGAGCCTTTCCAAACACATGCATTGAAACCAAACTTAATCGCTGCGCATCCGTATCCACATGATCCATCTCAAAGAACTTACTCACTTTGTACAGCCAATCAAGAACACCCTCTCCCTCAAACTTCGGAAATTCAACTTTCACCAAACGCCCATAAGTAGGACCAGTAGGCTGACCATCATTGCGTTGACCTCCATTGATCCTTCCTTGACTTGTACCTTCACCACTATCCCACCTTTGTTGCATCGTTTGCATGGTTTCCCGCATCTCTAACATCATTGTCATCAATGATTCAAGGGTCGGCGGATTAGATCCACCATTATCAGTTGATCTTGTGGACACCACCATGTTTCTTGATTAATCAATCTTGTAACTGAATGATACGAAAGAACACTATCTTGATTAATTGCCAAGATCGAGCTCTGATACCAATTGAAACATACCAATCTTGAAACCCAAATTAGGAATGAGGATTGGGATTCAATTGTAACAACCAATTAGGAATTCATAGAACAAGAAACAGAATTCGTGAAAGATTGTTATGGAATTATTGAATGGAATGATTACAAGAGTGTTTACAGAATTAAGAGAAGTTTACAAATCATGAATGAATGAATTACAGTTACAGGGAAGGTTTTATAGGAAGAGTTGGTTGGCTAACAGTATTTCCCGCCCTTCTAATTTGACTTTAGAAAGTCAAACTACTATTTTTGGACTTGTTAATTCTGACCCATGACAATATATATCGTAAACCGAATCGAGTATGGTTGAAAAGCCCCCAGCACATATTGGGCCATTATTGGGCTGACGGCGCCGCAAGTCCACATAAAACCCTAAACCTCTAGCGTGTTCCACTTTCATTTTGAGTCTCATTAAAAACCCTAACCAGTAACCACACACATTTCCTCAAATCTAGAAGAACACACCACCAACAAAAATGGCGAGACGTTTGATCCCATGTTTGAACAGGGTTTTGATTGAAAAAATCATCCCACCCTCCAAAACAACTGCTGGTATCCTCCTACCTGAGAAAGCATCCAAGGTACAGTAGTAGTTTTTATTCATTTATATTTGTCTTACTATCTTATGTTCTTTTGTTTATTTGTTCTTTTGTTATGGATCTGGTTTATTAGTTAGTTTTTGTACTATTGTAGTTGAATTCTGGCAAAGTAGTTGCTGTGGGACCTGGGATATTTGATAAAACTGGGAACAAGATTCCTGTTGGTGTGAAGGAAGGTGACACTGTTTTGTTGCCCGAGTATGGTGGCACTGAAGTTAAGCTTGGTGAAAAAGAGTAAGTTTAGCATTATTTGATATGTT
The DNA here is from genome assembly GCA_025667525.1 of Glebionis coronaria. Classification (NCBI taxonomy): domain Eukaryota; kingdom Viridiplantae; phylum Streptophyta; class Magnoliopsida; order Asterales; family Asteraceae; genus Glebionis; species Glebionis coronaria. The sequence continues at coordinate 73,672,854 of CM046874.1, forward strand.
TTACTGATGTTATTAGTAGTTTTTTAGTTTTTATTTATAAATGCTTTCCTTTATCTGTTTCTCGAGTTGTTTCATTAAGCTGTGTTCTCAAGATAATTCATTAAAAGAAAGAAAAGGAAATAAAAGTAAAATGAAAGAATTTTTTGTTCTCAAGTATTTCATTAAAGAAAAGAAAATGAAATGAAGTAAAGTGTTTCCTACCAATATTGGGTGAAACATTTACTTCCCTTTCATTTCCTTTCCTTTAGTGAAAGAACTCGAGAACACACCAAGGAAAGGAGAGTAAATGAAATGAAATGAAATTAAAAAGATGTAGTGTTCTTGAGTTACTCAACAAATTTTGGAAGGAAAGTGTTTCCTCCCATAAGTCGAGTGAAACAATTTACTTCCATTTTCTTTCCTTTCATTTAATGAAACAACTCAAGAACAAGTCTATTTTTTCTTGATCTGAAATAAACTGTACTATATATTTGCTCTTATGCCTATGCCCACGAAAGAGGATGAAGAAGCGCCACCTGTTAGATGTCAAGATTGGGATATAGAGAATATTTAAGCATTAGATCTTTTTATCCCAATCTTGGTTTTTAGCAGGTCGTGAGCCTGATCTCTTTTGTAGCCATGTTGTGTATGGCCACTTTCATATACCTTACAGTTTATGTATCGTATATTTGTCCTAATGTCTATGCGCACAAAGAGGATGAAGAAGCCTGGCGTGTTTGGTGCTATGGGAGATAGAAGCTTGAACCATTACACCTACTATCTCCTAGGACTTTAACAGTGCCAGGAGTATGATCTTTTTAGTAGGCATAAGAGTTAGGCTACTTTTATAGATATCTACAGCTGTTTACTTTAGTACACTGTGTAGGATATATTTGTTCTAAGCCATATGCCCACAAAAGAGGATTAAGATGCGCTACCTGCTAGATGTCAGAAATTGTTCAACCATTCAGTTTTTGTCTCTCCATTTGATGTCTAGAATGTGTGTGATAACTGATCTCTTTAGTAGTCTTATGAGTTAGGCTACTTTACAGACCTTTACAGCTTTTTGCCAGCAGAAATTTACTTGACTGAATTGTGTGGTGTGTATGTGTTTCAATGTATATACGTGGCCGTGTTGGTTTAATTTGTTTTACTTTTATTTTTTTATTGCAAGTATACTCTATTGCCTGAACATTGTAGGAAATAGTCCCAACTGTATGCGTACGAAAGAAGATGAAGAGGCGCGATGTGTTTGTTGTTAAGCTTGGGAGACAGAAAATATTTAGCCATTACAAAGTTTCTCTCCCAATCCTTACGTTGAACATTTTGCGAGTCTGATCTCTTTAGTAGGCATATGAGTTAGGCTACTTACATATGCTTACGGTTGTTTACTTACAATTGTTACTCGAATTGGATGCGTTTCATATATGCTCGTCTTAATGCATATGTGCACGACTTCATCCAAGTCCTGATTTCCCCCCTAAGCGGTTTACTAGTGTTGATTACATATATATGATAAATTCTTATCATTCTGAATTTTGAAATGGGCCTGAATTTTGAAAACAGGGGAGAGCCCTATATCAATGGCTCTGAAATACTTGCAGGTTTTCTGTAGGGTGCCCTTTTGTTCATCTGCCCAAACATAAATATTTTGGCATCATAGTACGGGTTTTGTGTGTTTTTGTATCTAGATTTTGCTAAAAACCGGAACTGTTTGGTTCTGGTTTTTATTTGAGTTCTGATACAAATTCTTATTCACATTCCCGCCTCCAAAAGCCATTACATTTTTCATGGTTTTGAAATGACTAATCTTGTTGTTCACTTGATTTTTAGATTAGGATCTTTCTTCAGTTACTTGTGTATGCTTAGTTTGGCTGATTTATGAGGTGTCAGACCGTGCTTGCAAATTAGTTCTGCTTTCTTATTCGACATCTCTTGTCTCGAAACGCCATTACGCGTTTGTCGTTGCTTTTACTTATTTATTTGTTTTGAGAAGCCATAGGGTGTTAATTGAGTCTGATTTATTTCGTGCAGGTATCATCTATTCAGGGATGAGGACATTTTGGGAACTTTGCACGACTAATTCTTCGCAAAAAGGACTCTTTTCTGCATGGGATACAAGCTGGGCTCTCTAGTTTTATGTTTTGGGATATTTAGACTAATTGATTGATGTGCGAAAAGGATTTACATTCTGAGTCATAAATGCTAGTATGCAATGCAAATAACATTTACTAGATACTTTGCTTATTTCTTGTGCAATTCAGATGAGATAATCTACTTTTTAATCTTGCTTGATACAACAATGCTGGACTGCTGGTGTAGCAAATGTATTCACCGGATTAGAAGTTAATAAATGAATGGAATAATTACAAAAGTTGAATCTTAATGCTTTTATTATCATGTCTAACACTACATATTTAGCTAGCTAAAATGACCAACATCGGTTATGTTAACTTTTGCTACATATTTTGGTGGAGACTGTTGGTTATCGAGACCCTAATTTGTTAAGTCGGTATTGGTGCATGTTTAGATGATGTGCTGCCGCTGCGGGGGTGAGCCTACTGAAATATTGGTAAGAGAGTAAGCTTGTTTTTTGTGCTTACGAGTTTTTTTTTACTTATGCTTATCAGCTTGATACGTTTAAACACGCATTGGAACAAAAAGGATAAAAACCCCGAGCCCGAAACAGAGGACGCCTTCTCCAACCAGCTAATCAGCTTAATAGTTGCTTTCACGATTGATTCGAGTTATCAATCAGTCGCCCTTAATTAAAAGGGTTAGAACTCCAATCGGAAGTTATCGGTCACCGTTAATTAAAAGGATTAGAACTCCAATCGAAAGGAGAATCTCCCCTGGTCTGCTTTCTCTATCTGGTTTCATTATGTCGATATCTCTTGAAAGTGGGACAAAAATTGTCATGGTGTCTCACAGGGGCGAAGCTAGTAGGGGGACTAGTGGGTGTTGAGCCACCCCAATCAACCTATTTCGCTTACTATTTATGCGTATTACAAGTCATTTTTCTACTATTTCCTACATCAAGCCTGCCCCAACACTATAAATCTTTGCCTTAAGTATGGTTAGCCTCCCCTAACTATAAATCCTGGCTCCGCCCCTGGTGTCTCAAAAGGCCCTAACAACTACTACCAAGTTTATATTTTTCTTTTATTGCCTTTTCTTTGTAACAACTACTACCAAGTTTATATTTTTCTTTTATTGCCTTTTCTTTGTAATTTGTGTTAGGCGTCAACTTATTCAAATTCTTCGTGAGAGTAACGAGAAATTTTAACTCCTTCAAGCGCATACTGTCTTTTTCAGCAGCGATCTCGAAAGCCTTTTCAGCGGCTTCTCTTTTGAGACGAAACACGTTTTTCATAAACTCGTAGAATTGGCTTGACGCGTTACTTCCACCGATAATCGCCGTAGTTTGGGATTTGGTTTTTTTGGTAGGCCTTGGTTTGCCGGATGGACATGGTCTTGCATCCGAACCCAATAAATCCTCTTGGTTAGCACCTGGGACGTCTTCGAATGAATCTAACAGATCAAGTGCATCAAGTGCGTCCCATTTCGAATGGAATCTTAAAATGGCCCAAGCTTCTTCATGAGGAAACGCGGTCTCGTCACGATACATATTATTAGCCCATTTCGACACATTAACTTTGTTTTCGCCACTTCTTTTTGACCGTTTGTATCGCTTGTACACGCAGTGAACTTTTAGCAATTGGCTGTTAATGTTAATGTATGTTGTTTGCTAGTTATCGGTCATGACCCATTCATGTTCTCACTATGTTTCGTCCATCTTTGTTAATTATATGGCTTAGAGCATAAGGTGTAATGAATAGGAAACCCCTCTCCTCTTTGGCACAATTGCTGCCAAATCAGCATCACGTCACACCAAAACAACTCACAAAAATATCCACTCACTCATGACATTTCTTTCTTCTCTCCACTTTGGCCCCACCTATTAATTTTATTTTCTTTTCTTTTTTGACCCATTCTTATTCTCACTATGTTACGTCCATCTTTGTTAATTGTAATGGCTTAAAGCATAAGGTGTAGTGAAGAGGAAACCCCTCTCTTCTTTAGTCTAAATTAAAATTCATTTCATTAAAATAAAAATTACAAATGCATAAATAAAAATACAATACGAAATCTAAACTGCTATGAAAATTACCCCCTTATTCATTTAGCAGAATTAGAAAATATTTGTGAGATAAATGAAATGTGAGCCGTTCATATTCATCATGCCCATACCTTTCCGTCACCTAAACACAATGTCAGCCGTTCAAATTCACTTAGCCCATACCTTCCCTTCATCCACTTTTTCCATACCCCATCTTATCTCAAACACACACACACGATACACGAAAACCCATCTGTCTCTATCTTAGGGACAGATCTAATAGATCTCGCTTTTTCAAAAGTAGATTTAATGAATCTTTGAATTGTCATTTGTTTCTCATAACCAGATTTGAATAGATCTTTGATTTCTCATCTCACCAACGATTTTTTAGATTGGGTTTATGTATTAGGTATTGGAATTCAAGATATATTACACTTTTTGGTAAGATATTTGCTTTATGGTATTTTTTTATTACGTGTTTGTTGTTGATATGTATTTTACAGGAGGATCAAGATGAGGAGAAGTTGGAGGATTGATGGATAAGGGTGTTGTTGAACATAAAGTTTTATAGCTTGAAGATGATCACTTCACTTCACGGTTGTTAATAATCTGGAGGTTAGTATAATTTTTTTTAATTATCTTATCTCTAGTCCCTTTCTTTTATGTTTTTAAAGATTGACTGATTGATTGACTGTAAATTAGGAACGAACGGTCGTGGGTTTATGTTTTCTCTAAAACTTTGGCTTTTCGCGACTTTATTTGTGTTCAATTGGTGATATGATTTGTGGTGTTTTTATAATTTGTGAAATACGTGGTGTTCAATATATAGAAGAAATGATCATGTAGGTTTTTGTTTACATGTTCATTGGTTTTAGTTAAATTTTTAGGGGTTTTTTAATTTTTGTTTTTGCTTTTGATTATTTGTTATGGGACTGTTTCTGTATTATATGAAATGTAAAAGTCAAGTCTTTCTTGTTTGCAGATTGCAATTATTGGTCTGCCGAATGTTTGGAAATCGATGCCTACTCAACTGATATATTAAGGTATCATTTTTAATTTTCGTAATATCGTATAAATTGAAATGGTATCCTTGCTTATGATCGAGTCTTTTGGATTTGCTAATTTAGTAATTATAGTGTTTTCTTGATAATTTTTATATGCTCATATAGGTTTTTTTTATTAGATAATGAGTTTTTTTGCGTGCTACGAGTAGTCTTTATGTAGTACATGTGCACCGACAGTCGGGTGTTGGAATATGGGATTGTTTAAGCTGGCCTTATTAAATCCCTTTTTAGGCCTAAATAGGTGCATATTCGTGGGTAATCAGGAGGCATGACTACTTTCTGATTTATTAGGATGATGGCAAAACTAAAGACGATCACGATGATTTTATTCATATTGCACTTATGACGAATTTGATACATCTACAAGTGTCGACGACCGAAAAACGGAGCTTGAGGCTTTCTTTGTTTATCCTTTCCTATGAACAGGTATCCATTTGTTATATGCGTATATATGCACCTTTACAAATTATCAGCATCCCATGTCGAGTATGGCTGAAACATACATATACATTGCTCTAGGAAAGTATCACCGTTTTAAAATACCAAGTTTACACATAGAATAAACCCCATAGTGATGTTTTTTAATCTCTATAAACTGTGATGCTTTTTAATATTCTATAAACCGTTCGAAAAAAATGTGGCAAACTGTCGGATTACTTCTTATTTATAGGAAATATTCATGGTTTAAAGTGACTTTTTTCAGCTTTTATATCAATATACATAGGTCATTTTGTTATGAAAGTTTTGAATCGTTTAATGCATTCAATAAATAGTTATCCAACTGTTTTGACAGATTTTTGAAAAATATTTCACCACTTGCAGCTGATTGAATTGCATCGAATTACATCAGGAACACACTTTAAAAGAATCTTTCTTTAGTTTTGGAAACAATAGTTGAGCAAAGATCTTAAAAAAAATATCACATTTGTACATTTCAGTTATCCGCACACATAGAATATAAGTTTTTTGAATTGAATTCTTCTAGGATATTCGGTGTTTTAGTGAAAATCATCCAGCTTTTACTTCAAAGTAAATGATCCATTATTTTTTTTGTATCAGTATTTCAACTCATCTGTGGATTCGGGTTATGTTTTGTCTATAATGGTTCAAATAATTAATATAAAATCTATTTGGCTAAAATTGAACTAATCAAACGGGGTACAAGTCTTCCAAAGTGTAATTTTTAGTGAATTAAGCCTCTAAAATCATTTTTAGAAGTCCGCCTTATATTGAGAAAGCTCTTAATAAGTTCGGACAAGAATCCATTTTGGGCCAATTGGGTCAAATCAGGGAAGCTATTTGTTGACAAACCATTATATAACAATATGTGGTTCTAATTATTGAAAATCATACAATCAGTTCCTAAAACATGTATTGGAAGTTGTTGCACTTGTATACCACACTTTGTTTCCTGGACTGATGGTGTTTTACTTTGCTTGCAGCTTCACAGCCATAACACAATTAGCACATCATGGGATGCTATTTGTACCACTCTGATACAAATTTTATCATTCAAACGTGAGAAAATTCTGATGTACGTGGCTTTCTACGTATAATATGACCACCTACCTTAATTTGGTTGCTGCCATGTCGAATGGGCACCTTTGGCAAGTGATATCTATTGGAAGGTATGATGTAATATTTTATAAGGGATTAATAACTATATAATAAAATTCTTTTAACTTATTCCCTGATGTTCGTTGTATTTCGTTAATTCACTTGCCGCAAGCTACTTCTAAATAATGCCCAACTTCCTCCTTCCACCCCAATCTATAATCATGGTCTCAAAATGCCCCGCCGGGAGCGCGGGCATCGATCCTCGTAAAAATATAAATACGAAGAAAAATTACAATAAATAAACTAGTTATTTTGGGGTTGATTATGTGCCCATACATGCTCAACAAGACACCGTTGAAGTCTTGTATGTGTTGGTTTATCACAAAGTTCTTTTTGTTTTCTCCGACGGATTACACATCGCTCGGCCCATGTCCTTAATATATTTTGTTGTGGATAGTAAATTTCACCCGCTTCGGATATCACATACCCTTGATTTTTCAAAGTAATGTTGTGCAATATGATGCACGTGTACATGATTCTTCGTAACTTGTTGACACTCCAAGCACGCGCATATTGAGCAATAATATGCCATCTTCTTTGTAGAACAACAAATGCCCTTTTAATATCTTTTGAGTACCTTCTTGGCGCCATTTAAACAAAACGTTTTTTTTTTTCATCGCGTGCAACAGTGAATGATTTCACAAATGTCAACAACTGTGGGTAAATCCCGTCAGCAAGGTAATACCATCTATCAAATGTTTTTCCGCTTACAACACATGGGGCCTCTAGTTCGTTTTCAGCCAAAAGGTCGTCGAGTAAAGAAGGGTAATATCATGTTGGCACCTGCAACCCCAAAAATTGCATGCTCAATCCATAAATCGTATGATGCAACAACTTTTAGTATTATGATTAAGTATTTTTTTTATCACTTCTCTCATATTGGTCGTGCCTAAGCGTGGAAACAAGCCGAGCCGAGCTCAAGCCTGCTAGAGTTCGAGCTCGACTCGTTTCGAGTCTTATTATTTAGATTCAAGCTCGACTTGTAATATTTTAGACAGGCTCATGTACGGAAAGTAGTCTGGGAAGAAGACTTCAGAATGCATATAAGTGGTACTTTTGAGAAAATATTTCAAGATGCATGTTCAACAAGTGAAGATAGAGAGTGCGACTAGTCGTAGAAATGTTTTTTTACATTTCAATTTCTTCTACCCGGAGAACTATTTGAAGAAAAACAATACGAATTTAGAGTGTGTTTATTTTTAATTTAATGAGTAAGCTCAAACTTTTGTATCTTCTTATTAACGAGGTTCACAAAAACATCTGTCCGTTAAAAGGTTAAATTATATACGTACCACTTAACTTAAAAAAAACCTCTTAGTTCTCTAAACTCATGTCATAAAATCTGAAGAAAAAAATCTACTAAAACTCGTAATTCTTTCTTAAAAATCTAAATTAAAACTTAGGTAGCGAGTCGTTTGTAGTATTATTTCGATAATCAATTCGAAGATAAGTTGTCCCTATGAATAGCAACCATCGAAATTATTATTTGCGTGAACAAGTTTTAGAGTAATTCTTCACGCTAAATGAGTTATTAAAATCAACAAGCTATTAAGCATGTTGTCGTTGTCGCCATAATACATTAGCTATACCAGATGCGACATAAACTACAATGATATTGTCTAAATAGACTAATTATATTGTTCTTTGCCTACAAATACAAATGACCATCACATAAAACTTATCATGTTTTATCCAATTATACTAGAATATGCAATAATTCAAATTAAATATAATTACTTGTTGAGATGTTCTGTCAAAACAATATAAGTTTTGGGATTATATTGTTCGTTACATTGTCCCTTTCACCTACATCCAAGGTTATAGACACTATGAGACAATGCACGACGGTATAATCAAGCTTTGAGTTTTTACGTAAAACGTATTGACATAATGTTTTAAGACATGACTTAAAACGGCAATATATGTTTAAATTTATATCATATTTATAGTTATACGATAAACATTAGTAAATTTAAGTATAAATGAAAATATTAGTAAATGCAAGCTACGATATTATATATTTAAAATTTCGAAGCCTTTCAAAAAAAACCCGTGTTTTTGTCCATCTTTTCACCCTTGTCTCATGCTACGCTCATAGGTAACGCCAAAAACTATTTCTAATGTATAAATCACATCTCACGCCTTAGCACCGTAAAAACACGCATTTTAAAACCTTGCCTACATCCCATTTTCAACAACTAACGCTAAATAAATAGCTCACGTTTTCAATTGTATAAAAGTAGTAAATCAATCACATATTCATACTTGTCTTAAATAAGGATCCTCACTCACGTATTATCTTAAAACGCTTGTAGCCAATCATTATATGATATAGTTGTATTTATTGTAAGATCAATTTTTTTACATCACTTTTATTGCGTTAACTACAAAATATTGAGGATTATAATTTTTTAACAACATATTGATATATATTAAAAAAAATACTAGCAATACTTTAGAGAATTACAAGGACGATTGTAACCAATTATTCTGGCTAAAACCAAATATACCTCTAAATTTAAGTCATGAAAAAGAAAAAAGACAAATATGATAGAAGATATCACTTTTCCTCATAGAATGAGAGATAAAAATGATACTATTTCTTAACCGCCATAAGATCCAATAAAATGCATCAAAAATGACGTAAGCACGGTCCCTCTTTTCCTTTGAATTGTGCCAAGACTGAAACCAAGAACCCCACTCGCCACATGAGGAAAAGGAAGGGCACACATAACTTGACCAAACACGAACGGGATGCCAAACCGTAGTAGCTGGGGTTACAAGAAAAGAAAATATGGGCACTTGATTCCAGATAAGCGTTGCAAACCAGACACATAATTGAATCAATGACAAAACAACCATGACGGAACAGACAAAACAAATTTAGCTTATTATTTTAAAAGAATCAGAAACTACATTGAAAAAAGTAAATAGTTACATCTCGAGGAATTAAATGAACGCAATTGTAATATGTAGGGAATCAAAACTACAACATATAAACTCAATCAACGAAAGACCAATGAAGCCCGACTATAGAATATTACATAACCCATTTTAAAAGAATTAGAAAACTACATTGAAAAAAAGTAAATAGCTACATCTCGAGGAATTCAATGAATGCAATTGTAATATGTAGGTAATCAAAACTACAACATATAAACTCAATCAAAGAAAGACCAATGAAGCCCGACTATAGAATATTACATAACCCAAAGTTGTTGTCGAGTAACTTATAACCATGAAATGAATGACCACATAATTTATGATCTACCAATCGATGTAAGCAAGGTACATACAAAGTTACGCAAGACTAGTTTTCATTTCTTCTTATATATCACACTAACATTAGTCAGTGAAGTAATGAGTAAGCATACATATGACACTTATGACAAAGTTTAAACAAACACAAACATATGTCCAAAATAAATTCACTAATAGCACACAACCTAAAAGAAGAAACCATAGTACCATACATCAACAAATCGCATGGCAATGGAACCTCGACATCAATCCTTTCCATATAAAAGCCAATAGCATGGATTGTAACATAGCATAAAACACAAAAGCCATCAAACTATGAAAGGAAAAATCATATAATTTATGTTACTATGGAACCATCCATAAAAAAAAGCACAAAAAAAGGTCATTCACATTGCTCTTACGTCTTGATGTTCGTTTCGCAAGTCTTAAATATATAACAAGGTTTAGAAAAAACAAGGGACTAGAATACAAACACGGACGAGTATACCCTTTCCTTCGTAATATAGCTTTGTACTGGTAAGCCAGGATCGTTCACTAGGACTTAGTTTCGTTTTGGTAATCAATATAATAACTGAAGAAAGAAATGGTGGAATAAGTAACAATAATAACAAGTATGACTAATATGGGATAGTTCGTATAAGTTCGTGATGATGATGATAATGATCGAGATATATTTATGTAGGTAAAGAGTGATAATACTTTTTCGTCAAAATGACATTTACACAATTCACTTTGGTGTGATTCAAAACTTATGTTTGATTAGCCGACTAAGCTTAAAACAAGTTTCCACGTGTTTAATATTTTATCAAAATTTCTAAGCGGATCTCTCCAACCAAAGATTTAAAACCATAGAAAAGTTCTTAAAAACTTATTGTAACAACTTGAGTCTCTCGACGTTAAATTATCGTAACAAATCAACTTAAGATAAACTATGGCGATAGAACTAGGTGGCAAAATGGTTCTACAACATTACCTTAAATCAATTATAAAGGATCATATCATAGCATCATCACTAGTTATAGTCACATACTCATTGTAAAACCCGCATGCTTTTACCATGAACATTACACTTATGGTCGTACGTACATGATTAAAACTTTCCTTATATAACATGAAAACGTATCACGAATATTAATTACAAGAATTACGTACGTGTTATTACACGATAAGTATTAAATACGTGTTAGTACACGAAAATTATTAACAATAATAATTATAATCACGAACATAAAATCATGAACATGAAATCACGAACAGATAACTATGTACTTACGTATATTATTAATACAATGAATGTCGTTACGTACAAGTAATTATAATAACATGAATAATTAATAATTACGTAACACGTAAACACGAATAATTAACACGATTATTCTACGTATATTAAATCAAACATGGTAAGTCTTTACGTACGTAGTATTTACGTACGTAGTATTTACGTACGTAGTATTTACGTATCGTTTAACAATACGTGATTTATGTAAAAATGTAAAAGGGCCATTTAGACAAAGAAGACGAGAAGAAAGACTTGGGCTCAAGGCCCAAGTGGGCTTAGTCGACTACAAAGAAAACAGACGGGGAGGGAGTTATATATTTTTGGACACATGAAATCATTCTTAAAACCCTAAAAACCAAATAACCAGCCGTCACTTTCTTTTGTCTTTTTCTTTGGTGTTTCCTTCCTGCCGTCGACCCAATCAACAAAACAAGAGAAAGGATCGAGGGTTTTGATCCAAGGAAAACAAGGATTGCATTCGTTTTGATATCCTAAACCCTAACACACAAAACGAGGTATCCTTTAATCTCGTTTTGTTTTCTTTCTTTTGATTAATAGATCACGAATCCAGGATATATGATCTAAAACATGTAATAATGAGTTAAATAAATAAGTGGGTGTCGTTTGGTTGTTGTTGCATGCGTATGGGCCACAAACCGAGACCATTCATGGTCTCGGTGGTAAAAACATATCACCAGCCGCAACCCTTGTGGGTGTGGGCTGGGTTTTGGTCTGACGGGGACAACGCAACAGCCACCAGGGATGTGTTGATCTAGGCAGTGGCAACCGAGAGCAACTTGGCTCTCGGTGGGGACCTGTGTACAACCGGGGGGAGTATTAGGCTGTCGGTGGGAACCACTGACCAAGCAGCAGCAAGGCTGCGAAGCCAGTGGCTAACCCGGCTGGCCAGTGGCTAAATTACAGCCGCAACACATAGGACAGGGGTGTTTGGGTGGGGGTTTTAGTCAGGATGTTTGGTTCACAGTTTAAGACAGTTTAAGGGTGTGTTTGGCAAAATATATAACATGTATTTTATTTAATCTAGTTAGTTTAATTAATATATTTTAATTAAATTAATTACATGCTTAACTTAAGTGTAGTTTTATTTGATTAAAACCATGGTTTATGTTGTACATGTTATGTAAATAAAACTTATGATTAAATAATTATTCATGTACATGTGATTAATTAAACTTAGCTAATTGAATTTTAAGGTAATCAGTAACTCATGGATTATTATTAATTAATAAATAGTTATGATATCCTGAAATATTGTTGTTAATTAATAATTACAAGTTTAAACTAAGTATATAATTATTTAAATTTAGACTATAATAATTAATTAATTATTAAAACATGACATGAAATTAATTAATTATCATGACTTAGGTTATATTAATATAAATATTAATACATATTTTAACCTAAGTATTTTTATACACTTAATTTAATTAAATCATGATTATATTTAATTAAATCCTAAAACCTTTAGTCTATTTAATTTACATGTATTAATTAATAAACTATATTATAATCACATGACTTATTATATTTAACCAGTAAAACTTAAGCTCATCTTATTAGCTTAATAATCCAGCTTATTTCTAAATATGGAAACTTTCTATTTTTAGAAACTTATCTATTTTAAGCAGTTAATCTATTTATGGAAACTTTCTATTTTTAGAAACTTATTGATTTTAAGCAGCTTTTGGAAACTTTCTATTTTTGGAAACTTTCTATTTTTGGAAACTTTTTATTTTTGGAAACATTCTTTTTTAGGAAACTTGCTATTTTTAGAAAGTTACTTATTATTGCTCAACAAGTATAATAATACAAGAAATACAAGTAACACTTAATCAGAATATCCAGAATACATGATAAACACAGCATAACGTTAAAATCAGTAAAATATGACATGAACATATAAGACAAGCTAAGACACGATATAAAATCAATTACATACTCAGTAGACAATATACTTATACACGTATCCCTCTATGTAGCATTAGTGAGATCGAAGTAGGACTCTCTTCCGTTCGTGAGGAAGAACGAATCACCAATTCGGGTATATACCGTATATCACCAAGATATAGTCTAAAGTAAGACTATATTATGAGCTTGTACACACGTAATACAACGAGGTAACCGTGATTCTAGCACGTGTAAACCAAGCTATAACGATAGTATAAAATCTACCAACAACCCTAGAGAGGAGTTAGGACTAGATTTAAACTAAAACCGAGCACCAAGAAAAATCACACCAAACCCCTTTGTGGGTTGGTGTTACGATCGGCCAAGAGAAAGAAAGAGAGGAGAGATTCAAGTGTTGTGGAATTATGAGGGGTGAGGGGATGTATTTATAGTCCTAGAAGTCTTGTAGCCCAAACAAATATAAGGCAAGTTTTTGCCTTCCCCTTGTGTGCCCTAACCGACCATCGAACACCCTTTCATGGGGGTGTTCCGGAACCTTCCGTCCTTCTTTCTTTTTAATACTCTGTCTATATATTATTTAACACTCGTTAATACTTAACTCTTAATTACTTAACGATCGTTAGAGTTATATAGTTATATAGCTCGATTTAATTTAATAAATATAATAAATATATTTATTAAATAAATTAACCCTTTACGTATTGAGTGCAATCCCGTAATCTCGAGTTCGATCCTATCACACGACTATTAAATATAGGTCCATAAACTTTCGGCTCTCACTTGGACATATTTCGAATATCGTGATTACATTGACTAGCGTCTAGTTATAATTAGCAATGTCTCTAGTACAACTCGAGTAAGGTCTCCTAGATAAAACCTTTTAATGATTCATCATTATTATTATCCTTTTATATCTAATACAACGTTAATAAGGATATGGATCTTAGGCATTCCTTTTCATTAACCATTATGTTTCTCGCTCACAGATTCAACAATATTACCAAAACAAATTTGGGTGTGGCCACACAAACATCTTACTAATCCCACGAGGGCCCCAACTGTATTAAACTCCAAAACAAAATTGGACGACATAAATCCCATATTCACTACGAGCAAAACTCATGAATTTTGCAACATTTTCGAAAATAATTCTTATAGCTACCAGTTACGTTTAGCGTTAGATTATTCCATAGAGATGCACTAGATTCATAACAGTTTCCTGGTATCTCAAGTCTAAGGATAACTATTTATTATTTCCTTGATGACAAAGATCCACAAAGTAAAATCATATAGTTGGGATAAGTCCAATATTCGATTCACCGAACATCATCCAAAATTGATCAATATACTTTAAAGTATACTCTATCGCTATTTTGATTTGTCTTAATTTAATAATATTCTCATATTATTAATCGACAACAGAAATTTAGCATAACAATTTATTCATGGATTAAAATATGTAAGATAGGATATAAAATTAAATAATAAGAATAAACGAAACCCAATCTTTATTTTATTAAATAATAATGTCTCAACATCCTTTATCCAAATACTAATCACAGATTTATTGCATGAGTTCGCTAGCTAGTTGCAGCCCAATCGCCTTGGCATGCTTAACTACCTTTGGTCTAGGGAAAACCTTAGTTAAAGGATCAACTACGTTATCATATGTGTGAAATTTTATTAATTTGATTTCACGAGCTTCAACTTGTTCTCGGACGTAGTGATGTCTACGCTTAAAGTGTTTGGCGCCTTTCATGACTCCAGAATCATTGGCGAATATAATTGCAGCAGAATTGTCGCAATATATATCAATAGGTTCTTTTATTTAGGGCATCACTCCAAGATCTCCAATAAACTTCCTAATCCAAACAGCTTCCATTGTAGCTTCTGAAGCAACCATGTACTCAGATTGAGTAGCATGCATTGCAATCGTTGTCTGTTTCTTGCTCTTCCAGTCAACTGCTCCTCCTTTTATAACAAAACGTAACCCGTCTGAGACTTCGTATCTTCTTTATCACATTGCCAGGATGCATCACAAAAACCTGTCACGTTCAGTTCCGTGTCTGGTTTTCCTCAAAATACCAAAAACATATTTTTCGTACTCCTCAAATACTTTATAATATGTTTAACAACAGTCCAGTGGAGCTTCCCTAGATTCTGTTGGTATCTACTGACCAAGTTCTAAGCAAACGCCACATCAGGCCTTGTGCATCTTACAACATACATAATAGATCCTACAGCCGAAGCTTAAGGCACCTTCTGCATGTATGCCTCCTCTTCAAGAGTTGATGCATCCATCTCATGACTCAGATTATGCTTACCTTCCATAGGTTGAAAACTTTTCTTGGAATTATGCATATTATACTTCTTCAATATCTTATCTATATAAGCATCTTGACTTAGACCAATTAACCGTCTTTTGCTATCCCGATAGATCTTAATTCCTAGAATGAATGCAGCTTCTCCTAAATCCTTCATAGAAAAACATTTACCAAGATAATCCTTAACAGCTTTAAGTCTTGGAATGTTACTTCCCATGATTAATATGTCATCAACATATAGGACTAGAAATACTACATCACTCCCTCTAGCTTTACGATATACACATGGCTCATCACGATTTTGAATAAATCCAAACTTTTTTGATTTCTTCATCAAATCGTTTACTCCATTGATGTGATGCTTGCTTCAAACCATAAATGGATCTTTGAAGTTTGCACACGTGTCCTGGATTCTCAGGATCAACATACCCTTCTGGTTGCTGCATATAGATGTCTTCATCTAAGTGACCGTTCAAGAAGGAAGTTTTAAAATCCATTTGCCATCTCATAGCCATAGTATGCTGCTATAGCTATGAGAATCCTAATAGCTCTTAAGTCTGCTACAGGAGAAAATGTCTCCTCATAGTCTACGCCAAAAGTTTGAGTAAAACCTTTAGCTACTAAACGAGCTTTTTAGGATTGTACTTTTCCGTGCATGTCGGTTTTCTTCTTGTATATCCACTTATGTCTCACTACTTTAGCATTCGGTGGTGGTTCTACAAGAATCCAAACATCATTTACTTTCATGGATTTCATTCCTCATCCATAGCAACCATCCACTTATCCTTTTCAAGATCAAGTATGGCGGATTTAGAATATCACTTTCAAGGAAGTCTCCATACCTAGCAACAATCACATTGTTCTCAGGTGGATAATAAAAGTAGTAACCCATAGTTTCCTTAGGTTATCCTAGAAAGATACATTTTACATATCGTTGTTGGAGTTTGTCACCTAAGTCACGCTTCACATACGCCTCGCAACCCCAGACCTTTAAATAAGACAAATATGGCTTCTTGCCATGCCATAGTTCATATGATGTCTTATCGACCTTCTTAGTGGGTACCATATTTAAAATACGAACAACAGACTCTAAAGCATAATTCCAAAAGGATAAAGGTAAAGCTGTAAGATTAAACATAGATCGTACCATATCTAATAATGTACGATTTCTCCTTTCGGATACACCAATTTGTTGTGGAGTATAGGGAGAAGTAAGATGCTGAACAATTCCATTCTCACTTAGATAATCTATAAACTCTTGACTTAAATATTCACCACCTCTATCAGAACGAAGAGCTTTAATCTTCTTTCTTAGTTGTAGTTCTACTTCTGCTTTAAATACTTTGAATGTTTAAAATACCTCATGTTTATGCTTAAGTAAATAAACATAACCATAACGGCTATAATCATCCGTAAATGTTAAGAAGTAGCTAGCACCTTTCCTTGACACATGTCTAAGTGGTCCACACACATCAGTATGTATTAATCCAAGTAGATTAGTAGCTCTTTCAATATTGCTATTAAAAGGTTTCTTGGTCATCTTTCTAGAGATACAAGACTCACATTTATCGAATGATTCATCATTGATATTTTCCAAAAGACCTTCACGTTGAAACTTTTGTATACGAGTCTTCCCGATATGGGCAAGTCTATAATGCCAAGATAAGAAGAGTTCTTGTCAAATTTTCTCTTCTTATTCATGCTAAAGACAGATTTATTATTCTTGGATTCATTATCATGCATGTCTATTTCAAACACACCTTTCACAGAAATTGCATTAAAATAGAAAATACCATCTTTCCAAACAGAAATTCTATTATTATCAATCATGTTAACAAATCTATTATTCAACAAACAAGAAAAGGAAATAACACCCCTAACAATTGTAGGTGCATAATGACAATCATTTAAAATCAGTACTAAACTCGAAGGTAAAACTAAGTTAAATGTTCCTATAGCTTCAACTGCTGCTTGTGCGCCATTGCCCACTTTCAAAAATTGTTCCCATAGGAAAGCTTCCTTTCCATATTAAATCACTGCAGTGTATTACAAATGTTAATACCGCATCCCATATCATATACCTAGGAATTTAATTTGTATGTTAAATTGAACAATTTAATCATAAATAAAGTACCTCAAGCTGCAGCGCTCAGCTAAGACTTCTTCTTTATTTCTCGCAACTCTTCGAGGTAAAGAGAGCAATTCCTCTTCCAATGACCACTTGCCTTGCAATGGTGACAAGTCTCATCCATATGAGATCTATTCTTCTTGACAAAGTTCTGCTTAGGTTTCGAATAAGTTGCAACTTGCTTGCCCTTATTACCCTTGCCTTTGCCATTCTTCTTGTTCGCTTACGGTTTTGGCTTACTTACTCTACCCTTTTGTATGGTTAGTACATGAGGCGTAGAAGTAGATGCATTGTTGATAGGTGTGTAAACACCCATCCTTTTACCACTTAATTCTGGCTAAAACAAGACCAAAACACGTATTTAATATCATTTGTTTGGAATTATGCGTGGTTTTTGTGTTTATTGTGTTTTCAGAGCTAACCGGATAAATATTAAAGAAAACATGGGATTGCACGGGATTTATCAAGGAAAAAGACTCAAGATAAAGTCTATTGTCCAAGAGATGCAAAAGATTTGAAGTCACTGGGCCTATTCGAAGATTTATTGAAGAAAAGGACTAAAGACGGAAGATTTTCATAAGTCGAAGAAACTCGAGTCTATTTAACGAAGAAATTAAAAGACGAGTTGGATTTAATCGACGACAAATCCCGAATCAGAATCGAAAACGTCAACTTTTCTGAAAAGGCGAGAAGACAAGAAGAAAGGGAGAAAGCCCACTCACCAACCAACCACTAGGAGTATAAATAGATACCCCCTTCACATTTTAGGGAGTTAGTTCATTTTTTTCTTTTTCCAGGCCTTTGTTCGTTCCATCACCAACACCATTAGGGTGTTTGGTGATTTTCATCTTTTTCTTTTAATCTTGTAATCCTTAATCAATAACCTTGTTACTTTTACATTAATCAATCTATTCCATCTTGTCATTCATCTTGTTCATCTCCATTTTTATTGCAAGTTCTTAAGTTTTTATTTGATTCTAGTTTGATTCTAAAAAGTTGTTGATTTAGTGTTTTTATTGTTGGGATTTATTACTTATGGTATTTAAATGGTTTGTGTTTAATTTGGTAAAACCTTTTTGAGTATTCAAGTCGATTTGGATTTAATTTCGTGTCCCTGTTTTACTGCTACTGTTCTGTTCTTCGCTTCCCAGTACTTTCCGAACAGACCTTTTATTCCGAATAGGCGAATTCACTTTTCCCTTACTCGGAATATTTTGGATATTCCGAATAGGGGGTTTTACTTTTCTTTTACTCGGAATATTTGCAATATTCCGCATAGCCAGCTTCTTCGTTTCCTTATTCGGAACATTTTAAATATTCCGAATAGGAAATATTTTCCGCATAGACTTTTTGTTCCGAATAGCCATGTTTTCCGAATAGGATCCTTTTTCCGCATAGAACAATTTTTCCGAATGGTGTTGTTTTTCCGCATAGGCATAATTTTCCGCACAGCTAATTTATTCCGCATAAGCCATCTTTCCGCATAGAGATTTATATTCCGCATAGGGCCACTTTTTCCGCATAGGGATTTATTCCGCATAAGACATCTTTCCGCATAGGGTATTTTCCTGTTTTAATTCAAGTGTAGCTTTTTATTTGTTGCTTGTTTTAAGTTTATATAGCATTATCATTTTATTCCTTTCCCTTTTTAATAGAATAGAAGACCAAACTCCTTTTTGTCACTGATAGGTGTGAAAACACCCATCTTTTCTACCACTTAATTACATTAAAACGAGACCTAAACGTATATTTTATGTCGTAAATGGCGGAATTATGCGTGGTTTGTGTTTTTATTGTGTTTCAGGGTCGAGAAGATAAAAAGTGGAGAAAACACGGCTTTCACGGGCTTTTATTGAAGAAAAAGACAAAAGACGAAGTTGAAAGATCAAGAGTGGAAAAAGAACGGAAGTCCAAGACCAATTCTGAAGATTTATCGAAGAAAAAGTCAAAATACGGAATTACTAAAAAGCCGAAGAACTCAGGTTTAAATTGTGAAGAAATTACAAGACGAGTTCAAAGAAATCCCGAGACGAAGTCTTAGAAGTCGAAGAATTTGAGAAGACTGAAAGACTGAAAGAATGAGGACCAAGATAGAAAGAAAGAGGAAGCCACCAACCACTCCCCTCTCCTATAAATACCACCCTCACAACATGTGAGAGGGTTGGTTAGTTTTAGGATTAGATTAGGAGTAGGTAGTTTCTCTCTCTAAACTTCTACTTTCTCTCTCTAGATCAATTTGTGTTTTAAGCTTTTGTTATTGAATCCATACTTTTTAATTAAGCTTTTAATTCATCATCTTCTTCCTTTCTTGTGTGATTTGTTCTTATTTTTCATTGTTCATGTTCTTGAGTTTTTATGATTTTGATCAAGTGGTTTTTGATTAATTTGGTTATGTTGGTTAGTTTTGATGATTTATTTTGATTGATTATTGTTAGTTGATGCTTATTGGTTGTTTTGGTTTAATCGTTCGTTTGATTTTAATTGATTTAAGGATAATTAGTATTCACTGTGCGTCCCCTGTTTCCCAGATTGATGTTTCTGTATTTTACTAATTCCCAGGCAACCTTCATCCGGAACTTGAAAAGTTCCGAATGAAGGAACCTTCATCCGAAACTTGAAAAGTTCCGAATGAAGGAACCTTCATCCGGAACTTGGAAAGTTCCGAATGAAGGGACCTTCATCCGGAACTTGGAAAGTTCCGAATGAAGGGACCTTCATCCGGAACTTGAAAAGTTCCGAATGAAGGGACCTTCATCCGGAACTTGAAAAGTTCCGAATGAAGGGACCTTCATCCGGAAGTCCAAAAGTTCCGAATGAAGGTCTGTCATCTTCTTTCTGTTTTTAATTTTAAGTTTTCCTCCTTTAATTTCAAGTTTGATTTTTCTCACCTTTTTATTTATTTAAATCTTTTATTCACTTTTCTTTTAGTTTACGTTTTTATCTGCATCATTCACTTCTTGTTAAGTTTTAATTTTACGTCCTTTCATTTTTCGTCATTTACTTTTAAAGTTTTAAATATTGCACCGTTTACATTTAACTTGTTTTAATTTCTCATCATTTATTATTTAGTCTTGCTCATTTATTTTCCAAAACCAAAAATATTTGTTTCACCAAGAACAACTAATCTCACACAATTAACCGAAAATCAATTCGAAGAGATACCGAGAACGAACTTTCAACTAGTAAAAATCTGTTATTAAAATGGCGCCGCTGCCGGCTCCTCTCGTTAAGATCAAAAGTTTTTTGTGAGAACTTGGATTTTGGGATCCGTTCCCCGTGAACGTTACTTTTTCAAGAAAACTTTCAAAACCACTAAAAAATATAAAATTTTCAAAAATCCTAAAAAGTAAAAAACATAAAAACCAAAAATATTTTTGCTTTGTTTTTCTTTGTTCGTTCTTTTGCAGGTGTATGCGCACTCGATCCACGTCTTATCAAGAGCCCGAGCTTCTCGATAACTTAGACATGGCTGGTGTACAAAACAACAATAACATACCACCTCCGAACAACAAAAATAACAACAACAACCCGCCTTTCAACAACATGAATAACAACAACAATGAGCCCCTTCCGGATAATCGCCCCATGATTGAATTGCTCCAAGCTCATGTCGATGGCAACACGGATCCAATTGTCATCCCTCCAATTGCTGCCAACAATTTCGAGCTCAAGTCAGGCTTTATCCAGATGGTCTCCGCTCAGCCATTCTTGGGACGAACCATTGATGATCCACACGACCACATCAAGAGATTTCTACAACTCACCAACACGGTCAAGTTCAATGGGGTTCCACAAGAAGTTATAAGGTTACAACTTTTTCCCTTTTCTTTAGAAGGACAAGCCCGGCATTGGCTTGCTAAGGAACCGCCACAGAGTATTCTCTCGTGGACGGATTTGGAAACAAAGTTTATCAATTACTTTTTTCCACCCTCTCGTACTACCGCATTGCGGAATGAGATTATAAACTTTGAACAAAAGTACGATGAGTCATTCAGTGAATCTTGGGATCGTTTCAAAGATCTTTTAAGAAAATGCCCACAACATGGTTTTACCAAAGTACATCAAATTAATACTTTTTACAATGGTTTAAGCATGAGTGACCAAGATTCACTGAACAGTGCCTCAGGGGGTAATTTATTGGCTAAAACTTCCAATGCTGCTTGAGATATCATTGAGAACAAGTCTCGTGTGCAAACCAAGAGCGTTAGGACCAATGTTGCTAGTGCTAGCACTAATGACAGCGACAAGCGACTTGACAAAATCACCACGCTTCTTGAATCGCTTGTCACCCACACCGTCAGCAACAACAACAGCAACAACGCAAAAAACGCACAAGTGAACGCTGTCAGCCAACCTTGTGAGATATACGGTGGTCCCCACTCTTACACAACTTGTACCGCCACCCAAGATTACCCTGCTGAGAATGTGAATGCGGCATATGGCACCTATCAACAACCTGCTTATCAAGCTAAACCTCAAGGTGACCGTAACTTGCTTAGCTACCGCAGCAACAACTATCTTTCACCACCTGGTTTCCCTCCTACCAACCCAAACCAACAACAAAACCTTAATCGCCCTCCTCAACAACAACAACAACCTCGACAACCATACATCCCTCCTCACAAGCAACAACAACCACCTCAACGAAACAACCAAGTCTACCAACAACCTGCTTACCAACCACCCGCATACAATGCTCCTCCCAACCAACCCACCGCTCTTCACCAAGAAGTGGAAACTTATATGAGGACTAACGATGCGATAGTGGGAAATCTTCAGAGAGAGGTGCTCAACCTGAAAGCCGACTTGGTCAAGCAAGGAAACGATTTGAGAGCAGACATGAGAAATACGTTGGATAGCCAAACTAATGATCTGAGGAACATGATGGCTAGTTTCTTCCAAAGTAGTCAACCCTCTTCTTCGGGTACTCTTCCGAGTAACACCGTTGCGAATCCAAGAGGGGAGATGAAAGCAATCACCACTCGAAGTGGCAAAGGTACCAAGGAACCCGAGCTTCCTATACCTCCACCGGTGGTTGTGACTAAGGAGACCGAGTCGCCTGCTCCTATTCCTCCTCCTTCTCCTTCCCCAATTTCTCCACCTCTTCCTTCTACCCCTCCCCCACCCGTGGTTGTGAGTGATCCTATTCCTTTAAAGCCTTCCTCTTCTTCCAATATACCTTATCCTTCAAGGTTGAGAAAAGAGAAGCAAAAGAGCAAGGATGATATTCAGGTTTCGAATTTCCTTAAAATGTTCAAACAACTGAATTTCAATATCTCCTTCGCTGAGGCTCTCGCTCACATGCCCAAGTATGCTAAAATGTTTAAAGATCTTTTGAGCGACAAGGAAAAGCTCCTCGATATTGCCAACACCCAACTTAATGAGAACTGCTCTGCAGTGCTCTTAAGGAAATTGCCAACCAAGCTTGGTGATCCGGGTCGTTTTCTCATCCCTTGCAATTTCTCGGGAGTAGAGAATTGCATGGCCCTAGCCGATCTAGGTGCCAGTATTAATCTCATGCCTCTAAGTGTTTGGAAGCAATTATCTCTCCCAGAGCTAGTCCCCACCAAAATGACTTTGGAATTGGCCAACCGTACGGTTGCTTATCCAGTGGGGATAGCCGAAGACGTTATTGTAGGAGTCGACAAATTCACCTTTCCTGCTGATTTTGTTGTCGTCGACTACGAGATGGACCCCCGTGTGCCACTTATTGTTGGTCGTCCATTCTTAAGGACCGGTCGCACTCTTATTGATGTTGAAGCCGGTGAGCTTATCATGAGAGTGGGTGACGATAAAGTAGTCTTCAACATGGGAAAGTTGTCCAAACAACCTTATTCATATGAGAGTGTTAATTGTATTGAAGTTCTCGATGAGGCTTGTGAAGAACACTTTAATGATGCTTGCAAAAGTATTCCTACCTCTCTTCCCAATGTTGAGACCGTGTCCTCTATTGATTCATCGTTGTCTCTAGTTGGAGATAGTGATTTATTCTGGAACAATCTTGAAGCTACCATGGGAGATGCGAATTTAGCTACTAATGATTCTCCCACCGAGGGGGATGAAGACATGAATTTCTTTGACAATCTTCTCACCAAAGACAATCCTTCGCCTCCATCTCCCACGGTCATTGCTATCGATACCACGACTTTGCAAACGCCTCCCGTCGACAATCCTCCGGATTTGGAACTTAAGGAGTTGCCGTCACATCTCGAGTACGTGTTCCTTGACAACAACAAAAAGTCGCCCGTCATTATTGCGAAGGATTTGAAAGATGAAGAGAAGACTCGCCTCATCGCTGTGTTGAAAGATCATAAGAAGGCTATTGCTTGGAAGATTTCCGATATTCGTGGAATTGATCCTCACTTCTGCACACACAAAATTCTCATGGAGGACGACTTTAAGCCCACAATTCAAAGCCAACGAAGGGTGAATCCAAAAATACATGAAGTCATCAAAACAGAGGTTCTCAAACTTCTTGATGCGGGTATGATTTACCCTATTTCGGATTCACCATGGGTTAGTCCAATTCATTGTGTGCCCAAGAAGGGCGGAATAACCGTTGTTCCCAATGAACACAACGAGTTAATTCCAACTCGTCTCGTTACTGGGTGGAGAGTTTGTATAGACTACCGCAAACTCAATGATGCCACAAGAAAGGATCATTTCCCTCTACCTTTTATGGACCAAATGCTTGAACGTCTAGCTGGTAATGAATATTACTGCTTTCTTGATGGTTTCTCGGGTTATTTTCAAATACCCATCGATCCCCAAGATCAAGAGAAGACTACATTCACTTGTCCCTATGGCACTTTCGCTTACAAAAGAATGCCTTTTCGCTTATGTAATGCGCCAGGGACTTTCCAAAGGTGTATGTTAGCTATCTTCCATGACATGGTTGAACAAACCATGGAAGTCTTCATGGATGATTTCTCGGTCTTCGGGGATTCTTTCTCTTCTTGCCTTGCCAATTTGGAACGTATGCTAAAGAGGTGCGAAGACACTCGTCTGGTTCTAAATTGGGAAAAATGCCATTTCATGGTAAAAGAAGGCGTCGTGCTTGGACATAAGATCTCGAAAGCCGGTCTTGAAGTAGACCGTGCTAAAGTCGATGTTATCGCTAAGTTGCCTCCACCTTCAACTGTGAAGGGTGTGAGAAGTTTCTTGGGTCATGCGGGCTTCTATCGTCGATTCATCAAAGATTTTTCTCAAATCGCTCGCCCGATGACCCACCTCTTGGAAAAAGATACTCCTTTTATCTTTTCCAAAGAGTGCCTTGAAGCCTTCAACTCGCTTAAGGATAAGCTAACTAAGGCACCAGTCTTAGTTACCCCTAATTGGGAGCTGCCTTTTGAGTTGATGTGCGATGCTAGTGATTTTGCTATTGGAGCGGTTCTTGGACAAAGAGTGAACAAACACTTCCAACCGATCCATTACGCTAGCAAGACAATGACAGGGGCACAATTGCATTATACGACAACCGAAAAAGAGCTTTTAGCTGTTGTCTATGCTTTTGAAAAGTTTCGCCCCTATCTTGTCCTTTCCACCACCATCGTGTATACTGATCATTCCGCGTTGAAGTACTTGTTGACAAAGCAAGATTCCAAACCAAGACTTCTTCGCTGGGTTTTGCTGCTCCAGGAATTTAAAATCGAAATTCGCGATAAAAAAGGAGCAGAAAACTTAGCCGCGGATCATCTCAGCAGACTTGAGGATCCTTACCAGGGGGATCAACCGAACAAAGAAATCAATGATTCTTTTCCCCTGGAGACCTTAATGTCTATAAACTCGAAGCCGAATGAAACCCCGTGGTTTGTGGACTTTGCAAACTACTTGGCGGGTGGAATTCTCAAGGAAGGGTTGACGTCTCAGCAAAAGAAGAAGTTCTTCACTGACATTAAGACTTACTTTTGGGACGACCCTTACCTATTCAAACAATGTGCCGACCTGATTATCCGTCGATGTGTTGATGGACCGGCAGCGTCTGAAATCCTTGATGCTTGCCACAAAGGACCCACCGGTGGTCACTTTGGTCCTAACTACACCGCAAAGAAAGTGTTTGATTCGGGATTTTATTGGCCCTCCATATATCGTGATGCTCACAATATGGTTAAGCGATGTGATGTTTGCCAAAAGCAAGGCAAAATCACACATAAAGACGAGATGCCTCAGAATTTCATTCAAGAGTGTGAAATTTTTGATGTTTGGGGTATCGACTTTATGGGGCCATTCCCTTCCTCTAAAGGAAACAAATACATCCTTGTAGCCGTTGACTACGTTTCAAAGTGGGTTGAAGCCAAAGCTTTACCTACTAATGACGCAAGGGTGGTTTGTAACTTTTTGAAAGCTTTATTCGCTAGATTCGGTGTGCCTCGCGCCATTATTAGTGATCGTGGGACTCATTTCTGCAATGACCAATTTGCTAGAGTCATGGCTAAGTACGGTGTAAATCATCGTCTTTCCACAGCCTACCACCCACAAACTAATGGCCAGGCTGAAATATCCAACCGAGGACTAAAGCGAATTTTGGAACGAACCGTGGGAGAGCATCGTGCCGCATGGGCTGATAAACTCGATGATGCTCTGTGGGCTTTCCGTACTGCTTACAAGACCCCGATCGGCTGTACGCCTTATCGTCTTGTGTACGGGAAAGCGTGCCACCTCCCCATTGAGTTGGAGCACAAGGCCTATTGGGCCTTGAAGTGGGCTAATTTTGATATCAACAAAGCCGGTGACCTACGCAAGATCCAACTCAATGAGCTGAATGAACTCCGTAATGAGGCTTATGAAAATTCTTTGATCTATAAGGAACGAACTAAGCTCATTCACGACTCCAAGATCAAAAACCGAGAGTTCCATGTTGGAGACAAAGTCTTACTTTTTAACTCTCGGTTGAAAATCTTTTCGGACAAGCTCAAATCTCGTTGGTCCGGCCCATTCACCATCGCCCAAATTTTTCCATATGGTACTCTCGAGCTCGCTCAACCTAATGGACCAAATTTTATGAATGGCCAACGAGTGAAGTTGTACTTTGGTGAGGACACCTCTCACGAGGTGATTCCATCCCTCACCACGTTCCCCATGAACTAATTTTGAGTCGAGTCAGGCTCGTGACTCGGTTATCAAAAACAAGCGCTCCTCGGGAGGCAGCCCGAGTATCTATCCCTTTAACCCCCTAAGTGTAGGGGAGGACCTATTTTGGTCGTTTGTGTTTGTGTGGTGATGTGCTTACAGGGATAACTGCAATCTTGGAAATCTTTGAAAGAACCGTGCTCCCGTGTTATCCGAAATCCGGTTCTTTCTCTCAACTATCGTGATTCAATTTTCTTCATACTCACATTTGAAATTGATCACTTTAGTCGTCTCTTCCTTAACTCGAGTTAACCAACGTGCACAATGTCATAAGTGTAGGGGAGACTTTTCCCACATGCTTAAACATTGAGGACAATGTTTATCTTAAGTGTAGGGGAGACTTCTATCGAAGTTTTAAGTGGACTTTTCCATGAAAATGCCTTCATTTAACCGGAAAATCCTATTTTTCAACATTTTTCAA
Source organism: Glebionis coronaria (assembly GCA_025667525.1). Classification (NCBI taxonomy): domain Eukaryota; kingdom Viridiplantae; phylum Streptophyta; class Magnoliopsida; order Asterales; family Asteraceae; genus Glebionis; species Glebionis coronaria. The sequence continues at coordinate 73,700,108 of CM046874.1, forward strand.
ATTTTTTTATTAACTTTGGCCATTTAGTCGTAATTTTTAAATTTTTATCGTTGCTTTCATATGTATATATCTCGCAATAAAGTCAAAAATATTAATAAAGTGTTGTAGCTAGTTTAGATATCTTTGACATATTAGGCCCGTTGCGTTTATTTTGACTCAACCCGAATAGACTTATCCAAGTTTATTCTAGCTAGTATCCTTAACCATGTAAACCTCACTTGGTTTATTAGGCTAAGTGTCCACGAGTCTCATTACTTGAGATTTTAAATTGTGGAGGACGAGAAATGATAGAGTCAATTATAAGTCGGTATTCTTGCGCAAGCTCACTTGGTGTAATTATTTGCCTATTCTCCCATCACTTGCTAATAATTTATCTGCAATAAGTAAGGTCGTACGATTTGAAAAGTTACTTAGCCTCTAGCCCAAGATCGTTTAAAAGTTGCTCGGTAATGACGAGAGTTCATAGCCAAGGCATAACTTATGAAGCGGGGCGCGAAGATTGGCGAGTCCGAAAAGGCCCTAACAAGGCATGAGGATTCAATTTTATTGCTGAAGATCCAAAGTGATGTGAAAAGCATTATTCCTAAAGTCAATATGAAGGATCAAGACTCACGACGAAAAGCAATCAACTCCCATAAAGATCATGGAGAAGTCTATCCGAAAAGACCCTAACAAGGTATGAGGATAAATAGATCCAAGTCCGAAAAGGAGGCGGATCGTTGTATCTCAAAATCCCAATTAGAGATTGAAGAAATAATCATGAAGTCGTGGTCAACAAAGTTGGAGTACCCCTCAAAAGTCTCCAAGTGAAGAAACTCTATTATGATGAGAAGACCATTATCTCAAGAACGTCTCTCGAAGATATGAAGTATGAAGTACATGCCAAATATCGGCCCGAGAAAGGTCTCAAATCGTGAACCAAGTTATGCCAAGATATGAACTTTTTGATATCCCGAGAAGCAGTTTTAAGAGATTTTGTCCTTTAGCTAACTATTGATCAAATCGTCCTACTTTGCTTTCAGCCTTAATAAACTATCGAAATAAGTCCAAAAATGCATCTTCATGATCATTCTAAGACAAAAATAAAATATAAGAGATACAACTAGGAATAAGGGAGTTTAAGCATTTAATTAAGCCATGTGTGTAAGTGTCTGATTTACTAACTTATAATAACAATGATCTCGTTTTCAAGCTTAGTTTGGGGAACGTGAAACTTGAGGGTGATAAATCTTCGCAACACCAAAGCCCTAATGTAAGTCCTTGATTTCTTTACAAGTTATTTCCATCCTTTTGTTTATTTTAGAGTTTTAAGTTCTCTTAGTATTTTAATTTTTTGTTTAGTAGTAATTTAAATAAGGCCAAGGTTGATTAATTATGAGAAAAGTGTAAAATTGCTTTATCACTAAGCATTGCATGAGGGCATGGCAATGGTTAAGTGTAGGGGATTTGATAGGTGTGTAAACACCCATCCTTTTACCACTTAATTTTGGCTAAAACAAGACCAAAACACGTATTTAATATCATTTGTTTGGAATTATGCGTGGTTTTTGTGTTTATTGTGTTTTCAGAGCTAACCGGATAAATATTAAAGAAAACATGGGATTGCACGGGATTTATCAAGGAAAAAGACTCAAGATAAAGTCTATTGTCCAAGAGATGCAAAAGATTTGAAGTCACTGGGCCTATTCGAAGATTTATTGAAGAAAAGGACTAAAGACGGAAGATTTTCATAAGTCGAAGAAACTCGAGTCTATTTAACGAAGAAATTAAAAGACGAGTTGGATTTAATCGACGACAAATCCCGAATCAGAATCGAAAACGTCAACTTTTCTGAAAAGACGAGAAGACAAGAAGAAAGGGAGAAAGCCCACTCACCAACCAACCACTAGGAGTATAAATAGATACTCCCTTCACATTTTAGGGAGTTAGTTCATTTTTTTCTTTTTCCAGGCCTTTGTTCGTTCCATCACCAACACCATTAGGGTGTTTGGTGATTTTCATCTTTTTCTTTCAATCTTGTAATCCTTAATCAATAACCTTGTTACTTTTACATTAATCAATCTATTCCATCTTGTCATTCATCTTGTTCATCTCCATTTTTATTGCAAGTTCTTAAGTTTTTATTTGATTCTAGTTTGATTCTAAAAAGTTGTTGATTTAGTGTTTTTATTGTTGGGATTTATTACTTATGGTATTTAAATGGTTTGTGTTTAATTTGGTAAAACCTTTTTGAGTATTCAAGTCGATTTGGATTTAATTTCGTGTCCCTGTTTTACTGCTACTGTTCTGTTCTTCGCTTCCCAGTACTTTCCGAACAGACCTTTTATTCCGAATAGGCGAATTCACTTTTCCCTTACTCGGAATATTTTGGATATTCCGAATAGGGGGTTTTACTTTTCTTTTACTCGGAATATTTGCAATATTCCGCATAGCCAGCTTCTTCGTTTCCTTATTCGGAACATTTTAAATATTCCGAATAGGAAATATTTTCCGCATAGACTTTTTGTTCCGAATAGCCATGTTTTCCGAATAGGATCCTTTTTCCGCATAGAACAATTTTTCCGAATGGTGTTGTTTTTCCGCATAGGCATAATTTTCCGCACAGCTAATTTATTCCGCATAAGCCATCTTTCCGCATAGAGATTTATATTTCGCATAGGGCCACTTTTTCCGCATAGGGATTTATTCCGCATAAGACATCTTTCCGCATAGGGTATTTTCCTGTTTTAATTCAAGTGTAGCTTTTTATTTGTTGCTTGTTTTAAGTTTATATAGCATTATCATTTTATTCCTTTCCCTTTTTAATAGAATAGAAGACCAAACTCCTTTTTGTCACCAAGAACAAATCATTCCACTTTTAACTGAGATCAATTCGAGAGGATTCCGAGAAATTATTTTGAACCCATTGCAAAACTGTTATCAATTGTCTTTTAACCCCTTTTCATAGTCAATGAGCATTGCATGCAAATCATTAACTGTCTTCCCCGTGCAATGCATATTATAGTTTCGAACAAAATCATTGAAGTCCTTGTTAAGGGACCTATTGATCAAGTTGATAGCCATATTATGATCATAGGGTTGTCCTAGTGAAATGAGTTGTTCCATATAACCCCTCATCTCCATATAATGGGCACTTACAAACTTTTCAGGAGCTTGCTTGCAGCTATGTAAAGCATCTACTAAATCGTAGATCTCCATAGCTTGCGGCTTCTCGAACATAGCCTTGAGCTCATCAAGCATTCGCTTTGGTGGAAATAACTCATACTTCTGTTGAAGTGGAGGAGCCAATTTTCCAAGCATTAAGCAATCCACCTCAGAGTGCTTTTTAACATTAGCAGCGTGTTCAAGCCTTTGCGCATCAGATACTCCTTCAGCAAGATCCTCCGGATAGGGAGTAGTCAAGATATCAATAGTACCCGCTGCTCACAAGACAATTCTTAGTGAGCGGTACCAATCATTGAAGTTTGGGCCAGTAAGTTCGGGATGTTCAAAGAATGCCTTGAACGCATAACTTAGAGTGTTATTGGCGGGTTGATCCATTTCTACATAAATAAGTTCAAATATTAGTATTTTCAATAACGAAATACTTTCAAGAAAATAAAATTACCCTGTTATAATAACCATATTATTTTCCTTGAATCCTAGAACTATATTGACATAGATCCATTATATCAGTTGATCTGCTAGTAATGAATGTACTCAACATAGCGACTTGTCGAACAATTCAATTGACAAACAATTTTCAATTTCTATATTTTTAAGGGATTTCCGTTGCCAAAAAACGTTTTGCATTGTAAAACATGTTTCATTCCTTCTGAATGCCTTAAGTTTCTAGATCTCACTGAGTAACTTAATTAAGTCGTCTAATCTGAGTAACGTAAAACCATCATACGAATTCTCATTCTATGAAATTTTTCTCTCCATTACAACATCACCTAAAAATCTCATTTGATGACGTAGTAATTTCAAGTGTTCGTCAATTAGGAGCATTCGACTTAAATTTTAAGGGTATAAATTTTGATGTCAAAATCAATGTATGGAGAAGCATGCATACAACTCCATAGCATAAGTTTAATAAAACATTTAGTAAACTTTTTCACGAGACTAAATTTCTACATAAATTATGTTGAGGTATTGGTTAAACCATTAAAGAATTTACCCATAACTATTCACAGCGTACTTTTACTAGAACTCGGCTAGCACAAAGCAATACCCTTATTCATTGTGTTTCGGATGTGAATTTGTGGTAACTCACCCTTAAGGTACAATCCAATTAATAATCGTAGGTAATTTCAATTTGACGCACAGGCGAGCCGAGAATTTGGTCAGCGACTAATGGCATAACACCTCCTTCCTTAATCGGGTACATGACCAGCGGTGCGTTAAACCCACTTTATAGTTTGTCAAAAGGAGTAGGCCGTTAGATTATTATTGCAATTTACCAAACGTAATCCTATGTAATTTAAATCTCTAACAAATCATTATTTTTAATATGATTTAGTCCATATTATTTCTTTTCTAAAAAAAACTTTGTTTACAACAATTCAACAATTTTTAATATAAACAAGTAAAAAAAACTAAATCATAAAGACATAATAACAATGGGAAAATCACTTAAAAATGTAGTAAACTAACCACTTTTTATGGTTGTGTGTACTAAACTATTTTTTTCTCATTGTGTGTATTAAACTTTTTAATTTCGATCATTGTGTGTATTTTGAGACGATTTTGTCTAGTAAAATGACCATTTTACCCTTCAAATTTTGAAAAAAATAGGGGTAAAATAGTCACAAAATACACGCAATGACATGAATTTGAAAGTTTAATACACACAATGAGAAAAAAATAGTTTACTACACACAACCATAAAAAGTGGTAAGTTTACTACATTTTTGAGTGATTTTTCCAATAACAATTTATATGTGCAATAAATAAATCAAATAACCACATGCATACGATTTATTCAATAATCGTCAAATTTAGGTTTTTATATTTATATAAAAGTCTTCCCTAATTCAAGATTTATTGAATTAAATAATCACGTAGCACATAAAATCATATAACCATATAATTTTACGATCCATGAAAACATGCACGTTATAATGGATTCCCCCACAAAACTTAACAATTAAATCTCAACGGATCGTAACCATACATGACATAACAATTAATCATGCAATTTAATCTAGAATTATCCCACATGTAATTTAGGGTTTCAAAACAATTCTTTTTTTTTATAAAAATTCGGCCAAAACCCTAATTTTAAGAAAACCTAAAAAACATGTAGTTTTAACTCAAAACAATTATTATTTAAAAAACTTTAGATTTTCGATAATTATAACATGTTAAACCTGGCTCTCGATGCCACTGAAGGTTTATAAAGTTCATAACAATTATACAAAACCCTAAACGAGATCAAAGCACACATAATGAAAGCGATTTAACAAGATCATAATAATAACACAATTATAATTAATCGAATTAGGGTTACAGACCTTTACGCTAAAGCAAATCCACAAGATGAAGAACGAATCACCAATTCGGGTATATACCGTATATCACCAAGATATAGTCTAAAGTAAGACTATATTACGATCTTGTACACACGTAATACAACGAGCTAACCGTGATTCTAGCACGTATAAACCGAGCTATAGCGATAGTATAAAATCTACCCAACAACCCTAGAGAGGAGCTAGGACTAGATTTAAACTAAAACCGAGCACCAAGAAAAACCACACCAAACCTCTTTGTGGGTTGGTGTTGCGATCGGCCAAGAGAAAGAAAGAGAGGAGAGATTCAAGTGTTGTGGAATTATGAGGGGTGAGGGGATGTATTTATAGGCCTAGAAGTCTTGTATCCCAAACAAATATAAGGCAAGTTTTTGCCTTCCTCTTGTGTGCCCTAACCGACCATCGAACACCCCTTCATGGGGTGTTCTGGAACCTTCCATCTTTCTTTATTTTTAATACTCTTTCTATATATTATTTACCACTCGTTAATACTTAACTCTTAATTAATTAACGATCGTTAAAGTTATATAACTCGATTTAATATAATAAATATATTTATTAAATAAATTAACTCTTTACGTATTGAGTGCAATCCTGTAATCTCGAGTTCGATCCTATCACACGACTATTAAATATAAGTCCATAAGCTTTCACTGTATGTACTGTAGGAAAAATTTTGGATTGTTTTGGGTGAGAAATGGTTCAATTATTCAAGGATTATGAAAATTTTGGTTACAAAACAAGATTGTAAGTCCCCGGCAGCGGCGCCAAAAACTTGATGACCATTCGCAAGTCTTAAATTTATAACAAGGTTTAGAAAAACAAGGGATTAGAATACACACGGGCAAGTATACCCTTTCGTTTGTAATATAGCTTTGTAGTGGTAAGCTAGGATCGTTCGCTAGGACTTAGTTTCGTTTTGGTAATCAGTATAATAATTGAAGAAAGAAATGGTGGAATAAGTAACAATAATAACAAGTATGACTAATATGGGATAGTTCGTATAAGTTCGTGATGATGATACTAATGATCGAGATATGTTTATGTAGGTAAAGAGTGACAATCATTTTTCGTCAAAATGGCATTTACACAATTCACTTTGGTGTGATTCAAGACTTATGTTTGATTAAGCGACTAAGCTTAGAACAAGTTTCCAACGTGTTCAATATTTTATCAAAGTTTCTAAGCGGATCTCTCCAACCAAAGATTCAAATTCATAGACAAGTTCTTAATAATTTATTATAACAACTGTAGTCTCTCGACGTCAAATTATCGTAACAAATCAACTTAAGATAAAATATGGCGATAGAACTAGGTGGAAAAATAGTTCTACAACATAGGCTTGAAATCATTTATAAAGGATCATATCATAACATCATCACTAGTTATAGTCACATACCCATATAGTCACAAATAGCTTAGCCTAACATAGTAATCAAAGTAACAAATGGAAAAGAGTAAGAGAACATCATACTTAGATTGATCGAATGAACGAGTACACAAGTGTCACGATTGTATCGTCTTTCCAAAAATCAATGAGTGGAATACTCTCGTTACAAGTATTTACCAAAAGTGTATAATACTGAAAATATGACTAGAAAGCTAAGGATACTTGGATTGTAGAGTATTTGTTTTTAGATGTGTGTGTAAAATGAGTAGAATTGGTCCCTATTTATAGTGCTGGCTAAGGTAAAATGTGCGCCGCACTTCTCCAAAAGTGCGTCGCACTTTGGACGTGGGAAATGTGTGCCGCACTTTTGAGATTGTGCGCCACACTTTTGAGATTGTGCGCCGCACTTTCGTGCGTTCCAGAATCTTCTCATAGTAGTTTTATTTATTTGCACTTTAAGGACTCTTATTTATGTTTCTTCACTTTGCTTCTTCAAACTTTATACATGCATGTAAAACACAATATATTAAGTATCGAAAGCTCTTATTTATAATACAAAGTGGCATTGTAATAACGGGTTGAATATGTATATTTAGGTCGTTATCATGTCTTAAAGCCGCACGATTATCTTAACCAACTCGACCATCCACGCCAAATGAATCACATACCTAAACAACACACCATATCGCAAAATAAAAAACACATAAAACACCATTACAATCAGAATATGTATTATTTATATATCGGTTCTCACATGACACAACGATATTTTCACTTTGTGTTACCTCTGTTTTCTACAATACAAAACCAACACATCAATTTCTTCCATATGACACAACGATATTTTTACTTTGTGTTACCTCAATACAAAACCAACACATTAATTTCTTCCATCCTCTTTACTCCAACATTAGTACGCGCAACTCACATGTATTGGATAGCCTAAATACAAAAGAGAACAACCTTGATAACAATCGGACCAACATTGTAAAACCCGCATGCTTTTACGATGAATAGTACCCTTACGATAGTACGTATACGATTATAACTTTCCTTTTATAACATGTTTACGTTTCACGAACAAGAATTACAAGTATTACGTACGTGTTATAACACGATAAGTATTTATTACGTATTAACACATGATAATTATTTCAATAATAATTATAATCACGAACATACGACATGAAATCATGAACGTAAATTAATCACGAGCTAATATTACGTATGTTTGTATATTTATTACGATCACGAATAAATATATATTAAGTCACGGTCGATAACTAATTAAATCACGTAAATTACGAACACGAGAACACACTTATATTTAGTCACGAGAAAAGTACGGGTTACCCTTGTGGGCCCCCTTACCCGCGGACACAACAAGAAACATGGGCCAAGCCCATGCAAAATTTACTAAACTAGGAAAAAGGGAAAAAACATGTTTCATAATTCAAGAAATTAGAAATCAAGAAAAACCCTAAATCCCTTTTCTTCTCCTTACTTTGGCTGCCGGGTTCTACACACACTAAAGGGGTGTTTGATTAATTTTTGGTGTTCGTTTATTGCAAGGATTGTTAGTGTGTTCAAGACATGTTAATTATCATGGTGGGTAAACTATTAAGGGTGGTTGTTCTGGTTTTGTCGTAGCCGAGACTCAACCGAGCCAGCAGGACTGCGTTTGGCTTGGCAGTGGCGACCACAGGCCGTCTAGCCGCCGGCTGGAAACGTCAGCCACAGACCGTCCTGGCCGCCGGCTAAAAATGGCAGTCGTAGGCCGTCTGGGCCGCCGGCTAGAGACCACGCCCGTCGGCTGTGGTGAGGGTTTAAAGGGATTGTTTGGTTCGGCCTAATTAAAACACGGGTTCGATTCATGTGTTGTTTTACAAGGTTAAATATTTTTACAAGTTATATTTTTCAAGACCTAAATTAATTAATTAAAAACATGAACATGATTAATTTAATTTACATGACTTAGGTTATTAATTTTATTATTAATGCATGAATTTTAACCTAAGTATTTATCATTTAATTAGACTATATAATTAATTAATTATTAAAATCATGACTTATAATTAATTAATTTACATGACTTAGGTTATATTATTAATAGATAATAATACTTGTTTAGCCTAAGTATTTTACCTTTATTTAATTAAACCATGTTATATTTAATTAAATACTTTAACCTATAGTTTATTTAATTCACATGAAATAATTAATAAACTATATTATTTAATTACATGACTTAGAATATTGATCAGTAAACTCTTAAGCTTAGATAATTAGCTTAATTATCCAGCTTATATCAAATTATGGAAACTTTCTATTTTTAGAAACTTATTTAATTAAGGCATCTAATCTATTTATGGAAACTTTCTATTTTTAGAAACTTATCTATTTTAAGCAGTAAATCTATTTTTGGAAACTTTCTATTTTTGGAAACTTTCTATTTTTGGTAACTCTCTATTTTTGGAAACTTTCTATTTTAGGAAACCAGCTATTTTTAGAAAGTTACTTAGTATTACACAACAAGTATAATAATACATGAGATACAAGTAATACTTAATCAGAATAGACAGAATATATGATAAACACAGTATTAAGCTTAAATCAGTAAAACATGACATGAACATACAAAACAAGCTAAGTCATGATATAAAACCAGTACGTACTCAGTAAACAGATACTTATACACATATGTATTTATGTAGCATTAGTGATACCGAAGTAGGACTCTCTTCCGTTCGTCTTCTTCGTTCACTAGACACAAGGTACGGATTCTCCGTCCTTTCAGTATGGACATTCTTCCTTATTAGGATTCCTCGTATGCAGCCAACTGTTTTCCCCAGTATATGTTTTATATGTTTTTGAATTGCTTATGTTTAAGTTATAATACCTAAAGCCATATACATGCATGACCAGTTTCACCTAGATATGGAGGTACCATAACCATAACACTGGAGGCACCAGTGTTATGACTTCACTAAGGCGGAGTGATAGCTCGTGGCGTCCCTTTCAGCTTTGGCCATATCTTATTATAAGGTGGGGCGTATGGGTGCATCCTAGTTTACATGTTTTCAGCAGATTACTCAGTGTGAATGTGGTGTGTGCCTTGCATCCTTCACAAGGAGCTGATCCCTCCTACCCAAAACCAGTATATTAAAATAGAGACAGCCCCTCTAAGTTGCATGACGAGGTCATCCCTCCAAGTATTCATGCACGTTGATATTTCATGACCTATATTGGCTAATGGTAAATATGTTAAACAGTTTTTACAAGATAAACATAAGGCTTTTCAAACTATAAAACCAGTTTTACTAAGATATAACCAGGTTATCCAGGACTTAGTCTTTTCCGCTGCTTCATGTTTATATGCTTATATTATTCATGCTATACATGTTCCCAAAACAGCAGGTACTCAGGGACGCTCGTAGACTTTAAGCGTACGTGCATATAGATTGGAAGATTCCTAGCCTTCTTTACTTTATGCATTTATTTATACTTTGATACTCTTTTTCATGGACATTGTTTAGTCCTTTCATTTACAGTACTTATGTTTGTGTGTGAAGAGTTCTACTTTTAGGATACCGATGTTTGATTCCGGTATTTCCTTTATGGTCATGTAATGTTTAGACATTTATTCTTGTATGCTTTGATGACACACCATAATCACGCGTGACATTCCATTTATCAAAATGGGGTGTTACAATTATGGTATCAGAGCCAAGGATTCGACATGTAGGCTCTCAAAACATGACCTGTGAGTAGTGGGTAGTCACTATGGTCTTCCTAGAACTGACAGTTGGTTTTCATGCATTCATCATTTTCATGCATACATATATATGTCATTGTCGCAGGTTTATGACTAAGTAATGGTTGGTACAGGACTGGCCCTATTTAGTCGCATGTGTTTTATCGAAACTTTTAAATTTGGGACCGACCCATAGGCGTCCCCTCGCCATGTCTTTTGTTTTGGGTGAACTGACCATAGGCGTTCACTCTCGCGCATACAAAAGTTTTCATAAAACTGCATCATGCATTCATGTACTAGTTTTCCTGCATAAAATTTTTCTCATGATTTATCGGTATAATTTTTTTTCCATGTATATAGTTTATGTTTTAATCAGTTTAATCATGTATTTTATGTTATACTGTCAGATGGTTCTCACACGCGAGCAGGAACAACTCAATGCAGCAATCTAAGCTGCAATGCAAGCTATGCTTCCTCAGCTGAGGAACGAAATCAGGGCTAAGGTTCAGGCTGCCAACAATCAGCAGCATCACCCAGTACCTCCTCCTCCTCCTCTAGAAACATTGGCCACATGGCTGGAGAGATTCAATAAGCTCCGTCCTCGAGATTTCGAGAAAACAGATAGCCCCAGTGAAGCTGAAAGCTGGTTGGCTCACATTGAGAAGATCTTCGATGCTATGGGCTGTGACCCCGTTTTCAAGTCGAGGTTGGCATGCTACCGGTTCGAAGGTGATGTGTTAGCATGGTGGATAGCACTGAAGCAGTCTGAGGGAGGTGATGATTGGGTGGCTGGTTTGACATGGGTTCAGTTCAGGGATAGGGTGATGGAGCAGTTCTTTCCCAAGGATGAGCAAGACAAGCTGAAGAGAGAGTACCATGGGATCCGACAGAGAGCTGGGGAGAATAGCAACGAGTTCATGCAACGCTTTGTTCGCTTGGCTGGTTTCCTTGGTGCAGCAGCAGGTACTCCTGAAGAGCAAGCACACCAATTCAGGTGGGCTCTTCATACATCGGTCGCAAACAACTTGGTGTGTGCTACGTTTAACACGGTAGCACAAGTGGCCGATGCAGCACGTAACCTGGAGATGCTGCAGGAGAGAGATGAGTTCGGGGAAGCAGAGAGACCCGATAAGAGGTAAACATTCGTATTCAAGCGGTGAGCAATCCGTATTCTTTCAATATATGTCAATATTTCATCTCTTTAAATTGTATCTTCCAGGCAGAAGATTGGGGACCGGTCTCAGCCGCTACTCAGCAACAGCCTAATCAGCCCAAGGGAAACGGTCAGACTCACGACCGTTCTGCTACGGATAAGCGTGGTGGTAATGATAATTACCGTAACAACGCTAGACACTCCAACGGCAGCAGGTCCTTATACTTATGCATTTTCTTATGATTACATGTTATGATTCTTAATGCTGACACATTAGCAAATCTTCTACCAGGAATCATGGTAACGGTAGGGACCAGAACCATAGAGGTTCACAGCATAACCGTCCAACTATCCCTGGTATTAAATCTTACGATTATCCGCATTGTCCTTGTACCCTATTTTCATGTCTCATGTATAGTGTTTTTATCAGGTTCTCAGCCAGTCAGGACACCTGCTGGAGGATATACTCATCCTCTTTGCTCTACTTGCCACCGTAGGCACCCAGGGCCATGTCGCCGCGACAGTGATGCATGCTTCAAGTGTGGTCTTCCTGGCCATCGCATGAAGGATTGTCGCAAGGGCGAGATGGAGGGTACATCGGGACATGCTGATACTAAGCCGCCTCCTACTACTGGGTGCGTTTACACGACATCTCGCGATCAGGCCAACAAGTCTACAGGTACCATCACTAGAATCTTGTATATGTATGGTCAAGCTGCATGTGTTCTGTTTGATAAAGGTGCTACTCACTCGGTCATTTCTACTGCTTATGCCAAGAATGTTAGGATACTCCCCATGCCACTAGAGAATATACTGAGTATTTCCACGCCTTTGAGAGACTCTGTACAAATAACCCATGTGTACAAGAGTCTTCCCCTAGAGTTTGACGACAAGGTTCGTCCGGTTGACGCACTTCCGCTGGACATGATTGATTTCGACATGATTTTGGGCATGGATTGGCTATCCAAGCATCATGCTACCATAGACTGCCATTCATATCGAGTCATCTTCGGTGATGTTAACGCACCAGAGTACATTCACAACGGGTTTGTACCCGGCAGGTCTGTACAAATCATATCAACCCTGCAAGCACGTGCACTACTTTCACATGGTTGCGAGGGTTATCTAGCTACTATTCATGACATGGATGCTGAATCCCCATCAATTCAGGATCAGCCGATAGTATCAGAATTTCCAGATGTGTTTCCAGAAGAACTTCCGGGCATACCACCTGCACGTGAAGTAGAATTTAATATCGAGCTCCTCCCAGGAGCTGAGCCGATTTCCAAGGCTCCTTATCGCATGGCTCCCATAGAGTTGAAGTAGTTGAAGGATCAATTGCAAGAACTTCTGGAACGAGGCTTTATTCGACCGAGCGCATCTCCATGGGGCGCACCGGTCTTATTTGTTAAGAAGAAGGACTGCAGTATGCGTCTTTGCATAGACTATCGCGAGCTCAACAAGATTACCATTAGGAATAGGTATCCACTACCACGTATAGATGATCTGTTTGACCAACTCCAAGGGGCCAAACATTTCTCCAAGATTGATCTAAGGTCGGGCTATCATCAGCTACGGGTTAAGGAGCAGGACATCACCAAGACTGCTTTCCGTACACGCTATGGCCACTATGAATTCGTCATTGTCTTCATCGATGACATCCTGATTTTCTCTAAGTCCAAGGAGGAACACGAAGACCATCTTCGTACAGTACTACGGATTATTCGCCAGAAGCAGTTGTATGCTAAATTCTCCAAGTGTGAATTCTGGTTAGACAAGGTGGCATTCTTAGGTCACATTGTATCAGCAGTAGGAATCACGATGGATCCAGCGAAGGTTGAGGCTATTACCAAATGGCCAAGGCCGACATCAGCGACTGAAGTCCGCAGCTTCTTAGGCTTAGCTGGTTATTACCGTAGGTTCGTGGAGAACTTTTCCCGCCTAGCACTACCATTGACCAAACTGATGCGGAATGGGAGAAATTCGTCAGGACTGAAGAACGAGAGAAGAGCTTTGAAGACCTGAAGCAGAAGTTAGTATCTGCACCTATTCTTACTCTCCCATCTGGTACGGGTGGATTTCAAATCTACAGTGATGCATCGGGGAAGGGACTTGGTTGTGTTATCATGCAACATGGGAAAGTGATCGCGTACGCTTCACGACATCTTAAGCCTTATGAGGAAAATTACCCTACGCATGACTTGGAACTTGCAGCAGTCGTGTTTGCATTGAAGATATGGAGGCACTACTTATATGGAGAATCATATGACATTTTCACGGACCACAAGAGCTTGAAGTATATCTTCACTCAGCGTGAATTGAACATGAAACAGAGGAGATGGTTAGAGCTGTTGAAGGATTATGACATTAATCTGCAGTATCATCCCGGCAAGGCGAATGTAGTGGAAGATGCACTGAGCAGAAAGTCCGGAATGATCAACGGCATTGAGATTGAGGAGGAAATCATAAGAGACTTGGAGCGACTAGACATAGAGATCATGGTACGTGGACAACACAGTTACTGGGCTAATCTTAGAGTAGAACCCGAGTTACTCTCTAAGATCAAGGAAGCTCAGAAAGATGATAGAGAAATCTGGGCGATAATTTAGAATTTGGAGAAGCAGACAGAATTTCGAGTAGATGCAGATGGTATCTTATGGCAGGGCACGAGACTTTGTGTTCCTGATGATCAAGAACTCCGGCAAGCCTTGTTAGATGAGGCTCATAGCTCCCCATTTTCTATACATCCTAGTTCGACCAAGATGTACCATGACATCAAGCAGTACTTTTGGTGGAGTGGTATGAAACAGGATGTTGCTACTTACGTCTCCAAATGTCTTACCTGCCAGCAGGTCAAGATCGAGCATCAGCGATCTGGCGGTCTTTTTCAACCGTTAGATATTTTAGAGTGGAAGTGGGACAAAATCACCATGGATTTTGTTACTGGTATTCCGCCAACTAAGAGGAAGCACGATGAAATTTGGGTTATCATTGATCGACTTACCAAATCAGCTCATTTCTTACCGATCCGCAAGGAAGATCCGGTCAGTAAACTCGCCGATGCCTATAGAAGGGAGATCATGAGACTTCACGGTGCTCCATCCAGCATCGTCTCAGACAGAGATCCCCGATTCACTTCACGATTCTGGAGAAGTCTGTAGAAAGCTTGGGGTACACAACTTAAGCTTAGCACGGCTTTTCATCCTCAAACAGACGGGCAGTCAGAGCGAACGATTCAGACATTAGAAGACATGTTGAGGTCATGTGCGTTGGAATGGACGGGTGATTGGGATGATTATATCTGCTTGGTGGAGTTTGCATACAACAACAGTTGGCACGCAAGTATCAAGTGTGATCCTTTCGAGATGTTGTATGGCAGAAAGTGTCGCGCCCCAATCTGCTGGGATCAGGTTGGTGAGCGAACACTTGAAGGACCAGAAATCATAGAGTTGACTAATGAGAAGGTCACAGTAGCTAAGCAGAAACTGCAAGAAGCACGGTCACGTCAGAAGAGTTATGCAGACAAGCATCGTAGGGACTTACATTTTAACGTAGGAGATCACGTTTCCTTAAGGTTTCGCCGGCACGTGGTGTTAGACGTTTTGGAATCAAAGGGAAGCTCAGTCCTCGATTCATCGGACCGTTTGATATCATTGAACGAGTCGGTGAAGTATCTTACCGTTTAGCGTTACCTCCGCAGCTTTCTCATGTACACAATGTTTTCCATGTGTCCTTACTCAGAGGGTACCAGTATCATCCCCTTCACATGGTTCAGTATCCACTGGAACAGATTCGTGAAGATCTCACTTTCATAGAAGAACCCGAACGAGTTCTTGACAGACAAGAACGAGTCATGAGAATGAAGACGATTCCATTCGTCAAAATCCTTTGGAGGGATCATACCGAGCGGGAAGCCACTTGGGAAACAGAGGAGTCTATCCGGGCTTCTTACCCTCATTTCATATTTTGAATTCGGGTATGTTCTTCTTTTCCAGTTTACTTTATCTATAATTCGGGGACGAATTATTCTTTTTAGGGGGGAAGAGTTGTAAAACCCGCATGCTTTTACCATGAATAGTACCCTTACGATAGTACGTACATGATTAGAACTTTCCTTTTATAACATGTTTACGTTTCACGAACAAGAATTACAAGTATTACGTACGTGTTATAACACGATAAGTATTTATTACGTATTGACACATGATAATTATTTCAATAATAATTAGAATCACGAACATACGAACATGAAATCATGAACGTAAATTAATCACGAGCTAATATTACGTATGTTTGTATATTTATTACGATCACGAATAAATATATATTAAGTCACGATCGATAACTAATTAAATCACGTAAATTAGGAACACGAGAACACACTTATATTTAGTCACGAGAAAAGTAAGGTTACCCTTGTGGGCCCCCTTACCCGCGGACACAACAAGAAACATGGGCCAAGCCCATACAAAATTTACTAAACTAGGAAAAAGGGAAAAAAACATGTTTCATAATTCAAGAAATTAGAAATCAAGAACAACCCTAAATCCCCTTTCTTCTCCTTCCTTTGGCCGCCGGGTTCTACACACACCAAAGGGGTGTTTGATTAATTTTTGGTGTTCGTTTATTGCAAGGATTGTTAGTGTGTTCATCATCTTTGATTCACGTGATCGGTATAAACCCTAACCTCTTTTCTTTTATGTTTTTGATTTATAAATCACATGAAATCATGAATGTTTTTAATAACAAATTAAAAACAGACATGTTAATTATCATGGTGGGTAAACTATTAAGGGTGGTTGTTCTGGTTTTGTCGTAACCGAGACTCAACCGAGCCAGCAGGACTGCATTTAGCTTGGCAGTGGCGACCACAGGCCGTCTGGCCGCCGGCTGGAAACGTCAGCCATATGCCGTCTAGGCCGCCGGCTGGAAACGTCAGCCACATGCCGTCCTGGCCGCCGGCTAAAAATGGCAGCCGTAGGCCGTCTGCGCCGCCGTCTAGAGACCATGGCCGTCGGCTGTGGTGAGGTTTTAAAGGGATTGTTTGGTTCGGCCTAATTAAAACACGGGTTCGGTTCATGGGTTGTTTTTACAAGGTTAAATATTTTTACAAGTTATATTTTTCAAGACCTAAATTAAGTTAATTAAAAACATAAACATGATTAATTTAATTTACATGACTTAGGTTATTAATTTTATTATTAATGCATGAATTTTCCAAAGTATTTATCATTTAATTAGACTATATAATTAATTAATTATTAAAATCATGACTTATAATTAATTAATTTACATGACTTAGGTTATATTATTAATAGATAATAATACTTGTTTAACCTAAGTATTTTACCTTTATTTAATTAAACCATGTTATATTTAATTAAATACTTTAACCTATAGTTTATTTAATTCACATGAAATAATTAATAAACTATACTATTTAATTACATGACTTAGAATATTGATTAGTAAACACTTAAGCTTATATAATTAGCTTAGTTATCCAACTTATATCTAATTATGGAAACTTTCTATTTTTAGAAACTTATTTAATTAAGGCAGCTAATCTATTTATGGAACCTTTCTATTTTTAGAAACTTATCTATTTTAATCAGCAAATTTATTTTTGGAAACTTTCTATTTTTAGAAACTTTCTATTTTTGGAAACTTTCGCTTTTTGGAAACTTTCTATTTTTGGTAACTTTCTATTTATAGAAACTTTCTATTTTAGGAAACCTGCTATTTTTAGAAAGTTACTTATTATTACACAACAAGTATAATAATACATGAGATACAAGTAATACTTAATCAGAATAGACAGAATATATGATAAACACAGTATTAAGCTTAAATCAGTAAAACATGACATGAACATATAAAACAAGCTAAGTCATGATATAAAACCAGTACGTACTCAGTAATCAGATACTTATACACGTATGTATTTATGTAGCATTAGTGATACCGAAGTAGGACTCTCTTCCGTTCGTCTTCTTCGTTCACTGGACACAAGGTACGGATTCTCCGTCCTTTCAGTATGGACATTCTTCCTTATTAGAATTCCCCGTATGCAGCCAACTGTTTTCCCCAGTATATGTTTTATATGTTTTTGAATTGCTTATGTTTAAGTTAGAATACCTAAAGCCATATACATGCATGACCAGTTTCACCTAGTTATAGAGGTACCATAATCATAACACTAGAGGCACCAGTGTTATGACTTCACCACGGCGGAGTGATAGCTCGTGGCGTCCCTTTCAGCTTTGGCCATATCTTATTATCAGGTGGGGCGTATGGGTGCATCCTAGTTTACATGTTTTCAGCAGATTACTCAGTGTGAATGTGGTGTGTGCTGAAATTAAGATTTTACTAGTTGAAAAAGTTCGTTTTCTCGGTGTCTTAACGAATTGATTTCCGGTTCAAAGTGCGACTCAATTGTTTTTGGTTAAGAAAAAGGGAAGTTGATTATCTATAACTAATTAAAAAGTAAATGCGAAAAGTATTTAAAAAACAAACTAAAGACAAGTACAAATAATAAAACTAAAACAATGAGAATATTAAAAACTAAAAATTGAAACGATATTAAAACGAATATTAAAACAAATAATAAAACGAAATTTAAAGCGAAACAATTAATAAAAATAAAACTAAAGGACGAAATCAACTATCGACTCGAAAATAAAGTTTACTAAACGAAAAAGGAGAGAATAAAACTAAAATGGTACTTTAAAGCTAAACGAGGGAAAACCTAAAGCGGGTACTAAATAAAAGATAAAACTTGAACTTTACGAAAAAATATTAATACTAAAAAATCGACAAAAAATTCAACTAAAAATACGTAACTTTCAGAAATAAAATCAGAACAACTTTCAGATAAAACTAAACAATTACGGAACAATACTATTAAATAAACAAGCTAGCAGGCTAGCTGCTGGAAGCTAGCAAGCTAGCTGCTTAATTGGCGGCGAAAAAGAGTAAGCTAGCAAGCTAGCTGGTCACTTCCCTCGTACTTTACCATCGTACTCATGCTAAGCTAGCAGACTAGCTGGTCACTTCCATCGTACTTTACCATCGTACTCATGCATCGTACTCATGCATCGTACTCATGGATCGTAGCCAAGGATCGTACCAAAGATCGTAACAAGGATCGTAGCCAAGGATCACACCCACGGATCGCACCCACGATCGCAACAAGTGATCGTGGTGAGGATTATGGAGTGTGATCGTGGTGACGATCGTACTAAGTATCGCAGCAATGGATCGCAAGTAGAAACCCTTGGGGTTTATGCGATCACACTTACTGGATCGTACTGGTAAAACCCTTAAGCATTACGATGGCATACAATAAGCAAATAAGCAAATACCAAATAAGCACTTATCTAAAAACTTAACCAAATCAAATTTAAGAAAAAGCTAATAGACCAAAATTTAAAAACTTATAAAAATACTAAATAATAAAAAATATTTAAAAACAACTTTTTATAAAAATTAACTAGAAAGCACTTAATCAAAAATAAGAAAATTAACACAATAAGCACTAAAACACTTTAAGCTATAAAAATCAAACATTAAAAGATCAATAAGCATAAATTTGAAAACTTTAAAATTACGAAATAAGCAAACTTTAAAAAGACTAAACTTTTTAAGAAAACTAAAAAGCAAATAAGCTAAATACAAAATAAGCCAATAAGATTGTCAAACTTATAGCTTAATTCGTATAAAAGCTTAGATGAAACAAAAAGATGAACTTTTTAATCAAACATCAAAATCAACAAGACATGTATATAAAGAGATCGGATTTAAGATCATATACAAAAAACTAAGAAAGATAGAATAAGATTAAGATTAAAACAATAATTAAGCTATTTGAAAGTAAAGTTTTGATTACAAACAAGAAAGGAAGATAAAAGATTGAGATCCTAGTGAGAGAAACTGTCACTTTCTCTCTCTAGAATCACCTACCAAAATGAAAATGAAAACTACCCTAAACTAAAACTAACCAACCCTCCTAAATGAGTTTAGGAGGGTATTTATAGGAAATGGGGAGGTGCATGTGTTGCCTCCTCTTTCTTTCTTTCTTCACGTCTTCTCGTCTTTTAAGTTCTTCGACTTTATCGACTTTGTCTCGGGATTAATTAAACTCGTCTTATAATTTATTTATTTATTAGACTCGAGTTCTTCGGCTTTATTAAACTTCCGTCTTTTAGACTTGTGCTTCGATAAATCTTCATAATAGGCCTTGGACTTCCGCTCTTTTTGCATTCTTGATCTCTTGACTTCGTCTTTTTGTCGTTTTCTTCGATAAAAGCCCGTGAAAGCCCGTGTTTTCTTCCCTTTTCACATTTTGGTCCTAAATCACAACAAAAACACAAACCACGCATAATTCCGACATTTACGACATAAAATACACGTTTTGGCTTGGTTATTATTGTAATTAAGTGGTAAAAGGATGGGTGTTTTCACACCTATCATGTGCCTTGCATCCTTCACAAGGAGCTGATCCCTCCTACCCAAAACCAGTATATTAAATTAGAGGCAGCCCCTCTAAGTTGCATGACGAGGTCACCCCTCCATGTATTCATGCACGTTGATATTTCATGACCTATATTGGCTAATGGTAAATGTGTTAAACAGTTTTTACAAGATAAACATAAGGCTTTTCAAACTATAAAACCAGTTTTACTAAGATATAACCAGGTTATTCAGGACTTAGTCTTTTCCGCTGCTTCATGTTTATATGCTTATATTATTCATGCTATACTTGTATATCCGTGCACTGAGCGTATTGCTCAGCCTTTTTTTTTCATGCTCCCAAAACGGCAGGTACTCAGGGACGCTCGTAGACTTTAAGCGTACGCGCATATGGATTGGAAGCTTCCTAGCCTTCTTTACTTTATGCATTTCTTTATACTTTGATACCCTTTTCCATGGACATTGTTTAGTCCTTTCATTTACAATACTTATGTTTGTGTGTGATGAGTTCTACTTTTGGGATACCGATGTTTGATTCCAGTATTTCTTTTATGGTCATGTAATGTTTAGACATTTATCCTTGTATGCTTTGATGACACGCCATAATCACGCGTGACATTCCATTTATCAAAATAGGGTGTTACAAAGATACTAAACGAAGAATCAGTATTGTAAAGTATCACCATTAAGAATAAACATGAACTCGTGTTGTTGCTAATCTGTGTCGCGCAGACCTCTGTGTGTGCCGCACAGAGTATTCCAATAACAACAACATCAACGACAAGCTGAAAACATGAAATTAGATATGAAAACGTATCCGTAACGAGCTTCAGGATTCTAAAGACATTCTAAAGACGATCAAATTTTTTTGAAACTCTAAAAATATAAGAACATATATAAGAAGACAATTATGTTTTTCCATAACCAAACAACATTTAAAACACTTACAATTTTACACAACTAAGAGCATCTCCAATGGTTAAAACCAAAAAATACTTTTCTCATTAATTACATTAAATTTTTTAATAAATGATTTCTAGTAAAAAACTATTGGGTAAACTACTCCAATGCAAACCTCTCCACAAAGCCTTTTTGAAAAAAAAAATACATTCAACAAGCAAAAAAATAAAGCATTAAATGCAAACCTTTTGCTGAAACCACTTTTAAAATTCAAAGTCTTTATGAAAAACTTTATAAAAAGCTATCATTTGCAATGGTAAAAAGTCTTCTAAAAGCTTTTCCAAATAGTATAAACCTTTTAGTAAACTCTTGCATTAGAGATGTTCTAATATCATTAGCAAACAAATAAATACAAAAAATATCCACATTAAGCGATATAATTTGTAATATCCCTAAACAACTAGTATTTTTATATGCTTCGTATAAATTGTCTCTATAACTGCTGATTTCATATGAAGTATAAAGTAGGTCTTATTTGACATACAATAGAAAACCCAACAAAAGCATTCAATGTAGGTAAGTCACAAATTTAAGTAAAAAACTTTAACCACAATCGAAAAGCTAAGCATTTTGAAAAACTGTAGACGTAGTAACCCTTACGAACCCAACGTATAAGAGATCAAGTTTAGGAGAACTAAAAAAGGTTAACAATGTAGTTCGTTAGTGGGCTTCCCAATCGCTAAAGTGAGTCCGGTGCAATCATAAATCAAGCTCAGACATCCTTTCGTTTCATGCTGCAAAACCACAAACCCGAAACATAGTTAGTGCCAAAGATAATACACAACATGTAATGTACAGAATTTTTTGCAACAAAATAACATTTATGAAATCATCCTCCACCGCCAAAGACTATACACAAGTTACCTGTTACAAGTTGTAACCAATGATGGATCTAACTAGAGATCAAGGTGGTTCTTTGATCTTGTCAAGTTGAAAAATACAAAGTCTTTAATCGGGTCAATTTTCATGTTAGATCAGGTCAACTTCAACAAAATACAATATTACAAAAGACGCTAAACAAGAATTTTATTATTATTTTCAACTTTAGTTCTTAAATAATGTTTACACTCTGTTCTTGACTTTTTTTTAATGAAGAAATTAAATTAATGTAAATTAATGTAAAGACGGGAGAAAGAATGGAAAGGTCATTGATACATTTTTCATGTTTTACAAATTATCCAAACTAATGTAACTAAAAGCAGGCTGTCAAATTTTGTACTTTTGTATGTTTAGAATTATTACATTATCTTTTAAAATCTTTTGCCGAATAAAAAATATTCACTAGACAGAGGGTCTTTTTGTCATTAAACTATTTTGATTTTTTGTCTTATTATATTTCATGAGGTTTCACCTCAAATATGGGATGTAAATGTGGGGGAAAAAATAAATAATGTTTATGACTTCTCTCTTTACTTTTTTTCTTTTTCATTCATGTAAAAAACTTAAGAACATGATACGTTTTTTGATCCCTCCTCTTACTTTCACTTTCTTTACTAATAAAGAATTAAGAACACAGTGTAAATATAACTCCTAAAAAGATTTATATATAAATTTTAAAATTTATTGTCTTTCAAAGTGCTTAAGAGTAGGAGGTATGATGAGCTGGTGGCTTCAAGCCATGACACTAACCCACAAAATCCACGCGTCAACGACATTAGATTTCGTGAAATACGACTACTAAATAACACCCACTGATGAGTTATGGCCCAATTTTTTTTCGTGCAGATCATACCGAATGTGATGTCATAACTTCTCGTGTCATATTGTAGTATTTTTGTTGTATGTGTGAATCATGCCACCATATTTTCTCATGTCAACGAAAAAGAAAAGTTTTGACGTCATATTTATACCATAAGAATTTTGTTAAAGTGATACCATTTTTCTTAATTTTGAAGGTGTGTTTGGTGAAGAGCTTTTAAGAACATTTATGAGTGGTGAAGGATGAGTATCGAGCGTTGTGAATTTTAATATTAATTTGATGAGCATTTAGAAGCAGTGTATATTTTATCAAACGACTCCTTTTCCAATGCTCCATGAAACATCATTTAGAATTTTTAAGCATTAAGGAGTTATTTTACACATTATAATTACTACTCATTCCCTTCACAAGCCAAAGACAAGATGAATTTATTGTCGTACCTCCAAAAGAAAGTTACTAAACACTCTTATAAAAAAATTACTTATAAACACATTTCATAACTACTTTCGACTATTATTGATCAATTACTACTATTTTTACCAAATCATACCCACAATCATACCCATAGAAGCATAGACCCGTCTCCGACTCTAAGTTTTAATGTCAACTAAAATAACATTAACCAATGTTTTACAAACTGATTTTTTAATTGTTCTAATCAAGCTACTTAATCACAATTCAACCGATTTAATTAACGATATAACCAAAATTTTCACTCAAAACCAAAGTACAATCAAACGACCAGATCAGATTCAATCGATCAAATCAAACCCGCTTTTAAAGTAGTCGCATTAAACCATCCTAGACTCAAAAGTAACGATTCATATAAGAAAATGATAGAGAGACTCTTAATTCATATACTTAAAAAAAGGCCTAATCATAAGATTAAGATAAATAACTGAATAAAAAACTTAGATGATGAAAAAAAAAATATATAATATCAAACCCCATATATTCCATTAATCACAAACCAATACGTAAATTTAAATTAATTTTTAAGTCTTTTTTTTATTTTCATATCAACAATCAAATAAATTAATTCTAAAGATCAATTTAATCAAAAACATTAAAAGAAAGTCCTATCTCTCAAAATAGACTTCATCTTCTTCTTCATGATATATATATATCCATTCCCAACGTAAGTCCCTTCCTCCCACCTTCATCACACTCATCTCCACTCTTCATTTATATAAAAAAAAGAAAAAACACACAAACACTAATAAAAACAAGAACAACAACGAGAAAAATAATCTCCGGTACGAGAGAGGGGGACCATCACCACCACCACCAGCGTGGATCCCCCAAATAATGCACCCTAAAATCCGCCTCCCCACCACTCCCTCACCATCACCACCTTCTTCACCACTCCGGTCTCCTCATCTCCGTCACATCCGTACCTCTAAATCATCAACCAATCTCCACCGTTCATTTCTTCATCGTTTCTCCTTCTTATTAGCTTCTCTGCTTCTCCGTCGTCAACGTTTCTTGCTGTTGGCTCCTTTTTTGTATTTAACTAGCATGATGTTTTATATACGAACTGATCAGTATGGTGGTGGAGGGGTGGATAATGGACCCAGAGGCGTTGGATCAGTTTATAGGAGTCCTCAGCTTTATCATAAGCTCAGGCGCGATATGGATGCTGATAATTCCTCTTCTGATGCGGTTAGTTCGATTTTAGCTGTGTATTCATTTATTTGTTTTCAAATTCAATATGCGAGCTGCGTAAGTACTAAATGTTCTGTTAAATACATTAAACTGATTGATCTTCCTATAATGTGTACTAACTGATCCTATTAAATGGCTGGTGCCCTGTCAGCAATATGAAGATTAGGCGGTTTGTCTATCACTCCATCTATTTAATATGAAAAAAAATTAGATTGATACATTGTTTCGGTTTATATGTGTGCTGATGAGCTTATTTGATTTTGGTTAATATTTTTATAAGTCCCAATTTGTTGGCTTATTTTAAGACTTATGGGCTTATATAAGTTTATCACATCTAATAAAATTATATAAAACCACGAGTCTCAAAATAAGCCGGAAAATTAAGGCTTATGAAATGTAAGCCGAAATCACATAAGCTCATAAGCCCCCATATAAGCCGAAACAAACACCCCCTTAGACACGTTTGAAGTACTTATACTTTAAATAGTGATTTATACAAACCACCACCACAACAACAACATACCCAGTCCCGCCTGAGCCTGAAAGTCAGGGGGACCTCCAGCCAGCGTGCGTGTGCATATAGATGTAGCTCAAGGAAAAAGAACGAGAGAAAGAGCATAAACAAGGGCAGGAAATTTAGTAATTTACGCAAACATAAGACAAAGAACAAGCATATAAGCAATAAACATCCTAAACACCAGGGCAAAAGAACATACAACACATAAGACAAGTAAGCGCTAGGATTTATAGATGATTTAATGTAGAAGTTATGCTAGTGAATGTAGTAGGCTGATACAGATTAAACAGTTTAATTTGTTTATTGTTTTGGAAATTGTGTCATAGTTGGACTAAATTTGGCTAGGATTAATACCTTATGCGTTGTGTTTTGAGGTGAATTTGTATATTGGGTCATAGGGTCTGTTACGCAGTGCGATTGTTTTAGTTGCTGCGAATTGGTGTGGCTATGAGGTTAAGCTGATACAGGAGTTAATGATGCAGTTGTTTGATCTAGGCAGGAGGATAGATGCATCACATTAGTTGGCCTCTATTGCTAAAAAATGACCGGTGGCATCTTTAGAAAAGTCGAAGGAACTTTACATTGCACCAAATTATAACTTCCATACCTTAAATTGAGGAAAAAAGAAGTAAAATTGGCCTTTGTATACCTTTTTGTGCCATTTTGCCCTATTCGTACTAATGATGATGTGAGTAGTATGTTACAACTATGAAATACGTGTAAAACATCTAAACCATACCAGTACCTATCTAACAGTATTACATTTGCTTCAGTTTCTAATAGTGATTATTTCTTCTTCAACGTTTATTCAAATCCTCCTGCTCATTCCCGCCTCCAAATTTCATTACCTTTTATCCGATCAAACTAATTAAGTTTTGCCTTTTGGATTTGTCAACAGTAAGATATTGGTACAAATGTGTTCCAATAGTTTAGGATTGCATTATGTGTGTTAAGTTTGTGGCATGTTATGACCTAACTCGTATGTATAATAGAGAGGATGATGGGACAGGACTCCCAATAAACGGACTAGGAGATAGAAAATGTTTAAGCATACTTAGTTTTTTCCATATTAAGACGAATAAGTCAAATTCAAATACTTCCTTAGTCAGCTGCTTGGCGAAAAATTTGGATTGAGATTTCTTACTTACAAGTGCTTTGATAGTTTTGCTGATAATTCTTCTGCTGATGCAGTTAGTTTGTCTCTTACTGTTTAACAAAGTATTGGATCAGTGATTGGAATGTGAATTATGGGAGTAATGAGACTAAGAAAAGTAAATACAGTTAGTATTTTGCTGTTTGCTCTAGTTTATAGCAGAATGAAGATGTTGCTCTAGTTTTGAAGTTGACCCACTGTAATTTTTTGATTACCCTTTCGCTATAACAGAATTAAGATATCGATCTAGTTTCGAATCTGAACTAAATTTAAGTTATTGAATGATTAAGGTATTTTTTTTTATTTTTTTTTTTAGAACGGCACGTCAATCTCACTGAAATCCGACCCCCGAGTTATACCATCCATAACGGGCAGGCCCCGGGACCCGAACTACTAGGGGAAACCCCTAGAACTCACGGCTTCGCACTAAGGAGGAAAATCATAGATTTTTGTCTCTTGCAAGACTTGAACCCATGACCAAACCCCCTCCCAAAGCTCCAAGAGGAACTCAGGTGGCCAACTGCTCTAAAGCAGTTGGTTATTGAATGATTAAGGTATACGTTTCAGGGTCATTGTAAATGTTGATAGGAAATTGTTAACTAACACTAGTATTCGTTTTACTTGATTTTTGTGATGATTTTGTATATTATATAAAACCTTGAAGGATTTTATGCAAAAAAATTACGCAAAGTTGAATTTCTGTATATAATAGCTACACATGACTTAGGGATTAGGCAACTAACTCCTAAACTTAATCGGTATGGCCCGGACGGCTGTCTACTCTATTAATATGTGGTCTAATACTCTAAATCTTTAGTTTCATTCTTAAGTAAGATGATTTAATTAGGCGGGGATTGGTGTAGTTATGAAGTTAGCAGAGTCATGTTTAAATCACTGGATGTAGACTTTTTTGTTGTTGATATAGGTCCTAGTCATGCTACTAAGCAGAAAGGCTATGTAATAGCACTGTGTTGAATGTATCGATGCACTTTGTAGATATAACATTGAAGATGAAAATAATGAAAGAGTAGCATAGGTTACGGCTTGACTATATAGCAATAATCAAAACCATACCTAAGTATGTACCTGTTGATCCAGTTTTTAATTTTATTGACATGTCATGTCTGTTAATATGTCATCAATAACCTTAGAAATATTTAGAAACAGTTTTATGGAAGCGCACTGTGCAGTACAGAAGCAAGTAGAGCAGACGAGTATGTCTGTGAAGATAACAAAGAGAAGAGTAGGGAAGTAAAATTGAGAATGTCTAAAATTTAACCTTTTAGAGAGTTCTAGCACATGTCTCTTAAGCTTATAGCCTTATGTATAAGAAGTTCTGCTGACATTGACCCTGCTTATGGTATTTCTTTGTTCATCAGCAAAAGCTGTGATTGTGGTTACTTCATTTTTCATCTGCTCTGTATTGCTGGTTTGTAACATTAAACTAAATGTAGATATCAACAGTATGGAAACGTGCCAAAGGTGCTGGTTGGAAGCCTTGTATAAGCAAGATTTCAGGAGGTATGAAAACTATACATCTATCTACCGGAAAGATTGTCTTGATGCTTTCTTGGCTTTCTGCAAAGAGTTGCTTCTTACTTTTTCTAGGTTTGCATGGGATCCTTTCGTCATATGAATTAATCCGTTATCTTCGGTTTAGGCTTACCAGAGTCCATTGGGTACATATACGTTGAGGCAAATGGTGGCTTAAATCAGCAGAGGACATCAGTAAACTCAAATCTCGCTATTCCTTTAACTTTATAAATTTGTCTAGCTTTGCATCCAATAATGTTGCTGTTGTGTTTTTTCTCTCTAGATCTGCAACGCAGTTGCTGTGGCAGGCTATCTTAATGCAACACTAGTCATTCCTAATTTTCATTTTCATAGCGTCTGGAGAGATCCTAGGTTCGTTAACTTCATATTCCTCAATGCTTGAAATCCAAATATTATACATGTACTGTATCATAGGACATGTTTAGTGACTTTAGTCATTTGACTTGTGAAATTTTGGTCCAAAGAAGCCCAAACTAACCAACATGCTTGGTCCATTGTGGCTGTGCTGTTATGTCTGTACCATAAGAAGCATTAGATGCAAAGTCTTGTTGAATTCTTTCTGAGGGGGGCATTTTGTTTATTTCCAGATTCCCACATTCTTAACTTTCTTCATCTTCATTGTTTTTCGTACTCCTGAACCATGTGCATTTCTACTGCAGCAAATTTAGTGACATATACGATGAAGATTTTTTTGTTAAAACCTTGGAAAATGAAGTACGAGTAGTCAATACTATACCTGGATATTTAATGGAACGGTTTGACCACAATATGTCAAATGTATACAACTTCAAAATAAAAGCATGGGCACCTATTCGGTACTACAAGGATACAGTTCTTCCTAGGCTACTTGAAGAAAAGTAAGTGTAACTTTATAGTCATTACTTGGTTTGTTATCTAATAATTATGGAAAGTTTTAATCTGTCTTCGTTATCTAGGGTCATAAGGATTTCTCCATTTGCGAATCGATTGTCATTTGATGCCCCTCCTGCGGTTCAACGACTTCGTTGCTTGACAAATTATGAAGCATTACGCTTTTCAAATCCTATACTGACTATGGGTGAAACATTAGTTGCTAGAATGAAAGCTCGTAGTGTGAATAATGGTGGCAAGTACATTTCTGTGCATCTAAGGTTTGAGGAGGTTCGTTCTACATAATACAATGTTTTTCTCTCTTTTCCTTTCCAAGGTGGTGTTTGGACATCCGTTTTTGAAACCGAGTAACTGATGATTGCAACTTGTAGTTGTAATAATCGGTTATTAATATTTGCATAAACAGGCGCTGCTTCTTATCATTTGATCATTTAGGTACCAAATAATTTGTTCTGCATATTCGGTTTTTTACCAGTTGCAACAAAAGGGTGAAGTTTTTAGCTAATTTCAGAAACTTCTATAAAATATTCTTTTTGATCATGTTATAAATTAATATCTTAAATAGTTCGAATTTGCCAAGCACTCTTTCCACTTATTACCTGGTTTTAACAACTTATCAATGGGATATCAAATACAAATCAACTTCTCCAATTATAAATGGTTATCTGTTTCCAACTGTCCATGTCCATGTATCACATGATCACTTTCAAAGCGCAAAACCAAACACCGCTATACTCATTACCATCGAGTTATATTACAGTGTGGTTTTCATTATGGAAAGTAAGAGGTTTCAAATACTGAGGCAAACATTATTCGACATGGTTGTTCAGGACATGGTTGCTTTCTCTTGCTGTGTATATGATGGTGGAAGAAAAGAGCGTGAAGACATGATAGCTGCAAGGGAAAGGGGTTGGAAAGGAAAATTTACAAAGCCTGGTAGAGTTCTCCAGCCTGGAGTCAATAGAGTTAATGGCAAATGTCCCCTTACACCGTTAGAGGTAATAACATTTGACAAACTTATTGATGATTCATTTGAATGGCATCTAAGTATTAAACCTTTTTTTATAAGGTTACTAGTTTATCTAAAAAATGGCCACCTAAATATGTATGGTTTATACCAATTTCTCTCTAAAATTTGATCAGACACAAATATCTTTGATTAAGTTTGTTAGCGTGCTAACAGGTTGTCGGTTATTATCGTTGGTGTTGCAATTTTTTTAAGGGTATTTCGTCATTTGGCGTGTTTTAGTTAAATGGTATAGATGAAAACAAATGCATACTCGGCTGGCCTTAGTCAAATACTCAGCTGGCTTCACATGGATTATACCTCGAATTAGTTGTCTATCACAACAACTTAAAATTGTTCATTTGGAAAATTTTCAGGTTGGCTTAATGCTTAGAGGAATGGGATTTGATAGACGTACATCAATATATCTAGCTTCGGGACAGATATATAATTCTGAAAGATATATGACTCCTTTGCTGGAAATGTTTCCTCTTCTACAAACCAAGGAGATGCTGGCATCTCCTGAGGAACTTGCTCAATATAAGGTTTTAGTGTGTTTCTTCCCTCCATACTTAATTTTATTCTAGGTGGCAATTTTGACCCATTAACTTATATACGGGTCAAATGGGTATAAAAGCACAAGGGTTTAGTTAAAAGGAAATGGGACAAAAGTCATCTGAATTGTGTTCAAATGCATAAAAAACTCGTATATTACTTTAATAAAATGAAACTTGATTTGTTTAAGAAATAGTTGGAATATTTAAAAAGTACTACGTATATAGTTTTTGTAATCATATATTCACCATCTGAGCATTATCTTGTATAAAGTTCAAAACTGGGACTAAAAGTGCACCTACAGGTCGGCCTTTTCTTAAACAAGCTATAAAAGACATCTGATTTGGACAATTAACTGACCACCCACCCTTTTTGCTACTGGCAATGTTAGGCTTACGATATGGCTATTTTCTGCTGACTTGGTTCACTGTTTGTAGAACTATTCTTCCAGGATGGCTGCTATAGACTACACTGTCTGTCTCCATAGTGAAGTATTTGTGACGACTCAGGGTGGAAACTTCCCACATTTTCTGCTCGGGCACAGAAGATATCTGTTCAATGGACATGCTAAGACAATCAGACCTGATAAGCGCAAGTTGGCACAGTATTTTGACAACCCTAATATCAGGTATGGTGCCTACATATCTATTTAGTAGCTGCAGTTTAAGATTCTGCATCCAGGGTATAAACAAGTACATGTTTAAAATACTAGCTACATGTGAAACTTAATATTTTAGCAAAATATTGTAAGCATAAGATTTGAAAAAATCCCAATGGACTCGTGTCACTTTTTTTTTGCTAAGTTGCTCATGCTTGAGACGGTTGGCTTTTTATTGCAGTTCTGCAAAAGTTAATGGTTCCCGTGAAAAGAAAAGTATGATTGTTGTCAGAGTGTCACTAACTTGTTTTCAGACTACAAATGGCCAAACAAAAAAAAACTTGGTTTTAAACTATGCTTAAAAGCGAGCTGAGCCGACCATTCATTTTTATCAATTATTCCAATATTTATATTTTGTTTTCCTAACAATTTGCAGTTGGAGAACCTTCAAAAGGCACATGTTAGGTATGCGAGCACATAGTGATTCAAAGGGAATCGAATTAAAAAGGCCAAACGATTCTATATATTCATTCCCATGTCCAAACTGCATGTGTCATACAAATAAAACAGAAGACTCAAAAACATCAGAGCACCATGATTGATTCTCAACCAGACCACATTTTAAATGATTCAAGTGGTTCATAATCCCGCGTGCACATTTCTGGGCTAACTTCTTTTTTGATTAAAAATTATTTCGTTCTTTCCTCTCACCATGAAAGAGGGCATACATGATTGCCATTCAAGATTTGAAACAGTTTACTGGTTAGAACAGATGGAGGTATTGTTTTCAGAAACAACCATCGATTTGTACATGATTAAACGACAAAGATGATTGTTTCCATGGGCTTTTATACAATGTCGTCTCCTTGCAGCTGCTGTATCTAACAAGCTGCACTGAAGCCGATTAACCGGATTTTTGTTGGTAGTTTGTACATTAGTGTAGATTACATGTGAGATCATAGGAACATGTGTTTGTAAACAGGTTCGGTTTCTTTCAGATTCGATAGTGTTGTTTAAACTTTTGATAGATTTTGTTACATATACAGTGTTTTATTGATTGATAAGATGCTTGTGTTCTTAGGAGCAACCAACTTTTTTTTTATCATAGAGGTTACTAAACTATTCAAAACCTATTATCTACAACAGTTACACGAATAAACGTACATTTACGCATGTTATGTAACCAGAGAGAAAATTGATGGGACTAAGCTAGCTGTTTTACTTGATGTTCGGTTCTATACTTCTACCCTGGTAGGTGGACAAAAATCCCCCAAGATACAACATCAACAAATAGCAACGATACCCAATCCCGCCAAGGCAAGGTATGAGGGAATAAAGTGTAGACAAATGATACCCCCCCTACCCTTGGGAAAAACCGCGAGTGAGGAGACTGCTTTCGAGTAGACATCCGGTTAAGAGAAGGGAAGAGAAAAACAATACAACTCCAATTTTTTTTTAATTACAAGCTCCAACTATTCTCAGATGGAGATAAAAGGGCTAATTCCACAAATTTAGATTCAAGCACCAGCACAGGCTTTTAAATCAATTAAACACTCGATAAAAACCTATATTGTTTTCAAACTATGCTCAGATGGCACAAAAATGATCCAATAGTATTACAATGTCATCTAAGAACATAATTACATCCATAAACCTACATTTAATTGCATAATGATACGACGATACAGTCTATGCTTGTTTTTACTTGATGTTGGGTTCCCTCCACCGATAAGTGAAAGAAACCTGGCTATTTCGACAAATTCGGATTTTGCTACTCTAGAAGCTTGTTACAAGCTCCAACACCTATAGCAGCAGCTAGATGCCAACCGGCATGAAGATAAGGGATATTAGGAAACAGATCATCAGCTACAAAAAATGCTCCACCTAAAAGTGCGGACATCTTGTGCACATTGTGCACAAGTTTAAGCTCTGGATTCTTCTCTGCTCTTCTTGCAAATGCAACCTGAAAGCAAAAACATCCGAAACATATATAAAATAAAAAATAAGAAATGAAACTATTGAATAATTAAACAGTTGGTAGTTTTAACAATGTAAATGTGTACCTCCATCATCCCAGTATGAACAGCTGAAACCATGAGTGGTTGAATAGGAAGACACAAGGCAGATGCAGCCATCAGTAGTTTTGGGTTCTCCTCCCTAAGAGCCCTTGATAAGCACTGGAAATACGATATGAAAAGTCATACATGCAATCTTGCATAATATGGAATGACAAACTAGTAATATGCAAATTCAGTTGTTAAAAAAGAGATCAACATGTTATTACTAACCACAGTTGCTGTAGCTATCATCGTGTAGTCGGCCCATCTCAAATACTTTCTCCATCTTCCTTTAGAAGAATGGTATAAACTTGAAGCAATTCCTACTCCTATTAATGAATTAGCATAAAGCTTACAGTTCAGATTCTTTCTGAAAAAAGAAAAAAAAAAAACAGTTAGACATAATTATAGTTGCAGGAAAAGAGAAATCAAAAGCTCAGCATTTGCACTATCCAAACTTCACCCAAAGTGTATTTTCGTTGTATAAAAAGTCATAAATCATTTTACTCAAATCAGATTACGTTATAATACTATAACCTTGACCCGCCCATTGCCATCTTTATCTGATAATGAACCTATCCCATACTAGGCTCGTATCGGTTCATAAGTCCAAGGGTAGAACTCACTTAAAAAGCTGGTTCATAAGTCCAAGGGTAGAACTCACTCAAAAAGCTAGCTTGTAAGACGAGGGGACACTTAGGACTTATGAACCGATACGAGCCTAGTATGGGATAGGTTCATATCAATTGGTATGAGAGCTAGCCCTACCTTTCGACGTCCCAGCACTCGGAGTGGTGGCTTAGACCCAAAGAGGGGTGCCAACCGTGACCAACATAGCCGTGGCCAACGAGGACGTTGGCTCTTCGAAGCATGGGGTATTGTTACAATCCCACATCAACCAAGTATGGGATTGGTTAATGGTTTCTAAAGCCTAAGTGTCCCCTCAAACAAGGTTAAACAAGGTTGAGTGAGTTCTACACTTGGACTTATGAACCAATACGAGCCTAGTATGGGATAGGTTCGTATCGTTATCATTATGGAACATATTTAAGAATCATTAAGGAGATTAGATATTGAGAACATGCCTTGGAGCTTGGATACCAACAGCAATGAAAGGAATTGAAGTAAGCACATTTGCAATCCTCTCACCAAGATGCCTATCTCCTACAAGAATTTTAAAGAAAAGCATTAGAACATGTACGTTATTGGCAAACATTGATTATATATTGCTAAACACAATGATCTGTTTATTATAAGTACCATGTAAACAACAATGGATGGGTCTCAGACACGAGGGTCTCTGCTGCCACACTCTCCTATAATCAAAAGAAAAGATAACAATTAGCAACATAATCTCAATAAAAGTAAAAAAACAATAATATCGGAAGGAGAATAAGTTTGTAGCACTCACTGCACAGTATGCATTGTTAAAAGCTGATTAACTCCCAATGTCAACCGTCCATGTGTTGACTGCTGAAAGTTTCCATTCTGAGACATCTCTTCTAACTCAAACGGCGAATGTTGAACCACATGGACCCCATGGATATGCTCTAGGGCTCTCCCTGTGCTCATTTGACTCTCTGGACCCATCATAAGTCAATTGGCAATCAGTCAACACTCCGACTGATTGCCAACAATAAAGTAGGTCACAAGACAGACTCTTGATGCACTATGAGCTGTTGGAAAAGAGTGTTTATGTAAGAACTATGGTGAACATTTTAAAAGTTAATAACATATTTTCCATATGATAAGGATACAAAAATAATCCCAAAATACGAACGGAGTACAAGTGATTTACAAGAGTAAGATCTAAAGTTGCTCTAAAACTCTAAAAGGTTAAAACGAACTGATCTTTTAGTCGACGGCATAGTGATATGCTGATATATACTCACGCGCTTGGAAGTGTGTTTAGAAAGTACTTATATGAAGCCCAGAACCAGATACTCAGTTGTAACTATCTTGTGTCAAAATTCTGGTGATCAGTTAGTAACTTGTTCGAGTCTTAGCTAATCATGATTAATTAAAATATTACATGTAAACTCCTAAATAATCAAATAAAAAAATTTGATTCAAGTTCACCATCCTACGCATAAAATTAACTTATCGAAAAAGCTAATGATTTTTAAAACCTTAAAGAACCCAATAAGCAGAAACATTAATTCCTCCAACGAAACACTAAAAAGTACTCCGTACTAATCACCTAACTAGCAAAATAAAACACCCCTTAAAAAAGCAAAAATCTAAACCCTTATCAAATTACCAAACCCACATCCTAAAAACAAAAACCTAATTCTAATCTGGCAACAAAACATGACATTATTATATAAAATAAATGAAGGGTCTTTTTAACGTACCTGTAATGGGGCTGAAAATCTTGATGTGGGTATGAATCGATAATAATCTGTTGTTGTTTAAAAGAAAGAAAAAAGATGCGAATTAAAAGACGAATCTTTTTTTATTTTTAGGAATTTCGGATATTCGTGGCACTTATTTGGAAGTCTTTCCTGATTTGTCAATTGTTGTTTAACAGTTGGTAGTTCAGAGACTTGCTGTCTTTACTTCCAGTTGGCCCATAATAACAAACATGAATGATTTTGTTATACTATTGTTTATTTATTCTTGTTGGGCCTAGTAGTAGCTATTATGCTTTAGCCCATTTGAAAAGTTTGGGCTCATTTGTTAGTTTTAGAAAGTCAATTTGCCATTCTGTTACTGATGTCTCTCATCCTTCTACACTGCACCAATGCCTCAGTCACACGCGTGATGACGTGTTATGCTATCTTGTTTTTAATAATTTTATTTCTTGTTTAAAGAGAAGTCTCCTCATATTTATCATGCTTATCAACTTGACAAACATTTAAAAACTTATGTTTTCTAGTTCTACCTTTATTGTTTATAGTTATTTTGAGATTATTCATTCTAATATTTGGACATACTCTGTTGTTAGTACAAGTTATTTCAAGTATTATGTGATTATTATTGATCGTTTTTCTCATTACTTATGGATTCATTCTCTTACAACTAAATCTAAAGTCTTTGCTAAGTTTGTAAACTATTATTCTTATGTTAAAAATAAATTTAAATGAGACACTTGTGGTTTCTAATGTAATCATGATGGTGAAGTCAATAACAAAAACTATCTTGACATTTTCTTTACACATGGGATT
Organism: Glebionis coronaria; assembly: GCA_025667525.1. Taxonomy (NCBI): domain Eukaryota; kingdom Viridiplantae; phylum Streptophyta; class Magnoliopsida; order Asterales; family Asteraceae; genus Glebionis; species Glebionis coronaria. The sequence goes on from CM046874.1 coordinate 73,736,191, forward strand.
CAATTGTGAGTTTCTTGTCTTAAACTTCTCAACAAAATGAAAAATCAAATGTATGATTCGCACTATAAATATAGTATGAGTCATATGTCACTTTTCCAACACCTTCCTCCCACATTTTGGGTCGAGCACTTCACATGGTCACATACATTCTAAATCTACTTACCTCATCCGCTATTCAAAAAATAATTACAACTTACAAAATAGTTCAACAAAGAACTCGCTATTTCTATCTTCGCGCTTTTGGGTGCATATGTTATCCTCATTTATTTTCACCACACAAACTTGCTCCACCAGCCACCCCATGTATCTATCGTTGTCTTGACCTAACCCAAACTAAATTATTATCTCTAGACACGTAACCTATGATGAATATAATTACCTATGGATCTATTATATTGCTTCCTCATACGAATTCTTTGACACATCACTTACACCAATTAGTCGTCAAAATCCTCCACACAATTTTCCACTACCAATCATTATTGTTGACCCACCAACTCATACATATACTACTCTTTACCTAAATTAGTCTAGTGTCCCACGACCATCTAGTGACCCACCACCTAGTTTCTCTCGACTCATCTCGACCTAATCTACCATTCACCTTACATCACCTAAGGACTAGACCCAAACTGCATCCAATTCAGCACCCACGACCCACACACAGACCCAATCTATGACGCTTGTTCCAACCAAACCCTAACCCACATCATCCTCAACCTGTCACTATTAATCCACCAACCGGGCCTCACCCTATGTTTACTCGAAATCAGGTTGTCACATATGTCACACCCCCAAATTCGCCGAAGCGGAAGACATTGTAACACCCCACTTTGACAAGTGGACCGTTACATGATAATTATGGCGTATCATCAAAGCATGCAAGGTAAATATCTTAAAACATACATGACCAAAAAGGAAAACCGGAATCAAACATCGGTTCCCAAACATAAGCTCAAAACATGCATAAAGTAAATGAGGTACAAAAGGAAAAGAAGTCTATTGTAGCTACCATCCTATGCACGTCCTCTAAATGCTCAAGCCTGACCTTGGGTACCTGCCGTATGGGACATGGAAATAAAATACGGCTGAGCTATACGCTCAGTGAACGGATATAATGACATGAATAGAATAACTGAAACATAAGTAAAGTGTAAAATGCAGCGGAATCTGTGGATGTTCTGGAAAACCTGGAACATGTTTTATAAACTGTTTATACTGATAAGTCTGATATTATGCATGAAACTATAATTTAAATGCCAAAGAGCTCATATAGGTCATGAAAATTATCAACGTGCATGAATACATGGAGGGGTGACCTCGTCATGCAATTAGATGGATTGCCTCTAATTATATTAGTCTGAGTGGAGGGATCAGATCCATGTGATGGATGTAGAGCACACACCAGTCACCGTGTAAATCTGATAAACATGTACTAGGATACACCCTTTCGCCTCACATGATAATAATAATAATACTGGCCAAAACGTGAAGGGACGCCGCGAGAAATCACTCTCGTCGCGGAAGAGTCATAACACCGGTGCCTCAAGTGTTATGGTTATGGTACCTCCATAACTAGGTGAAACATGGCATGCGTGTATATAGCTCAGGCAATTTAAATCATCGCATGGTAATTACTGAAAAGTTTAATGACATGTAAACTACTGGGGAAAACAGATGGCAGCAAACGGGGAAATCCTAATCATACATAGAAAAGGAATGTCCTTACTGAAGGACGGAATATCCGTACCTTATGTTCAGTAATGAAATGAAGATGAAAGGCGGAAAGTAATCTACTCCGACTTCACGAGTGCTACATAATAAATGACGTGAATGAGTTGTGTGTTCATGTATAACTGACTGGTTCTTAGTTACTTTACTTGTTCTTGACTTGTTTTACATGTTCTTGACTTGTTTTACATGTTCTTGACTTGTTTTACTATTTCATGTATAATCATGTATTTCTTAGTGTTTCATGTGTTCTTGATTAATATATTTCATGTTTCATGTGTTATTATACTTGATGTTTCATAATAAGTAACTTTCTAAAAATAGCAGGTTTCTATATATAGTAAGTTTCCAAAAATAGAAGGTTTTCAAAATTAGTAAGTTTCCAAAAATATAAAGTTTTCATAAATAATATGTTTTCATAAATAGTATTTTTCCATAATTAGTATGTTTTCATAAATAGCATATTTCCATAATTAGTATGTTTCCATAAATAGTATGTTTCCATAATTAGTAATAAGCTTGTTTAGTAAGCATTTGATATAAGCTAAAGCTTAATAATTATATTAATAAGTCGAGATTAATTAAATGTCATAATATAGTAAAGTTTATTAATAAATAAATATTTTAGGTTAACATGATAATTATTAATTAATAATATAATACATGATTTATAAATAATTATTAATTAATAATATAACTTGATTTATATTAGTCATACTTTACCATAACTTGATATTGTATAATTAAATTAAAGTAAGATATTAATTTTATTAAACCATAATGAACATGCAATTAATTATTTAAGCTAAGTGTAAAACCCACATATAAATATCATGAACAGTACACTACGTAAACCTACGAACCAATTAAAACTTTTCATTTATGTTATGTACACGTGTCACGAACATTAAATTCAAAAACTACGTACGTATTAATATACGATAATTATTAAGTACGTAATAATACACGATAATTATTAAGTATAATAATTATAATCACGAACAATTATAAACACGATAATTATTACGTATAATAATTATAACACGACTATTAGAACACGATATACATGGAGTATAACTAACACAAAGTATTAAGACACGAACTAGAACGAATAATTAAAACGAATGTACACGAGTAATACTTAAACATGAAAAAGCCCGGTTTGGCCTTGTTGGGCCCTTGTGTCCGCGGAAACCAAAGGAGAAGGGGGGCAAGCCCACTTTGAGTTTAGCTAAAAGAAATCTAAAAACACAGGAAACATAATACAAGAAGCTTAGAAAAAGTTAAAACCCTAGCCTCCCCTTGGTGACTCTTAGCCGTGGCACACAACAAGAAACAAGAAGGATTCGTTTTGGATTTTGGATCTTTGGTTTATTAGGATTAGTGTTCGTGTTCTTTTCAATCACGTTTTGGGGTAAATCATCAAACCTTCATCTTTGTTTTTAAATCTTTTATTAAACACATGATTTGATCCTAAAAACAACTAATCTAAACATGTTAAGGGATTCACTAAAACATGAATAAGAGTTTGTTTGGTTTGTTTGTGGGGTTCGGCAGCCAACCGAGAGCCAAAGGCTCTTGGTGTCCTTGTTTTTGCCACAGCCGAGACCCCCATAGGGCTCGGTGGGTTGGTGACTCAAGCAGTGGGAACCACCAGCTCATGTCGGTGGATAGGTTGTTCAAGCAGGGGGAATGCAGGCGGGGGTAACACCACCGGCTACAGCCGGTGGGAACCCTTGTGCTGCAGTGGCTAGCCACGGCGCAGCAGCAGCAGCTGCTGCCGCCGTTGGCTGCACAGCCACCAGCCGCCACCACAGCCGCGACTGTGAGTGGTGGTTGGTGTTCGGGTTTTGGTTTTGTCTCGGGATTCGGGCTCGGGATTGTTGCAAGTTATTTTTTTACAAGACTAATTAAATTAATTAGCATGCCCTAATAATTAGTTTAATTAAAACATAACTTAGGTAATATTATTTTTATAAATAATACATGTTTTAGCTTAAGTATATTTTGTCATTTAATTTAGACTATAGTTTTATTAATTAATTATTTTATACATGAACATATAACTCATTAATAATACACGACTTAGGTTTATTAATTAAAATTAATAATACACGTTAACCTAAGTATTATACTAGACTTAATTTATTAAACCATGACTTAATTAAATTATATAACCTATAGTTTATTAATTAGCCATGATATATTATTAATTAATAAAACATGTACTATCCTTATTAATTAATATCAGATAAAACCTATAGTATTTAATTAATAAACTATATTATTAATTCCATGACTTATAACTTTTAACCAGTTTGCAGCCAACTGTTTTCCCAAGTATGTGTTTTATATGTTTTGATATGCTTATGTTTAGTTTTAAATGTCTAAGCCATATACATACATGACCAGTGTCACCTAATTATGGAGGTACCATAACCATAACACTGGAGGCACTAGTGTTATGACTTCCCCACGGCGGAGTGATTGCTCGTGGCGTCCCTTCAAAATTTTGGCCTTATATTTATATTATCATGTGGGGCGTATAGGTGCATCTAGTTACATGTTTTACAGGATTTTCATGGTGAATGCGATGTGTGTCGTGTATCCTTCACAAGGAGTTGATCCCTTCTACCCAGACTAATTAATTAAAGGCAACCCCTCTAATTGCATGATGAGGTCTCCCCTACAAGTATTCATGCACGGTGGAACCTCATGACCTATATGGGCTATTGGCTAATTAATACAGTTTTAAAAATAAAAAAATAAGTCTTTTCAAACTATAAAACCAGTTTTATGAACATGTTCCAGGTTATCTAGGACTTATATATTTCCGTTGCTATTAGTCTTATTATGCTTATGTCATTTCATGCTATGCTTGTATATCCGTTCACTGGGCGTTATGCTCAGCCGTTTTCCTTTCATGTTCCCAAACGGCAGGTACTTAGGGACGCTCGTAGACTTTGAGAGTATGTGCATACAGATGGAAGCTATCTAGCCTTCATTTCTTTATGCATTTTCCATACATTACTTTACTTCATTTCTTTTGGACATTGTTTAGTCCTTTTCCATTTCAGTACTTATATCCATGTGTGTGAGCTTATACTTGGACTACCGATGTTTGTTTCCGGTATTTCCTTTTATGGTCATTTAATGTTTTTGGACATTTACCTTTCATGCTTTGATGACACGCCATAATTATCTTGTGATATTCCATTTATCAAAATGGGGTGTTACAATTATGGTATCAGAGCCAAGGTTTCGACGTGTAGGCTCTAAAAATATGACATGTGATTAGCGGGTAATCACCATGGTCTTCCTAGAACTGACAGTTTGTTTTCCTACATTTGTTTCATGTATCATTGTTGTAGGAATTTTGACTAAGTAATGGTTGGTACAGGACTGGCCATATTTAGTCGCATGTGCTTTTAATCGAATCATTTTTGTTTTGATGAACCGACCCATAGGCGTTCATCCTAGTCATGTCATTTTGTTTAGGTGAACCGACCCACAGGCGTTCACCCAAACCCATGTCATTTTCATTTATCATGCATTCATACACTGTTTTCATGCATAATTTTTTTTTTCATGTTTATATGCCTAATTTTTTTCATGTTTATATTATATTAATCAGATTAACATTGCATTTTGTATTATACTGTCAGATGGTTCTCACACGTGAACAAGAGCAACTAAATGCAGCAGTTTAGGCTGCTATGCAAGCCATGCTTCCTCAACTAAGGAATAAAATTTGGGCCGAGGTACAAGATGCCAACAATAAGCACCCTTAGAATCCTCCTCCTCCACCTCCAACTACCCTGATCACATGGCTGGAGTGATTCAATAAGCAGCATCCGAAATCTTTCGAGCAGACTGATAGCCCCACTGAGGCTGAGAGTTGGATAACTCACATTGAGAAAATCTTTGACGCAATGGGATGCGACCCTGTCTTTAAGCCAAGGTTAGCCTGCTACAAGTTTGAAGGGAACATGCTTGCTTGGTGGAAGGCACTTAAGCTATCTAATGGAGGCGACGATTGGGTGACTGGCTTGACTTAGGCACAGTTCAAGGAGTTAGTGATGGGGCAGTTCTTCCCGAAATCTGAACAGGATAAGCTCAAGAGGGAGCATCATGGTATTAGGTAGAGAGCTAGGGAAAACAACAATGAGTTCATACAGAGGTTACTTCGACTGGTTGGATTCCTTGGCGCAGTAGCAGGGACTGCAGAGGAGCAAGCGTATCACTTTCGCTGGGCTCTTCGCACATCTGTCGCCAATAACTTGGTGTGTGCTACCGTTAATATGGTGACACAAGTAGCAGATGCAGCCCGTAAGTTGGAGATGCTGCAAGAGAGGGATGAGTTTGGAGAGTTAGAAAGACCTGACAAGAGGTATATTTCGTCATTAGCGGTGATCATTTCATTTAATTCAGCACTATCCAAATATTTATCTTTCTCTTTACAATTACATCTTTCAGGCAAAAGATTGGGGACCGGTCCCAACCGGCCACTCAGCAGCAGAACCAGCCAAAGGGTAACGGTCAGACTCGGGACCGTTCTGCTTCGGATAGGCGTGGCGGTAATGACCATTACCGTAACAACGCCAACAACTCCAACAGTAGCAGGTCTCCAAAATTTACTCATTTCTTTGTTATATGCTTTACGATTCATAAATTCTGACACTTCAGCATCTACTACCAGAAATAATGGAAACGGACGGGAGCAGGACCGCAGAGGTTCACAGCCTAACCGTGCAGTTACATCTGGTATTACATCTTAAATTTTCTATATTGTCTTGTATGTACCCGATAACCATGTCTCACGTATACTTTCTGAAACAGGCTCTCAACCAGCTAGGGCACCTGTTGGAGGGTACACTCACCCCATCTGCACCTCTTGCAATCGCAGACACCCAAGGCCGTGTTGTCGTGCTAGCGATGCTTGCTTTAAGTGTGGCCAGTCAGGCCATCACATGAAGGATTGCCGTAAGGGTGAGATTGAGGGCACTTCTGGACATGCTGACTCCAAGCCACCTCCAACTACTAGAAGGGTGTACACGACCTCGCGTGACCAAGCCAACAAGTCAATAGGTATCATCATTGGAATCTTGTATATGTATGGTCAAGCTGCATGCGTTTTATTTGACACAGGTGCTACTCATTCGATCATATCCACTGCTTATGCCAATCGTGTTAGGATATCCCCTATGCCACTAGAAAATGTCTTAAACATTTCCACGTCCTTAAGAGACTCTGTACGTATCACACATGGGTACAAAGATATTCCCCTTGAGTTTGATGACAGAATTCGTTCAATTGACGCACTTCCATTGGACATGTTTGATTTCGACATAATATTAGGCATGGACTGGTTATCCAAACACCACACCACCATAGATTGCCATTCATATCGGGTCATTTTCGGTGATGTAAATGCGCCAGAGTACATTCACAACGATTTTATACCAGGAAGGTCTGTACAAATAATTTCAACCTTACAAGCACGTGCATTACTGTCACTTGGTTGCGAGGGCTTCTTAGCTACTGTTCATTATATGGAAGCTGGATCTCCATCCATCCAGAATCATCCTATCGTGTCATAATTTCCCGACGTGTTTCCTGAAGAACTTCTGGGCATACCACCTGCTCGTGAGCTAGAGTTTAATATTGAGCTCATCCCAGGAGCTGGGCCAATTTCTAAGGCTCCTTACCGCATGGATCCCATCGAGCTTAAGGAGTTAAAGAACAGCTACAGGAACTTTTGGAACGAGGTTTCATCCGCCCTAGTGCATCTCCATGGGGTGCACCGGTTCTATTTATGAAGAAGAAGGACGATAGTATGCGTCTATGCATTGATTATCGTGAGCTTAATAAGATCACCATCATAAATTGATATCCTTTGGCACACATTGATGATCTGTTTGACCAACTCCAAGGGGCCAAACATTTCTCCAAGATTGATCCGAGGTCTGGGTATCACCAATTACGGGTGAAAGAGCAGGATATCGCCAAGACAGCTTTTCGTACACGTTATGGACACTACAAATTCATAGTCATGCCATTTGGCCTTATCAATGCTCTAGCAGTTTTCCTGGACTTGATGAACCGTATCTTCCATGAGTTTCTGGACAAGTTCGTCATTGTCTTCATTGACCATATTCTAATTTTCTCTAAGTCAAAGGAGGAACACGAAGACCATCTTTGTACAATATTACAGATACTTCGTCAGAAGCAGCTGTATGCCAAGTTCTCAAAATGCGAATTCTGGTTGAGTAAGGTGGCGTTTCTAGGTCACATAGTATCCGTAGAAGGAATAACCATGGATCATGCGAAGGTTGAAGCTATTACCAAGTGGCCAAGACCGACATCAGCAACTGAAGTCCGCAGCTTTCCAGGCTTAGCTGGTTACTACCGTAGGTTCGTAGAGAAATTTTCCTGATTAGCACTGCCATTGACCAAACTGATGCGGAAAGGGGAGAAATTCGTCTGGACTGAAGAAAGAGAGAAGACCTTTGAAGACCTAAAGTAGAGGCTGGTATCTGCACCTATTCTTACTCTCCCATCTGGTACAGGTGGATTTCAGATCTATAGTGATGCTTCAGGGGAAGGGCCTTGGCTGTGTTCTCATGCAACATGGGAAAGTGATTGCTTACGCATCACGGCAGCTTAAGACTTATTAGGAGAACTATCCTACGCATGACTTGAAACTTGTAGCGGTCGTGCTTGCACTGAAGATATGGAGGCACAACTTGTATGGCGAATCATGTGATATCTTCACAGATCATAAGAGCCTGAAATACATCTTCACTCAGCGTGAACTGAACATGAGGCAGAGAAGGTGGTTAAAGCTGTCAAAGGATTATGACATTAATCTGCAGTATCATCCCGGAAAGGCGAATGTAGTGGCAGATGCTCTTAGTAGGAAGTCGGGTATGATCAACGACATTAAGATAGAGGAAGAGATTATACGAGACTTGGAGCGACTGGATATTGAGATCATGGTACGTGGACAACATGGCTACTGGGCTAATCTTAAAGTGGAGCCTGACTTACTTTCTAGGATCAAAGAAGCTCAGAAGGATGATGGTGAAATCTGGGCAATTATTCAGAACCTAGATCAGCAGACGGAGTTTCGGTTAGATGACGACGGTATCTTATGGCAGGGCACTAGACTTTGTGTTCCTGATGATCTTACACTCAGGGAGGCGTTATTGGCTGATGCTCATAGCTCCCCATTCTCCATTCATCCTGGTTCCACCAAGATGTACCACGACATTAAACAGTATTTCTGGTGGAGTGGTATGAAACAGGATGTTGCTATCTATGTCTCCAAATGTCTTACCTGTCAGCAGGTTACGATCGAGCATCAACGATCTAGTGGTCTACTACAACCATTAGACATTCCAGAGTGGAAGTGGGAACAAGATCACCATGGATTTTGTCACCGGACTTCCGCAGACCAAGAGGAAGAATGATGCCATTTGGGTTATCGTTGACCGACTTACCAAGTCAGCTCATTTCTTACCGATCCACAAGGATGATGCGGTTAGCAAACTCGCTGACTTATATCAGAAGGAGATCATGAGACTTCATGGTGCTCCATCCAGTATCGTCTCGGACATAGATCCTCGGTTTACTTTGTGATTCTGGAGAAGTCTGTAGAAAGATTGGGGCACCAGACTTAAGCTTAGCATGGCTTTTCATCCTCAAACAGACGGATAGTAGGAGCGAACCATTCATACATTAGAGGACATGCTTTGAGCGTGTGCTTTAGAATGGACAGGATGTTGGGACGACTACATCTACTTGGTAGAATTTGCATACAACAACTGTTGGCACGCCAGTATCAAGTGTACACCGTTTGAGATGCTGTATGATATGAAGTGTCGCGCCTTAATCTGCTGGGATCAGTTTGGTGAGCGAACACTTGAAGGTCCGGAGATGATAGAAATGACAAACGAGAGAGTCGATGTAGCTAAGGCGAAACTGCAAGAAGCTCGTGCACATCAAAAGAGTTATGCCGACAAGCATCGTAGGAATTTGCATTTCAACTTGGGAGATCATGTTTTTCTTAAGGTACCACCGACACATGGTGTTAGACGTTTTGGAATCAAGGGACAACTCAGTACTCGATTCATCGAACCGTTTGATATCATCGAGCGAGTCGGTGAAGTATCGTATCGTTTAGCGTTACCTCCGCAGCTTTCTCACGTTTATGACGTTTTCCATATGTCCTTACTCAGAGGATAATATTATCATTCCCTTCACATGGTTCAGTATCCATTTGAACTGATCCGTGAAGATCTTACCTTCATTAAGGAACCCGAACGAGTTCTTGATCGTCAAGAGCGAGTCATGAGGAAGAAGGCGATTCCATTCGTCAAAATCCTATGGAGGGACCATACCGAGCGGGAATCCACTTGGGAGACAGAGGAGTCTATCCGGACTTCTTATCCTCATTTCATGTTTTGATTCGGGTACGTTCCTCTTTCAGTTTACATTATCAATAATTGGGGGACGAATTATTCTCTTTAGGGGGGAAGAATTGTAAAACCCACATATAAATAACATGAACAGTACACTACGTAAACCTACGAACCAATTAAAACTTTCCATTTATGTTATGTACACGTGTCACGAACATTAAATTCAGAAATTACGTACGTGTTAATACACGATAATTATTAAGTACGTAATAATACACGATAATTATTAAGTATAATAATTATAGTCACGAACAATTATAAACAAGATAATTATTACGTATAATAATTATAACACGACTATTAGAACACGATATACACGGATTATAATTAACACAAGTATTAAGACACGAACTAGAACGAATAATTAAAACGAATGTACACGAGTAATACTTAAACATGAAAAAGCCCGGTTTGGCCTTGTTGGGCCCTTGTGTCCGCGGCAACCAAAGGAGAAGGGGGCCAAGCCCACTTTCAGTTTAGCTAAAGGAAAACTAAAAACATAGGAAACATAATACAAGAAGTTTAGAAAAATTTAAAACCCTAGCCTCCCCTTGGTGACTCTTAGCCGCGACACACAACAAGAAACAAGAAGGATTTGTTTTGTTTTTGTATCTTTGGTTTATTTGGATTAGTGTTCGTGTTCGTGTTCTTTTCAATCACGTATTGGGTAAATCATCAAACCTTCATCTTTGTTTTTTTATTAAACACATGATTTGATCTTAAAAACAACTAATATAAACATGTTAAGGGATTTGTTAAAACATGAATAAGGGTTCGTTTGGTTTGTTTATGGGGTTTGGCAGCCAACCGAGAGCCTTAGTGTCCTTGTTTTTTCCACAACCAAGACCCCCATGAGGCTCGATGGGTTGGTGACTCAAGCAGTGGGTACCACCGGCTCATGCTGGTGGCTAGGATGTTCGAGCAGGGGAACGCAAGCAGGGGTAACACCACCGGCTGCAGCCGGTGGGAACCCTTGTGCTGGCAGTGGCTAGCCACGGCGCAGCAGCAGCAACAACTGTCGCCGTTGGATGCGCAGCCACCAGCCGCCACCACAGCCGCGACTGTGAGTGGTGGTTGGTGTTCGGGTTTTGGTTTTGTCTCGGGATCGGGCTCGGGATTGTTGCAAGTTATTTTCTTACAAGACTAATTAAATTAATTAACATGCCTTTATAATTAATTTAATTAAAACATGACTTAGGTTATATTATTTTTATAAATAATACATGTTTTAGCCTAAGTATATTTTGTCATTTAATTTAAACTATAGTTTAATTAATTAATTATTTTATACATGAACTTATAATTAATTAATATCACATGGCTTAGGTTTATTAATTAAAATTAATAATACATGTTAACCTACGTATTATACTAGACTTAATTTAATTAAACCATGACTTAATTAAATTGTATAACCTTATAGTTTATTAATTAACCATGATATATTATTAATTAATAAAACATGTACTATCCTTATTAATTAATAATAAGATATAACCTATATGATTTAATTAATAAACTATATTATTAATTCCATGACTTATAACTTTTAACCAGTTAGCACTAGCTTATATTATTAGCTTATTAGTCCAGCTTATTTCTAATTATGTAAACTTTCTATTTCAAACTTACTATTTTTAGAAACTGATCTATTTTTAGAAACTTTCTATTTTTTGAAAATTTCTATTTTTGGGAAACCTACTATTTTTAAAAAGTTACTTATTATTACACTACAAGTATAATAATGCAATAATACAAGATAATACATAATCAAAATACACAAATAATACAGTATATCATTTAAAACAGTAAAATAAGACAAGAACATATAAAACAAGTTAAGAACATGCTTAAACCAGTAACACACTCAGTAATCAGACAAATCACACATGTCCCTTATTTATGTAGCTTTAGTGAGGTCGGAGTAGGACTTGCATCCTTTCATCTTTCCTCGTTCACTGGACATAAGGTACGGATATTCTGTCCTTCAGTATGGACATTCTTTCCTTATTAGGATTCCTCATTTGCAGCCAACTGTTTTCCCAAGTATATGTTTTATACGTTTTGATCTGCTTATGTTTAGTTTTATATGCCTAAGCCATATACATGCATGACCAGTGTCACCTAGTTATGGAGGTACCATAACCATAACACTGGAGGCAGCAATGTTATGACTTCCCCACAGCAGAGTGATTGCTTGTGGCGTCCCTTTACAGTTTTGGCCTTATATTTATATTATTATGTGGGGCGTATGGGTGCATCCTAGTTACTTGTTTTATAGGATTTTCATGGTGAATGCGATGTGTGCCTTGCATCCTTCACAAGGAGTTGATCCCTCCTACATGTTGGGAATAAATGTATGATTATTAGTTCCCCCTGCTAGTTGGTCAGAGTTCCCCCTGCTAGAGTAAGTTCCCCCTGCTGAATAACAAAGGCAGGGGGATTGGTCCCCCTGCTAGAAGTCAATGGCCATGCTACAAAGATACACTTGGAAGAGATATTAGCTCGTTTCTGTTACTACTCTAGAATAGTTTCCAAGTTTGTTAGTAGTGATCTTGTACATGAGTCCTTATGCTATAAAAGGACTCATTAGGTTTTGATGTTTAATATCTCTTTCTGTTCATTTCATTTCATACTTTAAGGCTGTAGAACCCTAATACCATTATTGGGTATTCGTATATCTTTGATATATTAAAGTTCAACGTTTCATTTAAACTCTTGTTCTTGTGTTGAACATTATTTTCCGCATCTTGTTTAGTTACTTTGTGTATTGCAAAGTTTCTGTAGTGTTAGTTTGAATTCATTCTTTCTATCACAACCCTTAAACAAGATAAGGTTTAAGATTTGAGTTTGGGATCAACAAGTGGTATCAGAGCTTGTTGAGAAACTTTGATTAAACCAAGAACAAAACATTCATCACCACCAGTACCAACCATGTCTTCAGATTCTCATTCATCCTCAAACAACAATGCTCTCAAACTTCCCATTCTGGATCCTGAAAACTTTGAAATATGGGAATTCAGGATTCAACAATACCTCAAGATGGAACACTATGTTCTATGGGAGGTCATAGAGCTGTGTGATCAGTTCCCCAAAACAGTAGCAGTTGAAGATAAGAACAAAGATAAGGCAGAAATTGGTGAAAGCTCCAAAAGTGATTAAACTAAGTCTGCTGCTGTTGCAGACAAAGAGATTCAGGCAAGAAGGCATGACGTCAGAGCTCACAGTTCTTTGTTGTTGGCTCTACCTGATAGACATCAGCTAAGGTTTAGGATGTATAAGACTGCTAAGGAACTTTGGGAAGCAATTGGTAACACATTTAGAGGGAATGAGGCCACCAAAAAGAATAAAAAGAATCAGATGATGAACCAATTTGATTCTTTCAAAGCACATGGTGATGAAGCAATTCGTTCCATCTACAATAGGCTTCAAGATCTGGTTGCTCAACTAGAATTCTTTGACATAGAGGTATCAAGAGAACATACGAATGCAAGATTTCTCAACAGCCTTCAGAAAGAATGGTTTGTTTATAAAGCCATTTGACAAAATAGAGATGACATTGATGATAAGAACATTGACGATATCTACAATAACCTGAAAATTTTTGAGCCAGTTGTAAATGAGATGAAGTCATCAGGAACCATCCCCACTAATTCAAGTGGAACTGCTGATTCCCCTGCTAATATGGCCTTTATATCTCATAGCAGTGGAATCTCTAAAGGCAGTGGGATTGAAGTTTCCCCTGCTACACATTCCCCTGCTACAAGGTATGGACCATCAAATGATGAAGAGAGGCCTACAACATTCAGCCTTAACACTGCTTGTGCTTTCATTGCATTTCAAGGATATAATGGATCCATTGTGCTACATGAAGATCTGAATCAAATCAGTAAGCAAGGACTGGAGGAGATGGACATCAAGTGGAACATGGCTCTACTCAGCATAAGAGCCAACAGATTTTATAAGAAATATGGGAAAAAATTTCCATTAATCCTTCTGATGTAGCTGGATTTGACAAATCAAAGGTGGAATGCTACAACTGTGGCAAGAAAGGCCACTTTGCTAGGGAATGTAGAGGATCAAAGAATAGAAGCAGCTATAGGAAGGAAAGCATGGATGAGGATTCTGGGGCTAAGGCTATGGTAGCCATGCAAGGAATAGATGGACCAGGTGGATGGGACTGGAGTGCTATGACAGAAGGTGTTGAAAGGAATCAAGCTCTAGTTGTTGAAGTGAAAGAGGAAGAGTTTGCTCTTATGGCCATGTCAACATCCAGTTCAGACAATGAGGTATATGATGATTCATATTGTACCAAAGCTTGTAGAAAAAATACTGAGTCATTAAATGATCAAATAAGAAAACTAAAAGTTGATTACATAAATTGTGATAATGATTTTGACAACTACAAACGCGCTCTAGAACAGCGAGAGTCCACCATAAGAGAATATAAACAAAGAGAAAATGATTATAGAGATCACATTGGCATATTAGAAAGAGAGGCTAGGGAAAAAGATGATTCCATTAAGGAATTAACTGCTGAATTAGAAGTCTTTAGATCTAAAAAAAGATAGATGAGCAAACAGTTAAATTTTTTGGCAAAGCATCCAAAGATCTCACTAAGGCAGTTGAAGTTGGACAATCTCTAAGAGACAAAACAGGCTTTGGAGTCAAAAATGAACATGCTACAATTCCACCACCACCTGCTAATATACATGGACCCATTCCTAGGAAAGATCTTTCTTGGTCTGGTCTCCCTTGTTTTAAAAAGCAGGAGGATATTGAGTTTGATTTAAATGCCTACATACCAAAGAATCCAGAAACAGATGAACCTATAGTGAAAACCAGTGTTGTTAGGGATTTTGATAAGGAAAAAATTGCTTTAAAACAGTAGAAATTAGATAACCCTGTTCTCTTTTCAAGAGAAGGATTATTTGGAAGTGACTCCAGTTCTAAAAGTAGTTCATCCAGAACCTCTAGCAGATCTGATTCAACACCAAAACCTCTTAAAACCATTGTTAAATATGATGGCATGTATAGACCTATTAGAGGTAATCAAAGGAAATGGAACAACCAAAAGTCTCATTAATTAGGAGAGGACTTTGTGAAGAACACCAAATCTTGTTTCACTTGTGGCAGTTTTGATCACATCTATCAAGACTGTCAAGCACCCATGAAAATGGTGGCTGCAAATCCTTTAAAGGAAATGCAACCAAAAGCCATTCTATTGAATGCAGGGGAAAAATCTTTTTCCTCTGCTAAATATATTCCCCCTGCTATGAGAAATAAAGTTTCTGATAAGTATGTTGTTCCTGTTTTAAGAAAGATAAATGATGCATGTTCCAAATCTAGCTCTCATGTGACCAAACCAACACCTCATACTGCATATACATCTGGCGAAAGACCCTACCAACACACCTATAGAGGACAAAACAAAAGACGGGTTCCCTTTGCTAAGCATAGGGATTCCCCTGCTAAGGCCAGGGTGTCCCCTGCTGGCAAAGTTTTGCCCTCTAGAAACATGGGTAGATGGGGAAAAGCTGTAAAAGCCTCAGCTCGTTGGGTTTGGGTACCCAAAAGGGGTACTCCATCCAATGGTGTATCTTTAGTCTTTGACAAATTATCTTACATTGATACACGAGGTAGATCCATGTAAGTAATGGCTTGGGTCCCCAAGAGAAACTAAATTGTTTTTCTTTTTGCAGGTGACTAAGCAGACCAGGAATGATAAAGCCTATTGGGATAGTGGATGTTCAAGGAGCATGACTGGGCATAAATCTTATCTGTCTAATTTTGTTCCCCTGCATGACAATGATGGTGTCTCATTTGGATATGGGCATGGGACAATTACAGGGAAAGGGACCATTGTTACTAATGGAATGACATTTGATAATGTCTACTTAGTGAAAGAGCTAAAGTACAACCTCTTTAGTGTGTCCCAGATGGCTGACAACAAGAACTTTGTCCTCTTCACTGATACTGAGTGCCTGGTGTTGGGAAAGGAGTTTGTTTTACCACCAGACACTCCTATTGTGCTCAGAACACCAAGACAGAAGAACATGTACACCATTGACTTAAAATACATCACTCTTCAAGACAATGAGAACTGTTTCATTGCCAAAGCATCAGTTGATGAATGCAAGAAATGGCACATAAGACTTGGTCATCTTAACTTCAAGAATATGAACAAGTTGGTTAAGTTCAATCTTGTTCATGGTATTCCTTCTAAGACCTTTGCCAATGATCATACTTGTGTTGCCTGCCTGAAGGGGAAGCAACACAGAGCCTCTTGCAAATCCAAACATGTTCAGTCCACCACCAAGCCATTGGAATTGCTGCATATGGACCTTTTTGGTCTGATAGGTGTGTAAACACCCATCCTTTTTACCACTTAATTACAATAATAACCGAGCCAAAACGTGTATTTTATGTCTTTTATGTCGGAATTATGCGTGGTTTGTGTTTTTGTTGTGATTTAGGACGAAATTGTGAAAAGTGGAGAAAACACGGCATTTACGGGCTTTTATTGAAGAAAAAGATGAAAGACGAAGCCAAGAAGTCAAGAGTGCAAAAAGAACGGAAGTCCAAGACCAATTCTGAAGATTTATCGAAGAAAAAGTCGAAAGACGGAAGTTTACCAAAAGCCGAAGAACTCGAGTCTAGAATGTAAAGACGAGTTTAAAGAAATCCCGAGCCATAAGTCATTAAAGTCCAAGATTAAATAAAATTCAAAGGGTTAAGGACTAATGATGCAATTAACAAAGAGATTAAGAAGGAGGGACCTAATCATGCAATTAAGAAGAAATGAAGGAGGGGAGGAAGCTTCCTAATCCTCCCCTATATATAGATTAGGCTAGTTAATCATTTTTCTTTGTTGGCTAAGGTGACAATTAGTCTTCCACCATTTTCATATCTCGTCATTTACTTTTCATGTCATTTAAATACATGTTTTGCACCTTAATTATCCTTTAATTTCCAAGTAAGTTTTTAATTCGTGTTCTTTAAATTTGTGTCTTTAATCTTTCTTTATCATTTGATCAAGTTTATTTTTATCAATCTCATTCTACTCTTCTTCTTTTTGATTCGGTTACAATTTTGGATTAAGCAAGTTTTTGCTTAATCCATTTGCTTATTTGATTAAAGGTTTTGTCTTTTCTTTTTCCTTTTAAGTTTTCATACGAAATAGCCATAAGCTTGACAATCTTATGTGCTTATTTGGTATTTAGCTTAATTGTTTTCAAGTTTTCTTAAAAGTTTTACTTTTTAAGTTTTAATTTAATTTAAGTTTCGTCTTTTAAATTTTGAAAGATTCTAACTTTTTAGCTTATTGTCGCGTTTTGACTTCATTTCATTAAAGTTCTTTGTCACTGCTTATTAGAATTAGCTTATTAAGATTTGAGCTTATTACGAATTTGCATTCCATCGGAAAAGAAGGGTAAACACACATTGCGACAGGTGCATTCTCCATATTCCGATCGTGACAGGTTTGGACAAAGGATTGCATTCCGATCCGGGATTGCGATAGAAGTAACATCCCCCTCATTCCGATCTGGGATTGCGATCGCACATTGCGATCGCACATTCCGACGGCTCTTGAGGTTTACTTAGTCGAAGTGCTGCCTAATTTTTCTTAGTATCATTCCGATCTGAACTGTATTGCAATCTGACACATTGCGATCTGGACTGCATTGCGATCTGAAACATTCCGATAGGTTGCACCTTTTATTCCGACAGAACATTCCGATCTGGATTCCAATGGTATGGTGACAGCATTCCGATAGTGGATTCCGATGGTTATGGGTTTTGGATTTTAATTTTGCTTTCTTTAATTTTCAAGTTACATTTTTAATGCTTAGTCAAATTTAATTTTCGTCACGCTTTTAATTCCCGTCATTTAATTAATTTAATTAGTAAAGTTTTAATATTACACCCTTACTTTTAATTAGACTTAGATTTTATTTTAAATGCCCTTTTATTTTAACGTCATTTAATCTTAAGTCTTTGCACATTTTAATTTTAAAACAACCAAAAATATTTGTTTACCAAAATCAACTGAGTCGTACTTTAAGCCAATAATCAATTCGTTAAGATATCGAGAACTTGAACTTTAATTTTTTATACGGGGTGTCAAAAGCCTTGTATCAAATGGCACCGCTGCCGGCTCTTTTCGTAAAGATTAACGGTTTTCTGTGAAAGACGCGTTGCTTTTTGGGATCCGTTCACTTGTGAGCGTTATTTTTCTTGCATAAAAAAATTCAAAAACCCATAAAAATTTAAAATTGATAAAAATCCATAAAAATAAAAAATTTCAAAAATCCAAAAAGATTTTATCTTTATTGTGTATATATATTGTCTTTGTGTTTGGTTTCTTTTTCCTTTACATTTTCAGGTGTATGCGTACTAGATCTTCTAATTATCAAGAGCCCGAGACTCAAGAAGATTTAAGTATGTCAGGTGTTAACAACAATAATCATCCACCGCACCTCAACAATAACAACAATGTTCTTCCACAACCCGATCTTCAGACAATGGAGGAGCTTTGTCAACCTACCATGTTTGGACGAGGAGGACCAATTGCGCCGATGCAAATCAATGCTCCTGAGTTTTCATTGAAGCACCACATGATTCAGCAAGTGCAAACTAACCCATTCCGTGGATTGCCTGATGATGATGCCAACAAACACCTCGACAAGTTCATTACAATCACCCAAAGCATGAAGTTGCGCGGTGCTACAATGGATGTTCTTCGCCTACAACTCTTCACACATACTTTATCGCATCATGCCGAGAAATGGTTTGATCGTCTTCCAAAGAATTCTATTCACACTTGCGATGTCATGACTCAACGCTTTTTGTCGCGCTACTTTCCACCATCCATGGTCACGAGCCTTCGCAATCAAATCAACGGTTTCATGCAAGATCCCGATGAATATCTTTTTGATGCTTGGGAACGATATAATGTCTTGATTGATCGTTGTCCAAACCACAACATGCTCCCTGTGACCTTAATAGATACTTTCTATAACGGTTTGACTTTTTGAGATCGTGATACGATTAATGCAGCCGCCGGTGGCACATTCATGAAAAGGAGACCCGAGGAGTGTAGAGAGCTAATTGAGAACATGACTACTCATCACAAAAACTAGGATTCATCTGCTTCTTCAAGGAACAACTCGAGAGTCAATGTTTCTTCCACCTCAGCAAACCCTGAGATGACCGAACTCACCCGCATGATGACTGAAATGAGCAAAAGTATCACGCTTCTCGCTTCAAACCAACAACAACAACAAGTTAAAGCGGTTGCTAATCCTTGTGAAACATGCGGCGGTCCTCACTCATACACCGATTGTCCTTCAACTCAAGGAAATCCGGAAAATGTGTATGCAGCTTACGGTAATTATTCACCGGAAAATTACCAAGCTCGACCTCAAGGGGATAGAAATTTGCTGAGCTACCGGACCAACAACTACCTTTCACCTGGTTTTTCTCCTCAAAACCAAAACCCCGCCAACAACTACAATAGAAGCAACCAAATCCCACCAAGATCTTCTAATCCTTATCACCCACCCGCCCAACAAACCCCACCCATTAACCCCGATGTTGAAGCCTTTATGAGAACCCAAGGTGAGCAAATCAAGAATCTGCAGAGCCAAATTATCAATCTGAAAGGAGATATCACCAAGCAAGGAAATGAGATAAGATCCGAGCTTCGAGATAATATTCAATCCTCCTTTAGCAATCAAACAAATGATTTGAAGAATATGCTTGCTAGTTTCTTGCCCGCAGCTCAACCTTCTACTTCAAGTTCTTACCTTCAAACACCGTCACCAATCCGCGAGCAAATGTGAGTGCTATTACTACTCGTAGTGGAATTACCATTGTCGATCCACCAATCCCGCCCCCATCATCTACACCTCCTCCACCACCATTTATCCCTACTCCTCCTACACCTAGTATTAGTGCACCATTACCGTCTCCGCCTCTTCATGACGATGTATCTAGGAAGGACCCTTCAACATCTCAACCTTTACCTACTACACCTGCACCTTCACCACCCAAACCCAATATCCCTTATCCCTCTCGTTTAGGCAAGACCAAAATGCTAACCAAGGATGACTCTGAAGTGGCACGCTATGTGAAGATGATATCTCAGATGAACTTCAACGTTAGCTTTCTTGAAGCACTTGTCCACATGCCTAAATTTGTCAAAGCATTTAAGGAATTGCTTAACAAGAAGGAGAAGCTGATTGAACTCGCCAACACACGCTTAAATGAAAACTGCTCTGCAATTATTCTTAAATAACTTCCGGAAAAGCTTGGAGATCCCGGTCGTTTTGTGTTGCCTTGCGTTTTCAACAAAACTGAAGAATTTACTGCCCTTGCTGATCTCGGGGCCAGTATTATGCCTTTGAGTGTTTGGAAAACACTATCATTACCCGACCTCACTCCAACAAAGATGACTCTTGAACTTGCAAATCGCACTCTCGCTTGCCCCGTTGGTATAGCCGAAGACGTGTTCATCAAAGTTGGCACATTTACTTTCCCGGTCGATTTTGTCGTTGTTGATTATGAAATGGACCCTCGTATTCCTTTAATACTTGGTCGGCCATTCTTGAGAACCGGACGAGCTTTAGTGGATGTGGCCGAAGGTGAGTTAATCTTAAGAGTCGGGGATGATGCACAAGTGTTCAAAATGGGGAAGCTTACAAGTACAACCTTTGGAGGCCGCGAATCAGTGAATATGATTAATGTGCATGATGACTTTGTTGTCTACAACAATCCTCTATTCGACTCTTGCATTGATAATCCACTCTTTCATGATGATGTGGATGATTCTCGGTCCAATTTGGAACCTTCTCCCATTTATGATTCTCCACCGGTCTTTGATGCTTATGATGATGATGATTCTAGCTCTGATTCGGATGATTATGATTGTACCTCTGAGTATCCCGAGCTGCCCACATATGATGATTTTGATGAGGCTGATACTCTTTCGAGCGATTCTTCACATGATGAAGATCCTCTGCCATCACTCGATCCTACTTTGGACGATTACTCATTTGAGGAAGACTTCTCTACGTTTCTCAACACTTACTTCCCTCATGAGAGTGATGCTCCTCCTTTGGACTTTGAAGATTATCGTCTTGATCCTACTTTGGATTTGAAGAACATTCTTTCTAAGGAGAAGAAACCGGTCGACACCAATATCCGCAGCACGTATGAGTTAACACCCCTTTGTCCCCCTTCTGAGGACGAGGTTGTGCTTCTTCGTGGATCTTCTTCCCACTCTGCTGAGCCTGAGTGCTATTTTCCCCTAAAGGAAAAGGTGTTCGACCCCGGTATTGATATTCTGCAGACATCTCAGTATCCACCTGATGAAATAAAAGGAAAAATCTTTGGAACTATTGAAGACATGCTCGCACCTCACCATACTTGCTCCCACCGTGCTCCATCGCTGCTTAAGGGAACCTTGCCTATCCTTCTTTGGCTTGCCTTGTTCGCCTTAAGCATGTGCTATTTGATGGACGAAAACTATGTCTTTGATCCCGGTGGATATGTTTCATGCTTTTTCCTATGATGATCAATTTCGAGTCAGGCTCACGACTCGGTTAACAAAAATCAAGCGCTTCTTGGGAGGCAACCCATGCATCTATCTTTTCGCTTTCTTTATCATAAGTGTAGGGGGGGAGACCCATTGGTTTGCTATTTTCTCTCCTCTCTTCTTAATCAGGGATTCGAGCGCTCAATGATCCACTCTTGATGATTCTTGACGACCCGTGCTTCCGTGTTCACTTCGTCCCGGTTCTATCCTAAACTCTTTTCGATTCACTATTTCATATTTTCCAATATTAAATAGGAATCTCTTTAGTTGTCTTTTCCTTAGCGAGATTTACACAAAGTGCACAATGTCCTAAGTGTAGGGGAGTTTACTCCCACATGCTTAAACATTGAGGACAATGTTTATGTTAAGTGTAGGGGGGACTTCTATCGAAGCTAAGTGGTCTTTTCCTTGTACTTGTCCTCATTTTAACCGGAAAATCAAATTTTCGACATTTTTCAAAATTTTTGATCTATTTTGGCCTATTAGTTTTTCACTTTGTATAGTTATTTTCTTTCTTTGCTAGAATAAATGTTTAATAAAGTGGTTTTAATTTTAAAACGTTGTGAATCTTTTGACTCAACTCGAGTTTACTTATCTAAGTTACTCTAGCTAGTATCCTTAACGTGTTTAAGTCAAGTTTTGCTAGGCTTTTATATAGGGAGCTATAAAACGCGAAAGTCTTAACCCTCATGGGTTAAGAACAAGAACTTTTCGCAAGTTCCTATAATTGATCCTAGAGAGTCGTTAATCAAGGGAACTTTAAAATGCGATTTCTAAACTTGAAAAAGTCTAAGAGCTTGCAAGATCCTATAGGCGACTCGAAAACCCAAAACTTTGATTTAATAGGCTAAGCATCCACGAGTCTCATTCCTTGAGATTTTAAACTGTGGAGAACGAGAGATGATAGAGCCAATTATAAGTTCGGTATTCTTTCGTGAATTTATGTGAGTTAATTATAAGCTTATTCTCCCATCGCCTGCTAATAAATTTATCTGCAATAAATAAGGTTGTACGATTTGAAAAGTTACTTAGCTTCTAGCCCAAGAGCGTTTAAAAGTTGCTCGGTATGGATTAGAGTTCATAGCCAAGGCATAACTTATTGAAGCGGGATGCGAAGATTGGCGAGTCTGAAAAGGCCCTAACAAGGCATGAGGGCTATATTTTGTTGCTAAAAATCCAAAGTGATGTGAAGAATCGTTTATCAAAAATCAATATGAAGGATCGAGACACACGACGAAAAGCAAAAACTCCCCAAAAGTCATGGAGAAGTGTATTCGAAAAGACCCTAGCAAGGTATGAGGATAAATAGATCCAAGTCATAAAAGGAGGCGGATCGTTGTATATCAAAGTCCAAAATAATGATTGGAGAAAAATGAAGAAGTCATGGTCGAAGTATGAATCTCTCAAAACTTCAAGTGAAGAAATTCCATTATGAAGAGAAGACCATAATTTCATGAACGTCTCTGAAGATTTGAAGTATGAAGTCGCTGCCAAATATCGGTCCGAGAAAGGTCTGAAATCGCGAAGCGAGTTATGCCAAGATATGAACTTTATGAGGTCCCGAGAAGCAGTTTTAAAAGATTTTGTCCTTTAGCTAACTATTGATTAAATCGTTCACTTTATTTTCGGACTAAATAACTATCGAAATAAGTAAAAAATGCATCTTCGTGATCATTCAAGACAACAATAAAATATAAGAGATACACCTAGGAATAAGGGAGTCTAAGTAAATAATTGGCCCACATGAGTTCGTGTTAGTCTGCTAACTTATAATAACAATGATCTCGTTTTTAAGCTTGGTTTGGAGAAAGTGAAAACTTGAGGATGATGATTATTCATGACTTTTCCAAAACCCAAGGTATGCTTTTGATTTCTTTACTTTGAATGTTTATCTCTTTAATAAAGGCCAACATGGATTGATTATGATGAAAAATGTAAACTTGCTTTGTAACTAATGCATTGCATGAGGACATTGCAATGGTCAAGTATAGGGGATTTGATAGGTGTGTAAACACCCATCCTTTTTACCACTTAATTACAATAATAACCGAGCCAAAACGTGTATTTTATGTCTTTTATGTCGGAGTTATGCGTGGTTTGTGTTTTTGTTGTGATTTAGGACGAAATTGTGAAAAGTGGAGAAAACACGGCATTTACGGGCTTTTATTGAAGAAAAAGATGAAAGACGAAGCCAAGAAGTCAAGAATGCAAAAAGAACGAAAGTCCAAGACCAATTCTGAAGATTTATCGAAGAAAAAGTCGAAAGACGGAAGTTTACCAAAAGCCGAAGAACTCGAGTCTTATTTATTGAAGAATGTAAAGACGAGTTTAAAGAAATCCCGAGCCATAAGTCATTAAAGTCCAAGATTAAAGAAAATTCAAAGGCTTAAGGACTAATGATGCAATTAACAAAGAGATTAAAAAGGAGGGACCTAATCATGCAATTAAGAAGAAATGAAGGAGGGGAGGAAGCTTCCTAATCCTCCCCTATATATAGATTATGCTAGTTAATCATTTTTCTTTGTTGGCTAAGGTGACAATTAGTCTTCCACCATTTTCATATCTTGTCATTTACTTTTCATGTCATTTAAATACATGTTTTGCACCTTAATTATCCTTTAATTTCCAAGTAAGTTTTTAATTCGTGTTCTTTAAATTTGTGTCTTTAATCTTTCTTTATCATTTGATCAAGTTTATTTTTATCAGTCTCATTCTACTCTTCTTCTTTTTGATTCGGTTACAATTTTGGATTAAGCAAGTTTTTGCTTAATCCATTTGCTTATTTGATTAAAGGTTTTGTCTTTTCTTTTTCCTTTTAAGTTTTCATACGAAATAGCCATAAGCTTGACAATCTTATGTGCTTATTTGGTATTTAGCTTAATTGTTTTCAAGTTTTCTTAAAAGTTTTACTTTTTAAGTTTTAATTTAATTTAAGTTTCGTCTTTTAAATTTTGAAAGATTCTAACTTTTTAGCTTATTGTCGCGTTTTGACTTCATTTCATTAAAGTTCTTTGTCACTGCTTATTAGAATTAGCTTATTAAGATTTGAGCTTATTACGAATTTGCATTCCATCGGAAAAGAAGGGTAAACACACATTGCGACGGGTGCATTCTCCACATTCCGATCGTGACAGGTTTGGACAAAGGATTGCATTCCGATCCGGGATTGCGATAGAAGTAACATCCCCCTCATTCCGATCTGGGATTGCGATCGCACATTCCGACGGCTCTTGAGGTTTACTTAGTCGAAGTGCTGCCTAATTTTTCTTAGTATCATTCCGATCTGAACTGTATTGCGATCTGACACATTGCGATCTGGACTGCATTGCGATCTGAAACATTCCGATAGGTTGCACCTTTTATTCCGACAGAACATTCCGATCTGGATTCCAATGGTATGGTGACAACATTCCGATAGTGGATTCCGATGGTTATGGGTTTTAGATTTTAATTTTGCTTTGTTTAATTTTCAAGTTACATTTTTAATGCTTAGTCAAATTTAATTTTCGTCACGCTTTTAATTCCCGTCATTTAATTAATTTAATTAGTAAAGTTTTAATATTACACCCTTACTTTTAATTAGACTTAGATTTTATTTTAAACGCCCTTTTATTTTAACGTCATTTAATTTTAAGTCTTTGCACATTTTAATTTTAAAACAACCAAAAATATTTGTTTACCAAAATCAACTGAGTCGTACTTTAAGCCAATAATCAATTCGTTAAAATATCGAGAACTTGAACTTTAATTTTTTATACGGGGTGTCAAAAGCCTTGTATCATGGTCCCACTTCTATGGCAAGCATAAAAAAGAAATGGTACTGCCTAGTGATCACTGATGATTTTTCTAGGTTCACATGGACATTCTTTCTGTTTGAAAAGAGTGACACAACAGGTGTACTCAAAGACTTCATTACTCAGATTGAACTTTCCAAAAGCATGAAGGTGGTGACCATTAGATCAGACAATGGTGGTGAGTTCAGAAACAAGGAGCTGCCGCACAAACAAAGGCATAAGGAGGGAATACATCATAGCCAGGACTCCTCAGCAAAATGGAGTTGCAGAAAGAAGGAACAGAATACTGATAGAAGCTACAAGAACCATGTTATCTGACTCTAAGCTTCCAGTGATATTTTAGGCTGAAGCTGTTAGCACTGCTTGATATGTTCAAAACAGGGCCTTAGTGGTAAAGGCACACAACAAGACCCCTTATCAACTATTTAATGGCAGACCCCCTTTGATTGACTTTTTCAGACCATTTGGATGTCATGTGATCATTCTGAACACTATTGAAAATATAGGTAAATTCAATGAAAAAGGGGATGATGGGTATTTTGTAGGTTACTCATTGAACAACAAAGGATATAGGGTCTTCAACAAAAAGACAAGCAAAGTGACAGAAAAATCTCCATGTAGATTTTCTTAAAGACAAGCCTGAAGATGTACAAACAGGTCTTGATTGGTTCTTTGACATTGAAGTACTTTCTAAATCAATGAATTATGTGCCTGTTGCTTTGGAGAATACTAACATTTCAGGTACAAAAGAACCAACTGCTTTGGAGAATCCACCAATGAGGTACATGACTGTACCTTCATTGTTTCCCATTGATGATGCTGCTATAGGAATGGATGAAGAAGATGACATCTCTCAAAAGAAGGAGCAACCAATCTCTTCCCCTACTAAGTCAAATCCTGAAAGCAGTAGAATGGTTGAAAGCAGTGGAATCATGGATTCCCCTGCTGGACCAAATATTTCCCCTGCTGTTGAAGAACCAATGGTGAATGATACTTATGAGAAAGAAAGAGAATCCCCACTCTTTTCTTCACCTATCACTTTATCAAGCAGTGGAAGTAGATTACTCAGACATGGAGGTCCAAGTTCATCAGATTTTCATTCAGCTCCTTCACTAACCAATGTTGTCTCCTTGGGAAACTATCTTGAAGATATTTTTCCAAATCAAGATAGTCCAATAGAAGCTGACATGAGCAACTTAGAGTTTGAGGTTATTGTTGACAAACACCCAACTTATAGAGTCAACAAGAATCATCCTCAATCACAGATCATAGGAGATCTTGCAACCCCAGCAAACAAGGTATCAAGCAAAAGAGCACAGCTTCATTGCAAGCATCACAATGAAGTACAATCAGATAATATGCAATGCTATCTCTTTGCTGCATTTTTATCCAAAAAGATCCTAAGAAGATTTTTTCAAGCATTGAATGATCCAAGTTGGGGTTGAAGCTATGCAAGAAGAGCTCTTGCAATTTAATATCCAAGAAGTATGGATTCTGGTAGACTGTAAAAAATAGGCAAGACCCATTGGGATAAAGTGGATGCTCAGGAACAAAAAGGATGAGAGGGGTATTGTGGTCAGAAACAAAGCCAAAATGGTAGCACAGGGATATACTCAGGAAGAAGGTATTGATTATGATGAGTTCTTTGCTCCAGTTGCCAGAATTTAGAGCCATCAGATTGTTTTTGGCCTATTCTTCATTCATGGACTTCACATTATATCAGATGGATGTTAAGAGTGCCTTTCTGTATGGCACCATTGATGAGGAAGTCTATGTGATGCAAAGGTTTTGAAGATCCAGAACATCCAGACAAGGTGTACAAGGTGAGGAAGGCTATGTATGGGCTTCATAAAGCTCCTAGGGCCTGGTATGGGACTCTCTCTAAATACCTATTAGATAATGGCTTCAATAGGGGAAAGATTGACCAGACCCTATTTATCAAGAAACACAAGGGTGACTTTTTTTTGGTGCAAGTATATGTGGATGACATCATCTTTGGATCCACAAACTCTCTGCTTAGCAAAGAGTTTGTCAAGTTGATGCAAGATAAATTCCAAATGAGTGCCATGGGTGAACTCAACTTCTTTCTGGGGTTACAAGTTCAGCAGAGGAAAGATGGGATCTTTATCTCACAAGACAAGTATGTTGATGAAATTGTGAAGAAATTTGGAATGTGTGAAGGAAAGAAAGTCTCCACTCCCATGGATAAGGAGAATCCTTGGGGAAAAGATGGCCCAGGAAAACCCATTGATGTCAGACACTATAGGTCTATGATTGGATCTCTCATGTACCTTACAGCTTCAAGACCTGACATCATGTTTGCAGTCTGCTTATGTGCAAGATACCAAGTGACACCCACAGAGTGTCATTTGTTTGCAGTAAAGAGAATATTTAGGTATCTGAAGTGTCATCCAACTTTAGGACTTTGGTATCCCAAGGAGTCACCATTTGAGCTAGTGGCCTATTCAGATAGTGACTATGCTGGTGACAACAATGATAGGAAGTCTACAACAGGTGGATGTCAGTTTTTGGGAAGCAGGCTTATATCTTGGCAGTGTAAAAAACAGACTATTCTCGCCACTTCCACAACTGAAGCTGAATATATGGCAGCTGCTGCATGTTGTGGACAAGTTCTTTGGATTCAGAATCAGCTGCTTGACTATGGGTACAACTTTCTTAAAACTAAGATATTTATTGACAATAACAGCACTATCTGCATAATTAAAAATCCTGTTTTTCATACTAAGACTAAGCATATTGAAATCAGACATCATTTCATTAGAGATTGTTTTGAAAAAGGATTAATTGTCCCAGAGGCAATTGACATAGAACTTAATGTTGCTGATCTTTTGACAAAAGCTTTTGACATAGGGAGGTTTCAATACTTGGTTGCAAGTATTGGAATGATCACTCCCTAAAAATCGATGTCTGAAATGTCTTGTGTATTCAGGAATGTATTATTGTTGTTGTTGTACATGTGTTAGTCACTTTTTCCATTATTCTTCATTCCACTGCTTTTGAACAAGTTTCACCTGCTAGGGTTAATCCCCCTGCTAAGGAAATTTCCCTCCTAAGAGTTTTTCTCTTGTTTGGGTTTGTTCTTTTTAAGTGGTTCTATGTGGTTTTAGACTAACAATGTAGAGATCCTAATGGAGCATACTATATTATGGGAGAATCAAGTATATGCTCTATGTTTCAAGGGAGGTTAGGTCACACCTTTCGGACTAAGGGTATTCTTAGGATACTCATATGTGGTTCTAGATCATATCCACTGGTGAGTAGGGGTTTAGGACAATGAAGACTTGCTGCAAAGATTGTTGGAGTTCTGAAACCTTGAGGCATTGTAATGTGTACTTAAAATGCTTGGTTGAGAAGCTTGCTGCCTACTCTAAGACTTTGAGTGCATATTGCCAAGACCAATTTACCATAGAAAGAAAATGGTAGGGATGGAGTCCTAGGTATACTTAATTTATTGGGTTGACCAGGTGCAGGGTTGCTTATGTGTTAACTTTTTCTGTTTGGAACTTTGCTGAATGGAGGACTTTTGAGATTCTATGTATCTAGCTTGTTTATGCAAGTGTGTGCATTAGAGCAGAGATGTTTAGCATTGATCTATTCAGGTTAAGCCTAATACCCTTAGGAAAGTTTCCCCTGCTTTAGTTTTTGATACCCCTGCTAATATATCTTTCCCCTGCTTTGCAAAACATTCCCTTGTTTGACCGTTGACCGACAATACCGTTGCCCTGCTTATAGCCGTTAGGCCTGCTTGCTAACTTTTTGGTTAGGGAATATTTTATTAATTTCAAAAGATATTTAAGGCGCTTTCTTCGCTGATTGGTAACCTTTTTATTATTATTTCAAATAAGTTACTTTCATAACAAGATTTATTTTTGATATTTTTCAAATTGATAATTTGGTCCAATCACAGTCCTTCAATTCACCTATATAAACTCAATTCCCTTAACCAGCAGGCCTAACTCTCTCTGTCGATCATATTGAAGCAACCCTGATATTGCTGACGGTACATATTGAAGCGCGAGTCCTGAACTGACGTGTCTAGAAGTCTAACCTTGAAGCTCGGGATGTGAACTTCTATGTTGAGATGCCATTCCCGAGAGTTCATCAAAGGTAACATTCATAGTCTCCATTACCTTTCTTGTCCTTCGATTATAAACCCTGTAAGAACAACCAGTTGAAGAATAACCAATGAAGAATCCAATATCACCTTTAGGTTCGAGTTTACCAATATCTTCACGATCATTTTTCGGATAACATAATGCACCGAAGACATGTAGAATATGATATATCTGGTTTTCGTCCATTAATGATATCATATGGTGTTTTATTGAATCGGGTGTGAATAACGGAGCGGTTTTGAGTATAACATGCAGTAGCAATAGCATCGACCCAAAGAAATAATGATGCACTGAAGGAGAGAAGCATAGTCCGAGCAGCTTCAACAAGCGTACGATTCCTCCGTTCCACAACTCCATTCTGCTCTGGAGTTCTCACAGCCGAGGTTTGATGAGAAATCCCAACTTCATCAAAATAAGCTTTGAGTTGTTGATTGGTGAATTCTGTGCGGTTATCCATTCTTACAATGATGTCAGGGGCTTGCAGTAGCACTGGTGTTTTCTTTAAGAAATTAATAATTACACCAGGAGCTTCATCTTTTGTAGCAAGAAAATGAACCCATGTGTAACGAGAATAATCATCCACAATCACTAGGACATACCGCTTTCCATGAATGTTTTTGATTCTCATTGGGCCACACAAATCCATATGTAGGGGATGTAACCTATTCGTTGAATTTGGAACAGGTTTGCGTTTGTGAGGCTTCTTCTTGCTTTTACCTTGCTCACATGATGGACAAAGATGGTCTTTTGTATATTTGAACTTTGGAAGACTGGTAACGAGATCATCTTTTGCGATTTGGGTGATGGCATCGAAATTGAGATGAGATAACCTTTGATGCCATAACCATGACTTTGTTGAAGTGGCCTGGGCCATGAGACAAATTGGAGACGCATCAGACATTTGAAAAAGATCAATGGTGTAAAGGTTAGTGGTACGATTTCCTTTCAACAGATCAATTCCTTCAAGATCCCTAACGAAACATGTATGACTTCTGAAGGCTACCTCCAAATCTGAATCACAGAATTGCCCAACCGAGAACAAATTGTGTCCCAAGCCATCAACAAAAGAGACTCTGGTGATGATTATATTTCCCAAATGAAGATCACCATAGCCTAGAATTGCAGCAACATGATCATTTCCAAATCAAATAGTTCCCATGAATCGCAAAACAAAGTTCTTGAGAAGGCTTCGATTCCCAGTCATATGTTTTGAACAGCCCGAGTCCACGCACCAAAGACAAATTTCAACAGCCTGCCAATGATAAAAGAAGAAATTTTTTGGCAACCGATGAAACAGGTTCCGGTAGGGTTAGATGATAATTAAGCCTTATCACATACCGACATTTCACTGTCAGTATGAGATCTACTAGTGCCAATAACTTTGCCACTACTATCAAAATTTCTACTAGTAGGCAACCATTTAGAGGTGAATCTAGGGCTACTAGGCTTAGCAAGACTTTCTATAGACCCTACGTGCGTACTTTTTGGAACATACACCTTAGCCTTAGGAGTGTTATGTTTTTCACTCATGGAAAGCTTGTCAATTCGGGTGTATCTACCATAATTCAAACCATTCATAGTCAAACCACAATCATCATGACTAAAAGTAAAGAAACATTTATTACATTTAGTAGAAATAACTTCAGATTTTTCATTCTGAATAGCAAGCTTAAAGTTATTACTTTCAGATGTTTCTGATCATGATTAAAAAATGGTAATTTCCTACGGTGTTCTTCTACTTCCACATAATTTCCTACGGTGTTCTTCTACTTCCACATTATTGAGCTTGGGGCGACTACTTCTAGAGGAAAAAGGGGACCCTATCATTCCTTGTATTGCTCGTAGGCTGTGACCTTCTGCTCTTAGAGTAGTTGTTTATTCTTGTAGAAGAAGACACGCGAATGTTAGAATTAGCACTTTTTAAATCGATGACTTGTGGTTGAGATATAGTGGTCGGTTTAGTCCTAACGCTTGCTTTACGTTGTTTGCTAGACACAGAGATATCTACCCTAGTTTGAGAGGAAGGACTAACTCGAAATATTTCTCGGGCTATTACAGCAGCTTTTGTTCCAGCAACCTTGGGAAATGGTGTTACAGCAATACGAGTAGTTTCCAAGGTTGTTGGTTTCTTAATCATAGTATCCATAATCGTGCTAGGCTCAGAAGACTTATCTTTTAACAAGGCCTTTAACTTACAGTTCTCATAGATTTTACCGATTAGTTTATGATAGACAGACTTAACGTGTTCTACAGCCCGCTTATACGAAACAATTTCAGATTCTAAATCTGTAATCTTAGCCTTAAGCTTCTGAACATTCCCATCACTGGCATTTTCTAACCCCGAAGAATCCAAATTCTTTCCCTTAACCCCTCCTAACTGAGCCTACAACCGTTCGATAGTTTGTTGCATTTCATTGTGAGCTTTATCATACGAAATTTTGTCATAATTGCATTCATCACATTTTTTGACAAATTTATTCCAAAGATCGGTGAATTCTTAATCCTCTCTAATGACATAAGATTCTATTTTCTCTTTCGTACGTTCAAGCTCAGTTTAGAGGGTTTCATTATCCAACACAGAGGTATCTAACGCAACAGGGCTACTATCAACACTATCACTTTCTTTAGAGAGACGTTCAAGATTGTTTTCCAAAACTTTAATTTAATCAAGAGATTCATTAGCCTGCTTCGCCAAAGATTTAAAGTCTTCAACAAAGTTGGCTGCTTCTTTTAGAAAAGCGTTTTCAAAGTTGCTTATTCTAGCATCAACTTGATTAATAATCAGATTAATATCATTTTGAAGAACTTTTTGATCCTCAATCTGAACGAATGAAGTAAAATTTCCTCCAGTAATTTTGGAATTAACAACACGTTTAAGAATGACAAAATTATCTTTGACCTTGTTTAGATACCGTCGTGCAACAGTCGGCCTAGGAGGGTCATCCGACAATTCCTCACGATATCAAAAACACTTTAGTACTCGTTTTAGACCGTACAAAAGTTGTTGGAGGATTAATTTTCGGATAATAAACCGGTATGATTTCTTTGTTAAGATTTTTCAATCGTAAACGACTCTCTTCGGAAAGTTCAACGGTTTCCTCCGAATCATGCACAATGGAAGGATCATGTTTATCTAACAACACATTACCATTATATAGACTTTGTTGGTTGGTCTGAGCATGCTTAAGATATCCGGGATTGAGAGGAAGAGGACAACCTAAAGCCAATTTGTAACGGGTGTAATTTATCTCATTTAATTTTGATGCGAGCTTGTTTATCATCTGTATAGATTGGCCACGTTTTACCAAAGGATTGTCTAATTCCCTGATCATATCCTGAGCGTTGCAGAAATACTCAAGAAGCCCATCTTCTCGAATTTTGATGAAGGTCTACGATTTCTTAGGATTTGGTAATCTATGAATTGATCTAATTGATGGAGATAGAAGAAGGGGATACAGATAAGATGAACTAGAGAGAGAAAGAGGAGAGGAAAGAAAGATATAGAGAGAAAGTGTTTTATTAAAATGAAAGGGAAAAGACAAAATGAGCAACCCCTCCTAACATGCTAGGAGGGGGTATATATAGCCCACCCTACATGTGGGCTATATGGACTATACTATTTACAAACTGGATCACGAGCCTATTACTTAAATATATTATTGGAGTGACCGATCCTTTCTAAATACGTAAAACGTATTTCCAACAATCTCCCCCTAAGGGAGGTCACTCCAAGTTACAATGTCCTAAATAGTCTATAGCTCGTGATCTATGCTAACAATGATGTGACCGTGACTTTCTTTGGAAAAACGTATTTCCAACAATCTCCCCCTAAGGGAGGTCACACCATTTTACAAATCTTAAACCTAGCATACTATGCTTGAGTCTTCGATCTTGTTCTTGTGAATTTGCTGGATGTGATCTTTGACTTAAGTTTTGAACATGTTTTCTTGCCTTGACCTTGTGCATTCGTCACGTGTGATATTCGCCTCTTCGTGACTTCATGTTCCACATACTTATATCTTTAAATTCTTGAAAGCTTCAGAGTTTGATACAGCGGAAGACTTGACCTTCAGACTTTCTTAAATTTGTTGAAGTACTAAGTGTATGTAGTATAAGCATGTGGTGACGACTTCTTCTGGATTATACACCGCAATGCCACCTTCTTGTTACGCTGCATAATACAGTTAGCAACAAACCATATACACGGATGAAATGGCCTTGAACATTTCATTCTAATTCGGTAGCATTTTACCTCCGGTCGGTGAAGACCGTTGGACGATATTAAATATCGTACTTGTGGCAGGTAGTTTCAATAAAGAATCTCCTTTACAAGATTTTGCGGGTAAACCCGTTCTCTTTACTCGACCGTCCAAAGCTGACTGCGAACATAAAGAGT
The DNA here is from genome assembly GCA_025667525.1 of Glebionis coronaria. Taxonomy (NCBI): domain Eukaryota; kingdom Viridiplantae; phylum Streptophyta; class Magnoliopsida; order Asterales; family Asteraceae; genus Glebionis; species Glebionis coronaria. The sequence goes on from CM046874.1 coordinate 73,770,330, forward strand.
GAATCATTTGGATAATATTATCCGCATGATTTGAAGCCGTCAATTCATGTTCCTGGAACAAGTGAAGTTCAATTAAGAACCGCACCATCGTTGCTTTCCAGTTGTTACGAGCTTGATTCGTATAGAATCTTGCAAGTTACCTACCAAGTGCTGTTTGAGGTCAACACTAGAAGGATTTCCACTCATCATTGTGAACACTATAGAGTGTCACTATGAGTGTTCTGGCAAGATCACTAAGATATTGCGTAGAGGCCTAGAACGTGTTTAAATTCATTTAAGAGTTTAAACCACTGTTGCTTTCCAGTTATCACAAGTGTGATTCATAAAGAATCGCACAAGCACCTACCATGAGCTTTTTGACGTTCGCTCAAGAAGGATTTCCATCTTCATTGTAGATACTTTCGTATTACTCGGATGTTCAGGCAAGATCATGAAGATTTTGCGTAGGACTCTTAATATCTTTCTTACTTTTCACATTGTGTGAACAAGCAAGGAATAATGAAAGTGTGTCCTAATGAGATATTTGATAATCTCAACTGGCTCTAGACTCGATCGTGCATTTTGGATTTTAGTGATCGGAGGCTGGAGAGGAGTGCCACCTTTTCAATACCAGTTTATTCGGAGTGAATAAATCAATAGATAATGTGTTGTCTCCGTGTGATTAAAACAAATATCTTTTGAGAGATATTTGAGTTAGCTGGGATGGGTTGTGCCTTGCATCACCGGGTCCATGATGTCTATCTTCAATATCGAGAATCATAAATGATCTCAATAGCATATGAATTGACTCGGTTTCTGCCTAAGTTGTAAGGAGGGCTACTTTCTTTACACCCTTTATCTTTACAGTTCTTTTTCATTCTTCAACCCCTTCAATGCTTACCAATATGTCATAACTAGCACCTTGTTGTGATTGTTCCAGTGCTAACTTAAGTACTTGGTCAGCATTCAGCTGCGTTCACAATCTTTCTCCATCTTTCCTAAGGACTACTATTTCTAGCTATGGAATGTCCTTGGGAAGATTCCTCCGGTTCTAGTGGAATCATTGGACTTTAACCTATCCTACCATCCTTATGTCACCATAATCGTCACCGTCATGAATTAAGATGTTGTGGTTAAGTATACGTCACCATGAAATCCATTTTAATATCCAAATCCATTTTGCTCCCCCTTAACATATGCACGATATTCGAAAACATTTCTCACATGTTGGGATGAGCCAGCACATTAAGTCAAACCATTGAATTAATTGATCTCATATTAAATCACATTTTCTCCCCCATATTAAAAATATTAACCCAATCGATGTTTTTAATATCAATTGATTTAATGAGATTTTAAGAAAGTTTGGGAAGAAAAATGCAAATCTGATTAAATCCATTTACCTTCATGACTTTAACAAGCTCCCCCTCAAATTAATGAGGGTGTACTAAAAACGTAAATTAAGTACCTTTTAAACACAAGTGTAAGGTACTTATTACGTGCCAAGATTAGATAAGATAATGTATTCACAAGATTAAAAATGTACGAGTTAGGACCTGAAATGATGAGAACATCATGTGATAAGATCACGTGGTTCTTGTCTGCGAACGTTGGTCTTCCTCGTAACTTCTGAAATTATCCTCTCCTTTACACCACATGGACAATTGATATCGTTGTCTTGACACCAACTTGTGAACATTGGCAGTTTCGACATCAAAGATTCTGAATGCTGGACAATTGCTCCCCCTCAATTGTTGACCCGTGTTCTATCTAAAGAGCTGTAGTCGTCGTTTGAGTAGTCGCATCGTCTAGTATGTAGATATCAATTCCAACGAACTTCAGATTGTGGAGTTGATAACTTCGGATTTTGAAGTCAAAGCTTTCCGGTGAAATGCTTGACTTCAATGTGAAAAGCGGGTTGTTGGAAATACGTTTTTACGTATTTATGAAGGATCGGTCGCTCCAACGATATATTATTGTATTAGGCTCGTGATCCATTTGTAAACTATATGGTCCATATAGCCCACATGTAGGGTGGGCTATATATACCCCTCCTAGCATGTTAGGAGGGGTGGTTCTTCTCATATTTCATACTTTCATTTATCTAATTTCACTTTCTCTCTCTACTTTTCTTTTCTCTCTTTTCTCTCTCTACCTTCTTCCCCATTTCCACCATCTTATCAATAGATCTAATCCATCAATTACCAAATCCTTAGAAATCGTAGACCTTCAATTGGTATCAAGAGCCATGGTTAAATCTTAGGATTTGCGTTTTTTTATCTATTGATTTTCTTTTTATATATATTTTTTTATTTGTTATTTTATTTTATTTTTTCTTTTGAATCCTTTCGTCTAATTTTTTTCTCTTTGTTCCAAATCTGTTCAATCAGTGTTTTCTGTTTAAATAATCAGTTTTTTATATCATCAGAACTTATGTCTAATCATTTTTTTAATCAGTCGTTTTTTAATAATTTTTTAATCATTCAGTCATTTTTTTATCATTTTTTTAATCAGTCATTTTTAATCAGTTTTCTTCTTCATTTTCATATCAGTTCAGTCCAAATCTGTCAAAAGTGTCATCAGTCCTTTTTGATCCATCCCGTCTATCAGTTTTTGAGTTTTTCTGATCGAGCGATTTCTTTTTTCCGAATAAGCCACATATTCCGTTTAAGCCATATATTCCGTATAGAAAGATCATTCCGAATAGACGACTTTTTCCAAATAGCAATTATTTTTTCCGAATAGAAATCTTTCAGAATAGCCTGCCATTCCGTATAGACATTCCGTATAGGAATTTTATTCCGTATAGGAATTTTATTCCGTATAGCCATTTCTTGAACTCGACCCTTGACTCGACCCTGACCTCAAACTGGTTTCAAACCATTTTGACTCCCTCACCTCTCTCGACTTCTAATCCCTCTCGGACACCACTCAGACACTCGTCTAACCAAACCAAACTCACACCAATTTTCGACTCACAACTTCTCGTCCAACAAAAACCTCGACAACCACAACTCGACTCCTTAACACTCACACTCACCTTACCCTCGAACTCGACCCAAAACACTCGGACACCTAAACACCCTCGTCTAACTCAAAACCAAACCAAGAACACCACACTCCACACTACACCCTCGAATATACACAGCCTCGAAACACGAAACACATTTTAGGCTCACTCCTCACTCACACCCTCAAACCCTCCCTCTCGACCAAACTCATTCACCCTCTCTCAACACAGACAATCCCTCAATCTTGAACACACACCCTCGACACAGACTAAAACACCCTCAAAACAAACATCCCTCGACTCCATCTCTCATCAACGAAAACAGATCCTACACTCTCAACAACACCCCAAACTTACGTTTTTTTAATCCTGACTCAATCCCAAAACCCAAACTCACAATTACCCACAAACACAAACCCACTCGACATCAACACTCGACAAGAAAGACACTACAGAAGAGAGAGGGACTCAACAGATCAAGAAAATAAAAACCTACCCGAGACCCTTTAATCAAGGATCTTGAAGATTAAATCATCTTGATTCTCGACTTCTTTCTCTTTCAGTTGTGAGTTTGTTTCAAGGATTTGTGATTGATTTGAGATTCGAGATGAATGTCACTGAAAGGGTGTTTGATGTGATCAGTTGTGATTGATTGTTCTCAGCAGGCGCACCTCTTCTTTATCCACTGGGATACGATTGACGAAGTTATCAAGGTTGGCATAGATGTTGAATGGCTTCTATTTAGACTAAGATTGGGAGAAGATTTTGAGTTGGTTGGGTGTGTAATCAAGAAGAAGAAGTCGGAGGAAATTGAGGAGATTTGAGTTACTGGTTTTTCAGATTGAGTTTTTGAGAGACTTTAGGAAGGAGGAGATTGAAAGATAAACTGAGGAGAGAGATTTATTTGGAGAAGATAACTTTTGAGACGGAGAAACCTATGTCTTTAATATTAAATTATGGGGCGGAGGATACAATGCATTTAAGTGGGTTTAAACAAGCCACGTTACCATCCTTATAACACGTGCTCTTTTCCTTGTTTGTCCCATACACAATTTTTTTTATTATTTGTTTTATATTAGATTTTTTCAAAAGTTACTTTTTTTATCAGGCGTTTTTTCTTTTAAGATTTCAAAATATCAATTTTTTTCTATTTTTATTTTTAGTTTAGTTATTTTTATTCTTATGTTTTTTAAAAAAAATATCAGATTGTTTTAAAATCTTCGATTTTCTAAGTTTATTTTTTTTAGTTAAATAAATTTTTGTATTTTTGACACTTTTATATTTTTTAGTTTAGTATACTTTGTTTTTGGCAAATCGTGTCGAGGCGGGTATTTTTTTTAAAGTTAACGTGGAAAAATATTTGTCGGGATAAACGTTATTGTGGCCGGATTTCAAGAAAAACGTGACGAGTCAACGTGACGAGCTTTATTTATATCATCCATCGCGGAATTTTAAGTGTTATTTACGGGTCTTTCGTTTTTTCACGAACTCTAAAATCCCGACAACGACAAAATCCCCGTCATTCTTAATCAATATTTAATGGATTCGTTCGATTCGACATGTCAAAAGGGAGATTATTATTTAATGCAAAACAAAGTTAGGAAAAGTGGCATCACCTCCTTTCAAATGCTCCAGTCTCATCTTGTCACTCTTTCGAGGATTCAAGGAGGGAGCGAATTTGTGACAATCTTTGGTCAAGATCGTCATATATTCATCGACTTAATGTTCACCACTTTGACCGAACTCGCCGAGCAACTCAACCGTGACAACTTTAATCACTCTGCATCGTCAATTGCTTATAAGGCTCTTGTGACACAACTCACGCCTTTCCTCCAATTCAATATCATCAAGTCTGCAAGTTCAGTAATTTGCCAATCGTTTCTTCGAGATACACATACCGAGCTTCGAGTTTTCCGTGATACAATTTTGCAACTCATGTCATCGGTCTCGTCTTCGATTTATGAAATATCTCGACTTCAGCAAGGGTATGATAATGGAGTGCAAGACTCTTCGATGCAAGAGGAAACTGGTCATACGGTTGACAACTTGGAGCACAACGATGGCAAGAGAACAGAATCGGACGGTCAACATGATACCAGTGGCACGTCAGGGAATGTTCACGAGATCCTTCTTGATGACGCCTTACCCGTTTATGACGAAGAGCCTACAAACATAGTACAATGTAATGTTGTTTATGATGTATACGCTGATGAAATGCCGCATATTGAGCATTCTGAACCTAATTATGACAAACATGGGATGGAAAAGAGTGATAGCAATACCACTTCTGATTCATCCGATGTAAGTCATAATGGGGGAGAGATTGTTCAGAATGCTATAGTACATCATGATACTTGTATTATAACTGCTTCATTGACTACTTCTGATTCCAAGATTAGAGAGCTCGAAACGATTGTAGCTCAACAATCAAAAGATCTTGAGGATGCCAAACTTGAATTTTCTAAGAAAACGGACAAATTTGAAACATATTTTGAAAAACTTGAAAAATCAAATGTTGTTCTTGAAAGAAAATTAGATCAAAAAGTGTTAGATTCTAAAGCTGAAAAGGATAATCTTTTGAAACAAATTCAACTGCTTGAATCTAAGTTGGCATCCCAAGATAACTTGCTCAAAGAGAATGAAACTTTAAAGGCCCAAGTACAGGAAAAGGTTTTTGCTATAGCTGCGTTGAAAAACGAGTTAAGGAAAAGTAAAGGACCTAGTGTGGACTCTAAGCTTGAAAAACCATCAATCTTGGGGAAACCGCCTACAAATCAGTTCGTCAGACAACCGATTGTCAGACAACCTACTGCATTTAGATCCGAGCGACCACAATCCTCGAGACCGCGGCTTGCCTCCCAAGTTGATTTGGTTCATCTTTCTAGACCAGACACTCCAGCAACTAGGCCCTATGTGATCACTCCAGCTTTAGCAAGACCAAATCATATGATTGCCTCTAGTTTCCCTAAAAATACCAAGACCACGTCTAGAACTAGTTCAAATGACGTTGTGCATAAATCTGGTCTAAGGGAAGTTATGCAAAAGACACATGTAAGAGATAGCAATGTCAAGCCTAGTCACATGCCTTCTAGATTACCCAACACTGCTAACCGTAGCATGTCATCTCCTAGGAGCATCGATCAATCATCTAGGAATTACTCGGACATTAAATATTCTACTTGTAAAACATGTAGAAAATGTGTCTTTACGGCAAATCATGACTCCTGTATCAAAAAATTGCTTAATGAGGTGAACTCCCGTGCTAGACTTATATCTCAGTGGGTTGCTAAAATCAAACCCGTTGGCAAAATGTGGCGCCCCACTGGTAGAACTTTCACTCTTGTAGGAAACGAGTGCCCTTTAACTAGGATAGTCTCTGATTCTACGAAGACTACTAGGGAGGAAATTGCAAAGGATGATACTTCACTTAAGCCTGAACTTAAGGTTTTCTATAAAAGGAAACGTTTGCCAACTAAGACAAGTGAATCATCTCCTCAGGCCACCTCTGACACAAGAAAAGAAAACCGTGAACCCCCACATGCTTCTAAAATAGATATCTCTAACCCATGAAAAAGTATACAAACTCCTAATGAGAATGCAGGTACCAAAGTTGATGTTCCAAAAGAACGAAGCCATCCAATCATTGTATACCGTTCAACTAAGGACACTCTTAGAGTTTGGTTGCTGAAGAAGCAGATATCAGAGAAACAAATGTCTCAGGGGATTCATGGTTAAGCTGCAAACAAGGACTTACAGTCACATAACAGACTGTAACTCGCTCTCAAAAGAAAGGAAAGTTTATCGCCGATGATAAACTTATCCTAAAAACGAGAAATTCATTTTTCTCGGGCATGAGCTTATATCAAAAACATTCCAAGTTTTTAAGCTCATGCATTATGGCTCCTCGTTAAATGACAGACGACGACCCGGACTTCAGAGACAGGGAAGTTTATCCATGCAACGATAACTTACCCTCTTAACAAGAAATTAAGTTTTCTTGGACACGAGCTTATCCTAAAACCATTCAAAGGTTTTAAGCTCGTGTATAAGGCTCATCATTAAATATCAGATGATGACCCGAACTTCAAAGAAAGGAAAGTTTATCGCCGATGATAAACTTATCCTAACAACGAGAAATTAAGTTTTCTCGGGCATGAGCTAATATTAAAAACATTCGAAGTTTTTAAGCTCATGCACAATGACTTAGAGTTAAATGTCAGACTGTAACTCGAACTTCAAATAAAGGAAAGTTTATCATTAATGATAAACTTATCCTCATAACGAGAAATTCAATTTTCTCGGTCATGAGCTTGTCTTAAAACATTCGAAGTTTTAAGCTCATAAAGGAAAGTGTATCTTTTAAATAAGAGAACTTTTCCTCATAACGAGAAATTAACCTTTCTCGGTCATGAGCTTTCCGTTAAAATAGTCAAAGTTTTCAAGCTCATGAAAACGACTTCTAAGTAAATGTCAGCTTAGGACTCGTCCGTCAGATAAAAGGAAAGTTTATCGCCAATGGTAACTTATCCTTAACAACGGGAAGTTTACAACTTCTCGGACTTGAGCTCGCCTTAAGATATTCAACATCTTAAGCTCAAGTAATTGGTTTTCAAAACTTTGAACACAATTTTTCAAGAATTTCTCAAAAGGTTTTTTCTAAATCTTTCAAAATTGTGTGTTCAAAAACGTTTTGATAAAAAGAGCATGTCTTCTGGAATCGATAATATTTAAGAACCTAGAAATGTCATTCAATAATGACACGGGCTTGTAAATAAAGTTCGAGCAGAAGTTTAAAACATTTAAAACATGCTCCATATGGTTTGCTATTATTTCCAATAGTAACCCGCTTTTCACATTGAAGTCAAGCATTTCACCGGAAAGCTTTGACTTCAGAATCCGAAGTTATCAACTCCACAATCCGAAGTTCGTTGCAATTGATATCTACATACTCGACGATGCGACTACTCAAACGGTGACTACAGCTCTTTCAATAGAACACGGGTCAACAATTGAGGGGGAGCAATTGTCCAGCATTCAGAATCCTTGATGCCGAGAGTGCCAAGTACACATATTGGTGTCAAGACAACGATATCAATCATTCACATGGAGTCAAGAGATAACTTCAGACGTGACGAGGTGACCAACATTCGTGAACAAGAACCATGTGAATCTTTCATATGATGTTCTCCATCATTCAGGTCCAACCTCGTAAATTGCTAATCTTGTGAATACATTATCATATATGATCTTTGCACGTGATAAATACCTTACACTTGTGTTTAAAAGGTATTTAATTTACGTTTCAAGTACACCCTCATTAATTTGAGGGGGAGCTTGTTAAAATCATGAAGATAACTAGATTTGCATCTTTCTTCCAAATTTTCTTAAAATGCTATTAAATCAATTGATATTAAAAACATCGATTGCGTTAATATTTTTAATATGGGGGAGAAAATGTGATTTAATATGGGAAATGATTAATCACAAATGGTTTGACTTAACGTGTTAGCTCATCCCGACATGTGCGAAATGTTTTCGGATATCGTGGCATATGTTAAGGGGGAGCAAAATGGATTTGCACTTCAAAATGGATTTCATGGTGACATACACTTACCCAAAACATCTCTATTCACGATGGTGACGATTGTGGTGACATAAGGATGGTAGGATAGGTTAAAGTCCAATGATTTCTCTAGAACCGGAGGAATCTTCCCAAGGACATTCCATAGCTAGAAATAGTAGTCCTTAGGAAAGATGGAGAAAGATTGTGAACGTAGCTGAATGCCGACCAAGTACTTAAGTTAGCACTGGAACAATCACAACAAGGTGCTAGTTATGATGTATTGGTAAGCATTGAAGGGGTTGAAGAATGAAAAAGAATTGTAAAGATAAAGGGTGTAAAGAAAGAAGCCCTCCTTACAACCTTAGGCAGAAACCGGGTCAATTCATATGCTATTGAGATCATTTTTAATGATTCTTGATATTGAAGAAAGACATCATGGACCCAGTGATGCAATGCACAACCCTTCCCAGCTAACTCAAATATCTCTCAAAAGGTATTTGTTTTAATCACACGGAGATCAACACATTATCTATTGGTTTATTCACTCCGGATAAATTGGTATTGAAAAGGTGGCACTCCTCTCCAGCCTCCGATCACTAAAATCCAAAATGCACGATCGAGTCTAGAGCCATTTGAGATAATCAAATATCTCATTAGGACACACTCTCATATTTACTTGCTTCTTCACACACTGTGAAAAGTAAGAAAGTTCTTAAGAGTCCTATGCAAAATCTTCATGATCTTGCCTGAACATCCGAGTAATACGAAAGTATTTACAATGAAGATGGAAATCCTTCTTGAGCGAATATCAAAAAGCTCATGGTAGGTGACTTGTGCGATTCTTTATGAATCAAACTTGTGATAACTGGAAAGCAACAGTGGTTTAATTCTTAAATGAATTTAAACACGTTCCAGGCCTCTACGCAATATCCTAGTGATCTTGCCAGAACATTCAGAGTAATACTATTAAGTATTTACAGTGACGAATGGAAATCCTTCTAGTGTTAACATCAAACAACACTTGGTAGGTAACTTGCAAGATTCTATATGAATCAAGCTAGTGACAACTGGAAAGCAACGATGGTGCGGTTCTTAATTGAACTTCACTTGTTCCAGGAACATGAATTGACGGCTTCAAATCATGCGGATAATATTATCCAAATGATTCACTCTTTACGTTCGCAGTCAGCTTTGGACGGTCGAGTAAAGAGAACGGGTTTACCCGCGAAATCTTGTCAAGGAGGTTCTTTATTGAAACTACCTGTCACAAGTACGATATTTAATATCGTCCAACGGTCTTCACCGACCGGAGGTAAAATGCTACCGAATTAGAATGAAATGTTTAAGGCCATTTCATCCGTGTATATGGTTTGTTGCTAACTGTCTTATGCAGCGTAACAAGAAGGTGGCATTGCGGTGTATAATCCAGAAGAAGTCGTCACCACATGCTTGTACTACATACAATTAGTACTTCAACAAATTCAAGAAAGCCTGAAGGTCAAGTCTTCCGCTGTATCAAACTTTGAAGCTTTCAAGAATTTAAAAGTATAGTATGTGGAACATGAAGTCACGAAGAGGCAAATTTCACAAGTGATGAATGCACAAGGTCAAGGCAAGGAAACATGCTCAAGACTAAAGTCAAAGATCATATCAAGCATATTCACAAGAACAAGATCGAAGACTTAAGCATAGATGCTAGGTTTAAGATTTTGTAAAATGGTGTGACCTCCCTTAGGGGGAGATTGTTGGAAATATGTTTTCCCAAAGGAAGTCTCGGTCACATCATTATTAGCATAGATCACGAGCTATAGAATATTTAGAACTTTGTAACTTGGAGCGACCTCCCTTAGGGGGAGATTGTTGGAAATACGTTTTTACGTATTTATGAAGGATCGGTCGCTCCAACGATATATTATTGTATTAGGCTCGTGATCCATTTGTAAACTATATGGTCCATATAGCCCACATGTAGGGTGGGCTATATATACCCCTCCTAGCATGTTAGGAGGGGTGGTTCTTCTCATATTTCATACTTTCATTTATCTAATTTCACTTTCTCTCTCTACTTTTCTTTTCTCTCTTTTCTCTCTCTACCTTCTTCCCCATTTCCACCATCTTATCAATAGATCTAATCCATCAATTACCAAATCCTTAGATATCGTAGACCTTCACGGGTTACTATCGGAAATAATAACAAACCATTTTGAGCATGTTTTAAATCATTTAAACTTCTGCTCGAACTTTATTTACAACCCCGTGTCATTATTGAATGACATTTCTAGGTTCGTAAATATTATCGATTCCAGAAGACATGCTCTTTTTATCAAAACGTTTTTGAACACACAATTTTGAAAGATTTAGAAAAACCTTTTGAGAAATTCTTGAAAAATTGTGTTCAAAGTTTTGAAAACCAATTACTTGAGCTTAAGATTTGGAATATCTTAGGAAAGCTCAAGTCCGAGAAGTTGTAAACTTCTCGTTGTAAGGATAAGTTACCATCGGCGGTAAACTTTCCTTTTATCTGAAGGACGAGTCCTAAGCTGACATTTACTTAGAATACGTTTTCATGAGCTTGAAAACTTTGACTGTTTTAACGGAAAGCTCATGACCGAGAAAGGTTAATTTCTCGTTATGAGGAAAAGTTCTCTTATTTAAAAGATACACTTTCCTTTCTGAGCTTAAAACTTCGAATGTTTTAATACAAGCTCATGACCGAGAAAGGTTAATTTCTCATTGTGAGGATAAGTTATCATAAAAGATAATCTTTCCTTTATTTGAAGTTCGAGTTACAGTATGACATTTAATTGTAAGTCGTTGTGCATGAGCTTAAAAACTTCGAATGTTTTTAATATTAGCTCATGCCCGAGAAAACTTAATTTCTCGTTGTTAGGATAAGTTTATCATCGGCGATAAACTTTCCTTTCTTTGATGCACGGGTTATCGTCTGATATTTAACGATAAGCCATTGTGCATGAGCTTAAAAACTTCGAATGTTTTTAATATTAGCTCATGCCCGAGAAAACTTAATTTCTCGTTGTTAGGATAAGTTTATCATTGATGAGACTGCTTTTATACATGGTCTCATCTTCCAAATAGGGCTTAAAATGCATTAAATATCATCAAAATACCCATATATATGCTTGTGTTTGTTGCTTGTGTATTTTAGGTACGGATATTGAGAAAATGACAAAAGATCAAAAAAATCGTACAAAAACGAACACGGGAAACGAAGCCGCACAATGAACCAAGCCCTAATGAAGACTTTCCCAAGATTAACCCTTGCAGATTTGAAGAAATATGAAGAAGGGTCCTCCAATATGGAAGAATTGACACTTTATACCCTTGTATCCTCATAATTACAAGTTTGGTCCCTAAAGTTTGTCAAAATTACAAAAAGGGCCCTCTACTTTAAAGATTTGGCAAGTTTAGCCCCTCAACAAAGCTAAATTGTCAACCAATATCCTCCACAAAGTCAAATATATCATGAAGTCCTTCAAAGTACAAGAAATTACAAGTTTGGTCCTTTGAAAATCCCAAAATTACAAAAAGGACCCTTGACTTTAAACATTTGGCAAAAATGGTCCCTCATCAAATATGACTTGGCAATTTCAGTCCTCCAAAATGCTCAACATACAAGTCAAGACCATTATCCATCAACAAAATGCCAAAACAGCCCCTCAAGTATCACAATATGGCAAGAATTACCCCTGAAAATACTTTTGAAAAGTATTTGGGGCAAAAGTGTGAAAAGTGAAAGTTTATTAACAAAGGAAATCCGGATTTGGTTGTTTTAATTGCAAGTGAAAAGAGAAAAGAAGGTAAGGGACTTAATATGGCCAGACATGAAACTTACCTTAACCTACCAAATGGTGACATGTGTCCCACTTACTCCATCCCACCAATCAGCTCTCTTCATTTTGCCACATCACTTCCCACCCATAACAGATTTAAACTAATCTTTATTAGTTTAATAAACTGGCGCTAAACATATTTTTAAACCCAAACTCAGATTAAACGCCCAACTATTCACCAAGAACACAAATTGGGTTTTCTTAATTTACTTGTAATTAGAACTCATAAACCTCCAGATTAATGATTAAGCATACCTTAATCATATCCCAACCTTAAAAACACATGCCACTTTACCCCACATGCCACATGGGACATGCCCTGCTACACGTTTGAGGAAGAAGACAAGATTGAGCCAGCCATCCAACGCCTCACAATCCTGCTTACATCCTAAGCTCAGTATGAGCCCTTGATGCTATTCTAACAGCTCACACCTCAACTACATGACAAATTCAGTCACATGATCCTTAAAAAGTTCAAATTTCTCAAGGGAATTTCTGGGACTTCACAACTAGGGTTTATGTATTTTTTCAGCTTCCTTAGTCACTTGTAAGGCTATATATAAAGCCATAGGGTCTCAATGAGACGTTTGCTTTTGGTTTTTCCTTTGTTCAAACACTTGTAAATCCCTTTTCAGTTTAATGAATTTGAGTTAAGTGTTTTGAAGAAAGACCAAGTGCCATCTTATTTATGCTTGTTATTGTTTATTGCTTACTGAATTTGAAGTTTAAAACCTGTTTTCAAAAGAGGAGTGTGCAAAAGTTTGCACATTTTCTCATTTTCTTGATATTTTGCTAAGTTCTTGTTTCTATCTTGGAATTCTTGGGTTATAGGGCTGATCATAGCATCCTAATTGTGTTGATTAAGGTGTGGTGAGGCTTATAACTTGGGGATAATCAAGTGTGGGGTAACAAGGTTGCATTAATCAAGATTTTTCAAGTTTCTGATTTTTATACTTGTACTTCTAACTTTGTTGATTCTTAGCAGGATTTATTGTGGAAGCTTGTGCTTGTTCTTGCTAGCACATAAGCTCAAAATCCGTGGGTGTGGTGTACATCCATGAGGTACACACCCTTAATCCCAAAATCTGATAATACTTTGGATTTTTGTGATATTTGAGTGTTGCTTTAGTTCTTGTGAATTTTGTGGCTTGTTCTTGCTTGAATCTGTTAATCTTGCTTGTTATTGTGTTAATTGATGCTTGGGTAGTCTTGAATCTCACTTTTACTTTGAACAATTTGGATTTGAAAAGATAAAGGAGTGTTTGGGTCTACCTGTTTGTGTTGATTTTGTGCTATTGTGTTAAGGGAAGTTTGTGTTTATGCTTTGTATCTGATATATGCCTTGTTGAGAGTGTTTTACTGCAAGTTTTTGGGTTTGAAGCCTTGAATAAAACAATCTGCTATAAAAACTATGTTACTGCCTGTTTTAACCTAGGATTTTGGGAACACTTAGTGTATATGCATGCTTAGGGCTAAAAGTGGTTTAAACAAAGTTAATATAACCTGTTTGAAAGATTTGAGGTGTTGAATCTGGCTTAAGTGTCAAATACATCAGCAAAGTAGAAAACTGCATGTGTTAGTGTTCATCAGTAACATTCATTGGCTTGAATCTTGCTTAATTCTTTGAACCATTGCATGAAACCTGTTTAGACTTTCTTATTGGAGTTTATAATAGCTTGTGTATGCATTTGGTTGAATTTGGCTGGCTGATTTGTGCTAAAACTGCTCAAAAGTGCTTAACTGCTTATTGTTTCATGTCTGTGCAATATCTGGTGAGGATTAAACTGTATCAATTGGGTGTTTGGATTGTGATATTTTGATTGTTATTGACTCCTTTTAATCCAAAGATCATTTGGGTGCCTTTGTGTAATCTGAATCTCCAAAAAAGTCACTAAAGACAAAAAGTCAAACAAGTCAAGCAGTGGAAAAAGTTTCCACTACTCAACACTCAAAACTAGCCCCTGCTAGTGTAATTTTGAACTCAGCTTATCAATAAGCTATTCTAGCTTATCCAGACTTGCAACAACTTATTTTTTGTGATAGGTCTTCATTATTTGACCCATTTAAGTAGACTAGAGCTTATTGGACTTTGACTTTGACTTTTTACTAGAAACCCAACTTCTTTGACTTTTACATAAGTGCTTATTTGCTTTTTCCAGCTTATTGAGTCAGCTTATTTGAAAACTCTTTGTTGATTTTGCTTAATTAAGTCATTTCAAAGTTTTTGGAACTTGAATCAGCACTTGGGGTGGCCTAGAACTCAAAAACGACTATTTTGTCGTTTTCTGTAGATTGCTTATTGCATTTTCAGGCTTATTCCTTGGGCTTATTTCAAATTTCTTTTTGCAGAAGTCTTATTTAGGTCAAAAGAAGCTTGTGTGTCAAATTTTTGCTTATGACATTGGCTTATAGCTTAATGGGCCAAAAAGCCCATTAAGAATAAGTTGCTTGGTATAAGCTAGCTTATTTCACATTTTCAGCTTTTGGGCCTTCGGAAAAAGTTGTTTAAAATCAAATTTTGAGTCAACCTGTGCTTTTTGGGCTTATTTTGAACACTTTTTGTTATTGGGCCCAAATTTGGCCCAATAAGCTACTGTTTTGGGTTTAGCCCATTTTCTAGGCCCAATAGGGGTACTTAGGTAATTTCACTTTCATTTCTGAGTTACTTAGGTTAAATTAAGCTAGTTTGTAAGTTTTTAGAATTTTTTATGATTTTTGGATTTTTAATATTATTTTAATATTATTTTATTATTAATAATTAAAAGTCCGATTTTCCAAGTTTTTACATTTCTCTTGGGTTCTAAACACTTAATTAGAATTTTTGCAACTTTCCAAATATTTTTAGAGTCTTTTAATTATTTTCTAGAATTAATTTAAGTTTTAATTGATTTTAGTAGTTTTTAATTGTTTAAAAATAGTTTTTATTGGTTTTAAAATTTTGAAAAATACTTTTTAGCTTAATTAGAGTATTTTTTGAGGTTTACAAACTTTAAAATCTTGTTTAGGTATTTTTAATAAATAATTTTGATTTTTAGGGCTTTAATTAGCATTAAAAAGTCATTATCTAATTAATTAAAAGGTTTTAGCAAGTTTGGATTTTTTGTAAACTCTTAGAATATTATTGTGGATTTTTAGGAATTTTTAGGGTAAAATTTTAATTTTAGCACTTTTTACGGTTTTACGCGTACACCTTTTTCGACTTAGTTTAATTCGTCTTCGTAACCATCATTCTCTTCTAATCTCTTTTCTATTTTTCTTTCTCAAAAATATAATCACAAATCTAATCCAATTCATTACACACATAACACACTAGCCTCCTTGAGAACGAACTCATTTTAGGGTCATTTACACACGGTTTTCCTAAATCGTCGTGCTTACCCTATTTGTTGCTCTTTTCCTAAAGGGTATACAAAAACTCAACTATCATTTTGGCGCCGCTGCCGGGGAGGCGTGTTGTGTTTTGATTTGGCATTGTTATTTTTATATACTAACCATAAATAGTATTTGTATTAGTAGCACTCTACTAATACGTATTATCGGTTTTCGGTTTTTGTGTGAATACTATTACTATAGTGTATACGTAGAACAATAAATTCACAAGTACTCTAAATACGTGAGAAATCACAACCTTGACTTGGGAGGTCATTACCCAATCATTGTATTCGAATCTCAAACCAAAGAAAAAGGCAAAAATAGATAAATACTTTCGTGAAGCTTAATCTTGAAAAATACAAACTATAAGGTGGGTATAAGGCGGATATTATAAAATATATCCTAAGGAAAAAGGCTCTTAAGTGCTTCGCGCCGCCTCGTTTCCCCGCTTGCTTGTGAGTATTTGATTTTGAGAGCTAATCGAGGGTTTTGCCGCCCAAAGTATTACTAAGTATCATATATATTTTCTTGGTTTCCATTGATTAAACCCTCTTGAACGTTTTGGTGTTCCACCAACGTTCTAAAGTCATCGAAGGCGTTCACTTCACGTGATCGTTTTCATTCCTTGAGGCTTCTTTAATCGAGAGATTTGATTAAGGAGGAGATTTGTAGATTTGTGTCTACTTAATACATTCCACAAGATCCAAAAAGGTTAATACAATCAAAAACCACAAAAAAAATTGAAAAATACAAAACACCAAAAAGAATCTTCTTTGCTCGTCCCCTCGTTGTACGTGACGTTTATGCTAACTCGTAATCAAGCAAGACGTGCACGTAAACGAAAGAACAAAAATCCCACTCCCAATCTTTCTAGTGAGGAGTCTCTTATTGACGAACCCATTGTAAGAGAAGCACCAACCATGGCGAATCGAACTATGATGGAGTTACTTCAAGCACCCACCGAGGGTTATGGAGAGGCTATTGTGATTCCCGCTATCCTTGCGGAGAATTTTGAGGTGAAAACGGGTTTGTTGTCGATGATCCAAAACAACAAATTCCGTGGTGATGAGAAGGACAATCCACACAACCATATCCGCCAATTCAATCGTCTTACCGCCACTTGCAAGTTTAAGGATGTCTCGAATGACTCGATTAAGATGATGCTTTTTCCGTATTCCTTAGCGGGGCCCGCTAAAATTTGGTTAGAGAAAGAGCCACCCAATTCTATATTAACGTGGAAGGATCTCGTGTCTAAGTTTGTGAACCAATTTTTACCGCCCTCTAAGACTACGCATTTGAAAAACGAGATTTCAAAGTTTTCACAAGAATTTAATGAAAGTTTTTCAATGGCTTGGAATAGGTTTAAGGAAATGTTACATGAATGTCCTCATCACGGTTTTTCCGACTTGCATCAAATTGACACGTTTTACAATGGACTTAATGATCATGAAAGGGATTATTTGAATGCCGCCGCGGGTGGTAATTTTTTGTGTAAAACGGTTGAGGAAGCTTTGGTGATAATTGAAAATAGATCTAAGGTGTATAGTCCTCGTAGCACGTCTAGTGTTCGAAAGGCTTCGTCTTCGGCTTCACCTTCTTTGTCTACTATCATCGATGCTTGCCAAATTGAGGCGAACTTGGAAAACAAGATTTTTGATAAGCTAAACGGACTATTGATTGAGTTTAAAGTTGGTGAACAAAGTGCTCCCGCTACGGCTAAAGCGGTTGAGGTTTCTTGCATGTATTGTGGTGGAGGTCATGATTTCTCCGAGTGCATTACCAACGGTGGTAACACTTCGAGTGCCTTCGCGGCCACGAGAAATTACAACCAAAACGGTCAAGTTTCCCGCTCTAATCAAATGACTCCACCGGGTTTTGGTTCAAATCAAAATGCTAACAACAACTATCGCAACAATCAAGTTGGTTTCAAAAACAATTACAACAAGGGAAACTATGGGAATCAAGGGGCTAATAATCAAGTTTCAAACAAAAATGATTTTCAAAACAACAACAAAGGTTTGCAAACATTGAAAGATCTTCCAAGTGAGTTTGTTGAGTACGTTAGTGGGAATGATGCTAGGTTTGACAATATTCAAAGAGAAATCATTAGCCTAAGATCCGAGTTTAAGAACGACTTAAAGAAAGAGTTGAAAAATGAGTTAGCAAATGAACTTAAAATCCACACCAACAAGATGGAAGGAAATGTCACTAGGTTGCAACAAAACCAACAAAAAATGGAACAAGGGCAACATGAGATTAAACAAGAGATGATTAAGGTCGAGAAAAGGCAAACCGAGGCCGTATTGAGGCAATCCAATTTTGAAGATAAAATCTCATCTATGTTTGAGGCAATAATGTGTAAACCGTCTTCTAGTAGTCTTCCTAGCAACACCATATCCAACCCTAAGGGAGAGATGAAAGTGATTACCACACGTAGTGGTAAGACACATAAGGAACCGATTCCTCAACCAATTTCTCCTACGGAGGAAGCAATTGAGGAAGAACCCGAGGTGGTGGTCCAAAAGGAGCATGTCCCAATCCCACGAAGTACCGCTCATGCCACACCTACGGTTGACCCATTACCATCATTGGAACCCGAGATTCCAAAGGTTATGCCTACTATGCCTCAACCCACACCACCTTTGCCCTATCCATCGAGACTTAGGAAGGAGAAACGTCAAGAGCGCGACAATTATCAATTTGAGCTTTTTATGAAAATGTTTCGTGATTTGCACTTTAATGTGAGTTTCGCCGATGCTTTGGTCATGATGCCTCGATTTGCCGCTAACTTTAAGAGTATGTTGAACAACAAGGAGAAATTGCACCAATTGTCTAGTTGTTCGTCGGTTTATCTTAATCGCATACCTCAAAAAGTCGGTGATCCCGGTAAATTCTTGATTCCATGTGCAATCCAAGATATGAAGGAATGCTTCGCCTTGGCCGATATTGGTGCTAGCATTAACTTGATGCCACTTGCAATCTTCAAGTCGCTCAATCTTCCTAATCTTACTCCTTCACTAATGTCTATCGAGTTGGCCAACCATTCCACGATTCCCGCATGTGGTTTGGCGGAAGACGTTTTTGTGAAAGTGGGGAAGTTCTACTATCCCGTAGACTTTATCGTTGTTGATATCCCCACGGATCCTCAAGTTCCTCTCATTTTAGGTCGTTCGTTTTTAGATACGTCTATGGCTTTGATCGATGTTCATGCTAGAAAGATCACCTTACGTTTCAACGACGAGGAACTTGTTATAAACGCAACTCAAAACTCTCAAATTTCTCATGTTTATTCCGTTGCAACCATAAACCTCGTTGATATGATCGACGTGGTTTGCGAGGAATTTTCACAAGAAGTTCTAGGTTTTGGTGATGAAGAAACTAGTGGCAATCCCACTATGTTGGATTCAATTCTTGATAATTCGACACCAACCTTCACTCCATTTGAAGGTGGTGTTTTTGCGTTGGAAGAATTTGATGTTCCACGTACTTGTGACGAAGACCTCGACAACGATGAGGACTTCTTGATTATCAAGGATTTTCTTAACGATTTCCTATTGCCTCCACCCGAGGAGGTTATGAGTATCGAGCCCAAATCTTCACTTGAGGAACCACCTATTCTCGAGTTGAAAGATTTACCTCCTCATCTCGAATATGTCTATTTGGAGGAGGATGACAAGTTGCCGGTTATTATTGCGAAGGAACTTTCAAATGATGAAAAAACCGCACTTGTCGATGTTCTAAAGGACCACAAGAGGACAATTGCGTGGAAGTTATCCGACATTAAGGGAATCGATCCCAAGTTTTGTACCCACAAAATATTAATGGAGGAGGATTACAAGCCCGCAATCCAAAGTCAAAGAAGGGTGAACCCTAAAATTCACGACGTCATCAAAAAGGAGGTCCTTAAACTCCTTGACGCGGGAATGATTTACCCTATTTCCGATAGCCCTTGGGTGAATCCTATTCATTGTGTCCCTAAAAAGGGAGGGATGACCGTTGTGCCAAACGATGCCAACGAGTTGATTCCCACTAGACTCGTGACCGGATGGAGAGTGTGCATTGACTATCGTAAGTTGAATGAAGCCACTCGAAAAGACCATTTTCCCTTGCCCTTCATGGACCAAATGTTGGAGCGTCTTGCGGGAAACGATTTCTATTGCTTTTTAGATGGTTTTTCCGGTTACTTCCAAATTCCCATCGATCCTCGTGATCAAGAAAAAACTACGTTTACGTGTCCATATGGAACGTTTGCCTATCGTAGAATGTCATTCGGACTTTGCAATGCACCGGGAACCTTTCAAAGGTGCATGATGGCTATTTTTCATGACATGATCGAGAAGACGATGGAAGTCTTCATGGATGACTTTTCCGTGTTTGGTAATTCGTTCACTTCGTGTTTGTCGAACCTTGAGAGAATGTTGAAACGTTGTGAGGAAACCAACCTTGTGCTCAATTGGGAAAAGTGTCATTTTATGGTTAAGAGTGGAACCGTCTTAAGGCACAAGGTCTCGAAAGCGGGGATTGAGGTAGATCAAGCTAAGGTAGACGTCATCGCCAAATTACCTCATCCCAAAACCGTTAAGGGAGTTAGGAGTTTCCTAGGCCACGCGGGCTTTTATCGTCGATTCATCAAGGATTTTTCAAAGATCTCTCGACCCATTACACATCTTCTTGAAAAAGAGGCACGTTTTGTCTTTGACGAAGATTGTGTACGAGCCTTTGAAATCCTTAAGAGGAAACTTACCGAAGCTCCCATTCTTGTTGCTCCCAATTGGAACCTCCCCTTTGAGCTCATGTGTGATGCTAGTGATTACGCTATTGGGGCCGTTTTGGGGCAACGTCATGATAAGCACTTCTTGCCTATTCACTATGCTAGCAAGACGATGACCGAGGCTCAACTAAAATACACTACAACGGAAAAGGAGTTCCTTGCCGTGGTGTATGCATTTGAGAAGTTCCGACCTTACCTCATCTTAGCTAAATGCATAGTGTATACGGACCATTCGGCTATTAAGTATCTCATGGCAAAGCAAGATGCTAAGCCTAGATTACTTCGTTGGATTCTCCTCCTTCAAGAATTTGATCACACCATCGTTGACAAAAAAGGAGCCGAGAATCTAGCGGCCGATCATCTTTCTCGTTTGGAAGATCCTCACCAAAGTGTTTACGAGCCCAAGGAAATCACCGAAACATTTCCGCTCGAGACACTTGGTGTAGTGAATTCTAAGCTTAATTCTTCCACCCCATGGTTTGCGGATTTTGCAAATTACCATGCGGGAAACTTCATCATTAAGGGTATGACGACTCAAGAAAAACGAAAATTCTTTCGTGACGTCAAGTTCTACTTTTGGAACGACCCTTACTTGTTTCGAACTTGTGCGGATCACATCATCCGACGTTGTGTATTTGGCACCGAAGCTTCTAACATCCTTAGAGCTTGCCATGAGGGACCCACGGGTGGTCACCACGGTGCTAATCTCACGGCTAAGAAGGTGTTTGATGCCGGCTTCTTTTGGCCTACTATTTACCGAGATGCACAAGATCTTGTGAAGTCATGTGATGCATACCAACGACAAGGAAAAGCCTCACAAAAAGATGAGATGCCACAAAACATCATCCAAGTGTGTGAGATCTTTGACGTTTGGGGTATAGACTTTATGGGGCCGTTCCCATCATCTCGTGGTAATAAGTACATTCTCGTTGCGGTTGACTACCTATCTAAGTGGGTGGAAGCTAAGGCTTTGCCCACCAATGATGCTCGTGTGGTAGTCAAGTTCTTGAAAAGCTTGTTTTCTCGGTTTGGAACCCCTCGTGCGATCATAAGCGATCGTGGAACCCATTTTTGTAACGACCAATTTGAAAGGGTCTTAAGGAAATATGGGGTTACACATCGGCTTTCTACGGCTTATCACCCACAAACGAGTGGGCAAGTCGAGGTTTCAAACGGAGCGTTGAAGAGGATCTTGGAGAGATCCGTTGGGGAAAACCGACAATCTTGGTCGGATAAGTTGGATGATGCTTTATGGGCCTTTAGGACCGCTCATAAGACACCCATTGGGTGTACTCCCTATAAGCTTGTGTATGGAAATAATTGCCATTTGCCTATCGAGTTAGAACACAAAGCTTATTGGGCCCTAAAGTATTGTAATGATGATATGGAGACCGCGGGAAAACACCGGAAAATGCAGTTGAATGAATTAGATGAATTGAGGGATATTGCTTATGAAAATTCATTGATTTACAAAGAAAAAACTAAAAAGTTGCAGGATTCTAAAATTAAAAACCGGGTTTTTAACATTGGGGATCAAGTTTTGCTTTTTAATTCAAGATTAAAAATCTTTTCCGGTAAGTTGAAATCCCGTTGGTCCGGTCCATTCACCGTAACTCAAGTGTTTCCGTATGGGACCATCGAGCTAGCTCAAGATGATGGTCCTAACTTCAAGGTGAATGGACATAGGTTGAAGCACTACTTTGGCGGGGAAGTTCCATCCTTGAACTACCTCGACCAAGTCACCTTCCCCAATGATAATTAGTATTGAGGGGATCGAGTCGAGCTCATGACTCGGTAATCAAAAACGAGGTGCCTCGTGGGGGAGTCCCATGCTTATCCTATGCATATATTATCGCTTTCTAATGTAGTTAATGTGAGGGGATTTGTGCCCTTCCAACCTTTGTTCCGTGGTTGTTTGTGAATTGTGAACTTTAGATGATCATGATCTTCACGATCGGAGCCTCTCGTGTTCGTTTTATGGGAGCACTCGATCGTTTGCTTTGAAGACTTTCTCAATATCCATGATATATCCTTTTGATGTTCTAACCTTAGGTTTTTAGCACACTTCATAAACGGCTATTAATTTATTGGTTACACCCTTTCCATGCTAGATTATGCATTCGACTACGTCTCTAGTATGGGGGTGTTTGCACCCCTAGACTCGAAACATTGAGGACAATGTTTAACTTTAGTATGGGGGGGGTGAATAGATACTTGCCTTGCCAAACCTTCACGCTTTCCAAATTTTATCTTTTTATTTATCGTTTTTGTTTCAAAATAAGGCTAAAAATGGCCAAATTTTAAAATTTTTCTCATGTTTTATAAGTGTTTGAAGACACGAATGTAGATTTTCCGATGGCGAGAATAAGAGTAATTTTTGACTCGACCGTGCGTGTTGAGCACTTAGCTTTGGTTCCTTAACTTCACATTAGGCTAAGTCTCTTAAATGAGGACGAGAAATGATAGGGTTAATTATAAGTTACTATGCTAAACGTAGAGTACTCATATTCTTTCAAAAACTCATGTGTTCTCGTTGTTTGCTTATTCTCCCTTCACATGTAAATATTTTTTGCTTAATAGATATTGACTTAGCGGTTTAGTTAGGATTGTTGGGTTTCTAGTCTTTTCTAGTAGCTTCCGTGTAATTAAATTGGGAAGACATTAATGTATCGCCAGCGTCACGGTTTTTAAGTATTGGCACCCTAATAATCAAAAGCTTCACCCAATAATAAGATTTTAAGTGCTCACCTAAATCAAGCAAACAATTTGAAGCCCCACAAGGCCGAAAAATCTATGCAAAATTGAAAGTGAATCAAGCCTTAATCTTCGAAGCTTTAAAGATCCAAAATTCGGCTTAGCGTGAGGATATACGTCTTTGGCTAATTAAACTACCGATGAGGTGGATAATAAAAGGCAAGGCAAGACCGAATTCATAATAAAAGCTTCATGGCGAAGTTGAATAAAAGATGGAGGTAAACCAAAGATAATAAGGCCCTTCCGTTAGGGGGCGTATAAAAGTCTTGGTAATAAGTCTCATGTTCAAAACCGTTATAAAACCGTGTTTATCGATTCTTCTTGTCAACTTAATTTTTTGACATCGTTGTCTATTGGGAGGGGTTATTGATTTGATGGTCTTAGTTACACCGTTAGGACTCTATTTTCAGACCTAAATCTCTATTATCGCATAAGTCAAACAATGTATCCTCGTGAAACATTCAAGACAATATAAAATATAAGAGATACAACTTAGGAATAATGGGAGGATAAGTACGTGATTGGGGCATATGAGTAGTGTTAGCATTACTAACTTATAATGACAATGATCTCGTTGCACGCTTGGCATGGAATTGGGGTGAAAATCGAGGACGATGAAATTATTTCTAACGAAGCATTCACGTGTTCTTATTCTATGAACCTAAACGTCCCATTTTGCGATGAAAATCATACATTATGTCTAAAACACAAGTAGTTGTAGCAATAGTAGTAGTATAGCTAGTTTATCGTTCAATAAAGTGAATAAAATGAATTTTGGAGATGCTACGATACTTTACTCTAGCATTACGTAAGGGCACGACAATGGTTTAGTATGGGGGAGTGATGAGACTGCTTTTATACATGGTCTCATCTTCCAAATAGGGCTTAAAATGCATTAAATATCATCAAAATACCCATATATATGCTTGTGTTTGTTGCTTGTGTATTTTAGGTACGGATATTGAGAAAATGACAAAAGATCACAAGAATCGTACAAAAACGAACACGGGAAACGAAGCCGCACAATGAACCAAGCCCTAATGAAGACTTTCCCAAGATTAACCCTTGAAGATTTGAAGAAATATGAAGAAGGGTCCTCCAATATGGAAGAATTGACACTTTATACCCTTGTATCCTCATAATTACAAGTTTGGTCCCTAAATTTTGTCAAAATTACAAAAAGGGCCCTCCACTTTGAAGATTTGGCAAGTTTAGCCCCTCAACAAAGCTAAATTGTCAACCAATATCCTCCACAAAGTCAAATATATCATGAAGTCCTTCAAAGTACAAGAAATTACAAGTTTGGTCCTTTGAAAATCCCAAAATTACAAAAAGGACCCTTGACTTTCAACATTTGGCAAAAATGGTCCCTCATCAAATATGACTTGGCAATTTCAGTCCTCCAAAATGCTCAACATACAAGTCAAGACCATTATCCATCAACAAAATGCCAAAACAGCCCCTCAAGTATCACAATATGGCAAGAATTACCCCTGAAAATACTTTGGAAAAGTATTTGGGGCAAAAGTGTGAAAAGTGAAAGTTTATTAACAAAGGAAATCCGGATTTGGTTGTTTTAATTGCAAGTGAAAAGAGAAAAGAAGGTAAGGGACTTAATATGGCCAGACATGAAACTTACCTTAACCTACCAAATGGTGACATGTGTCCCACTTACTCCATCCCACCAATCAGCTCTCTTCATTTTGCCACATCACTTCCCACCCATAACAGATTTAAACTAATCTTTGTTAGTTTAATAAACTGGCACTAAACATCTTTTTAAACCCAAATTCATATTAAACGCCCAACTATTCACCAAGAACACAAATTGGGTTTTCTTAATTTACTTGTAATTAGACCTCATAAACCTCCAAATTAATGATTAAGCATACCTTAATCATATCCCAACCTTAAAAACACATACCACTTTACCCCACATGCCACATGGGACATGCCCTGCTACACGTTTGAGGAAGAAGACAAGATTGAGCCAGCCATCCAACGCCTCACAATCCTGCTTACATCCTAAGCTCATTATGAGCCCTTGATGCTATTCCAACAGCTCACACCTCAACTACATGACAAATTCAGTCACATGATCCTTAAAAAGTTCAATTTTCTCAAGGGCATTTCTGGGACTTCACAACTAGGGTTTATGTATTTTTTTCAGCTTCCTTAGTCACTTGTAAGGCTATATATAAAGCCATAGGGTCTCAATGAGACGTTTGCTTTTGGTTTTTCCTTTGTTCAAACACTTGTAAATCCCTTTTCAGTTTAATGAATATGAGTTAAGTGTTTTGAAGAAAGACTAAGTGCCATCTTATTTCTGCTTGTTATTGTTTATTGCTTACTGAATTTGAAGTTTAAAACCTGTTTTCAAAAGAGGAGTGTGCAAAAGTTTGCACATTTTCTCATTTTCTTGATATTTTGCTAAGTTCTTGTTTCTATTTTGGAATCCTTGGGTTATAGGGCTGATCATAGCATCCTAATTGTGTTGATTAAGGTGTGGTGAGGCTTATAACTTAGGGATAATCAAGTGTGGGGTAACAAGGTTGCATTAATCAAGATTATTTAAGTTTCTGATTTTTATACTTGTGCTTCTAACTTTGTTGATTCTTAGCAGGCTTTATTGTGGAAGCTTGTGCTTGTTCTTGCTAGCACATAAGCTCAAAATCCGTGGGTGTGGATGTACATCCATGAGGTACACACCCTTAATCCCAAAATCTGATAATACTTTGGTTTTTTGTGATATTTGAGTGTTGCTTTAGTTCTTGTGAATTTTGTGGCTTGTTCTTGCTTGAATCTGTTAATCTTGCTTGTTATTGTGTTAATTGATGCTTGGGTAGTCTTGAATCTCACTTTTACTTTGAAAAATTTGGATTTGAAAAGATAAAGGGGTGTTTGGGTCTACCTGTTTGTGTTGATTTTGTGTTATTGTGTTAAGGGAAGTTTGTGTTTATGCTTTGTATCTGATATATGCCTTGTTGAGAGTGTTTTACTGCAAGTTTTTGGGTTTGAAGCCTTGAATCAAACAATCTGCTATAAAAACTTTGTTACTGCCTGTTTTGACCTAGGATTTTGGGAACACTTAGTGTGTATGCATGCTTAGGGCTAAAAGTGGTTTAAACAAAGTTAATATAACCTGTTTGAAAGATTTGAGGTGTTGAATCTGGCTTAAGTGTCAAATACATCAGCAAAGTAGAAAATTGCATGTGTTAGTGTTCGTCAGTAACATTCATTGGCTTAAATCTTGCTTAATTCTTTGAACCATTGCATGAAACCTGTTTAGACTTGCTTATTGGAGTTTATAATAGCTTGTGTATGCATTTGGTTGAATTTGACTGGCTGATTTGTGCTAAAACTGCTCATAAGTGCTTAACTGCTTATTGTTTCATGTCTGTGCAATATCTGGTGATTAATTGATTAAACTGTATCAATTGGGTGTTTGTGATTGTGATATTAAGATTGTTATTGACTCCTTTTGATCCAAAGATCATTTGGGTGCCTTTGTGTAATCTAAATCTCCAAAAAAGTCACTAAAGACAAAAAGTCAAACAAGTCAAGCAGTGGAAAAAGTTTCCACTGCTCAACACTCAAAACTAGCCCCTGCTAGTGTAATTTTGAACTCAGCTTATCAATAAGCTATTCTAGCTTATACAGACTTGCAACAACTTATTTTTTGTGATAGGTCTTCATTATTTGACCCATTTAAGTAGACTGGAGGTTATTGGACTTTGACTTTGACTTTTTACTAGAAAACCAACTTCTTTGACTTTTACATAAGTGCTTATTTGCTTTTTCCAGCTTATTGAGTCAGCTTATTTGAAAACTCTTTGTTGATTTTGCTTAATTAAGTCATTTCAAAGCTTTTGGAACTTGAATCAGCACTTGGGGTGGCCTAGAACTCAAAAACGACTATTTTGTCATTTTCTATAGATTGCTTATTGCATTTTCAGGCTTATTCCTTGGGCTTATTTCAAATTTCTTTTTGCAGAAGTCTTATTTAGGTCAAAAGAAGCTTGTGTGTCAAATTTTAGCTTATGGCATTGGCTTATAGCTTAATGGGCCAAAAAGCCCATTAAGAATAAGCTGCTTGGTATAAGCTAGCTTATTTCACATTTTCAGCTTTTGGGCCTTTGGAAAAAGTTGTTTAAAATCAAATTTTGAGTCAACCTGTGCTTTTTGGGCTTATTTTGAACACTTTTTGTTATTGGGCCCAAATTTGGCCCAATAAGCTACTGTTTTGGGTTTAGCCCATTTTCTAGGCCCAATATGGGTATTTAGGTAATTTCACTTTCATTTCTGAGTTACTTAGGTTAAATTAAGCTAGTTTGCAAGTTTTTAGAATTTTTTATGATTTTTGGATTTT
Source organism: Glebionis coronaria (assembly GCA_025667525.1). Classification (NCBI taxonomy): domain Eukaryota; kingdom Viridiplantae; phylum Streptophyta; class Magnoliopsida; order Asterales; family Asteraceae; genus Glebionis; species Glebionis coronaria. The sequence continues at coordinate 73,797,999 of CM046874.1, forward strand.
TAATATTATTTTAATATTATTTTATTATTAAAAATTAAAAGTCTGATTTTCCAAGTTTTTACATTTTTCCTGGGTTCTAAACACTTAATTAGGATTTTTGCAACGTTCCAAATATTTTTAGAGTATGTAATTATTTTCTAGAATTAATTTAAGTTTTAATTGATTTTAGTAGTTTTTAATTGTTTAAAAATAGTTTTTATTGGTTTTAAAAATTTGAAAAATACTTTTTAGCTTAATTAGAGTATTTTTGAGGTTTACAAACTTTAAAATCTTGTTTAGGTCTTTTTAATAATTAATTTTGATTTTTAGGGCTTTAATTAGCATTAAAAAGTCATTATCTAATTAATTAAAAGGTTTTAGAAAGTTTGGATTTTTTGTAAACTCTTAGAATATTATTGTGGATTTTTGGTAATTTTTAGGAATTTTTAGGGTAAAATTTTAATTTTAGCACTTTTTACGGTTTTACGTGTACACCTTTTTCGACTTAGTTTAATTCGTCTTCGTAACCATCATTATCTTCTAATCTCTTTTCTATTTTTCTTTCTCAAAAATATAATCACAAATCTAATCCAATTCATTACACACATAACACACTAGCCTCCTTGAGAACGAACTCATTTTAGGGTCATTTACACACGGTTTTCCTAAATCGTCGTGCTTACCCTATTTATTGCTCTTTTCCTAAAGGGTATACAAAAACTCAACTATCAATCATCGGCGATAAACTTTCCTTTCTTTGATGCACGGGTTATCGTCTGATATTTAACGATAAGCCATTGTGCATGAGCTTAAAAACTTCGAATGTTTTTAATATTAGCTCATGCCCGAGAAAACTTAATTTCTCGTTGTTAGGATAAGTTTATCATCGGCGATAAACTTTCCTTTCTTTGATGAACGAGTTATAGTCTGTGATGTGACTATAAGTCCTTTTACACGAGCTTAACTACAAATCCCCTGAGACACTTGTTTCTTAGATATCGGCTTCTTCAGCAACCAAACTCTGAGAGTGTCCTTAATTGAATGGTATACAATGATTGGACCGCTTCGTTCTTTTGGAACATCCTCTTTGGTACCTGAATTCTCATTTGGAATTTGCATGGTTTGATATGGGTTAGCGATATCTATCTTAGAAGCAAGTGGGGGTTCACAGTTTTCTTTTCTTGTGCTAGAGGTGACCTGAGGAGATGATTCACTTGTCTTAGCTGGTAAACGTTTCCTTTTATAGAAAACCTTAAGTTCAGGCTTAAGTGATGTATCCTCCTTTGCAATTTCCTCCCTAGTAGTCTTAGTAGAATCAGAGACAATCCTAGTTAAAGGGCACTCGTTTCCTACAAGAGTGAAAGTTCTACCAGTGGGGCGCCACATTTTCCAATGGGTTTGATTTTAGCGACCCACTGGGATTTAAGTCTAGCACGGGAGTTCACCTCATTAAGTAATTTTTTGATACAAGAATCATGATTTGCCGTAAATACACATTTTCTACATGTTTTACATGTAGCATATTTAATGTCCGAGTAAGATCTAGAATTCCTGGACGATTGATTGATGCTCCTAGGATTTTACATGCTACGGTTAGCAGTGTTGGGTAATCTATAAGGCATCTGTCTAGGTTTGAAATTCCTATCTCTTACTTGTGTCTTTTGCTTAACTTCCCTCAGACCAGATTGATGGTGAACGTCATTTGAACTAGTTCTAGACGTGGTCTTTGTATTTTTAGGGAAACTAGAGGCAATCATCTGATTAGATATTGCTAACGCTGTTTTGATCACATTGGGCCTAGTTGCTGGAGTGACTGGTCTAGGAAAATGAACCAAATCAACTTGGGAGGCAAACCGCGGTCTCGAGGATTGTGGTCGCTCGGATCTAAATGCCGTAGGTTGTCTGACGAACTGATTTGTAGGCGGTTTCCCCAAGATTGATGGTTTTTCAAGCTTAGTGTCCACACTAGGTCCTCTATATTTCCTTAACTCGTTTTTCAACGCAGCTATAGCAAAGACCTTTTCCTGTACTTGAGCCTTTAAAGTCTCATTCTCTTTGAGCAATTCATCTTGGGATGCCAACTTAGATTTAAGCAACTTAATTTGTTTCAAAAGATCATCCTTTTCAACTTTAGAATCTAGAACAGTTTGATCCAATTTTCTTTCAAGAACAACATTTGATTTTTCAAGTTTTTCAAAATATGTTTCAAATTTGTTCGTTTTCTTTGAAAATTCTAATTTGGCATCTTCAAGATCTTTTGATTGTTGAGCTACAATCGTTTCGAGCTCTCTAATCTTGGAATCAGAAGCAGTTATAAGACAATTATCATGATGTTTAGTATTTTGAACACTTACTCCCCCATTATGACTCACATCGGATGAATCAAAAATGGTATTTCTATCACTCTTTTCCATCCCATGTTTGTCATAATTAGGTTCAGAATGCTCAATATGCGGCATGTCATCAGCATATACATCATAACCAACATTACATTGTACCATGTTCGCAGGCTCTTCGTCATAAACGGGTAAGGTGTCATCAAAAGAGATCTCGTGAACATTCCCTGACGTGCCACTGGTATCATGTTGTCCTTCTGATTCCGTGCTCTTGCCATCGTTAGGCGCTAATTTGTCAACCGTATGACCATTCTCCTCTTGCATCGGCATCATAGATTTTTGTACTTCATTATCATACGCTTGCTGAAGTCGGGATTTTTCATAAATTGAAGACGAGACCGATGACAAAAGTTTGAATAGTGTACCACGGAAAACTTGAAGCTCGGTTTGTGTGTCTCGAAAAAATGACCGGCATATCCCTGAATAGTCAGACTTGATGATATCTAATTGGAGGAAAGGCGTGAGTTGTGTCACAAGAGCCTGATATGCTGCTTCTGATGCAGAGTGATTAAAGTTTTCATGGTCAAGTTGCTCGGCGAGTTGGGTCAAAGTGGTGAACATCGATTCCATGAATATATAACGATCTTGACCAAAGATTGTCACAAAGTCGCTCCCTCCTTGAATTCGTGAAAGAGTAACTAGATGATACTGAAGCATTTGAAATGAAGTGATGCCATTATCACTAACTTTGTCTTGCATTTTATGCGCTTCTCCCTTTTGACATGTCGAATCGAACGAATCCATTGAATATCGATGAAAAATGATGTGGATGTGGGTGTTTTCGGGATTTTACAATTGGTGAAGAAACGAAAGATCCGTAAATAACTCTTAAAAAAATCCTCGAGTGATGATGTAACTCTTTTCTCGGCTCAAACGTTGAAAAAACAAACCCGATCAAAAATTCGTATCCACTAAAAATAAATCCCGTCACTTTGACTCGTCACTTTTGTCTTCAAATCCGGCCAAAAAAACGTGTAACTCGTCAAATATTTTACCACTTTGGTTCTCTCGAAATACCCGCCTCAACACGATGTACCAAATTCAAATATATCGATTGACAAAAATACAAAATTAACTAAACTAAAAAAAATAACTTTAAACTATATAAATATAAAAAGTTAACTTAAAAAAAATAACTTACCTAAAAATAGAAAATAAAAATAGAAAAAAATGATATTTTAAAAAAATCTGATATTTTAAACTATCTGATATTAAAAATAGAGAAAAAAAATCCGATTTAGAAAATAAAAATAGAAAAATCTGATATTTTAAAAAATAACTGATATTAAAAATAGAAAAAATATGATATTTTTTTAAAAAAATATGATATTTTAAACTAATATAGAAAAAAATAGAAAAATATGATATATTTTTTTAAAAATAACTGATATTAAAAATTGAAAAAATCTGATATTTATATCGTTTTCTAAATAATCTAAAATTTGATTTGCCACCCTAAAACATGGCAAGATGAGCAGTTAATGTTGCGACTCCCACTCACCACATATATATTCTTTCTTTGACTAAAATCACACTGAAGAAAAACACAACCCTACCTTTTCTTTTATCTCTCTCTCTCTCCTCAACTTTACTCCAATCTAGAAAACGCATCTACTCCCAAGATTCTTGTATACTCGTCTCTTCCTTTTTATCAATCTCAGCCGATCTCAAAACTACACATATAAAACCGCCTGTTTATCCTCCCTCTATCTCAGATTTCTTGTAAAACTCAGTAGAAAAGAAAACTTCGAACAAAATACAGATCCATCACTTCATAGCTGGATGATTCAATTTGATCTCTCTAGCAATCGAATCACTGACTATAAAACTCTATCCTAACCGAGCAATAAATTTTTTGATGCTTGAATCTAAGAATTAGAACGAGGTTCAAGCTTCAAAGGAATGACGAAACCCACGAAGACATATAATCTTTAAGAACAGTTCTATCTCGTTGCGGCTTCCAGATCTATAACAGAGATCTCGGGTAGGTACAGTTATTTTAGTAAGACCAGTGAGGGATTTTCTTTCGGGTTTCTTAATCTATAAAGGTCTACAAAGCATTTATAAACCCCGAATAGATTTGACTGAGATCTTTGTATTTTTATGGTTTGAGTCTGGGTTTGTGCTCGTCGAGTCTTGGTCTATGAGTCTGAGTTATCGAGTCTGAGGGTGTGTGGGTTGTGGGTAATGATTTGGTGTCGAGTCAAGTTTTTGGGTTACGAAAAAAAAGAGTGAGACGTGAGTGGGTGGTGTGTGTAGTGAGTGTGTTTGAATCTTTGTTTGAGAGTCGAGAGTTTAGTTCGTGAGACAAGGTTGATGTGTGTTACTAAGAAAAATGATTATTAGTCCGGTTCGAGTGATGTCGAGTCGTGAGTGAATCCAGAGTCTGTTTGGGTTCGATTGGTGTTGTATGTCGAGGTGAGGGGTGAGTTGAGTCAAGAGTCCAGTTTGAGTTCAATTTTCGAAGGTGAGTTCAATTTTCGAAGGTGGGTATGGTTTGAGGGTAAGTCGAGTGTATCGGTGGTTACCGTTGTGTTTGAGTTCAATTAAGCTTCTTATCCGGAAAACAATAATGATTCTTATCCGGAAAACCCCTTATATTCTTATCCGGAAAAACTTTTAAACCTTCTATCCGGAAACCAATTAAGCTTCATATCCGGAAAACCTTTTCGATAGTCTTATCCGGAAAACGAGTGTTATGCTTATCCGGAATACGACTTATGATGCTTATCCTAAAAACAGACTTTGTAAGGCTTATCCTGAAAATGTGTTATCCGGAATGAACAAAAAAAAATGTCAGTTGACAGATTTGTGTATGGACAAAGAGTTTGATAGAAACCCAGATCAAGAGAGGCTTAGAAAGACTGATAAAAAAATGATACTTTGAGATAAAACTGATGATTAAAAAAAACTGATAAAAATAAAACTGATAAAACTGATGATTTACAAATAAAAATAGATTTAAAATAAAAAACTAATTTGACCAATAAAAATAGATTTAAAAAAAACTGATGATTTTATAAAAAAATTGATCTAAACAAACGGATGATTTAAAAAAAAGAAAAAAAAAGAAAAACTGATGACAAAAGATAATTTAATAAGAGAGGAGAATTTTAGTCAAAAATTGATTCACAAAATGTAAATACGATCCAAAACAAATAAAATAAAAAATAATAAAAAAAATTTAGCCACTAAATCAATAGATAAAAATATACAAATCCTAAGATTCAACCATGGCTCTTGATACCAATTGAAGGTCTACGATTTCTTAGGATTTGGTAATCTATGAATTGATCTAATTGATGGAGATAGAAGAGGGGATAAAGATAAGATGAACTAGAGAGAGAAAGAGGAGAGGAAAGAAAGATAGAGAGAGAAAGTGTTTTATTAAAATGAAAGGGAAAAGACAAAATAAGCAACCCCTCCTAACAAGCTAGGAGGGGGTATATATAGCCCACCTTACATGTGGGCTATATGGACTATGCTGTTTACAAACTGGATCACGAGCATATTACTTGAATATATTATTAGAGTGACCGATCTTTTCTAAATACGTAAAACGTATTTCCAACAATCTCCCCCTAAGGGAGGTCACTCCAAGTTACAATGTCCTAAATAGTCTATAGCTCGTGATCTATGCTAACAATGATGTGACCGAGACTTTCTTTGGAAAAACGTATTTCCAACATTTGAAATCATGTTTTAACTTTTTTCGTTCTTCTTTTAGATCAGAAATAATAGAATGTTCATTTAAAAGCTGTTTATTAAGAGAGGTGATTTCATCATTATAATCGCTTATCTTCTTGGCATTACTTAAATGTAAGGATTTAGTTTCTTAGTGGTGCATTTTTCTTGATAAACGGATGTAGCATGAGCTTGTTCAAGTTCTTTAATTTTAGCATGATGAATTTCAAAAAATTTCTCCCTTTCCTTATTACTCACAAGTTCAGTGGTCAATTTTGCATTAGTTTCTCTAAACTTATTATTGGCCACCTTGACAAGATCAATGTCCTTAGCAAGCTTATCGAATAATGATTTATAATACGCATGCGTCTCGTCAGGAAGGGTTGTAGGCTGGGAGACTTGATCTACACTAAGGTCCACACTAGGCTCATTCGAAATAATATTACTATTATTCGTTTGATCCCTGTGTGTCTCAGTACATGACTCAAGTATCTCAGTATACTCTTCCTCCGATTAGACATACAATATATATCATTATCATCGAAACGTGGGTGTACCTCAGAGGGACCGTTTGAATCATAGACGAGAGCTTTGTCATCATGGATTCCCGAGGTAGATGCTTGCTGTAAGTTTGCCATCAAGATGTAGTTGGCATTCACCTTTTCTTCCTCGTCATATTCTGTTGCAGAAGCCATAAGATCAAATTCCTCAGCTTGAAGTGGAATCCCTGCCTCTTCCTTTTGTGCTATGAGAAGCTGAGTCTGAAGATAAGCAGCATCCCTTTTCTTTTTGGCAGTGCAATCCCGAGCATAATGAGCAAATACCCTGCAGTTGTAGCACTGAACCTGACGATTGTTGTTTCCATTATTCGTACCAGTATTTTCAGCCCTTGTAGCCATAATATTTCCCGTCTGATTACCAACCGCTGGCACAACAATTAACCCATTCTGATTACCCACATTTTGAGTACCCGGATAATGACCATGGTTTTGTCCATACTGATTGCCTGCATTCCCAACTATCAACCCTGCGTTCTGACCATACTGATTTCCCTCATTCTGAACACCATATTGTTGAAATTGAGTCCCCATGTTCCCTCCAACTACCAATTGGCGATCTTGATTCGCATTCATGAAAGGTTGAGCAGTCTGCCTATTTCTAGTGTTCGAGGAGATTCTTTGATTATTGTTGATGGGGTTAATGGTGAATTTGAATGCCTTTGCAAGAAGTGCAAGACCAGTATTAATCGCATGAGTAGGATCGGTGATGTCATCAAAGCAATTAATGGGTTGTTGTAAGTAGTTCATAACAGCAGGAAGTTGTTATCCATAATAGGTGAGTTGTTGTTGTAGCATGAAGTTGCTTGAGGAGGGTTGATGATAAGGTACCATGGGATATGACATAGCTGACGGAGAGTTTGCCATAAAAGCTAATGGATCTTGTGTTTTGGCACGTCTTTCAGCCCTAACTTCGTTAGCTTCATCTTGATTCATCTTCAAATAATCATATACCTGAGTGTAGTGCGCACCATGAAGATCCTTGGTTTGATTGACGAGAGTGACATATCGTGACCATTCAGATGGAAGATTATCAAGAAATTTGATGTTGTCAGCAATTTGTGCAGGTTCATGTTTGTTTCTTCTAAGATGATTCATGACGGTTGAAAAATGATGATAGTAAGGTTCAATTTTTTCTCCTTCAGTAGATGTAAATTTCTCCCATTCACGAAGCAACTTAGTCTCTTTTTCTGGTAGACCAATTTCACTCCCCTTCATTATTTTCTGAATTATGAGCCACATCTCGTGTGTGGTTTCACAACTATCAACAACAGCATAAACATCTTCAGGAAGTCCCATAAGAATGACTTGAATTGCTTGATCATCAACGTCGAGTTGTTTAGATTCAGCTTCAGTTAATTCTTCATCCGTTTGCTTATGACTAGAGTCAGCCACTAGGTTAGCACTCGTGGGATCCCCATGCACAAGAATTGTTCTTCTAACGTACGGACCTTTTTGAATCGGGTTAACAAACAACTTTCCTAAAGGTTTACATTTTGCATAGCGAAGGAGGCGACTAGCCCATGTAGTGTAATTCTCCTTGGTAAGCATGGGAGGACGATTCTCAGTACCCGCAGCATATATGTCTTGTTGAGACGTCATTGTAGGAGTCCTGTGGAAACTAGGATCACAATTCGTAGAAAGCAGAATTAAGAACGAGTGTTGTAGTTAAAATCCCCTAAATAGATATGTAGAAACTAGAAGGGGGGGGGGGGGGGGGGTTGAATAGTTTCTCTTCGATTGGTGACCAAATTAAAATTACTTTCAACTTGGTTTGTATCAAAACTTTCTTTTACTTGAGGCTAAGTTGCATAATGATTAGGTTTAATTCAAATGCACTAGCAAAGATAATAGGTAAGTGTAATGATAATGAAATAAGTAAAGAGTAAGGAAGGAGACAACCTAGTGGGAAGACACCAAGATTTATAGTGGTTCGACAACGAGGCTCTATCCTCGTTTCTACTCCACTCCTCGAGTACACCTACTCGAGATTTCCACTGTATCCACAAGCTCCCTTCTCGGCGGAGAAAACCTTACATCGTTGCTTACATTATTTTCCGACACTAAGCTAAATGTCGAGACCTAATCTTTAGCTAGGACCAATCTACACAACGTTGCCTACTTCACAATTTAACGACACAAGGCTAGATGTCGGGTTCTAATCTTAAGGTAGAACCAATCTTCACGACGTTGCCTACTTCACCATTTTACGACACAAGGCTAGATGTCGAGTTCTAATCGAAAGCTAGAACCAATCTTCACGACTCTTCACTTTGAAGCTAAGTGAGAACTTCACACAACACAACTACTAGTCACTTTATAGTTTAGTGAGAACTCATAAGACACAACCACATCACTTTATAGTTTAATGAGAACTCCTAATCAAATCTATTACAACTCAACTAGACTTATCCAAGTACACACATGTATCTTGGATTTACACAACACAAATCCAAGCAAACACATATGCAATGGATGTACACAACAAATCCAAGTATCCACAAATAACTTGGATGAACACAACTAGTCCAAGTATTCATAAATACATTGGATTGACCTAAAACAAAAAGGGTATCATGATGAATATGACTAGCTCATAGATTCATCTTTATCACAACACTAGTGAGTGAGTGATCTTCTCATTGGACAAGGTAAAGGAGGGGATCAAGAGGATAATCATATGTAAACATCCTTAACAATTTAAGTGATCATTTACTAATGATTATGCTATAGAAAATAGAAAGAGGGCTGAGAAAAACGTCCAAGAGGCTTGCTGGAAAATGAGATTTGACCCACTATTTAAAGGAGACAAAGTATAACGGATTTATAATGGCTAGTTGTGCGTGGTACCTTATCTCACCCCGCGGTTCCATATCGCTAAGGAACCGCGTAGGTACTTAAGGTACCGCCACTAGACTACGCTCCGTTTTTTGTCTTTTAGTGGGGTGGGAATATCTGAGGTATTTGAAACCTTCAAAGGATATTCTAACAGCATTTGGAATATGCTATTTTCAAATTTTCATTTTCCATTTTAATAAAACATTTTCTAAAAAAGAAAGTTTATTAAAAAATCTTTTGTCATATTAACAAAAGTGAGTTTTAAGGATAATCATTTTGATGATCACTAAGTATGATTAAGAAAGGTTAGTGATATGATTATTACCTTGATGATAGTGTTAGTTAAATAATTCATTTTGTGTTTTACACTAAATGTGTTGTATGGTTTGTTGTGATCAAAACTAAGAAAGATTAGTTAATACTAATAATGTTTTTAGGCATCACTTGCATTAACAATCTCTCCCTTTTTGATTACGACAAACGATAAACTCATTTACGTAGAAACACAAAATATGGAATTATTAACTAGTTTATCACTATAATTTCTCCCCCTTTGTCATAGCAAAAAGGTTAGCACAAGTATTTGAAGAACATCGAACTTTGCTAGTAGCTCCCCCTTGGTGGTTGCTCCCCCTTGCTTGGGGCACCAAGTTTGTGAGCTAAGGTGACATGCTACACAAAGGTTAGTAGAAAGGAAAGAAACACCAATGTATATATGATCACTTCCTACTAAGTAACTTGAGAGGGAGAGAGAGAAGAAATCTCAAATTAGAAGCAAGTATTTTGCTAAGTATGTCCAAAGAGGTAATTCACAAAATCAAGCTTCAATCCGATGAAGATGATAAGCTTATCAATGGGTTAAAGTTTAGAATTGATGGAATCACCCATAAGCAATTGTAAAAATTTTCCATGATCAACTCAAAATAGAACTAATGAAATAACACACAAACAACACAAAGGTTACATAAAAGAAAAAGACACAACAAAGAAGATAGTCATACACACAATATGAGTATCTAAAATCAATAAATATGGAAAATAAACCACTAAGCATAAGCTAGTCTAATAGTGATATTTTCCAAGATTGCTAAAAAAAGACTAAAAAGATGACGATGCATCATTCGAAGTTTTGTCCACCGAAACGAAAACTTGAATAGGAGGTCGAGTGAGGAGGAATTCAAGAAAATTTAACTTCTCATACACATGAGCAAGTTCAATTTGTTGAAATCGATAACAAGCACACGAGGATCCATGATGCAACACAAAATCGTTTGATGGGGGTATGGCATTAAACTTAGGGTTTGGTGGTGGTGGGGTAATGGGTGTGGGAATGTTTTCACAATGCCTTGTGAGGTTTGGGAAGGTTGAAGGGTCATTGAGTTGAGGGGTATTGAAGGATTGTGGTGGTGGGGGAACATTTTCTTTTGCTCCGGTGATGGGGTTTATGGTATAAGTCTCAATCCAATACTTGATTGGAGAGAAGGTAGGGTTTTTGGGTGGTTTAGACGAAGATGGTTCATTCTTCTTAACCAGAATAGGTCGAACCGAGATTTTCGGTTTCTTTGAAAGCTTGGATGAGGAAGCTTTGGGTGAGTGGGGTTGTGACAAAGAAATGTCAAGGTTAGGAATGTAGGAGTTAGGCATTGTGAGAGTGTGAGAATGAAATCTCAAGGTTGTGTGAGAATGAAATCTCAAGGTTGTGTGAGAATGAAATCTCAAGGTTGTGTGAGAATGAAATCTCAAGGTTGTGTGAGAATGAAATCTCAAGGTTGGGAAGGTGTGAGAATGAGATCTCAAGGTTGGGGTATAAGTAAAATGTAATCAAGGTAAGAATTTGAATACGAAATGTGAAGTGTCAAGGAATGTTTAGCCAAAAATGAGTAAACAAGGAATCTTGACAGGGTATAGGGTTTTAAAAGTTTTGACCAAAAATTCGTCAAAGACTGATTTCTGCCCGCGGTACCTTAAAGGGACCGGCGGTTCCATATCGCTAGGGAACCGCGGGGCTTTAAGGATCCGCGTCCAGTGGACTTGAAACCAAGTTTTTACAAGTTTTTGAGAAAAACTAAGACTTTTTCAAAAAGTTACAAATCTTGGAATTTTACCTCTATTAGCACCAAATTATGCTAGGGTTGCATAAAGCAACACATTCACAAAGAATGTCTTGACAAAGGGTGACAAAATAATTTAGATATCATTTTGAACCAATTTTAGTCAAGTTTTTAGAGGTTGTGATAGATTTAGGTTCAATTTTAATTTCAAATTAAAGTTGATTAGTGTGCACAAAAGGATAGAAACACACAAAGATAAATCCATAGATCAACAACATGAAACATTCATGAAAGAAGCAAGTACAATGACAAATAAAACTAACTAATACATAGCTAGCTTAACATTAAATCTAGATAAGTAGTCTTCTTTGGCTTGGTTTTGTTGAAAACTCTTATTAAGAAAACTCCATCATTCATCTCCTAGGAGGAGGCATGGAGAACAAGGCAAGCAAGAACTCTTGCAACCTCCTATGTAGTCCATACATATCCATCCTAAGGTTATGGATGATGTAGTGGTTGTAAAGACAACATGGACAACTAGGACCATGTGTTTGTTGAAACCCATAGTATGGATCACCCAAAAGGAGGGAAAGTGAAACACCCAAAATTGGAATGTTTGAGTTGGGTGGAGGTGGAGGAGGCATGTTCTCCAAGGGTTATGTGGGTAAGAGTGGAGGCATGTTCCCTAAAGGGGAAATGGGTGAGTGTGGAGGTAAATTCTCCAAGGGTGATGTAATGGATGAGTTATGAGGGGTAAATGGTGAAGTCACCAAAGTGTCATCAAAGTCATTCACAAAAGGAATGCTTTGGATTGGTTGGGGTTGTGTGGTCACATCCAAGGGTGCACTTGGAGTGAAGGGTGAAGAGAGCTCATTCATTCTTGAGTTGAATGAAGAGGAGGTAGAACCAATGGAGTGGTTAGTACCATGGGTGGATAATGTCTTGCATGGTGCAAGAGGTAGGGAAGGTGATGAAGAAATGAGGATAGAAACCATCTCATTCTTAGGTGTGTGGAAAGGTGAGGAGTTAGGCTTGGCTACCTTAATCCTTATTTTAAGTGTTTTCCTTGGGGTGGAGGTCTTGGAAGTGTTTGAGGTTTTGGTACACACCATGGTTGACAAGGGTGGTTTAAGGTTTAGGGAAGTATGTTTGATGTGTGAAGAACATGGCAAACAAGGTGGGTTTAAATGGGTGAGGGGATGATCCAAACTAGTAATGGGTTAAAATTATTTTAGGTGAATAATGAATTTAGGTAAGCTAGTTTAGGAAATGTGCAGTTTATTACTGAAACCATGCAAGGTTTACACAGATTTAAGAAAACAGTGTAAAGCAAAAGATGCTGTCGTGCACAGTGGCCGGCGGTTCCTTATCTAGGACCCGCGGTTCCTTATTGATAAGGAACCGCTAGCCGATATTGAACCGCGACTAGAGGTTTCAAAAAATCTTTCATCCCAGTTTTTTGTAAAACCCAGATTTTTCCCAAAAGATTCACAAGCCAAAGTTAACTACAGATCATAATCTAAGTAAGCTAACTATCACAAAGATGCACAAAGCTATGTAAATCACAAACATGATGGCATAATTAACATTAAGGATCAAAATAAATAATAATCCAAACATGCACCAAAAGTTAATAAACAACTAAACCAAAGTGTTAATAACCAAATGTTTAACCATCATATCCAAACTTTGACACAACTTCAAAGTCTTCACCTCCTTTTCTTTCCTAAACCTTTGATCATCTTTCCCAAATACTTGAATCCTTTTCTTGTCTCCACTCGTTGTTCATGTAATTCTTCCCGAGTTCTAAGATTCTCACGATAAAGATGCTCCATATTGAGATCTTCCGAAACATCACTAGAAGGGTGAGGAGGAGGAGCTAAGTCTTCAAAATCATCCTCGAATTGATTTGAGGATGGATGGGAGTTACTCAAAGAGTCAAAATGAGAACTAGGACCGATACCATCACCATCACTTGGTGGCATATCGGTGTCCTCATCATCCGACTCTTGATGGTCGGATTTTCTCGAACCACGGTCACTTCTTGGCTTTCGTTCATACGCCTCTTGAATAGGCATCATAACCCGTTGAACCGGGTGAAAGCGAGAAAGATCGAGTTGAGGAAAATCTTGACCAACCCTTCTAAAGAGGCGAGTAAGAAGCATAGCATAAGGGAGGTTTGTTTTGGGTTTGGAAAGAGCATAATTTATACGTCGAGCAATGTAATATGCAAGATTGTACTTGGTGGAAGTAAAAAGGCAAAACAACATATGCCCCATGCAAGCCGGGATATGATCTCGGTTCCCACCAAGACAAAACACATTTTCCCTAAGGATGTTTGCCCATTGGAGCATGTAATCCTTAAGGTCGCTTGAGAGCACTTCATACCTATTCACATTTCGCACATTTGTATGAAGGCTTCTCACAAAGTTTCCACTACGCTCTTTCGTGATGATTTCAAGGATGAAATTTAGATCAACTTCGGTGGTGTCATTTGGAGGTTTATCGTTAGACTCCAAGAGAGCATCTAGTCTCCACTTATCCGTAAAACGACAAGTGCCTTCAAATGGCACACCAAGAATATCACCAAAGTCATCGAGGGAATATTAAATGATTTGACCATTCAACAAGAAACGAATAAAGATTTGGTCGTTGATTTCAAGCATGGAGTAACTACTAAAGAACTCAAGAAGAAACAAGGGATAAAATACCTCGTCTATGTAGAGCAAACAATCAAACCCAATAAGCTCGAACATAGAGTTGATATAATTATCTCCCGCTATTTTTGAATCTACAATCCTACCCTCATGGAAATTACGAGAGGAAAGGGACGGAAAAGAGTTTTGAAGTTGAGGGGAAGCATAGGTTTGGGAAATGTCCGGCATATAGTTTCTAGTGAATTGGTGATCTTTTTTATATTGAGAAGGCATGATTAGTACCTAAATAAACACAAGAAAATATTTCTCCAATCACTCATATGAAAAATAAAATAAAAGATCAAAAATATGAGAATGTGTTATATCAATTTCTTGACAAACATAGGATTGAATCCATATCATTCTCATGTTCACAATGGGTCTATTCCATCATTAACCAAGAACACATGATCTATGTTAGATCAACAATGAATTAGAACATTGGTTTTTCAAAACAAGTTTTTTAGGTAAGCATTAACAATGTCATTATACTTGTTCATGGGTTCATCTCAAATCCATCTTTTAACCAAAATCATTTAGCCAAAATTCGGATTTGTTCTACAAGTGGGTTTTAGTGAAATCTTAATGAATATGAACCTAAGGAATCATAGTAAAATAACCATGTCAACCCACATTCCTATTAAGGTATTAATTCAATTTCAATTTTAAAAATCCGCAATTATGAAAGGATGAACCCTAGAACAAAATAGATGAATTTGAAAGAAAATACTTACAATTAATTGATGTTAGATGAAGGATGAGTGAAACCCACAACTTGGAATCAATTAATTTGAGTGATTGAAGGTTTTGGAAGCTTCAACAATGGTGGAAAAACAAGAAAACCGTCGCTGTGTGTTTTTGGGAGAGAGATAGTGGTTTGAAAAGAATAAAATAATTAAACTGGCGCTCTGACAAAAGTTTCTACCCGCGGTTCCTTATCGATAAGGTACCGCGGGTTTGAGCTGCCTAGTTAAGGAACCGCCTACATAGGCAGGTTTTTATCTATGAAAAACGCCAAATTTTGAAAACCAAGCTTTTCTAAAAAACTTAAGATTAAATCATGAGCCTTTTAGAATATCATTGGATCATCATAACACTAAGCAATATGCCTTAACGAAGGATTACGAGTTAAATCAAGATCGAAAAGAACCAAAACGGACAAACGACTACTCGTAGCAAAACGGTAAAGTGGAGAGAAGACAAGGGAAGTGAATCAAGACTAGGACCAATGCTCAAGGGATTAATGACAATCTTCAAATAGTGGTAACGAAGAGCTTGTGTCATATATAGTGGTTTAAGACGTGCATTTCCGGCGAAACGTTAAACGGCTTTGGTAATGAATAAGCACAAAGCAATTATTCAAGTATAGACTAAGATCACTTTCAATAATAGTCTTAGTCTAAACCAAAATATGAGCAAGGTATTAATTCACTTTCTCTCCCACAAAAGGCCTACTAACCGTATGGGTGCAAACCATGGAAATCATGCTTGATACTTTAAGCTTCTACTAACTCACTCTACATCACCATAGTGAGTCAAGTATCCAAGCAATGAAGGTTTGAGAGGATAAAGGAAAAGAAACACAAACCACAAATAAATGTCAAGGCAAGGATGCCGAGAACAAGCACATAGTCAAGTAATGATCAAAAGAATGATCAAAAGGGCGTGTGGAAGAACGAAAGCGTACCTTGGCCACAAGAGCATTCCAATCCATCAATGCAAGCCCCAAGAGTGACTATCATGAATACTAAGTCTTCAATGACTAGTATCAATCCCACTCATCATTCAAAGATATTGAAAATCGATGATGATAAGTCTTCTACAAGTGCAAGTAACTCAATCCGTAACCAATTCAATGATTGATCTTCATGAGTACCTACATAAAACAAAATGCAATCTAGTAGATACATTTCAAGAGTAGATCTAAAATGTATAAAGGCTACATCTAGGTGGGATGCAATATTACCAATTAAAAGACCTATTTTCAAAGGAAAAAATAATTTTGACCAAAGAGAAACTTTAGTACAACTAGACCTTCTAATTTGAGGAGACAATGGATCGATCCAAGTCTCAAAGTACAATATACTTTAAAGATCTTGAGTGACCATCGCTCTGATACCAATTGTAGAAACTAGAAGGGGGGGGGGGGGGGGGGGGGTTGAATAGTTTCTCTTCGATTGGTGACCAAATTAAAATTACTTTCAATTTGGTTTGTATCAAAACTATCTTTTACTTGAGGCTAAGTTGCATAATGATTAGGTTAATTCAAATGCACTAGCAAAGATAATAGGTAAGTGTAATGATAATGAAATAAGTAAAGAGTAAGGAAGGAGACAACCTAGTGGGAAGACACCAAGATTTATAGTGGTTCGACAACGAGGCTCTATCCTCGTTTCTACTCCACTCCTCAAGTACACCTACTCGAGATTTCCACTATATCCACAAGCTCCCTTCTCGACGGAGAAAACCTTACATCGTTGCTTACATTATTTTCCGACACTAAGCTAAATGTCAAGACCTAATCTTTAGCTAGGACCAATCTACACAACGTTGCCTACTTCACAATTTAACGACACAAGGCTAGATGTCGGGTTCGAATCTTAAGGTAGAACCAATCTTCACGGCGTTGCCTACTTCACCATTTTACGACACAAGGCTAGATGTCGAGTTCTAATCGAAAGCTAGAACCAATCTTCACGACTCTTCACTTTGAAGCTAAGTGAGAACTTCACACAACATAACTACTAGTCACTTTATAGTTTAGTGAGAACTCATAAGACACAACCACATCACTTTTTAGTTTAGTGAGAACTCCTAATCAAATCTATTACAACTCAACTAGACTTATCCAAGTACACACATGTATCTTGGATTTACACAACACAAATCCAAGCAAACACATATGCAATGGATGTACACAACAAATCCAAGTATCCACAAATAACTTGGATGAACACAACTAGTCCAAGTATTCATAAATACATTGGATTGACCTAAAACAAAAAGGGTATCATGATGAATATGACTAGCTCATAGATTCATCTTTATCACAACACTAGTGAGTGAGCGATCTTCTCATTGGACAAGGCAAAGGAGGGGATCAAGAGGATAATCATATGTAAACATCCTTAACAATTTAAGTGATCATTTACTAATGATTATGCTATAGAAAATAGAAAGAGGGGTGAGAAAAACGTCCAAGAGGCTTGCTGGAAAATGAGATTTGACCCACTATTTAAAGGAGACAAAGTATAACGGATTTATAACGGCTAGCTGTGCGTGGTACCTTATCTCACCCCGCGGTTCCATATCGCTAAGGAACCGCGTAGGTACTTAAGGTACCGCCACTAGACTACGCTCCGTTTTTTTGTCTTTTAGTGGGGTGGGAATATCTGAGGTATTTGAAACCTTCAAAGGATATTCTAACAGCATTTGGAATATGCTATTTTCAAGTTTTCATTTTCCATTTTAATAAAACATTTTCTAAAAAAGAAATTTTATTAAAAAATATTTTGTTACATTAACAAAAGTGAGTTTTAAGGATAATCATTTTGATGATCACTAAGTATGATTAAGAAAGGTTAGTGACATGATTATTACCTTGATGATAGTGTTAGTTAAATAATTCATTTTGTGTTTTACACTAAATGTGTTGTATGGTTTGTTGTGATCAAAACTAAGAAAGATTAGTTAATACTAATAATGTTTTTAGGCATCACTTGCATTAACAAGATAAAATCTCCTAAGTATGTGTTCTCGAGAAACCAAAAATTCTTCAATACCAAATAACTCACGAATTTTTAAGAATAATTTTCGGAAAAATTTCCAACTGATTTTCAGAAAATTTTCCAAAATGATTCTCGGAATAACTTAAAAATATTTTCGAAATGTTTAAGTTTTTGTTTTCGGAATATGATGAAAGGTTGGTTTTCGGAATTTTATGAGATTTTGGTTTTCGGAAAAATTTGGTTTTCAGAATGTGAAGAATGAATTTGGTTTTCGGAATATTCAATAATTTTCATTTTCGGAATACAAAGCTGTTTTTGGAATACCAAACTATTTTCTGAATACCAAACTGTTTTTGGAATAATTGAAAGATTTGGTTTTTCGGAATGTATCACAAATTTGATTTTCGGAATAAAGCAAGTGTGATTTTCGGAATATGATAGATGTGATTTTCGAAATATGAATCTTTGGATTTTCAGAATAGATAAAAACAATTTGGATTTTCGGAATGTATATACTAGATGTGATTTACGGAATATGAAGATATGGATTATTTTTGGAATATTGAAGGTGCTATTTTCGGAATATGTAAATCTTGATATTCTCGCAATACTGCCCAAAGTATTTTTGGAATACAATACTTTTGATTCTCGCAATAATACCAAACTAAGTATTTTCAGAAAAAACAAAACCCTCTTGAAGTTCTCGGAATAAAGCTTTATTCCGAAAAACTGAAACCGTAGCCGACTTTTGCTAGATCTGATATCACTGTTAATCGATATACACCCCGAAAAACACCAGAATGACAAAATTGTTTGCGATTTTGATCAAACCAAGTAACCCAAATCACTACCAAAAGTATGTAGTTGATTTGGCTAAAAACTAAATCCACCAAAATGCAAAAATTTCAAGATTCGATCTTAAAAAACCCTTAAACCCACGAAATAAATAAACTAGAACAACACCAAACCGCCAACCACGAATCCCTCGGCTCTGATACCACTTGTAGGAATATATCACACGACTAATTAAACAATAAGGAGATGAAGATTAAAACCAAAAGAGAAAGATTAGCTTAAGATGAAGAAAGAAAGAAAAATACAAAGTATGTGTTTTTCCTAGTAAGAGAAAGACATGATGTTTCTCTCTCTACAGCTAATCAAAATAGAAAGCACACACACAAATGAGGTTGGAATTCCTATATATACTATGCCCCATATGGGAAGGAGGCCTTCCTCATTTGTGTGCGGGACTAATACCCGTTACATAAACAATAATAACTTGAAACTCTCAACACAATTAAGTAGCATTTTCCATGAGCTTCGCAACGGTATATTATATGACCATCACTTTAAAAACAATCAGGCATTAAGATATGAACGTAACAGCATCTTGTTTCACTGCTCCACCGAAAGGTGGTTTTGAAATCATGATACATCCTTGTAGAAACTAGGTGCATAGACGTTGGAAATACTATGAGTCTCGATAAATTAGATCTCTCTTAGCGTAGGATCCTCTGGAACACATGATTTAGTGTAGGATTCTTTCCTTTACGCGTAATCTTAGTCATGGTAAAATTGGCCGTAAGAAACAATGTGGTTCAGAGTGTCACTATAACCAACCAAAATTCATGATTGAAATTTCAGTGAACAATTTCTTATGTTGTAGAATTTGTAACATAGTGCATAGATCTCCTTCTCTATACTTGGAGAATATCAGGATGTCCTTAATGAACATAATGACGAACTTGTCCATGAATTCATGAAAATTCGATTTATCAAGTCGATAATTATAGTTGGGGCATTCGTGAGACCAAGAGGCATAAAAACGAATTCATAATGAACGTAATGTATGCGAAAAGCAGTCTTGAAATTGTCCTACTCTTTCATTCACAATTGTCGGTATTCGGATCATAAATCGATCTTGTAAGAGTGCTTAGCATCCTCTAGTTTATTAAACATGTTATCAAGACGTGAAAGTGGATAACGATGACGAATGGTGATCTTGTTCAATTTACGGTAGTCGATACATAATCTTATGTTACCGTTCTTCTTCTTTGATAAGCAGAACCGGTGCACCCCATGGTGACACACTCGGCGAATAAAACCTCGTTCCAGCAACTCTTGTAGTTGTTCCTTCAACTCCTTGGGCTCAATGGAAATCATGTGATAAGGAGCCTTAGAGGTAGGTTCAGCTCCTGGAATGAGCTCAATACCAAACTCCACTTCACGAACGGGTGGTATACCTGGAAGTTCTTCTGTAAAATACATCTCGGAATTTTGAAACAATCGACTGATCATGGGTTTAAGAACTTTAGAAATCACGTCATAAATGATAGCAGGAAATCTACGTAGCCATGGAATAATAAAGCACATGTTTATAGAGCAGAAATAATTGTACAAAATCTCCTGGTAGTAAAACATGATGAAAGTATTCAAGAGCCTGAACATCGCTGAATATGATCTCATATGAATGGCGTTCAATCGTAGCGCGATGTGTTGCTAACCAGTCCAATATCAGAATCATGTCGAACTCGCACATGTCCAAAAGAAGTGCATTAGCAGAATGGATCTCGTCGTTAAACTGTAAGAAAATCCTTTGTACACATGGGTGATACAACGAAGTCTTTGATGGACATGAATATATGACATATGGGATCGAGAAATGAAAGTGTCATGTCAATACATGAAGTAAACGTGGCAGATCTCACTGAATGTGTTTCGCCTGTCTCACACAGGACGAACACTGTGTGTCCAAACATAGACAATACGCCAGACCTGGTACTGAAATTTTAGTGGCCTGATTTGTACATGGCCCAACAGGTTGGGCATACCCCTTGGAGGGTACCCTGAATTACTGAGGACTAGTTCAGAAGTTATGCATGAGTCATGTGTCTTGACTCATGTTTTGAGGAAATATACGTATGACATGTGTCTTGGCGAGTGTCTTGACATGTGTCTTCAGAAAATATGTGTGGGACGTGTGTCTTGATGGATGTCTGTACATGTGTCCTCTAAAGTATACATGAGGCGTGTGTCTTGACGGATGTCTTGACATGTGTCTCAAGGTGTGAAAACGAATGAAGTTGAAAATTTTGGTTATAATCCCTGAGTTGGTGAGTCAGCTGGGTTGTTAACCTTTGTACTTCTGGTTACGCCCGTTACCGGAGTTCTGTTGTTATTGCCGGAATAGTTGTTGTCATGATAGTGGTTACTATCGTCTTGTCTGTCAGTTTCATGACGGTTGATAGTAGTAAAAACACGTCTTTTAGGAAAAAGAGCGTATAATGGGCAAGTATTAAACTCGACGATTTAGAAAAATCGACAAGTCGAATAAGTGCGGGTTCGTTCTCGAAGGAGGTGTGTGAATTAAGTGCCAATTATATAAAATCAAAGTTTGGATTAGTGTCGTTTTTGGGTAAAGAGAGAAAAATTAAAGACGAGTTACGACTACGATTAAACTACGACGATTTGACGTAAAACGCGAGCGTAAATACGTCACTATGGGCGTGTTTGCCCAATTGACACGCCTGAAGGAATAAATGTTGGACTTATTGGATCCTTAGCAATTCATGCGAAGATTGGTCGCTGGGGGTCTCTAGAAAGTCCGTTTTATAAAATTTCCGAGAGATGAAAAGGGACACGGATGCTTTATTTATCACCGGGTAAAGATGAATATTATATGGTAGCGGCAAAAAATTCTTTGGCCTTGAATCAGGGTACATTTGTTATGGCTTGGCCCTTTTATGGCGGATATTGGGGCACAGACTCCTTTCTTCTATATTTTTCGAGAAAGAGAATTGATATATGATCTATTAACATGACGAAATTAAAAATTAAACGTAAAAATTAATTAAAAATCAAAACTAAGTCTAAAATAATATATATAAGAATAAAAATCCAATAAATAAATTTTAAAACCTTTTATTAATTAAATATTCAATTTTAAATGCTAATTAAAGCCCTAAAATTAAATATAATTAAGAAAAAGCCTAAAATATTATTTTATTGAACTAATAAATTACTTATATTATTTAAAGACTAAAAAGTATTTTTTCTAAATTTTCAAAACTATTTTTCTCTTTTTAAAACACTAAAAACTATTTTTATACTAAAATAATGATTAAATATATTAAAATAATGCTAAAAATAATTTGACAATTTTAAAAATCCTAAATTATACTAATGAACAGTAGAAAAATGAAAAAGTTTGAAAAAGTAAATATTTTTCACTAAAAGACAAAACATATTATAATTTAAAACTAATTAAACCAAAATTAAATCTAAAATTACTTTAAAAAGTGAACAGTAAAATATTTTTTAACTAAAAATCTTAAAATCTTTTTCTAAATCTAAGAAAATTTTAAAAAACTGAAAAATACTAATTTCTTGCACTAAAAGACAAAAATAGATAATTAAAAATTAATTAAAAATACCATTTAATCTAAAAAATAGAAAATGAATAGTGACAGAAAAATAAACTTTATAGAAAAATCAGAAATTAAATAAGAAAAATAATAAAACCGAAATCAATCAAAAACTCCTAAAATGGACCACTAAAGACAAAAGTTTAAAATTCTGAAAGTGACACTTGACTAGATTTTGTCCAGTAGCTAAGCAGGGGGAACTTGTACACTAGCAGTGGGAACTTGGTTCCCACTGATAGAACAAAAAACGGGTCAGGTGCCCTTAATGCTTGTAACTTGCTTGTTTTATGGTTTTGCTGGTAAACAAAGGCACCCCCACACTCATGGAAGTGTGGGCAGTCACAATAAACAAGAAAAAGAGCACATAGTTCACACAAATTTCACACAAAAAGCCCTAGAACAGTCACTGATATGATATGCAGGGTTCTATGGCTATTTTGTTGGTGCAGTTTGCACTTAGGGTGAGTTTTGGCTCACAAAATCTTTCACAAAACGCCACTAACTGACCACAAACTAATTTCAACACTCAGATTAACTCAATAACTAACAGAATCTAAGTTTTCAAATCAAATCATGCTAAAACAATTTAGATACAGTCCTACTGATTTTCTTGCCTATCTTAACCAAGTTTTACTCATGAAAACTCACTTCTTATCATACCAAATTGAAAACAAACACTGAAAATACCTACTAGTAGTTATCTAAGTGTGATAGACTGGTTTTCAAAAACTTTGTGTCACTCAAAGACTTTTTAAAACCCAAAACCAAACACCCTTGTATTTTCTGAAAATGGAATTTAACAAACCAAGTGTGCTTAAATCCTACCCAAATTGATCAACAACTATACTAACATGCATACCAATCCTAAATACACATAAACCAACTTCCTAATCTCACTTGCAAACAGATTTCCCACAGAATCACACAATCTTTCATAAAAACCAAAAAAGTACTCAAGTAGGGTTCAAGCCTTTTGTAACCTGTCTGAGTGCCTTCTACTTGGGCTTTTGAGAGCTTATGGAAGCTTATGAAGTGTAGAGATGCCTGTTGCAGGAATCCAAAAAGGACCCTAGGCTATAATATCTTCTATGAAATGAAATGGATGAAATAATGAGGAGCTCTTGTTGACTCCTTGCTTCCTGCACAAACACCACAAAACCAGGAACAAACACAAGCTTGAATGAGCTTAATGCCAAGAAGCTTGTCAGGCTTATTAGTATTAGCTTATTCAAACAGTAAGCTATAAACAAAATAGAAAAAAGATGATTTTGAGAAAAATCTTGGAACACTGATTTTTGAAAAACCTATCTAAACCACTTTGGAAATCCTTTGAACACATTTTAAACTAGACAACAACTTCAGAAAACCAAAGATCCAATTCCACTTTCACTTCTTTGAATCTTTGGATTTCTGATAATCTAAAAACCTCTTTGAAAACTCTTAAAAACGTAAATCCTTTTGAAACTTAATCTAAATTTGCAGGAAAATAAGGATACTTAAACTAAAACAATAATTTAAAACTAGAACTCAACACTTGCAAATTTTATAAACTTAAACTTTAAATATTCATAAAATTAAATTTTTTTTACAAATGTCGGAACAAGAATACTTGTGACATGCCACAAGTATAAATACTACTGGAAAGACTATTATAGAATACATATTAAAAATGCTAAACCCTAATCTCCAAATTTCCAGTCTTGCCCTTCTTTTGAATTCTTCAAGTTATTGGTCAAAGGGTCCATGTGAGATGCCAGGTTGTTGCAATGCATCTTGTTCGTTTATTAAGTCCTTTGGGAACAAGGATGGATTTGTGAGCGTTGGATATCTGTAAGATTCGTTCTTTGCCACATTTGTTGAAGCAGGGGACACTTGTGGGACCATATTTAGTCACGGGGAGGGAGTTTTTGGGTGTGGGATTGGTTTGGGGTATGGTGAATTACCAATCTGGAAAGATTGGGTGAAAAACCCTTTAGATTAAGGTTAATCGGACCTGGGTTAGATTAGGGTTTATTGGTGATTAAAAAGGGGGGTTTAATCTGTTTTGGGAGTGGGTTAGGTTTAAATTAGGTGTTAGGGAGGGAAATTTAAACTGATTTAATAATCAGTTAACTTATTAAGTGGGTTATGGACGTGGCAGGTTGGGGGATGGTGATTGGTGGTTTTGGTGTAGTGGGGCACGTGGAGTGGTGAGAGTGGAGGGTTTAAGTTTGCTTGTCGGCCCCAATTGGTCCCCCGTCTTTCTAACTCTTGCCACTTTATAATAAATAGCCCAAAAAGTGTATTCCCTTTGTAAACAAGTTTCCAATTTTAGATATTGGCCACTAAAAGTTTACAAAACATGAACCAAGGGTATAATGTGTATTTTATGCAAATTCCAAGGACCAATCTTGTATATAATCAATATTTTAGGGACCCAAATGCAATTATGAGTTTTTCAAGGGTATAAAATGTCAAGTCTTCAAAAGTAGAGGGACCAATCTTGCCAATTCTTTAAACTTCAAGGACTTCAAAGGAAATTCATGATTCGGGTCCGGTTCTTTGTGCGGCTTCGTTTCCCGTGTTCGTTTTTGCTTGATTCCTTTGATCTTTTGTTGATTTCACGATATTCGTACCTAAAATACACAATGAACAAACACAAGCATATATTTGGATATTTTGATGATATTTTAAGCGTTTTAAGCCCGATTTAGACGATGAGACTATGTATAAATACAGTCTCATCACTCCCCCATACTAAACCATTGCCGTGTCCCCATGCAATGCTAGAATTAAGTATCGTAGCACTTCCAAACTTCATTTTATGATGATATTTATTGAAGACATAAACTTAAATAAACTACTACACGTGTTTTAGACATAATGTATTATTTTCATCACGATTAAGTGACTTTTGGGATCATAGAACAAGAACACGTGAATGCTTCGTTAGAAATAATTTCGTCGTCCTCGATTTTCACCCAATTCCATGCTAAGCTGTAACGAGATCATTGTTATTATAAGTTAGCAACACGATCATATCTCATGAGTGTTAATTATGAACCTAAACTCCCTTATTCCTACTTGGTATCTCTTATATTTTATTTTTGTCTTAATGATCACGAGGATACATCATTGACTTATGCGTGAATAGAGATTAAGTCTAAAAATAGAGTCTTAACGGTGTAACCAAAATCATTAAATTAATAATTCACCCTAATAGACAACGATGTCAAAAAATTAAGTCAACAAGAAGGATCGATAAACACGATTTTATAACGGTTTTGAACATGAGACTTATTACCAAGACTTTTATACGCCCCCTAACGGAAGGGCCTTATTATCATAGGTTTACCTCCATCTTTTATTCAACTCCGCCATGGAGCTTTTGTTATGACTTCGGTCTTGCGTTGCCTTTTATTATCCGCCTTCATCGGTGGTTTTATTATGGCCAAAGACGTATATCCTCACGCTAAAGCGAATTTTGGATCTTTAAAGCTTCAAAGATTAAGGCTTGATTAACTTTTAATTTGGGCATAGATTTTTCGGCCTTGTGAGCTTCAAATTTTTGCTTAATTTAGGTGAGCACTTGAAATCTTATTAGTAGGTGAAGCTTTCGATTATTCGGGTGCCAATACTTCAAAACCGTGACGCTGACGATACCTTAATGTTTTCCCAATTTAATTACATGGAAGCTACTAAAACAAATTAGAAACCAAAAATAGTGACTAAACCGCTAAATCAATATTTATTAACAATTTATTATACAAAAGCGTGGGGAGAATAAGCTAATAATTACTACGCATGAGATCGTGACGATTACGAGACTTATAAATAACTCTATCATTTCTCGTCCTCATTTAAGAGACATAGCCTAAAAAGTTAAGGAATCGAAGCTAAGTGCTCAACACGCACGGTCGAGTCAAAAAATACTCTTATTCTCACCATCGAAAAACCTACATTCGTGTCTTAAACACTTATGAAAAATACGAAAAAAAATTAAAATTTGGCCACTTTTAGCCTTATTTTGCAACAAAATGATAACAAAAAGATGAATATTGGATAGCGTGGTGACGTAAGCAAGGTGAAGTATCTACTCACCCCCCATACTAAAACTAAACATTGTCCTCAATGTTTCGAGTCTAGGGGTGAAAACACCCCCATACTAGAGACGAAGTCGAATGCTTAATCTCGAGCATGGAAAGGGTAAAACGAATAACCTAAAAGCCGTTTATGAGTTATGCTAATAAGATAAACGTTAGAACATAAAAGGATATCATCGGATATCGGAATCTCCAAAGGTAACGATCGAAGATCGAGTGATCCGTAAAACGAACACGAGAGGCTTCAATGATGACGATGAACCTAATAAATCACAATCACAAACAACCACGGAACAAAGGTTGGAAGAGCACAAGTCCCCTCGTTACATTAAACTAAGAAAGCGATAATACAAGGATACGTATGAGAATCCCCCATGAGGCACCTTGTTTTTGATAACCGAGTCAAAAGCTCGACTCGGATCCCCATAAATGTGATCATTTAGGGATAATCTTGGTATGGTCATTTTGGTGGGGCTTACATGATAAACAATGCCCAAAAGCAACCGGTACTAAGGACTAAGTCCTTTGATGATGCAAAATACCGGGATCGAAGATGACGTCCTCGTTTTCATGGGATAAACGAACCAACGCCACTTCAACGCATGCTAAAACCCCAAAGGGGTAGAAGAAAAGAGATGAGAAGTAGAAAGGTGGGGCAATAGGTAAGTCACTAAAATGAGCTACTCGAGGTAGACTCACACCAAGAAAATGAATAAGATTTCCATTTATTGCATCGGTGGAAGATCGAGATTTCCCTTTACAAGCAATTCCAGGATCGTAAATCTCGTCCTCGGTGGAGAAATGTGAGGGAAAATTTGGGGCTTCCCTCAATCCACACCAACCGTCGTCAAAAGGAGTAGACGAGGTGGTAGTACTCATAAAACGCGGTGATGACGGAGTTAAACTTGTAGAAATTTTTTTTAAATTACATTTAAAATCCTTTCCTTCTTCATCGTTCAAAAACTCTTTATGAAAACCCGATTTGATAATGTCGAAAATATTTGGCGTGTCAAATTCAAAATTAGTCGCGCTAAAAATCCTCACATTTAAGTCATTGGTGGGAGGGGGTGGTGGATAATATAAGTTCTCAAAACGACGATCAATAAAGAACACCGTCCCCTCGGGGTCTACAAACTCTTCATCCTCATGAACGTCGATCTCTTCGATTTATTCATCAAAGATAGGCTTGTCAAACCAAGGTTTGTCATTCCCCTCCTTGAGTATCTTAGAAACTCTCTCGAAAAGATCACGATTAAGCACGAAACCATCATCCATTTGTGGGGATTGTTGATAAGTTAAATCCCCACGAATGTGGTAAACGTAATTCTCATTTGAGGAGTGTTGATTAGGTAACTCCTCGAGAATTGGATTTTTAGTGGTCACATGAGTTGGTTCGTCATCGAAAATAAGACGTTCCAACTCATTAAGTTCATCCTCGATTTTGGAAAGATCTACCTCACTTGTAGGAGGAAGTGGAGGCAAAAGAGCTAGCTCTCGTTCAATGATTTCCTCAATCTCGGGATCAAACTCGTAATCATCGTACTTCACATGAGAAGAGGTCTTTTTGGGATAATCCTCAAAAATGGCATGTGGATTTCGAAGTACGTGATCAATCTTGGCAAAATCGCCATCGTCATCGTCAAAGAAAGAGTCGATGTGAGCACTCACAACCATGGTCTTACAAGTCGAATGACTATGATTAGGTGACTTTTATAAGACGAGAGGATCGATGTCGATAAAACCTTTAGCCTCAACGGACGTTGGGCTAGGAAAAGGAGGCACTTCGATGGAGTTAGAAGTTGAAGCCTCAAAGACGTGGTCCTTCGAAGGTGGTGAAGACGAGCCCATTTTGGTCATTGTCGTGATGGCACTAACGTCGCCCTTCGGAATTGGTGTGTCACTTGTTTCATCGAATTCATCCCAAAGTGATTTTTCATTCATAAATTTACACATACCCTTTTGAATTAGGTACACGTATTCTTTATCATTAAAATCATCATCTTTAAAACCATTCTTCTTAATTTTTTCAAAACATGCATTAAGCCTCATTCTTTCCGCTAAAGTGTACATTTTGAAATCATTAGGTTTAAAATCATTGGGTTTTGAAACCTCGGTTTTTTTCATTATCACAAGATACTTGGGATTTACTCATGAAAAAGTCAATTTTGTCCTCCCCATATCTCATAGTAAGTCTCCCCTCGTGAACGTCGATTACGGTTCGAGCCGTCGATAAAAATGGTCGGCCTAAAATAATGGGACATTTAGGGTCACACTCGTAATCGGATATAACGAATACGCGGGAAAACAAACTTTCTAACTTTGACATAGACATCCTCGGGTATTCCAATTGGTATTAAGGGTGTACAATTTGCAAGCTCGATTGTCATGTTCATGGGGGTAAGGTTAGGCAATCTCATCAATTTCCAAAGATAATGAGGCATGAGATTGATGCTAGCACCTAAATCGGCAAGGGCTAAACATCCCTCAATCTCGGAAAAATCACAAGGTAATAGAAATTGGCCCGGATCCTCTTCCTTTCTCGGCATACGCCTTTTGGGTTTTTTAAGAAGGATCGAAGCACAAGTTTCTTCAAGGGTTCCTTTGGTAAGGTCGATAAAACTCTCTTTTTGAACCGTGGATGGAATTTGAGGTACACGAGGGTGTGCACTCTTTTCCTTGGTCGCCACGTTCACCCCATCGACTTTAGAACAATAAGACATCTTAGAAATCGAGGGTTGAGAAGAAGGAACAACTCAAAATACATCAAGGTTAGGGGTAATCACACGACCTTTCTCACGAGACGAGGCGGCTTTACATTGTTCCTTCGGATTTGCAACGGTGTCACTAGGTAACGAACTCGATGAAGCACCCGAGGACTTGTTCATTATGGCCAAAAACATCTTTTTAATATCAATTTGTCCTTGCTCAATCTTCGTGTTTTGAATTTTCAAAGTATTTGTAAAGTCGTTTTTCAAAGTACCAATTTCTCCCTCTAATCGTCTCATATTAGCCTCATTCGTTTACATGTAATTTTGAAAATCGTTTGACGAACTATTTTGATTTGAATTAAAGTTCCCTTGGTTTTGATTACTTCTTTGAAAATTTCCTAGATTCCCACTTGAAAAATTGTTACCTTGATTGTTGTTGTTTGAAAAATTCGAGTTTTGATTATTATCTCGATTTTGCCAATTCAAATTATGACCTTGATTATAACCTTGGTTTTGAAAATTCCCTTGTTGATTGTTTCCTTGAAAATTGTTACGATTTTGAAAATTGTTGCCTTGATTATAATTGCCTTGTTGTGATGGACCCGCGTTATTTTGATTTTGAAAATTGTTGTTTCCATTTAACGCACTCACATTCAACGTTTGGCCATCCGTAGCCGC
This sequence comes from Glebionis coronaria, assembly GCA_025667525.1. Taxonomy (NCBI): domain Eukaryota; kingdom Viridiplantae; phylum Streptophyta; class Magnoliopsida; order Asterales; family Asteraceae; genus Glebionis; species Glebionis coronaria. Next base: position 73,827,820 of record CM046874.1, read on the forward strand.
ACACTCGTAATAATTATGAGGTCCACCACAAAACGTACACGAAACCTCAACCGCTTTCACCGTAGCGGGAGCGTCTTTCTTTTGCATCTCAACGAGAAAAGACGTAAACACATTCGTCAACTTATCGACTTTTGCATCAACCCTCTCAATGTCGCGATTAGAACTACTAACATTGGCGACATTGGCAACACTCGGTGCGTTGCGGAGTTGGTAAACCTTGGATCGGTTTTCGATAATTATCAAATGCATCTTTCGGAGTTTTACACAAAAAGTTGCCACCGGCGGCGGAATTCAACGAATCTTGTTATTGAAAATTAATACCGTTGTAAAACGTATCGATTTGGTGCAACTCGGAAAAACCATGGTGAGGACATTGCCTAAGCAATTCCTTAAAACGATCCCACGCGTCTCTAAAAGATTCATTCGGTTTTTGCTCAAATTTCGTAATTTCATTTTTGAAAAACGTTGTCTTAGACGGTGGGAAAAAATAATTAACGAACTTGGAGACGAGATCCTTCCACGTAGTTATCAAATTAAGTGGCTCTTTCTCGTACCAATCCTTGGCGGCACCATCGAGCGAGTACGGAAAAAGCATAAGCTTGACGACATCGGTGTCGACGTTCTTAAACTTGCTCGTGGCTAAAAGACGATCAAAATTCTGAATGTGGACGTGGGGATTATCGGCTTCACGACCTCGAAACTTCGTAGCTTGGATTAACGAAACCATTCCGCTCTTAATCTCAAAATTCTCCGCTTCGATAGCGGGAATTATGATCGCGTCTCCATAACCCTCGGTGGGCGCTTGGAGCAATTCCATCATCGAACGATTGTCGGCCATCTCGTCTAAGGTTTCTTCAACAACGATATTAGGAACGTCGGTTTCTAAATCTCGTCTACGTCGTTGATTCCTTCGATTACGATTGCGTCGATTCGAAGCGTCGCTATAATTAGAATAATCCTTCGATCGAGTGCGCATGCACTAAGCGTAGAATGGGTGGTAGCAAAGAAGATTCTTTTTGCGGCTTTTCGATTTTTCAATTTTTTTGGTTTTTGATTGTTTTTAATTTTTTTGGATTTTTCTTGTATTACGTAGACTCAAATCTATAAATCTCTCCTCGAATCGATTTCTCGATTAAAGGAGCCTCAAAGAATGAAAACGATCACGTGGAGTGAACGCCTTCGTTGACTTTAGAACGTTGGTGGAACACCAAAACGTTCAAGAGGGTTTAATCTTGAAAACAAGCAAATATAATATACGTAGATAATACTTGGGCGGAAAACCCTCGATTGGCCCTCTTTCTCAAAACACGCACAAGCAAGCGGGGGAAACGAGGCTGCGCTAAGCACTTAAGAGCATTTTTCCCTTAGGTTGTGAAATACAACCGCCTTATACCCACCTTATAGTTTGTGTTTATTGAAATTAAGCCTCACAAAAGTATTTATCTATTTTGCCTTCAAACTTTTGCTTTAGATTCGAATACAATGATCGTGATGAAATCCCGAATCAATGTTGCGTTTTCACGCTTTTGGAGTACTTGTATATTTATTGTTCTACGTAAGTACAATATAGTAATATATTCACAAGAAAAACGAAAACGATAATGGGATATCTACAATATAGTAAATGATTGTTGTGTGTTTAGTTTAGGAAAACTAAACATGATTTATTTGGATACTATAATATAATAAGGAAAAATAACAAAAATGAGTATGTACGATATTTACGCTTTCCAAAAATTTGAAAAGCAAAAACGCACTACTCACACAAACACGATAATAATAATGGCTAACACAAACACCTCCCCGGCTGCGGCTCCAAAATGATAGTAGTAAAAACACGTCTTTTAGGAAAAAGAGCGTATAATGGGCAAGTATTAAACTCGACGATTTAGGAAAACCGACAAGTCGAATAAGTGCGGGTTCGTTCTCGAAGGAGGTGTGTGAATTAAGTGCCAATTATATAAAATCAAAGTTTGGATTAGTGTCGTTTTTGGGTAAAGAGAGAAAAATTAAAGACGAGCTACGACTACGATTAAACTACGACAATTTGACGTAAAACGCGAGCGTAAATACGTATAACGTGACCAAATTAAAAATTAAACCTAAAAATTAATTAAAAATCAAAACTAGGTCTAAAATAATATAAATAAGAATAAAAATCCAATAAATAAATTTTAAAACCTTTTATTAATTAAATATTCAATTTTAAATGCTAATTAAAGCCCTAAAATTAAATATAATTAAGAAAAAGCCCAAAATATTATTTTATTGAACTAATAAATCACTTATATTATTTAAAGACTAAAAAGTATTTTTCCTAAATTTTCAAAACTATTTTTCTATTTTTAAAACAATAAAAACTATTTTTAGACTAAAATAATGATTAAAAACATTAAAATAATGCTAAAAATAATTTGACAATTTTAAAAATCCTAAATTATACTAATGAATAGTAGAAAAATGAAAAAGTTTGAAAAAGTAAATATTTTTCACTAAAAGACAAAACAGATTATAATTTAAAACTAATTAAACCAAAATTAAATCTAAAAATTTGTTTAAAAAGTGAACAGTAAAATATTTTTTAACTAAAAATCTTAAAATCTTTTTCTAAATCTAAGAAAATTTTTAAAACTGAAAAATACTAATTTCTTGCACTAAAAGACAAAAACATATAATTAAAAATTAATTAAAAATACCATTTAATCTAAAAAATAGAAAATGAATAGTGACAGAAAAATAAACTTTATAGAAAAATCAGAAATTAAATAAGAAAAATAATAAAACTGAAATCAATCAAAAACTCCTAAAATGGACCACTAAAGACAAGTTTAAAATTCTGAAAGTGACACTTGACTAGATTTTGTCTAGTAGCTAAGCAGGGGGAACTTGTACACTAGCAGTGGGAACTTGGTTCCCACTGATAGAATAAAAAACGGGTCTGGTGGCCTTAATGCTTGTAACTTGCTTGTTTTATGGTTTTGCTGGTAAACAAAGGCACCCCCACACTCATGGAAGTGTGGGGAGTCACAATAAACAAGAAAAAAAGCACATAGTTCACACAAGTTTCACACAAAAAGCCCTAAAACAGTCACTGATATGATATGCAGGGGTCTGTGGCTATTTTGCTGGTGCAGTTTTCACTTAGGGTGAGTTTTGGCTCACAAAATCTTTCACAAAACGCCACCAACTGACCACAAACTAATTTCAACACTCAGATTAACTCAATAACTAACAGAATCTAAGTTTTCAAATCAAATCATGCTAAAACAATTTAGATACAGTCCTACTGATTTTCTTGCCTATCTTTACCAAGTTTTACTCATGCAAACTCACTTCTTATCATACCAAATTGAAAACAAACACTGAAAAAATACCTACTAGTAGTTATCTAAGTGTGATAGACTATTGTGTCACTCAAAGACTTTTTAAAACCCAAAACCAAACACCCTTATATTTTCTGAAAATGGACTTTAACAAACCAAGTGTGCTTAAATCCTACCCAAATTGATCAACAACTATACTAGCATGCATACCAATCCTAAATACACATAAACCAACTTCCTAATCTCACTTGCAAACAGATTTCCCATAGAATCACACAATCTTTCATAAAAACTAAAAAAGTACTCAAGTAGGGTTCAAGCCTTTTGTAACCTGGCTGAGTGCCTTCTACTTGGGCTTTTGAGAGCTTATGGAAGCTTATGAAGTGTAGAGATGACTGTTGCAGGAATCCAAGAAGGACCCTAGGCTACAATATCTTCTATGAAATGAAATGGATAAAATAATGAGGAGCTCTTGTTGACTCCTTGCTTCCTGCACAAACACCACAAAACCAGGAACAAACACAAGCTTGAATGAGCTTAATTCCAAGAAGCTTGTCATGCTTATTGGTATTAGCTTATTCAAACAGTAAGCTATAAACAAAATAGAAAAAAGATGATTTTGAGAAAAATCTTGGAACACTGATTTTTTAAAAACCTATCTAAACCACTTTGGAAATCCTTTGAACACGTTTTAAACTAGACAACAACTTCAGAAAACCAAAGATCCAATTCCACTTTCACTTCTTTGAATCTTTGGATTTCTGATAATCTTAAAACCTCTTTGAAAACTCTTGAAAACGTAAAACCTTTTGAAACTTAATCTAAATTTGCTGGAAAATAAGGATACTTAAACTAAAAGAATAATTTAAAACTAGAACTCAACACTTGCAAATTTTATAAAACTAAACTTTAAATATTCATAAAATTAAAAAAAATTACAAATGTTGGAACAAGAATACTTGTGACATGCCACAAGTATAAATACTACTGGAAAGACTATTCTAGAATACATATTAAAAATGCTAAACCTTAATCTCCAAATTTCCAGTCTTGCCCTTCTTTTGAATTCTTCAAGTTCTTGGTCAAAGGGTCCATGTCAGATGCCAGGCTGTTGCAATGCATCTTGTTCGTTTATTAAGTCCTTTGGGAACAAGGAATGGATTTGTGAGCATTGGATATCTGTAAGATTCGTTCTTTGCCACATTTGTTGAAGCAGGGGACACTTGTGGGACCATATTTAGTCACGGGGAGGGAATTTTTGGGTTTGGGATTGGTTTGGGGTATGGTGAATTACCAATCTGGAAAGATTGGGTGAAAAACCCTTTAGATTAAGGTTAATCGGACCTGGGTTAGATTAGGGTTTATGGGTGATTAAAAAGGGGGGTTTAATCTGTTTTGGGAGTGGGTTAAGTTTAAATTAGGTGTTAGGGAGGGAAAGTTAAACTGATTTAATAATCAGTTAACTTATTAAGTGGGTTGTGGACATGGCAGGTTGGGGGATGGTGATTGGTGTAGTGGGGCACGTGGAGTGGTGAGAGTGGAGGGTTTAAGTTTGCTTGTCTGCCCCAATTGGTCCCCTGTCTTTCTAACTCTTGCTACTTTATAATAAACAACCCAAAAAGTGTATTCCCTTTGTAAACAAGTTTCTAATTTTAGATATTGGCCACTAAAAGTTTACAAAACATGAACCAAGGGTATAATGTGTATTTTATCCAAATTACAAGGACCAATCTTGTATATAATCAACATTTTAGGGACCCAAATGCAATTATGAGTTTTGAAAGGGTATAAAATGTCAAGTCTTCAAAAGTAGAGGGACTAATCTTGCCAATTCTTCAAACTTCAAGGACTTCAAAGGAAATTCATGATTCAGGTCAGGTTCTTTGTGCGGCTTCATTTCCCGTGTTCGTTTTTGCTTGATTCCTTTGATCTTTTGTTGATTTCACGATATCCGTACCTAAAATACACAATGAACAAACACAAGCATATATTTGGGTATTTTGATGATATTTTAAGCGTTTTAAGCCCGATTTAGACGATGAGACTATGTATAATTACAGTCTCATCAATCCCCCATACTAAACCATTGATGTGTCCCCACGTAATGCTAGAATTAAGTATCGTAGCACTTTCAAAATTCATTATATTTATTAAATTATTTGATAATTATATTTATTATATTTTTAAATTAAATCGAGCTATAACTTTAACGATCGTTAAATAATAGAGTTAAGTACTAACGAGCGTTGTGGAATAAATAGAAAAGTGGAATAAATAGAACGAAGAATGGAAGGTTCCGGAACACCCCAAAGGGGTTTTTGGGCCGTCGGTTATGGAGGGGAAAAGGGAAGGAAAAAAACTTTCCTTATATTTGTTTCTTAAGCTACAAGGATTTAGGACTATATAAACACTCCATTACCCTCGTAATTAAACACACAATCTCTCCCTCTCTTTCTTTTGGGTCGATCGCAACATAGAACCACAAAGGGGTTTGGTTGGTTTTCTTGTTCTTTCGATTTTGCTTATAATCTAGTCCTAGCCTCTCTCTAGGGTTGTTGGGTAGATTTTTCCACAAGCGTAGAAGCTCGGTTTACACGTGCTAGAATCACGGTTAGCTCGTTGTATTACGTGTGTACAATAACGTAATATAGTCTTACATTAGACTATATCTTGGTGGTTTTCGTTATAAACCCGAATTGGTGATTCGTTCTTTATCTTGTGGATTTGCTTTTGCGTAAAGTATGTAACCCTAGTTCGATTAATTATCATTGTGTTATTATTATGATCTTGTTAAATCTCTTCCGCTATGTGTGCTTTGATCTCGTTTAGGGTTTTGTGTAATTGTTATGAACTTCATGAACCTTCAGTGGCATCGAGAGCCGTTTTAACATGTTATAATTATCGAAAATCTAAAGTTTTTTAACTAATAGTTGTTTTGAGTTAATACTACATGTTTTTTAGGTTTTCTAAAAATTAGGGTTTTGTTTTTTTAAAATTAGGGTTTTGGCCGATTTTTATAAAAAAAGAATTGTTTTTGAAACCCTAAATTACATGTTGTATAATTTTAGATTAAATTGCATGATTAATTGTTATGTCATGTAAATTAAAGGTGACGATCTGAAGAGATTTAATTGTTAAGATTTGAGGGAGGATCCATGATGAACGTGTATGTTTTCATGGATCGTAAAATCGTATGTTTATATGATTTTATGTGCTACTTGTTTTATTTGATTCATTAAATCTTGAATTAGGGAAGACTTTTATATGAATATAAAAACCTAGATTTAAAGGTTATTGAATAAATCGTATGCATGTGGCTATTTGATTTATTTATCGCAGATATAAATTGTTATTATGTCATTATGATTTAGTTTTTTTTACTTGTTTATGTTAAAAATTGTACGAATTGTTGTAAACAAGGGTTTTTTTAAGAAAAACAAATATGGACTAAATCATATTAAAATTAAGATTTGTTTGAGATCTAAATTACATAGAATTACGTTGATTGGTGAATTGCAATAATAATCTAACGACCTACTCCTTTTGACAACTATAAAGTGGGTATAACGCACCGCTGGTTATGTACCTGGGTAAGGAAGGAGGTGTTAAGCCATTAGTCGCTGACCAAATTCTCGGCTCCCCTATGCGTCAAATTGAAATTACCTACGATTATTATTTGCATTATATCTTAAGGTAGATTTACCTCAAATTCACATCCGAATTCACAATGAATAAGGTTATTGCTTTGTGCTTTAGCCATAAATACGTTGTGAATAGTTGTGGGTAAATTCTTTGATTGGTTAAACCAATACCTCAACATAATTTATGTAGAAATTTAGTCTCGTGAAAAAGTTTACTAAATGTTTTATTAAACTTACGCTATGGAGTTGTATGCATGCTTCTCCATACATTGATTTTGACATCAAATTTATACCCTTAAAATTCAAGTCGAATGCTTCTAATTGACGAACACTTGAAATTGCTACGTCATCAAATGAGATTTTGGATGATGTTGTGATTGAGAGAAAACTTTCATAGAATGAGAATTCGTATGATGGTTTTATGTTACTCAGATTAGATGACTTAATTAAGTTACTCAATGAGATCTTGAAACTTAAGGCATTCAGAAGGGATGAAACATGTTTACAATGCAAAATGTTTTTAGCAATGTAAATCCCTTAATTATCTAGAAACTGAAAATTGTTTGTCAATTGAATTGTTCAACAAGTCGCTATGTTGAGTACATTTATTACTAGCAGATCAACTGATGTAATGGATATATGTCAATATATGTTCTAGGATTCAAGGAAATACTTGGTTTATATATCGGGGTAATTTTATTTTTTTGAAAGTATTTTATTATTGAAAATACTAATGTCTAAACTTATTTTTGTAGAAATAGCTCAACCCGACAATAACACTATAAGTTCTGCGTTCAAAACGTTTTTTGATCGTCCTGAACTTACTGGCCCAAACTTCAATGATTGGTACCGCTCACTAAGAATTGTCTTGAGAGTAGCGGGTACTATTGATATCTTGACCACTCCTTATCCGGAGGATCTTGCTGAAGGAGCTTCTGAAGCGCAAAGGCTTGAACACGCTGCTAATGTTAAGAAGCACTTGGAGGTGGCTTGCTTAATGTTAGGTAAAATGGCCCCTCCACTTCAAAAGAAGTATGAGGTATTTTTGCCTAAGCGAATGCTTGATGAGCTCAAGGCTATGTTTGAAAAGCCGCAAGCTGTGGAAATCTACGACTTAGTAGATGCTTTGTATAGCTGCAAGCAAACTCTTGGAAAGTCTGTTAGTGCCCATTACATGGAGATGAGGGGTTATATGGAACAAATCATTGCACTAGGACAACCCTATGATCATAACATGGCTATCAAATTGATCAATAGGTCCCTTAACAAGGACTTCAATGATTTTGTTCAAATCTATAATATGCATTGCACGGGGAAGACAGTTAATGATTTTCATGCAATGCTCATTGAATACGAAAAAGGGTTAAAGGACAAGGCATCTACCTCTACTACTCATGTACTAACAATACAAAAGGGTAGGGTGAGTAAGCCAAAACCGCAAGCGAACAAGAAGAAAGGCAAAGGCAAGGGTGATAAGGGCAAGCAATTTGCGACTTATTCGAAACCTAAGCAGAACTTTGTCAAGAAGAATCAATCTTAGAAGGATGAGATTTGTCACCATTGCAAGGCAAGTGGTCACTGGAAGAGGAATTGCCCTCTTTACCTCGAAGAGTTACGAGAAATAAAGAAGTTTGAGCAGAGCGCTGCAACTTCAGGTACTTTATTTATGATTGAATTATTCAATTTTACATACAAATTAAATTCATGGGTATATGATACGGGATGCGGTATTAACATTTGTAATACGATGCAGGGATTTAATCTGGAAAAGAAGCTATCCTGTGGGGAACAATTTCTGCAAGTGGGCAATGGCGCACAAGCAGCGGTTGAAGCTATAGGAACATTTAATTTAATTTTACCTTCGCGTTTAATACTAATTTTAAATGATTGTCATTATGCACCTACAATTGTTAGGGGTGTTATTCCCTTTTCTTGTTTGTTGAATAATGGATTCTGATACAAGGCTTTTTGCTTGGGGTTCAATTTAATTCGCGGTATCTTCTCGAATCGATCACGGTTCAAAGTGGAATAGTTGTTCTTGGTTACTAAAAAGGGGATTGGTTTTCTATGCTACTAAAAAGGTAAATGCGTGAAGAAAATAAAGATAAACTAAGAGAAATTAATTAAAAGCAATTAATAAAAATAAAACCTGAATTAAAATAAAACAGTTAAATACCTAAACTCAGAAAAAGTCACTGATTCGGAATGTTTATGCTTGATCCGGAATATACTAAACAAAAACCTTTATTCGGAACATATGCTTCATTCGGAATACAAACCTTCATTCGGAACATTTGGATAAAAGCTTCATTCGGAAGATTTCCTTCATTCGGAATATATGTTCATCCGGAACATTTTGCTTGATCCGGAATATTACTGATTCAGAATAAAATTGATTCGGAATAAAACTGACCCAGAATAACACTGATTCGGAACAAAATACTAAAAACCTTTGATTCGGAATATACAACTCATCCGGAATATTTATGTTCGTTCGGAATAAAAAGACTGACTCGGAATACAATGAAGAAATGCTTGATTCAGAATAAATAAATTGATTCGTAATAAAGTTAAAAACCTTGATTCGGAATGTTACTACTCATCCGGAATATTGATTATTCCGGATGAACAGACTGATTCGGAATAACTGAATAAAAATGCTGGTTCGGAATGTTTTAACTAAGATCCTTCATCCGGAACATTGGTGTTGGTTCGGAATAAAAAGTAAGAAACAGTTGATTCGGAATCTGGGTTTGATGAAGAACAGTGAAGCATAAAATGAAAGCTAAGCACGAATTTAATCAAATCTAACCAAATTAAACCAAAAGATTTAAACCAAACTAACCAATAATCATTTACTAATGATAAACATCAAATCCCAACAACAAAAACACAAACCCACTTACTTTTGAAGATCAAACTCAACAAAACAGAACTTAAAGCTTTGAATCAACAAGATTAAGATGAACAAGATTAAATAAAAGATTATATTGAAAGATTAATGTTAAACAAACAAAGTGAAAGATTAAAACTTACAAATCTATGATGAAATCAAGGAAAATAAAAATCACCAACACCTTAATGGTGTTGGTTCCCTACAAAACAAGAAAGAAGAAATAAACTGGAATGAAAAACTAGTCTCCAAGTTGTGAAGGGATGTCCTATTTATAGGAGGTGTAGTTGGTTGGTGAGTGGGCTTTCTTCCTTTCTTCTTGTCTTCTCGTCTTTTCAGAAAAGTTGACGTTTTCGATTTTGATTCGGGATTTGTCGACGAATAAATTCAACTCGTCTTTTAATTTCTTCGTTTAATAGACTTGAGTTCTTTCGACATATGTAAATCTTCCATCTTTGGTCCTTTTCTTCAATAAATCTTCAAATAGGCCCATTGACTTCAAATCTTTTGCATCTCTTGGACTATAGGCTTCGTGTTGAGTCTTTTTCTTCGATAAAACCCGTGCAATCCCATGTTTTCTTCAATATTTATCCGGTTGGCTCTGAAAATACAACAAACACACAAACCACGCATAATTCCAAACAAATGATATTAAATACGCGTTTTGGTCTTGTTTTAGCAAGAAATAAGTGGTAAAAGGATGGGTGTTTTCACACCTATCAAATTCCCTACACTTAACCATTGCCATGCCCTCATGCAATGCTTAGTGATAAAGCAAATTTACACTTTTCTTATAATTAATCAACCTTGGACTTATTAACAATAACCACTACTACTAAAGAGATAAATAAAAGCTTGAATGAAACAAAAGGGATAGAAAACCATTTTCACTTGAAAATAGCTATAAGGAAATAACTCGCAAAGAGCTCTAAGACTTACATTAGGGCTTCGGTGCTGCGAAGATTTATCATCCTCAAGTTTCATGTTCCCCAAACTAAGCTTAAAAACGAGATCATTGTTATTATCAGTTAGCAAAACGAACACTTATAAACATGGCTTAATTATATTCTTAAACTCCCTTATTCCTAGGTGTATCTCTTATATTTTATTTTTGTCTTAGAATGATCATGAAGATGCATTTTTGGACTTATTGCGATAGTTTATTTAGGCTGAAAGCAAAGTAGGACGATTTGATTAATAGTTAGCTAAAGGACAAAATCTCTTAAAACTGCTTCTCGGGATATCAAAAAGTTCATATCTTGGCATAACTCGTTTCACGATTTGAGACCTTTCTCGGGCCGATATTTGGCATGTACTTCATACTTCATATCTTGAGAGACGTTCTTGAGATAATGGTCTTCTCTTCGTTAATAGAGTTTCTTCACTTGGAGACTTTTGAGGGATACTCCAACTTTGTTGACCACGACTTCATCATTATTTCTTCAATCGTTAATTGGGATTTTGAGATACAACGATCCGCCTCCTTTTCGGACTTGGATCTATTTATCCTCATACCTTGTTAGGGTCTTTTCGGATAGACTTCTCCATGATCTTTATGGGAGTTGATTGCTTTTCGTCGTGAGTCTTGATCCTTCATATTGATTTTGGGAATAATGCTTTTCACATCACCTTGGATCTTTAGCAATAAAATGGAATCCTCATGCCTTGTTAGGGCCTTTTCGGACTCGCCAATCTTCGTGCCCCGCTTCATTAGTTATGCCTTGGCTATGAACTCTTATCATTACCGAGCAACTTTTAAACGATCTTGGGCTAGAAGCTAAGTTATTCAATAAAATCGTACGACCTTACTTATTGCAGATAAATTATTAGCAAGCGATGGGAGAATAGGCTTATAATCACACCAAGTGTGCTTGTGCAAGAATACCGACTTATAATTGACTCTATCATTTCTCGTTCTCCACAATTTAAAATCTCAAGTAATGAGACTCGTGGAGGCTTAGCCTAATAAACCAATTAAGGTCTACATGGTTAAGGATACTTGCTAGAATAAACTTGGATAAGTCTATTCGGGTTGAGTCAAAATAATCGCAATGGGCCTAATATGTCAAAGACTTCTAAACTAGCTACACCACTTTATTAATATTTTTGACTTTATTGTGGGGTATATACATATGAAAGCAACGATAAAAAATTTAAAAATTTACGACTATATGGCAAAAGTTAATTAAAATTTTGAAAAATGCTAAAAAAGATGATTTTCCGGTTAAATGAAGGCATTTTAATGGAAAAGCCCACTTAAAACTTCGATAAAAGTCTCCCCTACACTTAATATAAACATTGTCCTCAATGTTTAAGCATGTGGGAAAAGTCTCCCCTACACTTATGACATTGTGCATCTTGGTTAAATCAAGCTAAGGAAGAGACGACTAAAGTGATCAATTTCAAATGTGAGTATGAAGATAATTGAATCACGATAGTTGAGAGATAGAACCGGATTTCGGATAACACGGGGGCACGGTTCTTCAAAGGTTCCAAAAGTGCATTCATCCCTGTAATCACATCACCACACAAACACAAGCAACCTATATAGGTCCCCCTACACTTAGGAGGTAAAACGGAAAGGGATAGATACTCGGGTTGCCTCCCGAGGAGCGCTTGTTTTTGATAACCGAGTCACGAGCCTGACTCGACCCAAAACTAGTTAATGGGAAACGTGGTGAGGGATGGAATCATCTCATGAGAGATGTCCTCACCAAAGTACAACTTCACTCGTTGTCCATTCACCTTAAAATTGGGTCCATTAGGTTGAGCAAGCTCGAGAGTACCATATGGAAAAATTTGGGCAATGGTGAATGGGCCATACCAACGAGATTTCAGCTTGCCCGAAAAGATTTTCAATCGAGAGTTGAAGAGTAAAACTTTGTCTCCAACTTGGAACTCTCGATTTTTAATCTTAGAGTCATGAATGAGCTTAGTCTTTTCTTTATAGATCAAGGAATTTTCATAAGCCTCATTCCGGAGTTCATTGAGCTCATTGAGTTGGATTTTGCGTAGGTCACCGGCTTTGTTGATGTCGAAGTTAGCCCACTTCAAGGCCCAGTAAGCCTTGTGCTCCAACTCAATGGGGAGGTGGCACGCTTTCCCGTACACGAGACGATATGGTGTACAACCAATCGGAGTCTTGTATGCGGTACGGATAGCCCACAGAGCATCATCAAGTTTATCGGCCCATGAGGCACGATGCTCTCCCACGGTTCGTTCAAGAATTCGCTTTAACCCTCGGTTAGAGATTTCAGCCTGCCCATTAGTTTGTGGGTGGTATACGGTGGAAAGACGATGACTGACACCATACTTAGCCATGACTCCTGCAAATTGATCATTGCAAAAATGAGTCCCGCGATCACTAATAATGGCACGAGGCACACCGAATCTAGCGAATAGCGACTTCAAAAAGTTACAAACCACCCTTGCGTCGTTAGTGGGTAAAGCTTTGGCTTCAACCTATTTAGAAACGTAGTCAACGACTACAAGGATGTATTTGTTTCCTTTAGATGAAGGGAATGGCCCCATAAAGTCGATGCCCCATACATCAAAGATTTCACATTCTTGTATGAAATTTTGAGGCATCTCATCTTTATGTGTGATCTTGCCTTGTCGTTGGCAAGCATCACAATTTTTCACCATTTCGTGAGCGTCACGATAAATGGAGGGCCAATAAAATCCCGAGTCAAACACTTTCTTTGCGGTGAAGTTGGGACCAAAGTGACCACCGGTGGGTCCTTTGTGGCAAGCTTCAAGAATGTCTAAAGCTGCCGGTCCATCAACACATCGGCGAATAATCAAATCAGCGCATTGTTTGAAGAGATACGGGTCATCCCAAAAGTAAGTCTTAATGTCTTTAAAGAACTTTTTCTTTTGTTGGGATGTTAACCCGTCAATGAGAATTCCACCCGCCAAGTAGTTTGCAATGTCCGCAAACCACGGGGTTTCATCATAATTCGAGTTGATAGACATTAAGGTCTCAAGGGGAAAAGAGTCATTGATCTCTTTGTTCGGATGATCCCCTTGATAAGGATCCTCAAGTCTACTGAGATGATCCGCGGCTAGGTTTTCGGCTCCCTTCTTATCACGAATTTCGATTTTAAATTCTTGAAGTAGCAAAACACAGCGAAGAAGTCTTGGTTTAGAATCTTGTTTAGTCATCAAGTACTTCAACGCGGAATGATCGGTATACACGATGGTGGTGGAAAGGAAAAGATAGGGGCGAAATTTTTCAAAAGCATAGACAACAGCTAAAAGCTCTTTTTCGGTTGTCGTGTAATGCAATTGAGCCCCTGTCATTGTCTTGCTAGCGTAATGGATCGGAAGTGTTTGTTCACTCTTTGGCCCAAAACCGCTCCAATAGCAAAGTCGCTAGCATCGCACATCAACTCAAAGGGTAGCTCCCAATTAGGGGTAACCAAGACCGGTGCCTTAGTTAGCTTGTCCTTAAGAAGGTTGAAGGCTTCAATACACTCTTTGGAAAAGATAAAAGGAGTATCTTTTTCCAAGAGGTGGGTCATCGGGCGAGCGATTTTAGAAAAATCTTTGATGAATCGACGGTAGAAGCCCGCATGACCGAGGAAACTTCTCACACCCTTCACGGTTGAAGGTGGAGGTAATTTTGCAATAACATCGACTTTAGCACGGTCCACTTCAAGACCGACTTTGGAGATTTTGTGTCCTAGCACGATGCCCTCTTTTACCATGAAATGGCATTTTTCCCAATTAAGAACAAGGCGAGTGTCTTCACACCGCTTAAGCATACTTTCTAAATTGGCAAGGCAAGCAGAGAAAGAATCGCCATAAACCGAGAAATCATCCATGAAGACTTCCATAGTTTCTTCAACCATGTCATGGAAGATAGTCAGCATACACCTTTGGAACGTCCCAGGAGCATTGCATAAACCGAAAGGCATGCGTTTGTAAGCAAATGTTCCGTAGGGACAAGTGAATGTGGTTTTCTCTTGGTCTTTGGGATCGATGGGAATTTGAAAATACCTGGAGAAACCGTCTAAAAAGCAGTAATAGTCATTACCCGCTAGACGCTCGAGCATTTGATCCATGAAAGGAAGAGGAAAATGATCTTTTCTCGTGGCATCATTGAGTTTGCGATAGTCGATATAAACTCTCCACCCAGTAACGAGACGAGTAGGAATCAACTCGTTGTGTTCATTGGGAACAACGGTTATTCCGCCTTTCTTTGGCACACAATGGACGGGACTTACCCATGGCGAATCCGAAATAGGGTAAATCATGTCGGCATCAAGAAGTTTGATAACCTCTTGTTTGATGACGTCATGAATTCGAGGATTAACCCTTCTTTGGCTTTGGATTGTGGGTTTAAAGTCATCTTCCATGAGAATTTTGTGAGTACAAAAGTTTGGATCAATTCCGCGGATATCGGAAATTTTCCAAGCAATTGCCTTCTTATGATCTTTAAGCACGGCGATAAGGCGAGATTTTTCTTCTTCTTTCAAGTCCTTAGCGATGATGACAGGCGACTTCTTTTTGTCTTCAAGGAACACATACTCGAGATGGGACGGTAGCTCCTTAAGCTCTAAATTCGGAGGATTTTCGATGGAAGGCGTATTCAAATTCGGTTCATCGATAGCAATATCCTTGGGAGATGGTGGAGAAACATGGTCCTCATTGAGAAGTTTCTCAATGGTACGAATGTCTTCGTCCTAATCGGTGGGAGAATCGTCATATTTTAAATCCACGTCCCCTAAACTTGCTTCAAATTCAGTCAGAAGGAAATCACTTTCTCCAAATGGAGTTAGTGATGGAGCAATAGAGGCAACGGTCTCAACATTGGGAAGATAGGTACGACTACTTTTACAAGCATCATTAAAGTGCTCTTCACAAGCCTCATCAAGAACGTCGATACAATTAACACTCTCGTATGAATAAGGCTGTTTAGAAATCTTACCCATGTTGAAAACAATTTGATCGTCACCAAACTTATCTCTTTATGTTTTCTAGCAAATGGCGATTTATAATAAATTGGAATAGATGATCATAGGCCGAAAGGGTTTGTCTACACCAATTCGTTAATATGAATTCTATGAAAAAACCATGGAATGGAATTTATATACTTTAGATTTGTGATTCATAGTTGCTTATGCACGCAAACTATCTCTCCTACGGATGAAATGGAATTCACACAAGTATTGTTTTTAGTTATGTTTACCTTTACCATGTTAATTCTTGTGGTAGTAACGGTAGTGACAATCATATTACCTACACCACCACAACATTTTGATTATGCGCAAATCCCATGGAACTACCTAGACTTACCGGACTTTGCTACAATAGAACGAGTATACTTGCTCGTATGCGTAGTTAAGGAATTAATAAGTCTTGTTAATAAATTTAAAACTAGGAGTGCAAGAGGCGCATCAACCTGCCAAAAAGACTAGATATGAAACAACTAAGAGCACCGACAGAGGATCCTCGGGGTCAGTGAAGGAAATGTTAAATGATGCAATGCATAAGAAATTTATCTCTGGTAAATCCGCGTACGATGCTGAAAAGGCTCAGGAAGAGAGGCATATGCAATTGTCTGAGTTTTGATTTCTCGCGGTTGATGCCGACTCAATGCTTGAACCAAAGTGGTCGTTTGTTCTCCGACAACAAGCATAGATAATGGCCGAATATTTTGGCCGAAATTAATTTGTCAACGTTTTTAATTTTTGTAATTTTTTTCATATCGATTTTAAATTTCGTATTTGTATTTTTATTTAAGTATTTGTAATTTTTATTTGAATTAAATAAATTTGTTTGTATGAAAATAAAAAATAAAAAATAAAGATAGTGGCGGGGACAAAGTGGAAAAAAAGTGTATGTCATTACAAGGGGTGTTTTGCTTAGTTGTTTTGTGGTGATGTGACGTTGATGTGTCAAAAGTGAGACCAAAGTGGAGAGGGGTTGCCTCTCCATCATATCTTCTCCTCTTGTTTTGTATTTTTTACTATTAAGAAGTTAATTTTTATGTTTCATTTGTTTTTGTTTTAATGGTGAAAATTAATTTAAAATTTAAAATAATTTTTATAAGAATATTCAAAAGTTATAAAAATGGCAAACAAATATAACGAAAATACTGGTTTATCACTATTGATAAATAAATGAAATATCGTTAGTGATAAAAAGCAAGGAAATATACCATTTGTAATATTTCACATTAACTATGTTTATAGAATATTTATAGTGATATTTTCAAGCTTCATCACTAGTGATATTCTATTACTTTTTATCATTAATAAAATATTAACGGTGATAAGTTGTTTTCGTCATATTTGCAATTTTATTTCTTTCATGGTTTTTCTACAATTTTTTGATATTTTGACAAAAATAATCATTGTGCGTTTTTTAATCTTAAGTTATGAACGATTATGATTTATTTATTGGTGTGTAATAGAAAATAACTATTCAAAATAACTTTTGTAACAACACAACTAATTCATCATTACATGTACTATTTTTAAGACATCAATTAAGAATGTGTGTTTATCAACTAGCATGGTACACGTGCAATGCGATAACAATTATTGCCATTTTAGCAACGAATATTACACTTTTATCCACTAAGTTTGTATTTAAATTAATGTTAAATATATATAAAAGTTATTTAAAATGAAATAAAATCAACTAAAAATAAAAACTAAAAATTAATAAAAATATATGAAATTAAATGTTAAATTAAAGAGCATACAATTTTAAAAATATATTGGATTTTGATAATTAAAAAATAAATAGATAAAAAGATATTTGAGTTTTAAAATAAAATTATTTAATTAATAGTTCATTAAAAAATAAATTAAGATAATCTGATAAAATATGATTTAATGGCTCAAATTTTACCTTTTTATCTTAATTTTTTGTTTGGAGAAGAGTAAAAATTTATGTTTGAGTTTAGAATTAGAGTTAGAGCGTTAGATGTAGTAACGCCTCAACGGCGTTGGGCACCCGTTTTTCGGTGTTACTACACCTCGTTTGACAAAAGCCCAACGCCGTTGGCCCTAGGCAACGCGCATTAAGGGTAGATTTAAAAAAAAATCATTTTGCACCCACCCCTCCCCACCAACGGTCGCTTCTCTTTTTTATCTTTTGGCCGCCAGTTCGACTATTCCCTCTCTTTTTTAACTGTAACATTTTGAAAATAATAATAACTATAATAATATTTTTTTTAAAATCCCCCCAACGGTTACCTTTTTAAAAAAATAATTTATTCCCCCACCCCTAACCACTACTATATATATAACAACAAATATAAACTAAATCAAAAACTTTTTTCTGTCAAATACTTAGCAAAAAAAGAATGGGCGACTTCTCTCAACACGGTTTCGTTAATATGATGAACGAGACTTGTGCCGGAAAATCTTCAACTCAAAATCCACCTTTTACCGGCTTTACTATGATGGAAGCATTTCAACAACATCAACAAGAATAACAACAAGCTTTCCTTTGGTGGCAACAATTACAATCCATGAGCACATTCGAAGACCCACTCTCATTCACATCTCAAACCGATGAACACAAAAAAAAAATCATGTCGCCGACAAAAAAAGGTACCCGAAAAAAGAAAATGACAAAAAAAGGAAATGATGTTGCCGAAGATGAGCCGATTGCATCGGGCCGTTGGCTACCGGTCGAGGAGAAATTGCTAGGATCATCTTGAAAGTTTATGGACTTATATTTAATACTCATGTGATAGGATCGAACTCGATATTACAGGATTGCACTAAATACGTAAAGAGTTAGTTTATTTAATAAATATATATTTATGTATTTATTAAATTAAACCGAGACATAACTTTAACGATCGTTAAATAATTGAGAGTTAAGTATTAACGAGCGTTAAAGAATATATAGTAAGTGGAATAAAAAGAAAGAAGATCGGAAGGTTCCAGAACACCCCAAGTGGGTGTTTCGACCGTCGGTTATGGAGGACAAGGTGAAGGGAAAAACTTTTCTTTTATTTATTTTAGGTTACAAGAATTAGTCCTATATAAACAACCCCTCATCTCATAATTCAAGACACACAAAAAACTCTCCCTTCCTCTCTCTTTGTTCCGATCGCAAGACTACCCACAAAGGGGGTTTTGGTTGGTTTTCTTGTTTGATCAATTTTGCTTATAATCTAGTTCTATCCCCTCTTTAGTGTTGTTGGGTATATTTTTCACAAGCGTTAAAGTTTGGTTTACATGTGCTAGAATCACGGTTAGCTTGTTGTATTACGTGTGTAGAAGATCGTAATATAGTCTTACTTTTTAGAATATATCTTGGTGGTGTTCGTTATAAACCCTTATTCGTGATTCGTTCTTCGTCTTGTGGATTTGCTTTAACGTAAAGGTATGTAACCCTAATTCGATTAATTATAATTGTGTTATTATTATTATGATCTTGTTAAATCGCTTCCGGTATATGTGTGCTTTGATCTCGTTTAGGGTTTTATATAATTGTTATGATGTTAATAAACCTTCAGTGGCATCAAGAGCCATTTAAACATGTTATAATTATCAAAAATCTAATGTTTTTTATCTAATAATTGTTTCGAGTTAAAACTACATGTTTTTTTAGGTTTTCTTAAAATTAGGGTTTTGTTTTTTAAAAATTAGGGTTTTGTCCGAATTTTTATAAAAAAAGGAATTGTTTTGAAACCCTAAATTACATGTGGGATAATTTTGGATTAAATTGCGTGATTAATTGTTATGTCATGTATGGTTACGATTCATAGAGATTTACTTGTTAAGATTTGTGGGAGAATCCATGGTAACGTGCATGTTTTCATGATCTTAAAATTATATGTTTATATGATTTTATGTGCTACTTGCTTTATTTTAATTCAATAAATCTTGAATTAGAGAAGACTTTTATATAAATATAAAAACCTAAATTTTATGATTATTGAATAAATCGTATGCATGTGGCTATTTGATTTATTTATTGCACATATAAATTTTTATTATGTGTTTATGATTTAGTTGTTTTTTTACTTGTTTATATTAAAATGATTGAATTGCTGTAAACAAGGGTTTTTTATGAAAAGAAATAATATGGACTAAATCATATTAAAATAAAGATTTGTTAGAGATCTAAATTACATAAGATTACGTTGATTGGTGAATTGTAATAATAATTTAACGACCTGCTCCTTTTGACAAACTATAAAGTGGGTATAACGCACCGTTGGTCATGTACCCGGTTAAGGAAGAAGGTGTTATGCCATTAGTCTCTGACCAAATTCCCGGCTCGCCTGTGCGTCAAATTGAAATTACCTATGATTATTATTTGAATTATACCTTAAAGTTGATTTACTACAAATTCACATCCGAAACACAATGAATAAGGGTATTGCTTTGTGCTTTAGCCGAGTTCTAGAAAAGGTACGTTGTGAATAGTTGTGGGTAAATTCTTTGATTGGTTTAACCAATACCTCAACATAATTTATGTAGAAATTTAGTCTCGTGAAAAAGTTTACTAAATGTTTTATTAAACTTACGCTATGGAGTTGTATGCATGCTTCTCCATACATTGATTTTGACATCAAATTTATACCCTTAAAATTCAAGTCGAATGCTTCTAATTGACGAACACTTGAAATTGCTACGTCATCAAATGAGATTTTGGATGATGTTGTGATTGAGAGAAAACTTTCATAGAATGAGAATTCGTATGATGGTTTTATGTTACTCAGATTAGATGACTTAATTAAGTTACTCAATGAGATCTTGAAACTTAAGGCATTCAGAAGGGATGAAACATGTTTACAATGCAAAATGTTTTTAGCAATGTAAATCCCTTAATTATCTAGAAACTGAAAATTGTTTGTCAATTGAATTGTTCAACAAGTCGCTATGTTGAGTACATTTATTACTAGCAGATCAACTGATGTAATGGATATATGTCAATATATGTTCTAGGATTCAAGGAAATACTTGGTTTATATATCGGGGTAATTTTATTTTTTTGAAAGTATTTTATTATTGAAAATACTAATGTCTAAACTTATTTTTGTAGAAATAGCTCAACCCGACAATAACACTATAAGTTCTGCGTTCAAAACGTTTTTTGATCGTCCTGAACTTACTGGCCCAAACTTCAATGATTGGTACCGCTCACTAAGAATTGTCTTGAGAGTAGCGGGTACTATTGATATCTTGACCACTCCTTATCCGGAGGATCTTGCTGAAGGAGCTTCTGAAGCGCAAAGGCTTGAACACGCTGCTAATGTTAAGAAGCACTTGGAGGTGGCTTGCTTAATGTTAGGTAAAATGGCCCCTCCACTTCAAAAGAAGTATGAGGTATTTTTGCCTAAGCGAATGCTTGATGAGCTCAAGGCTATGTTTGAAAAGCCGCAAGCTGTGGAAATCTACGACTTAGTAGATGCTTTGTATAGCTGCAAGCAAACTCTTGGAAAGTCTGTTAGTGCCCATTACATGGAGATGAGGGGTTATATGGAACAAATCATTGCACTAGGACAACCCTATGATCATAACATGGCTATCAAATTGATCAATAGGTCCCTTAACAAGGACTTCAATGATTTTGTTCAAATCTATAATATGCATTGCACGGGGAAGACAGTTAATGATTTTCATGCAATGCTCATTGAATACGAAAAAGGGTTAAAGGACAAGGCATCTACCTCTACTACTCATGTACTAACAATACAAAAGGGTAGGGTGAGTAAGCCAAAACCGCAAGCGAACAAGAAGAAAGGCAAAGGCAAGGGTGATAAGGGCAAGCAATTTGCGACTTATTCGAAACCTAAGCAGAACTTTGTCAAGAAGAATCAATCTTAGAAGGATGAGATTTGTCACCATTGCAAGGCAAGTGGTCACTGGAAGAGGAATTGCCCTCTTTACCTCGAAGAGTTACGAGAAATAAAGAAGTTTGAGCAGAGCGCTGCAACTTCAGGTACTTTATTTATGATTGAATTATTCAATTTTACATACAAATTAAATTCATGGGTATATGATACGGGATGCGGTATTAACATTTGTAATACGATGCAGGGATTTAATCTGGAAAAGAAGCTATCCTGTGGGGAACAATTTCTGCAAGTGGGCAATGGCGCACAAGCAGCGGTTGAAGCTATAGGAACATTTAATTTAATTTTACCTTCGCGTTTAATACTAATTTTAAATGATTGTCATTATGCACCTACAATTGTTAGGGGTGTTATTCCCTTTTCTTGTTTGTTGAATAATGGATTCTGATACAAGGCTTTTTGCTTGGGGTTCAATTTAATTCGCGGTATCTTCTCGAATCGATCACGGTTCAAAGTGGAATAGTTGTTCTTGGTTACTAAAAAGGGGATTGGTTTTCTATGCTACTAAAAAGGTAAATGCGTGAAGAAAATAAAGATAAACTAAGAGAAATTAATTAAAAGCAATTAATAAAAATAAAACCTGAATTAAAATAAAACAGTTAAATACCTAAACTCAGAAAAAGTCACTGATTCGGAATGTTTATGCTTGATCCGGAATATACTAAACAAAAACCTTTATTCGGAACATATGCTTCATTCGGAATACAAACCTTCATTCGGAACATTTGGATAAAAGCTTCATTCGGAAGATTTCCTTCATTCGGAATATATGTTCATCCGGAACATTTTGCTTGATCCGGAATATTACTGATTCAGAATAAAATTGATTCGGAATAAAACTGACCCAGAATAACACTGATTCGGAACAAAATACTAAAAACCTTTGATTCGGAATATACAACTCATCCGGAATATTTATGTTCGTTCGGAATAAAAAGACTGACTCGGAATACAATGAAGAAATGCTTGATTCAGAATAAATAAATTGATTCGTAATAAAGTTAAAAACCTTGATTCGGAATGTTACTACTCATCCGGAATATTGATTATTCCGGATGAACAGACTGATTCGGAATAACTGAATAAAAATGCTGGTTCGGAATGTTTTAACTAAGATCCTTCATCCGGAACATTGGTGTTGGTTCGGAATAAAAAGTAAGAAACAGTTGATTCGGAATCTGGGTTTGATGAAGAACAGTGAAGCATAAAATGAAAGCTAAGCACGAATTTAATCAAATCTAACCAAATTAAACCAAAAGATTTAAACCAAACTAACCAATAATCATTTACTAATGATAAACATCAAATCCCAACAACAAAAACACAAACCCACTTACTTTTGAAGATCAAACTCAACAAAACAGAACTTAAAGCTTTGAATCAACAAGATTAAGATGAACAAGATTAAATAAAAGATTATATTGAAAGATTAATGTTAAACAAACAAAGTGAAAGATTAAAACTTACAAATCTATGATGAAATCAAGGAAAATAAAAATCACCAACACCTTAATGGTGTTGGTTCCCTACAAAACAAGAAAGAAGAAATAAACTGGAATGAAAAACTAGTCTCCAAGTTGTGAAGGGATGTCCTATTTATAGGAGGTGTAGTTGGTTGGTGAGTGGGCTTTCTTCCTTTCTTCTTGTCTTCTCGTCTTTTCAGAAAAGTTGACGTTTTCGATTTTGATTCGGGATTTGTCGACGAATAAATTCAACTCGTCTTTTAATTTCTTCGTTTAATAGACTTGAGTTCTTTCGACATATGTAAATCTTCCATCTTTGGTCCTTTTCTTCAATAAATCTTCAAATAGGCCCATTGACTTCAAATCTTTTGCATCTCTTGGACTATAGGCTTCGTGTTGAGTCTTTTTCTTCGATAAAACCCGTGCAATCCCATGTTTTCTTCAATATTTATCCGGTTGGCTCTGAAAATACAACAAACACACAAACCACGCATAATTCCAAACAAATGATATTAAATACGCGTTTTGGTCTTGTTTTAGCAAGAAATAAGTGGTAAAAGGATGGGTGTTTTCACACCTATCAAATTCCCTACACTTAACCATTGCCATGCCCTCATGCAATGCTTAGTGATAAAGCAAATTTACACTTTTCTTATAATTAATCAACCTTGGACTTATTAACAATAACCACTACTACTAAAGAGATAAATAAAAGCTTGAATGAAACAAAAGGGATAGAAAACCATTTTCACTTGAAAATAGCTATAAGGAAATAACTCGCAAAGAGCTCTAAGACTTACATTAGGGCTTCGGTGCTGCGAAGATTTATCATCCTCAAGTTTCATGTTCCCCAAACTAAGCTTAAAAACGAGATCATTGTTATTATCAGTTAGCAAAACGAACACTTATAAACATGGCTTAATTATATTCTTAAACTCCCTTATTCCTAGGTGTATCTCTTATATTTTATTTTTGTCTTAGAATGATCATGAAGATGCATTTTTGGACTTATTGCGATAGTTTATTTAGGCTGAAAGCAAAGTAGGACGATTTGATTAATAGTTAGCTAAAGGACAAAATCTCTTAAAACTGCTTCTCGGGATATCAAAAAGTTCATATCTTGGCATAACTCGTTTCACGATTTGAGACCTTTCTCGGGCCGATATTTGGCATGTACTTCATACTTCATATCTTGAGAGACGTTCTTGAGATAATGGTCTTCTCTTCGTTAATAGAGTTTCTTCACTTGGAGACTTTTGAGGGATACTCCAACTTTGTTGACCACGACTTCATCATTATTTCTTCAATCGTTAATTGGGATTTTGAGATACAACGATCCGCCTCCTTTTCGGACTTGGATCTATTTATCCTCATACCTTGTTAGGGTCTTTTCGGATAGACTTCTCCATGATCTTTATGGGAGTTGATTGCTTTTCGTCGTGAGTCTTGATCCTTCATATTGATTTTGGGAATAATGCTTTTCACATCACCTTGGATCTTTAGCAATAAAATGGAATCCTCATGCCTTGTTAGGGCCTTTTCGGACTCGCCAATCTTCGTGCCCCGCTTCATTAGTTATGCCTTGGCTATGAACTCTTATCATTACCGAGCAACTTTTAAACGATCTTGGGCTAGAAGCTAAGTTATTCAATAAAATCGTACGACCTTACTTATTGCAGATAAATTATTAGCAAGCGATGGGAGAATAGGCTTATAATCACACCAAGTGTGCTTGTGCAAGAATACCGACTTATAATTGACTCTATCATTTCTCGTTCTCCACAATTTAAAATCTCAAGTAATGAGACTCGTGGAGGCTTAGCCTAATAAACCAATTAAGGTCTACATGGTTAAGGATACTTGCTAGAATAAACTTGGATAAGTCTATTCGGGTTGAGTCAAAATAATCGCAATGGGCCTAATATGTCAAAGACTTCTAAACTAGCTACACCACTTTATTAATATTTTTGACTTTATTGTGGGGTATATACATATGAAAGCAACGATAAAAAATTTAAAAATTTACGACTATATGGCAAAAGTTAATTAAAATTTTGAAAAATGCTAAAAAAGATGATTTTCCGGTTAAATGAAGGCATTTTAATGGAAAAGCCCACTTAAAACTTCGATAAAAGTCTCCCCTACACTTAATATAAACATTGTCCTCAATGTTTAAGCATGTGGGAAAAGTCTCCCCTACACTTATGACATTGTGCATCTTGGTTAAATCAAGCTAAGGAAGAGACGACTAAAGTGATCAATTTCAAATGTGAGTATGAAGATAATTGAATCACGATAGTTGAGAGATAGAACCGGATTTCGGATAACACGGGGGCACGGTTCTTCAAAGGTTCCAAAAGTGCATTCATCCCTGTAATCACATCACCACACAAACACAAGCAACCTATATAGGTCCCCCTACACTTAGGAGGTAAAACGGAAAGGGATAGATACTCGGGTTGCCTCCCGAGGAGCGCTTGTTTTTGATAACCGAGTCACGAGCCTGACTCGACCCAAAACTAGTTAATGGGAAACGTGGTGAGGGATGGAATCATCTCATGAGAGATGTCCTCACCAAAGTACAACTTCACTCGTTGTCCATTCACCTTAAAATTGGGTCCATTAGGTTGAGCAAGCTCGAGAGTACCATATGGAAAAATTTGGGCAATGGTGAATGGGCCATACCAACGAGATTTCAGCTTGCCCGAAAAGATTTTCAATCGAGAGTTGAAGAGTAAAACTTTGTCTCCAACTTGGAACTCTCGATTTTTAATCTTAGAGTCATGAATGAGCTTAGTCTTTTCTTTATAGATCAAGGAATTTTCATAAGCCTCATTCCGGAGTTCATTGAGCTCATTGAGTTGGATTTTGCGTAGGTCACCGGCTTTGTTGATGTCGAAGTTAGCCCACTTCAAGGCCCAGTAAGCCTTGTGCTCCAACTCAATGGGGAGGTGGCACGCTTTCCCGTACACGAGACGATATGGTGTACAACCAATCGGAGTCTTGTATGCGGTACGGATAGCCCACAGAGCATCATCAAGTTTATCGGCCCATGAGGCACGATGCTCTCCCACGGTTCGTTCAAGAATTCGCTTTAACCCTCGGTTAGAGATTTCAGCCTGCCCATTAGTTTGTGGGTGGTATACGGTGGAAAGACGATGACTGACACCATACTTAGCCATGACTCCTGCAAATTGATCATTGCAAAAATGAGTCCCGCGATCACTAATAATGGCACGAGGCACACCGAATCTAGCGAATAGCGACTTCAAAAAGTTACAAACCACCCTTGCGTCGTTAGTGGGTAAAGCTTTGGCTTCAACCTATTTAGAAACGTAGTCAACGACTACAAGGATGTATTTGTTTCCTTTAGATGAAGGGAATGGCCCCATAAAGTCGATGCCCCATACATCAAAGATTTCACATTCTTGTATGAAATTTTGAGGCATCTCATCTTTATGTGTGATCTTGCCTTGTCGTTGGCAAGCATCACAATTTTTCACCATTTCGTGAGCGTCACGATAAATGGAGGGCCAATAAAATCCCGAGTCAAACACTTTCTTTGCGGTGAAGTTGGGACCAAAGTGACCACCGGTGGGTCCTTTGTGGCAAGCTTCAAGAATGTCTAAAGCTGCCGGTCCATCAACACATCGGCGAATAATCAAATCAGCGCATTGTTTGAAGAGATACGGGTCATCCCAAAAGTAAGTCTTAATGTCTTTAAAGAACTTTTTCTTTTGTTGGGATGTTAACCCGTCAATGAGAATTCCACCCGCCAAGTAGTTTGCAATGTCCGCAAACCACGGGGTTTCATCATAATTCGAGTTGATAGACATTAAGGTCTCAAGGGGAAAAGAGTCATTGATCTCTTTGTTCGGATGATCCCCTTGATAAGGATCCTCAAGTCTACTGAGATGATCCGCGGCTAGGTTTTCGGCTCCCTTCTTATCACGAATTTCGATTTTAAATTCTTGAAGTAGCAAAACACAGCGAAGAAGTCTTGGTTTAGAATCTTGTTTAGTCATCAAGTACTTCAACGCGGAATGATCGGTATACACGATGGTGGTGGAAAGGAAAAGATAGGGGCGAAATTTTTCAAAAGCATAGACAACAGCTAAAAGCTCTTTTTCGGTTGTCGTGTAATGCAATTGAGCCCCTGTCATTGTCTTGCTAGCGTAATGGATCGGAAGTGTTTGTTCACTCTTTGGCCCAAAACCGCTCCAATAGCAAAGTCGCTAGCATCGCACATCAACTCAAAGGGTAGCTCCCAATTAGGGGTAACCAAGACCGGTGCCTTAGTTAGCTTGTCCTTAAGAAGGTTGAAGGCTTCAATACACTCTTTGGAAAAGATAAAAGGAGTATCTTTTTCCAAGAGGTGGGTCATCGGGCGAGCGATTTTAGAAAAATCTTTGATGAATCGACGGTAGAAGCCCGCATGACCGAGGAAACTTCTCACACCCTTCACGGTTGAAGGTGGAGGTAATTTTGCAATAACATCGACTTTAGCACGGTCCACTTCAAGACCGACTTTGGAGATTTTGTGTCCTAGCACGATGCCCTCTTTTACCATGAAATGGCATTTTTCCCAATTAAGAACAAGGCGAGTGTCTTCACACCGCTTAAGCATACTTTCTAAATTGGCAAGGCAAGCAGAGAAAGAATCGCCATAAACCGAGAAATCATCCATGAAGACTTCCATAGTTTCTTCAACCATGTCATGGAAGATAGTCAGCATACACCTTTGGAACGTCCCAGGAGCATTGCATAAACCGAAAGGCATGCGTTTGTAAGCAAATGTTCCGTAGGGACAAGTGAATGTGGTTTTCTCTTGGTCTTTGGGATCGATGGGAATTTGAAAATACCTGGAGAAACCGTCTAAAAAGCAGTAATAGTCATTACCCGCTAGACGCTCGAGCATTTGATCCATGAAAGGAAGAGGAAAATGATCTTTTCTCGTGGCATCATTGAGTTTGCGATAGTCGATATAAACTCTCCACCCAGTAACGAGACGAGTAGGAATCAACTCGTTGTGTTCATTGGGAACAACGGTTATTCCGCCTTTCTTTGGCACACAATGGACGGGACTTACCCATGGCGAATCCGAAATAGGGTAAATCATGTCGGCATCAAGAAGTTTGATAACCTCTTGTTTGATGACGTCATGAATTCGAGGATTAACCCTTCTTTGGCTTTGGATTGTGGGTTTAAAGTCATCTTCCATGAGAATTTTGTGAGTACAAAAGTTTGGATCAATTCCGCGGATATCGGAAATTTTCCAAGCAATTGCCTTCTTATGATCTTTAAGCACGGCGATAAGGCGAGATTTTTCTTCTTCTTTCAAGTCCTTAGCGATGATGACAGGCGACTTCTTTTTGTCTTCAAGGAACACATACTCGAGATGGGACGGTAGCTCCTTAAGCTCTAAATTCGGAGGATTTTCGATGGAAGGCGTATTCAAATTCGGTTCATCGATAGCAATATCCTTGGGAGATGGTGGAGAAACATGGTCCTCATTGAGAAGTTTCTCAATGGTACGAATGTCTTCGTCCTAATCGGTGGGAGAATCGTCATATTTTAAATCCACGTCCCCTAAACTTGCTTCAAATTCAGTCAGAAGGAAATCACTTTCTCCAAATGGAGTTAGTGATGGAGCAATAGAGGCAACGGTCTCAACATTGGGAAGAGAGGTACGACTACTTTTACAAGCATCATTAAAGTGCTCTTCACAAGCCTCATCAAGAACGTCGATACAATTAACACTCTCGTATGAATAAGGCTGTTTAGAAATCTTACCCATGTTGAAAACAATTTGATCGTCACCAACTCTCATGATAAGCTTACCCGCTTCTATATCGATGAGAGTGCGACCGGTCCTCAAGAATGGACGTCCAACGATTAATGGAACACGAGGATCCATCTCGTAGTCGACTACGACGAAATCGGCGGGAAAAGTGAATTTGTCGACTCCTACAAAAATATCTTCGGCTATCCCCACTGGATAAGCAACCGTACGGTTAGCTAATTCCAAAGTCATTTTGGTGGGGACTAGCTCAGGGAGAGATAATTGCTTCCAAACGCTTAGAGGCATTAAGTTGATACTAGCACCTAGATCGGCTAGGGCCATGCAATTCTCTACTCTCGGGAAGTTGCAAGGGATTAAGAAGCGACCCGGATCACCAAGTTTGGTTGGCAATTTCCTTAAGAGAACCGCGGAGCAATTCTCATTAAGTTGGGTATTAGCAATATCAAGAAGCTTTTCCTTGTCACTAAGAAGATCTTTAAACATTTTCGCATATTTAGGCATGTGAGCGAGAGCCTCAGCGAAGGAGATGTTGAAATTCAATTGTTTAAACATTTTGAGAAAGTTTGAAACTTGAATATCGTCCTTGCTTTTGAGCTTCTCTTTCCTCAACCTTGAGGGATAAGGTATATCGGAAGAAGAGGAAAGCTTTGGGATTGTAGGATCACTCACATCCTTGGGTGGTGGAGGGGTAGAAGTAAGAGGTGGAGGAATTGGGGAAGTAGAAGGTTGAGGAATATGAGTAGGTGACTCGTTTTCCTTTGTCACAATCACCGGTGTAGGTATAGGAAGCTCGGATTCCTTGGTACCTTTTCCACTGCGAGTGGTGATTGCTTTCATCTCCCCTCTTGGATTAGCAACGGTGTTACTCGGAAGAGTACCCGAAGAAGAGGATTGATTACCTTGAAAGAAACCAGCCATCATGTCCCTTAGGTCATTCGTTTGACTACTCAAAGAGTTTCGCATATCGGCTCTAAGATCATTCCCTTGTTTCACCATGTCGCCCTTCAAATTAATAATCTGGGTCTGCAGATTCTTCACCAACACATCATTCGTCCGCATGTACGTTTCGACCTCGTGGTTGAAAACGGCGGGTTGAGTAGGAGGAGGTGCTTGATAGGCAGGTGGTTGGTAAGGAGCGGGTTGGTAAACTTGAGTAGGATTTTGAGGTGGATATGGTTGTCTTTAAGGTGGTTGGTAAGGTGCTCGAGGTTGGTTTTGATTGGTTCAGTTAAGGTTTTTTTGTTGGTTTTGATTGGTTGGAGGAAAACCGGGCAGTGAGAGAAAGTTGTTTGAGCGATAGCTGAGCAAGTTACGGTCTCCTTTAGGACGAGCTTGATAACCGGTTGGAGGATAGGTTCCGTATGCTGCGTTAACATTCTCACAAGGATAGTCTTGGGTGGAGGTACAAGTAGTGTAAGAGTGAGGACCCCCGCATATTTCACATGGTTGGCTTACAGCATTGACTTGAGCGTTTTGAGCGTTGATGCTTTTGGTGTTGTTAGCGGTGTGGGCAGCAACTGATTCAAGAAGCGAAGTAATTTTGTCAAGTTTCTTGTCGTTGTCACTAGTACTAGCACTAGCGGCATTGGTCCGAACACTCTTGGTTTGCACTCTAGACTTATTCTCAATAATATCCCAAGCGGCATTAGAACTCTTAACCAAAATATTACCCCCCGAGGCACTATTTAGTGAATCTTGGTCATTCATGCTTAAACCATTGTAAAAAGTATTAATTTGGTGCACTTTGGTAAAACCATGTTGTGGGCACTTTCTTAAAAGGTCTTTAAAACGGTCCCAAGATTCACTAAAACTCTCATCGTACTTCTGTTCAAAATTAATAATTTCATTCCGCAAAGCGGTAGTACGAGAGGGTGGGAAAAAGTAGTTTATGAATTTGGTCTCTAAGTCCATCCACGTCAGAATACTTTGTGGCAGTTCCTTTGCAAGCCAATGTCGGGCTTGTCCCTCTAAGGAGAAAGGAAAAAGTTGTAAGTGGATTACCTCTTGTGGAACACCATTGAATTTGACCGTATTTGTGAGTTGCAGGAACCTTTTGATGTGGTCATGAGGATCATCAATGGTACGCCCCAAGAAGGGTTGAGCAGAGACCATTTGAATAAAGCCGGATTTAAGCTAAAAGTTGTTGGCTGCAATCGCGGGTATGACAATTGGATCGTTGTTGCCCTCTACATGTGCTTGCTAAAGTTCGATCATAGGACGATTGTCCGGTAGAGGTTCATTGTTGTTATTATTCATGTTGTTTTGAGGTGGATTGTTATTGTTGTTGTGTACACCGACCATGTCTAAGTTATCGAGAGTCTCGGGCTCTTGATAAGACGTTGATCGAGTGCGCATACACCTGCAAAAGAACTAACAAAGCAAGAAATGTTTTTGGTTTTTTATGTTTTTTAATTTTTTTTGTATTTATGAAAATTTTATATTTTTTGGGTTTTTGAAAATTTTTATGAAAAAGTAACGTTCAGGTGAACGGATCCCAAAATCCAATTTCTCACAAAAAACTGTTAATCCTTACGAGAAGAGCCGGCAGCGACACCATTTGATACAAGGCTTTTTGCTTGGGGTTCAATTTAATTCTCGGTATCTTCTCGAATCGATCATGGTTCAAAGTAGAATAGTTGTTCTTGGTTACTAAAAAGGGGATTGGTTTTCTATGCTACTAAAAAGGTAAATGCGTGAAGAAAATAAAGATAAACTAAGAGCAATTAATTAAAAGCAATTAATAAAAATAAAACTTGAATTAAAATAAAACAGTTAAATACCTAAACTCAGAAAAAGTCACTGATTCGGAATGTTTATGCTTGATCCGGAATATACTAAACAGAAACCTTTATTCGGAACATATGCTTCATTCGGAATACAAACCTTCATTCGGAACATTTGGACAAAAGCTTCATTCGGAAGATTTCCTTCACTCGGAATATATGTTCATCCGGAACATTTTGCTTGATCCGGAATATTACGGATTCGGAATAAAATTGATTCGGAATAAAACTGACCCGGAATAACACTGATTCGGAACAAAATACTAAAAACCTTTGATTCGGAATATACTACTCATCCGGAATATTTATGTTCGTTCGAAATAAAAAGACTGACTCGGAATACAATGAAGAAATGCTTGATTCGGAATAAATAAACTGATTCGTAATAAAAATATAAACCTTGATTCAGAATGTTACTACTCATCCGGAATATTGATTATTCCGGATGAACAGACTGATTCGGAATAACTGAATAAAAATGCTGGTTCGGAATGTTTTAACTAAGATCCTTCATCCGGAACATTGGTGTTGGTTTGGAATAAAAAGTAAGAAACAGTTGATTCGGAATCTGGGTTTGATGAAGAACAGTGAAGCAGAAAATGAAAGCTAAGCACAAATTTAATCAAATCTAACCAAATTAAACCAAAAGATTTAAACCAAACTAACCAATAATCATTTACTAATGTTAAACATCAAATCCCAACAACAAAAACACAAAACCCACTTACTTTTGAAGATCAAACTCAACAAAATAGAACTTAAAGCTTTGAATCAACAAGAAGAAGATGAACAAGATTAAATGAAAGATTATATTGAAAGATTAATGTTAAACAAACAAAGTGAAAGATTAAAACTTACAAATCTATGATGAAATCAAGGAAAATAAAAATTACCAACACCTTAATGGTGTTGGTTCCCTACGAAACAAGAAAGAAGAAATAAACTGGAATGAAAAACTAGTCTCCAAGTTGTGAAGGGATGTCCTATTTATAGGAGGTGTAGTTGGTTGGTGAGTGGGCTTTCTTCCTTTCTTCTTGTCTTCTCGTCTTTTCAGAAAAGTTGACGTTTTCGATTTTGATTCAGGATTTGTCGACGAATAAATTCAACTCGTCTTTTAATTTCTTCGTTTAATAGACTTGAGTTCTTTCGACATATGTAAATCTTCCATCTTTGGTCCTTTTCTTCGATAAATCTTCAAATAGGCCCATTGACTTCAAATCTTTTGCATCTCTTAGACTATAGGCTTCGTGTTGAGTCTTTTTTCTTCGATAAAACCCGTGCAATCCCATGTTTTCTTCAATATTTATCCGGTTGGCTCTGAAAACACAACAAACACACAAACCACGCATAATTCCAAACAAATGATATTAAATACGCGTTTTGGTCTTGTTTTAGCAAGAAATAAGTGGTAAAAAGATGGGTGTTTTCACACCTATCAGATTCGTTCACACTATTGATAATAATGGAATTTCTATTTGGAAAGATGGTATTTTCTATTTTAATGCAATTTCTGTGAATGGTGTGTTTGAAATAGACATACATGAAAATGAATCCAAGTATAATAATAATTCTGTTTTTAGCATGAATAAGAAGAGAAAGTTTGACAAGAACTCTTCTTATCTTTGGCATTGTAGACTTGCCCATATTGGGAAGACTCGTATACAAAATCTTCAACGTAAAGGACTTTTGGAAAATATCAATGATGAATCATTTGATAAATGTGAGTCTTGTATCTCTGAGAAGATGACCAAGAAACCTTTTAATAACAATATTGAAAGAGCTACTGGTCTACTTGGTTTAATACATACTGATGTGTGTGGACCACTTAGAAATTTGTCAAGGAAAGGTGCTAGTTACTTCTTAACATTTACGGATGATTATTGTCTATGGTTATGTTTATTTACTTAAGCATAAACATGACGTATTTGAAACATTCAAAGTGTTTAAAGCAGAAGTAGAATTGCAACTAGGAAACAAGATTAAAGCTCTTCGTTCTGATAGAGGTGGTAAATATTTAAGTCAAGAGTTTATAGATTATCTATGTGAGAATGGAATTGTTTAGCATCTTACTTCTCCATATACACCACAACAAAATGGTGTATCCAAAAGGAGAAATCATACATTATTAGATATGGTGCGATCTATGTTTAATCTTACAAATTTACCATTATCCTTTTGGGATTATGCTTTAAAATCTGTTGTTCGCATTTTAAATATGGTTCCCACAAAGAAGGCTGATAAGACACCATTGTGGAAACCTTGGATTCCTCGAATCTTTTAGCTACTAGGCATAGCCATTGTTCATATGATTATATAATCAAAGCGGAAAAGAACAATAACTATGTAACAAGGTGTTTAGGGCACAAGACACATGAATTAAACAATTTGGTTGCTAATTATATTAATAATCAACAACCACTAGACGTGTATACATTAATCCCACGTCTAGTGCGATACACGCTTTTAGGTTTACATTGTGAATATGAGTTATGAAAAACCTAATAACCCTTGGTTCCTTTTATAGTGTAAGGACTAGGGTTTTACAAGAGATAAGAATGAATAAACATATAAATCTTCTATTTAAATAACTATATACAGAATATATCCAGCATATATATCCAAATAGAAGCTTCTAAAGGCTTCTTGTCTACGTTTCTGTCAATGCTTAGTTTGTACATGAAAATGCTTAGATCGTACATGACAACACTTGAACCATCAACCTCCAATTTGCTCTTGTCAACGCTTGGATTTCTCTTGACAACGCTTAGACAAATGTCTTCATGTTTTCTTCGTTTTTGAGTTTCTGCCACATCAACTTTTGACCCAACAATCTTCCCCTAGTTGATGTCGGCAAAACTCTTTGTGTATCTCTTGTAAGTTGTACATCATCTTCAAATTGCTTCCCCTCAATTGTAGCATGTATGTCTTCCCCTTTTTGTCACATCAACAGGGAAGTAAACAATGTATGCAATCTTGAAGATTCTCCAAATGTAGGCTCTGTGTAATGATCTTGAAGAAAAATAAATATAATATTCTTGATGTAGAAGTAGAATAACCCAAACCTATGTTCCATGTCATGTACTATCCACGTGATAAAGAACTTATACTCATGACACAAAGTATAAGTAGACCTCGATCCCTTGTCAATATTCTCATCCTTTGTGAGACACTGAGCACGATAATGTAACTCCTTCAAGTGTTATGACAAGTCTTCGTCACCAAATATTTAAAGCACGAACAAGTTATCTTAAAAGTTAATTGCTATGTTGATTACTTTTAAGATATGATAGAACATAAACTCGCGAAAATCTTCTTCAATCATCAAACTTACCATAAGAATTCTTCCCCTTAAGCCAACACCTCTTCATGACAAGTCAATATCTTCATATGTAAAAGCTGTAAGCGAATAACTCTTTCACAAGGCTATCCCGATTACATAATCCAATAAAATTCTTCATGAATTGTTGCTAACTTACTTAAAAATCATTTACCCCTTGTAAAATATCCTAGCCATTAATATCAACTTGATATTCTAAAAAAAACAGAGATTCCATGTACCTTAGCGTGTAAAAACCTCCCTTTTGTGTGCTAAAAACGTACCAATTTTCTCAAACAGCAGTTATTCTTTTGTTATCCAATATCCTCTCTTATCCAATATCATTATCAGATGTATTGTCCGATATTAGACAATACCTATCAGCGTTTGGATTCTCATATATCGGACAACTCATAACAGCGCTTGCTGTCAGCGCCCACGTTATTTCTGTCAACGTCAAATCAAATCTGTCAGCGTCTCTTTGGCTGACGTCATCTGTGGATACTTTTCACGTGAATAAACATTTACTTGACAACCACTTCACGTTAAATAATACCTGAGTATCCCTACGCGACTTTGAATCACAACAATAACTTTTCCTTATAGTCAGCAGAGAATAAAGTAATAAGAGTCAAAGATCAACTCCTTGGATTCCTCGAATCTTTTAGCTACTAGGCATAGCCATTGTTCATATGATTATACAATCAAAGCGGAAAAGAACAATAACTATGTAACAAGGTGTTTAGGGCACAAGACACATGAATTAAAGAATTGGGTTGCTAATTATATTAATAATCAACAACCACTAGACGTGTATACATTAATCCCACGTCTAGTGTGATACACGCTTTTAGGTTTACATTGTGAATATGAGTTATGAAAAACCTAATAACCCTTGGTTCCTTTTATAGTGTAAGGACTAGGGTTTTACAAGAGATAAGAATGAATAAACATATAAATCTTCTATTTAAAAAACTATATACAGAATATATCCTGCATATATATCCAAATAGAAGCTTCCAAAGGCTTCTTGTCTATGTTTCTGTCAATGCTTAGTTTGTACATGACAATGCTTAGATCGTACATGACAACACTTGAGCCATCAACCTCCAATTTGCTCTTGTCAACGCTTGGATTGCTCTTGACAACGCTTAGACAAATGTCTTCATGTTTTCTTCGTTTTTGAGTTTCTGCCACATCAACTTTTTGACCCAACAACCATATGAACTATGGCATGGCAAGAAGCCATATTTGTCTTGTTAAAAGATCTGGGGTTACGAGGCGTGTGCAACATGACTCGGGCGATAAACTCCAACAACGATCTAGGAAATGTATCTTTGTAGGATACCCTAAGGAAACTATGGGTTACTACTTTTATTATCCACCTGAGAACAAAGTGATTGTTGCTAGGTATGGAGACTTCCTTGAAAGTGATCTTGTAAATCAAGAATTCAGTGGGAGAAATTATGATCTTGAAGAGAGTGATATAGATACATTACCTTCTGAAAACACTAGCGAAATAATTCTGTAGAACCAGAAAGTCTGGCGGTTCCACCAGAATTAGTTCCTCTGTGTTGATCCGAAAGGATTAATAACACAAATAGAAATATATGTCTTAATATAGAGGAGAATGATGAAGTATGGGATCTTAGAGAACCTGTTAATTATAAGTCCGCCATGCTTGATCTTGAGAAGGATAAGTGGATGGTTGCTATGGATGAGGAAATGAAATCCATGAAAGTTAATGATGTTTGGATTCTTGTAGACACCAGCAAATGCTAAAGTAGTGATACATAAGTGGATATACAAGAAGAAAACCTACATGGACGGAAAAGTGAAATCCTATAAATCTCGTTTAGTAGCTAAAGGTTTTACTCAAACTTTTGGCGTAGACTACGAGGAGACATTTTCTCCTGTAACAGACTTAAGAGCTATTAGGATTCTCATAGCTATAGCAGCATACTATGACTAAGAGATATGGCAAATGGATGTTAAAACTGCCTTCTTGAACGGTCGCGTAGATAAAGACATCTATATGCAACAACCGGAAGGGTATGTTGATCCTAAGAATCCAAAGCACGTGTGTAAACTTCAAAGATCTATTTAAGGTTTAAGGTAAGCATCACGTCAATGGAATAAACGATTTGATGAAGAAATCAAAAAGTTTGGATTTATTCAAAATCGTGATGATCCATGTGTATATCGCAAAGCTAGTGGGAGTGATGTAGTATTTCTAGTCCTATATGTTGATGACATATTCATCATGGGAAGTAACATTCCAAGACTCAAAGCTGTTAAGGATTATCTTGGTAAATGTTTTTATATGAAGGATTTAGGAGAAGCTGCATACATTCTGGGAATTAAGATCTATCGAGATAGGAAAAGACGGTTAATTGGTCTAAGTCAAGATGCTTATATAGATAAGATATTGAATAAGTATAATATGCATAATTCCAAGAAAGTTTTCCAGCCTATGGAAGTTAAGCATAATCTAAGTCATGAGATGGATGCATCAACTCTTGAAGAGGATGCATACATTCAGAAGGTGCCTGATGCTTCGGCTGTAGGATCTATAATGTATGATGTAAGATGCACAAGGCCTGATGTGGCGTTTGCTCAGAAATTGGTCAGTCGATACCAACAGAATCCAAGGAAGCTCCACTAGGTTGTTGTTAAACATTTTTTTGCAGTATTTGAGGAATACAAAAAGAAACGTTTTGGTACTCGGAGGTTATCCATATACATAACTAAATGTGGTTTGGATTAGGAATTTTATTGGAGATATTGGGATGATGCTTGCAATAAAAGTCCCTAATAAATATGTATTGGGACCATTCTACCGCAATCATATTCGCCAATGATGTTGGAATCATAAAGGCGCCAAACACTTTAAGCGTAGACATCACTATGTCCGAGAACATGTTGAAGCTCGTGAAATCAAATTAATAAAATTTAACACATATGATAACGTATCTGATCCTTTTACTAAGGCTTTGCCTACACCAAAGGTAGTTAAGCGTGCCAAGGCTATTGGGCTGCAACTAGCTAGCAATTTCATGCAATAAATCTATGATTAGTATTTGTA
This sequence comes from Glebionis coronaria, assembly GCA_025667525.1. Classification (NCBI taxonomy): domain Eukaryota; kingdom Viridiplantae; phylum Streptophyta; class Magnoliopsida; order Asterales; family Asteraceae; genus Glebionis; species Glebionis coronaria. The sequence goes on from CM046874.1 coordinate 73,865,963, forward strand.
TAAAGGATGTTAAGACATTATTATTTAATAAAATAAATATTGGGTTTCGTTTATTCTTATTACTTAATTTTGTATCCTATTTTACATGTTTTAATCCATGAATAAATTGTTATGCTAAATGTCCTTTGTCGATTAACAATATGGGGAATATTATTAAATTAAGACAAATTAAAATTGCGATAGAGTATACTTGAAAGTATATTGATCGATTTTGGATGATATTCGATGAATTGAATATTGGATTTATCCCAACTATATGATTTTAATTTGTGGATCTTTGTCATCAAGTAAATAAAAAATAGTTATCCATAGACTTGAGATACCAAGAAACTACTATGAATCTAGTGCATCTCTCTGGAATAATCTAACGCTAAACGTAATTGGTAGCTATAAGGATTATTTTCAGAAGTGTTGCAAAATTCATAAGTTTTGCTTGTAGTCAATATGGAATTTATTTCCTCCAATTTCGTTTTGGAGTATAATACAGTTGGGCCTCTCGTGGGATTAGTAAGATGTTTGTGCGGCCATACCCAAATTTGTTTTGGTAATCTTGCTGAATCTGTGAACGAGAAACATAATGGTTAATGAAAGGAATGACTGAGATCCATATCCTTATTAACGTTGTATTAAAAATAAAAGGATAATAATAATGATGAATCATTAAATGGGTTTATCCAGGAGACCTTACTCGAGTTGTACTAGAGATATTGCTAGTGTAACTAGACGCTAGTCAATGTAATCACGATATTCAAAATATGTCCAAGTGGGAGCTGAAAGTTTATGGACTTATATTTAATAGTCGTGTGATAGATCGAACTTGAGATTAAATGGATTGCACACAATACGTAAAGAGTTAATTTATTTAATAAATATATTTATTATATTTATTAATTTATTTAATAAATATATTTATTATATTTATTAAATTAAACCGAGCTATAACTTTAACGATCGTTAAATAATTAAGAGTTAAGTATTAACGAGCGTTGTGGAACAAAAAAGAAAGTGGAATAAATAGAAAGAAGAATGGAAGGTTCCGGAACACCCAAAGGGGTGTTTGGGCCATCGGTTATGGAGGGGAAAAGGGAAGGAAAATTTTTTCCTTATATTATTTTCTTAAGCTACAAGGATTTAGTCCTATATAAACACTCCCTTACTCTCATAATTAAACACACAATCTCTCCCTCTCTTTCTTTTGGGTCGATCACAACATAGAACCACAAAGGGGTTTGGTTGATTTTCTTGTTCTTTCGATTTTGCTTATAATCTAGTCCTAGCCCCTCTCTAGGGTTGTTGGGTAGATTTTTTCACAAGCGTAGAAGCTCGGTTTACACGTGCTAGAATTACGGTTAGCTCGTTGTATTACGTGTGTACAAGAACGTAATATAGACTTACTTTAGACTATATCTTGGTGGTATTTGTTATAAACCCGAATTGGTGATTCGTTCTTTGTCTTGTGGATTTGCTTTAGCGTAAAGGTATGTAACCCTAATTCTATTAGTTATAATTGTGTTATTATTATGATCTTGTTAAATCACTTCCGCTATGTGTGCTTTGATCTCGTTTAGGGTTTTGTGTAATTGTTATAAACTTTATAAACCTCCAACAGATGGCAGCAAACGAGGAAATCCTAATTATACAGAGAAAAGGAATGTCCTTACTGAGGGACGGAATATCTGTAACTTATGTCCAGTAACAAAATGAAAATGAAAGGCAGAAAGTAATCTACTCCGACTTCACGAGTGCTACATAATAAAGGACGTGAATGAGTTGTGTGTTCATGTATAATTGACTGGTTCTTTACTTGTTTTACATGTTATTGACTTGTTTTACATGTTCTTGATCTGTTTTACTTGTTCTTGACTTGTTTTACATGTTATTGACTTGTTTTACATGTTCTTGACTTGTTTTACATGTTCTTGACTTATTTTACTGTTTCATGTATAATCATGTATTTCTTAGTGTTTCATGTGTTCTTCATTAATTGTATTTCATGTTTCATGTGTTATTATACTTGATGTTTCATAATAAGTAACCTTCTAAAAATAGCATGTTTCTAGATATAGTAAGTTTCCAAAAATAGAAGGTTTCCAAAATTAGTAAGTTTCCAAAAATAGAAAGTTTCCATAAATAGTATGTTTCCATAAATAGCATGTTTCCATAATTAGTATATATTCATAACTTGCATGTTTCCATAATTAGCATGTTTTTATAAATAACATGTTTCTATAATTAGTAATAAGCTTGTTTAATAAGCATGTGATATAAGCTAACGCTTAATAATTATACTAATAAGTCATGAATAATTAAATGTCATAATATAGTAAAATTTATTAATACGTAAATACTTTAGGTTAACATAATAATTATTAATTAATTATATAATAAATGGTTTATAAATAATTATTAATTAATAATATAACTTGATTTATATTAGTCATATGTTACCATAACTTGATATTATATAACTAAATTAAAGTAAGATACTAATTATATTAAACCATGTTGAACATGTAATTAATTAATTAAGCTAAGTCTTAAATTAATTAAATTAAATGGGCCATGAAAATTTCCCCAATACTTAAATAATTTAATTATTTTAACTACCAGGTTAATAAGCCAAAATAATTACCCAAACATCCTCTTGTGTATACGTTTTAGCCGAGACTAAAGCTAAGCCCACCGAGTCCTAAGACTCGGTTGCACTAATCAACAATCAAACGCCAACCCAAACATACCCACTTACCACCGGCCATGGGTTTTAGCCACTGGCCGTGGGTTCCTGACACCAATAGTGGATCCTAGCCACTGTTTGCCCGATCCTCCCACTGGTTGACAAACTGTTCCCACCGAGAGCTAAGAGCTCTCGATTGCCACTGTTAGAGTAACCGCCCCAATGTGGGGATGTTGTTGTTTGCGACCGATAGAAAGAAACAGCCACGGAGACCCTTTTGGGCTCGGTTGGCAGCTGAAATACCCACCGAGACTCCCATGTATCGGTTTTCGTGACACTCAATTCAAACCCGAAACCATTTCTTGTTATATGATTATTTCACATTTTTGATAACTAATTAAAATAGATTGATGATTAAAGGAAAATTAAATAAAAGAAAGAATTAACATGGTGGTTACCGAGTGTGTAGTGATCTAGGATTAATATACACGAATCAATCAACAATCAACTTGGTTCTCTCCCTTTCTCTTGTTTCTGCGGGCGGCTCAAAGGACACAAAACCCTAGTTTCCTTTTTTTGCTTTACTAATTATGAAATGGAAAAAGGTATCCCCTGATGGTTAACTTAGTTTATAGGCCGGGCTCAAAGCCCTTTTCTTGTTTCTTTTAAAAAGTCGGCCAAACAGCCCATTATATGTATACATTTCGTTTTCGTGTTCTAGCAATTCTGGTGTACCATGATTTATTCATTATCCGTAAATGCTTGTCGTGTACATTTAATATTCTTGAATACTTGTCGTGAATTAATTAATTAAAAGTTTTAATTAATCTGTAATTTCATGTATTTAATGTTTTCATAGATTTTTCATGCGGGTTTTACACTTTGGAAGACTGTGACTTCATGAGTAATCGAGAGCTTGATCCGAGAATGACCTGTACATGCCAAGTCACATAGCAGACTCCAAATAATCCATATAGTCAAGTACCTGAAAATACATGCTTAAAAATGTCAACATAAAATTAGTGAGTTAATAAGTTAGTTTTAAAATGTTTATGAAATATAAGAGTTTATACCGACCATTGCACCTTGTAGTAAAATATAAGAGTTTAAAAATCACAGTTTCCTGTTAAATAGACTTACTTTGATGATTTCAAAAGTTTATTAATAAAGACAGAGTTTATTGATAGAAACAGAGTTTACTGATAATAAATATAGTTTACTGATAAAAACAGAGTTCACTAAAAATAAATAGAGTTTTCTGATAAAACAGAGTTCATTGATAATAAATATAGTTTACTGATAAAAACAGAGTTCACTAGAAATAAATAGAGTTTTTTGATAAAACAGAGTTCACTGATAATGAATATAGTTTAATGATAAAATCAGAGTTTACTAGAAATAAATAGAGTTTTCTGATAAAACAGAGTTCACATATAATAAATTAGAGTTTTCTATAATAATAGAATTGTTCAATGAACCACAAGATTTTCCAAGTACTTAGTGACAATATAACAAATACAAAGTCACTAAATAAAATAAAGCATTTATTATTGTTTAAGCTCATGACACCGAAACGTTAACATAACCGACAGTTTAATAATATAAAGTAGCCCAAACGAGTGTCTAACCCGCGACACCCGTAAACAGACTCAAATGTAAATGTACATAATTTGACCATCACACAAACACATTTAGATAGGGATGTCAATCTCAATAGTTCTATCCATAACATTCACACTTTTGACCGATCATCCGGTAAAAAATTAACGGTTCATAAAAGTGGGCCAAAAGTAACTTGGGTTAATTAAGGACTTAGACCAATAAATAAACGAGTAAATGAACTTGTGTTCACACGTTAAATCAAGCAGTGATAAAGTAGAAAATGGGTAAGTACTAAAACAGTTAATAGAGCTCACAGATGAGCACGTAACAATTAAACCAGTTTATATAGTTTATGACCAACCAAGTAAGCCAAAAATTAGCTTATGACAACCAAGCAGTTTATAATAAGTTATTGACAACTAAACAAGTTTATAAATAGTTTTTCACAACCAAGTAAGTTTATAAGTAGTTTCTAACCAAGCATGTTCCTCCCCCAAAGAGAATTTATAAAACATTTATAATTCGATTTAAAGCAAGAAAAAGCGAGGTATGAACTCACCTCAACGATGTAAAGCAAACGCTAGTGATGATAATAACATGCAACACACAAACGTAAGTCAAAACGAATCGGCCATGGTGTTGTGGTTTTACTAATCGGCTAAATCTTAAAAATGTGTATTTGAGTTCCCGATGGATATTTGTATCAACGCGACCCGTTGATAAAACATTTAAGATCCAAGTTATAATAATTTGGTGGTTCGTTAAATAAAATGAATAAAGTAGGCACACACCAAGTATGTAATGTATTTTGTACACATTACATATGACACGACGATTATATAATTCTTTTGTTTAATTATATTAGGAGACAATAGTCTTACAAAATAAATCCAAATATATATTTGTTTTACAGTTATTGTATAGAGATTGTAATAAAAATAATTAGACAAAATAATTCGAAATATTTTAAGAAGATCACCACTTAATTAATAATTGTCGCTTTTAAGTAAAAAGTATAACTTTCATCGGTTTATCAATATATAGAATTCATTTATTTTATTGGTTCACAAATATAATACAGCGGCATTCATTTGTTTTACCGGTTTACAAATATAATAGTAGTTTGTAGCGTATAATGTAAAGTATATATTTTTATTTAATTTTGACATGACATATTCGTTTATACAATGTTTCCCATATTCACCAGTTTCAATACTTTCTATTTTCCAACAATTTACGTTACGCTAATTATGTTTTAACATATACTCAACTAGACTAATTAATAACCATAACTATGTAATAACCAAACACAACCTATGTGTTGTAAATTAAAAGCCAAATGCCCAATGTGGGCTATTTAAACACATATCTAAACATATAATCGTTTTTTATAGTTCTCGTGGTATCGATAGTATTCGACATATTTATTTAACCATTTCATACCACCATTTAAGTCCGTTTTATAATTAATAAACTTAGATAAGTTTATTAGTCAATCTTAAACCACAACAAACCATGAAATCAAATCGTGCCCGACACTCCTAACCCTCGACATTCCACATCCAAACAAACTCAAACGCTATTAAACAACAAACCAAACGTACCCTTGGTGCTTTCTGCCCAAACCAAACAACTAAGAAGTAGTGTATGATTAAGTGAACATATTTGTTAAACAATAAGAGTTTCCTACATAGTAGCTTAGATAAGTAGATATTAGATTAGTAGTGATTAGATAAAACACCATATGAACAATTAAATTTTACTTGCTTTATTAAAAATATTATTGTAGGTTTCTTTCAATCTTTAAAACTTATTAACATTTGATACAAACCTCCCCCACTACTCCTCTAGAGAACGATAGTAACCCCGAGTCCTTGTTTATACTATATTAGATGCATTAACTTTGGGTGTAAGGCTTTCTAGAGGCCTTACAACCGCCGTCATCAATATCCTCATCATGTATGTTGTCGTAAGAGGTCTTTATATGGCCTGGAATAGGACCTTCGTGTTTGGTTTCATCGATGTGCAGCTGTTTCTACCCGAGTTAGCTTTTCTCCCAGTTGATATGATTCCTCTTTATTTAATAACTAACATCAACTTATTGAGTTTTTGTTCAAAATATTATTTTCTCTTTACATAAGGAGTTTGACATAACATATCTTGATGCCCTTAATCATTTCTTGAGGATCATTGTTACATGTAACATTACAGAAGGGTTTCTCTACTAATAGAAGAAATATGTTATAAAGGTTCTTGAGCGAGCACATATGCTGAACTGCAATTCTACTTGGACTCCTATTTGCAATGAAGGAACTCTCATTTCAAATCCTACTTTGTATTAGAGTCTTGCAAGTGGCTTGCAATATCTTACATTCACCAATCCTTCATTGTGATCCCCAAGCATCACTTAGCATCTCTTAGTAGAATTGTCTGTGATGTTCAATGCACTTTGGAGTTTGGTTTACACTCTTATGCATCCTCTAGATCTTCAATTTTGGCTTATTTTGACGCTGATTGGGTTGGTTGCCATGTTACTTATAAATTTACATTAAGGTATTGTGTATTTTTGGGCAACAATATTTGATCATGGTACTCTAAGCGAAAACACTTTTTTCACGTTATATTGGGATGCCGAATATCATAACATTGCTAACATTGTTGAGAAAGCATGGCTACCTAAGCTGCTTCGAGAACTACACACACTATTAGTGACTGTTACTTATTGTGATAAGGTCAATGCTTATTTATTTGTTAATCGAGTGTAAAATCAGCAAACTAAACATATTGAGATTGACATTCGTTTGTTCGTGATATTGTTGCTACGGGCCATGTAATGTTCTTCATGTTTCATCTCGTTATTGGTATACAAATATTTTCAGCAAAAGTATTCCTTCGATATTTTAAAGAATTTTACACCAGGTTGAGTATTTGATTGTCTCCCTCTCAAACTGTCGAGGAGTATTAGTTAAATTGTTTCGATTCATTGTGAGTAGTTAGAAGGCTTTAGCCCGTAATTTATATTACTCTATATCTTTTCTATGTAGCATATATAGTTATATACTATATATTTCCTTTATTAATACAAGTAATTTACCACTCTTATATAGTATCACAACCAAAAATTATTTTCCCATACCCATGTCTCCTTAAAATTACGTACTTTCTTGTTCTCATTCTTTTTATACGCCAGCGCTGTTGCGTGCGACTAATCATGTAGTATTAACATGATTCTAAAAAACTCGCAAAGGCCTCGAAATGGCTTCGCAAAAGCGCAAGGCGTGACCTCTACGCCACGCAATTGACCAAGGCTTGAGCGTAAGGCTTGACGTGAGATGGGGAGTGAAAAACCGTAATAAGCCGCGATAAAACGTGATGCATGAAAGCTTTTTTACATTTAATCACTACCACAGAAAACTCTAAATAGAACAGTGTTAATGCCTTATAAAGAACGGTTGTGAATCGATCTAACAAAGGATGATCTATTTAAGTCGGGTTACATATAGATCGGTTTAAAATCGTTCTTTTTAAATTTTTAAATAGATCGGTGCCTTAAAAAAAGTGATCTATTTGAGGCATACTCTTTAATAATTATACTAAATGATTTAGATCGGTTTTTAACCGATCTATTAAGAAATATATTAATATAAATTAAAATGCAATATTTTTATTTTCCAGATTTATATTATCAAATGTGCAGGTTTTCTAGAACTTAATTCATTTCCAAATTATATAAAAAAACAAGCAGGTTTTCATATATACCAAATAAGATTCTAGTACAAACAACTAAGATGAAATGAGCATTTGAGTTATAAACCAAACTAACTTAAACTAGAAAGCGACAATTGCAACATATTTTCAAACCCTCAAAATTACAAATCTAGTGTTCTTTGGAACCATTTCCTTGTGAGCCTTTGGTTGTTGATGTCAATGTAAAATTGCAAATCTGGTGTTCTTGCTGGCATTTTTGATATTCAGGACCTGTATTCATAGATCACGGTCACTAAATGTAGAGATTAGGACTTTTTAGGATAAAATATAATTAGAGAGTGGATTTGTTTTTCAATGATCCATAATGTTGTTTATCAGCCAAGAGAATGCAGTATAAAAGCATTTGATTCTGCAAATTTTACAGAAAGAAATTTCTAGGATCTCATGAGATTTCAAGAATACATGTCCCAGTGTCCCACACAATATCCCGATTAGTAAACAAAATGATTTTAAGTTGTTATTCTGTTTTGTAATATCGCATGTACAATTGTGTTACGGTAATAGCTTCTGATTTTCAGTTCTCCTTTGTTTTTTGAGAAGGTTAAGAAGTTACAAGACTAACGCCCAAATGGTTTTAGAAATTGATCCTATAATAAAATAAAATTTTACTCACAAGTAACAAGCATGCATTTTCCGTTTGTTAGGTATAATTAGAAAAAAATAGTAAAAGGGATACCAGATTAGGTTTTTCCTATTCATGTTAACATGGGGTATGCGAATCTTTCACACTGTCTAACCAAATTTTCTCGTGACCGTTTCAAACTATTATCACATTATCACCGGCTAATCCCAAATGCGTACCGAGTTAGGTTTGAACCGAAAACCTCTTACGAGTATATCAGGATATCAAGTTAGAAACTGAGAATGCTCTACTTATATATTTGTAGCCCAAATCCCAATGTTTCGAAAGTCCAATAACTGTAGCAAGTGTCGAAAAAAAATGAACCAAATAATAATTTTCTACATCCAGGGCGAACTATGAGTGTATTGTTGATTTGTTTAGATTCTTTATAAGGTCAGGTTGCGGCTTAGTTTTTATTTTTTTGAAACCCATAAAACTCAACTCGATAGCCCTAATAAATTTGTAATGTTACGCCATGTGCTTGCTATGTTAGCCTTTTCAATTCAGAAACTAAAACAAAGTATGTAATTTTTTAGTTGCAAATCTAAGATTCGAGGAAGATTCTACATACTTAACAATGTCGTAAACTGTAAAGGGATCGGCGAAATCAAAGGTATAAGATTATGATTACTACTTGTGATATTAAGAACATATGCTTGACCTCTTTAAAGGTCCAAGTGTTATAATTTAGACACTAGATTATTTTAAAGTTGCTTTCTTCATTAAAACCCGCTGAAATGGAAATTCTTAAGAAATACAAATAATATTGATTCACTAATTAACTTGTACTAAAAAAAGGTTATCAACTGCAGATTCATTACCTGAGATATGGAACCTAATACCATTGTTAAGTCACTGATGCGAGCAGCAAAGATGGTGGTTACAACAGTGGTTACAATGGGGGTTACAAGATAGATCTTCTGCCATTGAATCGGGAAAGCTCATTCCTAAATATAAACAAATATTATCATTAAAAACCACACAAGTACAAAGAGATGAAACATTAAGCTTGAAGGCAATCTGACGTAGATCCAAAGTTATTCAAAATAAGAAAATGACTTTTCGAAAGCATGTGAATAAGCAGCCTGTAGTACTACATAATGATGAGTAATATTTTTTTTATGCTATCCAAAAAAAACACTAAAAATATGTTAACCTTGTTGAGTTTTATAAGATGTACCTTCTATAACTTGTAGTTCTTTCAGATTATAATGAACAGTAAAAACGTAATACTTAGCCATCAAGATGAGGTTGAGGCTTGAAGAGTATAAAGAACTGAGATCATACCCACTAAAATTCTCGTCTACAAAGATTGTACCTGCAAACTTTCCTACATGAATTCTTTCACCACCGGTTCATGCATACCATCAAAAGGTCAAGCCTTACAATATGTAAAGAACAAGAAAACAACTTATAATAAAAATATGTATAAATTAAGGATTGTTTAGCTTAAGCAAACACTCTGAATCTGTTAAAATTCATTTGTTAATCTGATATTCAAGTTATTAGGGACTAATGTTGCCCTTGTTATTTCAGGGACTTATGTTGGAAACATGCTAAAGCTATGCTGGACTTTTGATTGTGGGCTTAAGGTTGCTGGGCTTATATTGGTTGAAGGCCCATCCATGTTTTGGGTTTGTGACCGTTGGTCAAAATATGTATAATACCCTAACTCTTCAGAGTTAGGGTTAGGGGAGCTTTGTGTGTGTTTTGTGCAGCCATCCATGGCGTCTCAACACTCTCTCTTCATTTCTGTTTAAATCATCACTTTGTTTTGTTTTTAATATTTGTAAGACTATTATCAAGTTAGATAATAGATCCATACCAGTTTAATCTGTGGTGGATTTTGTTTTTATAAACTCTCTCTTTTAGTCTTGATCTTTTGATGTTAATAAAAGTGTTTTGAATCATCATATCTAGTTTTTCTACAGAATCTGACATAAGAAATTAATTAAGCGTTGGTTATTTCATTTAAGTAAAAGAACCATGAATTCATTATTAAGAAATGTAGAAACACAATCAAAGCATTTTGTCTCAAACAACATTCAAAAAGATAAACATGTTAGTAAACAAATAGATATAAGTTGATAACAAAAAGATAGGAATCGAGGAATAACTTAAATAAGAGAAATTAACTACAGAAGTGGTGTTGGTTAAACGATTTGGTTTGATTAGGTTGGATGAGATTGATGGTTACAGCGGCGGCTAGTAGTTAGAGTTAGGGGATCTTGATTTGGTAAAGCGAATGTGTGAAAAGCTTAAATGTATTCTTTGGTAAAGAAGCGGGTTATTGAAAAGGTTTTTGGTAAATGGGCGGGCTAATGAAAAGTTGAAATGAAAAAGCCCGCTTGGCTAAAATCACAAACAAATAGATCGGGCTTTTTTTAACCACCGATATTTTAAGAGTAAACGTATTTTGCTTTGAGTTTGTGAAGTATATAGATAGAGCGGCTTTTTCACAAAAACCGTTCTGTTTCAATTTGAAATTACTTAGAACGGCTTTTATCCTAACAACCGTTCTTTTTGTAAGATTTCCTCCCATTTTCGTTTATATAGATCATTTATTAATATAACCACACTATATGGAGAGATCTATATAAACTTATGTGTAGTAGTGAATTTTGATCAAAATCTTACTTTTATATAGAAATGAAAAGGATTACCTTTAAGATAGTTTCTAACTTTATTTTATATGTATCATATATTTTATGAACTCAATATATTTAAACTATGATATGAATATATCTATATTACTTTATAAAGCATTTGGGACCTTCCTAAAATAGGAAGGCTGAAAATTTAGACTTTTTTACCTACTAAATAAAACAAATTGTTGATATTTTCATCGACATTATATATTATAACCTTTTTCAAACAAACTTTTGTAACAAACTTTTATAACAACCTTTTAAAATAACATTTTTCTTTTAAATTGAAAAATCTTTTTATTTATTTATTATTTTTATAATTTAATTTTAATATATTTTTAAAATTTTGTACATTTTAATTCGATATCCATTTTGATATATTTTTATTAATTTTTAGTGTTTTTCAATTTTAATGGGTTTTTTAATTCGATTTTTTATAACTTTACAATGAATAAGAGATTAATATTTGTTAGTCTCAAAATTCGTTATTAGGTACCCGCCGTCGCATTGCGCGGGTACCATTCTAGTAAATATATATCTATTTTTAAATTTTGTGACGCTTTAATTCACGCCTTAGAAAAACTATGACCCACGAAGGCTCGAAAAGACGTGAGGCTTGGCTACGCCGTTACGCCACGCCTCACGCTATCTGGAAGTATTACAAATTGTTCACTATCCCCTCTTTTGCTAATAACGTTTTTAATTTATCATCCTCCCCTTATATTTGCATACGTATGTTAATGTTATTTATCTATTTGTCATATAGTATATTCTTTGTCTTTTTAAAAGAAATTTTATACAGTTGTGTTCTGAAAAGCCAAGTGAGCCTATAGTCAGTCATTGACTATCGATTTGTATGGACAACTGGATGTCGGCAGCTTGGGGGAACTTGTGGGGTCTACAATGTTGGCACCTGACATGGTGAAAAAGGTCTATTACATGCCCAACTTAGCTCACCACTGGCGACTCAATTGGTGCATTCGTAGTAAACTCGGGTTATTAGAGCATCAGCAATGGGGGGTTTTGTGAAAAGCTTTTTACTATTTGGAAAAGCTATAGAAAGACTTGTTACCATTAAATATGAAGACTTGTTGATGCAATTTGAAGAATGACTTGGTTGATACCAAGTGTTTGAAGCAATAGCTTTGCAAAATTGAAGTGTACCATTAATGTATAAACTTCATAATTTAATGCCATAAATGCACCAAGTCTTTCATGACTTGGTGCCATTGCTCATGCTCTTAGATTAGTTTATAAACATAAACGTTTGACAAGACACTGGAATCAGAAGTAAAAAAGACTAATAAGTACAGTAGTAAACTAGTAAGTAGTAACTACTCAAAACTAGTTATTTGTGGTGATCTTCAAGTAATACAAACACCAAGTTGAATTTGCGCGGCAGAGTCATGATTTATAGTTAGGGGAAGCTAATCATACTTACAAAGATTCATAGTGTTGAGGGAAATTTAATGTAGGAAATAGTAGAAAAATGACTTGTAATACACATAAATAGTAAGCGAAATAAGTTGATCGACGATGGCTCAACACCCACTAGTCCTCCTACTAGCTCCGCCCCTGTTTGCGTCTAAACGAATTCAATTCAGCAAGTAAAACACACTGTATCCAAAGATATACAGCATGTAACAAGGTCTAATGTTTCAACTTTCTAGTGTACAAAGAGTTTTGTAAAATAGACACACAGCCACACGGGACTTGCGGTTAAAAACAACATTTTACCGTTTGTAAAAAAACATTAGGATTTCGCTGTTTACATTAGAATCTAGCTAGTTTTTCTTTGTTTTTATCAAGCAATGCAAACCTTAATACATGATTTTTTTTTTCCTTAAATATATGCAGTATACCAGTTTTATCATGATGTGCTAGTTAAGGTGTTCAACTTGTTTTGGCATCTTAATGGTTGCTTCCAATCGTTACAACAAAAATAGTGGTTTTCACATTAGGTAATCGTTTTAGTATATGATTGCATATGAGTAAGTTATAAGAACTAAGAAGGTCCTACGTCGCCTTGAAATTTGCATGCAATTAGATAACTTAACATAATGCCTATCATGATTACGGGATGAAATGAAAGCTAATATTACAAATGTGGACTGATATCATGATTACATACATACAAAATTTTGGCTATCTATAATGCTGAACGTAATTGGTGCCATGCACCAAACCGAATATTTAATCGCGACTGTCATTATCATTTACTACTCATTACCTTTTTGACCCAATAATATGCAGCTTTATAAGCGCTTTTATCAATGACCATATATGTTGAAAATCGTATAGATATAAAAAGTTTATCTTAATATATGATTTAGAAACTTCACACAAAAACCTGAACTACACAGGACAGTAGTATTTTACAGGATTTTTTAATATTCCATTTTGGGACCGGAGCTATTAATATTGGACAGTCCCGCTCCACTATCTCGAAATAATATATCGCTTTTCACAAATACAAAATTATTTATTTTACTTAAATTTCTCAGTAGTTTTTTTATCTCTTCAACTTTTTTGAACAGGAAGATTCAGAAAAAAACGTCAAGTTAAATAGTTTTTACAGTTACGTACAAAATAACAGTATATTCAAATTTACATTTTTATGCTACAAATGTATATTTGCAGAATTGTTAGCATCTTTCCTATCCAAGTTGGGATTGATATTGATCTCTTTACCACACTACATTTTACTTCTTTTTATCAACTTGATTACACGAATTCATGTTGTATTTTTCTTTTCTTCGACTAGGAAAAGCTATATTTTATAAAACATGAAACTCTTTTCTCACATATAAACGAAAAACAAAGTGATAATTGGCATTGATAATTGGCGCGTTCTTGCAAAAATATTGAGAATTGGCATGGCTGATTTATAATTGGCATGGCTGATTTATATACGTCTTAAGGATAATATGTAGATTGTAATGTAAAAGTTCTTTCAACTGAGAAGAATGCCTGCTTACTTTGAGGCCGTAACAATTTTCTAGCAATATCATCACATATTTTTAAGTACATAAACCAATAATATACATATGTAAACACACATACTGACCTTAAAATCACTGCTTATTAAGTTTGAACCTTGACCTCTATTCCCCACCAACATGTGACACATTTAAGGTTATGGCCATTGAGCATGTTACTTGGATAACTACCGACCAATTAATGTAGTAATAATAAACTTAATGACATTCAAACATAGTTAAAGATGCCAAAAGATATGGTTGTAGGAGTTTAGGTAGTATATTTATTAAACCAAGTCAAATAAAAAGGTGCAAAGTTCAAAGATTCAGAACCAGAAATAAGATATATATAAGAAGGTTCCAGGAATCAAGGGTCATGATCATGTGACTTCGACCCATAAGATAAGGAAAACAAGAAGAAGATTATACTAAAAGCCTCACACTGAATCCTCAAACACCCCCACACCATCACACACAAACACACACTCTCACACTCATACTCAAAAGTGTTTTTGTCTTTTAACATAATAATAAGACACTCAATATCCTCTCACTTTGTGCAAGTCAAATATCTCACTCTTACTCCTAGCATCCAAAATGGTTCTACTTTCTTCAAGGAAAACATCAACAACAAGAACAAGAAGTACTATAGCAAGTGATTATAATCCAAGATATCAACTATTTTTCATATGGGTCATCTTAATTCTCACTAATTTGCAACCTCTATCAGCACATCACCACCATCATCACCAACATCAGAGTTCGAGTTATGTATCATCTAGCAGAAAAGCTATGGTGTTCAAGACTACACAAATCCATGAGTTCTTCCATGCAACTGTTTCACAACCAATAAGTGCACCTGGACCAGAAGGAAGTGTGTTTGATGAAGATAAAAGAATAATTCATACAGGTCCAAACCCTCTACATAATTAGTTATATAAGCTCAAATTCAATTATATTGTGTTTGAGATTTGTTACTAGAACTGTTTATTTTCTTATTTTTGAAATAAGCTGTTTTGACTAAACAACTTATGTACGTCAAAACAGCTTATTTCAGTTATAAACAATAAAATAACCAGTTTCCATAAGTAATCACAAAGACAGTCTTGGTACCTAAAAGAGCTTTGCTAATGTTGATTCTTTTTTAAATTTTTTTGTATTTTATGTTATTTTCTCTTTTTTTTTGGTTACATTCTGAATTAGAATTAATGGTAGCAAAGCTTTTAGCTTTTTCAGCATGAGGTTACAGGCTAAAAATGGTAAAGAAGGTCAGGGATGCAATTTACTGTTTTCTTTTGTTTCATTAGATCATGAGGCTTTTTTTTTTGGTAGGTTTGAAATGTCAAAATTATTAGTTGTAATGCATAGTGTACAAGTGATTAGAAGAATTTACATTTTTTATTAACTAGTTGTTCCCTCTGAAACCTTCTGGCAAAGAATTTATTGTGTTGTGCAATGAATTCAATGTTGTTACATGTCTCTCATTTACTGCATTACTTTATTTGACTCAGTATTTTTGCCAAAAACAATATTGACTTAAGAGTTAGTGTTTAAAGACACTTTAATCCTGTACATTAGCATGGGTTGGTTGATGTTGGGAAGTAAATGAGGGGCAAATTTGAGATTTCTCATAAGCTTGTTGCTTTTTTTGTTACTAGGGTTTTGGTATACTTTTGGCTACTGTCAAAGGGAAAGAACACTTTCTGGTTACTAATTTAACCAACACACTGCCATTTAATTTAGCAGGTGCTTTTTTGGCCTAAAAAGGGAACATGGATTCAAGTCAAATATAGCATATCCTAAACCGTTTCATAAATCAAAGATTAGAGGTTTGTGTCTAGGGGTTTTGATCAGTGTTTTAACTAAACAACGAAACACAGTTTTCTTAAATTAACTAATAGCGGGCACAATAGTAAAAACTAGCACCCCAGAATTACTCCTTCAATCTACATTTTTAAAAAATAAGATTGAGTGGTTGTCAAAGCCTTGGAAGTCACGGCGCCCTACCGGGACGTACCCACTTGAAGCCGGGAGCCGTGTGTGGCACAAGCCACACTCGATTTTAGGTCACGAAGTGGGCAATTTCAAATGAATTGTTGTTTTTTTTATATTTGATATACTTGTTTATGATTCAACTTTAGTTAGCCTACAAAAGGATCTTTTGTTTCTGCAATTTTTAGTTAGCTTACGAAGTGTAATATGTGTTGAGCCTCTCGAAAATATTAACACCCTTTAAAAAATCTTAAGTTCGTGCATCTCTAGCGCCCTCCACTCAATATGTCATTTAATTTGTTCAATCTCTAGCTTCCTGCTAGCCTTAATTTCAATTGTCGCTTGAAGAAAACAAATGACTGTTGTAGATGGCTTTTAAATGATGGCACTTTGAAAATGTAGTGATGAGCTAATCGCAAGATATTTATCACATATGTATCCATTTTTTTGTCATAATATGTTTCTCTAAGTTTTACCAAGCAACAACGGTATACAAAGTTTGCAAAGCAAAATTGAAAAGATATATATTTATTAGACATAAAAAAAACTGCAGCGAGACCATGAACTACTTCCTTTTTTTAACAACGGATATTAGAACTAAATATGGCTAAGAGCTAGAGAAGATTATAATGTCACAGGGGGAAGGGTTATAGAGCCAATTGAGCCAATCTATTTTACATGTTTCACTCCAATTTAAGTCACGGGAAAAGAAAACAAGTCTCTAGATATATGCCAATATCTTGTCGTCCTGACGTATTTTAGTATAAACGATGCTTGCGTTATGGAAGTTCCAAAGAACATGAGCCATGCATTCTAAGCTTAACAAACTGTTTGGTAAAACCAGATTATTACTAATGGAGATATCAAAACCAAACCTGCTATGGTATCAAACGATCGAGAAGAGACACAATAGGGAAATGAGATCATGATTCACTCTCACGCTTTGTTTTCTAACAGGAATAAGGAAATTTACCAGATATATTTGGATTGGATCGTAAATCCTAGATTCGCTTGTAATATTTCTTTGTAATTCCTTTGTACATTCTCTAGCTCCTCGATAGTTTTTTTTAATATAATTCTGCCGTTCCAAGAACAACATAGAGGAGGTTTTAATCTCCACAGAATAGTTGAAATTATAGAAAATATAATGCATTAGTTGTTGATTTTGTATCTTCTATTTTGAAAAACGGAAAATACTTTTAATAATTATCCCTTACAAGTAATAAAAATAGTGATTTCTATATTGTGAAGATTTGTATTTCTCGTAAATATGATGAACATCTGTTTCCTTAATATGTACAAACATTTTTAGAAAATATATGTGTTTTTCCTCAACTAAACCAACATCCATCTGATATTTATTTTATAAAACCTATTCGAGAAAAATAAAAAACAAAAGGTACAGTCATCACGAATTGAGAATTATTTATTCCTAGATTTGCCCATTCTTCCTTTTTCCTTCTTTTGCGTCGACTCCAATGCTTCGAACCTTTTCTCAATGGGGATGCCTGTCTCCCTAATTAATTTGCACATTTTCTCAAGGCTTCACTACGTAAAATAATCTGTCACAAGTTGACAAAAACTTCTGATTCATATATAGTATTAAACAACATCTGTGGTTATATAATTTACTAGTCAAGTACAAAAATAATTGATAGAAAAATATGGTACAAAAATAAATGAACACATGTGATCGATTACTATACCTTAGAGAGTTGTTTCTATTGTAAATATATACTTGGAATACCGTATACTCTACTCATCTTTTGCTTTTAAACTTAATAACATAGTAAAGTTATTAGCATAGACTACTTGCTCACTTAATACTACCATAGTGAAGTAATTAATCTTGACACAACTTTCTTTTGTATAAACTAAAATTTTAACTTTGATATATTTAATTATCAAACTTGCTAGAATTTTCTATTCCAGGCATTATTACAGGTAAAGTTCGACATGCCACACGCTTCCAAAGTCATTCTTTGCAAGTTTTAAAGGTCAAGTCGAACCTTATTAGTAATAATTCCTGGAAATATTAGCTAGTTTAACAATTAAATAAAAAAAAAATAAAAGCTGAGTATATACACAAATAAAAGGTGTCAGTAAATTCAATATATCTCTAATATGAATGTTTTGTGTATAGCAGCTATGTGAAAATTTCCATGGTCTGGTTTATGCTTGCAAGAAGAGATGTATTAGAAAATGATATAGAAACTTCCTTGGAATTAGTTCTGTCCGACAATCACATGCCAATATCTACAGTTCCCATTTTAAAACATTAGAAAGGTTGGGGAAAACAATTTCTTGAACTAACGGATTTTAATAGTTCAAAAGATTCTTGAAAAGTTCTAATTTGTTTAAAATTACCTACAATTTTACTACTTAATTATTGGTAATGCAGTTTATTAAAAGATCATTTGAAGATTAATTGTACTATGATTAAAACTTGCAGTTGTGACAAATTACCATTCATTGCCTTAAAAACTTACAGCAACCTTTTTTCTAAGCAAAATGATCAAAGACTAAACAGTAAATATACGAATGGAGCCGTACGTTGACTTACCAAATGAGAGCACCCCAATTTATAATACGTGACAACTGGTGCGACGTGAAATTAAAGAGCGGCTAGTTCTGTTGGTCTTACAGTAATCTTTCACAAACTATGATACATAGGTGAAATTTGTCCTCATATCACTGGTATAAGAACATCAAATAATCTTTAGTCTAAAGATCTATTTAGTGTGAAATTTGAAGCAGTAGATCTCTTATTTTGTGCAAATATAGTTTTGGATGTTTCAATGTAATGAATGTTTTCTTGATGGTGCCACTGAATGTAAATGTGTAATTGTGTAGGACTTGCCTAAAATAGGGTGTTTATGATGCTGAACTACTTCATCTCTTTCTCTCTCTCTATCACAAGTCTCTATGATAAGTTAATCAAACAGCACAATTATACCAAAATCATGATTTATTTGGTCTCATCCATCCAACTCATTAATGCCAACTCTTGTCCATTTTTTCTAACCACATATATATGAAAAATATCTAATAGAAAACAAACTATTCATCTAATTATGAGTTGTTATCTTTTGTATTGTTATTGTTAACCTTCTAAAAAAAGTACAACATTTACAAGATAAAATTACAATTCTTGTTCAAGGAAAAAAAGATAAAATTACAATTTCATAGATGTGCTTCTCTTGTATCACTTTGAATTTGTATCCATAATGCATTAGGCACTATTTTTCAAAATTAGAATACCACATTGATACCAAGAGAGGAAAAAACAGTATGAGATAAAAAGTGCACATCGACTTTAAGTTCCAATAATAACGATTGTAACGAATTTAATAATAAGATTTACCTACATCTTTTTAATTAAATGTTTTTTAGAATAATAAAATTTGATTTTGCTAACAACCAACCTAGTGTGTAAGTTTACCATAATTAAAAAACATTTCTAAATATTAAGTCAGTTATATTAATACATACTTTAATTAAATTTATTTACCTTAATTGTATGTATTAAATCATGTATATTTAGAAATAATAAGTTTAATTCTAGAAATATGCATAACTATGAAATAGTTAAAAAGCACCTAATGCGTGGTTGATTGTAAAACCCATAAAATTTACAGAGGAAGCTCTTTACCTAAACAACGAATTTGTTAATGGCCGGTTATAAGTGTTTGCAGATAACATACAACCGAAATATGGCCTTATAAATAATCTTGTTAATAAATACACGCTACATTTCACATGCCTTTTGTATCTTGATGACATGTATATGCCATATATGCACACAAAGGTGGGTGAGCTTTATAAAAGGCTAAACATTAATTGATAGATTGTTTGATTTTGAATGTTTTGATTTGGGTTATTTTACCATTGGGAGAAAGAATTGATATGGTTCCCTATGAAGAATGTTTTTTGTGATGTAAATGGAGTCCGTGTAACAAAAATGCATGGTATCATCGAAAAGTATAGGATGGACCTCAATGTATAAGTAATGGTGCATGGACCATTTCTTTCGATATTGCAATAAGCAAATATATAGCTTTTTCAAAGAAAGGGTATGTCGTGTGTATCGTATTGTCTTTCAAGGATATAGAATTATAGATAATGTAAATGATTTTGATGTGTACCGAATATATAATTGATCTATCTGTGGCAGTGCTAGGAGCAAAATAAATACTGGGGTATACGTGTGAATTTTTGTAACAACAATGTATAATTTGCTTTTAATGAAAAATCTAAAACTAAAATTATTGTAGTCGAAAATTTTATTTCATAATACTCGTCGTAGTAACGCGCTAGTACATGTTAACTTATCTAACATGCTTAAACCTTTTTAACATGTACAGTCAATATCTTCGGTTTTCATAGAAAACAAACAATCAATCCGTCTTGTCTCTTTTTAACATATAAGTATATAAAACTGAATTGCTAGCATGTATATAAAACTAAAAGACACTTGTAAGTAGTATTTGGTAATACTCCGTAGTCAATAATGGTTAGTCCAAAAAATCAGTTGTTAGCCGAATATTAACTAATGTTTTAATGCCTACATAAACTGACTATAGAAGGCTTGTGCTTAGATGTCTATTTAAGCATGTCCATTAAGGCACAACGAGGAATATCTAGAATACTGCTTTAAAATTCTTTGTACGTGCAAATTGTTCCCAATCAACATATTCTTCTGTTACGATGCTCATTTTCTAACTTTAATCTATATCTATGGAACAAATTTATTGTAAACCATCTCTCAAAGTTTATAATTTGTAGTTTATGTTTTTATTTGTAGTTAGTTTCTTTTTCTTCTCAATTGATATTGATATGGCCAGATTGAATTCTTGTGGGTAACATTAATTGTATGTAAGAGCAAACGGTGTCACGGCGAGGGACCCTCGCCGGTCAGAGGTGGCACCCTCGCCGGTGTTCGCCGTAACACCCACCCCCTCGCCGTTAGCTATTCGCCAGATTTTAACGAGAGAAAAAGAGAGATTTGTGGGGCCCAATCAATTTTAAACCATTTCACAACGGTTATAATTTATAAATTTTTTTTCTTAATGTTTATATAAACTCTCCCCCATTTAACAATTTTAACAATCATATTCATTCCCTAAAATCAAAAAAATACTACTAGAATGGCTTGTTCGGCTCCACACACTTATGATCAAATCAAAAAATTAGTTGCTAAACTAATTAAGGAAGACAACATTCGACAGAAAGCGATTATGGATTTACCCTCAAATTTGAAAGTGCATCCTCTTCAAAATTTGAACTGCAGGAGGCATGTGAAAAATGCAAGGATATTCCAAAAGAGTGGCGTGATCAGATAATCGAATTTTTGAAAAAAGAATCGAACAAAGACGATGAAATACATGATGCTTTGGTTGAAGAAGGCGTTAAAATCGAAAAACAGATGGATTCTAAAAAAGAATGGATTAGAGAATTTTAATTTCGGTATTCTAGTTTTAATTTAAATAATGTTATTT
This sequence comes from Glebionis coronaria, assembly GCA_025667525.1. Lineage (NCBI taxonomy): Eukaryota > Viridiplantae > Streptophyta > Magnoliopsida > Asterales > Asteraceae > Glebionis > Glebionis coronaria. Next base: position 73,887,745 of record CM046874.1, read on the forward strand.
TAATTTCAGTAATGTTATTTTATTTTCTATGTTTTAATTTTAATTTCAGTAATGAATTTTCCAACGGCTATGTTTAAATTTGAATTTTCCAACAGCTATATTTAACATGGGTTCCAACGGCTATATTTTCACTATAAATACTACTTCCATTAAGTTTTTTTTTCTCACACAAAATCATACTCTAAAACATGTCTCAAGGAAACACTTCTGCAAACAAGAAACAAAACAAACGAAAAGCTACTCGAAGCAACCCATCGACACCGGAAAAGGTATCAGAGATAATCCCTCCACAACCTTACCCTCCACAACCTTACCCTCCACAACCTTACCCAAACACGATGGGTGAATCATCCGTTCCTACTATTCATCAACCAGAGAGCCCTGTTAAAGAATACCAGGTACCTGCTGAGTTCTATCTTACTGAGGCACAAGAATATCAACTGCTTAATGATGAAGAAGCATTACGTGAAGCATTAGCAGAAGAAGAACGGGAGAAACAAGAGTTGGCGAAGCAGATCAAGTGGGAAAAGACACGCGAATTCATCAAGAGATCGTGGGGTATTTCATCGGAATCTGATTCGGATCCCGAAACCGATTAAATTCCGTCGAACCGTACCGTATTGTATCGTATCGTTTTTAATTTTATTCCGTATTTGTAGTTTTTATTTCCGTATTTGTAATGTTTTATTTAAGTGAAATAAATTTTATTTTGTGTGAAAAATGAAAAAAGAAATAAAATGGTGAGTGGTGGGACCCAAGTGAAGAGGAGAGAGACTAGTTGTGAGTGAGGGGGTATTTAGTTGGTTTTTTGTTTTGGTTAGTTGAGATGATGTGGCGCTGAGGTGGCACAAGTGAAGAGGCTTTTGCTCTTCGTGACACCTTTTGCTCTAAGGCGCATTTTATTTGATGAAAGAGAAAAGGGGACAAGTGAAATACATGACACTACATGTGTTTATATTGCACCTAAAACGACATAATTTGTTTTTAGTTTTTTGTTTTAGCAAAATTTGTTTTTAGTGAACTATGCGTTTTAGACAAGGGCATAGAATACGTAAGGCGTAATGCGACGGCATGACTAAATCTTGAGCTTTTACGCGAGGTGAAGTGGTACAACATTTTTAAGGCCCGATTTAACGCGGCAAAAAAATATAAAAATTTAAAAATTACATGAATCAAAGCTGAATATCACCAAGAACAATAAATAATAGTGAACCCAGCCAACCACCCATTGGCTCACTTTATCAATCAATGAATTACAATATATGTTTACAAAAACAAGAATGAAAAAACCCTCATAAACTTACAATGATCAAACTGTATTGATCAAGAACACACACATACGATTACACACAGTAAAAGTGATAACAGAATGAAAGATGAATGAATGATAACAAATGAGAGTTAGGTAGGGAGTATATATACACCTAAAATGCAAAGCAGCCCTCTAAGTCTTCATAATTCCAACTTTAGTCCCTCCATCTTTAAGCTTGACACTTCAGTAGAATAAAGTCCCCTTCATCTTTCTCACTTGTCGCAAACAGTCCTCAAGGTTTAGGACTTATACTCTTAACACTCCCCCTAAAGTCCTTAACCTCAAATCTATTAAACAAACCAAGCATGCTACAAAACTTTTTATGGTCATAAACTAACAACCCTTTTGTAAATATATCTGCAGTATTATTTTTAGATTTAACTTTCTAAGGTTTAATAAAACCTGCAGATATTTTTTCTCTCAAAAAATAAAGGTCAATTTCAAAATGTTTACTCATTTCATGAAGTAAGGGATTCAAAGAAATTTGGATGGAAAAACCTTTATCACAATTCATTTTAATAGGTACATCACATCCACTTTCCAATCACAAAGTATTTTATGAATCCACATAAAATCACAACAAAACTTGCACATAGCCCTATATTCAGCCTTGGTAGAAGACCTAGAAACAACACTTTATTTCTTACTCTTCCATGAAACCAAATTACCACCAAGATACACACAATAACCAGTTAAAGATCTCCTGGGTATTTTACACTTAGCACAATCTGAGTCTACAAACACATTTAATGTGTTACAGACTCCTTTCTTAAAGGTAATACCTAAACCAGGTTCATTTTTTAAGTATCTTAAGATTCTGAAAGCAAGTCTCATATGAGACTTCATAGGACTATGCATGACTTGACTAAGACAGTGCACAACATATGCAATGTCTGATCTTGTCATAGTAAGGTAAATCAACTTACCAACAAGTTTTTGATATGGAGTAATTTCAGCAAGTTTTTCATCATCTCTAAATTTATCTTTTAGCTTTTTACTATCTGGATTAATCTCAATAGGTGCATCACAAGGTTTACAACCTAACATTCCAAACTCATATAGTAATTTAGTGCAGTATTTCCTTTGAGTTAGACAAATCCTATTATCAATGTCAATAACCTCGATACCTAAAACGTACTTAAGTTTTCCAAGATCTTTGATAAGAAACTTAGAGCTTAAGAATTGTTTAAACTTATTCACTTCATCAAGGTTATTACCAGTAATAACAATATCATCAATATATACAAGCAGAACCAAGAAAATGTCATTTTTGTTCTTAACAAACAATGAAAAATCATTTGGAATTTTTACAAATCCATTTTCAAGAAGAACAAATACAAGTTTTTCATTCTATTTTCTTGGTGCTTGTTTTAACCCATATAAAGATTTAACCAATTTGCACACTTTGTTATTATCAGTGTTGCAAAAAAAGGTCTACAAGGCCGATTAATCATCGTTTAATCGCTACAAGGCCCTCAACCTTGTCGATCAATGAAAGGCGATTAATGGAGGTCAACTATGGTCAACGACTGTCAAGGGATGTAAACTGATCAGAGTGTTAATGATAACAAAGCTGATCAGAGTAAGAGTGCTTCTCACACTCTCACTTTTGATCAATATCAAAGGTTAATGAAGTTACTGATTGTTTCAAGAGATAATACTATGGGTTCTACAAGTGTTGCAGGTACCTTTAAAGTTAATAACTGTGTTGTTAGTTTTTTGGCTTGTAGATTCTTTAACTATTATTCAACCATAAGTACTTACATTACTTATGTTGGGTGGATTATAGATTCAGGGGCTAGTCAGCATATAACTTTTTCTAAAAAACTTTTGTTTGATGTCATTGATGTGTCATACTTGAATATTAGTGTGGCTCATCCTAATGGAACATTGGAATATGTGAAAAAAATTGGATGTTTTAAAATTAATAATCTGATTATTAAAGATGTGTTGGTTGTTCTTGGGTATAAAGTTACTCTATCATATGTTCAAAAATTGTCCAAGGATAATAAAGTTAATGTGATTTTTTACGAATCTAAATGTGTTATTCAGGGTCTAACTCAAAAGGTCCTGATGGGGACTGGTAGTAAAAAAGATGGGTTATACTTTCTTATGAAGGTAGGCCTATGTTAAATAAAAATGTTAAGTGTTGTTATATGTCTAGTTCTGTTTGGCATAATAGGTTAGGACATCATGTTGATCAAGTTTTGGATGTTATTAGAAAAGATAATCATGATATAACACTTAATGGTTCAGAACCTTGTGATGTGTGTCATAAGGCTAAACAAACTAGGGAGTCTTTTTCTTTAAGTGATCATAAGACTAAAAAACTTTGTGACATTGTTCGACTTGATGTTTGGGGTCCTTATAAAGTGACTAGTAGGGAAGGATATAGGTTTTTACTTACTATGGTTGATGATTATACCAGATCTGTTTGGGTGTTTTTGTTAAAAAAACAAAAGTGAAGTTTTTGATTGTATTGAGAATTTCTTTAAACTTCTTGATAATCAGTTTAACAAAAAGGTTAAAGTTTTCAGAAGTAATAATAGAACATAATTTGTTAATCATAAGTTTGCTGAATTTGTTAAAGATCATGGTATTACTCATCAAACTACATGTGCTTATACACCTCAACAAAATGGTGTTGCTGAAAGAAAACATATGCATTTACTTAATACTTCTAGAGCCCTCATGTTTCAGGGGGTATACCATTAAACATGTGGCCTGAATGTGTGCTAACTGCTACTTATTTGATTAACATGTTACCTACTAGTGTTGTCTGGTAAAAGTCCTTATGAAATGGTTTATAGGTCTAAACCTAGTATTCTCCATTTAAAAGTATTTGGCTGTTTATGTTTTTCTACTGTGTTAAATGTTTCTGATAAGTTTGAGTCCAGGTCTGAAAAATGTGTCTGTTGGATATGCTTTTGATAAAAAGGGATATAAGTTGTTTAGCTTGGAAAATAAAAAGTTTATGTTTTCAAGGGATGTCAAGTTCTATGAGACTATTTTTCCTTTTAACAATGATGTGATTGGCAAAGACTTTGTTTTTTGTGGAAATGATGTTAATGACTTAAACTTTTTTAATATAAATAGTCATATACCTAGTGAATCCTATGATGAGAATATATATATAGGTAAGGTAGTAAACATAGGGATGTACCTGTAGATAGTGTTAATACTAGTGACAACACTATAGAACCTAGTGAAAGTAAAGAAGGTGTTCATACTACTGATACAGATGTTCTTTCTGAGTTAGATAGATCACCTAATACTGACACTAAGTCTAATAGGAGGGACACTAGTAGTGAGTATGCTACAGAAAATATTTCTGAGGGTATACCAGACTCTATCAATGATGATGATAATTCCTCTGAGAATGAAGGTATAGAGACTTTTGGTCAAATGTTTAATTGGTCACCAGAACCAGCAGCAGAAAATAATGTTAGGAGAACTAGCAGAAAAATTAATTTTCCTTCTAAATCTAAAGATTTTATGCTTAACAAAGATGTTAAATATAGTATAAACAAAGTTGTGAGTTATGCTAATCTTAGTATTAATAAGTTTATTTTTACTACAAATCTGAATAAAATTCATGAGACTTACACTTATTCTGAAGCTATCAAAGATAGCAGATGGATTGAGGCTATGAATCAAGAAATGGAAACCTTAAACAGAAATAATGGTTCAGTTATTACTGGTCTTCTTGAAGGAAGAAAGGATATTCCATGTAAATGGATATAGAAAGTCAAATATAAGTCTAGTGGTAATGTTGAAAGATTTAAGGTTGGGCTTGTAGCAAAAGGTTTTAATCAAAGAGAAGGGATTGATTATGAGGAAATATTTTCTCCTGTTGTGAAAATTGTTACTGTTAGATGTGTTCTTAGTCTAGCTGTTTGCAATAACTGGCCATTGTTTTAGTTAGATGTGAATAATGCTTTTCTGTATGGTGAACTTGATGAGAAAGTTTACATGAAAATACCCAAGGGTTATGGTGATAACAATAATAACCAATGTTGCAAAAATCATGAATCGCTAGTCGGCCGGTCAACCACCTTGTAGCTTGTAATCATTCTAGGCGAGATTAATCGGCTATTAATCGGATTGACTTTTTCAGCAAATTTTTTGTATTTCTCGGCAAGTTTTGGGTATTTCTAAAGAGTCTTAGGTATTTTTGGCAATATTATTTGTAAAATACAACGAATCATACATAAAAATAGTTATTATAAGTGATAGACACACGTTTATAGTGAATTTTTTGTATTTTTGGCAAAGTTTGCAGGTTTTCGGCAAGTTTACATCCCTTGACCATAGTTGACCTCTATTAATCGCCTTTCATTGATCGACAAGGTTGAGGGCCTTGTAGCGAAAACGATGATTAATCGGCCTTGTAGACCTTTTTTTGTAACACTAATTATAACAAAGTGTGCAAATTGGTTAAATCTTTATATGGGTTAAAACAAGCACCAAGAAAATAGAATGAAAAACTTGTATCTGTTCTTCTTGAAAATGCATTTGTAAAAAGTACAAATGAATTTCCATTGTTTTTTAAGAACAAAAATGACATTTTCTTGGTTCTGCTTGTATATGTTGATGATATTTTTATTACTGGTAATAACCTTGATGAAGTGAATGAGTTTAAACAATTCTTAAGCTCTAAGTTTCTTATAAAAGATCTTGGAAAACTTAAGTACTTTCTAGGTATTGAGGTTATTAACATTGATAATAGAATTTGTCTAACTCAAAGGAAATACTGCACTGAATTACTATCTGAGTTTGGAATGTTAGTTTGAAATGTTAGAATACACTGCTTTAAATTCTTTGTACGTGCAAATTGTTCCCAATCAACATATGCTTGTGTTACGATGCTCATTTTCTAATTTTAATCTATATGCATGGACCAAATTTATTGTAAACCATCTTTATAATTTGTAGTTAGTTTCATTCTTCTCAATTGATATTGATATGCCCAGATTGAATTCTTGTAGGTAACATTAATTGTATGTAAGGCGCGTTTTATTTGATGAAAGAGAAAAGGGGACAAGCGAAATACATGACACTACATGGTTTTATATTATGTCTAAAACGACATAATTTGTTTTTTAATTTTATTTTTTTAGCAAAATTTGTTTTTAGTGAACTATGCGTTTTAGACAAGGTCATAAAATACGTGAGGCGTAGCACGACGGCATGATTAAATCTTGTTAGAAAATATTGTCGTAAAAATAACTTTTGACCAACTTTGTACACAATTATGTATATGTATGTATCATATATATTAGTGATACTATATAGGTTCGCGTTCTCCTTGAAAAGAGCTTCGCAATGAGTCTTTATGTGTCCAAAATGAAGGTGATGTGAATGACATATCGTGTCTCAAAGTTAGGCATTTGGTACCATGCTTAAAGAGGAAAAATAGTTTATTTTTTTGTCTCACATCGGTGGGATGAGTAAACTGGAAGGGAGTCTATTGTGTATAAATAGAGGCATAATTCCATAGCTTTTTCACACATTAAATCAATAAGTATTATTTTTGATTTCCAGCATATGGAGTACGCATCTGTAAAGGAGAAATTCTGGGCAGTTTTGTTAAGTCCGACAGTACAACTTACTGTTTCGGCTGTTGTACCCTGGGAAACAGACATCGAATCTGTTTTAAGGGAAGCGTGTCAAACACGTGTCTCAGCTCTTTAGTGCTAAGCGTGTCTAACACGTATCTCGACTTACTGGTGATGTAGTAAGTCTTTTCTTTATTTTATTGTTTTATTTAATTATCGTTTGTAATTATGTTTGTGTTTGTTTTTCTGTTATTTATATTCTGTTATTTAGTTTATGTTAAATTAATTAATTTTATTTATTTGATTTATAAATAAAAGTGTTATAGTTTCCCTACAGTTTTAAAACAGATTCTGTGTAACAGAATTAAACACTTTTTTTTGCTAAAATCATATTAATTTAATTAACAGAACTTTATACAAACTGTATTCTCGCGAAACCAAGATTGTGTTTATTTAGGAAATCAGTTTTCACGTAAACACAGTTTTAATTAACAGATGTGGTGTTACAGATCTATAAACGATTTAAAAAAAAGTTTATCGTGTTAGTTTGTGTTGAAATCATGATGAGTCTATTTTCAAACTGATCATTTAGTTGTTTATTACATATGTTATAGTTTTAACCTAGATTTAATGAAGCCACGATTGAGTTTCTTTGAATCAGATTTGGTACAAGTTTGTATAAACCATGTCGAGTTTATTAGATACCAAATTGTTTTAATAGTTCTTAACTGTATTCCATTATAATATTGACAACTTTACTTGTGGTAACGCAATTGTGACCCTAGTGAATCTTGTAAATGTAATTGGTGTGCCAGTTACAGCATGATTGGAATCATGGTGAATTTAGATTCATTGAAACCAAGTGGAGTTTCTTTGACACAAATCTCATAAAAGATAAGTTGCTATTTTATGAGATTATTAGAACGTATTCATTGATCTTATAAAATACAAGCTCTTATTTTATTAGACTTTTGAAACGTGTTCAATGAAATCAAGAAGAATTTTTTTGAAACAAGATGTTGACAATGGTATGAGTTATCATTAAATATCATATTACATACACTATATTTATTAAATTAGTGGAAGAGTTTGTTTGACTTTTGTAATTCATTGTAAATTGCGTCGAGTTTAATTATAAACCAGATATAATTCTTGAAACCTTGTTGAGTTTATAGATATATCTATAAAAACCTTGTCGAGTTTAAAGGTAAATCTATAGAAACCTTGTGGATTTCTTTAGAAGAATGGATCTACTGAAACCTTGTTAAGTTTCATTGTAGAAATAGATCATGTGAAGTTAAGATCTTCTTAATGAAGATTGACAAAATAATATTACATATGTGTTTTTTGGTAAAACATTATGGTATAGCTGATATTTTCTTTAATTGTTTATGTTGGGCCAATGAAAGTTTTAACTATAGCCCAGTCTAGATTTGTTTAAATTAGACTAAGTGTTACTGGTCGCTGGCGACAGATACCAGACCAGCGGAAGGCAAAGCCTCAGCTGGCACACCAGGAACATTCAAGTCAAAGACAACGTCAGAGAAGTCGAAGACAATCTGAAGTCATACTTACCAGCGATTATGAATAGCTGGGATGTATAAGGAATGTACTGGTGTTCAAGGATCTCTGAGTTGACAATACTCAGAGATCACTTAAGAACCCTAGAAGTCTTATACAAGCAAAGCTTGTCTGATCCTTTTATAGTTTAGGTGGGAGAATCTACAAAGTGTTTTGAGCGGGACAAAACAAGAGATTCAAGATAAAGCCTAGTACGACCTAGTGGGACAAAAGGTGAACAGTTGGCAGAACTGTTCACCTAAAGTAGTTTAAAGGTATGTCTCGATTTAAACATGCATTTAATACGTTGTACTCTTCCACTCAGAAGATGACACGTATCAACTACTCCCACTAGGGAAGCAACCTCGTACCACTATAAATAGGAGTGAGAAAGAAGAGTTATTCAACCCTTGTGCTTGGATAAATTATCTAAGTTCTTTCTCCCATTGGAACCTCTGAGCCCTCAGCTGTCTACCAGCGACTCATAGATTCTCTTGTAAACTTGAGACTCGAATCAAGTTTACTCGTTCTAGGGTTCATTTCTTATTGTCATTCAACGGGTGTATTCATAGCACATTGTAATACTTTGTTTATAATAGTTAATAAATCATTACGCGTTTGAAAAGTATTTCGTTGTATATTTATGTTTATACGAGTTATAGTTTCGACAATTGTTATATTTTGGGACTTTCAATTGGTATTAGAGCGGTTTGATTTATGAAAAATTTTATAAGCCGTTCTTGTTTTTAAAATCAATATCCAAATATGACTGAAACTATGCCTCCTATACCACCACCCTTTGGTCAAACTAGTCAAGGTAACACTTCGACCAACGCACCGACCACCACATCTACTACCATGCCTACACCGGTTGTAAGCACTAGTAATAATGATGATGACCTTCCCCAACTTCTTGATGTTCGTGGAGGGTTACATGAGTCCAATGTTCCAGCGTTTGATAAAGAAGATTTCTCAAGTTGGAAGAGTGAATTTCTTAATTATTTAGATGGCTTAGAACCCTTCTTGATAGAAATCTTAGAAAATGGTCTCTATGTATCACTGGCCGTTTCCTCTACCCCTGAGAGACCCATTAAGAAGCCTGTTAAGCAATGGTCTCCAACGGATAGACGTCTGGCTAACCAGGATAAGAGACTCAAAAGTATCATAGTCTCTTGCCTACCGAAGAACATTATGAAGTCCATAATCAAATGCAACTCTGCTAAAGAGATGTGGACTGAATTAGTTCTAGGGTATGATGGTCCAGAAGAAACAAAAGAAACCAAAATCTAAGCCCTAAGACTCAAGTTTAATGCTTTTATTTGGAAACAGAAACTTTTGCTCAAACTTATACTAGGCTTAAGATTTTGTTGAATGATTTGAGAAACAATGGAGTTGTTCTACCTAAGGCTAAGGTTAATGCTACATTTGTCAATAGTTTACCTAGAAAATAGCTTAGCCTAAACCAAACCTTAAGAGGAAATAATGTTATCAAGAATGATACTCTGGCCCAGCTGTTTGGTAGATATAACTATGAAGAAGGGCTAATTGACTCTATTTATAAATCCGAGACTGATAGGTTTACCACCAATATCACTGGTTCAAAAGCTCTTGTTGCTAACCATTCTTTTCAGGACCGTGACTCTGACATAGAAGAGGATACCAGAAGCAGTCAAGAATTTCTTGATGAATTGCATGCTGAGTTCCATGACAGAGCTCTTCTAGCTGACCAAAAGAGATACTACAAGAAATCAGGTAGAGTTGGAGCTGCCAAAGTTGACAAATCCAAGGAGTCATGCTACACTTGTGGAAAGACTGGTCACTTTCAAAAAGATTGATGGTCAAACAAAACCTCCTCTCCGAGCTTTCCATCATCCAGCAGCAACCACAGCAGCAAAAAGAAGTTCTCTACATTACCTTTCAAGCAAACTTCCCACTCTGATTCAGAGGGAAAGAAGGACTACAAGGTCAAGTACAAAGCATTGAAGCTAAGCTGATGAAACTTAAACAAAAGGCTGAAGACGTAGCAAAGAAAAAGGACAAAAAAAGACTAAAAAAGGTCTGATTGCTGCTTCATTTGATTGGGATGATGGACCTCTTACATTAGAGGATGAAGGAACCACTACTGTCAGAGCTTTTATGGTTGTGGCTGATGAAGAACCTGCTGTTGGAAAGAGTGAAGCTAGATTAGGTCAATGGGTGGACATCACCATAAAAAGGTACAAAGATTGCTTTCTATGCCTGAAGGTCCTGATAAAGACCATGTCAGTGACTACACCTTAGTTGACCTCCACTTTGTGGAAGAGCAAAGAAAAAACCTGTTAAACAAGTTCCATAGTCTTAAAACTGAGTTAAATCTTTGTCAATCTGAGTTAACTAATCTCAAACCTTTTGTGAATCTTGTCAATCAACTTCAAAATGAGGTAAGCAAACTTTCTATTGAAAATGAGTCTTTAATTGATGAAAACGCTGAACTCAGAAGAACCATAGAAAAATGGAATCTGGCTCAATCCACTGTGGAGGAAATAGTTGTTGAAGCCATTCCAGGTGATGTGGTTCAGTATAGGGGGAAGGGTAAGTTCAAAATCACATACATGTGCCCAAAGTTAAATTTGTCCTTTCAGATGTCCCTTCTCCGTCTTCTACCTCTATGGATGAGAAAAACTCTGACAAGGAATATGATGTACCAGCATTACCCAAACTCGCTGGTACTAACCCATCTGATTCCTTTGGGCCCAAAACCTCCCACCAAAACCTCTGGAACATCAAATCTCAAAGTCGTTGATAAAGCACACAAAAAGGTTTTTGTGGCCAAAGACTCTGCAAACCTGATTGTGGTAAATTACACCTCTTAGGAAAAAGGCGTAAAAGCGGTAAGTATTGAACAAATGACTTTAGGAAAAATCAAGTGTTAATGACCCTTATGATTTCCAAGTTCGTTTCCCAAGGAGGTATATGTGTGTGAGAAATTTGTTAAATGTTTGTGATTAATGATTGGTTTAGAAGGGGATGAGAAAAGAAGATGACGAAGACGTAAAAATAAAAATAAACACTACTAGAAAGTTAAAACGTAGAACCTTAAAAACCACAAAAATAAAAATTAGTTCTAAAAATTACCAAAAATTCACCAAAAATCTAAATAAATAAACTAAGAGTTTACCAATGATCAAAACTTTTTCAAACCTTTTAAATAATTAAATATTCAATTTTTAAATGCTAATTAAAGCCCTAAAAATCAAATAAATTATCAAAAAGCCCAAATAAAGATTTTTCAATTGGTAAACCTCTAAAATGACCTAAAAAGATTAAAAACTATTTTTAGAAATTTTTAAACTAATAAAGACTAATTAAAATGATTTAAAAACTATTAAAACTTAAAATAATTATAAAAATTAATCTAAAAGAGATAAAATTATTCTAAAAGTTGCTAAATTCCTATTTTAATGTATTAAACCTAAGAAAAATGTAAAAAGTTGGAAAATGTGAAAGTTTAAAAATAATAATAAAATAATATTAAAAATCCAAAAATTATAAAAAATTCTAAAAACTTGCAAACTAGTTTATTTTAACCTAAATAATCAGAAAATCAAAGTGAAATTACCAAAATACCCCTATTGGGCCCTCAAATGGGCCAAAACCAAAAACAGTCAACCAAATTGGGCTTTTGGGCCCAAAAAGTCAAACTTGGCCCAATTGACTTGGAAAAGCCCTATCTGACTCAAAATTCAATTCTAAGAACAAAACTCTAAAGGCCCAAAATCTGAATATGAGCTTATCACAGCTTATTTAACACTTAGCTTATTCTTATTGGGCTTTTCAGCCCATTAAGCCATAAGCTAATGCCATAAGCTCTAATTTGACACACAACCTTCTTTTGGGATGCTTATGAGATCTGTAAAAAGAAATTTTGAAAAAGCTCACTCAATAAGCCAGAAATAAGCAAAGTAAAAATTTACTAAAAGACAAAATAGTCGTTTTAGAGATTTAGGGCACCTCAGGACTTGATTCAACTTGCAAAAGCTTTCAAATGGACTCAATAAGCAAAATCAATCAACAAAAATCCAATAAGCACAACCAATAAGCCAGAATAAGCACAAATGAACTTATGTAAAAGTCAATGGAGTTGGTTTTCTAGTCAAACCCTAAAGTCAACCACCCAAATGCTCCAGTATGAACAAATGGGTTAAAATATGAGCACCTATTACAAAAACAAAGTTGTTGCTGGTTGGAATAAGCTACTATAGCTTATTGATAAGCTGAACCCAATTTTACACTATCAGTGGCAACTAGCAGGGGAAAGGAGTTCCCACTGCTTTGACTATTTGACCAAGCTTATATGAGAGTTCTGGTTTGATTCAATTGGAAACAAAGGCACCCTTGTGACCAGTGAATCACAAGGAGTCAATAGCAACAAGAAAATCACAATTTGGTTCACACAATAATCCAAAATAAGCCAAACAGTCACCATATATGCACCAGATATGGAAATAAGCAGTTAAGCACTTAATGAGCAGATTTAGACTGAATAAGCCAACCAAACTTAACAAGATGCATACACAAGCTATATAAACTATGAATAAACACAAAGCAACAAGAATCAAACATTGAATCAAAGTAAATAACAAGATCAAAGCATGAAAAGTTTCTGATGAACAATGAACAATATGCAGACAAGTTTTGCTGATCTATTTGACACTTGATCCAATTTCAAGCCTCAAATCCTTCTTCCCTGGTGTGATTAACTCAGATTTAGCACTTGTTAGCCCTAGCCTAAGCTTAGATCTAGGTGTCCTCAAAATCCTAGCCAATTTTACCAAGTTTTTAAGGTTTTATAGCCAAATTATGAATCTATGTGTTCAAACTCACAAAACCTGCAAACAGATGAAAATATGCACCTAAACAACAGATACCAACACTTGCTTACAACAAACAACCACTTAGCAAACCACAAATCCAAATAATGCAGTAATCTCAAACACTCTTTAATCTATCACTTAACAAAGAAACTTGTGATTTTAACTAATAACCTACTGATTTTAATGATCAAAAACACTTACTAGATAGCAACTAACACAATCAAACACATAAATCACCAGCACAAACACAAATACTCAAAATCAAAGCACCAAATCCAAAACAGGCATAAACATGAAATTTTGAGAGGAATTTTAATCAAGGGGTTATACCTGCCTTCCACAACATCCTAGGAAGGCCAGCTATGCTCCTTGGACCTTGTTCAACAACTAGAACAAGACCAAGGTACTTCAACAAAGATGATCAAAGCCTGCTGATGTTCAAAGTAGAACAAGGCTTTGATTATGATATGTCTTCAACACAAGCAACAAACAAACTCAACCAAAGGCTTAGAACCCTTCTCAGGCTTTAATACTTGGTTTTACCCAAAGTATAAAATATTGTAGTCCCAAGTCTTTTCGAATTGAAAACCGGTCTAAAATGCGACTCAATCGTCTTTTGGTAAATCAAGAGAATGGTTTGGTTTGTTTGTCTATTTTTTAAACTAATAGCAAGTAATTAAAGTGTCGTTGAGTAAAAAGGAAGAATAAAGATTAATACTAAAACGACGAGTAAAAATAAATGCATGTAAACTTTAAGGTAAAATGAGCACACTAAATAAAACTAACACTTGGAAAATTTCTAAAAATAAGTACTAAAAGAAAGTAAGATTGGAATATCAAACAAATTCAAACAATCGGAATAAGCTCTAAAAAGGTGTCCCGATCGGAATGTATTCCAATCGGTTGATCGGAAAGTTGGTAAGACTTGTGATCGGAATGTGGGATAATACCCACAATCGGAATATGCAAACTTGACCAAATCGGAATACTGAACAAAACTACCAATCGGAATAAATGAAAAGGGGCAATCGGAATATAAGCTAAACAACCTCCCGTCGGAATATCGGGGATGCAAAATCTGAATGTGCAAAACCCTTTTCCGATTGGACTCAATCGGAAAGGGTGGTCTGGTGGGCCGGTCGGAAAAGGTCAATCGGAAAGGGGTTTTATAACCCTTTCCGAAAATGATGGGATTCAAGTAAAAGCTAATGAATAAGCTATATATTAAGCTTATCACCAAGCTAAGCCGAATCATTGACAAAACCAAATCAAATAAGCACTTATCACAACTTATTTAACTCGAAAATAATCAACTTTTTGGATCAAATAATAAAAATATAAACTTTTTAAGAAAGATTTTTATAAAGTAAATAAGCTAATCATGAAAATAAGCCAATAAGCACAAAAGTCTTAAAGCTTAATCAAATGAAAACTTATGAAATGATCAAAATATTAACTTTTTAAGCACGAAATCATTAAGAACAACACGGATCTATAGATAATCGCACCAAAATCAATCTTAAATCAAAGAAAAGTAGAATGAGATTAAGGATTTAAAGCTTAAAATAGAACTTGATTAATGAAAATAAGCAATACAAAGTGTTTAATCTTAAAAGATTAAGAAAGAAGATGAAATTTAGTGAGAGAAAGTTTAAGACTTTCTCTCTCTAAAACTAGAAAGAAAATGAAAAAGTGAAAACTAGCTAAAACTATCTAACTCCCCTCCTAATGACTATTAGGAGGGTATTTATAGGGAAGGTGGAAGGAGTGCATGTGTTGCATCTTCTTGCTTGCTTTCTTCACGTTCTCTCGACTCGACTTTAATTCTTTGTCTTTGTCGTCTCGGGATTTGAACTTGTCTTTTTAATTTTCTTCTTCTGTTAGACTTTAAGTTCTTCGACTTCGTTAAACTTCCGTCTTTAGACTTTTTCTTTGATAAATCTTCAGAATAGGCCTTGGACTTCCGTTCTTTTTGCACTCTTGATCTTTTGACTTCGTCTTTTCCCGTTTTCTTCGATAAAAGCCCGTGAAAACCCGTGTTTTCTTCCTTTTTCATATTTTGGTCCTAAAACACAATAAAAACACAAACCACACATAATTCCGACTTTTACGACATAAATCACACGTTTTGGTCTTGTTATTATTGGAAATAAGTGGTAAAAGGATAAGTGTTTTCACACTTATTAAATCCCCTACACTTGACCATTGCAATGCCCTCATGCAATGCATTAATTTTAAACCACGGTTTACATTTCCCATCATTAATAACCCACCTTGGCCTTTATTAAATACTAAACATAAAAGATAAGAATAAGTAAAAGAAATTAAAAACTTACATTGGGTTCTGGCGGCCATGAACGTTTATCATCCTCAAGTTTCACGTTCCCCATACCAAGCTTAAAAACGAGATCATTGTTATTATAAGTAAGCAAACTATCACGAACTCATGTGGGCCCATTACTCACTTAGACTCCCTTATTCCTAGGTGTATCTCTTATATTTTATTTTTGTCTTGAATGATCACGAGGATGCATTGTTTGACTTATTTCGATAGTTATTTAGCCCGAAAATAAAGTGAACGATTTAATCAATAGTTAGCTAAAGGACCAAATCTTTTAAAACTGCTTCTCGGGCCCTCATAAAGTTCATATCTTGGCATAACTCGCTTCACGATTTGAGACCTTTCTCGGACCGATATTTGGCAGTGACTTCATACTTCGAATCTTTGAGAGACGTTCTTGAAATAATGGTCTTCTCTTCATAATAGGAATTTCTTCACTTGAAGTTTTGAGAGATTCTTCATCTTTGGACCACGACTTCTTCATTTTTTCTCCAATCTTTATTTTGGACTTCGATATACAACGATCCGCCTCCTTTTAGGACTTGGATCTATTTATCCTCATACCTTGTTAGGGTCTTTTTGGATAGACTTCTCCATGACTTTTGGGGAGTTCTTGCTTTTCGTCGTGTGTCTCGATCCTTCATATTGATTTTCGATAAATGATTCTTCACATCACTTTTTGGATCTTTAGCAACAAAATGTAGTCCTCATGCCTTGTTAGGGCCTTTTCGGACTTGCCAATCTTCGCATCCCGCTTCAATAAGTTATGCCTTGGCTATGAACTCTAATCCGTACCGAGCAACTTTTAAACGATCTGGGGCTAGAAGCTAAGTAACCTTTTAAATCGTACAACCTTATTTATTGCAGATAAATTTATTAACAAGCGAAGGGAGAATAGGCTTATAATTAACTCACATAAATTCACGAAAGAATACCGAACTTATAATTGACTCTATCATCTCTCGTTCTCCACAGTTTAAAATCTCAAGGAATGAGACTCGTGGATGCTTAGCCTATTAAATCAAAGTTTTGGGTTTTCGAGTCGCCTATAGGATCTTCCAAATTCTTGGACTTTTTCAAGTTTAGAAATCGCATTTTAAAGTTCCCTTGATAAACGACTCTCTAGGATCAATTATAGGAACTTGCGAAAAGTTCTTGTTCTTAACCCGTGAGAGTTAAGACTTTCGCGTTTTATAGCTCCCTATATAAAAGCCTAGCAAAACTTGACTTAAACACGTTAAGGATACTAGCTAGAGTAAACTTAGATAAGTAAACTCGGGTTGAGTCAAAATGTTCACGACTAAGAAAAATCTAAAACCACTTTATTGAAAAACTATTCTAGCAATGGAAAGGAAATAAAGGAAATACAACTATACAACTTAGGCCAAAATAGAT
This sequence comes from Glebionis coronaria, assembly GCA_025667525.1. Classification (NCBI taxonomy): domain Eukaryota; kingdom Viridiplantae; phylum Streptophyta; class Magnoliopsida; order Asterales; family Asteraceae; genus Glebionis; species Glebionis coronaria. The sequence goes on from CM046874.1 coordinate 73,904,764, forward strand.
TAAAAATTTTGAAAAATGTCGAAAAATCAAATTTTCCGGTTAAAATGAGGGCAAATTCATGGAAAAGACCACTTACTTCGATAGAAGTCCCCCCTACACTTGAGATAAACATTGTCCTCAATGTTTAAGCATGTGGGAGTAAACTCTCCTACACTTAGGACATTGTGCACTTTGTTTAAATCTTGCTAAGGAAAGGACAACTTAAAGTGAATTCAATGTAAACATATAAAATATGAAATATTGAATCACAAGAGTTTAGGATAGAACCGGGAAGATGGGAACACGGTATCACGGTTCATCAAAAGTCATCAAGGTGAATCTTTGAAGCTTTAATCCCTGCACAGCACAAGAAACAAGACAACAAACATATGCGGGGCTCCCCCTACACTTATTATGAAAGCAGTAAAGGATAGATCACGGGTTGCCTCCCGAGAAGCGCTTGTTTTTCTTCACCGAGTCACGAGCCTGACTCGACCCAATTTTAGTTCATGGGGAACGTGGTGAGGGATGGAATCATCTCTTGAGAGATGTCCTCACAAAAGTACAGCTTCAGACGCTGGCCATTCACCTTGAAATTGGGCCCATTTGGCTGAGAAAGCTCAATGGTCCCATAAGGAAAGACTTTGGCGACGGTGAATGGACCAGACCAGCGGCTCTTCAACTTGCCAGAGAAGATCTTCAACCGAGAGTTAAAGAGTAAGACTTGATCACCAACGTGGAACTCTCGGTTCTTGATTTTTGCGTCATGAATGATCTTCGTCTTCTCCTTGTAGATCAGCGAGTTCTCATAAGCTTCATTCCTCAGTTCATTTAGCTCGTTGAGTTGAACCTTGCGATAATCACCGGCTTTGTTGATGTCGAAGTTCGCCCACTTCAAGGCCCAGTGCGCCTTATGTTCCAGCTCGATGGGCAGGTGGCAGGCTTTCCCGTACATAAGACGATAAGGTGTACAACCGATCGGGGTCTTGTAAGTAGTACGGAAAGCCCACAGAGCATCATCCAACTTATCGGCCCACGCAGCGCGATGCTCTCCCACAGTACGCTCCAAATTCTCTTCAAGCCACGGTTGGATATCTCGGCTTGCCCATTGGTTTGGGGATGATAGGCGGTGGAAAGACGGTGAGTGACACCATACTTTACCATGACTCTTGCAAATTGATCGTTGCAAAAATGAGTCCCGCGGTCACTAATGATTGCACGAGGAACGCCAAATCGAGCGAAAAGCTGCTTCAAAAAGTTAACAACCACCCTCGCATCATTCGTGGGGAGAGCCTTGGCTTCAACCCTTTTAGAAACGTAGTTGACGGCGACGAGGATGTACTTGTTCCCTTTGGAGGATGGAAATGGCCCCATAAAGTCGATGCCCCATACATCAAAGATTTCACATTCTTGTATGAAATTTTGAGGCATCTCATCCTTATGTGTGATCTTGCCTTGGCGTTGGCAAGCATCACAATGCTTAACCATTTCTTGAGTGTCACGATAAATGGTGGGCCAATAGAATCCAGAATCAAACACTTTCTTAGCGGTGTAGTTGGGACCAAAGTGACCACCGGTGGGTCCTTTGTGGCAAGCTTGAAGAATGTCAAAAGCTGCCGGTCCGTCAACACATCGACGAATGATCAGATCAGCACATTGTTTGAATAGAAAAGGGTCATCCCAAAAGTAAGTCTTAACATCATTCAAGAACTTCTTCTTTTGTTGGGATGTTAACCCTTTGATGAGAATACCACCCGCTAAGTAGTTTGCAATGTCCGCAAACCACGGGGTGCCATCAAGATTGAGATTTATAGACATTAAGGTCTCCAGGGGGAAAGATTCATTGATCTCTTTGTTCGGATGATCCCCTTGATATGGATCCTCAAGTCTGCTCAGATGATCCACGGCCAGGTTTTCGGCTCCCTTCTTGTCACGAATTTCAATGTTGAATTCTTGAAGGAGTAAAACCCAGCGAAGAAGTCTTGGCTTAGCATCATGCTTTGTCATCAAGTACTTCAACGCGGAATGGTCCGTGTATACGATGGTGGGGGATAAAACAAGATAGGGGCGAAATTTCTCAAAAGCATAGAGAACAGCTAAAAGCTCTTTTTCGGTTGTCGTATAATGCAATTGATCCCCCGTCATTGTCTTGCTAGCATAGTGTATTGGTTGGAAGTGTTTATTCACTCGTTGGCCCAAAACCGCACCAATAGCAAAGTCGCTAGCATCGCACATCAATTCAAAAGGCAGCTCCCAATTAGGGGTAACCAAGACCGGTGCCTTAGTTAGCTTATCCTTTAGAAGATTGAAGGTTTCGAGACACTCTTTAGAAAAGATAAAAGGAGTATCCTTTTCCAAGAGGTGGGTCATCGGGCGAGCGATTTTAGAGAAATCTTGAATGAATCGACGATAGAAGCCCGCATGACCCAGAAAACTTCTCACACCCTTCACGGTTGAAGGTGGAGGTAATTTGGCTATGACATCTACTTTAGCACGGTCGACTTCAAGACCGGCTTTAGAGATTTTGTGTCCTAGCACAATGCCTTCTTTTACCATAAAATGGCATTTTTCCCAATTCAGAACAAGGCGAGTGTCTTCGCACCGCTTAAGCATACGTTCCAAATTGGCAAGGCAAGAAGAGAAGGAATCCCCGAAGACCGAGAAATCATCCATGAAGACTTCCATGGTTTGCTCAACCATGTCATGGAAGATAGCTAACATGCACCTTTGGAAAGTCCCGGTGGCATTGCATAAGCCAAAAGGCATTCGTTTATAAGCAAATGTGCCATAGGGACAAGTGAATGTTGTCTTCTCTTGATCTTGGGGATCGATGGGTATTTGAAAATAACCCGAGAAACCATCAAGAAAGCAGTAATATTCATTACCCGCTAAACGTTCAAGCATTTGGTCCATAAAAGGTAGAGGGAAATGATCCTTTCTCGTGGCATCATTGAGTTTGCGGTAGTCTATACAAACTCTCCACCCAGTAACGAGACGGGTAGGAATTAACTCGTTGTTTGCATTTGGCACAACGGTGATTCCGCCCTTCTTAGGTACACAATGGATTGGACTAACCCATGGTGAATCCGAAATAGGGTAAATCATACCCGCATCAAGAAGTTTGATAACCTCTTTTTTGATGACTTCATGGATTTTAGGATTCACCCTTCGTTGGCTTTGAATTGTGGGCTTAAAGTCGTCCTCCATGAGAATTTTATGTGTGCAGAAGTGAGGATCAATTCCACGGATGTCAGAGATTTTCCAAGCGATAACGCGTTTATGCTTCTTCAACACGGCGACAAGTCGGGCTTTTTCGTCTTCGTTCAGATCCTTTGCGATGATGACCGGTAACTTCTCGTTGTCTTCCAGGAAAACGTACTCAAGATGAGGCGGTAGGTCCTTAAGCTCGAGGGTGGGAGGATCCTCAATAGATGGTGAAACTAACGATGGATCATCATTAGTCACCTCTTTAGGAGAAGGAGGAGACAACGGGTCCTCATTGAGAAGTCTCTCAATAGTACGAATGTCTTCATCCCAATTGGTGGACAAATTATCATACTTAATATCGAGAGGACCCAAGCTAGCTTCGAAATCATCCAAGTCACTTTCTCCAAAAGGAGTCAATGCTGGAGCAATTGAGGCAACGGTCTCAACATTGGGTAGAGAAGAAAGAGTACTTTTGCAAGCATCATGAAAATGTTCTTCACAAGCCTCATCGAGAACATCAATAGCATTAACACTCTCATATGAATAAGGTTGTTTAGAAATCTTACCCATGTTGAAGACAATTTTATCGTCACCAACTCTCATGATAATTTCGCCAGCGGCTACATCAATGAGAGTGCGACCGGTCCTCAGGAATGGACGTCCAACGATTAATGGAACACGAGGATCCATCTCGTAGTCAACGACAACAAAATCCGCCGGGAAGGTGAATTTGTCGACGCCAACAAAGACATCTTCGGCTATCCCCACTGGATAAGCAACCGTACAGTTGGCTAATTCCAAAGTCATTTTGGTGGGGACTAGCTCGGGGAGAGATAATTGCTTCCAAACACTTAAAGGCATTAAGTTTATACTGGCACCCAGATCGGCTAGGGCCATGCAATTCTCTACTCCTGGGAAGTTGCAAGGAATCAAGAAGCGACCCGGATCACCAAGTTTGGTGGGTAATTTCCTTAAGAGCACTGCGGAGCAGTTCTCATTAAGTTGGGTCTGAGCGATGTCAAGAAGCTTTTCCTTATCACTTAGAAGATCTTTAAACATCTTAGCGTATTTGGGCATGTGAGCGAGAGCCTCGGCAAAGGAGATGTTAAAATTCAATTGTTTAAACATTTTAAGAAAGTTTGAAACCTGAATATCATCCTTGCTCTTTTGCTTCTCTTTCCTCAACCTTGAAGGATAAGGTATGTTGGATGAAGAAGAAGGCTTTAAGGGAATAGGATCACTCACAACCACGGGTGGTGGGGAAACGGGGATAGAAGGTGAAGGAGGTGGGGAAAGTTGCTCTTTTTCCTTGTTCACAATCACAGGTGGAGGTGTAGGAAGCTCGGGTTCCATGTAACCTTTTCCACTACGAGTGGTGATTACTTTCATCTCCCCTCTTAGATTCGCAACGGTATTACTCGGAAGAGTACCCGAGGAGGAGGGTTGATTACCTTGTATGAGCGAACCAATCATATCACTAATGTGAACAGCTTGATTATTGAAAGAGTTTTGCATGTTTGCATTAATTTCATTGCAGTGTTTGGCCATGTCATTCCTTAGCTCGGCTCGAATATCGCTCCCTTGTTTCACCATGTCATTCTTCAAGTTGACAAATTGACTCTGAAGATTCGTCACCATCTCACGATTAGTCTTCATGAACGTCTCGACGTCTTGGTTTACTGCCATTGGTTGATTGAGAGGTGGAGCTTGGTAAGCTTGAGAATTTCCTTAAGTTGGGTATGGGTTTCTTTGGGATTGATATTGATTTTGAGCACGAGGTTGGGATTGGTTGTTTCGGTTATAGCTTTGTTGTTGGTTTGGTTTGTAGGAGGGAAACCGGGAGGAGCAAGATAATTGTTGGAACGATAACTTAGCAAGCCACGGTCTCCTTGAGGGCGGGCTTGATAGCCTCCCGTGGGATAAGTGTCGTAAGCTGTGTTAACGTTTTCAGAATAATTGCCTTGGGTAGAAGGACAATCATTATAAGAATGAGGGCCACCACATGTGTCACAAGAAATAGCAACGACTTTAGCTTGTTGAAAGTGGTTTGTGGCCATGGCCATGAAATTCTTGTTCATCTCAACGAGTTGTCGAGACATTTCAGACATTTCATGATTGGAGGTAGTAGAAGAAACATTGACTCTCGAGTTAGATCTTGAGGATGCGGATGAATCCCAATTCTTATGGTGAGTAGTCATGTTTTCGATCAACTCTCGACACTCCTCCGGTCTCCTTTTCATAAAAGTACCACCGGCGGCGGCATTGATCGTGTCACGATCACGAAAAGTGAGACCATTGTAGAAGGTGTCAATGAGAGTGACGGGGAGAATATTGTGATTAGGACAGCGGTCAATCAAATCATTGTATCGTTCCCAAGCATCGAAAAGCGATTCATCATTCTCTTGCATAAATCCACTGATTTGGTTACGAAGGCTGGTGACCATGGATGGGGGAAAGTAGCGCGATAAAAAGCGTTGATTCATGTCATTCCACGTATGAATAGAATTCTTAGGAAAACGGTCAAACCATTTTTCGGCATGGTGAGAAAGCGAGTGGGGAAAAAGTTGGAGGCGAAGGTCATCCATAGAAACACCGGAGCACTTCATGCTTTGGGTCATGGTAATGAATTTGTCGAGGTGTTTGTTGGCATCATCATCCGGAATTCCACGAAATGGGTTCGTTTGCACTTGCTGGATCATGTGATGCTTCAACGAAAACTCCTGAGCCGTGACGTGCATTGGCGCAATCGGGCCTCCGCGTCCGTTCATGGTGGGTTGGCACAATTCCTCCATAGTTCGTAAATCAGGTAGGTGGACATTGTTGTTGTTGTTATTCAAATTGGGTTGAGGTGGGTGATTATTGTTGTTATTAACACCAGCCATATCTAAATCTTCACGAGTCTCGGGCTCAGAATAGTTCGAAGATCTAGTACGCATACACCTGCAAAAGAAAAATATACACAGAAAATATCTATATAATCTTTTTGGTGCAAAACCTTTTGGAAAGAATTGCTTTTAATGATTTTTTAATGTTTTTGTATTTTTGAAGAGTTTTATATTTTTTTGGATTTTTTTTGAAAATTTTGAAAGCAAAGAAAATAACGTTCAAAGAACGGATCCCAAAATTCAATGCGTCTCTCACTAAAAACCGTTTATCTTAACGAAAAGAGCCGGCAACGGCGCCATTTAATACTCGGTTTTTAGGCCTCGTATCAAAATTCGTAGCCCCAAGTCTTTTCGAATTGAAAACCGGTCTAAAATGCGACTCAATCGTCTTTTGGTAAATCAAGAGAATGGTTTGGTTTGTTTGTCTATTTTTTAAACTAATAGCAAGTAATTAAAGTGTCGTTGAGTAAAAAGGAAGAATAAAGATTAATACTAAAATGACGAGTAAAAATAAATGCATGTAAACTTTAAGGTAAAATGAGCACACTAAATAAAACTAACACTTGGAAAATTTCTAAAAATAAGTACTAAAAGAAAGTAAGATCGGAATATCAAACAAATTCAAACAATCGGAATAAGCTCTAAAAAGGTGTCCCGATCGGAATGTATTCCGATCGGTTGATCGGAAAGTTGGTAAGACTTGTGATCGGAATGTGGGATAATACCCACAATCGGAATATGCAAACTTGACCAAATCGGAGTACTGAACAAAACTGCCAATCGGAATAAATGAAAAGGGGCAATCGGAATATAAGCTAAACAACCTCCCGTCGGAATATCGGGGATGCAAAATCTGAATGTGCAAAACCCTTTTCCGATTGGACTCAATCGGAAAGGGTGGTCTGGTGGGCCGGTCGGAAAAGGTCAATCGGAAAGGGGTTTTATAACCCTTTCCGAAAATGATGGGATTCAAGTAAAAGCTAATGAATAAGCTATATATTAAGCTTATCACCAAGCTAAGCCGAATCAATGACAAAACCAAATCAAATAAGCACTTATCACAACTTATTTAACTCGAAAATAATCAACTTTTTGGATCAAACAATAAAAATATAAACTTTTTAAGAAAGATTTTTATAAAGTAAATAAGCTAATCATGAAAATAAGCCAATAAGCACAAAAGTCTTAAAGCTTAATCAAATGAAAACTTATGAAATGATCAAAAGATTAACTTTTTAAGCACGAAATCATTAAGAACAACATGGATCTATGGATAATCGCACCAAAATCAATCTTAAATCAAAGAAAAGTAGAATGAGATTAAGGATTTAAAGCTTAAAATAGAACTTGATTAATGAAAATAAGCAATACAAAGTGTTTAATCTTAAAAGATTAAGAAAGAAGATGAAATTTAGTGAGAGAAAGTTTAAGACTTTCTCTCTCTAAAACTAGAAAGAAAATGAAAAAGTGAAAACTATCTAAAACTATCTAACTCCCCTCCTAATGACTATTAGGAGGGTATTTATAGGGAAGGTGGAAGGAATGCATGTGTTGCATCTTCTTGCTTGCTTTCTTCACGTTCTCTCGACTCGACTTTAATTCTTTGTCTTTGTCGTCTCGGGATTTGAACTTGTCTTTTTAATTTTCTTCTTCTATTAGACTTTAAGTTCTTCGACTTCGTTAAACTTCCGTCTTTAGACTTTTTCTTCGATAAATCTTCAGAATAGGCCTTGGACTTCCGTTCTTTTTGCACTCTTGATCTTTTGACTTCGTCTTTTACCGTTTTCTTCCATAAAAGCCCGTGAAAACCCGTGTTTTCTTCCTTTTTCATATTTTGGTCCTAAAACACAATAAAAACACAAACCACGCATAATTCTGACTTTTACGACATAAATCACACGTTTTGGTCTTGTTATTATTGGAAATAAGTGGTAAAAGGATAAGTGTTTTCACACTTATTAGGCTTGGTGTCAACAAGCTTGAAAGAGATCAAGGCTAATGGCTAAGGGTTGGTACACAAATAATAACCAAATTCAGAAACAAGGACTTCAAGGCCTTTGAACCTTGAAAACCTTTCAAACCTAGATGTGCCTTAACCACAAGGTTAAGGAAGGTCTAATCAATCAAATGGAACTCAGAATTCGGCTACTCAAACACCAAACTTTTAATTAAATCAAAAAGAGATTTCAAAATTTCAGAAATTCAACTTTTATTTAAACTTAAAAAGGAATTACAAAGATAATAGCCTAAAACTGGAACAAAGGGACTCTCACATGTTGAGGTCTCTTTATATAGGCAAATGCCAAGGCTAGCACTATTCACAAACCCTAGAAGTGAAATTCCCTAAATGCCCTAAGTCCTTCTAGACGTTTTGATGGAATGAGCTGTTCAAATTCATCTTGGACGTTCATTTCAGCTTTGATATGAAGCAAAGAGTCCAGGCTGTTGATTTGGCCACGTCATTTTACTTGAAGGCCAAGTTGTGTTTTCATTGGTTGAGAATGTTGAGTGTGGGGTCCAGGGAGTAGTGGGAATGAGGGTTTTGTGTGTGGGATTCGTTTCTGCACATGCGAATCAAGTGTGGGTAAGGTTAATTCGGATTTACCCTTTGTTTAAGTTGGTGTAAATTCTGGGTTGGTAAAAGGTGAATAGTTGTCCTTTTGATCCGAAATTGGGGGAATGGGAGTTGTTTGGCGCAATATTGGAGTTTGAATGTTTCAGTGCACAAAAATGGCCCTTCTTCTTCCTTTCTTTTGTCATTTGTGTTTAAAAGTCTGTCAGCGCCCATTTCCTTTGTAACAACTTTCACAACTTGGCATTTTTGGCACAAAACTTCCTAAAAAGTGTGTCAATGGTTATTTTTGACACTTTTGCATATTTCAAGGGCTGATTTTGGACAATGTTGATCTTCAAAGGTCTTCAATGTATCTTTGGCTTGATGAGGGACCATAATTGACAATTTGAAATTGTTGAGGGACTAATCTTGCCATTTCTTCAAAGTTGAAGGACCTTTTGTGTAATTTTGACAAACTTAAGGGACCAAACTTGTAATTATCAATATACAAGGGTTTTAAGTGTCATTTCTTCAATAAATGAGGATCAATCTTGTTTGTCTTCAAGTCTTCAAGGGTATTTGTTGAGTATTCCATGATTAGGACCCGGTTCTTTGTACGGCTTCGTTTCTCGTGTCCGTTTCCTTGTAACTTGTGATCTTTTGTCTTTTTCACGATATCCATACCTAAAATACACAAGTAAACAAACACAAGCATATATATGGTATTTTATGACATTTTTATGCATTTAAAGCCCGAAAAGAACGATGAGATCATGTATAAATGCCATCTCATCACTCCCCCATACTAAGCCATTTCCGTGCCCTCACGCAATGCTAGAATAAAGTATCTAGGCATCACCAAAGTTCAATTTTATTAACCTTTATTGAAGAGTAAAAAGACTTGCAACATACTACGAAGATGTGTAAAGACATAATGTATGATTTTCATCACAAAAAGTGACTTTTAGGGTCAAAGAATAGAAACAAGTAAATGTCCCTTAGAGTAAACTTCGTCATCCTTGATTGTCATACATTCCATGCTAAGTGCAAAAACGAGATCATTGTTGGTAAAAGTCACAATGCTAACACTACTCATACGTCCAAATTGTGTAATACTTTTTCTCCCCGTAATCCTAGTTATTATAAAAGGAAATGGGTTACTAACATTTTTTATCTATTTGTCATGGATCACGAGTGATTCATATTGACTTATTTGAGTAGTTATTAGTCCGAAAGCAAAGTGGCACGATTTGATCAATAGTTAGCCGAAGGACAAAATCTTTTAAAACGGCTTCTCGTGTATCTCCTTAAGTTCATATCTTGGCATAACTTGTTTCACGATTTGAGACCTTTCTCGGACCGATATTTGGCATGTACTTCATACTTCAAATCTTGGGAAGACGTTCTCGAAATTATGGTCTTCTCTTCATATATTTGGAATTTCTTCACTTGACGTTTTTGAGAGATTCTTCATATTGGACCACGACTTCATCATTTTTCTTCAATCTTTACTTTGGATTTTGATATACAATGATCCGCCTCCTTTTCGGACTTGGATATATTTATCCTCATACCTTGTTAGGGTCTTTTTGGATAGACTTTCTCCATGATCTTTAGGGGAGTAATTGCTTTTCGTCGTGTGTCTCGATCCTTCATATTGATTTAGGAATAATGATAATTCACATCATCTTGGATCTTTAGCAAAAATAGAGCTCCTCATGCCTTGTTAGGGCCTTTTTGGATGATCGCCAATCTTCGCGTCTCGCTTTAATAAGTTATGCCTTGGCTATGAACTCTATTCAACCCCGAGCAACTTTTAAACGATCTTGCGCCAGAGGCTAAGTAACCTTTTCAAATCGTACGACCTTACTTATTGCAATTATGATTTATTCCTAATGCATTGATCTTATGGGAAGAAAAAGCCACAATTAAAAACATATGAGTTTTTGAAAGAACACTTTCATGTTCTACGTTTAGCATGATCACTTGTCTAACTCTATCATTTCTCGTTCTTCACTATATAAAGACCTCTAATTAAAGAGACTCGTGAATACTTAGCCATGCAAGTCAAAATTAAGCCAAATTTGGATTAGCTTTCATTAAGACTATATCAAATCAAAGTTTTGGGTTTTCAAGCCACCTATAGGATCTTGCATTTTCTTGGACTTTTTCAAGTTTAGAGAATGCGTTTTAAAGTTCCCTTGATAAGTGACTTTCTAGGATCAATTATAGGAACGTGCGAAAAGTTCTTGATCTTAACCCGTAAGAGTTAAGACTTTCGCGTTTTAAAGCTCCCTATATAAAAGTCTAGCAAAACTTGAATTGAGCGGGTTAAGGAATGTAAATGGCTCCAAATGCCCATTAATTCAAAAATTAACTCTTATTCTACCCAACGGAAAATATACATTCGTGCCTTAAAAACACTTATGAAAACTAAGAAAAATTTTAAAATTTGGCCATTTTTAGCCTTATTAGCAAAACAAAGCATTGAAAGTTGGAAAGCGTGAGGGCGTAGCAAAGCAAGTACCTATTCACCCCCCCATACTAAAAGCAAATATTTTCCTCAATGTTTCGAGTCTAAAGGTGGAGCACCCCCATACTAGAGACGAAGAGTCGAATGCTTAGGATCTAGCATGGAAAGGGTGATCAACAATATATCTAAAGCCGTTTATTAGGTATGCTAAAAGATAATTGTTAGAACAATAAAGGATATGTCATGGATTCGTGAAAAACTTCTTCAAGCAAACGATGGAGGCTCACGTAAACGAACACGAGAGTCTTCAATCGTAGATGATGATGATGATCTAGATAACACAATTACAAACAACCACGAGACAACGAGTTGAAAGGGTACAAGTCCCCTTATTAGTGAATAGTAAGCATAAAAGATAAGCATGGGATCTCCCCCACGAGGCACCTCGTTTTTTATTACCGAGTCATGAGCTCGACTCGATCCCCTTCTTATGTGAACATTTAGGGAAAAATTATGGTATGGTCAATTTTTTTATGGGGCTTACATGATAAACAAGGCCCAAAAAGCAACCGGTATTAAGGACTAAGTCCTTTGATGGTGCAAAATACCGGGATCGAAGATGGCGTTCTCGTTTTCATTGGAAAAACAAATCAACGCCACTTCAACATGTGCCATAAACTTAAAGAGTTTGAAGAAAAGAGATGAGAAGTAGAAGGGTGGGACAATTGGTAAGACAAACTTTTGAGCTACTCGAGGTAGACTCGCACCACTCAAATAGAAAGATTTTCCATTTATTGCATTGGTGGAAGACCGAGATTTCCCTTTACATGAAATTCCGGGATCGAATATCTCGTCCTCGGTGGAGAAAGGGGAGGGAACATAAGGGGCTTCCCCCATACTAAAACCACACAAAGCATCATCAAAAGGAGTAGACGAGCTTGTAGTACTCAAAACACGTGGTGATGACGGAGTTAGATTTGTAGAAAAATCAATTAAATCACATTTAAAATCTTTTCTTTTTTTATCTTTTAAACTCTCCTTATGAAAACCCTTTTTGATTATGTCGAAAATATTTGGTGTTTCTAAGACGATGTTAGTCACACTAAAAATTCTCACATTTGTAAACCGTTTTGGTTTTGGTGGTGGCAAGTTCTCAAAACGTTTATCGACGAAGAAAACCTCCCCATCGGGGTCTACATATTCATCATCCGAAAGATCTTCCGTAGATACCGGCAACTTATCAACAGTTTTCAAGAATGAATGTTCGAGATTAGGCGAAGGATTTTTCGATTCAAGTATTGACGGTTTCTTCTTTGTAGGCTTTACACTCATAACCTCCACCGGCGGAGGAAATGGTAAATTGTTTTTGGTGACATTTCCTAAAACTCTTGGTGAAAATTCTTTGCAAATGACATTGGTTGAATCACCATGGTTTAAAGTAGCAATAGAATAGACATGAGAAAGATTGGAGTTTTGTGTTGCATTGATGACAAGTTCTTCTTCATTGAAACGAAGGGTGATTTTTCGAGCATGAACATCGATAAGTGCTCTTGATGTATCCAAAAATGAACGACCCAAAATGAGAGGAACTTTTTGATCGATAGGAATGTCTACAACGATAAAGTCAACGGGATAGTAAAACTTTCCGACTTTAACGAAAACGTCCTCGGCTACTCCACATGCTAAAATCATAGAATGATCGACCATCTCGATAGACATGTTCGAAGGAGTAAGAGCCGGAAGCGAAAGCGATTTGAAAATCTCAAGAGGCATTAAATTAATACTAGCACCAAGATCGGCCAAGGCGTAGCATTCCTCCATATCTTGAATGGCACACGGAATCAAAAACTTACCGGGATCACCGACTTTTTGTGGTATGCGGCTAAGAAAAACCGATGAACAACTTGACGATTGTTGTAACTTCTCTTTGTTGTTTAGCATACTTTTGAAGTTTGCGGCGAATCGAGGCATCATGATAAGAGCGTCGGCAAAACTTATGTTAAAATGCATATCACGAAACATTTTCATAAATAGCTCAAATTGATAATTGTTCCGTTCTTGTGCTTTCTCTTTGTTTCGTCTCGAAGGGTAAGGTAAGGGTGGTGTGGGTTGGTCATTAGGCAATGGCCTTGGAAACTCGGGTTCCACAATTGGTATTGGTTCAACCGTAGGTGTGGTATGAGCGGTACTTCGTGGGATTGTAATGTGCTCCTTTTCGACCATCACCTCGGGTTCTTTCTCGATTTCCTTCTCCGTAGAAGTACTTGGACGAGAGATTGGTTCCTTGAAAGTTTTACCACTTTGTGTAGTAATAACCTTCATTTCTCCCTTCGGGTTTGCAATGGTATCACTAGGAAGACCACCCGAGGAAGAGGGTTTACACATGATAGCTTCAAACATTTTAGCCATTCGGTCCTCAAATTTTGATTGCCTAGCATCCGCTTTTAATAACTCTTGCTTAATCTCATGTTGTCCTAATTCCATCTTTTGTTGATTTTGTTGAAGACGTTGGACATTTCCTTCCATTTTGTTTGCATGAGTTTTAAGTTCATTAGCAAGTTCATTTTTTAGCTCGTTTTTCAACTCGGATCTTAAGCTAATCATCTCACGTTGCATGTTATGAAATTTAGCATCATTTGCTTTGCATAATCCAAAAATTCTCCTTGCAAATTTTTAGTGTGAGCATTTTGAAAACCTTGTGTAGTGTTTTGAAAATCACGGTTTTGGTTTTGATTAGAAATTTGTCCATTCCCATTTTGATAATTCCCCTTGTTGTAATTGCGTGAATTGCCTTGGTAATTACCTTGGTTGTTGTTTCGATAATTGTTAACATTTTGGTTTGGTGGAGCTTGATTTTGGCGGGAACCTTGGCCGTTTTGGTTGTAAGTTCCCGTTGCTACATAAGCACTCGAAGTGTTACCATCCGCGGTAATGCACTCGGAAAGATCATGAGCTCCCCCACAAGATAAACAACTCTTAGCAACCGCTTTAACCGAAGCGGAATTGGAAGCTTCTTGAGCCTTCCAATGGGACATAAGATTAGCAAATCTATCAAAAAACCGATTTTCCTCGTTAGCTTCATCATGTAAGGCATTAATGCTACGAGACGATTGTGACGACGATGATGAACCCAAATTGGCAACACTCGGTGTGTTACGAGGGTTATAAACCTTAGATCTATTCTTGATGATTTGTAAAGCCTCATTTGTCGTCTTGCACAAAAAATTACCACCCGCGGCGACATTCAAATAATCTCGTTCATGATCATGGTGTGGACATTCATGTAACATTTCTTTAAAGCGTTCCCATGCCATTGAAAAAATTTCATTATTTCTTTGCACAAATCGTGAAATCTCATTTTTCATGTGTGTTGTTTTAGATGGTGGAAAAAACTTGTTCACAAACTTAGAAACGAGATCGGCCCATGTCAAAATCGAATTTGGCGGTTCTTTCTCAAGCCAAATTTTTACGGGTCCATCTAACGAGTATGGAAACAACATCCTCTTAATGGCGTCATGTGGAACATCCTTAAACTTGCTAGTGGCGGTGAGACGGTTAAAACTCCTAATGTGGTAATGCGGGCTGTCTTTCTCGTGACCTCTAAACTTATTTGCTTGCAACATCGACATTAAACCCGTCTTAATCTCGAAATTCTCCGCAAGGATGGCGGGAATCACAATAGCCTCTCCAAAACCCTCGGTGGGTGCTTGTAGCAACTCCATCATAGTACGATTAGCCATGACAACTTCTTGTTCTACAATAGGTTCAACAATTGGAGGTTCTTCAACAATCAACGTCTCTTGATTGGCTTGCTTTTGAAGACGTTTACGAGCTCGTTTTGCTTGATTACGAGTGATCATAAACTTCACGAAGAATGGAAGGTGAGCAAAGAAGATTCTTTTTTGGGTGTTTTGTGAATTTTCAATTTTTTTGTGTTTTTGATGATATTTAAATTTTTTGGATTTTGGTGTATCTTTGTAGACCACAATCTACAAAATCTCTCCTCGAATCAAACTCTTGATTAAAGAAGCCTCAAAGGAATGAAAATGATCACGTGGAGTGAACGCCTTCTAATGTCTTTAGAACTTTGGTGAAAACCAAATTGTTCAAGAGGGTTTAATCACAAAGAAACCAAGCAAATATATTATATGTAATAATACTTTGGGCGGCAAAGCCCTCGATTAGCCTTCAATCTCAAAATACTCACAAGCAAGCGGGGAAACGAGGCGGCGCGAAGCACTTAAGATCCTTTTTCCTTAGGGTATATTTTATAATACCCGCCTTATACCCACCTTATAGTTTGTATTCTTCAAAAATTCACCAATAGAAAGTTAAAACGTAAAACCTTAAAAACCGCAAAAATAAAAATGAATTCTAAAAATTACCAAAAATTCACCAAAAATCTAAATAAATAAACTAAGAGTTTACCAATGATCAAAACTTTTTCAAACCTTTTAAATAATTAAATATTCAATTTTTAAATGCTAATTAAAGCCCTAAAAATCAAATAAATTATCAAAAATCCCAAATAAAGATTTTTCAATTGGTAAACCTCTAAGATGACCTAAAAAGATTAAAAAATATTTTTAGAAATTTTTAAACTAATAAAGACTAACTAAAATGATTTAAAAACTATTAAAACTTAAAATAATTATAAAAATTAATCTAAAAGAGATAAAATTATTCTAAAAGTTGCTAAATTCCTATTTTAATGTGTTAAACCTAAGAAAAATGTAAAAAGTTGGAAAATGTGCAATTTTAAAAATAATAATAAAATAATAATAAAATAATATTAAAAATCCAAAAATTATAAAAAATTATAAAAACTTGCAAACTAGTTTATTTTAACCTAAATAATCAGAAAATCAAAGTGAAATTACCAAAATACCCCTATTGGGCCCTCAAATGGGCCAAAACCAAAAACAGTCAACCAAATTGGGCTTTTGGGCCCAAAAAGTCAAACTTGGCCCAATTGACTTGGAAAAGCCCTATCTTACTCAAAATTCAATTCTAAGAACAAAACTCTAAAGGCCCAAAAGCTGAATATGAGCTTATCACAGCTTATTTAACACTCAGCTTATTCTTATTGGGCTTTTCAGCCCATTAAGCCATAAGCTAATGCCATAAGCTCTAATTTGACACACAACCTTCTTTTGGGATGCTTATGAGATCTGTAAAAAGAAATTTTGAAAAAGCTCACTCAATAAGCCAGAAATAAGCAAAGTAAAAATTCACTAAAAGACA
Source organism: Glebionis coronaria (assembly GCA_025667525.1). Taxonomy (NCBI): domain Eukaryota; kingdom Viridiplantae; phylum Streptophyta; class Magnoliopsida; order Asterales; family Asteraceae; genus Glebionis; species Glebionis coronaria. The sequence continues at coordinate 73,921,106 of CM046874.1, forward strand.
AAATAGTCGTTTTAGAGATTTAGGGCACCTCAGGACTTGATTCAACTTGCAAAAGCTTTCACATGTCAATAAGCAAAATCAATCAACAAAAATCCAATAAGCACAACCAATAAGCCAGAATAAGCACAAATGAACTTATGTAAAAGTCAATGGAGTTGGTTTTCTAGTCAAACCCTAAAGTCAACCACCCAAATGCTCCAGTATGAACAAATAGGTCAAAATATGAGCACCTATTACAAAAACAAAGTTGTTGCTGGTTGGAATAAGCTATTATAGCTTATTGATAAGCTGAACCCAATTTTACACTATCAGTGGCAACTAGCAGGGGAAAGGAGTTCCCACTGCTTTGACTATTTGACCAAGCTTATATGAGAGTTCTGGTTTGATTCAATTGGAAACAAAGGCACCCTTGTGATCAGTGAATCACAAGGAGTCAATAGCAACAAGAAAATCACAATTTGGTTCATACAATAAGCCACAATAAGCCAAACAGTCACCAGATATGCACCAGATATGCACCAGATATGGAAATAAGTAGTTAAGCACTTAATGAGCAGATTTAGACTGAATAAGCCAACCAAACTTAACAAGATGCATACACAAGCTATATAAACTATGAATAAACACAAAGCAACAAGAATCAAACACTGAATCAAAGTAAATAACAAGATCAAAGCATGAAAAGTTTCTGATGAACAACGAACAATATGCAGACAAGTTTTGCTGATCTATTTGACACTTGATCCAATTTCAAGCCTCAAATCCTTCTTCCCTGGTGTGATTAACTCAGATTTAGCACTTGTTAGCCCTAGCCTAAGCTTAGATCTAGGTGTCCTCAAAATCCTAGCCAATTTTACCAAGTTTTTAAGATTTTATAGCCAAATTATGAATCTATGTGTTCAAACTCACAAAACCTACAAACAGATGAAAATATGCACCTAAACAACAGATACCAACACTTGCTTACAACAAACAACCACTTAGCAAACCACAAATCCAAATAATGCAGTAATCCCAAACACTCCTTAATCTATCACTTAACAAAGAAACTTGTGATTTTAACTAATAACCTACTGATTTTAATGATCAAAAACACTTACTAGATAGCAACTAACACAATCAAACACATAAATCACCAGCACAAACACAAATACTCAAAATCAAAGCACCAAATCTAAAACAGGCATAAACATGAAATTTTGAGAGGAATTTTAATCAAGGGGTTATACCTGCCTTCCACAACATCCTAGGAAGGCCAGCTATGCTCCTTGGACCTTGTTCAACAACTAGAACAAGACCAAGGTACTTCAACAAAGATGATCAAAGCCTGCTGATGTTCAAAGTAGAACAAGGCTTTGATTATGATATGTCTTCAACACAAGCAACAAACAAACTCAACCAAAGGCTTAGAACCCTTCTCAGGCTTGGTGTCAACAAGCTTGAAAGAGATCAAGGCTAATGGCTAAGGGTTAGTACACAAATAATAACCAAATTCAGAAACAAGGACTTCAAGGCTTTTGAACCTTGAAAACCTTTCAAACCTAGACGTGCCTTAACCACAAGGTTAAGGAAGGTCTAATCAATCAAATGGAACTCAGAATTAGGCTACTCAAACACCAAACTTTTAATTAAATCAAAAAGAGATTTCAAAATTTTAGAAATTCAACTTTTATTTAAACTTAAAAAGGAATTACAAAGATAATAGCCTAAAACTGGAACAAAGGGACTCTCACATGTTGAGGTCTCTTTATATAGGAAAATGCCAAGGCTAGCACTATTCACAAACCCTAGAAGTGAAATTACCTAAATGCCCTAAGTCCTTCTAGACGTTTTGATGGAATGAGTTGTTCAAATTCATCTTGGACGTTCATTTCAGCTTTGATATGAAGCAAAGAGTCTAGGCTATTGATTTGGCCACGTCATTTTACTTGAAGGCCAAGTTGTGTTTTCATTGGTTGAGAATGTTGAGTGTGGGGTCCAGGGAGTAGTGCGAATGAGGGTTTTGTGTGTGGGATTCGTTTCTGCACATGCGAATCAAGTGTGGGTAAGGTTAATTCGGATTTACCCTTTGTTTAAGTTGGTGTAAATTCTGGGTTGGTAAAAGGTGAATAGTTGTCCTTTAGATCCGAAATTGGGGGAATGGGAGTTGTTTGGCGCAATATTGGAGTTTGAATGTTTTAGTGCACAAAAATGGCCCTTCTTCTTCCTTTCTTTTGTCATTTGTGTTTAAAAGTCTGTCAGCGCCCATTTCCTTTGTAACAACTTTCACAACTTGGCATTTTTGGCACAAAACTTCCTAAAAAGTGTGTCAAGGGTTATTTTTGACACTTTTGCATATTTCAAGGGCTGATTTTGGACAATGTTGATCTTCAAAGGTCTTCAATGTATCTTTGGCTTGATGAGGGACCATAATTGACAATTTGAAATTGTTGAGGGACTACTCTTGCCATTTCTTCAAAGTTAAAGGACCTTTTGTGTAATTTTGACAAACTTAAGGGACCAAACTTGTAATTATCAATATACAAGGGTTTTAAGTGTCATTTATTCAATAAATGAGGATCAATCTTGTTTGTCTTCAAGTCTTCAAGGGTATTTGTTGAGTATTCCATGATTAGGACCCGGTTCTTTGTACGGCTTCGTTTCTCGTGTCCGTTTTTCCTCGTAACTTGTGATCTTTTGTCTTTTTCACGATATCCATACCTAAAATACACAAGTAAACAAACACAAGCATATATATGGTATTTTATGACATTTTTATGCATTTAAAGCCCGAAAAGAACGATGAGATCATGTATAAATGCCATCTCATCAAAACCCACACCTCCCCCTGAAGAGATTTCACCCACCAAGAAACTTCTCCTCACCCTGATGGAAGAAGTAAAGGGTTTAAAAGAACAAATCAACCCTAGAGTTAGCAGTCTATGTTTCAACTCTCTTGGTGAAGGATCAAGCAGCTCAAATGGGAGAGCTTTATTCAGACCTTGCAAACTTGTTTCTTTGGTTGAAGAAATATGTTAGGTCTTCTCTGGATTTGTTATATCTATGCAGGAAAACTTGAAGAAATATGTTTGGTATCTGGATAGTGGGTGCTCCAGACACATGACAGGGTTAAACAATATCTGCATAGACATAAGAAGGAGTCTGGTCCAAAATTAGTCTTGGGAGATGACTCCTCAGGGGCTACTGAGGGTTATGGCTCAGTGGATTGCAATGGAATCACCTTCACCAGGGTCGCTTATGTCAATGGACTGAAGCACAAATTAATCAGCATCAGTCAACTCTGCGATGCTGGTTTCAAAGTTCTGTTCACCAAGACCCAAGGAACAATCTTCAATCAGAATGATGACGTTGTTCTAATTGCACCTGGAAGAAGGAATGTGTATATTATTGACATGACATAATGTCCAGAAGTAAATAACACCCGTCTCTTTGCCAAAGCATCTGATAGTGAATATTGGCTCTGACATAAGAGACTTTCCCACCTTAACTTCAAGAACATCAACAAACTGGCCAAGAATGATTTAGTTGTTGGGCTTCCCTCTCTGACCTTCAGCAAAGACAGACCATGCTCAGCCTGCGAAAAAGGGAAGCACCACAGAGCCTCATTTAAAACAAAACAATCATTCTCCATAAATAAATGCCTTCATCTTCTTCACATGGACTTATTTGGGCCAGTAAAACCACAATCCCTAAATCACAAAAAGTATACACTAGTCATTGTGGATGAATTCTCTAGATTCACATGGGTATTCTTTCTCAAAAGAAAGAGTGATGCAGCTGAAAGAATAATGTCTTTCATCAGAGAAATAGAGAACTTCAATGACAGTAGAGTTAAGGCTATCAGAAGTGATAATGGCACTAAATTCAAGAACCATGCCATGGAAGCCTTTTGTGATGAAAAGGGAATCTTACAGAACTTTTCAAACCCAGGCACCCCTGAACAAAATGGTGTCGCTGAAAGAAGAAAAAGAACTCTCATAGAGGCAGCCAGAACAATGCTCAGCGAATCAAGACTTCCAAAACAATTTTGGGGTGAAGCTGTGTACACAGCATGTTACACACAAAATAGATCCATTATTGTGAAGAGACACAACAAGACCGCTTATGAAGTGTATAGGAAGAGAGCCCCTGATGTAAGCTACTTCCATGTATTTGGTTGCCCTGTTTTCATTCACAACTACATAGATCATCTGGGTAAATTTGATGAAAAGTCAGATGATGGATTCTTTCTTGGATACTCTCCTACCTCTAGAGCTTTTAGAGTATTCAGTATTCGTAGGCAAGAACTTGAAGAATCCATTCATGTTTCCTTTAATAAAGCATATGCTATCATTACTCACACCAACTCAGAAGAATGTGACATTGATTTCAATGAAGTCAAATCATATCCAAAGGATGATTTATCAAATCCCAAGGAATCACCTCAAGTATGTCACAAGGACTTCACATATGTTCATGCTTTTGATCCTCACTCTATCTCTGACATCACTCCAGAGGTTGCAATTGCTGAATCTGTCTCTCTACCACCCATAGAAGAGAATGCTGATCTTATCTCACCAATCTCTCACTCAGATGAAGAGATTATGGATGAAGAAATTATATGTGATGAACCTCCAGCATTCATTGAACATGTTGTGACTCCTGAACCCACAGAGACTCCTGCTCCTCAATCCAAATGGAGTAGGAACCAAGATATTCTTCTGATGAATATTCTTGGTGAACCCTTTGAGGGAGTCACCACTAGAGGAAAGTTGAGATCTCTGGAAACTGCCTCAGCGAATGAATGCCTTTTCGCTGACTTTCTCTTAGAAGATGAACCAAAGAACGTGGCTGCTGCTCTACTGGATGAAGGTTGGGTTGTAGCCATGCAAGAAGAATTGAATCAGATCAAGAGAAACAAGGTGTGGACTCTGGTAAAAGCTCCAGCTAGAAAGCAAGTTGTTGGAACTAAATGGGTCTATTGAAACAAAAGGGATGAAGCTGGCATGATAGTTAAAAACAAGGCTAGACTTGTGGTGCTGGGGTACAATCAATCTGAGGGTATTGATTATGATGAAACTTTTGCACCTGTGGCCAGTTAGAAGCTATCAGAATCTTTCTAGCCTTTGTAGCTTATATGGGGTTCACGGTATACCAGATGGATGTAAAGAGTGCTTTTCTTAATGGTAAGCTTGCAGAGGAAGTATATGTCTATCAACCCCCAGTGTTCGAAAGAAGTGACTATCCTGACCACGTCTACAGACTTTACAAAGCACTCATGGGCTGAAACAAGCGCCTAGAGCATGGTATGAAACTCTATCAAAATTCCTACTTGAAAATAAATTTGTCTGAGGTACCATTGACCAAACCCTGTTCACCTATAGGTCCAAGGGTGATGTCATTTTAGTATAGATTTATGTGGATGACATAATTTTTGGTTCAACCAACATTACCTTGAGCAAATAGTTTGCCAAACTTATGACCAAAAAGTATGAAATGAGCATGATGGGGGGACTAACCTTTTTCTTGGGTTTTCGAATCAAACAAAATTCAAAAAGAATTTCTATTTGTCAAGAAAAATATGTTAAAGATTTGCTCAAGAAGTATGATCTATCTGATTGTGCATCAGTGAAATGCCCCATGCTTCCTCCCAACAACTTGGGAGCTGATGACTCAAGGGTCTCTGTTAATGAGATCTTATACCGAGGCATGATTGGGTCACTGATGTACCTCACAACAAGCAGACCAGACATACAATTCGCCACATGTCTCTGTGCTAGGTACCAAGCTAACCCCAAGGAATCCCACCTTGTAGCTGTCAAAAGAATTTTCAGGTACTTAAAAGGATCTCCCTCACTGGATATCTGGTATCCAAATGGATCAGGTTTCGACCTCAAAGCCTACTCTGACTCAGATTACGCTGGGTGCTGCCTTGATAGAAAGAGCACCTCTAGGAGCTGTCAAATCCTTGGAGGAAAGTTGGTATGCTGGAGTGCAAAGAAACAAAACTCAGTAGCCATGTCATCAGCTGAAGCTGAATATGTAGCTGCCGCTGGTTGCTGTGCTCAAGTTCTCTGGATGAAAAGTCAGCTGGCTGTTTATGGGATCAATTATGAAAAGGTTCCTATATTCTGTGACAAAACAAGTGCTATAGCCATCTCCGATAATCCGGTACTTCATTCCAGAACCAAGCATATTGACATCAGGTATCACTTCATCATAGACCATATTTTAAAAGGTGATATTGAGCTTCATTTTATACCCACTGAATACCAGCTCGCTGATATTTTGACTAAGCCCCTGGCTGAGCCAAGTTTTACTAGGCTGGTTGCTGAGCTAGGTATGCTGAATATTGGTAAACAAATCTGATAAGTGATCTCTATCTTTGGGCATTTAAAGGAATTGAATGTAACAAGGTAGTTACATTCCAATCAGAGTTAATATATTCCTATATTTAATTCAAATGATTGTCCTTCAATGTCAATAACTTTCCCGCTTTCCAAGGGGACATAAAATCACATGAAGGGTCAAGGGGTCCCACTTTTTCCTAAAAGGCAAAATTTTGCATTTAATGCTTTAATTGAAAAACGGCAAAAGCTTTTTACAAGCCCTGGACTCATTTTCATTGTAACACATCATTCATATTTTCACACACACACATACTATTCATCTCTTTCTAATCCTCCAAACCTTCACTTAAACAACAATGGCTTCTTCTGCAACAAACCCTTCATTCACCGTCCAGATTGCATCTAGCGTAGACTTTGGTATTAACGATGGAAAGATTACGCTTAACAACTGTGTGGCACTCCTTGAACACAACAATCCCCTTTACACACCTTTGTTAACCTACTTGAAGAACTCTCCTATTGCCGAAGCCATCACACGAGAACCCTCCACCGTCTACTCCCAATACCTAAAGGAGTTCTGGTATTCGGCTGAAGTAGATCCGACTTCTTCCCACATCACCTTCCACCTTTTCACCCGTCCTCAACCTCTCACCTTCTACTTCACAACCTTTGCCAAAGTTATTGGACTTCAAGTAAATGAAAAGATGACCGCTGTGACAACCAGCGCCACTATGAAGAAGGCTCTGGCAACTCCCAGACCTCGTGATGATGATGACAAACCCTTCTCCTCCATTGCCTTCCAAAATAAATCTCTGATCAAGGTGAATTACTTCTCGCCTATATGGAGGACGCTGAGGCTATACATTGTAAAATGTCAAGGGGGGAAATCAGGGATCGCATGATCAGTTAAATGCATCTCAGCAGGCAATTTCTTATAGTCTAATTTGGGGATTAGACATAGGGATTGCCCTCATACTTTATACCAATCTTATCGCAAAGCTTGAGAACAAAGGGAAGAAGAACCATCTGGAAACCATCTGCTATACCAGATATCTCTCTCTCATTATAGAGAATATTCTTGGTGAAACCTACATCAATGACGAACTTCACTCCATTGCTCCCTATCACATCACTGCAGCCTCTCTAAAGACTCCTTTAGAAGATGAGGTGCCTCTTACCAGGCACATGTTAAGAGTTGCTGGTATGCTTCCTGCTGGAGAAGAGGAGCCCTTGATCCCTCCACCAAAGGTGAATGCTGAAAGTATGACAGACAAGTCTTTGTCCAAGACCTCTTTGCAGTCTACTTCTCGACCCAAGGCGCTAAAGGAAAAGAAGAAGAAAAGGAAATACATCCCCCTTTCCTCTGAATCCCCTTCTGCTAATACATCCAAAAAGAGCAAGACCAAGAAACACCCATCCCCTACTCAGGTGGATGAGGATAGAGTGCCCATCGCTGAGAACAACCTGTGTCTAGCGTCTCTAAGTCAGCAGAGACTTTTAAGAACCTTCTTGACGCTGATATCTCTCAGGTATTAGTCTGTCCTTCATTTTTTTGAGGTTCACAAGCAATCACTCTCAAATGTCTGTAGGAGAGGGTGATGAAGTTTAGGGTATGCCTCAACCCATAGAGTGTATGTGTCAACACCTAGATCTCTTAGGATTATCTGTACACTCTGTCTTGGATCTAGGAAATGATTTATTTGTGCTCATAACGCACCCCGATGATCCTTTAGCCTCTGGACTGTGCTCTTGCCAATAACAACTTGAGCACACTATAGGTCCCGACACAGAGTCTCTGCACTTCACGTGGACTCTGAGTCCCCTCATTCTAAAAGAGTCCTAAAGAATTTATTCTTTTGGGGGGACTGAATAATCACCCTCAATCTTCCTAGGGGCAGCGATAAAAGGCGACCTTTACCTTCAAATACTTCACAACTAAAAGAGTCCCAAGGAGCAATCCTTCAGGGGGAGCTGGATAATCACACCCAGTTATCCTAGGGGCAGAGAAAGGCGACCATTCCCATATCATGTTTCACAACTAAAAGAGTCCCAAGGAGCAATCCTTTAGGGGGAGCTGGAAAATCACACCTAGCTATCCTAGGGGCAGCGAACGGCGACCATTTACCTCATAGTATTCACAAATCAAAAGAGTCCCAAGGAGTAATCCTTAAGGGGGAGCTGGATAATCATACCCAGCTATCCTAGGGGCAGCGAATGGTGACCCTTCAACATATGTTTTTCACAATAAAAGAGTCCCAAGGAGAAATCCTTAGGGGAGGCTGGATAATCACACCCAGCTTTCCTTAAGGCAGCGAATGGCGATCTATAACTTCATTATTAATTCACACTGGTTACTAACTAATCTCATAACAGGCTCACAATCTTCATGAAGAACAGCAGAACAATGATGCTTACTCCATTGCTGATGACGATAATGATGAAGCCTCCACCATTGATCTAGATGTCATGTTAGACATTGACTCCATGCCCGAAGATGAAGTCTTTATCATTGAAGATGATCTTACTATTTCAGACTTTGAAGACATGGATGCTGATGATGACCAAGTCACATCTGAGTTGAATCCAATTCCCTTCCCATCAATGATTAATGTTCAGGAAATTGCTGCCAAGCAGCCATGGGACCAGCGGCTCAGTACCCCAACCCCAGTGCCCTACCCTACTTTGCCTAATGTCATGGAACTGGGGGCAAAGAAATACTTGGAATATTTGCAAAACCTCAAGCCTATCCCTGTTCCAAGAATGAAAGATGTTCAAGAACTGTCCGCTGAGGATCAATGGGTTAAGAGGGGAGAAATCAGCATCACAAAGTCTAAAGTCACAAATGATGTTCTCCTTTCTGAAATACAAACTCTCACCCATGCTGCTGAAGAACTCACTACCAACTTAGAGACTTCCCTAATTTCATATGTGGAATCCTCTCTGACTTTATTGCTTCCGCAACTACTGGGTAATGCCTTGAAAACTCAACTTCCAGTAGTTATAAACCAGAGTCTACAACAGCATATGCCATCGGTCCTCACAACAGCAGTCAAGGCAAATGTCGCTGCCATTGCCAAGGCGTCTGAACCTTCCAGGCAACTTCTTCAGTAGCTATTACAGGAAGAGCTTAAGGAAATATGTATCTTCGTACATCAAGAATTTGTTAAGTTCCATAAAGCAGGATCAAGCACAGCTACTGCTGGTGCTATGCCTGAGGGGGAGAATTCTGCTACCTCCACCTCTGAAGAAGAAGAAGATGATGCTCCACCTAAGGGGGAGCAACCACTTAAACAACCAGAACCCGCAACAGAGATCCCCATTCCAAAGCCCATTAGATCTTTCAATCCCATCACTGAGGTGGCAAAGGACAAAGGGAAAGGCATTGCCACTGAGGTGCCGGTAATAACCTTGCACTCTCTCCAAGAAGAAGGAGGATCCACTGCCAGACACTCTGATCTCAACAAATTCAAAAGCGCAGATGACCCACCACTAACCCCAGAGCAGGCAAAGGCTCAAATCATGGAACAAAAGCGGTTAGCTGACATTAGAGCTACTGAAATCAAGAGCAAAGAGGCTCTGAACAAACTACTCTAACCAGCTGTAAAGGAAGCTCAGTTGAATAAGTTTAAAGAACTTGAAGCCAAGAGGAGCAACCTTCAAAAGAAATATGAGAGATTAGTAAACCAAAGAGCTGAGCCCGGACAAATCACCAAGTACACTTGCTAAACTGATAAAGACAAGAAAGTGGTGATGACCTTATATAGAGATAATCAAATAACCAACTACAAAGTCTTCAGTGACTTTAAACTCAAAGACTTGGGCCTCTCTGAATGGTTAGAAGTGTTGTCTCTTGCCCAAAAGAAGACTGTGCCTGGTGCTGCCCAAATGATGAAAAATATACAAGCTAAGCTTAATTGGGTAAGAGACACTGCTAAGAAACTAAAGCTACCTCTGCCTCCCCAACTATCACAACAACAACAAACACAAGGAAAAAGAAAAAGGAAAACCCCAATGGGGCCTCTAGTAGAGAAGCTGGTCACTGAAAATGTTGTGGTAGATGGAATGTACAGAAACCTTGTACTTCCAAAAGAGATTGCTAAGCCAATGGGTGGTCAAGGTACTCCAAACCAGAGATAGGAATGGTATTCATGAATGGGAACTGTGAATACTGCTTCCAGAGAAAAAATGAGTTACACTTGGCCTCAACCATACAACTCATCATACTCAAACAAGTCATGCTCTGGAACTGCAAGGAAGCCAGTGACTTTGAGTTCGAAATGGAGTTAATCATCAACTCCAGAGCTGATAAAGTTGAAGCTCAAAGAACTGTGGACCAAGGCCTTGATCGCTGAAGAACCTTTTTGTTTTTTATTTTTACACCACTGGGTGTTCATGTAATAGGTTAGGTTCTTTATGTTGAATAAAACTCTGAGGTATGTTTGTTAAAATTATGTGTAAGAAGAAGCTGTGTACTCACTTACAATAATTCTAGACTTAGCATAATTTGTAAAAAATAGGGGGAGATTTTGGGCCAATGAAAGTTTTAACTATGGCCTAGTCTAGATTTGTTTAAATTAGACTAAGTGTTACTGGTCGCTGAGAGGACCAGCGACAGAAACCAGACCAGCGGAAGGTAAAGCCTCAGCTGGCACACCAGGAACATTCAAGTCAAAGACAACATCAGAGAAGTCGAAGACAATCTGAAGTCATACTTACCAGCTATTATGAATAGCTGGGATGTAGAAGGAATTGGCAAGTGTTCAAGGATCTCTGAGTTGACAATACTCAGAGATCACTTAAGAATCCTAGAAGTCTTATACAAGCAAAGCTTGTCTGATCCTTTTATAGTTTAGGTGGGAGAATCTACAAAGTGTTTTGAGCGGGACAAAATAATAGATTAAAGATAAAGCCTAGTACGACCTAGTTGGACAAAAGGTGAACAGTTGGCAGAACTGTTCACCTAAAGTAGTTTAAAGGTATGTCTCGATTTGGACATGCATTTAATACGTTGTACTCTTCCACTCAGAAGATGACACGTATCAACTACTCCCACTAACAAAGCAACCTCGTACCACTATAAATAGGAGTGAGAAAGAAGAGTTATTCAACACTTGTGCTTGGATAAATTATCTAAGTTCTTTCTCCCATTGGAACCTCTGAGCCCTTAGCTGTCTACCAACGACTCATAGGTTCTCTTGTAAACTTGAGACTCGAATCAAGTTTAGTCGTTCTAGGGTTCATTTCTTATTGTCATTCAACGGGTATATTCATAGCACTTTGTAATACTTTGTTTATAATAGTTAATAAAGCATTACGTGTTTGAAAAGTATGTCGTTGTGTATTTGTGTTTATACGAGTTATAGTTTCGACAATTGTTATATTTTGGGACTTTCAGTTTAGTCGAAATACTTCCTTTAAAGTGGGTTTTGTAAAATGGATCTTACAAAATGTTTGCGTTTTAAAGAAAAGTCGATGTAATTCGATTTTGGTTAAGAAACACTATGTGATTTAGCACATTGTTAATAGTACCACAATTAGTGTCAACTAAATCACGAGACCTCTTAATAACATTCGGAATGTCACAAGTGACATCAAAAGGGAGTCTGATACTTACTTGTACGGTAGATGCTTTGAAGCATTCAGAAACTTGTTGAGCCATAAGTATGCGTTATATGGTCTGAATGACATGAAAACTGAGGCCATGATGGAATCCAACCATAGCTAATGGTGCATTCGCACTTCAGTATCATGTCATGTATATGGTGATAAGAGTTTGATTAACTCTTATAATGCAGTTGAGAATGGAGAGAACGAGTTTGAGCAACTCTCCAACTGTGAATATCAAGGAAAAAGAAGATGTGATTCACATTTAGAAAAGATACTAAGTTAACCAACGCTGTGTGTGCCGGAGATTCATAGGAATCTTATGTCCGGATGGTTGCTTAATGAAATTTGGCTTTCATATGTGTTTGAAGCAAATAAAAATTGATTTAACGAATAACATAAATTTAGTGCATACGGCTTATGCCTTTAAAATGGTTAAGTTGAGTATACTTTATAATGGTCATTTTTAAATGTATGTTATGACTTACTTTGACATGTTTTAAGTTTTTACTCAACATGTAGTCCAGTTAAACCAAATTGGATACCCATTTTTGTATTGACACGGATTACAAAATCAAAACTTACGTTGAAGCCAAATTGATAAGTCTTTTCTCTTGGTTGAACAGAAATAACCAAAACATTGATATGGTTCACATGGTTTTATGTGATTTGGAATTGATACCTACTAAGGTAGAGAGTATCGTATACTTCATCATATTGGCTGAATGTGGTACAAAATATTGCTATTTACACTTACTTGAGAGTAAGGATATAGACAAGCTTGATCTATATACATAAGTTGAGAACCAACTTATTATCGATAATAAGGTGATTCGAAGTTATTAGAGGTGAATATGAGTCTCCTTTTCTAAATTTTTATGCTAAACTTAGAATAAGACACAAGTTCATTGCTCTTGATATAGAAAAGAATCGTGCCTTAGAAGAAATAGTTAATGCCATGTTCTTAAGTCCAGGTTTAAACCATGGCATCTGGGGGAAAGCGATTATATCGATTACTTATCTTTTAGATAAGATCCCTTGTAAATAAAATAAGATACTTCTTACGAACTACGGGTGAGAAGAAAACTATCTTATAAGTACTTACAAATGTGGGGGATATCTAGCTAAGATATCCGTATGAAATTCATGGTTCGGAAGATTGGACCTAACCCCATGGATTGTATGTTCACAGGATTTGTTATGAATGATAGTGCTTATCGTTTCATTGTACATGAATTGAAAATAGACATAGTAATGGAATTCAGGAATGATTCATTCTTCGGAAATATATTCCTTGTTTACGAAGGAAATTGAAAGATCATCTAGAATAGATGACGAGGTTGTCAAGGTCAGAGACAACAAGATGATATTGATCTCTTAGAAGAGAGACAAGATTGACCCAAGAAGAGGTTAAACCTATAAGAAACAAAATGGCATGAACCGAGATATTGTTAGATTCGGTTTTTGTTTCTTTTATGGCAAAAAAATGAAAAAATGAGTTTACTTCTTACTGAGAAGCAATAATTTCTTTGAAAGGGTATCAGTAGAAATAAGCCATTAAAAGTGAAATAGATTCTATTTTACAAAAGTAAAATTAAAAGCTCGTGGATGTACCTTAAGTTGTAAACCACTAGGCTATAAATGGATCTTTAAAAAGCAGATATTGTCTGTAAAACCCGCATGCTTTTACCATGAATAGTATCCTTATGATCATACGTACATGATTAGAACTTTCCTTATTTAGCACGTTTATGTTTCACGATAGAAATTTACAAGTATTACGTACGTGTTATTACACGATAAGTATTTAGTACGTATTAATGCACGATAATTATTTCAACAATAACTATAATCACGAACATACGAACATGAAATCATGAACGTAAATAATCACGAGCTTAATATTATGTATTTACGTATATTTATTATGAGTACGTATAAATATATAAACTACGACACGAACGAACAATAACTAAATCACGTAAACACGACATGTTAACACGTAAATAATAGAACACTGGAAAATCAACGGGTTTCCCCATGTGGGGCCCACATAGGCGCGTCATAGACAAGGGTGGGCCAAGCCCACCTTAAATTAAAACTTAACAAAAAGGAAGGGAAGGATTTCATATTACAGAAAGATAAAAAAATCAAAAACCCTCCTCCTCCTTCTTCCTTGTAGCCGCCGCCCATAACACCACCATAAGGGGGTGTTTGTTGATCTTGGTTAATCCAATTTGTTGCAAGATCGTTAGTGTTAGATTTCTTTTTGATCCACGAATAGGTAATCTTCTTAAACCTTTTCTTTTTAATTATTTATTAGATCTAAGAACATGAAATCACGGGTTATTAAAACAAGTTAAATAACACCTAGATCTAATCAAGGGATATTAAAAATACATGGTTTAAGGGGATGTTTAGTTCGGCTATGGGTAGAACCGAGAGCCAAGGGCTCTCGGTGGTTGTTTGATCACCACCAACCGAGACCACAAGGTCTCGGTTTGGTTTTGTGTTTCGGCCGAGAGGACCAAGGGACCCCGACGCATGTCGGGGTTATCCTTGGTGGTTTAGGGTGTATTGGTTAGAACACCACACGCACCACCGGTGTGGGCCGGTGGTGGTTTGCCGTGGTTAAGGGTTGTAGGCCGGTTCACGGGTTTACGGGTCCGGTTCATGACATGTTTAAATTAAAACACGGGTTCGGTTCACGGGTTCTTTTTCAAGGTTAATTATTAATTTTACAAGTTAAATAATTACAAGGTAAATTAAATTAATTTAACATGTTATTTAATTAATTTAATTACAACATGATTTAGGTTATTATTATTATTAATAATACATGGATTTTAACCTAAGTATTTATTATTTAAGTTAGGCTATATAATTAATTAATTATTAAACATGACTTGTAATTAATTAATTTTCATGACTTATGTTATATTATTAATAAATATTAATACATGTTTTAACCTAAGTATTATTACCTTTTATTTAATTAAATCATGTTATATTTAATTAAATCTTATAACCTATAGTTTACATGTAATAATTAATAAACTATACTATATATCACATGACTTAGAATATTAATCAGTAAGAATTAAGCTTATATATTATTAGCCTAATAATCCAGCTTATTTCTAATTATGGAAACTTTCTGTTTTTAGAAACTTATTTAATTAAGGCAACTAATCTATTTATGGAAACTTTCTATTTTTAGAAACTTATTTAATTAAGGTAGCTAATCTATTTATGGAAACTTTCTATTTTTGGAAACTTTCTATTTTTGGAAACAATCTATTTTTGGAAAATTTCTATTTTTGAAAAATTTCTATTTTTGGGAACTTTCTATTTTTGAAAACTTTCTATTTTAGGAAACCTGCTATTTTTAGAAAGTTACTTATTATTACACAACAAGTATAATAATACAAGAAATACAAGTAATACTTAGTCAGAATAAGACAGAATATAGGATAAACGCAATATAAAGCTAGAGTCAGTAAAACAAGACATGAACATATAAAACAAGCTAAAACATGATATAAAACCAGTTACGTAGTCAGTAATCAGATACTTATACACGTATATTATTTATGTAGCATTAGTGATATCGAAGTAGGACTCTCTTCCGTTCGTCTTCTTCGTTCACTGGACACAAGGTACGGATTCTCCGTCCTTTCAGTATAGACATTCTTTCTTACTAGGATTCCCCGTATGCAGCCAACTGTTTTCCCATTATATGTTTTATATGTTTTTGAATTGCTTATGTTTAATTAGATACCTAAAGCCATATACATGCATGACCAGTTTCACCTAGTTATGGAGGTACCATAACCATAACACTAGAGGCACCAGTGTTATGACTCCACCACGGCGGAGTGATAGCTCGTGGCACCCCTTCAGCTTTTGGCCATATTATTATTATTATCATGTGGGGCGTATGGGTGCATCCTAGGTTACATGTTCTCAGCAGATTATTCAGGTGAATGTGGTGTGTGCCTTGCATCCTTCACAAGGAGCTGATCCCTCCTACCCAAAAACTTATATTGAATTAGAGGCAGCCCCTCTAATTTGCATGACGAGGTCACCCCTCCAAGTATTCATGCACGTTGATATTTCATGACCTATATTGGCTAAATGGTAAATATGTTAAACAGTTTTTATAAGATAAACATAAGGCTTTTCAAACTATAAAACCAGTTTTACTAAGATATATCAGGTTATCCAGGACTTAGTCTTTTCCGCTGCTTTATGCTTATATGCTTATATTATTCATGATTTACTTGTATATCCATGCACTGAGCGTTATGCTCAACTGTTTTTCCTTTCATGTTCCCAAAACGGCAGGTACTCAAGGACGCTCGTAGACTTTAAGCGTACGTGCATATGGATTGGAAGCTTCCTAGCCTTCGTTACTTTATGCATTTCATTATACTTTGATACTCATTTCCTTGGACATTGTTTATTCCTTTTCATTTACAGTACTTATTTTTGTGTGTGATGAGTTCTACTTTTGGGGGTACCGATGTTTGATTCCGGTATTTCCTTTATGGTCATGTGATGTTTTATACATTTATCCTTGCATGCTTTGATGACACGCCATAATCACGCGTGACATTCCATTTATCAAAACAGGATGTTAGAATTATGGTATCAGAGCCTGGTTTCGACCTATAGTCTCTCAAAACACGACCTTTGATTAGTGGGTAGTCACTATGGTCTTCCTAGAACTGACAGTCGGTTTTCATGCATTCATCATTTTCATGCATACATATATATGTCATTGTCGCAGGTTTATGACTAAGTAATAGTTGGTACATGACTGACCCTATTTAGTCGCATCTGATTTTATCGAAACTTTTAACTTTGGGACCGACCCATTGGCGTCCCCTCTCCATGTCTTTTGTTTTGAGTAAACTGACCATAGGCGTCCACTCTCGCGCATATAAAAGTTTTCGTAAAACTGCATCATGCATTCATGTACTAATTTTCTTGCATAAAATTTTCTCATGATTTATTGGTATAAATTTTTTTCATGTATATATTTTATGTTTTGATCAGTTTAATCATGTATTTTACGTTATACTGTCAGATGGTAAACACACACAATATCCGGGAGATGGTTGCAGCTGCCAATGCAGACTTGCAGGACATCCTTCACCAGAACGACAACTATCCTCCCCCACCTCGCATCTTTCTCACGAAAGGAAGGAATAGGCTCATGAGTGAATACTACACGAGTAGACAGCGACCTGAGGAAAACAGCAATGATTTCATGCAGCGTTTCCTTCGGTTTGCTTGTGTCCTGAGAACAGCCGCGGGCACTACTGAAGAGCAGGCACAACATTTTCGTTGGGCCCTTTCTCCAATGATTTCCAATAACTTAGAAGGCGCTACGTTAAACACGGTGGCACAAGTGGCTGATGCAACACGTAAACTGGAGATGCTGCAGGAAAGAGAAGAGTTCGAGGAAGCAGAGAGACCCGAGAAGAGGTAAACATTCGTATTCAGCGGTGACCAAACCGTATTCTTTCAGCATATTTACATCTCTTTTAAACTGTATCTTCCAGGCAGAAGACTGGGGACCGGTCTCAGCCGGCTACTCAGCAACAACCTACTCAGCCCAAGGGAAACGGTCAGACTCACGACCGTTCTGCTACGGATAGGTGTGGCGGTAATGACAATTACCGTAACAACGCTGGACACTGCAACAGCATCAGGTCCTTATACTTACTCTTTTTCTTATGATTACATGTTATAATTCTAAATTCTGACACATTAGAGAATCTTCTACCAGGATTCATGGAAACGGGAGGGACCAGAACCAGAGAGGTTCACGGCCTAACCGTCTAGCTATCACTGGTATTCCATCTTACGAATTATCCACATTGTCCTTTGTACCTATTATCATGTCTCATGTATTTTGTTCTTATCAGGCTCTCAGCCAGTCAGGAGACCTGCTGGAGGATATACTCATCCTCTTTGCACTACCTGCAACCGTAGGCACCGAGGGCTATGTCGTCGGGACAGCGACGTATGCTTTAAGTGTGGTCTTCCTGTCCATCGCATGAAGGACTGACGCAAGGGCGAGATGGAGGGCACATCGGGACATGCTGATACCAAGCCGCCTCCTACTAGTGGACGCGTTTACACGACATCTCGCGATCAGGCCAACAAGTCTACAGGTACCATCACTGGAATCTTGTATATGTATTGTCAAGCCGCATGTGTTCTTTTCGACACGGGTGCTACTCACTCGGTCATTTCTACTGCTTATGCTAAGAATGTTAGGATACTGAATATTTCCACGCCTTTAAGAGACTTTGTACGCATAACCCATGTGTACAAGAGCCTTCCCCTAGAGTTTGATGACAAGATTCGTCCTGTTGACGCACTTTCGCTGGACATGAATGATTTTGACATGATTTTGGGCATGGATTGGCTATCCAAGCATCATGCTACCATAGACTGCCATTCATATTGATATGAGCTTAAACTCATATCCTTTTATCAACAAATAACCCTAAAACATGAAGCAAAATACCCTTTTATATTGTAAAAAGCAGTGTTATGTGGTATGTTTGTGTTTGTGTGATCTTATGTAGGTAAAAGGATACAATTTCAAGCAAACAAGGAAAAACCAAGCTCAAATGGATGAAAAAGACAAAAGAGGATCAAAAGTGACAAGACTTTGAAGTCAAAGGACCTATCTTGACAAATTGTGAAAGTTGGAGGACTTAAAGTGCAAATTATGGAAAGTCAAGATTAAAGTCAAATTTGGTCAACTACAAAGTCAACTCAAGTCAAAGGGCCATTTTTGTTGAAGAATCAAAGTTGAAGGGTCAAAAATGTCAAAGGAATGAAGATATTAGCCTTAACTAGCAATCTGCCAAGTCAAGGGACCTAATCTGCCAACTTTGGAAAGTTTTGTAATGTTTAATCCAAGTGAAAGGCTAAGGACCAATCAGAAACAAGAGAAAGGGTCACACGGATCAAGTAATAACTTCCCACTTACAGCCGCCACATTTAATACCCAATCATAACAGTGCAATCCGCAACTTTCTTTTTCAACCAATAAAAAGCTGCCACGTGTTCCTCTCTTTCACCAAAATATTTTCCAGGAACGGGTTTGAGATAGAGGGCATTTCAAGAGAAGTTCAAAACATCAAAGTTGCTCGTTTTGATGAGACGAATCCAATGGTGTTAACCAATTAACATATAATCCATTGAATCAAAAACCCCCAAAATGTGTTCATCACCTTCAAAGTGGATTTGCAGAATTTCTCCACGTGTCAAGATGTGATTGGCCTGAACACGTCACAACTCCAACAGAATCTTCTTATCTTGCCTATAAATACACAACTTGTAATTCATTTGTGATTGTAGCTTAATTTTGTAAACACCTAGTTCTCTCAATTTCACTTTTCTCTTTTTCCCTCCTTTTCACCTAACTACTCAAGAGTCTGACAAACTCTTGAGTTAGTTAGTTAGTTAGAACCTTGTAACTACCTTTTGTAACTGATTTCATCAATAAAATTTCAAATCCAAGTTTTCCCGCCAAATTCTGTTCTTCAATTCCTGCTACTCTACTGCTATTGTGTGATTCATTTGTTGCTGATAGAAGTTTGTTATGATCATACATTGATCATAACTGACTTTGTTGAAGAATTGTTGCTGTTTGATCATAATTCCAGTTCATTCCTAGTTTCTGAAGTTTTCATGGCAGAATGATGATTTGTAGCTGTTTTGGATGTTGAATTGAGTTGATAGCTAGTGATAGGTGGTGGTATCACTAGGGCAAGAGAGCTCAGCGCTCCTCTTCTACCCAAAGGATTCCTACAATAGGTTTCTAAGTTTCTGATTTTTGTTCCTCTAAACAGTCTTTGCATGCTTCATTCTCTAGTGTAAAGTTGATGGCTGCCTGTTTTAATTGATAAGTAGTTGTTGATTGTGTGATTCTAGTGATTTGTAGTTTGATCTTGTTCACTTGAGTGTAGTTTTGAAGTTTTTGGCTTAATTTCAGTAACTTTGTAGCTAATCACCTTAATTGAGTTCTAGTTGTCATTAGTGTGTGATTTCAGTTTGATTAGCTTTCATTTTGATAACCTAAACTAGTTTGCTATAGCTTTTTGTTCAGTTTTAATCATAACTCAAAAATCCTTTGAAAAAGTTTGATCAAAATCAGATAAGGTGTGTTTGGGACTAGTTGTAATTCAGTTTTCAAGTGTTGTTAATTGGTGTTAAAGTGTTCATTTCTACTCATTAGAAGGTAACAAGTAGTCCTGAGTCATTTGTAAGTCATAAAATTAGTCAAAAAGGCAATTGGTTGATAAAAAGTTTGGGTCATACTTGAATTCAGTTTTCATTACAAAACTTGCCAAATTCATTTGATCATTTCTCCTTCATTACTAGATCATATTTGCTCAAACCAGTTTCTAGTTATAGCTTATAACATAATCTTTCAGTATCTAGGAGGAAATTCTACAGTTTCAAGAAATAAGCTGGAAAACAGCTTATTGGTTAAGGACTGAGCATTTTGCATTCTCTGATGTGATTAGCTTACTGTTTCACTAGATCTCATTATCCACTTCATAAATCTAGCTGATTTCTTTCACAAACCTGTTTAGTAAGTGTTGAATATGAGATTTTGAGATTTTGAGTTTTTTCAAAAATCTGGTCAACGTTTGGTCAACATAAGCTCATTTGAGCTTATTTTCAGATATCTGGCTTATTACTGGATGAAAATTGTTCTAATTTGATTTCCCCTGCTTTAAATCAAGTGCTTAATCATTTTCTTTACAAAAATTAAGTTGTGGATGTTTGGATTTTTCTGTAGCTTATTTTGAGCTTATTAATAAGCACTCTTTTGCTTATCTTTGACTTTTAGACAAATTCCTTGAATACACGTTTCTATAATTGGATTTGAAGTTGTTTGCAAGTTGTTTCAGCTTATTTGGTTGAGAAATAAGCTCAAACGAGCTTATTCTTTCTTGGTGCCCGTTTTTGATTATAATTTTGGTTTATTTGCACTTTAGTCCCTATATTACTAATCTGTTTCTAAACCTAGCTAATTGTCCTTATTTTGTGGTATTTGCAAAACTTGGTCCCTGGATTTGTTAGTTTGTTAAATTTCAGTTTATAAGTTTGTTAGTTTGTTAACATTTGGTTAGTTTGTTAAAGTTTTTACAAGTCTAGTCCTTATAGTTAACTGATTTACATTTTTAGTCCTTATAACTTTTAGAATTTACATTTCAAGCATTTACATTTCATAGAAATTACATTTTTAGTCCTTATACTTTTATATTTTGCATTTTAATATTTTACTTGAATAAAAATTTGGAATTTGCAACTTGTTTTACGTATAAGTAGGTCGATATTTTTCATTTTTAGATAGCTTTGTTTGAATTAGCAATAGATTACCAAGCAAGCTTGAACAACCAAAAACAATTATAAATTTGATATTGATTGGACTTTCCATTAGTTAAGAACTGAGAAAACGAACTTGCATTATACACATATCAAATGGCGCCGCTGCCGGTTCTTTGACTACACGAGAGACTATCGATTGACGGTTTTCATTGGCTTTTGGGATCCGTTCACTTTGTGAACGTTATTTTTACGTATTATAAATCAAAAACAAATAAAAAATCAAAAATATAAAAATATATAAAAACTAAAAAATTAACAAAACAATTCTTTTCCTAAAGAATTGACCAAAAAAATTAAAAAATCCAAAAAGCAATCTTTTTCCTAAGAGATTGCACCCAAAAATATATATTATTGGTTTCTCTCGGTTTTTTATGTACATATAGTATTTTCCTTTAAAAAAACTCATAAATACAAAAATATTTTCCATATATTATTATAAGTAAATACGTATACGTATAAGAACAATAAATCTACATATCTTCCATAAGTATTGCCGAGGCAATATACCGTGTTGAGGGGCGCTCCGGTCCTTGACACGCGTATCGATCAAACAAAATAAAGCAAGAATAGATAAATACTCTCAATAAGCAATAATTCGAAGAATACGAACATTTAAGTGAATAGAAAGGCGATGTGCTATAAAATGCCATCTAAGGGTCAATAGGTACTTAAGTGCTTCGCGCCACCTAACCCCCCGTTCACTTGGGAGTATTCTAAGAAGGAAAGCTTCATTAAGGGTCTTGCACCCAAAGTAGTATTACATATATTGTTACTTTCTTGTGGATATTTAATATCGAAACTCGAAGAGGATAATCTTATTCTTTTCAAAGTCACACGAGAGCTTCTCTCTCATTCCTCGTATTGAGTTGCATGCTCACTCGCGGGCGTGCACAAATACCGATTGGTGTACAACCTCTTCCTCCGAAAAGGAAGAAGAAGAGAAAGAGTAAGACCACCACCGTCCACCAAGCCGATCACGAGAATCGTGCTTTGTCATCACCACAAGGAGCCATGGCTGTTGATAACCGTACTTTGTTTGAACGTATGCAAACCAACATTCATGGATTTGTTAGTGCCATTAAGATTCCCGACTATCCCGCTAACACATTTGAGCTACATACATCTATGATCAATATGGTTGCTGCATCACCTTTCTATGGAAAACAAAATGAGGATCCCCATGCTCATCTTAAGAGATTCCTTTCACTTTGCAATACCATTAAGCATAATGGGGTTCCACCGGATGTCATTAGATTGTTGTTAGTGTCATTTTCACTAGATGGGAGTGCTAAGCATTGGTTAGACACTCAACCACCCGATAGTATCACCACATGGGATGGTTTTACCACTAAGTTTTTGAACAAATTCTTTCCTCCACAAAAGACTATGGCTTTGAGAAATATGATTATGGGCTTTACACAAAAACCTAGTCAATCCTTTGGTGATGCTTGGGAAGAGTATAGTGAGTTGTTGAGGCGATGCCCTAATCATGGAATGGATGATCTAACCCAAATCAATACCTTCTACAATGGCCTCAAACCTCACCACCAAGATTCACTAAATGCTTCCGCGGGAGGGAGTATTCATTTCAAGACATACCAAGAGGCTTTGACCATTATTGAGACTAAGGCAATGGTTCAAACAAACGATCCATTTGAAGAAAGAGTTCATGTGATCCAAAATACTTCTAAAACCCCTTGTGAACTCCAAATTCTTCAAGAGATTCTTCAACAAGTCAAACAAGGACAAGAAATGACTCAAGGCATGATTCAAGATTTTAAGAGCATGACATTGAACAAGTCCTCAAACAATGTGAATGCCATCACCATTTCTTGTGTTACTTGTGGAGGCCCTCACTCTTATGAACAATGTGACAAGGTGCAAGGGTATCAAGGGGAATGTTATGCTTATCAAGAGGAACACCGTGAACACTTCAAGCCTAACATCAATCCAAATAACCTTTCTTACAAATCCCAAAATTACCTTACTCCACCCGGCTTTCCACCCCAACCACCCACCCAAATTCAACAAAATCCTCCTCAAATTTTAGCAAGGAATCAAGGGCAAAGACAACCATACCAAGGCAATAATTACAAAGCACCCAATCAATTTCAACCTCAAGCTAATACCTTTTATCCACTACAACAAGGATTTAATCAACCACTTCCATTTATTCCCAATCAAGCATATGCTCCAATACCAAATCAAGCTTACCCTCAAAATCAAACTCAAGGATATGGGATGCAAGAGACTCAAGAGTATGTTGACAAGAAAATGCGTGACATTGAGAAGAGAATGAATGATCAAGTGAAACGTACAATAGAGGAACAAATCAATAGGGTTTTAGTGGCGGTAACTCAAAGACCACAAGGAGCTTTACCTTCCAACACACAAACAAATCCTAGGGCCAATGTCAATGCTATTACAACAAGGAGTGGTACAACAACAAAGGATCCTTCACCTCCTAAACCTACTATTGTTCAACCCACTTGTGCTCCTACTTGTGATAAGCCTTCTACTTCTACTCCACCTCCTCAAAGTGCTCCTATTCACTCAAACACACCTTCTCCACCACCTCATACTTCTCCTTCACCTTCCACACTTCCCAATGAAGAGGCTAACAAAGACAAATCTTCCACTACAACACCTATTCCACCTACACCCAAACCTACTCTTCCATACCCTTCAAGGTTGAAAAAGGACAAGTTAAAGAACAAAGATGACATACAAGTCTCCAATTTCTTAAGGATGTTCAAGCAACTCAATATCAACATATCCTTTGCGGAAGCTCTTGCTTATATGCCAAAGTTTGCTAAGATGTTCAAGGATTTGCTCTCAAACAAAGAAAAATTGGTTGACTTGCCCAACACATCACTTAATGAAAATTGTTCCGCGGTGTTACTTAAAACCTTACCAACAAAACTTGGAGATCCGGGGCGCTTCTTGATACCTTGTAATTTTCCCGGTGTTGAAAATTGCATGGCTTTGGCGGATTTAGGGGCAAGCATAAATCTCATGCCTTTATCGGTTTGGAAACAACTCTCTCTTCCCGAGCTCACCCCCACTAGGATGACTCTTGAACTAGCCAACCGAACCATAGCTCACCCCGTAGGTATCGCGGAAGATGTGTTTGTAGGTGTGGATAAGTTTACCTTTCCGGCCGACTTTGTAGTGGTCGATTATGACATGGATCCTAGAGTGCCTTTGATTGTTGGTAGACCGTTTTTGAGAACGGGTCGTACCTTGATAGATGTGGCGGAAGGAGAATTAATTATGAGAGTAGAGGATGAGAAAGTGGTGTTTAAGTTAGGGAAAGTTTGTGATAGAAAAGAGGTTAAGGAGTCTAGACCTTGTGAGACGATTAACATTGTGGATGTGCTAGATGAAGTGTGTAATGAACACTTTCATGATGCTTGTAAGAATGCTAGTGATGAGATTCCACATGTTGAAACCGTGGCCTCAATTGCTCCCTCTTTAACACCTTTTGGAGAGAGTGATTTCCTCTTGGAGGAATTTGAGTCCAACTTTCTTGGTGATGATGATTCTCCCATTAATTGGGAAGAAGATATTCTTACAATCCAAAAGTTGCTCAATGAGGACCCTATTCCTTCCCCTATTCCACAAGAGATTACCATTGAGGAACCTTCCATAGTGAAACCTTCCATAGAGAGTCCACCTCCCATTGAACTTAAGGAACTTCCATCCCACTTAGAATATGCTTTCTTAGAAGGAAAAGACCAATTACCGGTGATTATTGCTAAGGAATTGAAAGAGGATGAGAAGGCGCAACTCATTGAAGTCCTTAAGAAACATAAGAAAGCTTTAGCATGGAAAATATCCGACATAAGGGGAATTGATCCACATTTTTGTACTCACAAAATCCTTATGGAGGATGATTATAAACCCGCCATTCAAAACCAAAGGAGAGTTAACCCAAAAATTCATGAGGTTATTAAGAAAGAAGTGATTAAACTCTTAGATGCGGGTATGATTTACCCCATTTCCGACTCTCCATGGGTTAGCCCGGTTCATTGTGTTCCAAAGAAGGGTGGAATCACCGTGGTGCCTAATGAGAACAATGAGCTTATTCCCACGAGACTTGTAACCGGTTGGAGAGTTTGCATTGATTATAGAAAACTTAATGAGGCAACTAGGAAAGACCATTTCCCGCTTCCCTTTATGGATCAAATGCTTGAACGCTTAGCGGGAAATGAGTACTATTGTTTTCTTGATGGCTTTTCGGGTTATTTCCAAATCCCAATTGACCCTAAGGATCAAGAAAAGACCACATTCACTTGTCCATACGGTACATTTGCTTACAAGAGGATGCCTTTTGGCCTATGTAATGCACCGGGGACGTTTCAAAGGTGCATGATGGCAATTTTCCATGATATGATAGAGCAAACCATGGAGGTTTTTATGGATGACTTTTCCGTATTTGGGAACTCCTTTAGCTCGTGTCTCACCAATCTTGAGAGAATGCTTAAGCGTTGTGAGGAAACACGTTTGGTGCTTAATTGGGAGAAATGTCACTTTATGGTGAAAGAGGGGATTGTTTTAGGACACAAGATATCCAATAAGGGATTAGAAGTTGATCGTGCCAAAATTGATGTGATTGCTAAGCTTCCCCCACCCACCTCGGTTAAAGGTGTGAGGAGTTTCTTAGGTCATGCGGGTTTTTATAGGCGCTTTATACAAGATTTCTCTAAGATAGCTAGACCGATGACTCATCTCTTGGAGAAAGAGGCTCCTTTCATTTTTGACCAAGCTTGTTTAGAATCTTTTGAGACACTTAAGGAAAAATTGACAAAGGCTCCCGTTTTGGTTTCTCCAAATTGGGAATTACCTTTTGAGCTTATGTGTGACGCTAGTGATTATGCGGTGGGGGCCGTCTTAGGACAAAGAGTTAATAAGCATTTCCAACCTATACATTATGCGAGTAAAACTATGACCGGTGCACAACTTCATTACACTACCACGGAAAAAGAGTTGCTTGCTATAGTATATGCTTTTGAGAAGTTTAGACCATACCTTGTGCTTTCCAAGACCATAGTGTATACGGATCATTCCGCTCTCAAGTATCTTATGACAAAACAAGATGCTAAGCCTAGGCTTTTGAGATGGGTTTTGTTGCTTCAAGAGTTTAAGATAGAGATTCGTGATAAAAAAGGGGCCGAGAATTTAGCGGCGGATCATTTGAGTAGACTTGAGCATCCTTTTCAAGGAGATTTCCCACATCAAGAAATCAATGAATCCTTTCCATTAGAGGAGCTCATGTCTATCTCTTCCCAAGAGGATGCCACACCTTGGTTTGCGGATATTGCAAACTATCTTGTGGGCAATGTGCTTATTGAGGGTCTTACTTACCAACAAAAGAAAAAGTTTCTTAAGGAAGTTAAGTATTACTTTTGGGATGATCCATATCTTTTTAGGCAATGTGCGGAGCAAATCATTAGACGGTGTGTAGATGGGCCCGAAGCATTTAAAATCTTAGAGGCATGTCATAAAGGACCTACGGGTGGACATTTTGGGCCTAACTACACCGCCAAGAAAGTCTTTGATTCGGGTTACTATTGGCCTTCCATTTACAAGGATGCTCAAGAGATGGTGAAATTTTGTGATGTTTGTCAAAGACAAGGAAAAATTACACAACGTGATGAGATGCCACAAAATTTTATCCAAGAGTGTGAGATATTTGATGTATGGGGAATAGATTTCATGGGACCTTTTCCATCCTCTAAGGGAAACAAGTATATACTTGTGGCGGTGGATTATGTGTCCAAGTGGGTGGAGGCTAAAGCCTTACCTACTAATGATGCTAGAGTGGTTGTAAAGTTCTTGAAACAATTGTTTGCTAGATTTGGTGTACCTCGGGCCATCATAAGTGATCGTGGTACGCACTTTTGTAATGACCAATTCACAAGAGTTATGAAGAAATATGGAGTGAATCATAGACTTTCTACCGCGTATCACCCTCAAACAAATGGCCAAACCGAGGTCACAAATCGTGGTTTAAAGAGAATTTTAGAGAGAACGGTGGGAGAGCATAGAACTTCTTGGTCGGATAAGCTTGATGATGCTTTGTGGGCGTTTAGGACGGCTTTTAAGACACCAATTGGTTGTACTCCTTATAGGCTTGTCTATGGCAAAGCGTGCCACCTCCCATTTGAGTTAGAACATAAGGCATCTTGGGCTCTCAAGTGGGCTAACTTTGATTTAAACCAAGCCGGTTCACATAGGAAAGATCAAATCAATGAGATGGATGAGTTGAGAGCCAATGCCTATGAGAATTCTTTGCTATACAAGGAAAAGACTAAGAAATTGCATGATGCTAAGATTAAGAATCGTGAGTTCAAAGTTGGAGAGCCGGTTCTCCTCTTTAACTCAAGATTGAAGCTTTTTGCGGGCAAGCTTAAGTCGAGATGGTCCGGTCCATTCACTATTGCTCAAGTTTTTCCATATGGAACTCTTGAGTTGTCCCAACCCGATGGTCCAAATTTTAAAGTGAATGGTCACCGTGTTAAGCATTACTTTGGGGAGGACATTTCCGTTGAAATGGTCCAAGAGGTCCCCATTTTCCCCATGAATTAATTCATTGAGGGACGAGTCGAGCTAGAGACTCATTAACTCAAGCATCGTATAACTAGGTTAGAGTGTTGTAGGTTAGAAATAAAGGCATAGATTTGGAGATAAGTGTAGGGGAGACCTTCTTTTGTCTTCATGCTTGTTTGTAGGGTTGCTCACTCATTTCATGCTTTGGAGCTTATGGAGGAGGCCCTTGTATCCGGTGCACTTCGTTACTTTAGTGATTTTTCATTGACACCGTGTGCTTAAACTTGATTTCACTAATAGTAGTCCTTTCCTTAACTTGGGTTAAGCAAAGTCTATTCATTGTCATAAGTGTAGGGGAAGTTTTTATACTTCCATGCTCTTAAACATTGAGGACAATGTTTAGCTTAAGTGTAGGGGGGTCTTCTATCGAAGTGACCTTACCTAGAACTTGTCATTGTCTTGCATGATAACATGGAAAATTGGATTTTCAACATTTTTCAAATTTTTGATCTACTTTGGCCAACAAAAATATGCATTCATAATTTTTGCATCAATCATTTTTCATTTGCATAACACATTTGCATTGTATATATTTCTTCTTTTATTTTTCATCAAAAATATATAAAAAGGAAAAAATAAAATAAAACATGGTTTTAACAAATTTAGACTTCTTTGACATATTAGGCCCGCCATGGATATTTTGACTCAACCCGAGTTTGCTTATTTTAGCATTCTCTAGCTAGTATCATTAACCATGTAGTCCTTCATTGGTCTATTAGGCTAAGCTTCCACCAATTTCATTATTTGAAATTTTAAATTTGTGGAGAATGGGAAATGATAGAGTTGAAGCAAGTGTAAAAGGGCTAGATAGACTTCATGGCAATTATTTGTGGCTAAACCCTTCTCTTCTTTATCTCTATTTTCTTCGCTTGTATATAATTGTTAATAAATAATCAAGTACGGTTTTAATTGGTTCGTAATCTCTTATGCATTTTTGGCTAATCATTTATGGTTGATATGAGTACGTCTTAAGATTCTAAGTTAGCACGTTTTATGTGTACTAGACTTGTGTCATGCTCCATATTTAGCGGGTGTTTTTCTTTTTTTTCTTTGCAAATTTTTTTGGTAAGGAATAAAGAAAAATAAGAGCGGCTTATGAAAAAAAAAATGAGTGGCTAGAAAAAAAAAAGAAGAGAAAAGAAAAAAAAATAATGCAAGACTCCCAAGAGGGGCAGTGTGGTGTTAATTATAGTGACTATTGAGTTCCAATATTACCTTGACGGGTTGCGGGGATTCAATAGATTGCTCCAATCCAATATTACCTTGACGGGTTGCGGGGTTGAAGATCCAAAATCTCAAAAAGATGCGGATGTAAATTATTGCGTGAGTTTTATTTTTCTTTCTTTAGCGAGTGTGTAGTTACTTATGAAAGCATGACA
Source organism: Glebionis coronaria (assembly GCA_025667525.1). NCBI lineage: Eukaryota > Viridiplantae > Streptophyta > Magnoliopsida > Asterales > Asteraceae > Glebionis > Glebionis coronaria. The sequence goes on from CM046874.1 coordinate 73,950,459, forward strand.
TGAGGATTTTACACATAAGGCGAATGACTTATTACTCTTAATACGGACTTTTATTAATTGTGAGCGGTTTTTCAAGTAATGGATGAGAAGATTACTTAGGATTAAAACCGTGCTTCCTTATTTTTGGATTTTACACTTCTTATATTTCACGCTTGAATAATGACAAATTTGCCCACAAGCAATTTGCTCAAATAATAACCGGTTCCACATTTAATTGTCATGAATAAGTTGATGCACTTTTTACTTGTGAATGCAATGATCCCATTTACTAGCTTGGTATGGGGAAAGTGAAACTTGAGGGTGATAAGTGTCCATGATACCCAAGCCCTAATCCAAGTCATTGAATTCTTTATGAGTTAGTTCCATCAAAACCATTTCAAGAAAAATCAAAAAGATATAGATAGAATTGTATTTTGATTCATTGCATTATTAAAAGTCAAAATCATGCATCATCTAGTTTAGAGTAGTGTAGATGCATCTCATATGGCCAAGGTGGATTAATTATGAGGGAAATGTAAATTTTTAAACTTTGAAAGATAATATTGCATGAGGACATGGCAATGCTCAAGTGTAGGGGAATTTGATATGAGCTTAAACTCATATCCTTTTATCAACAAATAACCCTAAAACATGAAGCAAAATACCCTTTTATATTGTAAAAAGCAGTGTTATGTGGTATGTTTGTGTTTGTGTGATCTTATGTAGGTAAAAGGATACAATTTCAAGCAAACAAGGAAAAACCAAGCTCAAATGGATGAAAAAGACAAAAGAGGATCAAAAGTGACAAGACTTTGAAGTCAAAGGACCTATCTTGACAAATTGTGAAAGTTGGAGGACTTAAAGTGCAAATTATGGAAAGTCAAGATTAAAGTCAAATTTGGTCAACTACAAAGTCAACTCAAGTCAAAGGGCCATTTTTGTTGAAGAATCAAAGTTGAAGGGTCAAAAATGTCAAAGGAATGAAGATATTAGCCTTAACTAGCAATCTGCCAAGTCAAGGGACCTAATCTGCCAACTTTGGAAAGTTTTGTAATGTTTAATCCAAGTGAAAGGCTAAGGACCAATCAGAAACAAGAGAAAGGGTCACACGGATCAAGTAATAACTTCCCACTTACAGCCGCCACATTTAATACCCAATCATAACAGTGCAATCCGCAACTTTCTTTTTCAACCAATAAAAAGCTGCCACGTGTTCCTCTCTTTCACCAAAATATTTTCCAGGAACGGGTTTGAGATAGAGGGCATTTCAAGAGAAGTTCAAAACATCAAAGTTGCTCGTTTTGATGAGACGAATCCAATGGTGTTAACCAATTAACATATAATCCATTGAATCAAAAACCCCCAAAATGTGTTCATCACCTTCAAAGTGGATTTGCAGAATTTCTCCACGTGTCAAGATGTGATTGGCCTGAACACGTCACAACTCCAACAGAATCTTCTTATCTTGCCTATAAATACACAACTTGTAATTCATTTGTGATTGTAGCTTAATTTTGTAAACACCTAGTTCTCTCAATTTCACTTTTCTCTTTTTCCCTCCTTTTCACCTAACTACTCAAGAGTCTGACAAACTCTTGAGTTAGTTAGTTAGTTAGAACCTTGTAACTACCTTTTGTAACTGATTTCATCAATAAAATTTCAAATCCAAGTTTTCCCGCCAAATTCTGTTCTTCAATTCCTGCTACTCTACTGCTATTGTGTGATTCATTTGTTGCTGATAGAAGTTTGTTATGATCATACATTGATCATAACTGACTTTGTTGAAGAATTGTTGCTGTTTGATCATAATTCCAGTTCATTCCTAGTTTCTGAAGTTTTCATGGCAGAATGATGATTTGTAGCTGTTTTGGATGTTGAATTGAGTTGATAGCTAGTGATAGGTGGTGGTATCACTAGGGCAAGAGAGCTCAGCGCTCCTCTTCTACCCAAAGGATTCCTACAATAGGTTTCTAAGTTTCTGATTTTTGTTCCTCTAAACAGTCTTTGCATGCTTCATTCTCTAGTGTAAAGTTGATGGCTGCCTGTTTTAATTGATAAGTAGTTGTTGATTGTGTGATTCTAGTGATTTGTAGTTTGATCTTGTTCACTTGAGTGTAGTTTTGAAGTTTTTGGCTTAATTTCAGTAACTTTGTAGCTAATCACCTTAATTGAGTTCTAGTTGTCATTAGTGTGTGATTTCAGTTTGATTAGCTTTCATTTTGATAACCTAAACTAGTTTGCTATAGCTTTTTGTTCAGTTTTAATCATAACTCAAAAATCCTTTGAAAAAGTTTGATCAAAATCAGATAAGGTGTGTTTGGGACTAGTTGTAATTCAGTTTTCAAGTGTTGTTAATTGGTGTTAAAGTGTTCATTTCTACTCATTAGAAGGTAACAAGTAGTCCTGAGTCATTTGTAAGTCATAAAATTAGTCAAAAAGGCAATTGGTTGATAAAAAGTTTGGGTCATACTTGAATTCAGTTTTCATTACAAAACTTGCCAAATTCATTTGATCATTTCTCCTTCATTACTAGATCATATTTGCTCAAACCAGTTTCTAGTTATAGCTTATAACATAATCTTTCAGTATCTAGGAGGAAATTCTACAGTTTCAAGAAATAAGCTGGAAAACAGCTTATTGGTTAAGGACTGAGCATTTTGCATTCTCTGATGTGATTAGCTTACTGTTTCACTAGATCTCATTATCCACTTCATAAATCTAGCTGATTTCTTTCACAAACCTGTTTAGTAAGTGTTGAATATGAGATTTTGAGATTTTGAGTTTTTTCAAAAATCTGGTCAACGTTTGGTCAACATAAGCTCATTTGAGCTTATTTTCAGATATCTGGCTTATTACTGGATGAAAATTGTTCTAATTTGATTTCCCCTGCTTTAAATCAAGTGCTTAATCATTTTCTTTACAAAAATTAAGTTGTGGATGTTTGGATTTTTCTGTAGCTTATTTTGAGCTTATTAATAAGCACTCTTTTGCTTATCTTTGACTTTTAGACAAATTCCTTGAATACACGTTTCTATAATTGGATTTGAAGTTGTTTGCAAGTTGTTTCAGCTTATTTGGTTGAGAAATAAGCTCAAACGAGCTTATTCTTTCTTGGTGCCCGTTTTTGATTATAATTTTGGTTTATTTGCACTTTAGTCCCTATATTTCTAATCTGTTTCTAAACCTAGCTAATTGTCCTTATTTTGTGGTATTTGCAAAACTTGGTCCCTGGATTTGTTAGTTTGTTAAATTTCAGTTTATAAGTTTGTTAGTTTGTTAACATTTGGTTAGTTTGTTAAAGTTTTTACAAGTCTAGTCCTTATAGTTAACTGATTTACATTTTTAGTCCTTATAACTTTTAGAATTTACATTTCAAGCATTTACATTTCATAGAAATTACATTTTTAGTCCTTATACTTTTATATTTTGCATTTTAATATTTTACTTGAATAAAAATTTGGAATTTGCAACTTGTTTTACGTATAAGTAGGTCGATATTTTTCATTTTTAGATAGCTTTGTTTGAATTAGCAATAGATTACCAAGCAAGCTTGAACAACCAAAAACAATTATAAATTTGATATTGATTGGACTTTCCATTAGTTAAGAACTAAGAAAACGAACTTGCATTATACACATATCACATATCGAGTCATTTTCGGTGATGTTAATGCGCCAGAGTACATTCACAACGGGTTCGTACCCGGAAGGTCTGTAAAAATCATATCAACCCTGCAAGCACGTGCATTACTTTCACATGGTTGTGAGGGATATCTAGCTACTGTTCATGACATGGATGTTGAATCCCCATCAATTCAGGATCAGCCGATAGTGTCAGAATTTCCAGAAGAACTTCCGGGCATACCACTTGCACGTGAAGTGGAATTTAATATCGAGCTCATCCCAGGAGCTGAGCCGATTTCCAAGGCTCCTTATTGCATGGCTCCCATAGAGTTGAAGGATCTGAAGGATCAATTGCAAGAACTTCTGGAACAAGGCTTCATTCGACCGAGCGCATCTCCATGGGGCGCACCAGTCTTATTCGTTAAGAAGAAAGACGGCAGTATGCGTCTTTGCATAGACTATCGCGAGCTCAACATGATTACCATCAAGAATAGATATCCTTTACCACGCATAGACGATCTGTTTCACCAACTCCAAGGGGCCAAACATTTCTCCAAGATTGATCTAAGGTCGGGCTATCATCAGCTACGGGTTCAAGAGCAGGACATCGCCAAGACTACTTTCCGTACACGCTATGGGCACTACGAATTTGTAGTCATGCCATTTGGCCTTACTAATGCTCCAGCAGTATTCATGGATTTGATGAACAACATCTTCCATGAATTTCTGGACAAGTTCGTCATTGTCTTCATTGACGACATCCTGATATTTTCTAAGTCTAAGGAGGAACACGAAGACCATCTTCGTACAGTACTACAGATTCTTCGACAGAAGCAGCTGTATGCTAAATTCTCCAAGTGCGAGTTCTGGTTAGACATGGTGGCATTCTTAGGTCACATTGTATCAGCAGAAGGAATCACGATGGATCTAGCAAAGGTTGAGGCTATTACCAAGTGGCCAAGACCGACATCAGCGACTGAAGTTCGCAGTTTCCTAGGCTTAGCTGGTTACTACCGTAGGTTCGTGGAGAACTTTTCCCGTTTAGCACTACCATTGACCAAGCTGATGCGGAAAGGGGAGAAATTCGTCTGGACTGAAGAAAAAGAGAAGAGCTTTGAAGACCTAAAGCAGAAGTTAATATGTGCACCGATTCTTATTCTCCCATCTGGTACAGGTGGATTTCAGATCTATAGTGATGCATTAGGGAAGGGACTTGGTTGTGTTCTCATGCAACATGGGAAAGTGATCGCGTATGCTTCACGGTAGCTTAAGCCTTATGAGGAAAATTACCCTACGTATGACTTGGAACTTGCAGCAGTCGTGTTTGCATTGAAGATATGGAGGCACTACTTGTATGGAGAATCATGCGACATTTTCACAGACCATAAGAGCTTGAACTATATCTTTACTCAACGTGAATTGAACATGAGACAGAGGAGATGGTTAGAGCTGTTGAAGGCTTATGACATTAATCTGCAGTATCATCCTGGCAAGGCAAATGTAGTGGCAGATGCACTTAGTAGGAAGTCCGGAATGATCAACGGCATTGAGATAAAGGAGGAAATTATTAGATACTTGGAGCGACTAGACATGGAGATCATGGTACGTGGACAGCACGGTTACTGGCTAATCTTAGGGTGGAACCCGAGCTACTCTCTAGGATCAAGGAAGCTCAGAAGGATGATGATGAAATCTGGGCGATAATTCAGAATTTGGAGAAGCAGACAAAATTTCGAGTAGACGCAGATGGTATCTTATGGTAGGGCACGAGACTTTGTGTTCCTGATGATCAAGAACTCCGGGAAGCATTGTTAGCTGAGGCTCATAGCTCCCCATTCTCTATTCATCCTGGTTCGACCAAGATGTACCATGACATCAAGCAATACTTTTGGTGGAGTGGTATGAAACAGGATGTTGCGACTTACGTCTCTAAATGTCTTACCTGTCAGCAGGTTAAGATCGAGCATCAGCGATCTGGCAGTCTTCTTAAACTGTTAGATATTCCAGAGTGGAAGTGGGACAAAATCACCATGGATTTTGTTACCGGTCTTCCGCCGACAAAGAGGAAGCACGATGTGATTTGGGTTATCGTTGATCGACTTACCAAATCAGCTCATTTCTTACCGATCCACAAGGAAGATTCGGTCAGTAAACTTGCCGATACTTACAAGAAGGAGATCATGAGACTTCATGGTGCTCCATCCAGCATCGTCTCAGACAGAGATCCTCGGTTCACTTCGCGATTCTGGAGAAGTCTGCAGAAAGCTTGTGGGACAAAACTTAAGCTTAGCACGGCTTTTCATCCTCAAACAGACGGGCAATCGGAGCGAACGATTCAGACATTAGAAGACATGTTGAGGTCATGTGCGTTGGAATGGACGGGAGATTGGGACGACTACATCTTTTTGGTAGAGTTTGCATACAACAACAGTTGGCACGCAAGTATCAAGTGTGCTCCATTTGAGATGTTGTATGGCAGAAAGTGTCGCGCCCCAATCTGTTGGGATCAGGTTGGAGAGCGAACACTTGAAGGACTGGAAATGATTGAGTTGACCAACGAGAAGGTCACAGTAGCTAAGCAGAACCTGCAAGAAGCACGGTCACGTCAGAAGAGTTATGCAGACAAGCATCGTAGGGACTTACACTTTAACGTAGGAGATCACGTTTTCCTTAAGGTTTCGGCGGCACGTGGTGTTAGACGTATTGCAATCAAAGGGAAGCTCAGTCCTCGATTCATCGGACCGTTTGATGTCATTGAGCGAGTCGGTGAAGTATCTTACCGTTTAGCGTTACCTCCGCAACTTTCTCATGTTCACGATGTTTTCCATGTGTCCTTACTCAGAGGGTACAAGTATCATCCCCTTCACATGGTTCAGTATCCACTGGAACAGATTCGTGAAGATCTCACTTTCATAGAAGTACCCGAACGAGTTCTTGACATATAAGAACGAGTCATGAGAAGGAAGACGATTCCATTCGTCAAAATCCTTTGGAGGGATCATACCGAGCGGGAAGCCACTTGGGAAACAGAGGAGTCTATCCGGTCTTCTTACCCTCATTTCATATTTTGAATTCGGGTATGTTCTTCTTTTCCAGTTTACATAATCTATAATTCGGGGACGCGTTATTCTTTTTAGGGGGGAAGAGTTGTAAAACCCGCATGCTTTTACCATGAATAGTACCCTTATGATCATACGTACATGATTAGAACTTTCCTTATTTAGCACGTTTACGTTTCACGATAGAAATTTACAAGTATTACGTACGTGTTATTACACGATAAGTATTTAATACGTATTAATGCACTGTAATTATTTCAACAATAATTATAATCACGAACATACGAACATGAAATCATGAACGTAAATAATCACGAGCTTAATATTATGTATTTACGTATATTTATTACGAGTACGTATAAACATATGAACTACGACACGAATGAACAATAATTAAATCACGTAAACACGACATGTTAACACGTAAATAATAGAACACGGGAAAATCAACGGGTTTCCCCATGTGGGGCCCACATAGGCGCGGCATAGACAAGGATGGGCCAAGACCACCTTAAATTAAAACTTAACAAAAAGGAAGGGAAGGATTTCATATTACAAAAAGATAAAAAAAATCAAAAACCCTCCTCCTCCTTCTTCCTTGTAGCCGCCTCCCATAACACCACCACAAGGGGGTGTTTGTTGATCTTGGTTAATCCAATTTGTTGCAAGATCGTTCGTGTTAGTTTTCTTTTTGATCTACGAATAGGTAATCTTCTTAAACCTTTTCTTTTTAATTATTTACTAGATCCAAGAACATGAAATCACGGGTTATTAAAACAAGTTAAATAACACCTAGATCTAATCAAGGGATATTAAAAATACATGGTTTAAGGGGGTGTTTGGTTCGGCTATGGGTAGAACCAAGAGCCAAGGGCTCTCGGTGGTTGTTTGATCACCACCAACCGACACCACAAGGTCTCGGTTTGGTTTTGTGTTTCGGCCGAGAGGACCAAGGGACCCCGACGCACGTCGGGGTTATCCTTGGTGGTTTAGGGGGTCTCGGTTAGAACACCACACGCACCACCGGTGTGGGCCGGTGGTGGTTTTCCATGGTTAAGGGTTGTAGACCGGTTCACGGGTTTACGGGTCCGGTTCATGACATGTTTAGTTTAAAACACGGGTTCGGTTCACGGGTTCTTTTTCAAGGTTAATTATTATTTTTACAAGTTAAATAATTACAAGGTAAATTAAATTAATTTAACATGTTATTTAATTAATTTAATTACAACATGACTTAGGTTATTATTATTATTAATAATACATGGATTTTAACCTAAGTATTTATTATTTAAGTTAGACTATATAATTAATTAATTATTAAACATGACTAATAATTAATTAATTTTCATGACTTAGGTTATACTATTAATAAATATTAATACATGTTTTAACCTAAGTATTATTACCTTTTATTTAATTAAATCATGTTATATTTAATTAAATCTTATAACCTATAGTTTACATGTAATAATTACTAGTAATAAACTATACTATATATCACATGACTTAGAATATTAATCAGTAAGACTTAAGCTTATATATTATTAGCCTAATAATCCAGCTTATTTCTAATTATGGAAACTTTCTATTTTTAGAAACTTATTTAATTAAGGCAGCTAATCTATTTATGGAAACTTTCTATTTTTAGAAACTTATTTAATTAAGGCAGCTAATCTATTTATAGAAACTTTCTATTTTTGGAAACTTTCTATTTTTGGAAATTTTCAATTTTTGAAAACAATCTATTTTTGGAAACTTTCTATTTTTTGAAACTTTCTATTTTAGGAAACCTGCTATTTTTAGAAAGTTACTTATTATTACACAACAAGTATAATAATACAAGAAATACAAGTAATACTTAGTCAGAATAAGACAAAATACATGATAAACGCAGTATAAAGCTAGAGTCAGTAAAACAAGACATGAACATATAAAACAAGTTAAAACATGATATAAAACCAGTTATGTAGTCAATAATCAGATACTTATACACATATATTATTTATGTAGCATTAGTGATATCGAAGTAGGACTCTCTTCCGTTCGTCTTCTTCGTTCACTGGACACAATGTACGGATTCTCCGTCCTTTCAGTATGGACATTCTTTCTTATTAGGATTCCCCGTATGCAGCCAACTGTTTTCCCAGTATATGTTTTATATGTTTTTGAATTGCTTATGTTTAATTAGATACCTAAAGCCATATACATGCATGACCAGTTTCACCTAGTTATGGAGGTACCATAATCATAACACTGGAGGCACTAGTGTTATGACTTAATAACTGAATTTTTAATCTTTGAATATTGTCTAATAGAATTGATCTCCGGTTATTAGTGTGACTCGGTCGTCTTTTGGTGAAAAATAAATAGTTTGGTCGTTGTTGTAAAATAAAATTGCAAAACTTTAATGTAAATGACAAAGTAAATAAAGCTAAAAATGATTAAACCGTAAATGACGAAAAATTAAAGCGTAAAGATAAATGACGAAATTTTAAAACTCGACAAAAAGTAAAATTTGAAACCTTAAAAATAAAACTAAAACAAAACAAGTTTAAAAATAACACTAAGTAAAAATGGCGGGAAAAGTTAAATTCGAAATTGAAATAAGAAATAAAAACGAAAATTGAGATCGGGTCGCAGTCAATGCGATCGTGGTCCTTGATCGTATCTTGGATCGCAATCAATGCGATCATAACTGATGATCGTACTCCACCACGATCGTACTTTGGATCGTACCCCAGATCACAACGTGTGATCGCAGCCTACGATCGTAACAGTCGATCGTAGCCTAGATCGAATCACTAGATCGCACCCACAATCGAAGCCTTGGATCGTAGTGAATGATCGGACACCAGATCGTAGCCACAGATCGAAACCACAATCGCAACAGAGCGATCGTAGCTTAGATCGTGGTGAGTGATCTTAGTCTTGATCGCAGTAATGGATCGCAAGTAGAAACCCTAGGGTTATGCGATCACAATTACTCGATCGGAACAAATGAAAACCTTTAAGCAATTCACGATGGTAAGTAAAACGTAAATAAGCACTCACGAAATAAGCACTTTTCGAAATAAGCAACTACCAAAACTTAACCAAATCTAAATAAGCACAAATTTAAAAACTTTTAACGCACTAAATAAACAAGATTTATAAAATAACTTCAAAAAGATTAAACTTTTGAAAACACTTAAAAGAAAATAAGCTAAACACGAAATAAGCCAAAAACACAATAAGGAATGAACGTAAATTGCATGAAAATGATAAAAAAAATGGAAAACTAAGAACTTTTATCAAATAAACATCAAGATTAAACAAAAATTCAGGATTAATCAAACAAAACAAGATATTTAAAAGCAAGAAAGGAAGAATGAGATGATTATGAAAAGCTTGGAATTTTAAAGATAAAGATTAAAGACAAGATTAAAACTTACATGAAATTAAAGGCAAGAATTTAAATGACAATATGAAAGTGCATGAAAATAAATGTGGAGAACTAATTTGTCAAATTAGCTAACACCTCCTAATGACACATTAGGAGGGTATTTATAGGGAGATTAGATGTCTTGATGCTTTCTTCCTCTTCTCGTCTTTTCGTCTTTTAAATTCTTAGACTTTCTCGACGTTGTCTTGGGATTTGTCGATATAGATTGAACTCGTCTTATAATTTTCTTCTTTTATTAGACTTGGTTCTTCGACTTCATTAAACTTCCGTCTTTAGACTTTTTCTTCGATAAATCTTCAGAATAGGCCTTGGACTTCCGTTCTTTTTGCACTCTTGATCTTTTGACTTCGTCTTTTGTCTTTTTCTTCGATAAAAGCTCGTGAAAGCCCATGTTTTCTTCCCTTTTCACATTTTTGTCCTAAATCACAACAAAAACACAAACCACGCATAATTCCGACATTTACGACATAAAATACACGTTTTGGCTTGGTTATTATTATAATTAAGTGGTAAAAGTATAAGTGTTTTCACACTTATTAAATCCTCTATAATTGACCATTGCAATTCCCTCATGCAATGCATTAGTTACAAAGCAAGATTTACATTTTCCATCATAATTAACCCACCTTGGCCTTTATTAAACACAAGACACTAAGGAAATTTAAAAGGATAGAAAATTGCAAAATATTTAAAAGAAGAAAACAAGTAAAGAGATCGAAGACTTACATTAGGGCTTTGCTTTGTCATGAATGTTTATCATCCTCAAGTTTCACGTTCCCCAAACCAAGCTTATAAACGAGATCATTGTTATTATAAGTTAGTAAGCTAACACAAACTCATGTGGCCCAATTATTCACTTAGACTCCCTTATTCCTAGGTGTATCTCTTATATTTTATTGTTGTCTTGAATGATCACGAGGATGCATTGTTTGACTTATTTCGATAGTTATTTAGGCTGAAAATAAAGTAGTACGATTTAATCAATAGTTAGCTAAAGGACAAAATCGTTTAAAACTGCTTCTCGGGACCTCATAAAGTTCATATCTTGGCATAACTCGCTTCACGATTTGAGACCTTTCTCGGATCGATATTTGGCATTGACTTCATACTTCAAATTTCTTGAAATAATGGTCTTCTCTTCATAATAGGAATTTCTTCACTTGAAGTTTTTGAGAGATTCTTTAAACTTGGACCACGACTTCTTCATTTTTCTCTAATATTTATTTGGGATTTTGATATACAACGATCCGCCTCCTTTTAGGACTTGGATCTATTTATCCTCATACCTTGTTAGGGTCTTTTCGGATAGACTTATCCATGATCTTTAGGGGAGTATTTGCTTTTCGCTGTGTGTCTCGATCCTTCATATTCATTTTTGATAAATGATTCTTCACATCACTTTGGATCTTTAGCAACAAAATGTAGCCCTCATGACTTGTTAGGGCCTTTTCGAACTCGCCAATCTTCGCATCCCGCTTCAATAAGTTATGCCTTGGCTATGAACTCTAATCAATACCGAGTAACTTTTAAACGATCTTGGGCTAGAAGCTAAGTAACTTTTCAAATCGTACGACCTTACTTATTGCAATTAAATTTATTAACAAGCGTTGGCAGAAAAAGCTCATAATTAACTCACATAAATTCATGAAAGAATACCAAACTTATAATTGACTCTATCATCTCTCGTTCTCCACAATTTAAAATCTCAAGGAATGAGACTCGTGGATGCTTAGCCTATTAAATCAAAGTTTCGGGTTTTCAAGTCATCTATAGGATCTTGCAATTTCTTAGACTTTTTCAAGATTTAGAATTCGCATTTTAAAGTTCCCTTGATAAACGACTTTCTACGATCAATTATAGGAACTTGCGAAAAGTTCTCGTTCTTAACCCGTAAGAGTTAAGACTTTCGCGTTTTAAAGTTCCCTATATAAATGCCTAGCAAAACTTGACTTAAACACGTTAAGGATACTAGCTAGAGTAAACTTAGATAAGTAAACTCGAGTTGAGTCAAAAGATTCACAATGTTGAAAAATTAAAACCACTTTATTCAAAATTTATTCTAATGAAAGAAACTAACTATAACAAAGGAAAATACAACTAGGCCAAAATAGATCAAAAATTTTGAAAAATGTCGAAAAATCAATTTTCTGTTAAAAATGAGGACAAATACAAGGAAAAGCCCACTAAACTTCGATAGAAGTCCCCCTACACTTAATATAAACATTGTCCTCAATGTTTAAGCATGTGGAAGTAAACTCCCCTACACTTAGGACATTGTGCAAGTTGTTTAAATCTTGCTAAGAAAGAGACATATAAATTGATTCCTATTTCAATCATAAATGATAAAATAATGAATCAAAATTGTTTAGGATAGAACCGAGAAGACAGGTACAGGGAATCACAGGTCGTCAAAAGTTATCAAGAATGTATCTTTGAAAGCTCGAATCCCTGCACATGAAAAGAAAGAAAAGAACAAACACATACTAGGGTCTCCCCTACTCTTATTATGAAAACAGATATAAAGGATAGATACTGCGGGTTGCCTCCCGAGAAGCGCTTGTTTTTGTTAATCGAGTCGTGAGCGTGACTCGACCTTGATTACAATGGTAAGAAGCTTGAGGAACATCCACCGGGATCAAATACATGGCTTTCATCCATCAAGTAGCACAAGCTTAAGGCGAATAAGGCAAGCCAAAGAAGAATAGGCAAGGTTCCCTTAAGCAGAGATTGAGCACGGTAGTAGAGAGTATGATGAAGTGCAAGCATTTCTCCATTGTTTCCAAAAATCTTTCCTTTTATTTCATCAGATGGATACTGAGATGGCTTAAAAATTGCAATACCGGGATCGATCACCTTTTCTTTTAGGGGAAAATAACACTCAGGCTCAGTAGACCTTGAAGAAGATCCGCTCATAAATCTCACAATCTCATCCTCAGAAGGTGGATAGAGAGGTGTCAAGACATAGGTACTACGGATATTGGTGTCTTCCAGCTTCTTCTCCTTTGAAACGGGTTTCTTCATATCCGAAGGAGGATAAAGACCAAAATCAAAGTCCAAAGGAGGAGAATCATTCTCATTGGGGAAGTAGGTATTAAGGAAAGTGGCAAAATCTTCCTCAAATGAGTAGTCATCCAAAGTAGGATCAAGCATTGTTGGTGGAGGATCTTCATCAAAAGTAGGAACAAGGTCATCATGTGAAGAATCACTCGAAAGAGTATTAACATCATCAAAATCATCATATGTTAGCATGTCTTTATACTCTGAAGTAAAATCATCATAATCGTCCATATCGGAACTTGAGTCATCATCATAGTCATCATAAATTGGTGGCGACTCATGAATTGGTGGGGCATCCAAATTGGAGAGAGAATCATCCACATCATCTTCGAAAAGTAGATTATCATAGCAAGAATCGAAAAGAGAATTGTTATAGACGACAAAATCACCAAGCTTTGTACTTTCACAAGTAGTTGTATCAAGCTCGTCTTGAAGTACATTAATCATATTCGCTGATTCTCTTCCATTAGATTTGTTTATGATCTTCCCAATTTTAAACACTTGTGCATCATTCCCGACCCTTAAGATTAGTTCACCTTCGGCAACATCGACTAAAGCTTTTCCGGTTCTCAAGAATGGCCGACCAAGTATTAACGGAATACGAGGGTCTATTTCATAATCAACAACAACAAAGTCGACCGGAAAAGTGAAGGTACCAACTTTAACAAACACATCTTCGGCAATACCAACGGGGTAAGCGAGAGTTCGATTTGCTAGCTCAAGAGTCATCTTTGTTGGTGGAAGATTGGGTAATGATAACTTTTTCCAAACACTTAAAGGCATCAAATTTATACTTGCCCCGAGATCGGCTAAGGCAGTAAATTGTTTGGTTTGGTTAAAAGTACATGGTAACACAAAACGACCAGGATCTCCAAGTTTTTCCGGAAGTTCTTTAAGAAGGACAACAGAACAGTTTTCATTCAATCGAGTATTAACAAACTTGGCCATCTTTTCCTTCTTATTAAGCAATTCCTTAAACATCTTAACAAATTTAGGAATTTGGGCTAGAGCTTCAACAAGGCTAAAGGTGACGTTTACTCCCGGAATCTTTTTCAAAAAGTTTGTCACTTGAATATCATCCTTGGTGAGCAATTTTCACTTGTCCAATCGAGATGGATAAGGAATATTGGGTTTAAGAGGTGTAGGTGTAGAAGGTGATGGTTGAGATGTTGAAGGTTTAAAGGTGGAAGGTGGGGTTGGTGAAGGGTATTTCTTGGGTACTTCGTCATGAAGAGGTGGAGACGGTAATGGAGAACTAATACTAGGCGTGGAAGTAGGCGGGATAAATGGTGGTGGAGGAGTTGTAGATGGAGTAACTAGGGGAGGGGTAGAAGGTCCTACTAGTGTTGCTCTACTGCGTGTAGTAATAGCACTCACATTCACTCTTGGGTTGGTGACGGTATTCGAGGGAAGAGAGCCCGAAGTAGAGGGTTGAGTGGTTTGGAAGAAACTAGCCATCATATTCTTCAAATCAATCGTTTGATTGCTTAAAGAGGTTTACATATCATGTCTATGCTCGGTTCGAATATCATTCCCTTGCTTAGTGATATCACCTTTCAAGTTAATGATTTGGCTTTGAAGATTCTTAACTACCTCTCCTTGGGTCCTCATGAAATTTTCCACATCTTGATTATATGTTGTGGGTGAAGTGATGGGTGGTGCTTGTTGAGCGGGTGGGTGATATGGATTAGAAGCTCGAGGTAGGTTTGGATTGCTTCGATTGAAGTTGTTGGGGTTGTGGTTTTGAGGAGAAAAACCGGGTGAAAGAAAGTTGTTAGAACGGTAACTTAGCAAGTTACGATCACCTTGAGGTCGGGCTTGATAGCTTTCCGTTGAATAGTTACCATGAGCCGCATAAACGTTTTCCGGATTGTCATGAATAGAAGGACAATCAGTGTATGAATGGGGACCGTCGAAAATCTCACAAGAAAGTGCTACAGGTTTAACTTGTTGTTGTGGATTCATAGCTATGAGTAGGATATTTTTGTTCATTTCGGCCATCATGCGGGTGAATTCGGTCATCTCGGTATGTGATAAAGTATAAGAAACATTGACTCTCGGGTTATTCCTTGAAGATGCGGATGAATCCCAATTTTATGAGTAGTCATGTTCTCTATAAGCTCTCTACACTCCTCGGGTCTTCTTTTCATAAACGTGCCACCGGCGGCTGCATTAATCGAATCACGATCACGAAAAGTTAAACCATTGTAGAAAGTATCAATTAAGGTGACGGGGAGCATATTATGGTTAGGACATCGATCGATCAAAACATTATAACGTTCCTAAGAATCGAAAAGTGATTCATCAGGTTCTTGTGAGAAACCACTGATTTGATTCCGAAGGCTCGTGACCATGGATGGTGGAAAGTAGCGTGACATAAATCGTTGAGTCATCTCGTCCCATGTATGAATTGAATTCTTAGGAAGATGGTCAAACCATTTTTCGGACTGGTGGGATAAAGTGTGTGGAAATAGATGAAGGCGAAGAAAATCTATGGTAACACCAGGCAATTTCATGCTTTGAGTTACGGTAATGAATTTGTCGAGGTGTTTGTTGGCATCATCATCCGGTAATCCGCGAAATGGACAAGTATTTTGAACTTGTTGGATCATGTGATGCTTCAACGAAAACTCTGGAGTCGTGGTCTGCATTGACGCAATCAGTCCTCCGCGTCCATTCATTGTTGGTAGATAATAAGTGTGAAAACACTTATCCTTTTACCACTTAATTATAATAATAACCAAGCCAAAACGTGTATTTTATGTCGTAAATGTCGGAATTATGCGTGGTTTGTGTTTTTATTGTAATTTAGGACCAAAATATGAAAAGGGAAGAAAACACGGGCTTTCACGGGCTTTTATCGAAGAAAAAGACAAAAGACGAAGTCAAAAGATCAAGATTGCAAAAAGAACGGAAGTCCAAGGCCTATTCTGAAGATTTATCAAAGAAAAGTCTAAAGACGGAAGTTTAATAAAGCCGAAGAACTCAAGTCTAATTAATGAAAATAAATTACAAGACGAGTTTAATTAATCCTGAGACAAAGTCAAACAAGTCGAAGAATTTAGAAGACGAAAAGACGAGAAAGAAAGAAAGAAGGAAGCTTCCAACACATGCTTACCTCCCTAATCTCCTATAAATACCCTCCTAATATCACATTAGGATGTGTTGGCTAACTTGACAAACTAGTCTTCCACCATTTTCATTACTTGCACCTTTAATTTTCATGTCATTTACTTAATTGTCAATTTAATTTCCTTCTCTTGAACCTTTAATTTCTTACCTTTAATTCAAGTAAGTCTTTTAATTTTGTTGTTGAATCTTTATTTTTAATCAAGTTTTTTATTAATCTCCTTCTACCTTTCTTGTTTTAATCTTAATCTTTTTAATCATCTTCATTTGTTTTGATTTCGTGTTCTTAATCTTAATCCTTTTCGTCTACTTTTTACATAAAGTTTGCGTCTTTTTACATTTCTTTGTTTGTTTTTAAAGTTTTTATAAGTTTTATCATTCATCTATTAGTTTTAGTTAGCTTATTGGTGTTTTTCTTGGCTTATTTTCCTTAAAAAGTTGAGTTTTTAGAGCTTATTTTCGTCCTTTTTCGATTTTCTATTGTTTAGAAAATCTGATGCAATTTTGCAATTATTGCGACATTATGTATTGCGACATTGTGTATTGTGACATTGTGTATTGCAACATTGTGTATTGCGACATTGTGTATTGCGACATTATTGCATGATTTTGCAATTATTGTGACATTGTGTTCAACTTTTAGGAATTGCGAAATCTTTGTTTTTTATTGCGAAATTAATTCCAGTTTTTTATACAATTGCGAAATCTTTGTTATTATTACGAAATTAGTCTTTTTATTTAATTTTAATTTTTAAATTTATTTTTCCCGCCAATTTACTTAGCTTTATTTTTACTTGTTTGTCTTAGTTTATTTTCAGAGTATATTATTTTAAAGTTTTTAAATTTACATTTTGTCAAATTTTAATTTTACGTTATTTACTTTTTGTCAAGTTTTAATTTCTCATCATTTAATTAACTTACTTTTAAAGTCTTAATTTTTCGCCATTTACTTTTTAATTAGTTTTAGCTTTAATTACCCGTCATTTACTTTAAAGTTTTGCATTTTAATTTTACTACAACGACCAATCTATTATTTTATCTACCAAAAGACGACTGACTCGCACACTTAAACCAGTAATCAATTCGATTAGACCGATCACAATGAACTGAACTTTCATACTTGGCAAAAACCGTGTATTAAATGGCGTCGTTGCCGGCTCTTTTCGTGAAGATTAACGGTTTTCTGTGAGAGACGCGTTGAATTTTGGGATCCGTTCACTCGTGAGCGTTATTTTTCTTGCTCAAATCTTTTTCAAAAATCCATAAAAATTAAAAATTGATAAAAATCCATAAAAATTAAAATTTTTTCAAAAATGCAAAAAGATTTTTATTTTTATTTTTACACGTATATATATATTGTCTATTTCTTTGGTATCTTTTTCTTTTGCTTTTGCAGGTGTATGCGTACTAGATCTTCAACTTATTCAGAGCCCGAGACTCGTGAAGATTTAGATATGGCAGGTGTGAACAACAACAATAACCCACCGCACCTCAACAATAACAACAACAATGTTCTTCCACCACCCGACCTTCGGACGATGGAGGAGCTTTGTCAACCTACCATGAATGGACGAGGAGGACCGATTGCGCCGATGCAAATCACGGCTCCGGAGTTTTCGTTGAAGCATCACATGATCTAACAAGTGTAGAACACTTGCCCATTTCACGGATTGCCGGATGATGATGCCAACAAACACCTCGACAAATTCATTACCATTATTCAAAGCATGAAGTTGCCCGGGGTTACTATGGATTTTCTTCGCCTTCACCTATTTCCACACACCTTATCCCACCATGCCGAAAAATGGTTTGATCGTCTTCCGAAGAATTCAATTCATACTTGGGATGAGACGACTCAACGCTTTTTGTCGCGCTACTTTCCACCATCCACGGTCACGAGCCTTCGAAATCAAATTAGTGGATTTACTCAAGAACCCGATGAATCACTTTTTGATGCTTGGGAACGATATAATGTTTTGATTGATCGATGTCCAAACCACAACATGCTCCCCGTCACCTTAATTGATACTTTCTACAACAGTTTAACTTTTCGTGGTCGTGATACGATTAATGCAGCCGCCGGTGGCACATTTATGAAAAGAAGACCTGAGGAGTGTAGAGAGCTTATAGAGAACATGACTACTCATCACAAAAATTGGGATTCATCCGCATCTTCAAGATCAAACCCGAGAGTCAATGTTTATTCTACTTCTTCAAACTCTGATATCACCGAATTGACCCGCGCAATGGTCGAAATGAGCAAGAATATGCAACTTTTGGCTACAAATCAACAACAACAAGTTAAAGCTGTTCCAACTTCTTGTGAGACTTGCGGCGGTCCTCATTCATACACTGATTGTCCTTCTACTCATGACAATCCGGAAAACGTGTATGCGGCTTATGGTAACTATTCAACGGAAAATTACCAAGCTCGACCTCAGGGTGATCGTAACTTGCTAAGTTACCGTTCTAACAACTTTCTTTCACCCGTTTTTTCTCCTCAAAACTACAACCCCAACAATTACATTAGAAGCAACCCAAACCCACCTCGAGCTTCTAATCCTTATCACCCACCCGCTCAACAAGCACCACCCATTAATCAAGATGTTGAAACTTTCATGAAGACCCAAAGAGAGCTAGTTAAGAACCTTCAAAGCCAAATCATCAACTTGAAAGGAGATATCACTAAGCAAGAGAATGATATTAGAACCGAGCTTCGACATGATATGCAAACCTCCTTCAGCAATCAAACCAATGATTTGAAGAATATGATGGCTAGTTTCTTTCCAACTACTCAACCCTCTACTTCGGGCTCTCTTCCATCAAATACCGTCACCAACCCAAGAGCGAATGTGAGTGCTATTACTACACACATTGGAGCAAATCTTGTAGGACCATCTATCCATCCCCCGGTTACTCCATCTACACCTCCTCCACCACTATTTATCCCTCCTACTCCCACGCCTAGTATTAGTTCTCCATTACCGTCTCCACCTATGCATGAAGAAATACCCAAGAAAAACCCTTCACCAAATCCACCTTCCACCTATAAACCCAACATCCCTTATCCTTCTCGCTTAGACAAAGGCAGATTACTCACCAAGGATGACATTCAAGTGTCAAACTTTTTGAAGAAGATTTTGGGAGTGACCATCACCCTTAGCCTTGTTGAAGCTCTTGCCCAAATGCCGACATTCGTTAAGATGTTTAAGGAATTGCTTAGTAAGAAGGAGAAGATGGCCGAGTATGTTAATACTCGATTGAATGAAAACTGTTCTGCAATCCTTCTTAAATAACTTCCGGAGAAACTTGGAGATCCCGGTCGTTTTGTGCTACTGATAGTCGTAGAAATACGTGTTTAGGAAAACAACGTATAATTGTGGCAAGTATTAAGCGTTACGTTTTAGGAAAAAACATAAAACCGAATAAATGCGGGTTCGTTCTCGAGGAGGTGTGTGGATTAATGTGCAAATATATATAATCAAAAGTTTGGGGTAGTGTCGTTTTTGGATGAGAAAAGAAAGAAAACTAAAGACGAACTACGATTACAATTAAACTACGACGAGTGACGTAAAACGCGAACGTAAATACGTAAAACGTGAAAATTTAAAAATTTTAAGCTAAAAACCAATTAAAAATGAAAACTAAGTCAAAAATAATATAAATAAGGATAAAAAATCCAACAAATATATGTTTAAACCTTTTATTAATTAAATATTCAATTTTAAATGCTAATTAAAGCCCTAAAATTAAATATAATTAAGAAAAAGCCCAAAATATTATTTTATTGGACAAATAACTCACTTATATTATTTAAAAACTAAAAAGTATTTTTCCTAAATTTTAAATACTATTTTTCTATTTTTAAAACTCTAAAAACTATTTTTAAACTAAAATAATGATTAAAAATAATAAAATAATACTAAAATTTATTTGACAATTTTAAAAATCCTAAATTATACTAATGAACAGTATAAAAATGAAAAAGTTTGAAAAATTAAATATTTTTCACTAAAAGACAAAACAGTATACAATTAAAACCCTAATTAAACTAAATAAAATATAAAAATTAATTAAAAAGTGAACAGTAAAATGATTTTGAACTAAAAGTCTTAAAATATTTTTCTAAATATAAGAAAATTTTTAAAACTGAAAAATATTAAAATTTTACACTAAAAGATAAAAAACAGAAACTTAAAAAGTAATTTAAAATGCTATTAAACCTAAAAAATGGAAAATGAACAGTAAATAAAAATTTAACTAAACAGAAAAATCACAAATTAAATAAGAAAAATAACAAAACGAAAATCAAGTTTTAAATCCTATTTTTACCCACTAAAGACAAAAAAGTTAGATAACTGAAAGTGACATTTGGCTGTTTTTGTTTTCTAGCAAAGCAGTGGGAACTGCTAAAACTAACAGTGGGAACTGAGTTCCCACTGCCAGTTATAAAAACAAGGTCTGGGAGCCTTTTGGCTTGTATCTTGAGTATTTCTTGGATTTTTGGGCAAACAAAGGCACCCCCACAACCAGTTGGGTTGTGGGGAGTCAACAAAATTACAAAAACACTAAGCTACTAACAAGAATCAAGCTTAAAAGCCTTAATGCAGTCACTGGTTTGGGTCTAGGGGGCTGTTGGGAGCTTTGCTGATGCAAAGTGCACTTGGGTGAGTTTTGGTTGGCCAAAACTCACTCAAGTCACTCACAGACTTCCCCAAAACACTCACAAATCCTAACCTACCCTATATCCTAACAAGCTCTAAGATATTATGGCAAAAACTTACAAGATTAAGCAGTTATGGCTTATACTGATTTTTGAGCTATTTTTCCAAAGACTTGTGCATACAAAAGTTACCAAAAGGTACCAAACCAAACACATTAAACTGAATATGCAATAAACTACCAAGGCAAGTGCTTCTAGACTGGTTCTAAACCAAATGCATCTCACATCCTGTAAATAAAACCAAGATCCAAACACTCCCTAAAAACAGAAAATTCAAATTTAACAAAGATAGTCCATTCTAACAAGCACCAAATCCACTCAAATCTATCCAATCCTGTTCTAACCTGACAAATAAACAATATCATGCATTTGTTCTAGCATCCACAAATCTAATTCCTAAAAATCACTTTAGCTCAAAAACCTTCCAAGCAAGTATAGAAAAGGAGAAAAAGACTTTTACCTGGTGACCCTACATCCAGGCATCACAAAAGGTAGCTTACCCTTCTCCATCAAGCTCGGGCTTGAGCTGAGAACTTTCAGAAAGGGCTTGTGGTATGACAGAATGATGATGATGGATTTCAAAAGAAAAAGCCACCACCTTTCCAATATACAAGATTTGGTACCTGCTGATATCAAACAAGGAAAAGAGAGAGAGAGTGACCTGGAAATAATAGCTTATGAGAGTATAAGGCTGGCTTATTAATTAAGCCAGCTTATCACTCATAGCTTATAGGAGAAAAACGGTTTTTTTTCAAACAGATTTCTTGAAACTTTTTGATAAGAATGAAAACTTTCTTACTCCAAAACTAATTTCAAACAAATAACATAACTTCAAACAAATTGGAACTCAGATTATGAAAAATTAAAAATCTTTTTCAATTTCATTAATAAAGTTAAAAATATTACAAATATCTGGAACAAGAAAATAGGGACACAATTCGTCCCTATTTATACAATGAAGAAGAATAATCTAGAAACTAGAAACCCTAATCAATGTATTCCCTATTATGCCCTTGGAATCTTCAAATTTTCAGTCAAAACACACCCATGTGATTGTTGCTTGGCTTGTTGTGATGTCCAGCTGTTGAGAAGCAATCTCATACGTTCATTGAGGCCTTTGGGACCATGTTTTGGTCATAGGACGTTGGAATTCTGGAAGATGCTCTTTTTGCCCAAAATTGAGAAGCAGGGGAGGTTCGTGGGACCCTCTATGGTCATGAGGTGGGTTGGTTTATGGGTGGGTTTGGTTTAGTGGACCCTTAACTGGGTATCTGGAAACAATCAAGGGAAACCCCTTTGATTTAGAAGAATTAGAGGTTTAGGGTTTATATAATTAGGGGGTAGCAGGGATGGTTTTGATGGGATTAGGTTGATTAGGTTTTTAAAAAGAGTGTTTCCCACCTTGTTTAATATTATTAAACAGATTAAAAAATCTGATTATTTATTTTGTGAAGTGGAAAGAAGACGTGGATGGATGGGATGGTGTGATTGGCTGGTGTGGGGTGAGGGGGTGACGTGGCGTGTTGGGAGTGGATGGTAAGGGTTTGGTTGTCTGGACAGTAATAGTCCCTAGGTTTTCATCTTCTTTTCATTAAAGGTTTCAACCAGAATTAATCCAAGTCCTTTGTATATAACTTAGGGCTAATTACATTTTCAGTCCTTGCTTGTTTTGTAAACATGGAATGAGGATGAAAAATCTAATTCCTTTGATCTTCAAGGGTCATTAGTGTCAATTCTTGAAACTTTTGGACCAATCTTGTATATTAGAGTTTTACAAGGGTCAAAAGTGACAAGTCTTCAAAAGTTGAGGGACCATTTTTGCCAAATCTTCAAACTTCAAGGACTTGATAGGAAAATCATGATTCGGGTCCGGTTCTTTGTGCGACTTTATTTCTCGTGTTTGTTTTTGCTCTATTCTTGTGATCTTTTTTTGATTACACGATATCCGTACCTAAAATACATAAGACAAAAATACAAGCATATATATAGGTATTTTTATGATATTTTAAGCGTTTTAAGCCCGATTTGGACGATGAGACTATGTATAATTACAGTCTCATCACTCCCTCATACTAAACCATTTCCGTGTCCCCACGCAATGCTAGAATTAAGTATCATAGCACTTCCAAAATTCATTTTATGATGACATTTATTGAAGACATAATTTTAAATAAACTACTACACGCGCTTTAGACATAATGTATTGTTTTCATCATGAAAAAGTGACTTTTGGGATCATAGAACAAGAACACGTGAATGCTTCGTTAGAAATAATTTTGTCGTCCTCGATTTTCACCCAATTCCATGCTAAGCGTGTAACGAGATCATTGTTATTATAAGTTAGCAACACGATCATATCTCATGAGTGTTAATTACGAACCTAAACTCCCTTATTCCTACTTGGTATCTCTTATATTTTATTATGTCTTAATGATCACGAGGATACACCATTGACTTATGCGTGAATAGAGATTTAGGTCTAAAAATAGAGTTTTAACGGTGTAACCAAAATCATTAAATTAATAATTCACCCTAATAGACAACGATGTCAAAAAATTAAGTCAACAAGAAGGATCGATAAACACGATTTTTAGAACGGTTTTGAACATGAGACTTATTACCAAGACTTTTATACGCCCCCTAACGGAAGGGCCTTATTATCTTTGGATTACCTCCATCTTTTATTCAACTTCGCCATGAAGCTTTTATTATGACTTCGGTCTTGCCTTGCCTTTTATTATCCGCCTCATCGGTGGTTTTATTAGCCAAAGACGTATATCCTCACGCTAAGGCGAATTTTGGATCTTTAAAGCTTCGAAGATTAAGGCTTGATTCACTTTCAATTTTTGCATAGATTTTTTGGCCTTGTAGGGCTTCAAATTGTTTTCTTGATTTAGGTGAGCACTTGAAATCTTATTATTAGGTGAAGCTTTCGATTATTCGGGTGCCAATACTTCAAAACCATGACGCTGGCGATACCTTAATGTTTTCCCAATTTAATTACATGGAAGCTACTAAAACAAATTAGAAACTAACAATAGTGACTAAACCGCTAAATCAATATTAATTAACAATTTATTTATCAAAAGAGTGGGGAGAATAAGCTAATAATTACTACACATGAGATCGTGACAGTTAGGAGACTTATAAATAACTCTATCATTTCTCGTCCTTATTTAAGAGACTTAGCCTAAAAAGTTAAGGAATCGAAGCTAAGTGCTCAACACGCATGGTCGAGTCAAAAATTACTCTTATTCTCACCATCGGAAAACCTACATTCATGTCTTAAACACTTATGAAAAGCAAGAAAAATTTTAAAATTTGGCCACTTTTAGCCTTATTTTCAACAAAACGATAGCAAAAAGATGAAATTTTGGATAGCGTGTTGACGTAAGCAAGGTGAAGTATCTACTCACCCCCCCATACTAAAACTAAACATTGTCCTCAATGTTTCGAGTCTAGGGGTGAAACACCCCCATACTAGAGACGTAGTCGAATGCTTAATCTCGAGCATGGAAAGGGTAAAATGAATAACCTAAAAGCCGTTTATGAATTATGCTAATAAGATAAACGTTAGAACATAAAAGGATATCATCGGATATCGGAATCTCCAAAGGCAACGATCAAAGCTCGAGTGCTACGTAAAACGAACACGAGAGGCTTCAATGATATCGATGTACCTAATGAATCACAATCACGAACAACCACGGAACAAAGGTTGGAAGGGCACAAATCCCCTCACATTAAACTAATTAGAAAGCAATAATATGTACATGGATAAGCGTGGGTCTCCCCCACGAGGCACCTTGTTTTTGATAACCGAGTCAAAAGCTTGACTCGAATCGCCATAAATGTGATCATTTAGGGATAATCATGGTTCGGTCATTTTTGTGGGACTTACATGTAATCAAGTCCCAAAAGAAACCGTGAATAAAGGCAAAACCTCTATACCGGGATCAAAGATCGTGTCTTCGTTTTCGGATGATAAACGAAACAACACGACTTCAAGTAACAACGTCCCAATGGGACACAAGAAAATAGAATGAGAAGAGAAGGGTGGGACATTTGGTGGGAAAACAAATCGAGTTACTCGAGGTTAACTCATACCGTAAGTGTAGAAGGATCTTCTAGTGACTACTTCGGTAAAAGACCGAGATTTTATCTTAAATGTGATACCGGGGTCAAAAATCTCGTCCTCGGTGAAGAAGTGTGAGGGAACAAATGGGGTTTCCCCCATACTAGATCCACACAAAACGTCGTCAAAAGAAGTAGACGCGTTTGTAGCAAATTCAATTAAGCGAGGTGATGACGGAGTTAACTTTGGAAAAAATTTCAAATTAATTGTAAAATCATTCCCTTTTTCATTTTTTAACTCTTTGTTATGAAAACCCAAGTTGATTAAATTGAAATTATTTGGTGTTTCTAAAACAATTCTAGGCACACTTAAAATTTCCACATTTATCTTGAAGGCGGGAGGAGGATTTGAATTTTTAAAACGTGAATCGATTAATAAATCATCCCACTCTGGGCTAACGCAACGGTCCTCATCAAACTCGAAAATAGAAGGCGGATCATTAAGAATACGTTTGATCTCGGAAAAATCGCCATCGGGATCAAAAACGTCTTCTCTTCCTCGTGGAAGAGGTTGAGCAATAAAATTGTCGATAATCGAGTCGCTAGCTTCAACCGTCGTGAAACTAGGAAAAGAAGGCTCTTCGATTGAAGATTTTGCCTTTGTCGTTTCGACCTCGATATCGAAAAACGTATCGATGCAAGCAAGGCCATCGGCGGACTTCTCACACGATAAATCCAAAATCTCACTCGATGTGGGATTAGGAGTAAAAGGCTCGTCTTGTGACGATTTTGCCTTGACGGTTTCAACTTTGTCCTTCGAAGGGATCGATCGTGGGTTTTCAAACATTTTAGCAAAACTACTAACACGTCCCTTCGGAATTAATTTTCGTTCATCTTGTAAAAACGAGGGTTCAACGATTTCCTTTAAAACCTTTTCACATTTTTCTTTTTTAAAATCATTTAATGGAATTTCTTCGTCAAAATTAAGTGTATATTGATTTAGAAAATCCTCAATAATTTCATCCTCATTAGAAAAATTAGGTTTACAAGGTATTAGATTTAATACTCCCAAGTATCCTACGAGTTTTTCCTTTGGTTTATTTTCACAAACATTTTTCAAAACTTCGTTAGATGACTTTTTCGTTTCCTCTACGTTGTTGCAAGACGATGAAGGTTGCACGACTCTAAAATTTGAGAGATATGGATCAATACGAGACTACGAGTCTTAGGAGTCGATAAGGCTTTAACCTCTCCCTCGGAATTAGGATTGGTGTTATTAGACAAAGAATTAAAATTTTCCACTAAGCCCTCGAACATTAAAAGAATTTTATCTCTCTCATCAGCATGATTTTCCCTAATGCTATCCACGTATCCTTTCCACATCTCTTGATTTTGATCATACAAACGTTGTTGCTCTTCAATAAGGGTGTCATTATCGTTTTCTATTTTTTTGAAAGTTTCCCTTTGGGTTGTCATTCGTTTATTACAAGTTTCCTTAAGGCTTGCCATTTGTTCTTCCACCATCGTTAATTTCTCATTATTTCGTCTTACAAAATCATTAAAGGCATTATGAATAGACTCATCATTGCAATTAAAAGACGGATCATACGACGAATAAAACGAAGACGATGGGTGACCTTGGTCGTAAGATTGAAAATTGTTACCATGACCACGTGGAGCGGGGTTATAGATATAACCACCTCGACCTCCAATAACCTCACAATAAAAACAATTGGCACCATCGGGCGGGCCTTCACAATATGGACACGAATAATATCCACCATTATTTGACATGATGCAACGAGAACGGTGTTACAAGAATTAAACACTAGAGGGTTAGAAATAGAATTAATGGATATGGGTAAGAAGAATATTTTTTATTTTTGATTTTTTTGGATTTTTGTTGTATTACGTAGACTCAAATCTACAAATCTCTCCTCGAATCGACTTTCTCGATTAAAGGAGCCTCAAGGAATGAAAACGATCACGTGGAGTGAACGCCTTCGATGACTTTAGAACGTTGGTGGAACACCAAAACGTTCAAGAGGGTTTAATCTTGAAAACAAGCAAATATATATACGTAGATAATACTTTGGTTGGCAAACCCTCGATTAGCCCTTTTTCTCAAAACACGCACAAGCAAGCGGGGGAAACGAGGCGGCGCTAAGCACTTAAGAGCCTTTTTCCCTTAGGTCGTGAAATACAACCGCCTTATACCCACCTTATAGTTTGTGTTAATTGAAATTATGCCTCACGAAAGTATTTATCTATTTTGCCTTTTACTTTTGCTTTGGATTCGAATACAATGATCGAGTGATGAAATCCCGAATCAAGGTTGCGTTTTCACGCTTTTGGAGTACTTGTATTTTTATTGTTCTACGTAAGTACAATACAGTAATATATTCACAAAGAAAAACGAAAACAATAATGAGATATCTACAATATAGTAAAATGATTGTTTTGTGTTTAGTTTAGGAAAACTAAATACAATTTATTTGGATACTATAATATAATAAGGAAAAATAACAAAATTGAGTATGTACGATATTCACGCTTTCCAAAATTTGAAAAGCAAAAACGCACCACTCACACAAACACGATACTAATAATGGCACACTAAAAACACCTCCCCGGAAGCGGCGCCATTTTGATAGTCGTAGAAATACGTGTTTAGGAAAACAACGTATAATTGTGGCAAGTATTAAGCGTTACGTTTTAGGAAAAACGTAAAACCGAATAAATGCGGGTTCGTTCTCGAGGAGGTGTGTGGATTAATGTGCCAATATATATAATCAAAAGTTTGGGGTAGTTTCGTTTTTGGATGAGAAAAGAAAGAAAACTAAAGACGAACTACGATTACAATTAAACTACGACGAGTGACGTAAAACGCGAACGTAAATACGTAAAACGTGAAAATTTAAAAATTTTAAGCTAAAAACCAATTAAAAATGAAAACTAAGTCAAAAATAATATAAATAAGGATAAAAAATCCAACAAATATGTTTAAACCTTTTATTAATTAAATATTCAATTTTAAATGCTAATTAAAGCCCTAAAATTAAATATAATTAAGAAAAAGCCCAAAATATTATTTTATTGGACAAATAACTCACTTATATTATTTAAAAAATAAAAAGTATTTTTCCTAAGTTTTAAATACTATTTTTCTATTTTTAAAACTCTAAAAACTATTTTTAAACTAAAATAATGATTAAAAATAATAAAATAATGCTAAAATTTATTTGACAATTTTAAAAATCCTAAATTATACTAATGAACAGTATAAAAATGAAAAAGTTTGAAAAATTAAATATTTTTCACTAAAAGACAAAACAGTATACAATTAAAACCCTAATTAAACTAAATAAAATATAAAAATTAATTAAAAAGTGAACAGTAAAATGATTTTGAACTAAAAGTCTTAAAATATTTTTCTAAATATAAGAAAATTTTTAAAACTGAAAAATATTAAAATTTTACACTAAAAGATAAAAAACAGAAACTTAAAAAGTAATTTAAAATGCTATTAAACCTAAAAAATGGAAAATGAACAGTAAATAAAAATTTAACTAAACAGAAAAATCACAAATTAAATAAGAAAAATAACAAAACAAAAATAAAGTTTTAAATCCTATTTTTACCCACTAAAGACAAAAAAGTTAGATAACTGAAAGTGACATTTGGCTGTTTTGTTTTCTAGCAAAGCAGTGGGAACTGCTAAAACTAACAGTGGGAACTGAGTTCCCACTGCCAGTTATAAAAACAAGGTCTGGGAGCCTTTTGGCTTGTATCTTGAGTATTTCTTGGATTTTTGGGCAAACAAAGGCACCCCCACAACCAGTTGGGTTGTGGGGAGTCAACAAAATTACAAAAACACTAAGCTACTAACAAGAATCAAGCTCAAAAGCCTTAATGCAGTCACTGGTTTGGGTCTAGGGGGCTGTTGGGAGCTTTGCTGATGCAAAGTGCACTTGGGTGAGTTTTGGTTGGCCAAAACTCACTCAAGTCACTCACAAACTTCCCCAAACCACTCACAAATCCTAACCTACCCTATATCCTAACAAGCTCTAAGATATGATGGCAAAAACTTACAAGATTAAGCAGTTATGTCTTATACTGATTTTTGAGCTATTTTTCCAAAGACTTGTGCATACAAAATTTACCAAAAGGTACCAAACCAAACACATTAAACTGAATATGCAATAAACTACCAAGGCAAGTGCTTCTAGACTGGTTCTAAACCAAATGCATCTCACATCCTGTAAATAAAACCAAGATCCAAACACTCCCTTAAAACAGAAAATTCAAATTTAACAAAGATAGTCCATTCTAACAAGCACCAAATCCACTCAAATCTATCCAATCCTGTTCTAACCTGACAAATAAACAATATCATGCATTTGTTCTAGCATCCACAAACCTAATTCCTAAAAATCACTTTAGCTCAAAAACCTTCCAAGCAAGTATAGAAAATGAGAAAAAGACTTTTACCTGGTGACCCTACATCCAGGCATCACAAAGGGTAGCTTACCCTTCTCCATCAAGCTCGGGCTTTAGCTGAGAACTTTCAGAAAGGGCTTGTGGTATGACAGAATGATGATGATGGATTTCAAAAGAAAAAGCCACCACCTTTCAATATACAAGATTTGGTACCTGCTGATATCAAACAAGGAAAAGAGAGAGAGTGACCTGGAAATAATAGCTTATGAGAGTATAAGGCTGGCTTATTAATTAAGCCAGCTTATCACTCATAGCTTATAGGAGAAAAACGGTTTTTTCAAACAGATTTCTTAAAACTTTTTGATAAGAATGAAAACTTTCTTACTCCAAAACTAATTTCAAACAAATAACATAACTTCAAACAAATTAGAACTCAGATTATGCAAAATTAAAAAGCTTTTTCATTTTCATTAATAAAGTTAAAAATATTACAAATATCTGGAACAAGAAAATAGGGACACAATTCGTCCCTATTTATACAATGAAGAAGAATAATCTAGAAACTAGAAACCCTAATCAATGTATTCCCTATTATGCCCTTGGAATCTTCAAATTTTCAGTCAAAACACACCCATGTGATTGTTGCTTGGCTTGTTGTGATGTCCAGCTGTTGAGAAGCAATCTCATACGTTCATTGAGGCCTTTGGGACCATGTTTTGGTCATAGGACGTTGGAATTCTGGAAGATGCTCTTTTTGCCCAAAATGGAGAAGCAGGGGAGGTTCGTGGGACCCTCTATGGTCACGAGGTGGGTTTGGTTTAGTTAATTGGGTATCTGGAAACAATCAAGGGAAACCCCTTTGATTTAGAAGAATTAGAGGTTTAGGGTTTATATAATTAGGGGGTAACAGGGATGGTTTTGATGGGATTAGGTTGATTAGGTTTTTAAAAAGAGTGTTTCCCACCTTGTTTAATATTAATAAACAGATTAAAAAATCTGATTATTTATTTTGTGAAGTGGAAAGAAGACGTGGATGGATGGGATGGTGTGATTGGCTGGTGTGGGGTGAGGGGGTGACGTGGCGTGTTGGGAGTGTATGGTAAGGGTTTGGTTGTCTGGACAGTAATAGTCCCTAGGTTTTCATCTTCTTTTCATTAAAGGTTTCAACCAGAATTAATCCAAGTCCTTTGTATATAACTTAGGGCTAATTACATTTTCAGTCCTTGCTTGTTTTGTAAACATGGAATGAGGATGAAAAATCTAATTCCTTTGATCTTCAAGGGTCATTAGTGTCAATTCTTGAAACTTTTGGACCAATCTTGTATATTAGAGTTTTACAAGGGTCAAAAGTGACAAGTCTTCAAAAGTTGAGGGACCATTTTTGCCAAATCTTCAAACTTCAAGGACTTGATAGGAAAATCATGATTCGGGTCCGGTTCTTTGTGCGACTTCATTTCCTGTGTTCGTTTTTGCTCTATTCTTGTGATCTTTTGTTGATTACACGATATCCGTACCTAAAATACAGAAGACAAAAATACAAGCATATATATATGTATTTTTATGATATTTTAAGCGTTTTAAGCCCGATTTGGACGATGAGACTATGTATAATTGCAGTCTCATCAGCTACCATGTACTTTTAACCAAACCGAAGAATTTACTGCCTTAGCCGATCTCGGGGCAAGTATAAATCTGATGCCTTTAAGTGTTTGGAAAAAGTTATCATTACCCGACCTTACACCAACAAAGATGACTCTTGAGCTAGCAAATCGCACTCTCGCTTACCCCGTTGGTATTGACGAAGATGTGTTTCTAACAGTTGGTACCTTCACTTTTCCGGTCGACTTTGTTGTTGTTGATTATGAAATGGACCCTCGTATTCCGTTAATACTTGGTCGGCCATTCTTAAGAACCGGAAAAGCCTTAGTCGATGTTGCCGAAGGTGAGTTAATCTTAAGAATCGGGAATGATGTACATGTTTTTAAAATGGGGAAGATCACAACCAAACCCAATGGAAGAGAATCAGTGAATATGATTAATGTGCTTGATGATTTTGTCGTCTACAACAATCCTCTTTTCGATTCTTGCTATGACAATCCACTTTTCTAAGATGATGTGGATGATTCTCTCTCCAATTAGGTCCTCCACCAATATACGAATCTCCACCGATCTATGATGACTACGATGACGATTCTAGTTCTAACATGGATGATTCTGATGATTTTTCTACTGAGTATAAAGACATGCCAACATATGATTATTTCGAGGATGTTGATACTCTTTTGAGTGATTCTTCACATGACGAAGATCCTCCACCAACAATGCTTGATCCTACTTTGGACAACTACTCATTTGAGGAAGATTTTGCTACTTTTCTCAACACTTACTTTCCAAATGAGAGTGATTCTCCTCCTTTGGACTTTGATGATTATGATCTTTATCCTCCTTTGGATATGAAGAAACCCGTTTCAAAGGAGAAGAAGCCGGCCGACACCGATATCCGCAGTACCTATGTCTTGACACCTCTCTATCCCTCTTCTGAGGATGAGACTGTGAGATTTATGAGCGGATCCTCTTCAAGGTCTACTAAGCCTGAGTATTATTTTCCCCTAAAGGAAAAGGTGTTCGATCCCGGTATTGCACTTTTTAAGCCATCTCAGTATCCATCTGATGAAATAAAAGGAAAGATTTTTGGAACTTTTGGTGATATGCTTGCACCTCTTCACCCTTGCTACCACCGTGCTCAACAACTGCTTAAGGGAACCTTGCCTACTCTTCTTTGGCTTGCCTTGTTCGCCTTAAGCTTGTGCTACTTGATGGACGAAAACCATGTCTCTGATCCAGGTGGATATGTTCAAGCCTCTTTCCATGCTAATCAAGGTCGAGTCAGGATCATGACTCGGTTAACAAAAACAAGCGCTTCTCGGGAGGCAACCGCAGTATCTGTCCTTTTTCTTTGTTTTTATAATAAGTGTAGGGGAGACCCTAGTATGTGTTTGTTGTTTTCTTTCTTATCATGTGCAGGGATTCGAGCTTTCAAAGATCCATTCTTGATGACTTTTGACGACCCGTGATTCCGTGTTCCCGTCTTCCCAGTTTTATCCTAAACTCTTTTGATTCTTTATTTTATATTTTCGAATATTAAAATAGGAATCACTTTAGTTGTCTCTTCCTTAGCAAGATTTAAACAAAGTGCACAATGTCCTAAGTGTAGGGGAGGTTACTTCCACATGCTTAAACATTGAGGACAATGTTTATATTAAGTGTAGGGGGACTTCTATCAAAGTTAAGTGGGCTTTTCCTTATATTTGTCATCATTTTAACCGGAAAATTGATTTTTCGACATTTTTCAAAATTTTTGATCTATTTTGGCTTATTAGTATTTACCTTTGTTATTGTTATTTTCTTTCTTTGCTAGAAAAAATGTTAATAAAGTGGTTTTAATTTTTAACCGTTGTGAATCTTTTGACTCAACCCGAGTTTACTTATCGAAGTTTACTCTAGCTAGTATCCTTAACGTGTTTAAGTCAAGTTTTGCTAGGCTTTTATATAGGGAACTTTAAAACGCGAAAGTCTTAACTCTTACGGGTTAAGAACAAGAACTTTTCGCATGTTCCTATAATTGATCCTAGAAAGTCGTTTATCAAGGGAACTTTAAAATGCGAATTCTAAACTTGAAAAAGTCTAAGAAGTTACAAGATCCTATAGATGACTTGAAACCCCAAAAATTTGATTTAATAGGCTAAGCTACGAGTCTTATTCCTTGAGATTTTAAATTGTGGAGAACGAGAGATGATAGAGTTAATTATAAGTTTGGTATTCTTTCATGAATTTATGTGAGTTGATTATGAGTTTTTTCTCCCATCGCTTGTTAATAAATATATCTGCAATAAATAAGGTCGTACGATTTGAGAAGTTACTTAGCTTCTAGCACAAGATCGTTTAAAAGTTGCTCGGTATTAATTAGAGTTCATAGCCAAGGCATAACTTATTGAAGCGGGATGCGAAAATTGGCGAGTCCGAAAAGGCCCTAACAAGGCATGAGGGCTACATTTTGTTGCTAAAGATCCCAAGTGATGTGAAGAATCATTTATCAAAAATTAATATGAAGGATCGAGGCACATGACGAAAAGCAAATACTCCCCTAAAGGTCATGGAGAAGTCTATCCAAAAAGGCCCTAACAAGGTATGAGGATAAATAGATCCAAATCCTAAAAGGAGGCTGATCGTTGTATATCAAAATCCCAAATAAAGATTGGAGAAAAATGAAGAAGTCGTGGTCCAAATATGAAGAATCTCTCAAAACTTCAAGTGAAGAAATTCCTATTATGAAGAGAATACCATTATTTCATGAACGTCTCTCAAGATTTGAAGTATGAAGTCGCTGCCAAATATCGGTTCGAGAAAGGTCTCAAATCGTGAAGCGAGTTATGCCAAGATATGAACTTTATGAGGTCCCGAGAAGCAGTTTTAAAAGATTTTGTCCTTTAGCTAACTATTGATTAAATCGTCCCACTTTATTTTCAACCTAAATAACTATCGAAATAAGTCAACAATGCATCCTCGTGATCATTCAAGACAACAATAAAATATAAGAGATACACCTAGGAATAAGGGAGTCTAAGTAAATAATTGGCCCACATGAGTTTTTGTTAGTTTGCTAACTTATAATAACAGTGATCTCGTTTTAAGCTTGGTTTAGGGAACGTGAAACTTGATGATGATAATCATTCATGACATCTCCAAAACCCTAAGGTAAGTTTTTTTTTATCTTTTTACTTGTTTTCTTCTTTTGAATATTTTGTAATTTTTTATCTTTTTAATAAAGGCCAATGTGGATTGATTATGATGGAAAATGTAAAATTTGCTTTGTAACTAATGCATTGCATGAGGACATTGCAATGGTCAAGTGTAAGGGATTTAATAAGTGTGAAAACACTTATCCTTTTACCACTTAATTATAATAATAACCAAGCCAAAACGTGTATTTTATGTCGTAAACGTCGGAATTATGTGTGGTTTGTGTTTTTGTTGTAATTTAGGACCAAATATGAAAAGGGAAGAAAACACGGGCTTTCACGGGCTTTTATTGAAGAAAAAGACAAAAGACGAAGTCAAAAGATCAAGAGTGAAAAAAGAACGGAAGTCCAAGGCCTATTTTGAAGATTTATCGAAGAAAAGTCTAAAGACGGAAGTTTAATAAAGCCGAAGAACTCAAGTCTAATTAATGAAAATAAATAACAAGACGAGTTTAATTAATCCCGAAATAAAGTCGAAAAAATCGAAGAATTTAGAAGACGAAAAGACGAGAAAGAAAGAAAGAAGGAAGCTTCCAACACATGCTTACCTCCCTAATCTCCTATAAATACCCTCCTAATATCACATTAGGATGTGTTGGCTAACTTGACAAACTAGTCTTCCATCATTTTCATTACTTGCACCTTTAATTTTCATGTCATTTACTTAATTGTCAATTTAATTTCCTTGTCTTGAACCTTTAATTTCTTACCTTTAATTCAAGTAAGTCTTTTAATTTTGTTGTTGAATCTTTATTTTTAATCAAGTTTTTTATTAAGCTCCTTCTACCTTTCTTGTTTTAATCTTAATCTTTTTAATCATCTTCATTTGTTTTGATTTCGTGTTCTTAATCTTAATCCATTTCGTCTACTTTTTACATAAAGTTTGCGTCTTTTTACATTTCTTTGTTTGTTTTTAAAGTTTTTATAAGTTTTATCATTCATCTATTAGTTTTAGTTAGCTTATTGGTGTTTTTCTTGGCTTATTTTCCTTAAAAAGTTGAGTTTTTAGAGCTTATTTTCGTCCTTTTTCGATTTTCTACTTTTTAGAAAATCTGATTCGATTTTGCAATTATTGCGACATTGTGTATTGCGACATTGTGTATTGCGACATTGTGTATTGCGACATTATTGCATGATTTTGCAATTATTGCGACATTGTGTTCAACTTTTAGGAATTGCGAAATCTTTGTTTTTTATTGCGAAATTAATTCCAGAATTTATACAATTGCGAAATCTTTGTTATTATTGCGAAATTAATTGTTTTTTTATTTAAATTTATTTTTTAAATTTATTTTTCCCGCCAATTTACTTAGCTTTATTTTTACTTGTTTGTCTTAGTTTATTTTCAGAGTATTTTATTTTAAAGTTTTTAAATTTACGTTTTGTCAAATTTTAATTTTATGTCATTTACTTTTCGTCAAGTTTTAATTTCTCGTCATTTAATTAACTTACTTTTAAAGTCTTAATTTTTTGCAATTTACTTTTTAATTAGTTTTAGCTTTAATTACCCGTCATTTACTTTAAAGTTTTGCATTTTAATTTTACTACAACGACTAGTCTATTATTTTATCCACCAAAAGACGACTGAGTCGCACACTTAAACCAGTAATCAATTCGATTAGACCGATCACAACGAACTGAACTTTCATACTTGATAAAAACCTTGTATTAATTGACAAAGCTCCTCCATCGTTCGAAGGTCGGGTTGAGGGCCATTGTTGTTATTATTTATGTTGGGGTGAGGTGGATTATTATTGTTGTGCACACCAGCCATATCTAAGTCTTCAAGAGTCTCGGGCTCAGAATAAGACGAAGATCTAGTACGCATACACCTGCAAAAGAAAAAGATACCAAAGAAATAGACAAAATATATTTACTTGGAAAAATAAAATCTTTTGGTGCAAAACTTTTGAAATAGAAATGCTTTTTATGAGTTTTTTTAATGTTTTTGGATTTTTGAAATTTTTAATTTTTATGGATTTTTGAAAATTTTTGACACGAAAAATAACGTTCACGAGTGAATGAATCCCAAAATCCAACGCGTCTCTCACAGAAAACCGTTAATCTTCACGAAAAGAGCCGGCGGCAGCGCCATTTTAATAACTGAATTTTTAATCTTTGAATATTGTCTAATCGAATTGATCTCTGGTTATTAGTGTGACTCAGCCGTCTTTTGATGAAAAAGAAATAGTTTGGTCGTTGTTGTAAAATAAAATTGCAAAACTTTAATGTAAATGACAAAGTAAATAAAGCTAAAAATGATTAAAACGTAAATGACGAAAAATTAAAGCGTAAAGATAAATGACGAAATTTTAAAACTCGACAAAAAGTAAAATTTGAAACCTTAGAAATAAAACTAAAACAAAACAAGTTTAAAAATAACACTAAGTAAAAATGGCGGGAAAAGTTAAATTTGAAATTGAAATAAGAAATAAAAACGAAAATTGAGATCGGATCACAGTCAATGCGATCGTGGTCCTTGATCGTATCCTGGATCGCAATCAATGCGATCGTAACTGCTGACCGTACTCCACCACAATCGTACTTTGGATCGTACTCCAGATCGCAACGTGTGATCGCAGCGTACGATCGTAACAGTCGATCATAGCCTAGATCGAATCACTAGATCGCACCCACAATCGAAGCCTTGGATCGTAGTGAACGACCGGACACCAGATCGTAGCCACAGATCGCAACCACAATCGCAACAGAGCGATCGTAGCTTAGATCGTGGTGAGTGATCTTAGTCTTGACCGCAGTAATGGATCGCAAGTAGAAACCCTAGGGTTATGCGATCACAACTACTCAATCGGAACAAATGAAAACCCTTAAGCAAGTCACGATGGTAAGCAAAACGTAAATAAGCACTCACGAAATAAGCACTTTTCGAAATAAGCAACTACCAAAACTTAACCAAATCTAAATAAGCACAAATTTAAAAACTTTTAACGCACTAAATAAACAAGATTTATAAAATAACTTCAAAAAGATTAAACTTTTGAAAACACTTAAAAGAAAATAAGCTAAACACGAAATAAGCCAAAAACACAATAAGGAAAGAACGTAACTTGCATGAAAATGATAAAAACAATGGAAAAATAAAAACTTTTATCAAATAGACATCAAGATTAAACAAAACTTCAAGATTAATCAAACAAAACAAGATATTTAAAAGCAAGAAAGGAAGAATGAGATGATTATGAAAAGCTTGGAATTTTAAAGATAAAGATTAAAGACAAAATTAAAACATACATGAAATTAAAGGCAAGAATTTAAATGACAATATGAAAGTGCATGAAAAATAAATGTGGAGAACTAATTTGTCAAATTAGCTAACACCTCCTAATGACACATTAGGAGGGTATTTATAGGGAGATTAGATGTCTTGATGCTTTCTTCCTCTTCTCGTATTTTCGTCTTTTAAATTCTCCGACTTTCTCGACGTTGTCTTGGGATTTGTCGATATAGATTGAACTCGTCTTATAATTTTCTTCTTTTATTAGACTTGGTTCTTCGACTTCATTAAACTTCCGTCTTTAGACTTTTTCTTCGATAAATCTTCAGAATAGGCCTTGGACTTCTGTTCTTTTTTCACTCTTGATCTTTTGACTTCGTCTTTTGTCTTTTTCTTCGATAAAAGCCCGTGAAAGCCCATGTTTTCTTCCCTTTTCACATTTTGGTCCTAAATCACAACAAAAACACAAACCACGCATAATTCCGACATTTACGACATAAAATACACGTTTTGGCTTGGTTATTATTATAATTAAGTGGTAAAAGGATAAGTATTTTCACACTTATTATGACTCCACCACGGCGGAGTGATAGCTCGTGGCGTCCCTTCAGCTTTTGGCCGCCCGCCCGCCACCAGTGGAAGCAAGCACCTTGAAGGGAATTTCCATCGCATAGGAAAATTCCTGGATAGCCCGGTAAGAATGTGGAGAAGAACCAAAACGGAATGGTTCCGCTTACTTAAAACTAAGAGGGGATGCTGCCTACTACTGAAAGACCCGTTTTTGCAACAGTTGCGTTCTTCTATGCAAGACGAAGACTTAGAAAGAACAAAGAAGTTTGGATCCGAAAAAGTGCTTTTGACCACCACTTTTCTTTACCCGGAACACTTTCAATATATTTTTTTATATAAGAGAATCAAAAGTAACAACTCTTTCTTCACAGCTGCTATTTATTATTATTATCATGTGGGGCGTATGGGTGCATCCTAGGTTACATGTTTTCAGCAGATTATTCAGGTGAATGTGGTGTGTGGCTTGCATCCTTCACAAGGAGTTGATCCCTCCTACCCAAAAACTTATATTTTTTAGAGGCAGCCCCTCTAATTTGCATGACGAGGTCACCCCTCCAAGTATTCATGCACGTTGATATTTCATGACCTATATTGGCTAAATGGTAAACATGTTAAACATTTTTTATAAGATAAACATAAGGCTTTTCTAAATATAAAACCAGTTTTACTAAGATATACCAGGTTATCCAGGACTTCGTCTTTTCCGCTGCTTTATGCTTATATGCTTATATTATTCATGCTTTACTTGTATATCCGTGCACTGAGCGTTATGCTTAGCCGTTTTTCCTTTCATGTTCCCAAAACGGCAGGTACTCAAGGACGCTCGTAAACTTTACGCGTACGTGCATATGGATTGGAAGCTTCCTAGCCTTCATTACTTTATGCATTTCATTATACTTTGATACTCATTTCCATTGACATTGTTTAGTCCTTTTCATTTACAGTACTTATGTTTGTGTGTGATGAATTCTACTTTTGGGGTACCGATGTTTGATTCCGGTATTTCCTTTATGGTCATGTGATGTTTTATACATTTATCCTTGTATGCTTTGATGACACGCCATAATCACGCGTGACATTCCATTTATCAAAATGGGGTGTTATAAAGTCGATGTCACCATTGACATGTGCAAAGCAAGATTAGTAATCAAAGAATTTAGACAATAAGAAGGTCTATCTTCCTTTGATGCTTACTCGCATGTTACACGAATAACCTCAATTATGATGGTACTTTATTTCCGCATTAAGAAATTTTGGAATGGATGTGAAAACGATATTTCTAAACAGGGATTTAGAAAAGGAACTATACATGAACCAGCCTGAGGGTTTCATGGTTCCTATGCTAGAGAGAAAAGTTTGTAGGATAATTAAGTCATTATATGGTTTAAGTCAAGCTATCAAACAATGACATCAAACTTTTTGACTATATCATGTCAGAATGTGGATTCAAAAGTAATGTATGTATGTTTGTTCAATAGTAAATATGTACTCTTGTGTCTATATAGAGATGGTATACTTATCACTAGAAGTGACAGCGAGATGAATAAATCCACTAATGATATGTTGGAGTCAAGATTTGACATGAACTTCATTAGTTATTCGGTTTGTTTTGAACCCATATGGATTTTTTTGAAGTTAAACATTAAGATAACAATGTTATTGAGAGGTTTAATGTGGGGGATCCCGGCCTAGCTAGAGTCCAATGACATCTTTTTAAATCTATTTGAAATAGAGGTAAAGGTGTTGACCATTTTGAATACTCAAAGAATATTGAGCATCTTATGTGTCTAATGAAGTGTGTATGATCTGATTTTGAACTTATAATCAGGCAAGCAGATATATTAGTAATTCAAATGGGGACCATTTGAATAAGTATTAGTTGAGTACTATGATACTAATAATATTGCATTATGGAAGATATCCAACTACTATCAAGTGATAGAGTAACGCAAGTATATATTCTTACATATAAGAATCTAGATCCACTAAAGCGGATGTATGTATCCTAAGTGGAAAGCTATTTCAAAGAGACAATTATAGCTAAATCTATGATGAAATATGAATTTATTATTTGAGATAAATTTATAGAATATGCATGAAATTTTACGCTAATTCGTAAAGGACATACCAAGATGGCGTATACCGGTAACGACCATGTTTATAAAGTGTGATAGTCAATAGAATTTAACAGAGCTCATATCACAAATGTAAATGGTAAGTCGAGACATATCCATCATAGATTGTGATTGTTGCGACAACTACTCTCAACTAGAGTTATCACGAATGACTACGTAACGTCAAAGGATAACATCGCGGATCCGCTTACGAAAGGCTTAAGCAGAGAGTTAATTAGTGAATCGTCTAAAGGAATGGGACTAAAGCCCTTGAAGGAATGAGTTTCTATGAAGGAAAACCTAACCCACTTGACTGGAGATCCCAAGATCTAGGTTCAATAGGACAACCTAATCATAGAAATGTGGGGGAAGTCACGTCAATGTGGGGGAGTTACTTAATACAGTAACTTTCCTAGTCTATTCCTAGAACAATGTGACTTATTGAGAGGTTAACCATATGGCTTAAAAGATTCAGGATGAAATCATAAAGCATGATGATTCAATATGAAGTCATAAAACATATGTTTTTAATGATTCAAGATGAAATCACCTATGTGAGAGAGAAGTAGGGGTCGCTTCGAAGGAAATTGTGGGGGCGCAATTTCTAAGAGCTCTTGCAGAACCAGGCTAGTGTTCATGACCATAACGAACACGACTATGAGGACTTGACAATGTCAGGGAGAGTCTTGTGTGAGTGTGTATTTCCGTCTACGTAAATAGAGGCTAAGTTTAAAGATATTGCATCTACTTAGATCTAGGAGACTAAGTGCATCTCACAAGGGAAGGTTCAAAGGGTCACACCTACCTATCCTATGCAAGATTCAACTGTTGGAATTTTATTGAAACTTTTGTGTATTACAACTGATCTCTATTCATGTGGGGGATTGTTGGAAAATATTGTTGTAAAAATAACTTTTGACCAACTTTGGACGCAATTATGTATATGTATGTATCATATATATTAGTGATACTTTATAGGTTCACGTTCTCCTTGAAGAGAGCTTCGCAATGAGCCTTTATGTGTCCAAAATGAAGGTGGTGTGAATGAGATATCGTGTCTCAAAGTTAGGCATTTGGTACCATGCTTAAAGAGGAAAAATAGTTTATTTTTTGTCCCACATCGATGGGATGAGTAAACTTGAAGGGAGTCAATAATTATTATTATTGATTTCCAACATATGGAGTACGCATCTGTAAAGGTGAAATTCCTGTCAGTTTTGTTAAGTCCGACAGTACAACTTACTGTTTCGGATGTTGTACCCTGGGAAACAGACGGCGAATCTGTTTTAAGGGAAGCATGTCAAACACATGCCTCAACTCTTTAGTGCTAAGCGTGTCTAACACGTATCTCGACTTGCTGGTGATTTAGTAAGTAATTTATTTATTTTATTGTTTTATTTAATTATCGTTTATAATTATGTCTGGGTTTGTTTTTCTGTTATTTATATTTTGTTATTTAGTTTATGTTAATTTAATTAATTTTATTTATTTGATTTATAAATAAAAGTGTTATAGTTTCCCTACAAATCTTGAGTTTTTACGCGAGTTGAAGCGGCACAACGTTTTTAAAACCTGACTTAATGCGGCAAAAAAATATAAAAATATTTT
The DNA here is from genome assembly GCA_025667525.1 of Glebionis coronaria. Taxonomy (NCBI): domain Eukaryota; kingdom Viridiplantae; phylum Streptophyta; class Magnoliopsida; order Asterales; family Asteraceae; genus Glebionis; species Glebionis coronaria. Next base: position 73,992,311 of record CM046874.1, read on the forward strand.
TAATTATTAGGTTTATATCATATTTTAAATAGATTTAATTTACAAAAAAAATTCTTTTTTTCTTATTAAAATTTACGTGAAATATCATATAGGATAATAGTGTTTCATCATATATGATATCAGTGTTAAATAATAAATTATTGTTAAATCATATTGTTGGGAATCTAAACTTGATAGATTCCCTGTTCATTGATTTAAACATAATTAGGCTGATAGATAGTCCCTTGCCTGTGCCAAGGAGGCAGGCAAGTTTCGCAAGACTCACAGAGATCCAAGTCTCTGTGAGCAACCTCAGAGGAGTCCATGTCAGAGACATTGTCAGGGAAGTCGAAGATTACCTGAAGACATACTCCTTGGCTGTGATGGATAACAGCCAAGATGTATTAGGGACTCTGAGGGGTTGAGAGTTAACAGGGGTGGCAATACCCTGATAACTCTCAGCACACTTTGGACATGTCATTTGTGTGTTCGAGAATATGAAGAATAAGGAAACTGTTTTTGACAACTGTTCCTTAAAGCATAATGGAAGACTACCAAGAATAGAAGGACATCATGTGACTGATGTGGGAACTTGTAAAAGCTTGTGTAGTCGACATCAAGTACTGTTTAAGTCAAACTCGTAACACTATAAATAGGATGTGTATCCATGCATTAATGTTTAACACTTTGAGATATTAAGAACATTAGTGCGTATAACTTAGTGAATCAAACAGCTACGACTGTATTCATAAGTTAAGGTTTATTGTTGTTCAAAGTGTGCACAACACATTGTCATCAAACGGTGTTATCCATAACACTTGTAATTCTTTATTATACAATAATAAGATTACGTTTGAAAAGTAATACCTTGTGTTGATTAAGTTAAGATTAGGGGTTCTTGCATTGATTAGGGACTTTCAATTGGTATCAGAGCGGTGTTTGATATTAAAACCTTCAAGAAACATCGTTCTCAGTTTTATAATCAAGATCCACCATGCCGGAAACCTCTAGCCCACACTCACCTTCCTCAAACCCATCTTCACCAAGACTTAACCCCCCCAGCAAATGACGATGATCTACCCCAACTTCTTGACTCAAGAGGTGGATCACACGTAACCAGTGTTCCAGTCTTTGATGAAGAAGACTTTGCCAGTTGGAAGAGTCAATTTCTTGTATACCTTGATGGACTTGAACCTTTTCTCTTAGAAATTTTAGAAAATGGTCCATATATTCCCATGGCGCTTACTTCTACTGAAGAAAACCCTCTTCCCAAGCCTGTCAAACAATGGACCGCAGCTGATAGGAAATTAGCAAACCAAGATAAACGTCTCAAAAGCATCATAATTTCCTGTCTTCCCAAGCATATCATGAAGTCTGTCATTCAGTGTCCCACAGCTAAACAAATGTGGACAGACCTCATTCTTGGCCATGAAGGACCCTCTGAAACAAGAGAGACAAAGATACAGGCTCTCAGACTTCAGTTTAATGCCTTTAAGTCACTTGAAGGTGAAAAAGTTCAGCAAACCTATACTAGGTTGAAGATTCTTCTAAATGACCTCGCTATGAATGATGTCACTATTGGTCAAGCTGAGATCAATGCTACTTTTGTCAACAGCCTTCCAAGAAAGTGGCTGAGCATGAATCAGACTCAGAGAGCTAACAACTCAATCAAAAATGATACCCTTGCTCAGCTCTATGGTAAGTACAATTATGAAGAAGGGCTGATCGATACTATCTACAAATCAGAGACTGAAAGATTTGTAGTCCAAGGAGCATCTTCCAAAGCTTTGATCTCTGCAACACATCCTCTTGACAGCGATTCTGATATTGAAGAAGATACCCGTAGCAGTCAAGAGTTCTTGTCAGACCTCAATGCAGAATTCCATGAAAGAGCACTGCTAGCCAACCAAAGAAGATTCTACAAAAGATCTGGAAGAGTAGGATCAGCTAGCAAACCAACTGACAGGTCAAAAGAAACATGTTTTGCCTGTGGAAAGCTTGGACATTTTCAAAAAGAGTGTCCTTCCACCAAGACATCCTCACCCTCTTATCCATCATCTTCATCCAAACCCTACAAGTTCAAACAACATAACAACTCATCTCAATCCAATTCTTCAGACACTGAGAAGAAAGATTACAAAAATAAGTACAAGGCACTTAAAGCTGAGTTAGAACAAATGAACTTGAAGATTGAAGCTATGTTCAAAAAGAAAGGTGGTGAGAAAAAGGCTGAGAAAGGGTTGGTTGCTGAAACTTATGATTGGAATGATGAACCATTGACTTCAGATGAAGAAGACACCACAAGAGTCAGGGCTTTTATGGCGATAGCTGAGGATGAACCAGCTGTTGGAAAAGGTGATGCAAGATCAGGACAATGGGTTGACATCACAATGAAAAAGGTACACAGACTTCTATCTATGTCTGATAGTGATGAACGTAAGCATGTCCTTGATTACACCATTGTTGATTTGCACTTTGTTGAGGAACAAAGGAAGAACCTACTTGATAAGTTTCACTCTGTTAAAACTGAAATGATAAATGCTAAGGCTGAATGTGAAACTCTCAGGCGGGTTAACTTAGAGAAAATATCCCTGCAAAATGAAGTAGCTAGATTAACCTTGAAAAACATAGCTTTAAATGATCAAGTCACTGAATTGAACAAGATTATTGAAAAATGGTTGTGTGCTAGGTTTACTATTGATGAATTGCTTAGGGATGAAGTGCCTGCTGACTTAAACAGGGATATAACTGCTAAGAATAAAAAGCTGAGGATTCTCACCAAACCCAAAGACATTGTCTTTAAATCTACAGAGACTATTCATATGTCAGATACCTCTTTGACTAATGACCCTGTCTCTGAAGATGTGGCTGAGCTACCACCTTTGCCCAAACTCTCTGGAGTTGAACCTAGCAGTTCTTCTAGATCTGCTAAGGATGAACTTAAGACAGATATTGAGAATCCTCCAGCCAAAGTTTTTCGTGTGCCTGCTAAACCAACTGGTAAACAAGTAGCTTTTAAGCCTGTTTCTACTAAAGCTGTGAATAAGGTTGACCCCACCACTGAAGATCGCCTGTTGTCTCTTATGAAAGAAGTAGAACTCTTGAAACAACACATTAAGCCTTCCGCTGAATGCTCTACTTCTCATGAACCTAAGTCAGTCCTAGGTGAACCCAAAGGGGAAAGGTTAATCAAACCTTATTGCAATGTTTGTAAAAATTCTCACCACTCGACCTTAGATCATGACAGACACATGGCAGCTAAAAGAGCTCAGACACCCTCTAGGGACAGACCACAGAGTTCCAAAAGACAACAGGGAAATTACAATTCTTATCCTCCCTGTAAATTCTGTGGGTTCACAGACCATCACTCAGACGAGTGTGGTGACTTCCCTGGGTGTGATATCTGTGGGAGTTATAACCATGAAACTATGAACTGTCCATCCCAACGCCAAAAGTTTTTCAGGAACACAAGAGTTGCTAACAAGCAATTCAGGGAACCCACTGGAAAGTGGGTTCACCATAGGAACTAATCTGTTTCTATGTATCTGTGCAGAAATATCTCAAGGAATCGGTATGGTATCTAGATAGTGGCTGTTCTAGACACATGACAGGGATTCAACAATACCTGCACAGATACTCAAAGGAGCCAGGTCCCAAAGTGGTGTTTGGAGATAACTCTTCAGGTGACACAGAAGGATATGGCTCAGTGAATTGCAATGGGATCACATTTACCAGGGTTGCATATGTGAATGGTCTTAAACATAATCTTATTAGCATCAGCCAATTATGTGATGCTGACTATAAGGTTTTGTTTACTAAGACTCAGGGAACCATATTCAACAAAAATAATGATGTTGTGCTGGTTGCACCTAGAAGGAGAGATGTTTATGTCATCAACATGGCTGTGTGCTCAGAAGACAGTTCAAATTGTTTTCTTGCCAAAGCCTCTGAAAGTGTCAACTGGCTGTGGCACAAAAGACTGTCTCATCTCAACTTCAAGAACATCAATAAGATATCCACTCAAAACTTGGTTGCTGGTCTACCTTCAGTAATGTTTTCCAAAGACAAAACTTGTTCTGCCTGTGTCAAAGGAAAACATCACAGGTCTTCATTCAAGACTAGGCAATCATTCTCTATTGACAAGTGCTTACATCTCCTTCACATGGACTTGTTTGGGCCTGTCAAACCTCAAACCATTAATCACAACAAATACACCTTGGTCATAGTTGATGAATTTTCAAGATATACATGGGTATTCTTCCTCAGAAGGAAAAGTGATGCAGCTGATACCATCATGTCCTTCATCAGACAGGTTGAAAATATGAATGATGTTAGAGTCAAAGCTCTAAGAAGTGATAATGGTACAGAATTCAAGAATCATCAACTTGAATCATTTTGTGATGAAAAAGGGATTTCTCAGAACTTCTCTTCAGCTGGCACTCCTGAACAAAATGGTGTGGCTGAAAGAAGAAACAGGACTCTGATTGAAGCAGCAAGAACTATGTTAAATGGTGCAGCCTTACCAAAGCAATTTTGGGGAGAAGCTGTACACACTGCCTGCTACACTCAAAACAGATCAATCATTGTCAAAAGACATGGCAAAACCTCCTATGAAGTTTTCAGAAAAAGATCTCCAGACGTCAGCTATTTTCATGTGTTTGGATGCCCTGTGTTTATTTATAACTACAGGGATAAACTTGGAAAGTTTGATGAAAAAGCTGATGATGGATTCTTTTTGGGATACTCTCCAACAGCCAAAGCCTTCAGAGTATTCAACATCAGAAGACAAGAAGTAGAAGAAACTTTCCATGTCAGATTTAATGAAGATGATGAAGTCATACAGAGGACAGGAACAGAGGGTGATGAAGTAGATTTTAATGAAAATATTTCTTTCCCAAGTGATGAGTTCACAGAACCCAGACCTACCAGTCATCACCACTCCAACACTCTCACTCCTTATGTTCCTGCTTTTGACCCTCTGTCTACTCACAACATAGAAGTTCCTACCTCTCAGGAACTTGATGAAGAAGAACCTCAAATCTCTGATGGTCCTTCTCATGATATTGATGACTCACCAATTCTTCAAACCTCTGAAGTTTCTCCTGCTGATAATGAAATAGCTTCCCTTGATGTGGCTGAAGAAGACTCAGACACTGAAGTAGTCTTTGAAGAAAGCCCTCCTAGTCAGCAGGATGAGACTCAAATTGTACCAGCTGTGCCCTCAAGTACCCCTGTTCTTGAAACTCCAGCTCCTCAAAATAAGTGGTCAAGAGATCAACACATTCTTCTTGTCAACATTATTGGGGAACCAAATGCAGGGGTCACAACCAGACAGCGAATCCAAGACTCAGAGTCAGCCTCAGCCAATGAATGTCTATTTGCTGAATTTCTTTCTCAAATTGAACCTAAAAGAGTTGTTGAGGCTCTGGTAGAAGATGGATGGGTAGCTGCTATGCAAGAAGAAATCAATCAGTTCAAAAGGAACAAAGTATGGACACTAGTGCCAGCTCCACCTGGAAAGAATATCACAGGCACTAGATGGATCTATAGAAATAAGATGGATGAAATTGGGAACATCATCAGGAACAAGGCAAGACTGGTAGCACAGGGGTTCTCTCAGACTGAAGGAATTGATTATGATGAAACTTTTGCACCTGTTGCTCGACTTGAGGCCATCAGAATCTTTCTTGCTTATGCTGCCTATATGAACATCACTGTGTATCAGATGGATGTAAAGAGTGCCTTCCTCAATGGTGATTTAGCTGAGGAAGTCTATGTTGCACAACCTGAAGGATTTGAGAACAGCGAGTTTCCCAACCATGTGTACAGACTTCACAAGGCAATGTATGGTCTGAAACAAGCTCCAAGAGCATGGTATGAAACTCTTTCAAATTTCTTATCTGAAAATAAATTTATCAGGGGTTCTATTGATAAAACACTCTTCACCTTCAAGGACAAGAGTGATTTCATCATTGTGCAGATTTATGTGGATGATATCATCTTTGGGTCAACAAATGTCAATCTTAGTAAACGTTTTGCTAAATTAATGACCAAGAAATATGAGATGAGTATGATGGGTGAATTAACTTACTTTTTGGGTTTTCCAATTAAACAATGTCCTAAGGGAATTTCTATTTGTCAAGAAAAGTATGTTAAGGATTTACTTAAAAAATATGACTTAGCTGATTGTGCATCAGTGAAATGCCCCATGCTTCCACCCAATGACTTGGGCCCTGATGAGTCAGGGGTCTCTGTCAATGAGACTTTATATAGAGGCATGATTGGGTCACTGATGTATCTAACATCCAGTCGTCCAGATATCCAATTCTCCACATGTCTCTGTGCAAGGTACCAAGCTAACCCAAAAGAATCCCATCTAGTGGCTGTCAAGAGAATTTTCAGGTATCTCAAAGGAACACCATCCCTAGGACTATGGTATCCAAAGGAATCAGGCTTTGATCTCAAGGCCTATTCAGATTCAGATTATGCTGGATGCTGTATTGACAGGAAAAGTACTTCAGGCAGCTGTCAAATCCTAGGAGGAAAATTGGTTGGATGGAGTGCTAAGAAGCAAAACTCTGTGGCTATGTCTTCAGCTGAAGCAGAATATGTCGCTGCAGCCAGCTGTTGTGCTCAGGTGCTCTGGATGAAAAGTCAATTGGCTGACTATGAAATCTTGTATGACAAAGTACCAATCTTTTGTGACAACACCAGCGCCATTGCCATATCCAACAACCCTGTTCTTCACTCTCGTACCAAACACATTGATATCAGGTATCATTTTATCAGGGATCATATTATGAAGGGAGATATTGAGCTACATTTTGTTCCCACAGAGCTGCAACTAGCTGATATCTTTACTAAGCCTTTAGCTGAACCTACGTTCAACAGGCTAGTTGCTGAGCTAGGGATGCTCAATATCTCAAAGCCTGTGGCTTGATATTAAATGTGTTCATTAAATGATTGATTCTATATTAAATGTTTTATTAAATGTTTTTCACATGAAACTAGGTAGTTACTTTCCAAGTAAATGCAAAAAACATTCTCACATTTTTTAATCATTTATTTTTCGGATAACGAGGAGACAAACTTTTTGAAAGGTCAAGGGGACCCACTTGAGCAGTCATTTTCGCCCTTGCATTTAATACGGTTGAATAACTGTTCACTTAAGTTTGAATATATATTGTCTTCTTTCTCTTCTCACCCACCATCATTCTAAAATCAACTTCTCTCTCTAAACTCTTATCACTCTCAACCATCCGCCATTTTCATTCTCCTTCAACCTTAAATCAATGGCGTTTCCCGTACCAAAAGCCTCAAATGTGAACTTCGAGATCAACGAGAGCATCATCGCCTCCAACAACGCCATTGGATGGATCAAGGCACCAAACAGCACCTACTCAGATCTGGTAAATTTCATGCAGAATTGTGACCTAAATGAAGCCTTCACCAAATCTCCATCCACCTTTTACCAAGAATACCTTAGGGAATTCTGGTATTCTGCTGAAGTAGTTGAAGACACCATTACATTTAGCCTTTCATGCAATGAACATCCTTTTGCCTTTTCCCTTAATGATTTTTCTAGTGTGGCCGGACTCAAACATGGAGATGAATGCTTAAAGACTGTTGACAAAAAGGCTGTCAAGGAAGCCCTGGCCACACTCAACCCTTGCCATGATGTTAACCCTGCCCTTACACCAGCTGAGGTCCTCGCCAAAGCCCCTCTGAAGATTAAGTATTTTACTCCTATGTGGCGTGTCCTCTTCACCCACATTGTGAAGTCCCTGGGAGGAATGCAGGGATCACAGGATCAGATGTCGTCCAATCATCAGGCTATTGCGTATGGACTTATCTGGGGAGCTGATGTCGACTTTGGAAGCATCCTTTTCTCTAACCTGGTAGAACAACTGAAGGGAAGGAATCAGGTCAGGGAAAAGAACATCTGTTATGTGCGCTACATGTCCCTGATCTTTGAGAGTTTGCTGGGAGAGAATTACCATAACAAGGCCTTGACAGCTCTGAAGCCCTATCGCATCACAGGCGCCATCTACAAGGAGATAGGAGCTGAGGATATCCCTGTCACTGCACACATGCTGAACGTTGCCAACCAGGTACCCAACGCTGAGAAGCCCTTGCTCCCTTCCTCTGAGAAGGTGAATACTTCTAGTGTCGCTGGCAAGTCTACGTCTTTGACCTCTGGGCAGCACACTACTAAGTCCAAGGCTTCATCTGGCCAACAGCCAAAGAAGAAGAAAATCCCCTCTTCTTCCCAATCCAAAGCTGTTAGTAAGGCCAAGGAAAAGAAGATTGACACCGCCTCTGGTCCAGATACTCTTGTGGATACAGAATCTTTGGCTGACAAACAACAGGCGTCTAGTGTCTCTAGGTCAGCAGAGACTACAGGAAACCAGCCAAACCAAGCTGATATCTCACAGGTAATCAGTGTACATTTTTAGAGGTTCACAATCAACCACTCTCATTTGTCTGTAGGAGAGAGTGGTGAAGTTAGGGTAATCCTCGACCCATAGAAGTTTGTCATTACACTTAGAATACTTTAAGACTTCTGTACACTCTGTCTTTGCACCAGGGAGTGATTCATTTGTGTTTATAAAGCACCCCGATGACCCTGAACCTTCTAGACATTATTCAGGCTAACAACAACCTGAATACATTAAATGTCTCAACCATGATGGCTGTACTTCACACAGCCTCTTGGTTCCCTCCTTAAAAGAGTCCCAAAGGATTTATCCTTTCAGGGGGAGCTGAATCATCACCCTCAGCTTTCCTAGGGGCAGAGTAACAGGCGACCTACACCAACATATGTTTCACTCTTAAAAGAGTCCCAAAGGTTTTACCTTTTGGGGGGGCTGAATAATCACACTCAGCTTTCCTAGGGGCAGCGAATGGCGATCATTAAACAACATATGTTTCACAATCAAAAGAGTCCCAAAGGTTTTTACCTTTTGGGGGGGGCTGAATAATCACACTCAGCTTTCCTAGGGGCAGCGAATGGCGACCATTAACCACACTTCATTCACACTTAAAAGAATCCCAAGGATTTATCCTTTAGAGTGGCTGAGTAATCACCCTCAGCCTCTCTGGGACAGCGAAATGGCGACCATTCACCTTATATTTTTCCCTGTTACTAATTACAACAAACTTGCAGGCTGAAATTGTACAGCCAGTCAAAGAATCTCAGGTACATGAAAAGGAGGCTGAAACAATAACTCAGGACATTCCAAATGAAGAAGAACCTATGCTCCATGCTGATGAAGAAATGCTCTCAGTAGAAGATTATGTCTCTGAGTTTGAACCCATGCCTGAAGATGAATTCCCTGAGGGAATGTTTGATGAAGAGGAGGAAGAAGATGAGGATGACCAGCTGTCAGCCTCTCCTCCTAAAGAAGATGACAAGACTTCTCCTCTCAAGGAAGCTGTTGACACTCCAAACTCTGCTACATCTGCAACAACAGTCTTCCAAAGACCAACATATGATCCAACAGCTGAATTCCTCTTGTTTGATCATCCTACCCAGACCAACTTCGACTTGATTCCAAGGGGGGATGATTTTGCTCAGCAAAGCCTCAATATCAAGAATCTTCAGCCCGTACATCATCAGTCTGATATTGAGCGCTTATCAAGGAAGCTGGATGTGATCAAGTCAGAGATGCACAATTTTACTGTCACTTTTCCAGGCATTATAAAGAAGGCTGTGACTGAGGCTGTCACTGAGCCTATTCAGGAGGGTGCAAGAAAAGGTGTGGCCCAAGGACTAAGTCATCTCTCGACACGAATCAAGGATGCAATTGACTCAGTTGTCCCTGCCATGTTCCATGAACAAGAAAACAACATGAACAGGCACTTCAATGCGGTTCGCAATAGGCAGTACAATCATGCTGGTTTTATTGTCAGGCGTGTTCAGGCAAATACCAATGCCAATGCCAACCTCTTGCTGAAGATTGCCAGGGCTTCAAGAAAAAGACAACGTGCCATGGCTGCCTCTGTGGAGCAAATTGCAAGACGATTTCAGGCACGTTCATCCAAGCATAAGAGAAGTAAGGATGAACGTGAGGGGGAGAAGAATGCTACACTCAGCCTTGCATCTGCTGAACAAGGCTCATCTTCAGCCAATCCCTCAACAACACCTATTCCTCTTCAAGTCATCACACCAGTTATAGTACATGATGATGAGGATAATACTCAGGGGGAGCAACAAACACAAGATGGAGCTGACTCATCTAAATCCATGATCTTAGTTAACATAAGCAAGCCTGAGGATGATGATGAACCAGCGGCCAAGAAACTTAAATTCACTGTGAGCTCTCTCCCAAAATCTATTCAAAATCAGGCTCAGACAGCGTTTCTCAAAAGAGCTGATGATTTGAAAAACATAAGTGTGGAGTCCTCTGTCTCAAAGAAAGGTAAGGAGATAGTTTTGGTTGATACAGACACCAAACTTAAGAAGATAGTTGCGATGCTAGAGACAGGAGGATCCACCACAGACCTTTCCCACTTTTCAACCTTTACACCTTCCGATGAGAGTCCTTTAACTCCTGAAGAAATAGAGCAACAGGCTGAAGAATTCAAAAGACTAAATGAGCTCAAGACAGCCAAAGAATTAAATGAAGCCACTCTGAGGAAGATGACACCACCTGAAAGGGAAAAACAAAAACAAAGGTTGAGGGAAATGGAACTAAAACGCGCTGAGGCCTTAAAGAAAGTCAAAGCTGACTATGATGCCTGCGTGAACAACAGGTATGCTGCTGGCAAGATAACCAAGTTTAGATACACCATTCACAAATCCACAAACACCCCACAGATGATCTTATGGAGGGAAAATCAACAGAGGAATATGGATGTGTTTGACAACTTCAGGTTAAAAACACTTGGGTTATCAGAATGGTTTGAACTCGAAGCCTTAGCTGCCAAAAAGTCTGGACAGGCAAATTTCCTTCTGCTTAAAACTCTTAAGGCTAAGTTCAACTGGATCAAGGAAACAGCTGCCAAACTCAAGATTGATCCCCCACCACAGCTTTTCGAACAAGGACCCCCAAAGACAGGCAACAAAAGAAGAAGAATTTCCCAAATTATTGATGAAACTTTTGTTACTGAAGATGTTCGTGTGGATGGTATGCACAGGGATCTGATCCTTCCAAATGGTATCGTTGGCCCTGTTGATGGTTGATGAGACTGCTTTTATACATGGTCTCATCGTCCAAAACAGGCTTAAAATGCATGAAATATCATAAAATAGACCAAATATATGCTCGTGTTTGTTACTTGTGTATTTTTAGGTACGGATATTGAGGAAATGGCAAAAGAACACAAGAATCAATCAATAACGAACACGGGAAACGAAGTCGCACAATGAACCGGGCCCAAGTTTGGAATTTTGCAAAAAGACCCTTGAAGAATTGAAGATTGGCAAATTTAGTCCCTCATCTTTGAAGAACTTGTCACATTTGACCCTCCACTTATCAAATGTACAAGTATAGTCCTTAATGTTTGAAGATTATACAAGAACAGCCCTTGGAAAATCAAGGAAATACAAAAGGAGCCCTTGGATAAAGTTTTTAAAGGTTTTGTGCCACTTTTGACAAGTTGTCAAAAGTTGACAAAGGCAAAATGAGCACTGATGGGATTTATTACAAAGTAGAAGAAATGAAATAACTTGGGGACCTAATCTGCCAACTACCTAAACCTTCCCACCCACTCAGGTCGTGACACCTCAGCCCTACCCACCCATCAACCCATATAACCTACCCATATTCTAACCAAACCCGACCCTACCCAATCCCATTTAACCCAGTTTATTATTAAACGTGGTCAAATCTGGTCAACTCCCACTTAACCCACATTTCCCTCCATAACAACTTTTTTAAAAGTTGTTTAAACCAAACTGGATCTAATTTCCCTTAATCCCCAACGAACCCTAATTAATCCCCAGATTAATTAACACTCAAAACAAGGGGTTAAACCCTAAAACCCTCCAGTTCACTAATTCCACTCACCCTCATCCTTTCCCACCTCACCCAACACACTCACATGCTTTGTGGACCCCTCCCCAGCCTTCCCCTGCAACGTCTCTTTCACCCAAAACCCCACACCCGACCAGTTTAACATCTAGGATCAACTCCTTGGTCCCCAAGATGAATCCTACGTCCAAGATCAGTCTTCCAAGCTGGCAAATCACATGGGTAACATTTGACCTAATTTTCGTCAAAGAACTCAAGGGCTTTTCTGGCAATTCCATAGATTAGGGTTTTGCATTTGTAATATTTTATTCAATGTTCTAGATAGTTCCTTTTCTTGTATAAATATGAGACGACCTGTGTCTCATATCCTTGTTCCAGATTTTCTCCAAAAAGTTGTAATTCCTTTTTAAAGAAATTGAAGTTGGTGTTTTGTTTCAAATATAATTCCTTTTAATGTTTTTTAAAAGTTTGGTATATTTTTGTTGAGAAAGTCTGAGTTCCATTTATCATTGTGTAAACACTTGTGTGTTTGGAGAATTTCCAAAAGTTTTTAAAGGTTTTTAAAGTTTGTTCAAATCTTATAAATCTAATTCCTTGGAAGTGAAAGTGGAAAAGGAAGTTGATTTGTGAGTTTGAAGAGTTTTAAAAACGTGTTTGAAGTTTTAAAAAGGTTAAGTAAGATTTTAAGAAAGTGAAAGAAAACAGAATATTGGATATTGTTGTTCTTCTTTGATTTTTTTTTGAACAGGTTTTGGAGTTCTATTGTTGATCATTGTTTCTGCATACACCCGGGTGTATGGGAGGTGGTATTGCAACCACAAAGAGCCTTGGATGTAAGGTTCTTAGGTAAGAAGCCTTTTCCCTTTTGAAATTTTCAGAAAATTTGTGGTTTAAGTGATTTGCATGATTGCCTGCTAATTGTTGTAAATCTGGTTTGAGTGGTGTTTATATGTTATGTTATGCATGTGAGATGCTTTAGAAATCAATTATAGAAAGTTTTGATTCAAGTTGCTTTGAAAAAGTTGGAAAACAATTTTTAAAGGGGTGTTTGGATCTGCTAGTTACTTGATACTTTTGAAGGATTGCAAGGATTAAACCTTGTTAGAAGTAGTTAGTAGGAAGTATTAAGTTGTTTGCTAGGATTATTTTCAGTTTGGGAAGATTTTGAAACAAGTTTATAGAGTTAAAAGGGAATAGATAGCTTAAAATCTGCATATGTCATTTTTAGCTTGATTTTAATGAAAACTCTTGCTTGAATCTTGGAATCTGTTAAAGATTAGGTTGTTAGAGGTTTGTATGTTGTTAGTGTATCATTTGGAGCTTGTGTATGCATAAATATTGGACTTGGAATCTCAACATTGTGCATGTAAAAAGCTCTAAAAACCACCAGACTTCATCTATTTGTCACAGCAACATTCATATGCTTGGTTCTGTTTTGATTTTGCAATTTGTGTGCTAAGTGTTGTTCTTTTGTGATTGATCTTGACTCCCTACACTCAGAAAGAGTGTAGGGGTGCCCTTGTTCCACATAATCAACATCAAACAAAGCAAAAACCAAGCCCTCTTGGTTTTCATCCCTTGTGAAGAAAACAGAAAACACAAGCATACCTGCTTGTGTTCATCAAGTGGAGATTGGTCACGTTTTGGATTTTAACTAGCTAAATCTTGGATAAAAAAGTGTTGGATTGTGTTTTCAAGTCATTAAAGTGTCAGATTGGATTGGAAGTAAAAAAAATAAAAAAGAAAAAAGTTGTAAAAAGCATACCCGCACCGGACTCGAACACGCGACCCCTCGCTGGGGGACTAAGCGTGCTTACCAGATGATCTAGATAGCTTTTTACGTTATCCTCTCATTTCATTAAGTATATAAGCACGTTTTTGTTTGGCTTATTAAAATAAGCCGTGGGCTTTTGGCTCATTCCTGGCTTATTTATTAAGCACTTTTGCTTCTTTCCATTTTTCCTAGGTTAATATTAGTATTGTTGACTTTTCTGTTTTAAAATTTTATTTTTCCTATTATTTAATTAATTTATAGGATTATTTTTAGTTTTATATTTAGAAAGTCATTAAAAAATAGTAAACAGTAGTTTTAAATTTAGAAAAAAATAGTTTTTAGGTTTTAATTTGGATTTTTGAGGTTTACATATCATAAAGTTTTCAAAAACTTTAATTTTTAATTTTATTTAATTTTAGGGTTTTTAGACAACTTTAAAAATTAATATAAAATTAACTAAAAGGTTTTAGGAGCTTTAATTTATATTTTCTTCTTAGTTAGAGTATTTAGGATTTTTGAGAATTTTTTAGAATTTATTTAAGAACTTTTCATTTTTTGGAATATTTTAATATTATTTTATTCATTAAAATAAAAAGTTTTATTTTTAACTTTTTTTCATTTTTCCTAGATTCTAGACATTAAAATAGGACCTTTATCACTTTCCAATTAATTTTTAGGCTTTTCAATTAATTTTTAGAATTAATTTAAGATTTAATAGATTTTAATAGTTTTTAGGAGTTTAAAAATAGTTTAAATTGGTTTTAAAATTTTTAAAAATAGTTTTTAGCTTAATTAGGTCATTTTTGAGGTTTAAAAATTATAAAATCTTGTTTAGGGCTTTTTAATATTTAAAAGTGATTTTTAGGGCTTTAATTAGCATTAAAAAGTCATTATTAAATTAATTAAAAGGTTTTGGCAAGTTTGGATTTTTTGTAAACTCTTAGAATATTATTGTGGATTTTTAGTAATTTTTAGGAATTTTTAGGTTAAAATTTTAAATTTTGCACTTTTTACGTTCTACGTTGTAACTTTCTAGTAGTGTTTTTGCCTTATTTTTCTATTTTTTTCGTCTTCGTCATTTTCTTTTCTCTTCTTCTTGTTAATAATCAAAAAACATAAATCAATCATTCATTACACAACACACGTGCCTCCTCGAGAGAACGAACTCACTTTTAGGGTCATTCACACACGGTTTTCCTAAATCGTCGTGCACGCTTACCCTATTTTATTGCTCTTTTCCTAAAGGGTAGTAAAAACACTACATCAATTTTTGGCGCCGCTGCCGGGGAGGCGTGTTGTGTTTTGATTGAACAATTGTTGTTTTTCTATATTAGCCATAATAGTATTTGTATTAATAGCACTCTATTAATACGTATTATCGTTTTTCGGTTTTTGTGTGAATATTATTACTATATTGTATACGTAGAACAATAAATACACAAGTACTCCAAATACGTGAGCAATCACAACCTTGATTCGGGATTTCATCACTCGATCATTGTATTCGAATCTCAAACCAAAGAAAAAGGCAAAAATAGATAAATACTTTCGTGAAGCTTAATCTTGATAATACAAACTATAAGGTGGGTATAAGGCGGTTGTATTTCATGACCTAAAGGAAAAAGGCTCTTAAGTGCTTCGCGCCGCCTCGTTTCCTCCGCTTGCTTGTGTGTATTTGATTTTGAGAGTGAATCGAGGGTTTTGCCGCCCAAAGTATTATTACATATCATATATATTTTCTTGGTTTTTATTTGATTAAACCCTCTTGAACGATTTGGTGTTCCACCATCGTTCTAAAGTCATCGAAGGCGTTCACTCCACGTGATCGTTTTCATTCCTTGAGGCCTTTTTAATCAAGAGATTTGATTAGTGAGGAGATTTGTGGACTCATTGTCTACTTAATACATTCACCAAATTCCAAAAAAGGTTAATACAATCAAAAACCACAAAAAAATTGAAAAAACACAAAATACCAAAAAGAATCTTCTTTGCTCGTCTCCACGTTGTACGTGACGTTTATGCTCACTCGTAATCAAGCAAAACGTGCACGTAGACGCAAGAACAAAACTCCTACTAAAACTCATTCTAGTGAGGAGTCTCCAAGTGAGGAACCTATTGTAGAACAAGAAGATATCATGGCTAATCGTACTATGATGGAGTTGCTTCAAGCACCCACCGAGGGTTTTGGAGAGGCCATTGTGATTCCCGCCATCCTTGCGGAGAACTTTGAGATCAAAACGGGTTTAATGTCTATGCTTCAAGCAAACAAGTTTCGCGGTCACGAAAAAGACAACCCACATTATCACATTAGGCAATTTAATCGTCTCACCGCGACAAGCAAGTTTAAGGATGTACCACACGATGCCATTAAGATGATGTTGTTTCCTTACTCGTTAGATGGACCCGCCAAGATATGGCTTGAGAAAGAACCGCCGAATTCGATTTTGACATGGGCCGATCTCGTGTCTAAATTTGTGAATCAATTTTTTCCACCATCTAAGACAACACATTTGAAAAACGAGATTTCACGTTTTACACAAAGACCTAATGAAATTTTTCAATGGCTTGGGAAAGGTTTAAAGAAATGTTACATGAATGTCCACACCATGATTTTTCCGAATTGCATCAAATTGACACTTTTTATAATGGGCTTAATGAACATGAACGAGATTATTTAAATGCCGCCGCGGGTGGTAATTTTTTGTACAAAACGACCAATGAGGCTTTGAAAATCATAGAAAATAGGTCTAAGGTCTATAGCCCTCGTAACACACCGAGTGTTGCCAATTTGGGCTCGTCATCATCTCGTTCCATTAATGCCTTGCAAGATGAAGCAAATGAGGAGAATCGGTTTTTCGATAGGTTTTCGACTCTTATGTCTCATTGGAAAGCTCAAGAAGCTTCAAACACCGCTTCGGTTAAAGCGGTTGCTAAGAGTTGTATTTCATGTGGTGGAGCTCATGATTTTTCCGAGTGCATTACCGCGGATGGTAACACTTCGAATGCTTATGTAGCCACGGGAACTTATAACCAAATCGGTCAAGGTTCCCGCCAAAATCAAGCTCCACAAAATCAAAATGCTAATAACTATCGAAACAACAATCAAGGTGGAAATTACCAAGGAAATCAAAGGAATTATAACAAGGGTAATTATCAAAGTGGAAATGGGCAAATTTCAAACCAAAACCAAAACCGTGATTTTCAAACTCCTACTCAAGGTTTTCAAAATGCTCACACTAAAAATTTGCAAGGAGAATTTTTAGATTATGCTAAAGCTAATGATGCTAAGTTTGACAACATGCAACTTGAGATGATTAGCTTAAGGTCCGAATTGAAAAACGAGCTTAAAAACGAACTTGCTAATGAACTTAAAACTCATGCTAATAAAATGGAAGGAAATGTCACACGACTCCAACAAAATCAACAAAAAATGGAGCAAGGACAACATGAGATAAAGCAAGAGTTGTTAAAAGCGGATGCTAGGCAATCTAAGTTTGAAGATCGTATGGCTAAAATGTTTGAAGCTATCATGTGTAAGCCCTCTTCTTCGGGTGGTCTTCCTAGTGATACCATCGTGAACCCGAAAGGAGAATTGAAGGTTATTACTACTCGTAGTGGTAAAACTTTCAAAGAACCCATTTCTCGTCCAAGTACTTCTATGGAGAAGGAAAAAGAGAGAGAACCCGAGGTTGTGGTTGAAAAGGAGCATATTACAATCCCACGAAGTACCGCTCAAACCACACCTACGGTTGAACCAATACCAATCATGGAACCCGAGATTCCAAGGCCGATGCCTATGCCCAATTTGCCCCAACCCACACCACCTTTACCCTACCTATCAAGACGAGACAAGGAAAAGGCACAAGAACGAAATAATTATCAATTTGAACTCTTTATGAAAATGTTTCGTGACTTGCATTTTAATATAAGTTTTGCCGACGCCTTAGTCATGATGCCTCGATTTGCCGCGAACTTCAAAAGTATGTTGAACAACAAAGAGAAATTGCAAAAATCGTCTAGTTGTTCTTCGGTTTTTCTAAGCCGCATACCTCAAAAGGTCGGTGATCCTGGAAAGTTTTTAATCCCATGTGCTATCCAAGACATGGAAGAATGCTACGCCTTGGCCGATCTTGGTGCTAGTATTAATTTGATGCCTCTTGAGATTTTTAAATCGCTCAATCTTCCAAATCTCACTCCTTCAAGAATGTCAATCGAAATGGCCGATCATTCTATGATTCTAGCTTGTGGAGTTGCCGAGGACGTCTTCGTGAAAGTTGGGAAATTCTATTATCCCGTGGACTTCATTGTTGTTGATATTCCTATCGATCCTAAAGTTCCGTTAATTTTAGGTCGATCTTTTTTGGATACCTCGAGAGCACTTATCGATGTGCATGCAAGAAAAATCACTCTTCGTTTCAATGAGGAAGAACTCGTCATTAATGCAACCCAAAACTCCACTCTTTCTCATGTTTATTCGATCACATCTTTGTACAATGTTAATCCCATCAAAAGCATTTGCAAAAAGATTTCAAATAGAGTTTTAGTTGTTGAGAAAAATGAAGTTCTGTCCCCTCCGCCGATGGAGGTTAAGAGTGTTAAGCCTATGATTCCAATCTCGAGTGATTCTTCGGATGATGAATACGTTGATCCCGATGGGGAGGTTTTCTTTGTTGACAAAAGATTTGAAAACTTGCCACCACCTAAACCAAAAAGATTTCAAAATGTGAGAATTTTTAGTGTGACTAACATTGTTTTAGATACACCAAATATTTTTGACATAATTAAATCGGGTTTTCACAAGGAGAGTGTTAAAGATGAAAAAGGAAAAGATTTTGAATTTAATTTAAAAGATTTTTCTAAAATTCTAACTCCGTCATCACCGCGTGTCTTGAGTACTACAAGCTCGTCTTCTCCTTTTGACGGTGCTTTGTGTGGACTTAGTGTGGGGGAAGCCCCATATGTTCCCTCCCCTTTCTCCACCGAGGACGAGATATTTGATCCTGGAATTGCTTATATAGGGAAATCTCGGTCTTCCACCGATGCAATAAATGGAAAATCTTTTCATTTGATTGGTGCGAGTCTACCTCGAGTAGCTCAATGTTTTGACTTACCCATTGTCCCACCCTTCTATTTCTTCTCTCCTATTTTCTTCTATCCCATTGGGATTTGTGTTGGAGTTGTGTTGTCTCGTCTTTCATCCGAAAACGAGGACGCTATCTTTGACCCCGGTATACGTTTATCGGATTTTTAAAGTACTCCACGTGCTTTTGGGCCTTGTTTATCATGTAAGCCCCACCAAAAATGACCAAACCAAGATTATCCCTAAATGATCACATTTATGGGGATTCGAGTCGAGCTTTTGACTCGGTTATCAAAAACAAGGTGCCTCGTGGGGGAGACCCATGCTTATCCATGTACATATTATTGCTTTCTAATTAGTTTAATGTGAGGGGATTTGTGCCCTTCCAACCTTTGTTCCGTGGTTGTTTGTGAATTGTGTCTTTTAGATCATCATCTTCACAATTGGAGCCTCTCGTGTTTGTTTTATGGGAGCACTCGATCGTTTGCTTTGGAGGCCTTTCCCAATATCCATATGATATATCCTTTTATGTTCTAACCTTAGGTTTATTAGCACACTTCATAAACGGCTTTAAACTTATTGGTTACACCCTTTCCATGCTAGATTAGGCATTCGACTACGTCTCTAGTATGGGGGTGTTTGCACCCCTAGACTCGAAACATTGAGGACAATGTTTAACTTTAGTATGGGGGGGGTGAATAGATACTTGCCTTGCCAAACCTTCACGCTTTCCAAAGTTTATCGTTTTGTTTATCGTTTTATGCAAAATAAGGCTAAAAATGGCCAAATTTTAAAACTTTTCTCATGTTTTATAAGTGTTTAAGACACGAATGTAGATTTTCCGATGGCGAGAATAAGAGTAATTTTTGACTCGACCGTGCGTGTTGAGCACTTAGCTTTGATTCCTTAACTATACATTAGGCTAAGTCTCTTAAATGAGGACGAGAAATGATAGAGTTAATTATAAGTTACTATGCTAAACGTAGAGTACTCGTATTCTTTCAAAAACTCATGTGTTCTCGTTGTTTGCTTATTCTCCCTTCGCTTGTAAATTTTTTTTTTTTTTTTGCTTAATAAATATTGACTTAGCGGTTTAGTTTTGATTGTTGGGTTTCTAGTCTTTTCTAGTAGCTTCCGTGTAATTAAATTGGTGAGACATTAAGGTATCGCCAGCGTCACGGTTTTGAAGTATTGGCAACCCGAATAATCGAAAGCTTCACCCAATAATAAGATTTCAAGTGCTCACCTAAATCTAGCAAACAATTTGAAGCCCCACAAGGCCTAAAATCTATGCAAAATTGAAAGTGAATCAAGCCTTAATCTTCGAAGCTTTAAAGATCCAAAATTCGCTTTAGCGTGAGGATATACGTCTTTGGCTAATAAAACCACCGATGATGGCGGATAATAAAAGGCAAGGCAAGACCGAAGTCATAATAAAAGCTTCATGGCGAAGTTGAATAAAAGATGGAGGTAAACCAAAGATAATAAGGCCCTTCCGTTAGGGGGCGTATAAAAGTCTTGGTAATAAGTCTCATGTTCAAAACCGTTATAAAACCGTGTTTATCGATTCTTCTTGTCAACTTAATTTTTTAACAACGTCGTCTATTAGGAGGGGTTATTGATTTGATGGTCTTAGTTACACCGTTAGGACTCTATTTTTAGACCTAAATCTCTATTAACGCATAAGTCAATGATGTATCCTCGTGATCATTAAGACATAATAAAATATAAGAGATACAACTTAGGAATAATGGGAGAATAAGTACGTGATTAGGGCATATGAGTAGTGTTAGCATTACTAACTTATAATGACAATGATCTCGTTTCACGCTTGGCATGGAATTAAGGTGAAAATCGAGGACGATGAAATTATTTCTAACGAAGCATTCACGTGTTCTTGTTCTATGAACCTAAACGTCCCATTTTGCGATGAAAATCATACATTATGTCTATAACACAAGTAGTAGTAATCATAGTGTGTAGCTAGTTTATCGTTTCAATAAAAGTGAATAAAATTAAATTTTGGAGATGCTTTGATACTTTATTCTAGCATTGCGTGAGGGCACGGCAATGGTTTAGTATGGGGGAGTGATGAGACTGCTTTTATACATGGTCTCATCGTCCAAAACAGGCTTAAAATGCATGAAATATCATAAAATAGACCAAATATATGCTCGTGTTTGTTACTTGTGTATTTTTAGGTACGGATATTGAGGAAATGGCAAAAGAACACAAGAATCAATCAATAACGAACACGGGAAACGAAGTCGCACAATGAACCGGGCCCAAGTTTGGAATTTTGCAAAAAGACCCTTGAAGAATTGAAGATTGGTAAATTTAGTCCCTCATCTTTGAAGAACTTGTCACATTTGACCCTCCACTTATCAAATGTACAAGTATAGTCCTTAATGTTTGAAGATTATACAAGAACAGCCCTTGGAAAATCAAGGAAATACAAAAGGAGCCCTTGGATAAAGTTTTTAAAGGTTTTGTGCCACTTTTGACAAGTTGTCAAAAGTTGACAAAGGCAAAATGAGCACTGATGGGATTTATTACAAAGTAGAAGAAATGAAATAACTTGGGGACCTAATCTGCCAACTACCTAAACCTTCCCACCCACTCAGGTCGTGACACCTCAGCCCTACCCACCCATCAACCCATATAACCTACCCATATTCTAACCAAACCCGACCCTACCCAATCCCATTTAACCCAGTTTATTATTAAACGTGGTCAAATCTGGTCAACTCCCACTTAACCCACATTTCCCTCCATAACAACTTTTTTAAAAGTTGTTTAAACCAAACTGGATCTAATTTCCCTTAATCCCCAACGAACCCTAATTAATCCCCAGATTAATTAACACTCAAAGCAAGGGGTTAAACCCTAAAACCCTCCAGTTCACTAATTCCACTCACCCTCATCCTTTCCCACCTCACCCAACACACTCACATGCTTTGTGGACCCCTCCCCAGCCTTCCCCTGCAACGTCTCTTTCACCCAAAACCCCACACCCGACCAGTTTAACATCTAGGATCAACTCCTTGGTCCCCAAGATGAATCCTACGTCCAAGATCAGTCTTCCAAGCTGGCAAATCACATGGGTAACATTTGACCCAATTTTCGTCAAAGAACTCAAGGGCTTTTCTGGCAATTCCATAGATTAGGGTTTTGCATTTGTAATATTTTATTCAATGTTCTAGATAGTTCCTTTCTTGTATAAATATGAGACGACCTGTGTCTCATATCCTTGTTCCAGATTTTTCTCCAAAAAGTTGTAATTCCTTTTTAAAGAAATTGAAGTTGGTGTTTTGTTTCAAATATAATTCCTTTTAATGTTTTTTAAAAGTTTGGTATATTTTTGTTGAGAAAGTCTGAGTTCCATTTATCATTGTGTAAACACTTGTGTGTTTGGAGAATTTCCAAAAGTTTTTAAAGGTTTTTAAAGTTTGTTCAAATCTTATAAATCTAATTCCTTGGAAGTGAAAGTGGAAAAGGAAGTTGATTTGTGAGTTTGAAGAGTTTTAAAAACGTGTTTGACGTTTTAAAAAGGTTAAGTAAGATTTTAAGAAAGTGAAAGAAAACAGAATATTGGATATTGTTGTTCTTCTTTGATTTTTTTTTGAACAGGTTTTGGAGTTCTATTGTTGATCATTGTTTCTGCATACACCCGGGTGTATGGGAGGTGGTATTGCAACCACAAAGAGCCTTGGATGTAAGGTTCTTAGGTAAGAAGCCTTTTCCCTTTTGAAATTTTCAGAAAATTTGTGGTTTAAGTGATTTGCATGATTGCCTGCTAATTGTTGTAAATCTGGTTTGAGTGGTGTTTATATGTTATGTTATGCATGTGAGATGCTTTAGAAATCAATTAGAGAAAGTTTTGATTCAAGTTGCTTTGAAAAAGTTGGAAAACAATTTTTAAAGGGGTGTTTGGATCTGCTAGTTACTTGATACTTTTGAAGGATTGCAAGGATTAAACCTTGTTAGAAGTAGTTAGTAGGAAGTATTAAGTTGTTTGCTAGGATTATTTTCAGTTTGGGAAGATTTTGAAACAAGTTTATAGAGTTAAAAGGGAATAGATAGCTTAAAATCTGCATATGTCATTTTTAGCTTGATTTTAATGAAAACTCTTGCTTGAATCTTGGAATCTGTTAAAGATTAGGTTGTTAGAGGTTTGTATGTTGTTAGTGTATCATTTGGAGCTTGTGTATGCATAAATATTGGACTTGGAATCTCAACATTGTGCATGTAAAAAGCTCTAAAAACCACCAGACTTCATCTATTTGTCACAACAACATTCATATGCTTGGTTCTGTTTTGATTTTGCAATTTGTGTGCTAAGTGTTGTTCTTTTGTGATTGATCTTGACTCCCTACACTCAGAAAGAGTGTAGGGGTGCCCTTGTTCCACATAATCAACATCAAACAAAGCAAAAACCAAGCCCTCTTGGTTTTCATCCCTTGTGAAGAAAACAGAAAACACAAGCATACCTGCTTGTGTTCATCAAGTGGAGATTGGTCACGTTTTGGATTTTAACTAGCTAAATCTTGGATAAAAAAGTGTTGGATTGTGTTTTCAAGTCATTAAAGTGTCAGATTGGATTGGAAGTAAAAAAAATAAAAAAAAAAAGTTGTAAAAAGCATACCCGCACCGGACTCGAACACGCGACCCCTCGCTGGGGGACTAAGCGTGCTTACCAGATGATCTAGATAGCTTTTTACGTTATCCTCTCATTTCATTAAGTATATAAGCACGTTTTTGTTTTGGCTTATTAAAATAAGCCGTGGGCTTTTGGCTCATTCCTGGCTTATTTATTAAGCACTTTTGCTTCTTTCCATTTTTCCTAGGTTAATATTAGTATTGTTGACTTTTCTGTTTTAAAATTTTATTTTTCCTATTATTTAATTAATTTATAGGATTATTTTTAGTTTTATATTTAGAAAGTCATTAAAAAATAGTAAACAGTAGTTTTAAATTTAGAAAAAATAGTTTTTAGGTTTTAATTTGGATTTTTGAGGTTTACATATCATAAAGTTTTCAAAAACTTTAATTTTTAATTTTATTTAATTTTAGGGTTTTTAGACAACTTTAAAAATTAATATAAAATTAACTAAAAGGTTTTAGGAGCTTTAATTTATATTTTCTTCTTAGTTAGAGTATTTAGGATTTTTGAGAATTTTTTAGAATTTATTTAAGAACTTTTCATTTTTTTGGAATATTTTAATATTATTTTATTCATTAAAATAAAAAGTTTTATTTTTAACTTTTTTTCATTTTTCCTAGATTCTAGACATTAAAATAGGACCTTTGTCACTTTCCAATTAATTTTTAGACTTTTCAATTAATTTTTAGAATTAATTTAAGATTTAATAGATTTTAATAGTTTTTAGGAGTTTAAAAATAGTTTAAATTGGTTTTAAAATTTTTAAAAATAGTTTTTAGCTTAATTAGGTCATTTTTGAGGTTTACAAATTATAAAATCTTGTTTAGGGCTTTTTAATATTTAAAAGTGATTTTTAGGGCTTTAATTAGCATTAAAAAGTCATTATTAAATTAATTAAAAGGTTTTGGCAAGTTTGGATTTTTTGTAACTCTTAGAATATTATTGTGGATTTTTAGTAATTTTTAGGAATTTTTAGGTTAAAATTTTAAATTTTGCACTTTTTACGTTCTACGTTGTAACTTTCTAGTAGTGTTTTTGCCTTATTTTTCTATTTTTTTCGTCTTCGTCATTTTCTTTTCTCTTCTTCTTGTTAATAATCAAAAAACATAAATCAATCATTCATTACACAACACACGTGCCTCCTCGAGAGAACAAACTCACTTTTAGGGTCATTCACACACGGTTTTCCTAAATCGTCGTGCACGCTTACCCTATTTTATTGCTCTTTTCCTAAAGGGTAGTAAAAACACTACATCAATGGTCAGACATACTCAGTGCCTGAAAGAGGAATGGCATTTATGAACAAGGCCTGCCAGTATGCTTTTCAGGGGGAAGATGAGCTGTGCCTGGCTTCAACTATTCAGCTACTCTGTCACAAGAAGTGTCTCAAGATCAACTCAGAGTATTCCAAGAAGTTTGCAAAGACTTTGCAGGATGAAATTGATAACAGATTAGATGTGGCCGAAGCTGAAGAAAGAATCAAAAATGATGACTATTGAAGATAGTGTCAGCCCTTTTTACCTTCATCTTTTATTTAACTTATGTAATGAACTTGTAATTTTTCTTTAAGTCTTAATAAAATCATGAGGTATGTTTGTTTAGATCTGTTATGTGTAAGAAGAAGCTGTTAAACTCACTTACCTTAACTTAGTTAGATCTAGCATTATTTATGTTTAAATAGGGGGAGATTGTTGGGAATCTAAACTTGATAGATTCCCTGTTCATTGATTTAAACATAATTAGGCTGATAGATAGTCCCTTGCCTGTGCCAAGGAGGCAGGCAAGTTTCGCAAGACTCACAGAGATCCAAGTCTCTGTGAGCAACCTCAGAGGAGTCCATGTCAGAGACATTGTCAGGGAAGTCGAAGATTACCTGAAGACATACTCCTTGGCTGTGATGGATAACAGCCAAGATGTATTAGGGACTCTGAGGGGTTGAGAGTTAACAGGGGTGGCAATACCCTGATAACTCTCAGCACACTTTGGACATGCCATTTGTGTGTTCGAGAATATGAAGAATAAGGAAACTGTTTTTGACAACTGTTCCTTAAAGCATAATGGAAGACTACCAAGAATAGAAGGACATCATGTGACTGATGTGGGAACTTGTAAAAGCTTGTGTAGTCGACATCAAGTACTGTTTAAGTCAAACTCGTAACACTATAAATAGGATGTGTATCCATGCATTAATGTTTAACACTTTGAGATATTAAGAACATTAGTGCGTATAACTTAGTGAATCAAACAGCTACGACTGTATTCATAAGTTAAGGTTTATTGTTGTTCAAAGTGTGCACAACACATTGTCATCAAACGGTGTTATCCATAACACTTGTAATTCTTTATTATACAATAATAAGATTACGTTTGAAAAGTAATACCTTGTGTTGATTAAAAGATTAGGGTTTCTTGCATTGATTAGGGACTTTCACATATATAATATTGGTTTATATCATATATAATACTTGTGTCACGTCATATATGATAATTTTCGGCAACGAAAAAAAACGTGAAAAGAACGAGAAATTGTTTTTTGTCGAAAGTGTATCATATAAAATATTTATAGAAAGATAATTAAATGTTTTTCGTAACGGTATATTTTTTTCGCATAACGATTAACAGTTTAATAGATATTGTTGTTTGACAAAAGAGGATGAAAATAAAATTTGTGTTTAATCTAATTTATTGGATTAGAATGAATATGGATGATGAAGAATAATCTCTTGATATCAAATAAAGTTTAATATCCAAATGAACTTAAATCTTGTCATATATCAAACCCGTAGTCAAATCTTAATCCATGTTCAAATTAAATTCCAAATCTAAATCCAAAACACATCTACCAACACCTTTAGAGCACACGATACGGTTTGAGCCGTGAACAAAAAGTGATGCCACATCACCACTTTTTTTTTGTAGAAGTTTGAATGTAACGGTAATATGGTCGTTTGATGTTTTAATTTAAAAAAAAAACCAAAATTCTATAAATTTCCCAATTTACATCTATTTTTTTCACATCTTCTTCTTCAAACACATAATAAATTATCTTCTTTCACATCTCCAATGGCGCTGGTAATATGGACACCGAGGAAGAAATAGCGATGTGTCGCGCTTGGAACTTTGTTGTCGAAAACGACGTGACATGTAACACAAGAGATTCTCGTAGTTTTTGGGCTGAGGTTTTGCAAATAATGGAGGAAACGAACGCATGATAGCATACATGGGAAATGGAAGGCCCTAATGATCACATAGGTAGGTTTGCTGAATATTACCACAACGCAAATCGTACACTAGTAACTGGAGCAAATGACGAGGATGTAATGAATAATGCCCTCCGTGATCATGAACCTCATCATATGTGGCGGTTTAAGCATCTTCATTGTTGGGATGTTTTGACAAATTATCCGTGATTTTTTCGTTTGTAAATTATTCGTGTATCGTTTTTGTTTATCCATGTATCATTTTTAATTTATTCATGTATCGTTTTTATTCATCCATGTATCGTTTTTAATTCATTTATGTATCGTTTTTAATTTATTCGTGTATCGTTTTTATTTACCTGTAAAAATTCAAAATAAGCCAAAAAGTAACCATTGTAACGACTAGAAATTCAAATATTAAAAAAAAATGATAATGCGACCGACGACGCGAGTCACGGTGCAGTTGTCGCGCCGTCAGCTATAACATCGGTTGGTATCTATGACACAAACCACGATACGCAACCCACGATACGATTGGTTGCACCGTGAGCTCGCGTCATCGTAGCGAGCCGACTGACCAACCACCGTACCGTGCCCTCTTAGGCTAGGCACAACGCGCCTGAATTTTGTAGGTCGTCAGGCGGTCGCGACCGAGTCGTCGCGTTGCGGCGATTCGGTCGCCGGTTTCGGTCGAGCCCAAAACGACCTTGGTCACGAACTATTTGCATATTCGGTCATGATGTGTTTGTGTATTGTGTTTGTGTTTTATTAAAAAAAAAACTTTTTTTTTTAAAATTTAATATGTTTTAATCGTGTTTAATTATATAAACTTTATAAAAAAATTCCAAATTTTAATATATTGAGCTTTGTTTAATTCCTCACAACATATATTAATTTGACAATTTTTGGAGTTAGTTTTAGCTAATGCATTATACCCTCTTTACTTCTAATGTTTCGTATTTTAGTTTATGTAATGTTTTTTTTTAGTGTAATGCGTGTTGTATGGAATAAAATGTTTTTTTTTTTTGTAATAAAATGTTATTTTTGTTAAATATAAAATGTTATTTTTATTAAATAAAAAAATAAAAAAAATTGAATTAGGTCGCACTAAGTCGCCGGGTTGTGGCAAATAGGTCGCACTAGGTCGCCGACCGAAAAAACTAGGTCGCGACCCTCATGCGTTGTGCCTAGCCTTATATTCATCATATCTACAACACTATTCATAAAAATATCTGCCTCGATGTAACACGCGGCCTTCTGGTACACTTGACTTTGTTTTGGAAACCAAATAAACGTGCGAGGGAAACATAATAGTACCCACCACAATAACGTTATTTCACACTCATTAACTAATTTTCAAAAAATATTATAAATGAAATAAACAACTCATAACTGAACCAGGAAATTTGATCATGTCTACCACAGCACCATGGCAATATTCATCTTCCTCATCATCCCTTATCAGATCATCATGTTCTTCGCTTTCTGTTCATCCGTTAATCATCGCTAACCGAAAACATGCTTTGTCCACTAGCTATACTTTTCCTCATGTTCATTATACGACGTTGTGCTGTGGTACTGCTGGATCTAGTAATGCAAAACAAAGATACGTTAAGAAAGTTACGGGCAGTGAAAATTTAGTTACTGTTGGTAAAATTGTGAATTTACTGAAGAAGAAAAACAAGCGGAACAAGTTGCTGAATGAGAAGTTGAAATCGTTATTTGGAAAACGAGCGTTGTGGCGGAGGATATTTTTTGCTTCTAAGAAAGTGAGGAGTATTATTTTGCTGAATGTTATTACTCTGATTTATGGTTAGTTACTAAATCCCTTTTTTAGAATTTTCATTTTCTGTATATTACTGTATTAAGTTTTGATATAGAATTCTGTTTAGAATGGTATTTGGGTCGAGTTTTTAGAGTGATTATATGATTGTTGCGTTTTAAGTTGCAAGAAGATAATACGTTGTTTATGTAATTATTATGGGGTCAATAAAATTTAGTAGTAGCTGCAGCAAAACATTTTATGATTAGATGATTATTTAGTATTTTGCAGATCTTTATATAAACAGTATTATGCGTAAACAACATTTATATGATTATTACCAGTTCAAACGGGACAAGCGAGTCCAAACAGCATTATCGAATTCTGATAATACCATATCGCCCACATTCAAAAGTAAAACAAATGCCAAACACCCCCTTGATAAGTTTTCCACCAAATAAGTGTTGGTAATTTCGGTCCCTTTTGAAGATTTATGGTCCAGCTCCCTTTTGCTTGATCTATTTAAAAACAAAATTATAAATTTATGGAAATGCCGAGTGATATATTATCCACTTTTTGGTCAGATTTGGAATTATCAACCATACATCATGTTCCCATAGTGTTATTATCAAGTGTGTTCTGACTTCTGAGATAATTACTTGTACTTTTGTTGCCAATGAATCTGATAACGAATGCGCCTCTCACTGTAGCTTCATGAGCTGTAAGCCTAGAAAATGTGTCTCGTGCTTTTTAATATTCCCTGATGATATTCATTGCGTTAGTAGGATGCGACAGATGTGGTATAATCATTACCACAGTCTGGAACTTGAAACGTTACGTGGACCTATTTGAGCAGGATGGCTGAAAGACATATGAGCACTATACGCCTTTTTTGAAAACGTCTTACAATAGTTGCTGTATGGCTTTAAACAGCGATTACAATTAAAACTATTTTGGAGCAAAGTTCATGGAAATAGGATGAACAGAGTTTATTTGCTGGCATGAAAAATATGCTTCACATTTGTCTATATTTATACTATGATATACATGCCTCAAGTTTGCGGATAAAAAAGAACTTTCAGCAGAAGATGTTTACGCAAATTATTTGTTTCAAATGTTATAGCTAGTGACATACCAGTGTTGAAAGAGGTTGAAGCCATCATTGACCCTGCAACTTTCACTGTTGTAAGATTTGTTGTTTCGGCCATTCCATTTCTCCCGTTTGCTTTGAGATCTTGGGATGACGTTGAAACTCGCAATTCGGGAATTGAGTTAGGCTTTTGGGTCAGTTTAGGCTATCTCACACAAGCCCTCGGACTACTGACTTCTGAAGCTGGGCGTGCATCCTTCATTTCTATGTTCACTGTAAGAATCTATTAACCATTTTGTATGTTAATTTGTTGTTGTCTATTGCTGAGTTTATTGATATTGTAATATTACCAAACTAGGTCATTATGGTTCCCTTGATCGATGGTATGCTAGGATCAGTGATTCCTACCCGTACTTGGTTTGGTGCTCTTATGTCCATTATTGGAGTCGGAATGCTGGAATGCAGTGGCTCACCTCCATGTGTAAGCATTATCTAAAGATTCTTATGACTTCAAGATGTAACGTTTGAAACTAATACACGAATCCCTCATTTTTTTCAGGTTGGTGATTTGTTTAACTTCTTAAGCGCCTTATTTTTTGGCATACACATGTTAAGAACTGAGCACATATCAAGGAAAACAGACAAACATAACTTCTTGCCAGTTCTTTCATATGAGGTCTATATCCTTCTAATTAAACTATTGAGACCTTCAAATTAATTAGACATGTGTTGTGGAAGCAATAATCTTTTTCTTTCTGTTATCTTTAGTTAATACTATTCCAACGTTGTAATTCATAGGTGTGTGTTGTTGCTTTGTCATCTATTATCTGGTATGTCGTTGGATGCGCAGCTGATGGCAGCCTAGAGTATCATCCATCATCTTGGACTTGGGAAATGTTCTCAATTTGGTTTCTGGAATTCCCTTGGGTACCAGCTTTATATACCGGAGTCTTTTCAACTGGCCTATGCTTATGGATCGAGGTAAGCTTTTAAAGTACATGTATACTGTTCTTGCTGACATGATTTAAGAGGGTGTTTGGGATTGCTTAATTAATTGCTTGTCTGGCTTTTTTTTTTTTTTGAAGTAGGGGAATAGTTTTGAATGTTTAGATAAAATTGCTTATCTGCGTATTACTATAATTTAATACTAATAAGCACTTAGCGTAATTTAATACTAATAAGCAGTTTCATATAAGGAATCCAGACACCCCTAATTTGACAGCTAATATTGATTTTTTATATATCAGAAAGTTTTGTTTTTTTATTTCTTGCACTTTATGACCTTGTGTATTATTATGAATTCCAACAGATGACAGCAATGTGTGATATATCAGCAACAGAAACAGCCGTAATATACGGATTGGAGCCAGTATGGGGTGCTGGTTTTGCATGGTTTCTCCTTGGAGAACGGTGGGGCATTTCTGGATGGTTTGGTGCTGCTCTTGTCTTAAGTGGAAGTTTAATAGTGCAGATTATTGGTGCATCATCTTCTACTTCATCTATAAAACCTGACAGTTCACATAACAAAGAGGATATCGTGCATCTTTCCAATAGGCAAAACAGGCTTTCTGCTACTCCTATTCCAGTCAACTCCAGAAAAGATGTCTCCAATTTATTAAATAAGTAATCCTAATCCTAGCCCAAATCTGTAGTAATCTGCACACATCTTACACAGTATATAGCTTATACGTGCACAAGTTTTCTAGAAAAGTATATAGCTTAACTCATACCCGTATATAGAATTCAGGTAATGTTTTCACTATACAACATGTACGGTCTCTCTCCCAGTCTGTACTTTGAGCCACGTCAAAGAGCAAGAGGAGGTAATATAACCTGTAATTCGAACATGTATATAACTGCAGTATATATTATAGATCACATGTTTTAATTTGTATTCCTAACATTATTAGTATTTCATCACGAGAAATGATTAGCAGGCTTAATAGCATGACTAATATGTCAATCGACGCGGCATAAAATTATGCATACCACATGCAGTCTCATTAAGGTCTCTATTTTTTTTTTATGGGAAGGATAGAACTTTCGTTACTCTATTAAAAGGTTTACATCATGTTGTACAAGTGTGTCAACAGAATGTGGCACACATTCGTCATACAAATCGTCTACATTTGTAGTTAAAGCAAGTCACACGAAAGACCAACATCACAACTCGAAAAGTAGGCATAGAGGCCGAATATGAAGAAATAAGGATCTAATGTGATCATACTTTGATAAGGTCTATTTATTTGTTTATTCAGATTCAGATTTATTTGGATACCCATCTTGTATAAATTTATAAATTAATAAAATTAAAATATCTAGTTTTAACAATATTTAAATGTAACTATATAATACTACCACATGTTATTTTTAACCAATATTATATTTTACCCACCTAACAAACAAAAAAAATTAGGGAAAAAGACCAATTTGGTCATTTTGATCACTTCATAACCTTATCATGGTCAACTTTTCAACTAGAGACAAATATGGTCATGTTGAGCATTTCACAAACTGCACAACTCCACTACTTTATTGCCATGTGTCTGACTGACACAATATTTATTATATTATTAAAATATTGAAATTACAAATATACCCTTGTTTTCTTATCTCTGTCTTCTTTCTTCTGCTTTCTTCTCCTTTGTATCTAATTCCAGAGCTTAACCAAGAAATCACATTATAAACAAATTCATTTCCTTTATGTAATTGAAGAGAAAAGTCAAGAAAGGAATTCACCTTCTTGGGACAATTTGATGATGATCCACTTGATTTGAAGAAGTGTTTTCTTGATTTGAATTCGCTTCAGAGCAAAGAAGAAGCTGTTGTTAGGTATTTTTGCAATTTTTTTATGATTATTGATGTGTGAATTTAGGGTTTAGTGATGACCCATTTGGGGTTTTTGTTAATTATGATGTTTGGTGTGTGAATTTGGGTGTTTTTTGTTATGTGTAGTAGGTGTTTGTTGAAATGCTCGAGTGAAATCAGTGTTTTTGTTGTCTGCACTGTATTGTCTGTTTTCCTAATTTGCTAATTGCCAGATTGGTATTTCGCGCCACATTTTTTCTCTGGTAATTAAGGGATTTGGATGAATTTTTGCCAATCAGTTCATCATAGGACTTGAATGAATGAATTTCGTCTCCGTTTAGAAACAATAGTGTGTAATTTTATGACAATGCTGCATAGAATATCTTATTGTTGTTTCACACAACTGTTTTGTTGTTGCAGAGAGAAATGTCTGTTATGCAAATACAGCATGGCGAAACGACAGAAAGAGGGAAGCCCAAGGTGGCTTATGTGCTTGTATTGCACATAGCAAATTTTATTAACTGGCCCGTCATTGTGACTGTGTTTCAGGAGGATTATAAATTCAAGCAAACCCTGAAAATAAGAAACTTAAAAAACAGGCTTAAGAAGGTTCTCGAGGCTTGCAAGAGCAAAAGTACATGTGAAGGTGGTGATGACATTGAATATATAAACCAGGACGGCGATAAGGAAGTTAAGAAAAGCCACGGTGGCTGTGGGTCCCTGCAGCCAACGATTACTGCTACCTGAGCCGGCTGAGAGAAAGTTGCAGCTTTCTGCAGAAAGGGTATCATACGCGCACTCCTCACATTTCATGTAGCATACTTACTTTCTTTGTAGTGACTAATAAGTATCACCGTTTTACTCTAGGTTCTGAGTGTGCTAAAGCGAATAAGTGACGATGAATGCAGCTCGATTTTATTCATATAAAATTAGATGCTTTTAATACTGAAGTTATTATAGCTAATTTTCCCATCGGTTTGCAGCTCGATGATATTATATGGGATGACTTCGATCGAGGTGAAGACCATATAGTACCACACCCAACTAACGCGCGATCTAGGAGAAATTCATTTGAAGGAGAAAGCTGTAAGAAACCTCGGCGTGAAACAACTCCTGTATCGAGTGACACCAACAACCCTGATGTTTATAATACTACCTGTCAAGGCAATGCAGAACGAGACTCCAAGCCTTTTGATAAGAAAAATAACATGTTGGAAAAGGATTCACGGTCTAATGCACCAACTAGTGCAGTGAATGAATCATGTGATGGTAAGCAAGTGAAAGATGCACATAATTTGGCATCTGATGACACAAGAATATCAAATAGTTGCTTCGAAAGTAACCACGGCACCTCTGATGGTAATTTCAGTATGGATAACCATGTTCTCAGTGGCACATCAGCTGCAGGTGAAAACCCGTACAGCTACCCACTGACACACATTCCTGAAGCAGGAGATATTTGTTTTGTTGACAGTAATAGCAAGGGCAAGACATCAGGCGATCTTATATATTATAGCTGGCCTGATATTGGGAATTTTGATGATGTGGACAAGATGTTAAGGTAGGTTTAGTTTGAAAAGTTAAAGCAACGTGTTACCCTTTCTTCGCTTATTCTAATTAAACAATATCTGAAATATGGTTTATCATCTATATGCAGAGGTTGTGATTCATCATTTGGACTAGGTGTCACTAACAATGATGATGAACTTGGCTGGTTTACATCAGCTCAAGTTGAGGGTACTGAAGAAGCATTAAAGATGGATTTTACATTCCCATGTCCTGAGCCAAGTGGTTTGCAAAATATATTACCCGATAATGAGTCTCCAGAATCAAATAATCAAAGGTCTAGCTGCATCTCTGAAAGCAAAGACGAGTATCATATAGAAAATCAGGTTAGTCGAGTTTCATTTATGACAGCAAGCTCGAG
This sequence comes from Glebionis coronaria, assembly GCA_025667525.1. NCBI lineage: Eukaryota > Viridiplantae > Streptophyta > Magnoliopsida > Asterales > Asteraceae > Glebionis > Glebionis coronaria. The sequence continues at coordinate 74,026,569 of CM046874.1, forward strand.
AAGCATTCACTTTTACCAATTAAACGTTCTTATGGTTGTGTTACTCTAGCTGTCATTACTGATTATCAGTTCATTTTTTTTCTTTGTGTAGTGTCATTTTTTATGTATTTAATGACTGGGGGTTATGCTGTCAAATGTCCAGATATGCCTTAAAAGTTATGTCTTAACTATGTAATTGTGGTATAACTGACAGATCAATATGCATAAAAAGCAGTTGAAGCGCCCGAATCAGACGGAAGGAAAAAAGGTAGTTGAAGGCATAGGAAATGATGGTTCCTTTTATCAAATCAGTGGCTTGACAAGCAATGACAGCTCGCTTTATTCAAACAATAGATCTGATCAAGTTTTAACCGCTGTAGGCAACCAGCAGCAGTATAGAAACCTAGAATCTGATTATTTTGGTCACGTGCATAGCAATGTATCTTATCTGCCTCCAGATTATGCATATCAAATTGAATCTGCCCCGATGCTGTCTGGCATCAAATCTGAACATCAGGGTCTCAAGTCTGCTTCCCCAAAGGGATCCTCTTACGCATCTAACCAGGGGTATTCAATGGAGAGTTCTGGTGATCCTTCCTTTATTGGAAGCCCAAGAAAGATGGGCATGATGTTTCAGTCATCAAAAGGGGCCTTTGTTTCAGCCAATAAGCAAGCCCATCCATCTGTGAATGAACTTGAAAGTCAAGGTGATATTGAAGGAGTACAGAAAAGTGATATATGCTCCTCTAAATGTCCGGATTTGGATGAGATTTCACTTGAAGCAACTAGTTTCCGCCAGCTAAAACAGGCTATGGAACAGGTATGCTTGTTTTGCTGGATTTTATGAAACTTTTAGCTCTTTGTCTGTGTGTCCCTACACTATAACAGTATCACTATGCATGATGTTCAAAACTGTCGCCTGCTTGAATATTTAAGATACGTTACATCCTTAGATGTTCTTGTTCAACTAACTGTTCTAGAGGCTGAAACTTAAGAGTTGGTGTGTTGTATATATGACATGTCTAGATGCTATATTTGTGCCTCCAGTGCCCTATCTGGTTGAATTTCATATGCTCTTGGCCAATGACCAGATATAACCCGCTTTGTAATTCAAATTTTCTTTGGTGGTCCATGTCGGTAGGCTCGTTAGACATTTGCCTCTAAATGCAGCTCGTTTGATATACCCCACAGTTCAACAAGCTCAATGTAGAGAAACTATCAAAATATATGGCGTAAATTTTTTTTTTTTGAAAGGAAACAATATATAGATACCAAACAAAATGTTACAAAGGATGGCATCCCACCTCCTTAAATAAGACGCTTAAGGAGCATGGAACCCAAGAAAGAAAAATACATAGCAAACTCATTGTACAGACCTCACACAGACTGAAAATTATAGGACCACCCACGACCCTAGATCTGCTGCCTACACGAACTAGACCAAATCCCCACAAGCTAAATGATAAACTAAAAACCACTAAGGCAAATGGAGAGAGGCCAGCAAGGATAGGGTAAGCAGAGTTAAGAACTCAAGACCCACAGCAGTAGAACACATCTGAGACATGTAGTACAAAACTGATATATGGCGTAAATTAATTTATTATTGTTTTAAACACGAGATGAGAAACTTTGGACATATTACTTGGCATTCACCTTATTCTCATCTTTTGGATAGTTTATATTGTAATCCTTACCTTCCAAAATTGCTTACTCGGAACCTGTGCTTTTTTTTCAGTTGGATTTGAGAACCAAGTTATGCATAAGGGACAGTTTGTACCGTTTGGCTAGAAGTGCTGAGCAACGGCATAATAATCCAAGTTTAAGTAGCGATGCCACAGATATTAATGATTTTGGTGGGCCTTTAATGGCTGAAAGGACTAACAAGTATGCTCGCTTTCTCTTTGTTTTAATTTATAATTTTCTCAATGCAGCCAGTGACTAGCTCCCATACTATCTGTTTGATTGTGGTAGAAGTGACTATTGATGCATATTTTTATTGGGTGAAAGTCTTTTCTTGGTTTTGAATTTTTTTCCTGGCTAGGTAATTGGTGGACAAGAACGGAACAAAAAAGGTTACAAAATAATCCAAACCGAAAACTAGTTTGAATCAGTCGGATTCCGTTTAGAAGCGGTCCGGTCCTAAAAAATTGAGAGTTAAAAAGTTAAAAGAATGTAGCTTCAAATTTAAATTAGAGTTACTTTTTCACAAAACACCGGCTTAGCTCTGGTTCCAAACCGAAAACCACTCACTCAAAAACTCTTGGACTGAACCAGACCAAACATTGATGGCCCTGGTCTGGACCCAGTTTGGTTTTTGTTATTTTACACTGATTTTTGCACACCCTCCTAAAAAGCTTTACTTGCTGCATCATTTTGTCCTATAAGAATCAACTAATTTATACTGTATGGAAATTTGCATGAAGGTTGTATTTGTTTCTATAACTTGTTACACATCTTTTTAGCCGAGACAGTTTTCTGACTTGTTAATGCTCTGATTACAGGTGCACGGGATTCATGGATATAGAAACTGATACAAATCCTATTGATCGGTCCGTAGCACATTTATTATTTCACAGGCCTTCAGAATCACCAAATTTGCTTCCCAAACATAATGTGGTAAGTTATATACGGTTTCTGTTAAATATAATATAAATGCAACTGATTCTGATATTATTACCTCCACGTGAACAGAAACATGGGTCTATTTCAGGACCCTCGATGATGGCTGAGAAACTAGCTTGTCAGGATGAAGCGGCAGCTGAATCAAATAGCAAGATAGGCGGCAACTGAAGTTAGGCCATAATTATTGTTTATAATGTTGTGCAATATAGTGTATAAAATCATCCAAGAGGCCCCATCATGGATTCACATATACGAGTAGTAGGGCTTTTACATATCCTTGGTGTATATATCCTTTCTTTGTCTTGATAGCAATTTATGTCTCTTGATTATCAACCTGTATGTCTTGAATTTGTGGAATTTTTGTGACAAACATTTACTCCCTAAAATAAACAACACAAATGTTGATAAAAGTGTTGCTGCAATACACGCAACAGTTTTCAGCTGTTTGAGAAGACGTGAGGCTGGAGAGAAGCTTTACGATTCTTCGACTAACACAGTTCTTGTAATTGATGAAGAGTACAGACATCAACGTGAAGCAAATTCACTTGGGTCTAAAGGGATGTTACAGTTGATTCAAAGGCAAGGTTCTTCGCGTCATTTGATGGCTCTTCTTAACAACGATGGATCAGTTGCAAAGGCATGGTCTGCTGAAGACGGGTTAGGAATACCAATGAATGGACCATTTCAAATTGGTAGGTCTGAATCGGTTAACCTACAATTTGGTAAGTTTGGGATCAGTGCTTGGCCGACAGACCTCGGTTGCACTAGTCATACTAGTAGTGTTGATGAGTCAAGAGGAGAGCTTACTGATAATGGCAACAAGTATTATTCTTCATGTTGTATCTCACCCAAGGTCTCAGAAGCACATGCTAAAGAGGTATATTTAATCTGCCAATGTTTGTTTTTAATTGTAAGAAAAGCCATATCTTGATTTCTAACTTCATAATTCCTACTCATCAGTTGAAAGAAGACCAGTCTGTGTATGGCAGTGATGAAGAGGTGGACGAGACCCCTGAGGTAGATAGCGATGAGGATCTTAGCGATGATGCCAAAGAACATATGCATGAAGAGGTACCATATGAGGGCTGAGAAGTGGCGTCGACTCTCGGTAGTCAACCATCTAATAGTGGCGTCGACTATTAGTGTGTACATGTAAAAAAAATAGATATGTTGGTATATACCTAGTTGAAGCTACATATCAGAGTCGTTCACTTAACCCTCAATGGTCAGAATGACGGAATTATTCTTTTAAGAATTAATCACTAACTATGGCATCATTCTGTACTTTCTGTTAGATATCGTTTTGCTCCAGAAAGAACCAGAAGAGGATTTAGGTATGAGCATAATGTAGTACTTAATTTAGAAACATATATTAGCTGTAAGCTTGTAACATATATCGAAAATCATTAAGAAACAAAAACATCAGCATAATGCAGTACTTAATTTAGAAACAAAAAAGATAAGACCAAGTACAATATATCAGATAATTACACTCGGTTAAATACCACTTTTCTATTCTAGTCTCCCCGTCACCGAGGGTGGCGGCCCGAACAATTAAGTACAAAAACCAGATCCTATAAAAGAAATTAAACATTCAGAGAACTAGCAGTTCTAAATAATATACCATTTACGGTCAATTCACTTTTCTTCATCTATCTACATAACTGGTTCAGCAGGATCCAAGGACCGACCAAACTCGTCTAGCAACACTAGCATCATCAGATGGTTATTTGGGGATGCAACATAATAAATCCTGAAAACCACAAGCTCATCCTCGGCCTCCTTCAACAAGCTTACCGTCTGAGGTTTAATATACTTAGTTATAACTTAAACAGGAACACACGAATATGCTCCACCTCCATTGCTCAACTGCTCGACCTCAATGCTCAAGTGCTCAACTGCTCCACCTCCACTGCTCAACTGCTCGACCTCAATGCTCAAGTGCTCAACTGCTCCACCGCCACTGCTCAACTGCTTCAGCCTATATACTTGGCTTTGTCGTGGTTTACACAGACCAAACCATTCAGAATTCCAAAAAGTGCACTGATAACCAAACGTTATGTGATCAGTCCAGGCTGGGTTTCGATCCGGTTGAGGCTGTTGTCCGGTCTATTCTTCCTTCCCTTTCTTTCTGCAGTCCCTTGCTTTTTCAATTAAATCCAGTGGCTTGAGAAGATATGGATCTTTATCACAGAGTACATCCTTAAAGTGATGATCCAGTATCATGCTTTGCATAATCATACATATGGTAGGATGAAGAGAACCACTATTTGCGTATGATTCAAGCTGTGCAAACGAAAAAACAATGGTACCGGTTCTTAGTAGCTATATTGTTTTCGTACAATTAATAAGCCCACCCCATTTAAACTCATATGTGTCCATTTCTAAGCACCTAGCAATATCATTTTGACCTTTTAATCACAAATACAAACAATAATCATACATAGATCATATCATCACCAACTATTTCAAAAACTCAGCTAAGTTCTCTAAACATGTAAATTCTGTGTGTCCTTTTACTTTCTACCAGTCTTACTTTCACATTTAAACCACTTATTCACTATAAAAAATACATCACTCGTTCCTTAAAAAATCAGCATCCACAAACACCTACAACAATAACATCTCCAAACTACACTATCAAATCATCAGCTATTCACTTAAGTCATTCAAATCCTACAGCAAATAATTAGCAACTAAACTAAATGAATAGAGATAGAGGTATCACTAACCTAACTTTTTATACACGTAATAATTAGTTTATTTACTGGCACAAATAATTCGACGTTACTTATTCCTCAATAAATCAATATCTAGAATTCTAGATCACCCAACATCACCATCATTTGCATAACTACACTATCAAATCATCACTATTTCACCTAAAATTATTCAGATCCTACAACACTTGATAAATCATAACAATACACAAATATTTATAACCTAAAAATACAAGCTAATCAGCTAAACTAAATCAGTAACACTTCCAGGATAAGTCACCTGACCAGCTAACCTCCTAAAACACATATACCGCACATGTTTCAAATAAATCGACATTATAAAAAAAGCCAAACTACACATTGTTCCTCAGATAAATCAACATCTAAAACACCTAACCATATAAATTCTGTAACCGCTATCAAATCATCAGCAATTTCACCTACATTAAACAAGACTACACATCAATTACTAAATCAATCATAGCATAACAGCAATTAGATTAAATCAAATACAAAATTAACTAACCTAACTTTATAAACACGTAATAACAATAGAACTAATCAACTAAATCGAGACTTGTAGCACATATTTTATAACAGCCGAAAAACGTACTATTCCCTCAATAATTCAACATCTAAATCACCTAATGATATAATTTCCCCAACTTAAGAGTCAAATTGATTAACCTAACTTCATAAACACCCCACATTTATATTATAACACTAATTACCAAAATGTAAACAGTTAAACACCTAACACAATAACATCTCGAATCTATACTATCAAATCATAATCATTTCACTTAAACTCATCAAAAGCTAAATTAATCCTTGCTTAACAATTAGAACAACAATAATTACAAAAGACAATTAAAATAAATCGACATTAGAAGAGCCGAAAACCTCACTAAATGACCTGACAATATCATTTTCACAACTAATGCATCAAATTAACTAACCGAACTTCATAAACACGCAATAATTACTTAAAACACAAATACAGCAACACTTAACAGCATTTCATAACATCAAAAGCTTACTTAATCATCGCGTAACTAAATTAGTCAAATATTTAACTAACCTAACTTAATAAACACACCTAATTACAAAACTAATCGACCTCATAACAACCGAAAACACCTAAAACAATAACATCTCGAATCTATATCAAATCATAATCATTTCACTTAAACTCATCCAACCTATACATCAAAGGCTAAATTACTCGTAGCGTAACAATATCAACCAGATCATCCAGAATTTAACTTAATTAATTACAATGTGAAATGAATATTAAGCAATAAATGACCTTAGTTAGCTTAATTTGAATAAGCAGATCCTTCTGAACAGAAAAAGCTTGAGTAAGCACATCAGTAACATCTTTCACTTGACCGCCGATCTTCGCCGCAGCAGCAGAAAGTTTCGAGGCGAACTCCGATACAAATTCGTCGAATGCGATGATTGATGGATCGGTTGGTGCGTCGAGATCGAAGTCGCGTGATTGTGAGGCGATGGATAAGGATTCGAGATGTCCTTTTTTTCCATGTGAATTGAAAAAAACCCTAATTTTTGTGAATTGGAATAATCAAAGTGAATAAAGAAACAAAGATTCGGGTTTACGTAATGTAATCTGTTTTGATTATTCCAAAGATTCGGTTTACAGAAGAAAGAGAGAAAGAGAGAAAGAGAAAGAGAAAGGGGCGTTTTAGTAATTTACTATTCTGATCAGTGGACACGTGGCGGTAATTGGATGGAGTTGTGCAGTTGTGCACTTGTGTATGACTAAATTTGTCCCCATCAAAAAACTTACCATGGTTTTACTTTGGAGAGGGGATTTTGACCAAATGACCAATGCTGTCATTTTCACTCACACTGACACACAGAGTCACCAAACAGTAACCCAACTCAGTAACATGTTATCACTGAGTCACAACTCGTTCATCTCACATCCTTTATTCCGATCAAAACCATCATTTTCCAGCCACCCGTACCTCTTAACTCACCGGAGACTATCTTATTCCACATTTCCTCAAAATCATCAATTTTTAAGGAGAGTGATTAAATGTGATGAAAAGGTTAAGATTTCTGAGGTTTCAGTTAAGGATGAGGATAATGTTGTTGTCGTTAAAAGTCAAAGTGAAAAGTCAACGGGTGATAATGTGTTTTGGTGGAGATTATTTTTCGCTTCCAAAAAAGTTCAGAGTATTCTTTTGCTTAATCTTATTGCCTTACTTTATGGTAAAATTTTTTATTTTTTATAGGCTAAATTCTTTGTTTATTAGCGTTTTAAATAGGAGCATTTGAAGAAAAGCTAAATGCTCGTTGTCGAACAAGCATTATATTGTAGATGCTTTGAAAATCTCGTGGCTAAACATAGTTTTAATTGTTTTGTGTAATTATTACAGTAGTAGTTTTGGTTTTGAAGAATTAGTATGATATGATGTATATATGGAGTGTGTGTATAGTGTTTATCATGTTTACTATTGCTCGTTGATAAGATCGGGACGGGCACCTTGTTATTGTTTTGAAACAATGCAAGTTGTTTTTGCATATTCTTAAATGGTGGAAATGTGGAATAAGGAATTTTAACTGATAAGGTGAATTTGATTAATTTATGTATCTAATCCTTATAAGGTAGAATGAAAAACACTTGAACAACTGTTTGTTACGTTAGTATGTTTCGTTAGGCCAAAGCAAACTTATGCGTTGTCTTCTGCATTGTTGATTGCTACAGCTGATTATCAGCTTCCTAATTTAAATGCCATAAGCACTACTAATAAGCAATCACAGACTAATCTTTAAGGTTGGCCCCGTTGTACCCCTTGACCCTTCCCCCAGCTTGTTAGGTTTAAATAAATCTGCATTGAGAAATGAAGTTTCCGCCACTGGTTACATATCAATTGATCAAAAGAGATAATACATATAAACATTTTTTTTGAACGGCGATTTTGCAATAAAAAGCTAGCAAGAAGCTCGGAAACTTATATACTAACATTTTACCTTTATAATGTGAGCAATTTATATCTTCTTTAATTTCCAAGATCAGCTATTCAGTTAGAACTGAGTTTATGTGAATATTTTCGACAAACATTATAACTTGCTCTACACCTATCCATTTGGTTTACATATGTATATGTTCAAACATCTATGCGCTTCAAACAAACTAAATTATTTGTTTTAATTTTAATAGCTAGTAACATACCAGTGCTGAAAGAGGTTGAGGCGGTCGTGGACCCCGCAGCTTTCACCGTTGTGAGATTTGCAGTTGCATCCATTCCATTTCTTCCATATGTTTGGGGAGCTCGTGGTGACATCCAAACTGTTAATTCAGGAATTGAGTTGGGCTTATGGGCCAGTTTAGGCTATCTCATGCAGGCTCTTGCATTGCTGACTTCTGATGCTGGGCGTGCATCATTTATTTCTATGTTCACTGTAAGAAGCTCTTGATATGATTATCCTATAAAATGATTTTGCATGTAAACATGGTGTGTTTATTGATATGTTAATATGCCCAAATCAGGTAATTGTGGTTCCCTTAATTGATGGTATGTTAGGAGCTGCGATTCCTGCTCGGACTTGGCTTGGAGCTCTTGTGTCTATTCTTGGCGTTGGATTGCTGGAATCCAGTGGTTCACCTCCATGTGTAAGCATCATCGAAAGAACTTATTATACATGTAGTCGTCTCATTGTATGAGTATATAAGCTACCTATTTATGGATAATAGATGAAGCTTGTTCTAATCACAGTGATTGAACTTTCAATTATACCAGGTTGGGGATTTATTGAGCTTTTTAAGCGCCTTATTCTTTGGTATACACATGCTAAGAACTGAACGTATATCAAGAAAAACAAAGAAACGAGACTTTATGTCAGTCCTTGGATTCCAGGTTAGTTAGTTTATTCACAATTCTCGTACCCATGCTTTCACAGTTTTAATGAATTTTGAGGAAGTTTCTAATAATCATGTTTTTTTATTAATGTTATCTTAAATTTTCATACGTACTGTTGGTCTTGTGGAAGCATGGTCAACATTTCTGACAGTTCTGTATCTGATTCTGTTTCCAGTTTCTATTTATGACACTATAAAAACCTTCTAATTCATAGGTGAGTGTGGTTGCTTTGTCATCTCTGATCTGGTATTTCATTGGAGGTACAATTAATGGTAGTCTAGAGGTTCATCCATCATCTTGGACATGGGCAATGTTGTCAAACTGGATCGTGGAGTTCCCTTGGATACCTGCTTTGTATACCGGTGTGTTCACGACTGGCCTATGCTTGTGGGTAGAGGTAACTATTTAACTCTCATGTTTATTTAGTTGTTTTGCTTTTATTGCTTTGCAGTTTGCACACACATGGAGGTAAGTTATTGGTTAATGGTTAACTTCTATAAATACCCCTTTACTAAATCATTTAATTTATCACATTACATTGAGAAATTAATGGGAAGGCCTATTATTCAAAACAGACAAAGTTGGATCCTTGTCATTTGTTAATAAGATATATATAAACGAAACAGATAACAGCAATGCGTGATGTACCGGCCACAGAAGCTGCAATAATTTATGGATTGGAGCCAGTATGGGGTGCTGGTTTTGCATGGTTTCTCCTTGGAGAACGGTGGGGTATCTCTGGATGGTTCGGTGCTGCTCTCGTTCTAGGTGACCGTTTTTGCTTATTTTCTTAACTGAATTTTAAATGATAGTTTTTTAGGCATTCTTATCTGGTACGGGAATAACAATAAAAGATATGGAAACACCAGTAAAAAGTATAATTTGGTAGCATAGTAATTGTAACGTTGCATGCATTTTGCTTATAAAAAAAATGGGCATGATCTCCGCAGGTGGAAGTTTAACAGTACAGATTGTTGGGGCATCATCTCCTAGTCCATCTGGAAAACTTGATGGTTACAGTAACAAAGAGGATATCGGGCTTCTTTCTGATAGGCAAAATGGGCTTTCTGCTACACGGGGTCCAGTCAGCTCCAGAAAAGACGTATCTGATTTACTAAAGAAGTAACATTCGATCACATCTATTTGACAGGCATCTAACATAGTATAGCTATGTACATACGTGCTATAAAATAAGAACACAGCTTAATCCCTATCACCAGAATATGTAACGGGATCACAATTTTGAGCGAGTGAAGAGCAAGTGGAGACCATATAACTCATAACATGTACATGTCTATGGCAGTTTACATATTTATCAAAGATCATAATCAACAGAACATTACTCCGTATTGTATTAGCTTAGGTCATTGGGCATGGTTTCATGTAACAGCAATTTTTATTAATAGCCATTATCCAATACGGTATATTGATACCATTTTTAAGAGATTCTCAACTGTATGATGCAATGGTACTTCGATAAATTAAGTTTATCCATCTCTGTTTGATGGTCATTAATTCAGAATGATTTAACACAACTTTGCGAGTGTTTGATAGAACCATGTTTGTTAATGTTAGGAAAAATTACACGTTTCGTCTCTATGGTTTATATCAACATCACATTTCGTTTCTATTATTCAGAATAGGGACCGTTGATGTTACAACTTACAACGAAATAAGGACGAAACGTGATTTTTGATATAAACCATAAGGATGAAACGTATAATTTTTTGTTAATGTTAATCTTTGAAAAATATCTAGCTCCATGTGTATTACTATGTGTTAACATGAAGTGAGAAAAATATCTATCTCCATGTGTCTATAGTTGTGTTTGTGTGAATTATTATTAACTTGGGTCTTCATTGGGCTGGTCTCAACTCTCATGTAACAACAATCTTTTTATTGCCAATATGATATAGTGATACCTTAACGGTAAACCCAATCATGCAATGATGATGGTTTATGAAGTTCATAACAATTATATAATCATAAGTAAAGATTAAAGCACGTAATAGCGAAAGCCATTTAACAATATCATAATAACACAATTATAATTAATCGAATTAGGTTATATACCTTTATCCTAGCAAAGATCCACAAGATCACCAATTAGGGTTTATGTATAACAGTACCAAGATATAGTTTAATGTAAAATTATACTACACTCTTGTACACACGTAATGCAACGGGCTAACCGTGAGGCTAGCACGTATAAACGAAGCTTCTACGCTTGTGGAATAATCTACCCAACAACCCTAGAGAGGGGCTAGGACTAGATTCAAGAAATCAAAACCAAGAGGTTAAAAGGAACCCTAAAAAAAGTGTTTGCCTTTTGGTTTGATCGCAGGAAAGAAGAGATAGGGATGAGTAGAAAATTATGAGGGCTAAGGGTGTTTATATAGGCCTTGGCAAAACTTGTTCTCCAAGTTCTACACAAAATAAGAAAGAAAATCTTTTTTTTCTCTTCTCCTTTTGCCCTTGTAGCCGCCGGCCTAAGCCCACCCAAAGGAGGCTTCCGGAATTTTCCGTCTCCTTCGTTTCTTCTATTTAATTCCATAACGATCGTTTAACTTAACTCTTAATTTATTTAACGATCGTTAGTTAAGCTCGGTTTAATTTAATAAATATATTAAATACATTTATTAAATAAAATTAACCCTTTACTATTGTGTGCGGTCCCGTAATCCCGAGTTCGATCCTATCAAACGACTACTAATTTTATGTCCATAAACTTTCAGCTCTCACTTGGACAAAATTCGAATATCGTGATTACATTGACTAGCGTCTAGTTACACTAGCAATGTCACTAGTACAACTCGAGTAAGGTCTCCTGGACAAAACCTTTTGATGATTCATCATTATTATTATCCTTTCATTTCAAATACAACGTTAATGGGATATGGATCTCAGTCATTCTCTCTCTAACCATTCTTTTTCTCGTTTACGGATATAGCAAGATTACCAAAATAAATTTGGGTGTGGCCACACAAACATCTTACTACTCCCCCGAGGGGACCAACTGTATTATACTTCAACATAATTTGAAGGAAACAAATCCCATTTTAACTACAAGCGAAACTTACGAACTTTGCAACACTTCTGAAAATAACCCTTATAGCTACCAGTTACGTTTAGCGTTAGGTTATCTCACAGAAACACATTACATTCGTGACGGTTTCCTGGTATCTTAGGTCTAAGGATAACTATTTATGATTTACTTAGTGAAAAAGATCCATAAAATAAAATCATATATTTGGGATAAGTCCAATATTTGATTCATCAAATATCATCCAAAATTGACCAATATACTTTCAAGTATACTCTGTCACTATTTTGAATTGTCTTAGTTTAATAATATTCCCATATTATTAATCGAAAACGGACAAGAACATAACAATTATTCATGGATTAAAACATGTAAAATAAGATACAAAATCAAATAACAGAAAATAAACGAAAACCAATCTTTATTTCATCAATTCAATAATGTTTTAACATCCTTTATCCAAATACTAATCACAGATTTATTGCGTGAGTTCGCTAGCTAGTTGCAACCCAATTGCTTTGGCATGCTTAACTACCTTTGGTCTAGGCAAAGGCTTAGTAAAAGGATCAGCTACGTTATCATCTGTGTGAACTTTTATTAATTTTATTTCACGAGCTTAACTTGTTCTCGAACGTAGTGATATCTACGTTTAAAGTGTCTGGCGCCTTTCATGACTCCAGAATCATTGGCGAATATTATTGCAGCAGAATTGTCACGATATATATCAATAGATTCTTTAATTGAAGGCATCACTCCAAGATCTCCAATAAACTTCCTAATCCAAACAGCTTCCATTGCAGCTTCTGAAGCAGCCATGTACTCCGATTGAGTCGCATGCATAGAAATGGTTGTCTGCTTCTTGCTCTTACAGTCAACTGCTCCTCCATTGATGACAAACACATAACCCTTCTGAGACTTCGTGTCGTCTTTATCACATTGCCAGGACGCATCACAGAAACCTGTAACATTCAATTCTGTGTCTGGTTTACCCCCAAATACCAAAAACATATCTTTCGTACTCCTCAAATACTTTACTATATGTTTAACAGCAGTCCAGTGAAGCTTCCCTGGATTCTGTTGGTAACGACTGACCAAGTTCTGAGCAAATGCCACATCAGGCCTTGTGCATCTTACAGCATTCATAATAGATCCTACAGCCGAAGCATAAGGCACCTTCTGCATGTAAGCCACCTCTTCGGGTGTTGATGCATCTAACTCATGACTTAATTCATGCTTAACCTCCATATGTTGAAAACCTTTCTTAGAGTTATGCATGTTATACTTCTTCGATATCTTATCAATATAAGCATCTTGACTATGACCAATTAACCGTCTTTTCCTATCTCGATAGATTTTAATTCCCAGAATATATGCAGCATCTCCCAAATCCTTCATTGAAAAACATTTACCATGATAATCCTTAACTTCCTTAAGCCTTGGAATGTTACTTCCCATGATTAATATGTCATTCGACATATAAAATTAGGAACACTACATAACTCCCACTAGCTTTGCGATATACACATGGCTCATCACGATTTTGAATAAATCCGAACTTTTTGATTTCTTCATCAAATCGTTTATTCCATTGACGTGATGCTTGCTTCAAACCATAAATAGATCTTTGAGGTTTGCATACGCGTTTTGGATATTTAGGAACAACGTACCCTTCCGGTTGTTGCATATAGATATCTTCATCTAAGCGACCGTTCAAGAAGGAAGTTTAACATCCATTTGCCATATCTCATAGTCATAGTATGCTGCTATAGGTATGAGAATCCTAATAGCTCGTAAGTCTGCTACAGGAGAAAATGTCTCCTCGTAGTCTGCCAAAAGTTTGAGTAAAACCTTTAGCTACTAAACGTGCTTTATAGGATTGTACTTCACCATCCATGTCGGTTTTCTTCTTGAAAATCCACCTATTTTTCATTACTTTAGCATTTTTAGGTGCATAAAAAAGAATCCAAACATCATTGATTTCCATGGATTTCATTTCCTCATTCATCGCAACTATCCATTTTGACTTTTCTGAATCAAGCATTGCGGATCGATAGTTAGCAGGTTCACCAAGATCCCCTACTTCCTCCTCATCATCCTATATGTTAAGACATAGTTTGCTTGGCGCACGTATAGTCCTTCCAGACCTACGTGGAGGAATTAATTCCGGTGGAGCTCCCAGACTTTCTGGCTCTATTGGAATTTCTTCGCTAGTATTTTCAGAAGGCAATGTATCTTCTTGAATTTCTTCAAGATCATAATTTCTCACACTGAATTCTTGATTTACAAGATCATTTTCAAGGAAGTCTCCATACCTAGCAACAATAACTTTGTTCTCAGGTGGATAATAAAAGTAGTAACCCATAGTTTCCTTAGGGTAACCTACAAAGTTATATTTTACTGAGCGTTGTTGGATTTTATCTCCAGAGTCACGTTTCACATACACCTCACAACCCCAAATATTTTAATAAGACAAATATGGCTTTTTTCCATGCCATAGTTCATATGGTGTCTTATCAACCTTATTTGTGGGAACCATATTCAGAATACGAACAACAGATTCAAGAGCATAATCCCAAAAGGATAAAAGTAAAGTTTTAAGATTAAACATAGATCGCCCCATATCCAATAATGTACGATTTCTCCTTTCGGATACACCATTTTGTTGTGGAGTATATGGAGAAGTAAGTTTCTGAACAATTTCGTTCTCACTTAAATAATCTTTAAACTCTTGACTTAAATATTCACCACCTCGATCAAAACGAAGAGCTTTAATCTTCTTTTCTAGTTGCAATTCTACTTCCGTTTTAAACATCTTGAATATTTCAGATACCTCATGTTTATGCTTAAGTAAATAAACATAACCATAGCGGCTATAATCATCCGTAAATGTTAAGAAGTAGCTAGCACCTTTCCTTGACACATGTCTAAGTCGTCCACACACATCAGTGTGTATAAGTCCAAGTAGATCAGTAGCTCTTTCAATATTGATAGTAAAAGGTTTCTTGGTCATCTTTCCAGAGATACAAGACTCACATTTATCAAATGATTCATCGTTGATATTTTCTAAAAGACCATCATGTTGAAGCTTTTGTATGCGAGTCTTCCCAATATGGGCATGTCTACAATGCCAAAGATAAGAAGAGTTTTTGTCTAACTTTCTCTTCTTATTCATGCTAAAAACAGAATTATTTTTTCTCTTGGAATTATTATCATGCATGTTAATTTCAAAAACACCATTCACAGAAATTGCATCAAAATAGAATAAACCATCTTTGAAAACAGAAATTTTATTATTATCAATAGTGTGAATAAATCCAAGATCCAACATACACGAAAAGGAATAACACCCCTAACAATTGAAGGTGCATAATGACAATTATTTAAACTCAGTACTAAACTCGAAGGTAAAACTAGATTAAATGTTCCTATAGCTTCAACCGCTGCTTGTGCGCCATTGCCCACTTGCAAAAATTGTGCACCATAGGTAAGCCTTCCTCTCCAACTCAAATCCCTGCAGTGTATTATAAATGTTAATACCGCATCCCGTATCATATACCCAGGAACTTGATTTGTATGTAAGATTAAATAACTCTATCATAAATAAGTTACCTGAAGATGCTGCAGCACTAAGGTCAGCATTCTTCTTTATTTCTCGCAACTCATCGAGATAAAGAGGACAGTTCCTCTTCCAGTGACCACTTGCTTTTTAATGGTGACAAGTCTCATCCTTCTGAGATTGATTCTTCTTGACAAAATTTTGCTTAGGTTTAGAATAAGTCGCAACTTGTTTGCCCTTATCACCCTTGCCTTTGCCTTTCTTCTTGTTCGCTTACGGTTTTCGCTTATTCACTCTACCCTTTTGTACATAAAGCACATGAGGAGTAGAAGTAGATGCCTTGTCCTTTAACCCCTTTTCATAGTCAATGAGCATTGCATGCAAATCATTAACTATCTTCCCCGTGCAATGCATATTATAGTTTCAAACAAAATCATTGAAGTCCTTTGTTAGTGCAAACATTATGATGCTTTGTCGATATAATCTCTTTATGTTTTGTTGATGACAAACGTATAATTCGTAATACATTATGTAAAATGTTAAGGTACTCGTAATCACTCAAGAATACATTTGTACACTTCTCTCGACACCTCCAAGATCGCATTCGGCATGAATCACTCAAGGTATGTACAAACATGTCATTAACCTAACTAAGTGATCAAGGATTAATATTTTCTTAAAACTCACATTTAATCAAATATGACAAAAGATTTTAATTAACTTTATTTTTAAGAAAATGTTTTATTAAAAAGAAAATTGAAATATGAATTTGGCATATTCCATATGCCAAAGGAATATCCTTTGAGGGTATAAACTACCCCAGATGGCATATCCCACTAAAGGACAAATTTGCACAGACTCCAACGCGGAGGTTCCTTAAAGGAACCCGCGGTTCCTTATTGATAAGGAACCGCGGGTAGAGATAAGGAACCGCAGGTGTTTTTGACCGTTTCAATGTTGCCCTATAAATAGTGGATCATTTCCAGATTTTCTTTCAACCCTTTTTGCATAGTTTCTTTCAAAAAACATCTTAGATCCTTGATTAGTTAGTTTGGTTTAATCTTGTTTAAGATGCGATTCTATCCTCAATCTCCTCGTCCTCTCAAGTGCAAAGAGAAGAACACTATCATTTCCATGATTTGTTGGGTTCACTACATGATGAAGATCTCTCATTCTAAAGATCTAAGTTATGTTTTTAGTTTTCCTACAATGTAAACATGAAGATCCAAGTGATGTGTATACTTGGACTTGATGTGTGTGTAGAAGATCCAAGTGTTGGGTTCACTTGGATGTGGGTAGAATATCCAAGTGATGGGTATCCTTGGATTAGGTGTTAGTTGTGTAGATCCAAACTTGTTAATACTTGGATATAGTGTTAAAGTGATAGATCTAAGTATTGGGTGCTTAGATCTATATGGTTTATGTGTTTAGGCCATAAAACACAAGGTTTGTTATGTTGGGCCATAAAACATAACTAGGGTGAAGAGTTGTGTAGTTGTGAAGATTGGTGTAGTTGTGTAGTTGTGAAGAGTGGTGTAGTTGTGAAGTTGTGTAGATGGGTGTAGATTGGTCCTACCTAAGATTAGGAATCAACATCTAGCCTTGTGTCGTAAAATGGTGAAGTGGGTGACGTTGTGTAGATTGGTCCTACCTAAGATTAGGACTCGACTTTTAGCTTAGAGTCGGAAATTGGATAAGCGACGTTGTGTATGGTTTCTCTACCTTAAGGAGTTTGTTGACTAGTGAAGTAACTCTCGAGTAAGGTGTACTCGATGAGTGGAGTAGGGCGAAGAGGAGCTTCGTGACCGAACCACTATAAATCATCGTGTCGGTACTTTCCTTTACATTTATGTCTTTACCTTTGTAGATGTATTTATAGTTGCATACTTGTGTTGTGTGTCTTTGTGTGCATCATATAATCTAAACATCTAAGTTGCGGAAAAGCTATGGCTTATTACGTATGTGCTTAATGTTTAGATTATGGTCAAGTGTACATCACTTAGTCTAAACATCCTAGTTGCGGAAAAGCTTGTGCTTAGTACGTGTGTGCTTAGTGTTTAGGCTATTGCTTGATGTACTCTTGATTTGATGTGTTTATGTGTTTTCTTACTTGTAGTATTCATCTTTCAATCAAACATATCTTACATCTAGTCAAGATTGATAAGGAATTTGATAAAAAGGTTAAGGTTTCAAATTAACAATGTTGCTACGTCCACTGTCGGCGTTTCGTTATTGGACCGGCGGTTCCTTATCAATAAGGAACCGCGGGTAGAGATGAGGAACCGCGGGTAGTGGATTGAGCAGAAATGTTTTGAAAATGAACTAGAAACTATTCAACCCCCCCTTCTAGTTTCTACAATTGGTATCAGAGCAGGTTTTTCAAGATCTTTAAAAGTATTAAATCTTGGATCGATCTTTGCTCTAGTTTTCAAAACAAATGGTTTTTAAAAGTGAAATGTTTTTTTTTAAATTGAAACAATCGTTGTATCAAATTTCCTATGAAGAATGATTACATATGAAATGTGTTTTATTTTTCATTCGTACAAGCTTTGATGTTAAATAAACTTTGGAAACCAGCTTGATTTTAAGTGTTTTTATTTTTGGAAGTATAAAAATCTTTTGTGTCATAATTAACTATAATATATGAGTTCCATGTGTCTAAAATGAATTTTTAGAGTCCTAAGTCCTTCCAAAATGTTTCCAAATGATTTTGGTCAAAAACCCATTTTTTGTCCTCTGACCGCGGTTCTTTATCTCTTCCCCGAGGTTCTTTATCAATAAGGAACCGCAGTCAGTCTGACTCAGATTTTTACAAACTTTGAAAAATCATATAAAATCAACCGTAAGTCCGTAGAAGTCGTGCCACCCGACGTTTCGAACGTAATTAAGTTCTCTTTCATTTAAAATACTTCCAAACCTTTATTCAAACTTTAAAATTTAAATGTTTTATAAGTTATATACTTTGTCCAAAGTATTGAGTCTCGGTTTGTCGTAAAACTTGTGTTTTGCTATTTTCTATTAAGTTGGACATCTCTTGTTGGTGTATCTTTGAAAATTGATATATTTATAAAGTTTTAAACTTAATTAAATTTTTGAAATGAGTCGAAAACCTTTTTCAAATAAAATCAAGCTATGCCTTACTTTGGTGTATCTAACACTCAAAACAAAGACGAATGCTTTTGTGCTTTTTCTTTTGTTCTTGGACATTCTTAAGTGATCATTACTATTGGTAGTAGTGTTACTTAGTTGTCTACTTATGTGTGCCATGCATATAGGATTAACATCTCTTGGTTTACAAATGTTACATAAACATATTGTACACCTCGGCATGTTCTTTAACACTTTTAGGTTTGAAAGCTTTGGGAGCTTGTTAAATCTATTGATTCGGGTCGTCTTACTCGATTATTGTGTTATTAGTTCAAGTAGATAAATGTCTCACTATAAAACATGAAACACCCTTTGAAAATCTTAGCCATTTTCTCTTAAAAGAGTGTTTGTGGGAATCAAGAAAGATTTCGATTAAATATCAATGCATTATTCAAACTATGATTGGTATCATTATCGAATCTAATTGACATGCTTTTTAGTGTAGACATGAATGTGGTTTGTTAATAATATACATCGGGACATAACTCACACTTGTGTTGATGGTGTTATATTGAATCTACTTGTTCAAATTGTTAGACATATTTTGTTTAATAATTACTTATAATGCACAATAGAGCCGGTTTGATAACTTAGACGTTTCATCCGAAATACTCAAGTAATTTAAATTGCTATGCAATTTATAAATGTGTCATTTCTGAAAGACCAATCAAGAGTGTTCCTTTGGTTTGTGTAAACTTTGTTTATACACTTCAAAATTATTGGCCTTAAGTTCTATTAAGGTAAATAACCTTAACTAGACTTGTGTGACAAGATATGCAATGGTACATTCTTAACCCTCATTAGGTCATGCATTGTGTCGCCATGCAAGTTTCATCCTTGCTAAACTTTATTAGGCAAATTTTGGAATTACATTTTGTCTAACTTGAGAATGACTACTAGAGAATTTATGCACTAGGATCTTAATTTGACCTAACGGTTGAATTACTTCCATGTGGGAAGTTGAGTTGGTGTATAACTCGTAAAAATGGTCGTGTTTAGCCTTAATTGAGCACCTCTAGTGATAGTCTCATACTCATTCTCTAAAGAGAATTGGCTAAATGGCTCTTCCTATATATGACTAATGATAGTTTACTTTGATGAACTTTGTATGTCATTAGGAGTCTTTTTCTTTTGTAGCCATTAGGTTTTTCTTAACTTTCTTCCTACGTGCTAATTGAACCTATGTGTTTTTCCTTTGTGTGTGTTCTAGTTTTTATTGCTCTTAAGCATGAATTTATGATAAGTTAGACTAGAACATTAGGATATGCTGAATTGGAAAATCCTCCATTCACCACCTAAACCAAACCTCTGTAGGCGGTTCTTTAAATAGACCGCGACTCCATATCAATATGGAACTGCCGGTGGAGATAAAGAACCGCGGGCAGAAGCTCTCAAATTCGAGTTTTCTAAAACTTCCCAATTGTTCCAACACCCTTTGGAATCTTTGTTTCAAAACTTTTATGACCCCCTCATCCTTTTAAACCCTCCTTGTTAACCATGTTCTTCACACTTCAAACCACTTATATTTACCCTTCATTACAACCATGGTTTCTACAAGAACCTCAAAATCACCCAAAACCTCCTCTTCAAAGAGGAACCTCAAAATCAAGATTAAGTTGCCCAAACTTAACTCTTCACCTTTTGCCACACCTAAGAATGAGATTGTGCCCATTCTCATCTCTTCATCACCCTCACCACCTCTTGCACCATGCAAGACTACCTCAACCCATGGTACCAACCATTCACATGGTTCTACCTCCTCTTCATTCCAATCTAGAATGAATGAGTTAACCTCACCCTTTACTCCTAGTACTCTCTTGGATGTGACTACTCAACCTCAACCTATCCAAAGCATTCCTTTTGAGAATGACTTTTTTGAACCCTTGGTGACTTCACCTTTTACCCCACCAAATTCACCCACTTCGCCCATCTCACCTTTGGAGAACATACCACATCCTCCACCACCCACATCACCCATCACCCTGTCTTATAATTAAGCATGTGCATTGCTTATTAATAAGACACCCAATTTAATCAAATCTTAGATTTCTAGTGTAACTAGGATTAAAATTATGCTTAAGTTTTAGGCTTGTGTTTCATACATTTTGTATGATCTTTACTCTCCTGTATTTCCTTTCATGTTTTTCAACATGATTTGTCTTTGGGTCTTGGATCTCGTTATTCTCGTGATCTTTCTTTTCTTCTTTATTTTCTCACTCGGTTGTCAATGAAGGTTAGATTTATATCTAATTCGTCTCCTAGTAAGATTGACAACTTAAAATATTTCTTTTGAAATAATCAAGCAATTTTAACTTGCAATTGCAATTGTTAAAAGTCATATCCGAAGCATTGACTTTCAAGCCTTTTAGCATCTTATGTTAAATTGTTTGACCAAATGATTTTCCTTTGAGTCGATAATCGTTTTTGGACACCCAATGTCCACGGTTCCTCAAATAACCTTGGGTCTCATTATTGATAATGAACCACGGACCTATTTAATGAATCGCGACCATTGAGTCCCTTTTTCGTTTTGGTCTTTTTCTCTTTTGACGAGTTTTCTTGAAGATTCCCTCTTTTCTTCTCTTTTGAGTTTCTTCTCTCGTTTCGTGAAGTTACCCTTAACTTCTTTGTTGAGTCTCTCTCAATTCATTTTAATCATGCTCTTCTAAGTCGAGTCACTTTCTTCTATTCTTTCTAAACTAAGTTGAGTCGAGCCTCACCCTTTCCTCATCATGTAATTTTTCTTTGAACATTCATAATGATTGAGAAGAGCTACGAAACTTTGAGCATGTAGTTTATCGTATGCTAAACACCATTTGGTATCGACATTCATAAGCATCCTTGCCTATAATGTCTTATATCCAGGATATTTTTTTAAAGCATCGATTTATCCGCTTTTGGTTTTCTTTTTTTTGGTAAAAAATGTCTCTAGGTTGAGATATTTTTGTTCTTCTTTGTTGAGAGTTGATTGCGGTTAAAATTTACAATTAGTATGGGTGATTCCATCAATTCTAAGTTTTTAACCCCTTGAGATGATATCTTCAAATTCTTGGATGTTTCTTTTCTACCTCTATTCCAACAATTTTGAATTGATTTCCTCAAAATCCTCTCCTTGTTTTTTTTAGAGTTGATGGTTAAATCTTGAATTTTCTTGGGTGATTCCAAAAATTCTAAGCTTTTTACCCTTTGACATATTATCATTACAATTGGTATGGATGTTTCTTTTTTACCTCTATTCCAACAATTGTGAATTGATCTTGTCAAGATCCTCTCCTTTCTTTGTTTTATTGATAGCATCGCGTGCACACTTATTTCTCCAATGCTTGTCATTGTTTGTGCAAATAACTTGTTTATCATCCTCGTTTTCTTTTTCCAGCATAGTCATTCTTCCTCTCTTTTCGACTATATGGGATCTTATATTTTTTCTGTCATTGTCGTACTCTCTTTGATTTGGTATTTCTTGCCAAAATATTAAAAGTGGAGTATGTTCTCTCGACAATATTTTCCACTTAAATTGGACACTCTTTTCTCTCTTAGTCCTCTTTATATATTTTTTTGGTGTCACCAAAATAAGCTGGGTTATATTTTCTTTCTAATAACCCTCTTATTTTTCTTAACTTGTCATATTTTTAACACTTCTAAAAGTTAAGATTGTTTTAGCATTCTCTCGAGTCCCTCTTTTTTTACTCGAGTTGTTTAAACCTAACTCCGTTTGGGTGACATCTCATTATGCATATGCTTTTGTTCACTAACTTTGTTTTGTAGGACACTTCTAACCCATTTTTGTAGCTCGTCACTATTCTTGCTTTGTTGGTGCCTCAAGCAAGGGGGAGCTATATCAAGGGGGAGCATTTGCAAGAGTTCAAGTCATTACATTTGCGATCGTTGACTCACTCAAATTGCATTCATCGAACATCTTGCAAGTAATGCATTTTGGACACTCGTAAATAAGCATATTATTATGCTTGGAGTGGTTAACCTATGGTGATTGAAGACCACAATAGGATGACGCAAGCTCAATATTTTTGTATGATGGGTTTATGGTTTGGATTCTCGCCTCTCAAACGACAACCACAATGGATGATTAGATTTTTGGATGCATGTTCTCTCGAAATCAATCCTCCTCTTCTACAAATGAAGACTACCTTTCGGATGCAAGCTCGTGTGACGTCAATTCTTTTCTTCTTCAATTGACGTGCTTTCGATGACTACCTCTTTAGACGTGTTCTCTCTCGACGTTGCTTCTTCTCTTCTTCAAGACGTTGACTAACTTTTTGATTCGACAAAAGGGGGAGAAGTAAGTGTAAACGAGTAACTTATGCATTTTAATATGTGTTGCGGTTTACTTGTTTGTCATCATCAAAAAGGGGAGATTGTTAGTGCAAACATTACGATGATTTGTCGATAAAATCTCTTTATGTTTTGTTGATGACAAACGTATAATTCGCAATACATTATGTAAAATGTTAAGGTACTCGTAATCACTCAAGAATACATTTGTATACTTTTCTCGACACCTCCAAGATCGCATTCGGCATGAATCACTCAAGGTATGTACAAACATGTCATTAACCTAACTAAGTGATCAAGGATTAATATTTTCTTAAAACTCACATTTAATCAAATGTGACAAAAGATTTTAATTAACTTTATTTTTAAGAAAATGTTTTATTAAAAAGAAAATGGAAATTTGAATTTGGCATATTCCATATGCCAAAGGAATATCCTTTGAGGGTATAAACTACCCCAGATGGCATATCCCCACTAAAGGACAAATTTGCACGGACTCCAACGTGGAGGTTCCTTAAAGGAACCCGCGGTTCCTTATTGATAAGGAACCGCGGGTAGAGATAAGGAACCGCAGGTGTTTTTTACCGTTGCAATGTTGCCCTATAAATAGTGGATCATTTCCAGATTTTCTTTCAACCCTTTTTGCACAGTTTCTTTCAAAAATCATCTTAGATCCTTGATTAGTTAGTTTTAATTAATCTTGTTTAATATGTGATTTTATCCTCAATCTCCTTGTCCTCTCAAGTGCAAAGAGAAGAACACTATCATTTCCATGATGTGTTGGGTTTACTACATGATGAAGATCTCTCATTCAAAAGATCTAAGTTATGTTTTTAGTTTTCCTATAATGTAAACATGAAGATCCAAGTGATGTGTATACTTGGACTTGATGTGTGTGTAAAAGATCCAAGTGTTGGGTTCACTTGGATGTGGGTAGAATATCCAAGTGATGGGTATCCTTGGATTAGGTGTTAGTTATGTAGATCCAAACTTATTAATACTTGGATATAGTGTTAAAGTGATAGATCTAAGTATTGGGTGCTTAGATCTATATGGTTTATGTGTTTAGGCCATAAAACACAAGGTTTGTTATGTTGGGCCATAAAACATAACTAGCGTGAAGAGTTTTGTAGTTGTGAAGATTGGTGTAGTTGTGTAGTTGTGAAGAGTGGTGTAGTTGTGAAGTTGTGTAGATGGGTGTAGATTGGTCCTACCTAAGATTAGGACTCGACATCTAGCCTTGTGTCGTAAAATGGTGAAGTGGGTGACATTGTGTAGATTGGTCCTACATAAGACTAGGACTCGACTTTTAGCTTAGAGTCGGAAATTGGATAAGCGACGTTGTGTATGGTTTCTCCACCTTAAGGAGTTTGTTGACTAGTGAAGTAACTCTCGAGTAAGGTGTACTCGAGGAGTGGAGTAGGGCGAAGAGGAGCTTCCTGACCGAACCACTATAAATCATCGTGTCGGTACTTTCCTTTACATTTATGTCTTTACCTTTGTAGATGTATTTATAGTTGCATACTTGTGTTGTGTGTCTTTGTGTGCATCACATAATCTAAACATCTAAGTTGCGGAACAGCTATGGCTTAATACATATGTGCTTAATGTTTAGATTATGGTCAAGTGTACATCACTTAGTCTAAACATCCTAGTTGCGGAAAAGCTTGTGCTTAGTACGTGTGTGCTTAGTGTTTAGACTATTGCTTGATGTACACTTGATTTGATGTGTTTGTGTTTTTTCTTACTTGTAGTATTCATCTTTCAATCAAACACATCTTACATCTAGTCAAGATTGATAAGGAATTTGATACAAAGGATTGTTAAGGTTTCAAATTAACAATGATGCTACGTCCACTGTCGGCGGTTCGTTATTGGACCGACGGTTCCTTATCAATAGGAACCGCGGGTAGAGATAAGGAACCGCGGGTAGTGGATTGAGCCGAAATGTTTTGAAAATGAACTAGAAACTATTCAACCCCCCCTTCTAGTTTCTACATCCTTGTTAAAGGACCTATTGATCAAGTTGATAGCCATATTATGATCATAGGGTTGTCCTAGTGCAATGAGTTGTTCCATATAACCCCTCATCTCTATATAATGAGCACTTACAGACTTTCCAGGAGCTTGTTGCAACTATGCAAAGCATCTACCAAATCGTAGATCTTCACAAATTGCGGCTTTTCGAACATAACCTTGAGCTCATCAAGCATTCGCTTAGGTGAAAATAGCTCATACTTCTGTTGAAGTGGAGGAGCCATTTTTCCTAACATTAAAGCAGCCACCTCAGAGTGCTTCTTAACATTAGCAGCGTGTTCAAGCCTTTGCGCATCAGATGCTCCTTCAGCAAGATCCTCCGGATAAGGAGTAGTCAAGATATCAATAGTACCCGCTACTCTCAAGACAATTCTTAGTGAGCGATACCAATATTTTTCTCTTAAATTGGACATCTCTTTTCTCTCTTAGTCCTCTTTATATATTTGTTTGGTGTCACCAAAATAAGGTGGGTTCTATTTTCTTTCTAATAGCCCTCTTATTTTTCTTAACTTGTCATATTTTTGACACTTCTAAAAGTTAAGATTGTTTTAGCTTTCTCTCGAGTCCCTCTTTTTTTACTCGAGTTATTTAAACCTAACTCCGTTTGGGTGACATCTCATTATGCATATGCTCTTGTCCACTAACTTTGTTTTGTAGGACACTTCTAACCCATTTTTGTAGCTCGTCACTATTCTTGCTTTGTTGGTGCCTCAAGCAAGGGGGAGCTATATCAAGGGGGAGCATTTGCAAGAGTTCAAGTCATTACATTTGCGATCTTTGACTCACTCAAATTGCATTCATCGAACGTCTTGCAAGTAATGCATTTTGGACACTCGTAGATAAGCATATTATTATGCTTGGAGTTGGTTAACCTATGGTGATTGAAGACTTCACTAGGATGACGCAAGCTCAATATTTTTGTATGATGGGTTTATGGTTTGGATTCTCACCTCTCAAACGACAACCACAATGGATGATTAGATTTTTGGATGCATGTTCTCTCGAAATCGATCCTCCCCTTCTACAAATGAAGACTACCTTTCGGTTGCAAGCTCGTGTGACGTCAATTCTTTTCTTCTTCAATTGACGTACTTTCGATGACTACCTCTTTAGACGTGTTCTCTCTCGACGTTGCTTCTTCTCTTCTTCAAGACGTTGACTAACTTTTTGATTCGACAAAAGGGGGAGAAGTAAGTGTAAACGAGTAACTTATTCATTTTAATATGTGTTGCGGTTTACTTGTTTGTCATCATCAAAAAGGAGAGATTGTTAGTGCAAACATTGCGATGCTTTGTCGATATAATCTCTTTATGTTTTGTTGATGACAAAAGTATAATTCGCAATACATTATGTAAAATGTTAAGATACTCGTAATCACTCAAGAATACATGTGTATACTTCTCTCGACACCTCCAAGATCGATTTCGGCATGAATCACTCAATGTATGTACAAACATGTCATTAACCTAACTAAGTGATCAAGGATTAATATTTTCTTAAAACTCACATTTAATCAAATGTGACAAAAGATTTTAATTAACTTTATTTTTAAGAAAATATTTTATTAAAAAGAAAATAGAAATTTGAATTTGGCATATTCCATATGCCAAAGGAATATCCTTTGAGGGTATAAACTACCCCAGATGGCATACCCCAACTAAAGGACAAATTTGCACGGACTCCAACGCGTAGGTTCCTTAAAGAAACCCGCGGTTCCTTATTGATAAGGAATCGCGGGTAGAGATAAGGAAGCGCGGGTGTTTTTAACCGTTGCAAGTTTCCCTATAAATAGTGGATCATTTCCAGATTTTCTTTCAACCCTTTTTGCACAGTTTCTTTCAAAAATCATCTTAGATCCTTGATTAATTAGTTTTAATTAATCTTGTTTAACATATGATTCTATCCTCAATCTCCTTGTCTTCTCAAGTGCAAAGAGAAGAACACTATCATTTCCATGATGTGTTGGGTTCACTACATGATGAAGATCTCTCATTCTAAAGATCTAAGTTATGTTTTTAGTTTTCCTACAATGTAAACATGAAGATCCAAGTGATGTGTATACTTGGACTTGATGTGTGTGTAAAAGATCCAAGTGTTGGGTTCACTTGGATGTGGGTAGAATATCCAAGTGATGGGTATCCTTGGATTAGGTGTTAGTTGTGTAGATCCAAACTTTTTAATACTTGGATATAGTGTTAGAGTGATAGATCTAAGTATTGGGTGCTTAGATCTATATGGTTTATGTGTTTAGGCCATAAAACACAAGGTTTGTTATGTTGGGCCATAAAACATAACTAGGGTGAAGAGTTGTGTAGTTGTGAAGATTGGTGTAGTTTTGTAGTTGTGAAGAGTGGTGTAGTTGTGAAGTTGTGTAGATGGGTGTAGATTGGTCCTACCTAAGATTAGGACTCGACATCTAGCCTTGTGTCGTAAAATGGTGACGTGGGTGACGTTGTGTAGATTGGTCCTACCTAAGATTAGGACTCGACTTTTAGCTTAGAGTCGGAAATTGGATAAGCGACGTTGTGTATGGTTTCTCCACCTTAAGGAGTTTGTTGACTAGTGAAGTAACTTTCGAGTAAGGTGTACTCGAGGAGTGGAGTAGGGCGAAGAGGAACTTCGTGACCGAACCACTATAAATCATCGTGTCGGTACTTTCCTTTACATTTATGTCTTTACCTTTGTAGATGTATTTATAGTTGCATACTTGTGTTGTGTGTCTTTGTGTGCATCGCGTAATCTAAACATCTAAGTTGCGGAAAAGATATGGCTTAGTACGTATGTGCTTAATGTTTAGATTATGGTCAAGTGTACATCACTTAGTCTAAACATCCTAGTTGCGGAAAATCTTGTGCTTAGTACGTGTGTGCTTAGTGTTTAGACTATTGCTTGATGTACTCTTGATTTGATGTGTTTGTGTGTTTTCTTACTTGTAGTATTCATCTTTCAATCAAACACATCTTACATCTAGTCAAGATTGATAAGGAATTTGATACAAAGGATTGTTAAGGTTTCAAATTAACAATGTTGCTACGTCCACTGTCGGCGGTTCGTTATTCGACCGGTGGTTCGTTATCAATAGGAACCGCGGGAAGAGATAAGGAACCGCGGGTAGTGGATTGAGCCGAAATGTTTTGAAAATGAACTAGAAACTATTCAACCCCCCCCCCCCCCCCCCCTAATACAAGGTTTTGCAACCAAGTATAAAATCTTATCGTCCGAATCCTTTCGAATTGATAACCGGTTTAAAGTGCGAATCAATCGTCTTTTGGTGAACAAGAGAATGGTTTGGTTTTGTTTATCTAATTTCAACTAATAGCAAGTAATTGAATTGTCGTTGAGTAAAGTAGAAGTATAAAGATTAAAAATAAAATGACGAGTTAAAATTAAATGCTTGGAAGAACTTAAAGACGAAATAAGGAAAATACTTGCACACTAAAATAAAACTAACACTTAGAAACTTTATAAAAACAATAAACTAAACAAGCCTTAATCGGAATATAGGAAAAAGACACTAATCGGAATATCACTCAAAAACCCATGATCGGAATGTATTCCGATCTACTGATCGGAATGGTTGTAATGTGGCTGATCGGAATAATGGGCAGAAACAGCAATCGGAATACTCAAACAAGGGGCCAGATCGGAATGTATGAAATGACCCAATCGGAATGCTTACAAATAAACACAATCGGAATATCTCCGAAATGAAGCCAATCGGAATACAGTGATTATTACTAATCGGAATGTATGGAAAAATCCCAATCGGAATACACAAGCTAAATGGTCAAATCGGAATCTCAATTACCTAATCCGATCACTACGATCGGAATGATGGTGGCTGCTCGGAAAAATTCAGAAACCCTTTTCCGATTTTCCAATCGGAAAGAGGGGTATGGTGGCTGCTCGGAATATGCTAATCAGAAAGGGGTTTGTACCCTTTCCGAAATATGGGATTCGGTAAAAGCCAAGGTAATAAGCTATATGATAAGCTAATACCCCAAAACTAAACGAATCAACGATGAACCGGATCAAATAAGCACCAATTTCAACTTATCTAAACTTAAAATGAACAAACTTTTAAATCAAACAATAAAAATATGAACTTTTTAAGAAAACATTTAAAAAGTAAATAAGCTAATCATGTAAATAAGCCAATAAGCATAAGAATCTTAGAGCTTAATCAAATGAAAACTTATGTAATGATCAAAAGATTAACTTTTTAAGCACGAAATCATTAAGAACAACACGGATCATATGAAATTCGCACCAAAATCAATCTAAATATCAAAGAAAGGTAGAAGGAGATGAAGGATTAAAAGCTTAAACTTAACTTGATTAATGAAATAAGCAATACATAAAATGTTTAATCTTGAAAGATTAAAAGAAATAAAGATGAAACTTAGTGAGAGAAAGTTTAGAACTTTCTCTCTCTAAAACTAGAAAGAAAAGTGTAAAATGAAAAACTAAAAATTAAAAGACTAACTCCCTCCTAATGTGTATTAGGAGGGTATTTATAGGAAAAGTGGAAGGAGTGCATGTGTTGCATCTTCTTTCTTTCTTTCTTCACGTCTTCTCGACTCGACTTTAATTCTTTGTCTTTTCTCGATGTCGTCTCGGGATTTGAACTTGTCTTTTAATTTTCTTCTTCTATTAGACTTAAGTTCTTCGACTTCATTAAACTTCCGTCTTTAGACTTTTTCTTCGATAAATCTTCAGAATAGGTCTTGGACTTCCGTTCTTTTTGCACTCTTGATCTTTTGACTTCGTCTTTTCCCGTTTTCTGCGATAAAAGCCCGTGAAAACCCGTGTATTCTTCCTTTTTCATATTTTGGTCCTAAAACACAATAAAAACACAAACCACGCTTAATTCCGACTTTTACGACATAAATCACACGTTTTGGTCTTGTTATTATTGGAGATAAGTGGTAAGAGGATAAGTGTTTTCACACTTATTAAATCCCCTATACTTGACCATTGCAATGCCCTCATGCAATGCATTAATTTTAAAGCACGCTTTACATTTTCCAACATAAATAACCCACCTTCGCCTTTATTAAGTACTAAACATAAAAAGATAAAAACAAGTAGAGAAATTAAAAACTTACATTGGGTTTTGGTAGTCATGAACGTTTATCATCCTCAAGTTTCACGTTCCCCATACCAAGCTTAAAAACGAGATCATTGTTATTATAAGTTAGCAAACTAACACGAACTCATGTGGGCCAATTATTCACTTAGACTCCCTTATTCCTAGGTGTATCTCTTATATTTTATTTTTGTCTTGAATGATCACGAAGACGCATTGTTTGACTTATTTCGATAGTTATTTAGGCCGAAAATAAAGTGAACGATTTAATCAATAGTTAGCTAAAGGACCAAATCTTTTAAAACTGCTTCTCGGGACCTCATAAAGTTCATATCTTGGCATAACTCGCTTCACGATTTGAGACCTTTCTCGGACCGATATTTGGTAGCGACTTCATACTTCGAAGCTTGAGAGACGTTCATGAAATAATGGTCTTCTCTTCATAATAGGAATTTCTTCACTTGAATTTTTGAGAGACTCTTCATATTTGGACCATGACTTCTTCATTTTTCTCCAATCTTTATTTTGGACTTTGATATACAACGATCCGCCTCCTTTTAGGACTTGGATCTATTTATCCTCATACCTTGTTAGGGCCTTTTTGGATAGACTTCTCCATGATCTTTAGGGGAGTATTTGCTTTTCGTCGTGTGTCTCGATCCTTCATATTGATTTTCGATAAATGATTCTTCACATCACTTTTGGATCTTTAGCAACAAACTGTAGCCCTCATGCCTTGTTAGGGCCTTTTCGGACTCGCCAATCTTCGCATCCCGCTTCAATAAGTTATGCCTTGGCTATGAACTCTAATCCGTACCGAGCAACTTTTAAACGATCAGGGGCTAGAAACTAAGTAACCTTTTAAATCGTACAACCTTATTTATTGCAGATAAATTTATTAACAAACGAAGGGAGAATAGGCTTATAATCAACTCACATAAATTCACGAAAGAATACCAAACTTATAATTGACTCTATCATCTCTCGTTCTCCACAGTTTAAAATCTCAAGGAATGAGACTCGTGGATGCTTAGCCTATTAAATCAAAGTTTTGGGTTTTCGAGTCATCTATAGGTTCTTGCAAATTCTTGGACTTTTCCAAGTTTAGAAATCGCATTTTAAAGTTCCCTTGATAAACAACTCTCTAGGATCAATTATAGGAACTTGTGAAAAGTTCTTGTTCTTAACCCGTGAGAGTTAAGACTTTCGCGTTTTATAGCTCCCTATATAAAAGCCTAGCAAAACTTGACTTAAACACGTTAAGGATACTAGCTAGAGTAAACTTAGATAAGTAAACTGGGGTTGAGTCAAAATGTTCACGACTAAGAAAAATTTAAAACCACTTTATTGAAAATTTATTCTAGCAAAGATAGAAAATAACCGTAATAAAGGAATATACAACTATACAACTAGGCCAAAATAGATTAAAATTTTTGAAAAATGTCGAAAAATCAAATTTTCCAGTTAAAATGAGGGAAAATTCATGGAAAAGACCACTTACTTCGATAGAAGTCCCCTCTACACTTGATATAAACATTGTCCTCAATGTTTAAGCATGTGGGAGTAAACTCCCCTACACTTAGGACATTGTGCACTTTGTGTAAATCTTGCTAAGGAAAGGACAACTAAAGTGAATTCAATGTGAACATATAAAATATAAAATATTGAATCACAAGAGTTTAGGATAGAACCGGGAAGATGGGAACACGGTATCACAGTTTGTCAAAAGTCATCAAGATGGATCTCTGAAGCTTGAATCCCTGCACAAGATAAGAAACAAGACAACAAACACATACGGGGCTCCCCCTACACTTATTATGAAAGAAGTAAAGGATAGATCACGGGTTGCCTCCCGAGAAGCGCTTGTTTTTGTTCACCGAGTCACGAGCCTGACTCGACCCAATTTAGTTCATGGGGAACGTGGTGACGGATGGAATCATCTCTTGAGAGATGTCCTCACCAAAGTACAGCTTCAAACGCTGGCCATTCACCTTGAAATTGGGCCCATTAGGCTGAGAAAGCTCAATGGTCCCATAAGGAAAGACTTTGGCGACGGTGAATGGACCAGACCAGCGGCTCTTCAACTTGCCAGAGAAGATCTTCAACCGAGAGTTAAAGAGTAAGACTTGATCACCAACGTGGAACTCTCGGTTCTTAATCCTTGCGTCATGAATGATCTTGGTCTTCTCCTTGTAGATCAGTGAGTTATCGTAAGCTTCATTCCTCAGTTCGTTGAGCTCATTGAGTTGAATCTTGCGATGATCACCGGCTTTGTTGATGTTGAAGTTAGCCCACTTCAAGGCCCAATGCGCCTTATGTTCCAGCTCGATGGGGGAGGTGGCATGCTTTCCCGTACACAAGATGAAAAGGTGTACAACCGATCGGGGTCTTAAAAGCAGTACGGAAAGCCCACAGAGCATCATCTAACTTATCGACCCACGCGACGCGATGCTCTCCCACAGTACGCTCCAGAATTCGCTTCAATCCACGGTTGGAAATCTCGGCTTGCCCATTGGTTTGGGGATGATAGGCGGTGGAAAGACGATGATTAACACCATACTTAGCCATGACTCTTGCAAATTGATTATTGCAAAAATGAGTCCCGCGGTCACTGATAATAGCACGAGGAACGCCGAATCGAGCAAACAACTGCTTTAAAAAGTTCACAACCACCCTCGCATCGTTCGTAGGGAGAGCCTTAGCTTCAACCCATTTAGAAACGTAGTCAACGGCTACGAGGATGTACTTGTTCCCTTTGGAGGATGGAAATGGCCCCATAAAGTCGATGCCCCATACGTCAAAGATTTCACATTCCTGTATGAAATTTTGAGGCATCTCATCTTTATGTGTGATCTTGCCTTGGCGTTGGCAAGCATCGCAATGCTTAACCATTTCGTGAGCGTCACGATAAATGGTGGGCCAATAGAATCCAGAGTCAAACACTTTCTTAGCGGTGTAGTTGGGACCAAAGTTACCACCGGTGGGTCCTTTGTGGCAAGCCTGGAGAATGTCAAAAGCTGCCGGTCCGTCAACACATCGACGAATGATCAGATCAGCACATTGTTTGAATAGAAAAGGGTCATCCCGAAAGTAAGTCTTAACATCATTCAAGAACTTCTTCTTTTGTTGGGATGTTAACCCTTTGATGAGAAAACCACCCGCTAAGTAGTTTGCAATGTCAGCAAACCACGGGGTGTCATCAAGATTGAGATTTATAGACATTAAGGTCTCAAGGGGGAAAGAGTCATTGATCTCTTTGTTCGGATGACCCCCTTGATATGGATCCTCAAGTCGACTCAGATGATCCGCGGCTAGGTTTTCAGCACCCTTCTTGTCACGAATTTCAATGTTGAATTCTTGAAGGAGTAAAACCCAGCGAAGAAGTCTTGGCTTAGAGTCGTGTTTAGTCATCAAGTACTTCAACGCGGAATGGTCCGTGTATACGATGGTGGTGGATAAAACAAGATAGGGGCGGAATTTTTCAAAAGCATAGACAACAGCTAAAAGCTCTTTTTCGGTTGTCGTATAATGCAATTGAGCCCCCGTCATTGTTTTGCTAGCATAGTAGATTGGTTGGAAGTGTTTATTCACTCTTTGGCCCAAAACCGCACCAATAGAAAAATCGCTAGCATCGCACATCAACTCAAAAGGCAGCTCCTAATTAGGGGTAACCAAGACCGGTGCCTTAGTTAGCTTATCCTTAAGAAGATTGAAGGCTTCGATACACTATTTAGAAAAGATAAAAGGAGTATATTTTTCCAAGAGGTGGGTCATCGGGCGAGCGATATTAGAGAAATCCTGAATGAATCGACGATAGAAGCCCGCATGACCCAGAAAACTTCTCACACCCTTCACGGTTGAAGGTGGAGGTAATTTGGCTATGACGTCTACTTTAGCACGGTCAACTTCAAGACCGGCTTTAGAGATTTTGTGTCCTAGCACAATGCCTTCTTTTACCATAAAATGGTATTTTTCCCAATTCAGAACAAGGCGAGTGTCTTCGCATTGCTTAAGCATACGTTCCAAATTGGCAAGGCAAGAAGAGAAGGAATCCCCAAAGACCGAGAAATCATCCATGAAGACTTCCATGGTTTGCTCAACCATGTCATGGAAGATAGCCAACATGCACCTTTGGAAAGTCCCGGGGGCATTGCATAAGCCAAAAGGCATTCTTTTGTAAGAAAATGTGCCATAGGGACAAGTGAATGTTGTCTTCTCTTGATCTTGGGGATTGATGGGTATTTGGAAATAACCCGAGAAACCATCAAGGAAGCAGTAATATTCATTACCCGCTAAACTTTCAAGCATTTGGTCCATAAAAGGTAGAGGTAAATGATCCTTTCTCGTGGCATTATTGAGTTTGCGGTAGTCTATACAAACTCTCCACCCAGTAACGAGACGGGTAGGAATCAACTCGTTGTTTTGATTGGGCACAACGGTGATTCCGCCTTTCTTAGGCACACAATGGACTGGACTAACCCATGGTGAATCCGAAATAGGGTAAATCATACCCGCATCAAGAAGTTTGATAACCTCTTTTTTGATGAAGTCGTGTATTTTAGGATTCACCCTTCGTTGGCTTTGAATTGTGGGCTTAAAGTCGTCCTCCATGAGAATTTTATGTGTGCAAAAGTGAGGATCAATTCCGCGAATGTCAGAGATTTTCCAAGCGATAGCTCTTTTATGCTTCTTCAACACGGCGATGAGTCGTGATTTTTCTTCTTCTTTCAGGTCCTTTGCGATGATGACCGGTAACTTCTCGTTGTCTTCAAGGAAAACGTACTCAAGATGAGGAGGTAGGTCCTTAAGCTCAAGAGTGGGAGGATCCTCAATAGATGGTGAAACTAACGATGGATCATCATTAGTCACCTCTTTAGGAGAAGGAGGAGAAAATGGGTCCTCATTGAGAAGTCTCTCAATAGTACGAATGTGTTCATCCCAATCGGTGGACGAATTATCATACTTAATATCGAGAGGACCCAAGCTAGCTTCGAAATCATCCAAGTCACTTTCTCCAAAAGGAGTCAATGCCGGAGCAATTGAGGCAACGGTCTCAACATTGGGTACAGAAGAGAGAGTACTTTTGCAAGCATCATGAAAATGTTCTTCACAAGCCTCATCGAGAACATCAATAGCATTAACACTCTCATACGAATAAGGTTGCTTAGAAATCTTACCCATGTTGAAGACAATTTTATCGTCACCAACTCTCATGATTATTTCGCCCGTGGCTACATCAATGAGAGTGTGACCGGTCCTCAGGAATGGACGTCCAACGATTAATGGAACACGAGGATCCATCTCGTAGTCAACGACGACAAAATCCGCCGGGAAGGTGAATTTGTCAACGCCAACAAAGACATCTTCGGCTATCCCCACTAGATAAGCAACCGTACGGTTAGCTAATTCCAAAGTCATTTTGGTGGGGACTAGCTCGGGGAGAGATAATTGCTTCCAAACACTTAAAGGCATTAAGTTTATACTGGCACCTAGATCGGCTAGGGCCATGCAATTCTCTACTCCTGGGAAGTTGCAAGGAATCAAGAAGCGACCCGGATCACCAAGTTTGGTGGGTAATTTCCTTAAGAGCACTGCGGAGCAATTCTCATTAAGTTGGGTCTGAGCAATGTCAAGAAGCTTCTCCTTGTCACTTAGAAGATCTTTAAACATCTTAGCGTATTTGGGCATGTGAGCGAGATCCTCGGCAAAGGAGATGTTAAAATTCAATTGTTTAAACATTTTTAGAAAGTTTGAAACCTGAATATCATCCTTGCTCTTTTGCTTCTCTTTCCTCAACCTTGAAGGATAAGGTATATTGGATGAAGAAGAAGGCTTTAGGGGAGTAGGATCACTCACAACCACGGGTGGTGGGGAAATGGGGGTAGAAGGCAAAAGAGGTAGGGATAGTTGCTCTTTTTCCTTATTCACAATCACGGGTGGAGGTGTAGGAAGCTCGGGTTCCGTATAACCTTTTCCACTACGAGTGGTGATTGCTTTCATCTCCCCTCTTGGGTTCGCAACGGTGTTACTCGGAAGAGTACCCGAAGAAGAGGGTTGATTACCTTGGATGAGCGAACCGATCATATCACGTATGTTAAGCGCTTGAGTGCTGAAAGAGTCTCTGATGTCTGCGCGAATTTCATTGCTTTGTTTGCCATGTCGTTCCTCAGCTCGGCTCGAATATCGTTCCCTTGTTTCACCATTTCGCCCTTCAAGTTGATGACTTGACTCTGAAGATTCGTCGCCAACTCCCGATTAGTCATCATGAATGTTTCGACGTCTGGATTCACTGCCATCGGTTGATTGAGAGGTGGAGCTTGGTAAGCTTGAGAATTTCCTTGAGTTGGGTATGGGTTTCTTTGGGATTGATAATGATTGTTAGCACGAGGTTGGGATTGGTTGTTTCGGTTACAGCTTTGTTGTTGGTTCTGGTTTGAAGGAGGAAAACCGGGTGGGGCAAGATAATTGTTGGAACGATAACTTAGCAAGCTACGGTCTCCTTGAGGGCGAGCTTGATAGCCTCCCGTGGGATAAGCACCGTATGCCGCGTTAACGTTTTCAGAAAAATTGCCTTGGGTAGAAGGGCAATCATTGTAAGAATGAGGACCACCACATGTGTCACAAGAAATAGCAACGACTTTAACTTGTTGAAAGTGGTTTGTGGCCATGGTCATGAAATTCTTGTTCATCTCAGCGAGTTGTCGAGAAATTTCAGTCATCTCAGGATTGGAAGTAGTAGAAGAAACATTAACTCTCGAGTTAGATCTTGAGGATGCGGATGAATCCCAATTCTTGTGGTGAGTAGTCATGTTTTCAATCAACTCTCGACACTCCTCCGGTCTCCTTTTCATAAAAGTACCACCGGCGGCGGCATTGATCGTGTCACGATCACGAAAAGTGAGACCATTGTAGAAGGTATCAATGAGAGTGACGGGGAGCATGTTGTGATTTGGACAGCAGTCGGTCAAATCATTGTATCTGTTGGATCTACTAGATGTAGATCTTGCAGCCTGTCAGGACCGGTGAATGACTTCTGTAATCACAAGTCAAATCACAAAGAGACTCTATACACAATATGAATGTAGAATATAAATATAATCAAGAAGAACAGAATAACTATAAAGACTTGATCCTTTCTAAGGATTTCTAATATTGATAATGACTAGAACTACGTTTTGTGAAGGTGTGTCTAACCCTTCTGCCTAAGATTCCTTTTATACTGCAAGGAAACCCTAATACATCATTAAAAAAAACGTGTAAAACTGATATGCATATCCTTTCCTAACATATCTCATGCATATCCTAACAGAATATTAAGTAAATAATAAAGTTTGACTTCGACTAGGACCAGGAGCAGGACTTGCTCCTACTACGACTAGGACCAGGAGGAACTACATACCTCCTAGTCTACCTATTACATATAACTATTACAATGGTCCTAACAATCCTCCCCTAAACTTGAATTTGACCTGTTGAGTTCAAGTTTCCTGGAAAACGTGCAAAGAAAGCCCGAGGATTGTATCAGCAAAACAAATAGCAGCATCAACAAGATAAGAATCAGAAGAACAGCCGCAACATGAAACACTAGAAGCTTCTCCAAAGCTTGTAATAAATCAGCATCGTGTTGAATCTTTTAAGCAACATGAGCAGATTTGATGAGCCTTTACCAAGTAGCTGCTCGCTCTTGGGCTAGCTAGTCATTCTGGTGGAATAAGCATCACCTTGGGAGACTAGAACCCAGCCCAACTCTTAGAACGTGAATCAATGGTGAGTGGGAGTACCCTGATGATTTTAGGCAAACCATCACAGCCGTCAACGGATTTGATGCGTCTTTACCAGAAGCCGTACCCCTCTGGACTCGCCAACTCTTAGCAATGAAGCATCGGTGAGTTGAACACCCTATAGCTTTAAGCAAGCTATTACAGCTATCAACGGATTTGATAAGATCTTTACCAAGAGCCGTACCCCCTTGGATTAGCCACTTTTCAGTCCAAGACTATGGCAAGTGAAAACCATCCAGTTTTGGGTAACCTGGCAACCATCAACGGATTTTGAGAATCGCACCAGGAGCCGTACCCTCAAGGTGAATCAACTTTTTCTTGTCGATTAGACATGGTAAGTTGAGAACCATTTGTTGTGTGGACCACGTCCAACACCAAGTGAAACCAAGTACCAGAACAAACTCAAACCAGGAACCACATTGTGAAACAGCCAAGGGATATTATGTACAAGTATAAAAGCTAAACTGTGTTTAAAGTATAAGCAGATATTATATAAAAAGTATATATATATATTTTTTTTTTTAATTTTTAATTTTATTTTTAATTTTATTTTATTTTATTTTATTTTAACTATAAAGAATGAAATTCAGCAATCACTGTACATATTGGTGAAAAGAATAAAAATAAGAACAAAAATTCAAAGTATAAACACTTACAACCCAATCACCTTACATACCAGAAGCTGCCTTCTTATCCGCTAGCAACCGTGCCTGAATACCCTCTACCAAAGCCGTGGCCATACTTGACTCATTCCCAGAAGGAGCAGTAGAAATTTGCAAGTGACATGCCAACATCGCCTCCATGGAAGAAATAGTCAAAGGATACTCCACATCCGTCAGCATAAACACCATATGACCAGATTCTAATTCCAACATATGAACTCCACATCCAGCATATAGTTTCCACCGCAGAATCTCCCATTGGAATTGATCCTTCCATATGCCCGAAACAGGAGCATTTGGAGGAGGATCCAACATCAGCTTGAGATCAGCCCAGATACGGAGACCAGGCCAGGAAGACACCGCCATGGGGTCAAACGGCATACTAGAATCAACAAGCCCAAACAACGCCATAAGATCCATGCGGTCAGCCCAGGATAACACACCCTGCAAACCCGTGGTCAATCGCACAGACCCATCACTCAAAGTAATCCGATGGGAGACGCCACCAGGAAGTGTTATAGAACGCTCAACCGTATAACCCGTAATGCTCCCATTGCCCAAGGGTAAGTCAGAATCGCTATCAGAAGCTGCATCAATTAAATTCTCAGGATCACGCTTCTCAAAAGGAACTGTCTTACCACGGCGAACACGACGAGCAAGTTTCTAGCGAATGGAACGTCGAGGTGTGGGAGCCGAAGGAGTTGATTCAACCTTTACCTTAACTCCAGCAACCGCAGGGGAAGCAGGAGAAGTAGACTCATGAACATGTCCACCCAATGGACCACTAGGAGCTACATAAGAAGTAGGATTAGGTTGTGTTGCAGGAACTGGTGGTGATGGAGATGGCACATCAGATGTAGCAGCAGTAGGTGTGGTGGTAGAAGCATGAGTGGTGGTGGTAGTAACAAAGATGGTAGTAGCAGGACCAGCAGTAGAACCCATAGGAGCAACAAAGGGTGTAGTAGAAGGACCAACAGAAGTAGCAACAGAACCAGAAGGACTACCAACAGAACCAGGAGTGGGTGCAGACGAAGGATCAGTAGAATCAGCAGGCATAGAAGCAGTCACACCACGAGGATGGTAAATAAATCTTTCCGGAATAGGTTGACTCTGACGCTTCACCATCTTTCCATAAAGGGCCTTAAGCTCATCAAACGTCAACGCCCTCACTCGAGCCCAAGACCACGGAGCATTGAAATGAGCAACAGATTGATATTTCACATAACGTTGCATCTGCTGGCGCTCCTCAGCCCGAGATAGAGGTCTGTTCCTTCTCTGTTTCTTTAGTTCTTCAGCAAGAGCCAACTGGTGCTTACGCATCATCACCATAGCACGCGGAATACAATTGTGTTCATCAACATCATCACCCAACAGATCTTTAAACTGAGCATAATCTCTAGTGAGAACAGTCAACACTTGCATCCATTCACCATCAGTCCAATGCATGGCATCATGTTGAATTTGTGCACGCCTTCGCTCTCGAAGCTCTTCCTCAGCAGCCCTATCCGCCTCATCAATCTCAGCCTGAACTCGACGAGCAGCCTCTTCACCAAGCCTTTCTTCTTCAAGCTGTCGACGAGTACGCTTGCGAGTTGGAGATGGAGCATCAGTCATTGGGGCTTTTCCCTTCGGATCATGAGAGGGACCAGCATGAGAACCATCAGCAGGATCAGAATCACCACCCATAGAAGGGGGAATAGCACCAGGAGAAGGAACATCGGAGGACATTGGAGGAACCGGCAAATCATCATAAACTTTATCAGCAAAGGCAGCCTTTGCCAACAACGTCAAGCCATCCTCAACATTCTCCGCACCCTCATCCTCAGAATCTGAAAGAACCACATGCTTCTTGCGACGACGTTGTTGATTCTCCAACACCTTTATGCGATCAGCCAGAGGAAGAACAAACTCCCTTGTAAGCTTCCGATGTTGGTTTAAGTCAGCTTCCAAACAAATCATCCTCTCATGGTACCTGTGCATAAGATCGAGCAAAGATGTCAGTGTAGTAGGCTCCTCCGCCTGCCCACCAAGAGAACTTGGATCAGGGAAAGCATCACGGGAGCCCGAAGCAACATGTGGGTCAACCGGTGGAGAACTAGCATCAAACGGGATATCAGTCGAATGTGGGGCAGGACTAGGAGGTGGAGTCTCCACAAATGGAGACCTTTGTGGACCTGAGGAAGGACCAGCCGTGGTAGGAGATGGTTTTTCAACCACCACTTCCTCAACTAGCTCCTCCTCTACCACAGGAGTGGCACCAACAGTAGGAGCCTCCTCCTCCATGGGGTCATCATCTATCACAACAAACACAGGAGCCTCCTCCTCCTGACCCATAGGACCCTAAGCCAACCCTAACATGGCTTCAGTCAGGGGCCTCCAATCCCCAGTAAACCCATGCATCATATTGTAATACACTTTAGCGGTAAGTTTAGATGGCACATGCTCAGTCCTATCACGTGGAATGCAAACAAGGATTTGTTGAAGAAACCTAGGGTACATAAGAAATTTCTTCCTCGAACCAGCAGTAGACAAATTACTAGCCATCCCCTCAAATAGATAATGAGAAAAATTAATCACTCTACCCTGGGCTAAACATATAAGACCAGTAGCCAAAGGAGTAGGGAAAGCATCCCAACTCCCAGACTTGGGACTCATACAATGGATTAAAAAGTGAACCAAAAGCTTCCATTGGGGGGAAAACCTATTCTTCTGGAAGTTAAACTTCCCCCCATGTTCATAACCTATGGCAGCCATACCCGCTAATACTTCCGAATTGGGTATTGATACAACACCCCCCTCATCCTAAAGATGAAGAGAAGAGCGAATAGACGCTTCAGACACCACATATGCACGTCCATCTATGGTAGCATGGAGTGCACGTGGACGTCCAGCCACATTCACAAGTTGAGAAGACGCCCAAAATTGACGTATCACACTATCATATATGGTGGGACAGACAGTAAATGCAAACCTTAAGTTAGAAGCTTCAATGAAATCCAAGATGTCAGCAAAATGTTCACGATTTGGACCATCACCCAGATAAGCAACACGATTGTGAGCAGGTTGGTAAGCAAGAGCAGCCATGGATCTTGATGAATTGATGGAAGAAGGATTGGGATTGGGATGTAGAGAGTAGAAGCGGTTTGTGTGTGTGTGTTAATTGTAATGAGTGAGTCAAGGGTGTATGTTGACCATATATGAAGAAAGTAGTAACTGTTCATTTACCCCTATTAATGGGGGGTTGCCCTTTCAAATTAAACCATAATGGCATAATAACCACTTGCCCTTTTTAACATAATAACCAACTCCTAATAAACTTGCTTAATTAAAACTTGTAAATACCAGCAGTGGGAGTGTTGACCAAAAGTCAAAGCACACAACGGTCAAACCAGGAGCAAAACGTGAATAACAAATGACAAAAGGAATGAACAGTATGCCAGACCAGTACCAGTACCAGTAGCCAAACACCACTAGACATGGAAGGATTTTAAACCACCAGAAGGCAACCAAGCATAACTAGAAGCTGACCAAAGAGGACCAGAAGCCAGTCATGTAAGGCCATATCCACCAGAAGAGAGAAAAAATCCTCCATCAGAAGCACCACACACCATCATAACCAAGAAATTATGTTGTTAAATACTATGAATACGTTAGACTGACCTAATATGTACACAAAGCCTCCCCTTAGGCTTTGCCTCCCCTCAATCCTAGACCTCAAGGATTGACCATCCCAATATGAACCACCAAGTGGTTAAACCGAGGACCATCAAAAGCTTTAGTCAGCAAATCAGCAACATTGTCATCCGTATGAACTTTAAGAACCTGTATCAGCTTCTTCTCATTGGCATCGCGTATAAAGTGATGTCGAATCTCAATATGCTTCGTCCGCTGATGAAATACAGGATTCTTCACAATGCAAATAGTGCTTTGATTGTCAATAAAAATTTTGGTATTCATAAAATTGAAACCATAGTCCAACATCTGATTTTGGATCCATAAAACTTGTCCACAACAACTAGCAGCAGCTACATATTCAGCTTTTGTTGAAGAAGTAGCTACGATTGTCTGTTTCTTACATTGCCATGAAATAAGCCGACGACCCAAAAATTGACAACCACCAGTAGTAGACTTCCTATCATTATTAGCACCAGCATAATCACTATCACTATAGGCTTCAAGAACAAAGGGAGATTCTCTAGGATACCATAGACCCTAGTTAGGTTGAGCCTTGATATACTTGAAAATCTTCTTTACTGCATTTAAGTTCGAAACCGTTGGAGTCACCTGGTGTCTAGAACCAGCACTTACTGCAAACATAATGTCCGGACGTGATGCAGTCAAATACATGAGAGAGCCAATCATATACCTGTACATGTGAACATTTACCGGGGGATCTGGCTCATTCTTAAGTTTGATTTTAGCAACTTCATAAGGAGTTGCTGCTGGTCTAAGAGGATCCATGTCAAACTTATGAAGAATCTCATGAACATATTTATCTTGACTGATGAAAATCCCATCCGATTGTTGCTTGACCTGAAGACCAAGGAAAAATGACAGTTCTCCCATGGCACTCATCTGAAATTCGCCTTTCATTAAGTGTTCAAACTCATCACACCACTCCTTCCTTGTAGAACCAAAGATAATGTCGTCCACATAAACCTGAACAAGGATAATATCCTTGGAATTCCGCCGAAGAAATAGTGTTTTGTCAATAGTACCTCTTCTATAGCCATTCTTTAACAAGAAAGTGAAAAGACGCTCATACCAAGCTCTAGGAGCCTGATGTAACCCATAAAGAGCCTTGACCACCTTGTAGACTTTCTTGGGATGAAGTGGATCTACAAACCCCTTAGGTTGAGTAACATACACTTCCTCGTCAATTTTTCCATAGAGAAATGCACTCTTGACATCCATCTGGAACACCGTAAAGACAACATACGAAGCAAAGGCCAAAAACAGACGAATGGCCTCGATCCTGGCAACAGGCGCAAAGACTTCAGTATAGTCAATGCCCTCAATTTGAGTGTGTCCTTGTGCGACAAGCCTAGCTTTATTCCTGACAACAATTCCCCGTGCATCCTTCTTGTTTTTGAGAATCCATTTGGTATTGATATTTGTCTTCCCATCTGGTAAGTCAACCAGAACCCAAACATTCTGAAACAAGAATTTCTGCATTTCCTCCTGCATAGCCTCCACCCAACTTTGATCCTCAAGTGCATGAGAAACAGACCTAGGTTCCACCTGTGAAAGAAAACAAGCAAACAAACAGTGTTGAAAGTCCGTATGATTATTACGCTTTTGATCCTCAATATAGCCCACAAGAGCATGATGATCAGACGAGGCCTTCTGCTGCATTCTGCGTGTCTTGACGGTAGAACCATGATCTCCAATAATTTGAGTGGTAGGATGATCTTTATGTGATTGCAAGACTGGATTGGAAGAGACCTCCACTTCTGGTGCCAAGTTATTGAGATGACCAACAAAATCAGCATCATATGAAGTATTTTGGAAAATCCCGTCTACCGGTTGTTTATGTATATCATCCAGCTTGGGAGAAGACTTCTTTTCATGGTTCCCCAAATCAGAAGGACTGGAGAAACGTGTATTGGAAGCAGACTCACTAGCCGGAGTACCAGTAGTTGAGAGGTTAGCACTAGGAGCAGAAGCTGGAGTACCAGGAGCAACTTTGTCAGTAGGCTCAACCAAGGGAAACTCAAAACTACCTTGAGCAGCTGCTTTAGTAGCTTCTTGTTGTTGCTTGAGAAGAGTGTCAAGAGCTGCTTGGGAATCCTGTACATCCA
Organism: Glebionis coronaria; assembly: GCA_025667525.1. NCBI lineage: Eukaryota > Viridiplantae > Streptophyta > Magnoliopsida > Asterales > Asteraceae > Glebionis > Glebionis coronaria. The sequence goes on from CM046874.1 coordinate 74,071,186, forward strand.
ATGGAGTTGCATCACTAGGAGGAGTAGGAGAAACCGTGGTGGAATAGGATGGAACCACAAAAATGTCATCCTCATCATCTGAATCAGAAAGACTAGAAGGAACACCAGTACTAGAAGTTGCAAACACATGTGGTCCTGCATCATGGTTAGTTTTGAAACAAAAATATCCTAACGAATCACTAAGATAATCAAGATCAAAATACCATTCGGGACCTTTGCCTTGGATGTTGGACTTCTCCTCAAAATACCTGAGATTAATAGTTTCAATTATCCGTTTGGCTTGAAGATTGTAGACACGATACGCCCGAGAATGAGCTGAATATCCCACAATGTATCCTTCATCTGCCTTGCCATCAAACTTCCCCAAATAGTCACTAGTATTCAGAATGGTGACTGGACACCCAAAAGGCTTCAAATGAGCAATATTTGGAACTTTGCCCGTGAGCAGCTCATAAGGAGTCTTCTTGTGAGGATTGGTAATAGAAACCCTATTCAAAACATAACTTGCAGTATTAACAGCTTCTGTCCAGAACATGGTTGGAAGCTTGGAATCGGCAAGCATAGTTATTGCTGCTTCTATTAGTGTCCGGTTCTTTCTTTCTGCCACACCATTCTGTTGAGGAGTCCTAGCAGCACTATAATCTCTTTTGATGCCCTTAGCATTGCAAAGTTCGATGAGGTCTCTATTTTTAAACTCGGTTCCATTGTCGCAACGAATACCTTTAACTTTCTTGGACAACTGATTCTCTATCAAGGTAAGAAAATCTCGAAGAATTGAGTAGGTCTCACTTTTGGCAGCCATGAAGAACACCCATGTAAACCTGCTATAACCCTCAGTCACCACCAAACAGAATTGCTTGTGGTCAATGCTTCTGATGGAAGTAGGACCAAATAAGTCCATGTGTAGAAGCTGCAATGGTTCAGTAATAAGACTTAAAGCAGTAATGGCCTTGAAGGATGCTTTGTGTTGTTTGCCTTTGCTGCAGGCAATACAATTTATATCATTTCTAAACGTCTTGGCAGGTAAACCATAGACCAGATTCAGATTGGCAAGTTTGTGAATGGTCTTGAAGTTCACATGTCCCATCCTTCGGTGCCATTTAGTGGCTTCATCTTCTGAGGCTTTTGTAACCAGACATGCTAGTTGACCAGTAGGGTTGACTTCATTCAACTTGATGCTATATAGATTGTGTCTTCTAGGGATTCTGAGTAAAACTTGTGAGTCATCCGGAAGCTGAAAATCTTTGGAAAGCACAAGTGCATCAGTATCGGTGAAGAGTACAAACTGCTTCTTGTCACAAATCTGAGAGACCGATATCAAGTTGAAGTGTTGAAGTGCTTCCACATAGTAGACCTGCTCAAAATTTAGATTTCGAGTCTTTATCGTTCCTTTGCCAGTGATTCTGCCTTCTCCACCACCAAAATAGACCTTGCCCCCATGAAATGGTACAAAGTTAGAGAGAAGACTTTTATTGCCAGTCATGCTCCATGGTACAAAGTTAGAGAGAAGACTTTTATTGCCAGTCATGCTCCTGGAGCAACCACTATCAACAATGCCTAGACTAGGATCCTGGTATGGAGTAACCTACAACAACAATATAATAAAAATGCAAAATTTAGTGTCTTAAGGGGACCCAAACCTTTTCAGGTTTGAGCCTGCCTTGTGGATCATTAGAAGAATGCCAAGAAGATTGATGAGATCCACCATTGTTCCTTGGTTGCCTGTGCATCATATGGGTATTATTATTTGACCAAGAACAACCTGCTGAGGGCTTAACAGCAGTTCCCAAAGTTCCCAAACCAAAATACGTGTGGTCTAAATTATGCGGATAGATTGGATTAAAATTTTGAAAATAATTACTGGTTGTTTGGAATCCACTATCTCTCCAATAATCAGACGTGAAAGGAGAGGATACTCTAGAAGTATTAAACATTGGAGCACTAGGATTAAGTCTTCTAGAAGCATATGAAGCAGCTCCTGGTGAACCAGGAGCAGGAAAAGCATGATTAACAGATGCATGTGTGTCATAATAATCACAATCTTTAATTAAATGAAAGGAACTGCCACAAACAAAACATGTTTTGAAAGACCTTTTATTAGAATGAGATTGTTTCATACTGCCTACTTTATTACACACATTTCTAGGAAAAACATTCTTCCTAGGACTCAATAAACAAGGACCAGACACACTTGACTTGACAGCAACTTTTTCTTCACACTTCCTAGCACCAGTAGCAGCATGTTCATTCGACTTGGAACTTGTAGGTCTTGACTCTTCACTTGAACCATTAGATGCAGAGTCACCGGCTTTGTCACTGAAAGTACATGAGACAAAGTCATTAGTATTAGTAGAACTTGTTGGGGACTCAAGCATCTGTGATCCATCCGAGTCATTATGCCATTAGGTGGGCATAAAAGTTCCAGTAAGAGGAGGAGGGACAGCATGCATTTCTGCTGCTGGTTTAAACCTATTGTAACTAGGTTTGCCCTCATCCTCTTTGTCGGCATCAAAGACACTTGAGAAAGATAAATCAAATACATCTTCTGAATCAATATATTTTTCAAATCCTAAGCCTCTTTTAGTTCTGCCAGACATGCTACTATCAATTAATTTTGAAAGATTTTTAGGTGCCTTTTGCCATTTGTCAAATCTTAACATTGTAGCATCTAATTTAGCTTGCATCTCCTCTTTTTCTTTGATACTAGCATCTCTTTCAGTTTCTGTATATTTAAGCATATTTGTAGTGTTTTCTAAATCAATGCTTAGTATCCTGATTTTATCCTCATACGCACGTTGTGTATCTTGTAACCACCTCTTTTGTTGTTCCAATGTGTTTAATGAAGCCTTATAGGCTTGTACCTCTAAAAAATACTTATCATTTTGATCATTTACTTCATTAAATTGGGACAACAATTCTGTGTATTTATCATGACAACCAAGAGGACAATGTTGTACCTGAGGTGAGATGTCCATAAGAGCAAACTCGTCTGCTTCTTCTGCATCAGAGAGATTCCCAGCTATCATTGCTAACACGTCAGTCGAGGATTCAGCTGATTCCAGAGTAGAAGCCTGATGATCATTCCAGTTGACCATAGAGTCAACAGATACCAATGCCTTCCTGTCATCTTTAACCTCCTGAACCTTGAAAGCGGAGTACCTGTTCTTCTTCTGATCATTCTTGCTAGGGCACTCCCTTGCAAAGTGACCCTGTTGCTGGCAGTTATAGCATCGTACCTTGCTTCTATCGAATCTTGCTGGCTCCCGAGGGTTGTAATTAAATTTCCTTCCTGCTTTCTTCTCAAACTTGTGAACCCTAAGAGTAAGCATGGCCATCTGCCATTTAAGATCCATCTCATCCAGGTCAAGTTTATCGACCTGTTTGAAGTCATCAAAAGCAAGTTATTGTTCAGCATTAACATCAGCCACAAAAGAATGAAGAACAACTTCTACCATACTACCAGACTTGGCAACAGGATCAGGACCAGAAGTATGCTGAATAGTATGCTGAGAGGAGACAGTATTGCTTGGGCTACTTGCATATGACATGGGACTAGATGCCATAGAACTCACAAAGGCTGAATTAGCAGGGGTGGGAAAAGAGTCACTAGGATATCCTCTCACATTGGGTTCGAATGTTCTGAGCCTATGAAACATATCATCAAAGGTGAGATAGTCAAGCCCACCTTTGGCTTTGAGTGAGATCACCACCTGGTTCCATGAGTAGGGTAAGGCTTTAAGAAACCTTGCATTAATGTCACCATCATCAGGTTTTGACCGAAGTTGATTCAATTGGCTCAAGATCTTCTGGAACCTATCATACCCTTGATTTAGACCTTCAGTTTCTGAGATTTTGAATTCGGTAAATTCATCTCTCAGCATGGACCTTCGCATTTTCTTTGACTCCTCATTCCCGCCGAACCTTGCTTTTATGCCATTCCAGATCTCTCTGGCATCATCCAAATGGTAGAAATCACCCATGTGATCTTCAGGAAGAGATTGAAGCAAAATCGTTTTTGCTTTTACCTCCTTCTGAATAGCTATGATTTCCTCATGAGATTTAGGGTCAAGAAGAGTAATATTACCGTTCTTGTCTCGTCCAGTAAGCTTCCTGCTGTTCCCATTCAGAATGATCTTCCAAAGATCTTGATCAGTGTTGGTGATCCACCATTCCATCTTCATTGCCCAGTTATCATATTCACCCTTCTTCAGAAGAGGGAATTTTCCATTCGTGTTGGAGACCGTAGCCAGGATCTGCTGAGGTTGCACAATTTTAGGAGTGCTTTCTTCTCCTGTTTGAGTAGAAGTTGAGGCAGACATGTTAAACAGATTGTGAATGGTAAGAGAACTTGATTCTTCTTGTATAGAGACCCTTCCAGGCTCTGATACCACTTGTTGGATCTACTAGATGTAGATCTTGCAGCCTGTCAGGACCGGTGAATGACTTCTGTAATCACAAGTCAAATCACAAAGAGACTCTATACACAATATGAATGTAGAATATAAATATAATCAAGAAGAACAGAATAACTATAAAGACTTGATCCTTTCTAAGGATTTCTAATATTGATAATGACTAGAACTACGTTTTGTGAAGGTGTGTCTAACCCTTCTGCCTAAGATTCCTTTTATACTGCAAGGAAACCCTAATACATCATTAAAGAAAACGTGTAAAACTGATATGCATATCCTTTCCTAACATATCTCATGCATATCCTAACAGAATATTAAGTAAATAATAAAGTTTGACTTCGACTAGGACCAAGAGCAGGACTTGCTCCTACTACGACTAGGACCAGGAGGAACTACATACCTCCTAGTCTACCTATTACATATAACTATTACAATGGTCCTAACAGTATCGTTCCCAAGCATCAAAGAGCGATTCATCATTGTCTTGCATGAATCCACTTATTTGGTTGCGAAGGCTTGTGACCATGGATGGAGGGAAGTAGCGCGACAAAAAGCGTTGAGTCATGTCATTCCACGTATGAATAGAATTCTTCGGGAGACGGTCAAACCATTTTTCGGCATGGTGAGAAAGCGAGTGGGGAAAAAGTTGAAGGCGAAGGTCATCCATAGAAACACCGGGGCACTTCATGCTTTGGGTGATGGTAATGAATTTGTCGAGGTGTTTGTTGGCATCATCATCCGGAATTCCCCGAAATAGGTTAGTTTGCACTTGTTGGATCATGTGATGCTTCAACGAAAACTCCTGAGCCGTGACGTGCATCGGCGCAATCGGGCCTCCGCGTCCGTTCATGGTGGGTTGACACAATTCCTCCATTGTTCGTAAATCAGGTAGGAGGACATTGTTGTTGTTGTTGTTATTCAAATTGGGTAGATGTGGGTTATTATTGTTGTTATTAACACCAGCCATATCTAAATCTTCACGAGTCTCGGGCTCAGAATAGTTCGAAGATCTAGTACGCATACACCTGCAGAAGAAAAATATACACAGAGAGAATATCTATTTAATCTTTTTGGTGCAAAACCTTTGGAAAAGAATTGCTTTTAATGATTTTTTAATGTTTTTGTATTTATGAAGAGTTTTATATTTTTTTAGGATTTTTGAAAAAAATTTTAAGCAAGGAAAATAAAGTTCAAAGAACGGATCCCAAAATTCAATGCGTCTCTCACTAGAAACCGTGAATCTTAACGAAAAGAGCCGGCAGCGGCGCCATTTAATACAAGGTTTTGCAACCAAGTATAAAATCTTATCGTCCGAATCCTTTCGAATTGATAACCGGTTTAAAGTGCGACTAAATCGTCTTTTGGTGAACAAGAGAATGGTTTGGTTTTGTTTATCTAATTTAAACTAATAGCAAGTAATTGAATTGTCATTGAGTAAAGTAGAAGTATAAAGATTAAAAATAAAATGACGAGTTAAAATTAAATGCCTGGAAGAACTTAAAGACGAGATAAGGAAAATACTTGCACACTAAAATAAAACTAACACTTAGAAACTTTATAAAAATAATAAACTAAACAAGCCTTAATCGGAATATAGGAAAAAGACACTAATCAGAATATCACTCAAAAACCCATGATCGGAATGTATTCCGATCTACTGATCGGAATGGTTGCAATGTGGCTGATCGAAATAATGGGCAGAAACATCAATCGGAATACTCAAACAAGGGGCCAGATCGGAATGTATGAAATGACCCAATCGGAATGCTTACAAATAAACACAATCGGAATATCTCCGAAATGAAGCCAATCGGAATACAGTGATTATTGATAATCGGAATGTATGGAAAAATCCCAATCGGAATACACAAGCTAAATGGTCAAATCGGAATCTCAATTACCTAATCCGATCACTACGATCGGAATGATGGTGACTGCTCGGAAAAATTCAGAAACCCTTTTCCGATTTTCCAATCGGAAAGAGGGGTATGGTGGCTGCTCGGAATATGCTAATCGGAAAGGGGTTTGTACCCTTTCCGAAATATGGGATTCGGTAAAAGCCAAGGTAATAAGCTATATGATAAGCTAATACCCCAAAACTAAACGAATCAACGATGAACCGGATCAAATAAGCACCAATTTCAACTTATCTAAACTTAAAATGAACAAACTTTTAAATCAAACAATAAAAATATGAACTTTTTAAGGAAACATTTAAAAAGTAAATAAGCTAATCATGTAAATAAGCCAATAAGCATAAGAATCTTAGAGCTTAATCAAATGAAAACTTATGTAATGATCAAAAGATTAACTTTTTAAGCACGAAATCATTAAGAGCAACACGGATCATATGAAATTCGCACCAAAATCAATCTAAATATCAAAGAAAGGTAGAAGGAGATGAAGGATTAAAAGCTTAAACTTAACTTGATTAATGAAATAAGCAATACATAAAATGTTTAATCTTGAAAGATTAAAATAAATAAAGATGAAACTTAGTGAGAGAAAGTTTAGAACTTTCTCTCTCTAAAACTAGAAAGAAAAGTGCAAAATGAAAAACTAAAAATTAAAAGACTAACTCCCTCCTAATGTGTATTAGGAGGGTATTTATAGGAAAAGTGGAAGGAGTGCATGTGTTGCATCTTCTTTCTTTCTTTCTTCACGTCTTCTCGACTCGACTTTAATTCTTTGTCTTTTCTCGATGTCGTCTCGGGATTTGAACTTGTCTTTTAATTTTCTTCTTCTATTAGACTTAAGTTCTTCGACTTCATTAAACTTCCGTCTTTAGACTTTTTCTTCGATAAATCTTCAGAATAGGTCTTGGACTTCCGTTCTTTTTGCACTCTTGATCTTTTGACTTCGTCTTTTCCCGTTTTCTGCGATAAAAGCCCGTGAAAGCCCGTGTTTTATTCCTTTTTCATATTTTGGTCCTAAAACACAATAAAAACACAAACCACGCATAATTCTGACTTTTACGACATAAATCACACGCTTTGGTCTTGTTATTATTGGAAATAAGTGGTAAGAGGATAAGTGTTTTCACACTTATTACCCCCCCCCCCCCTTCTAGTTTCTACATCCTTGTTAAGGGACCTATTGATCAAGTTGATAGCCATATTATGATCATAGGGTTGTCCTAGTGCAATGAGTTGTTCCATATAACCACTCATCTCTATATAATGGGCACTTACAGACTTTCCAGGAGCTTGTTGCAATGCGGCTTTTCGAACATAGCCTTGAGCTCATCAAGCATTCGCTTAGGTGAAAATAGCTCATACTTCTGTTGAAGTGGAGGAGCCATTTTACCTAACATTAAAGCAGCCGCCTCAGAGTGCTTCTTAACATTAGCAGCGTGTTCAAGCCTTTGCGCATCAGATGCTCCTTCAGCAAGATCCTCCGGATAAGGAGTAGTCAAGATATCAATAGTACCCGCTACTCTCAAGACAATTCTTAGTGAGCGAAACCAATCATTGAAGTTTGGGCCAATAAGTTTAGGACGATCAAAGAAAGCTTTGAACGCAGAACTTATAGTCATATTGTTTTCAGGTTGAGCCATTTCTACTGAAAAATTCAAATATCAGTATATTCAATAATACCATTCAAGAAAATAAAATTACTCCGGTAATAAAAAACCATAGTATTTCCTTGAAACTTGAATCCATATTCACATAAACTTATCACATCAATTGATCTGCTAGTGACAAACGTATTCAACACGGTAACTTGTCGAACAATAATTGACAAACAAATTTGTAATTTCTAGATATTTTAGGGATTTACATTGCCAAAAGTCATTTTGCATTGTAAACATGTTTTATCCCTACTTTACGCCTTAAGTTTCCAGATCTCACTGAGTAACTCAATTAAGTCGACTAATCTAAAGAACGTAAAACATTCATGTGCAGTCTTATTCAATCATGAAGTTTTCTCTCCATTACAACATCGTCCAAAATCTCATATGACGACAATTGTAACTCCAAGTGTTCGTCAATTAGATGGCATAAGACTTAAATTTAAGGGTATTGATTTTGGTGTCAAAATCATGTATGGAGAAGCATGCATACATCTCCATAGCATTAGTTTAATAAAAAAAAATTAGTAAACCTTTTGGTGAGTCAAATATTTCGCCATAACTCACAAGTTAAGGTATTGGTTAAACTAATTAAAGACTTTACCCACAACAATTCACAATATACTTCTTCTAGAACTTAGCTAAAGCACAAAGCAATAACCTTATTCATTGTGTTTCGGATGTGAATTTGCGGTAAATCAACCTTAAGATATACTACAAAAGATAATCGTAGGTAATTTCAATTTTGACGCACAGGCGAGCCGGGAATTTGGTCAGCGACTAATGGCCTAGCACCTTCTTCCTTAACCGGGTACAAGACCAGCGGTGCGTTATACCCACTTTATAGTTTGTCAAAAAGTAGTAGGCCGTTAAATTATCATTGCAAATTATCAATCAACGTAATTCTATGTAATTTAGATCTCAAAACAATTCATTAATTTGATTATGATTTAGTCCATATTATTTTCCTTGGAAAAAATTACCCTTGTTTCCAACATACAAAAAAACGCATGAAAACAAGTAGGTACAAAAAAAACTAAATCAAATAGCCACATGCATAACAATTTATTCAAAGATCATCAAATCCAGGGTTTTATAACCATAAAAGTCTTCCCTAATTTTAAAAACTTTGAATCAAATAAAGCAAATAGCATATAAAATCATATGATCCGTGAAAGAACATGCATGTTCATCACGGATCTCCCACATACTCTTAACAATTAAAATATTACAGATCGTAACCATACATGACATAACAATTAATCCATGCAAATATCTAAAGATTATACCATGTAATTTTAGAGTTTACAAAAAAATTTATAAAAAATTCGGCTAGGCCGATTATTAAAAACAAAAAAAAACCATAATTTTGTTAAAACCTAAAAAATAACATGTAATTTTAACTCAAATCATCATTAGTTAAAAAAACTTTAGATCTCGATAATTATAACATGTTAAAACGGCTCTCGATGCACTGATGGTTTATGAAGTTCATAATAATTATATAATCATAAGCAAAGATCAAAGCACGTAATAGCGAAAGCTATTTAACAAGATCATAATAACACAATTATAATTAATCGAATTAGGTTACATACCTTTATCCTAGCAAAGATCCACAAGATCACCAATTAGGGTTTATGTAGAACATTACTAAGATATAGTTTAATGTAAAACTATACTACGCTCTTGTACACACGTAATGCAACAGGCTAATCGTGAGTGTAGCACGTATAAACGAAGCTTCTACGCTTGTGGAATAATCTACCCAACAACCCTAGAGAGGGGCTAGGACTAGATTCAAGAAATCAAAACCAAGAGGTTAAAAGGAACCCTAAAAAAGGTGTTTGCCTTTTGGTTTGATCACAGGAAAGAAGAGAGATGGATGTGCAAAAATTATGAGGGCTAAGGGTGTTGATATAGGCATTGGCAAAACTTGTTCTCCAAGTTCTACACAAAATAGGAAAGAAAATCTTTTTTTTTCTCTTCTCCTTTTGCCCTTGTAGCCGCCGGCCTAAGCCCACCCAAAGGAGGCTTCCAGAATTTTCCGTCTCCTTCTTTTCTTCTATTTAATTTCATAACTATCGTTTAACTTAACTATTAATTTATTTAACGATCGTTAGTTAAGCTCGGTTTAATTTAATAAATATATTAAATACATTTATTAAATAAAATTAACCCTTTACGTATTGTGTGCAATCTCGTAATCCCGAGTTCGATCCTATCGCATTACTATAAATTTTATGTCCATAAACTTTCAAATGAGACTTCTATGAATTAAGATTATCCATCTACGTTTGACGATCGTGGTTCCAAAAAAAATATCCTGGCTTCGCAAGCGTTTGTTTTTCTTGTTACAAAGGCTTAGAATGAGCCAACCATTCGAAACAAACTCTACTGCGATATTACCTTAAGACCAAACTGTCGTTTGAATAACAACATCGAAGCAGCCCTAATTGGAATGAGCGGGCATTCTGACAGTTTCTGCCCATGAGAACAGATTTGGCTGCGGAAGTGTTTGATCCAATCTGTGCGCTGATTAATGCATCAATTTCCCTTGGTTAAATGTGTTAACTAACTCTGGACATATGGTAAAGCTGCAGGCCTCATATATATATATACAGAAAGCAATATAATCTAGATGTTTTGAGATAGCAATATCTCCATTTCAAGTGTTTCACAAGTAAGCAAATTTTGGAAAACATATAAATAATGAGTTAATTCAGCCAAGTCCAATAATTAAAGGAAATTTTTAATTGTTAAGTGGCCAAGTAGCTTTCACATGATATGGAAAATCTTTTGTTTAAAGGTCCAACTTGTTATGAAAATGTATTATTAACCGTGTCATGTCATTATTGTAGAGCTGAGCTTAAAAAATGTTAAAACTCAAGGAAAATATATAAAAGAAAACATCAAATAAACATGTACGTTATACTAAATGGATTTTGCTAAATAATGCTTATCGGGCGGAGTTTAACGAGTATTTAATACACACAATTTTTTTAATTTATCAAAAAACTGCAATAAATGCACATTAAATAAACTTGTAATTATGTTAAAATACGGTATTTTACAAGTTCATTAATGTGCATTTAAAAAAAATTGCATATATTAAATACACACTAAAGTTTGCTGTTTCGTGTGGCGCGCCCGGCTGTCTCGTATTCCGTCAGCCTCTACTCTTCGTAAGAGGAATGTGAGGATTGACACGGAGCACTACAGTGCCTGCTTCTTTACTTCGGAATCGACGAATAATCTCTTGGTTACTTGCCCTTATGCATCATGGATTTGGGCCAGACGCAGTGATTGGTGTGACTTTGGTGATAATTCCTTCATTCAGGTTCGAGATTGGATTGATTTTGTGGCGAATCGTGGGCCAAAGAAGAAACGAAAAGTGGCGACTTTGGTGGTGTATGCCACGTTCTGGACACTCTGGCGAGAGAGAAACGATCGCGTGTTTAACTCAATCTTTCGGGATCTGGTTATGTGCTGAACAGAATTAAGTCCTTTTCTTTTTTGTGGCTTAAGCATAAAGATTGTCAACTTTGTGTAAATCGGGGTGACTGGTTCCTTTCCCCATTTCTTTGTGTTTAATTCTTTTCTCGTTCGTACTTTTGGAGCCCTTGGCTAGTTCCTTGCTAGTCTCGTGGTTTTCCCTTTTTTATTGATTTATTTGTCGGTTCCCTAAAAAAGGAGATTGTATAGCAAAACCCGTCTCAAATTTTAGCATCCACATTGAAAAGTTTTATGAAAAGCTTGATGCATTTATTACAATAAACGCGAGAATTATTACATTAATGAGAAAACATCAAGCATAAAGTCATTTTCTTCAAAGCATTTAGCACCAATCAAGTTGTTGCTTCAAACTCTATAAAAAATCTTCTCATCTAATGATAAAAAGTTTTTTAAAAACTTTTTTAAATAGTGAAAAACTATTTAAAAAAAACTTCCATTGCTGATGCTCTAATATATGACATAAAACATAATGTTGTCACGTTGTAAGAGTTCTGACAATAAAAACGGTTGCTATCCGTTTACAAGTTTAGTCTTTCCACAAGTTAGAATTTTATATATTGTTAAAATGATGAGTATTAGTTAGCAACGAGACATGCAGCTCGCGCTTTACCGCGGAGTGTGTAAAATTAAGGAAGCAATATATTGATGAAGCAAAAGACTGTTCACGTCTGAATGACTTCTAAAGAACGATTAACTTGAAGGGCTGTTTCCTTACAGTTATTTCAATTGTGTGCAACATTAGGCTCGTTTACTTCATAATTCGACGACTTTTTTCAACGATATTTTTTTATTTCGGTTAAATCGAAGAGATATGTTACATTTTTGTTAAATGTGTATTAAGTATCAACATTTTTCATAAATTATACGTATATCAGAAGCATTGCAATATTGTGCTCGTTTAATTCGTAATTCGATGATCTTTTCAACGATATCTTTTATTTCGGTTGAATCGACGGGTATACATTTTGTATTTGATAATTAAAGTTTTTTTATATAGAAATCGTAAATAGTTAAAAGTGGAAATCAGTTTTTGTAATATACCACATACTATAAGGGTGTATTTTGAAAAATTGTTTTCCTTTCTCTTTGAAACGACAGAAGCTAAAGAACAAACGACATACACTATGATATTACGACGTCGTTTCCTGCCTAATTTAATATATATATTAATAAGATTGAGTGATAATTGTTACAACTCATCGTTAATTTGACACAATTTTTTATATAAACTCTGAAAAATTAGAGAGAAAGGTGTCACAACACACTTAATCCTCTTCATTTGGGTTTAACATCTGTCACATCATATCAACACAACTAACAAAAATACCCCTCACTCACAACACACCAACCCCTCTTCACTTTGGCTCCACCACAATCTTTTTATTTTTTCATTTTCACACAAATTAAAATTTATTTCATTAAATTAAAAATACAAATACATAAATTAAAATACACTAAAAATTAAAATTCATTACGAAAATTATAAAAATTAAACGAGAATATGATAAAACTTAAACCACAAGAGTAAATATTGTAAATATAATATTTATATTAAAAAAAATGGATGAGTCTTCTTCAACATACCACACACACAACACAAAGACACACACAACACACACAATACACACACACACAATACATACAATAAATCTCAGGAAAAAAAATAAGAAGAAGGTACCCCACATCGCTCGTCGTTCAGATTTCGTGTTCCCGAAATCTTGACAGCGAAGAGGGGGTGGGTGTGTCAACGAGGGACGATGAGCTCACCACCAACGTGACACCTTCCTCTCTTAGCATTTTCTAGAAAAATAGAGTGTTTCTTTGCCCAACGTTCATAAAAATCAAAATGCTTATTTTTTTTTCTTTTTAAACAGCACTTCAATCTTCATTGAAATCGACCTCGAGTTATACCATCCATAATAAGCAAGCATCGGGATTCGAACCACTAAGAAAGACCCGCGAAAAAATCTCCTAACTCACGACTTCGCACTAATTTTTTTTTTTAATTTTTATCTTTTACAAAACTTAAACTCAACAGTTAGTTTCAAAATGCTCAATACTCAACAGTTGGTTTCAGAATGCTCAATGCTCAATATTTTCTTTTTACTAAACAAACATTAAAAATTAAAGTACACTTGGTAACAGTTTCAAATAACTTCGTTACCACAAACATACCTTAAATGAGTTGGATAGATAGATAGTTCCTACTTTTAATATAGTGATCTTATCTTCTTAAGTTTCTTTACGAGTATCTCAAACGAGGGACGTATCATTAAAGATTGTGCGTGGTAGGACATAATTCATACAGTTTAAGTTATTCGACTAATATCCATTTGATTATATCTTCAATGACACGATAAAAAATATCGAAAACACGGACAAATAAAAACTGGTCAACATTTCATGACAAATGATTTACAAGATCTATTCAACTATATGAATAAAGATAGTGTTCACATGCATGGATACTGCTTCTATTTGACATTTATCGATAAAAGGGAAAAAAACGAATATGATCAAGTAAAGTATTTTGTAAAGTCATTTAAGTCAAGTGAAAAGAAAAAGACGGATATAATCATCATCACACAGAATGTGCTAAATGTCTCAGTAAAGATTTTTTTTAAATGATCAATCGATGACGCTCAATCATCAAATGCACACTCGTCAGTACTTTTTTTATTGGAAATTGAAAAAAATCTACAATTATCATAACCTTGATATCCGGGAATAATTTACAATTTACCCCTTGTATTTTCAATTTACCCCTCTTTTAAACGTTATGTATATTAATTTTCACACAATTTTTTCTATGGTGATCTTTACCTCGCCGGAAAATGTAGGATTTAATCCCTACAATCCTGGTTATCCAGATGCGGAATATCGATCAAGAACACGCACACCAACAGAATTGACATAAAAGTTAATCGACGCCCACACAAGGTAAATCCCTAATCCAAACGATTAGTATTATGAAAGAATGACATGTTTGGTTCGTTCCCCCTCACCTCCTTTTATAGAGATGAGGGGGAACCGACTATAGCATGTCCTACGGGTCGGGTTGGGCTTAGACATTGCCAACCGACCTTTATTCATAGTTATTAGGCTACTCGACTCTTAATCCCTAGACACGACTTAGGCAAACATAAAGACTAAATATAACAATTTCCACCTTAGACTTTATATTAGCCTATCCCAACACTCAACAACTTCGAGCAGTGTTGTAACTTGCGTCCAGGTACCACCTTCGTCAAGACATCCGCATCATTGTGTTCAGTACCCACCTTCAGAACTTCAACCGTCTTTGCTTCCAAGACTTCTCTGATAAAGTGATAACGCACATTAATGTGCTTTGTCCGTTCATGAAAAACATGATTCCGCGATAAGTGAATCGCGCCCTGATTATCACAATTAACTGCAACAGTGTTGAGCTTCACGCCCAACTCTTCCAAGAGTCCCCTTAGCCAAATAGCTTCCTTAACAGCCTCCGTAAGGGCCATATACTCTGCCTCTGTAGTTGAGAGAGCCACCACGTGTTGTAGCGTTGCTTTCCAGCTTACAACACATCCTTGTACTAAAAATGCGTAACCAGTGAGAGACCTACCTTTATCCGGATCTTTAGCGTAGTCTGAATCAACAAAACATGTTACGTCCACATGGTTGCCACGATTTGTCCCATACACCAAACCCACGTTTACAATGCCCTGTAAATACTTCATAATCCACTTCACTGCTTCCCAATGGAGTTTACCCGGATTCGCCAAATATCTGCTAACTACACTTACTGCATACGCTATGTCTGGCCTCGTGCACACCATCAAGTACATTAAGCTCCCAACTGCATTTGCATACGGCACCCTACTCGTTCTTTCAACATCATAATCCCTAACCGGACAATCCTTCAACGACAGCTTGAAGTGCCCATCTAATGGTGTCTGAACCGACTTCCCATCGTCCATTCTAAACCTTTTTAAAACTTTAGAAATGTACCCGGATTGTGACACCCTCAGAATCTTGCGACTCCGATCCCTGAAGATCTCCATACCAAGAATCTTCTTTGCTTCCCCGAGCTCTTTCATGTCGAACTCCCTTTTAAGCAAAGATGAAACACCCCCAAATTTCACAACGCAACGGAATACCACTTTGGGGTGCTTCTTCATAATTACAAGCACATGCACATAGAGAACGACTCAAAAAGAGACGTTTATAAAAGTTTAACCTATTCGATTAATAAAATATCAGAGTTTTTAAATAAACAGGTCCCAACAAACAGGTAATTATACACAGTTTTAAAAATGTTTATCGAATGGTAATAAATATCATTGCCTTCAAAATATCTCGTGCCACTCCATGCTCCAGCTGCTTATAAACCTGAGATAAAACATGCTATAAAGTCAACACAAAGGTTGAGTGAATTCATAGAGTTTAAATGAATAATAGGTGAACACAAGAATTTTTAATCATCTCAAACTTGCGGATCAGACAAGTTGTATATATATAAATGCATTAAGCTCACGCCACTGAACGTTAACCACAATCAAACCGGAACCTCCGGCGCCCCTACAAACAGGTAATATTGCCATATACCAACGAACCTCTTATACATAATATCCCTCTCAGGTGGTACCACTTATGGATACAGACCCTAGGATAGGGGTGTCAAACCCAATAGATCTATCAAATGTATTAGCGTTTACCCTTTCAAGGTAATTAACAGTGCATGAAATTCAGGGACTTCATAAGGCAATAGGTACTTATGCATTTATCATCACATTCGGGTCCAGCATACCGAAAACAACTTGTGTTCAATTTATAAAACTAGCATGTATCCCCCTCGCGGGTTTATAAAATATTTCCAAATAAATTTAAATGCGAGGCTATGAACTCACCTTAGCGATAATGATATCGAACGAGGATAACGATCAAGATAATAGTGACGGGAGTGAAACGATGAAATAAGATAAGTCGAGCAACCCCGAGCTTCTAACAACGACCTAAAATAAAAGATGGCGCGTCTTAGAAGTATAACGACAAAGTACAAAATTGAAATCATTTTTATAAAGACAATTACTTTATAAATAAAATAACAAAATTATCATTTTAAAACCAAGTTTGAAAAGCATAAAATTAACAAGGACCAAATGTGTTGCTTTGAAATTCTATAATATTTATTTGTATACAAGTGTATACCTCAAGGACCAAAAGAGTAAATATGCAATATAGTTGCATGAATTTTGACGTGAAGTAAAATTCATTTGAGAATTTTCATGGAACCGATATTCGTTTCTCGTATTTCATTCGAATATCACTTATAACAATTCGTAATATTAACTTAATGTCAAATGATACCTTAGCTTCATCGGAAAGACAAGTGATTTGGAGTCATGACGGTCGAGAATAGATACCGACATGAACACGGATGCCAGCGACTCAACAACTCGAACCCGTGGCTAACGAATCGAATGCCAAAAGTTAGGAAACCAAAGCTCGAACTAAACCGACTCGAACCAAGGCTGTGATTTAAACTCAATCCGCTATGCCGGGAAGCGCCTCGATTTGTTATCATTCTCACAAAGACCCTCCCTACTTGATCGGTATGACAGCTTCTATATCTCTATGGACGGTGGCGTAAGAACGTGATGCATGATGTGATACATGCTTTCAATTGTTGTTAAAAGTTCAATTCCTCAGTATATAAATTGCAACGGTTTTTAGCAAATTTGAAGGTTAGTAGCCATGTGAGAGTAACGCTTTTAGCAAGCTATCATGCATGGTTTGGAGAAGGCCCAATTTAAGTAAACGTTGGTTTAGGTGATGTTTGATTTTAAAGATGATATCTATTGAATAGATATAGCAGCAGAAAAAGACGTGGCATTTACATACGCTTGGAACTTCTTTCTCATCCTCCTGGACTCGACTTGCACTCGCCATTTTCGCTTTGATTTTTAAAAGGTAATATAGAAATAAAAATGAATGCATACTTGAAGAACAAGATAGTGAGGAGCCTTGAAAAGGTGGAGGTGGCGATATCATGTCATGACGAGGCAAACATATAAACAGGAGGTGGCGATGGAAAAAGTGACGAGGCTATATAAGCATTAGGGGCCATGTTTAGGATGGTATTGAATTGATGAAAGCGTCGAGTAAGAAAACAATAGCATGACAAAGTTGACTATACTTGCAAAAATAAGTTTTGTGCGTCGTGAAATATAAGAAGTAAATGGGGTACAATTATATTTTAATATTGCCTCATTGTTTGCTTGCAATAGCGGGTATTAACAAAACCCGATATTTTAAAAGTTACGCGATTTAAATGATACAGGTAAACATGAAAAATAAACACTCGTTCTGAAATAAAAGCGACGACACTCGGAAAACATTTGTATCATGGGTAAAATATTTAAGGGTTGTGGACTAGACGGAGCCTAATGACAAAACTTGAATAAAGACATTTTTATTAATTTTTATTATTATTTTTGCAATAATCTTTTCCCAGTAAGCCGAAAATGAAATATTTTCATAAAATAAAAATAAGTTAAATGAACGTCGAAAATAAAAAAAAAGACTAAAAAAATATGAACTGTCGTATCATGGACACACATAATTTAGTGACGAAGGATGAACGGAACACGTTGAAAGATGTTCGAGAAATAATTTTATTGATAAATAACAAAAACTAAATTTTTTTCATAAATTAACTTCTATAAATAAAAGTCGAAGAATAGAATAATCACGCGAAAAGTAGGGGTTATTATATTCTCCCTATCATAAGGGAGCACGGTCCCCGTGCTCAATCTTACTTGTTCTAAGCTTACACATAGATATATAAGCTTGGGTCCTTCGACGGGCTTGTGAATTCTCACGGGACCGACATGCGACGTTATAGTCACTAAATACGAGGCGGAGAATCAACACAAAAATATATTGAAAAAATCGTCATGTCTTTCATAAAAAAAATATTCTAAACGAGAGACCAGCCCAACTCATTTGGTGATCATACCAACAAAACAACAAACTTCGTTAAACAAAACTGAAACATACGTCGTCCTACTATATTTAATTGGCAATACACGCTAATGTTCGATCAAGAAGAGTCAACAATACTTTGTTCGAATTCTACTCCAAGTATTATGGTAAGGTAAATCCTTGATTGTGAAGATGTAAACGGTGCGGGTTCTGAGTTTTATAGATTTAAGATACTCTTACAAATTTTGTGAATATGATCCTGATGATGGATCAAGGGATCTCTTGAATTGAATGGTAAAACAATTTAACAAAGACAAGTTTAGAACCATAACTGATGCAAGATCGACGGAGGATTTGTATATGCGATGTGTCAACATATTTATAAAATACTTACTTAATTTCTTTGTCAGAAAAGGTTCATATGATTATGAAATATGTTCATTATTTTCAAAAGTGGACTTGTTTAATTTGTAGGTCTGTCATAAAGATTGTCTTTAAATTGACTCAAAAGTCTCAAATCATTTACAAATGATTTTTTTTATTTTATTTTAAACTTTAAGACTTAAAGTTTGAGATGGAGGATAAATTTGTTCAAATATGAAAACTATACATGTATGCAATAAAAGAAGATGTTTCTTCACTACCTTTTGGATTCAATATTTTAACTACATACATAATTTAGAAATGGTATTTTGAAAAGATTTCGTCTTAAGTTGTGTATATGTTTCGGTTTTCCAAATATATAAGTTCCATAAAGTATATAATAAATGAAATCGTTTTTAAACATTGGTTGTGACTTGTGCAAGAGAAAAAAAATAAAATGCTTAGAACTGACCATTTAATATGGGATGGTAATTTGGAAATTTGAATACTTGACAATATTTCAAAAGAATGTATAGTAATACTTATTCTCCATACGGGGATATGAAAAGTGCTTGAAAGGTTCAATAAAATGATTAGACAAAGTTGCAATCGAATATGAAAAGAATAATAATAATAGACACATAATATATCGGTAATGAGTAAAAGAGAGCGGATCGAATGTCGGGAAGGTTCTTAAACAAAAAGGATACAACATGTTCGTCTATGAGAATAGAAGTAGAAACAAATAGTTAAATAATATGTCAATGATTGCCAGTGGGTAGTGATTCTTTACGGTTTGTTCGATAAGCTCGCGATGTTCTTCGCATTAGAATAATCCGCATACGCAAATCATAAAGAAGACGAATAGTCGATCGTACCAAGATGGTAGAAATGACAGTTGAAACGAAGGCAAAGAATGGTTCATATAACGAAGTACAATTCATGAGAAATTGGTTCGTGCAAATGCCCTAAACTTGAGCCCACTTGTTGACAAATCATTATTTACATCCAAAGGCGTCCCAATCCATGTAAATAACATTTGTAAATTTATGGTTTGATAATTTATAATTTTCTTATCCAAATGAAAAGGCGTCCCGATCCATTTCGATAAGATAACTATATATTATCCTACTTAAGCATTGACAACCCAAATCACGATATCAAGACCAAATCAATATTCTAAGAAGACGGAGTCTTCTTTGCGGCATGATTCATCAAAATCAAGAGAAGTAACGAGTACAATAGTGATACATTAAGCAACTGCGTCTAAAAGTGATAGCCAAAGACGACACAGTGCTAAGTGACAAGATAAACCGTACTTCCATCAATTGGAAGACGTTAGAGCGAAGAAATATGAAACATAAGATGCGATTCAAAATCAGAAGAAGAGTTTTAATACTCGAAGTTGGATAACAAATTAACAAACGGAATCAAAATCAGCTAATGATGGTGAGTTCACGCTTACATAAAACTAATGTCATAATAATCATTAAAAATCATAAAGACCATTGCTTCACACGCAATGTCATGAAAAGTTCAGTATCTATATAAACAATCCTTTATATAAATTTATAGTACTAAATAAAATAGTTACCAGCTTTAAGGAGACATGAGCGCACGGTTGAGGATGTAAGGCAATAAGAACATTTTACAAAAGAGCTGTTATAGTCTAGGCTTTGAAAAATGACCTAGTTCTCTATAACAAGTGCTCTGATACCAATCTGAAACACCCCCAAATTTCACAACGCAACGGAATACCACTTTGGGGTGCTTCTTCATAATTACAAGCACATGCACATAGAGAACGACTCAAAAAGAGACGTTTATAAAAGTTTAACCCATTCGATTAATAAAATATCAGATTTTTTAAATAAACAGGTCCCAACAAACAGGTAATTATACACAGTTTTAAAAATGTTTATCGAATGGTAATAAATATCATTGCCTTCAAAATATCTCGTGCCACTCCATGCTCCAGCTGCTTATAAACCTGAGATAAAACATGCTATAAAGTCAACACAAAGGTTGAGTGAATTCATAGAGTTTAAATGAATAATAGGTGAACACAAGAATTTTTAATCATCTCAAACTTGCGGATCAGACAAGTTGTATATATATAAATGCATTAAGCTCACGCCACTGAACGTTAACCACAATCAAACCGGAACCTCCGGCGCCCCTACAAACAGGTAATATTGCCATATACCAACGACCCTCTTATACATAATATCCCTCTCAGGTGGTACCACTTATGGATACAGACCCTAGGATAGGGGTGTCAAACCCAATAGATCTATCAAATGTATTAGCGTTTACCCTTTCAAGGTAATTAACAGTGCATGAAATTCAGGGAGTTCATAAGGCAATAGGTACTTATGCATTTATCATCACATTCGGGTCCAGCATACCGAAAACAACTTGTGTTCAATTTATAAAACTAGCATGTATCCCCCTCGCGGGTTTATAAAATATTTCCAAATAAATTTAAATGCGAGGCTATGAACTCACCTTAGCGATAATGATATCGAACGAGGATAACGATCAAGATAATAGTGACTGGAGTGAAACGATGAAATAAGATAAGTCGAGCAACCCCGAGCTTCTAACAACGACCTAAAATAAAAGATGGCGCGTCTTAGAAGTATAACGACAAAGTACAAAATTGAAATCATTTTTATAAAGACAATTACTTTATAAATAAAATAACAAAATTATCATTTTAAAACCAAGTTTGAAAAGCATAAAATTAACAAGGACCAAATGTGTTGCTTTGAAATTCTATAATATTTATTTGTATACAAGTGTATACCTCGAGGACCAAAAGAGTAAATATGCAATATAGTTGCATGAATTTGACGTGAAGTAAAATTCATTTGAGAATTTTCATGGAACCGATATTCGTTTCTCGTATTTCATTCGAATATCACTTATAACAATTCGTAATATTAACTTGATGTCAAATGATACCTTAGCTTCATCGGAAAGACAAGTGATTTGGAGTCATGACGGTCGAGAATAGATACCGACATGAACACGGATGCCAGCGACTCAACAACTCGAACCCGTGGCTAACGAATCGAATGCCAAAAGTTAGGAAACCAAAGCTCGAACTAAACCGACTCGAACCAAGGCTGTGATTTAAACTCAATCCGCTATGCCGGGAAGCGCCTCGATTTGTTATCATTCTCACAAAGACCCTCCCTACTTGATCGGTATGACAGCTTCTATATCTCTATGGACGGTGGCGTAAGAACGTGATGCATGATGTGATACATGCTTTCAATTGTTGTTAAAAATTCAATTCCTCAGTATATAAATTGCAACGGTTTTTAGCAAATTTGAAGGTTAGTAGCCATGTGAGAGTAACGCTTTTAGCAAGCTATCATGCATGGTTTGGAGAAGGCCCAATTTAAGTAAACGTTGGTTTAGGTGATGTTTGATTTTAAAGATGATATCTATTGAATAGATATAGCAGCAGAAAAAGACGTGGCATTTACATACGCTTGGAACTTCTTTCTCATCCTCCTGGACTCGACTTGCACTCGCCATTTTCGCTTTGATTTTTAAAAGGTAATATAGAAATAAAAATGAATGCATACTTGAAGAACAAGATAGTGAGGAGCCTTGAAAAGGTGGAGGTGGCGATATCATGTCATGACGAGGCAAACATATAAACAGGAGGTGGCGATGGAAAAAGTGACGAGGCTATATAAGCATTAGGGGCCATGTTTAGGATGGTATTGAATTGATGAAAGCGTCGAGTAAGAAAACAATAGCATGACAAAGTTGACTATACTTGCAAAAATAAGTTTTGTGCGTCGTGAAATATAAGAAGTAAATGGGGTACAATTATATTTTAATATTGCCTCATTGTTTGCTTGCAATAGCGGGTATTAACAAAACCCGATATTTTAAAAGTTACGCGATTTAAATGATACAGGTAAACATGAAAAATAAACACTCGTTCTGAAATAAAAGCGACGACACTCGGAAAACATTTGTATCATGGGTAAAATATTTAAGGGTTGTGGACTAGACGGAGCCTAATGACAAAACTTGAATAAAGACATTTTTATTAATTTTTATTATTATTTTTGCAATAATCTTTTCCCAGTAAGCCGAAAATGAAATATTTTCATAAAATAAAAATAAGTTAAATGAACGTCGAAAATAAAAAAAAGACTAAAAAAATATGAACTGTCGTATCATGGACACACATAATTTAGTGACGAAGGATGAACGGAACACGTTGAAAGATGTTCGAGAAATAATTTTATTGATAAATAACAAAAACTAAATTTTTTTCATAAATTAACTTCTATAAATAAAAGTCGAAGAATAGAATAATCACGCGAAAAGTAGGGGTTATTATAAAAGACTTGGTAGCCGCGATCTCAACCTTGCTTTTACAAGCAATCAGCATATCGTCTACATATAACAATAGATAGATATACTCCCCTGGTGCATAACTCCTGTAATATACGCAGCTATCGTAACTGCTACGCTTAAACCCATTGCTCAGCATATACTCATCGAACCTCTTGTACCATTGCCTAGGCGACTGCTTCAAACCATAAAGAGATTTCTTTAACAAACATACCTTGTTACCTTGTTCAAATCCCGGTGGCTGCCTCATGTAGATCACTTCTTCAAGATTTCCATGTAAAAACGCCGTCTTTACATCAAGCTGCTCCAGCTCATAATCTTTACACGCAGTCAATGCAAGTATAACCCGAATAGATGTGTGTCGTACTACCGGCGAAAATACTTCATTGTAATCAATACCTGCTCTTTGTGTGAATCCACGAGCCACCAACCTTGCCTTGTACCTAGGCTTTTGAACACCTTCAATCCCTTCCTTTATTTTGTACAGCCATTTGCAGCTCACCAACTTTTGCCCAGCTGGATGATCTACTAACACCCAGGTCTTGTTCTTCTTCAGAGAATCCATCTCTTCTTTCATAGCAACTTTCCACTTAGAGCTGTCTTCACAAGCAACTGCTTCCTGGTATGTCAATGGTTCATGAGTATCTTCTTCCTCTGCTGCAGCGAACGCGTAAGCAACCATATTACTCTCATCCGAAACCTTGCCGGTTTCGTTCTTGTCCTTGGTTCTCTATCCCGAACCAATTGATAATCCGTGAGATCCGGTGGATGATCAATTTCTTGAACCCATGCACCTTCATCATAGCCATCTTCCTGATCTGTCTGGTCTTCCTGATCTGTCTGATCTTCCTGACCTGTTTGATCTTCCTGACCTGTCTGGTCTTCCTCAGGCGTATGATTATTTAACCTCTGCAGTTCCACCTCAACCTGTAATTCCTCAACAGACTTATCATTACCTGCACCAGTTCCTTCAACGTATCTTTGTACATGACACTTTCATTGAAGACTACATTCCTGCTTGTGACTATTTTAGGTGATTCATTATCAAGCCTATATAGTCTGTACCCCTTCACACCTTCAGGATACCCTAAAAGAACGCATTTTACCGCTCTCGGCTCGAGCTTACCTTGTTTAACGTGTGAATATGTGACACAGCCGAAAACCCTCAACATCCCATAATCACTAGGATGTCCCGACCACATCTCCATAGGTGTCTTCTTCTCAATCGCTGTCGATGGTGACCTATTTATAAGATATGCGGTCGTACATGTCACTTCCGCCCAGAAGGTCTTGGGCAATCCAGACTGTATTAATAAACAACGTACCTTGTCCATGAGAGTTCTGTTCATCCGTTCTGCTAACCTATTCTGCTGCGGCGTCCCGGCAACTGTCAAATGTCTAGCAATCCCACTCTCAGTACATAGCTGATTAAAGTCCCGGTTACAGAACTCAAGACCATAAACCCATACCCTTCTGGAATAATCATCGACAATAGATAAGAAATACCTCTTACCTCCCAATGATTCCACCTGAGACGGACCCCATAAGTCTGAATGAACATAGTCTATCACTCCCTGAGTAGTGTGCCTTCCTACACCGAAACGGACTCGATGTGACTTTCCCAGAATACAATTCTCACAAAAATCGAGCTTACCTAGACTCTTCTTGCCAAACAAACCCTGCTTTTCCAGCACGTGTAGTCCCGCCTCACTGATATGTCCCAGTCTTTTACGCCAAACCTGCACAAGACTGTCTTTTTCTTCAACACTATCATTAAGCTCACCGGCCAATGCATGGCCATCCAAAGAGTACACACAGTTCTCCCTTCTGGTTCCAGATATAATAACCCTAGAACCATTAATCACCTTGACTTTGCCCGACTGCAATTTTACGGTATATCCCTCTTTTTCAAGAGTTCCAAGCGATATTAGGTTTCTTTTTAATTCAGGAATGTACCTGACATTGTGTAACACAAAACTTGACCCATCTTTCAGTTGTACCTTTACCTTGCCAATACCCCTGATCTTGCACTCCCTGTTGTCGCCCAACAGTACGCTGTCCCCATCGCATTCCAGAAAATCAAAAAATACATCTAACATGGGTGACATGTGATATGAACCTCCTGAATCCATGATCCAATCTTGCAGTCTTTCTGCACTCATCACCATCATCACCTTAGAATCGTCGTAAATCGAACCACTGGATCTTGGTTGATTATCTTTCTTGACGTACTCTTTTGACTTCTTGCGATTATTCTTCGGACAGTCTCTTCTCAAGTGCTCCCCAGATTGGCAAATAAAGCATTTGAGTCTTCCACCTCGAGATTTCGATCTTGACTTTCCCTTTGACTGATGCGAATTCCTGCGATCAGTTCTTCCCCTCACATATAACCCTTCACCATCACCCCCTTCTCCTTGAACGTTTCTTTGATTTCCTTTGAATTTAGTGTGGCCATCACGTCCTCCAAAGTCAAATCTTCCCGTCCATAAAGCAAGGTATCCACAAAGTGTTCGTATGATGCTGGTAAAGACGTGAGTAACAATAAAGCAAGATCTTCATCTTCGAATTTTACCTCAATATTTGCTAAATCAAGAACGATTTTGTTGAACTCATCTATATGCTCGGAAATCTTTCGTCCAACCGGCATGTAGAATGTATACAACTTCTTCTTCAGGTACAACTTGTTAGCCAATGACTTTGTCATGTACAAAGACTCGAGCTTTGCCCAAACCCCCGTTCCAGTCGCCCCCCCCGGTAACCTCTCTCAGGACCTTGTTACCTAAACACAAAATCATGGCACTGTGAGCATTCTTGTTAAGCTTAGATTTCTCTTCAGCTTCCATATTCGCGGGTAAAACCTCCAGAGCTGCTTCACATCCGTCCTGGATTAATAAAGCACGTATCTTGATTCTCCATAACCCGAAATCACCAGTTCCATCGAATTTCTCGATGTCAAACTTGGCTCCCGTCATTCTTTAATTCCTTTGTTGATTTGCTAAACCTTGTAAAAACCTCACAATCACAAACCGAAAAAGTCCCTTCGATAACTCGCTAAACCTTGTGATACGTTAAAACTCACAATCACGAATTACGAAGTCCTCTTGTGTCAAACCCTTTCAAAATATTTAATAACCTTTTGTTTTATACAAAATCAAAATAACAAGCCAATTTAAAACTGGCCTAATCTTTAATATTTTAAAAGTCCAATATAAATTTGTTTTTGGCCCAAAATCTTAAACCCTTTGGCCCAAAATAATTTATATTACGTATATATGGTTGGTTGACTTTTTGATGAACAAAACAAACCAACTTGCTGTCTTCTTCCTGGATGTATCAATGGCGGCAAAAACCCAGACACCACTACCACAGTCGATCTTAAAAAAACAGCAAACCTTTTTCTAATTCGATCTCCTGCTTGTCCTTCGATGATGTCCAAGAAACCCGAACACCAATCCTTCACCGATCGATCCTAGAAACCAGCAGATCTTCAAACCAGAAGCTCTGATACCACTTATAGGATTTAATCCCTGCAATCCTGGTTATCTAGATGCTAAATATCGATCAAGAACACGCACACCAACAGAATTGCCAGAAAAGTTAATCGACGCCCACACAAGGTAAATCCCTAATCCAAACGATTAGTATTATGAAAGAATGACGTGTTTGGTTCGTTCCCCTCACCTCCTTTTATAGAGATGAGGGGGAACCGACTATAGCAAGTCCTACGGGTCGGGTTGGGCTTAGACATTGCCAACCGACCTTTAATTTATTCATAGTTATTAGGCTACTCGACTTTTAATCCCTAGACACGACTTAGGCAAACATAAAGACTAAATATAACAGAAAACCTAACCACCATTACCGGAAATCCGATTCTGTTAAATTTTGACAATTGCATGCATGCATATAATGTATGGTCAGATTTATATTTTATTTTCCGTTTAATTTTTCATCATATTTTTACTATGTAAATCTCTTGTTATTGTTGTTATAAGGTCTAAAACTTTAATGTTATTTTACGTTAGTAGGTATTTGTAATAACATGTTTAAATCATCTGTGTAAATGTAGGTTGTTAAGTTGTTTTTATAAGGTTAAGGCAAATGTACGTGTGATCTTATGAAATAGGTATCAATGTGGTCAGATTTAACTAGTGTGGATGGATGAACATGAATCATATCGAGTATCCGAGAACTCTAAACATGGTAACACTACAACAATCCAGCCCTTCCCCATCAGGGTTTTTCCCAACGACATGCTGTCGTTGGGGAAACGACGCTAAACGACAAAAACTTTCTGACGTGGCAAACTTTCTCGTAAAAATTTTGACCAAAAAATAATGAAAAGTTTCCCCAGCGACATGTCGCTGGGGAAAAGTTGACTGAATTTTGACCAAACTATTTCACAAAAAATGCAAGCGGGAGATTAACCCGCCAACTTTTCCCCAGCGACATGTCGCTGGGGAAACTTTCTTCCACGTCTAATCCAAGTGATTAGTGTTAATGCGTTGTTTAATTTATGTCCAAACTTTTCCCCAGGGACATGTCGCTGGGGAAACTTTTTAGGATTCCCTCCAAAGATTTTTCGTTAACGCGCCTATTTTACAAAAAACGAACAAATCTTTCCCCAGCGACATGTCGCTGGGGAAACATTGACTTCTATTTGACCACCAATTTTCAAAAAATTTGTAATGTTTATATAATATTTTAGTAAATATAATATATATATTAAAAAATATAGTTATTAAAATTTAAAATAGTATATCTCTTTTTATGATAAAAAAAGTGAGACAAATGGTTAATTTTCCCGCTAATGTTTTCCCGCCAATGTTTTCCCGCCAACATTTTGCCCGCTAAAAGTTAACATTCACTGATAATTGTTAACATTTATTGTTAATATTAATTAAAAATTGTTAACATTCATTGAGGCTTACAAACAGACACGCCTAAACCTAACTTTATTCTACACGGACACTTAAACACGCACTTAATTAAACATGGATATTAAACCGATAATAGACTCATAAACACGAAAACAGATACATCATAAACTAGTTCAAACGAATGTTCCCCATGTCATCGTAAAGGTCGTGAAGTAGTGCAGCTGAATCCAATGTGTGCCTATCGGAGTTGCGGTACAACTCTATCGTACGCTCAAGTACCATTATCATTCCATTCAAGCGCACACAGTTTGCACACGCTGAAGAGCTTGGAGAAGAAATTGGAATCGTTGAAGGTCTGGTAGAAGAGCTTGGAGGAGAAAAGCTCGTTGAAGGTCTTGAAGAAGAGCTTGGAGGAGAAAAGCTCATTGAACCTCCAAGAGAATTGATTAGTAGTTGGACGCGTTCGTCTTTCCATAAAAAAATTTGCATCCATATTAAACTGAAGGTTGAACCCGTGAACGTGGACAAGCATAGTACAGTCTACCAAAGTTTTTAGTTGTCCACGATTCTCGAAGAACTACATCTCCATGTCCACACCTGCACGGAAAAGCTTCATGCTTCAACACGTACATAATTACAATTTGTTTATGATGATAAGTGTGTGTGATCTGCTGGTGGTTGTGATGATAAGGAGTGTGTGTGGTTCTCTTTTTATGCTAAAAAAGTGAGGGAAATTGTTAACATTTTCCCTCCAATGAACATCTAATACGTTGAACCTCTAATGTTGAACCCTATCTAATACGTTGAACCTCTAATGATGAACCCTATCTAATACGTTGAACCTTCAATGTTGAAACCTATCTAATACGTTGAACCTCTAATGTTGAACCCTATCTAATAGGTTGAACCTCTAATGATGAACCCTATCTAATACATTGAACCTCTAATGTTGAACCATATCTAATACGTTGAACCTCTAATGTTGAACCCTATCTAATACGTTGAACCTATAATGATGAACCCTATATAATACATTGAACCTCTAATGTTGAACCCTATCTAATAGGTTGAACCTCTATTGATGAACCCTATCTAATACATTGAACCTCTAATGTTGAACCATATCTAATACGTTGAACTTCTAATGATGAACCCTATCTAATACGTTGAACCTTCAATGTTGAAACCTATCTAATAGGTTGAACCTCTAATGTTGAAACCTATCTAATACGTTGAACCTCTAATGTTGAACCCTATCTAATACGTTGAACCTCTAATGTTGAACCATATCTAATACGTTGAACCTCTAATGATGAACCCTATATAATACATTGAACCTCTAATGTTGAAACCTATCTAATACGTTGAACCTCTAATGTTGAACCCTATCTAATACGTTGAACCTCTAATGATGAACCCTATCTAATACATTGAACCTCTAATGTTGAACCATATCTAATACGTTGAACCTCTAATGTTGAACCCTATCTAATACGTTGAACCTCTAATGATGAACCCTATCTAATACGTTGAACCTTCAATGTTGAAACCTATCTAATACGTTGAACCTCTAATGTTGAAACCTATCTAATACGTTGAACCTCTAATGTTGAACCATATCTAATACGTTGAACCACTAATGTTGAACCCTATCTAATACGTTGAACCTCTAATGTTGAACCATATCTAATACGTTGAACCTCTAATGTTGAACCCTATCTAATACGTTGAACCTCTAATGATGAACCCTATCTAATACGTTGAACCTCTAATGATGAACCCTATCTAATACATTGAACCTCCAATTATGAACCCTATCTAATACGTTGAACCTTCAATGTTGAAACCTATCTAATACGTTGAACCTCTAATGTTGAAACCTATCTAATACGTTGAACCTCTAATGTTGAAACCTATCTAATACGTTGAACCTCTAATGTTGAACCCTATCTAATACGTTGAACCTCTAATGTTGAACCCTATCTAATACGTTGAACCTCTAATGATGAACCCTATCTAATACATTGAACCTCTAACGTTAAACCCTATCTAATACGTTGAACCTCTAATGATGAACCCTATCTAATACGTTGAACCTTCAAAGTTGAAACCTATCTAATACGTTGAACCTCTAATGATGAACCCTATATAATACATTGAACCTCTAATGTTGAAACCTATCTAATACGTTGAACCTTTAATGTTGAACCCTATCTAATACGTTGAACCTCTAATGATGAACCCTATCTAATACATTGAACCTCTAATGTTGAACCATATCTAATACGTTGAACCTCTAATGTTGAAGCCTATCTAATACGTTGAACCTCTAATGATGAACCCTATCTAATAAGTTGAACCTTCAATGTTGAAACCTATCTAATACGTTGAACCTCTAATATTGAAACCTATCTAATACGTTGAACCTCCAATGTTGAACCATATCTAATACGTTGAACCTCTAATGTTGAACCCTATCTAATACGTTGAACCTCTAATGTTGAACCATATCTAATACGTTGAACCTCTAATGTTGAACCCTATCTAATACGTTGAACCTCTAATGATGAACCCTATTTAATACGTTGAACCTCTAATGTTGAACCCTATCTAATACGTTGAACCTCTAATGATGAACCCTATCTAATACGTTGAACCTCTAATGATGAACCCTATCTAATACGTTGAACCTTCAATGTTGAAACATATCTAATACGTTGAACCTCTAATGTTGAAACCTATCTAATACGTTGAACCTCTTATGTTGAAACCTATCTAATACGTTGAACCTCTAATGTTGAACCCTATCTAATACGTTGAACCTCTAATGATGAACCCTATCTAATACATTGAACCTCTAATGTTGAACCCTATCTAATACGTTGAACCTCTAATGTTGAACCCTATCTAATACGTTGAACCTTCAATGTTGAAACCTATCTAATACGTTGAACCTCTAATGTTGAACCCTATCTAATACGTTGAACCTCTAATGTTGAACCATATCTAATACGTTGAACCTCTAATGATGAACCCTATATAATACATTGAACCTCTAATGTTGAAACCTATCTAATACGTTGAACCTCTAATGTTGAAACCTATCTAATACGTTGAACCTCTAATGTTGAACCCTATCTAATACGTTGAACCTCTAATGATGAACCCTATCTAATACGTTGAACCTCTAATGTTAAACCATATCTAATACGTTGAACCTCTAATGATGAACCCTATATAATACATTGAACCTCTAATGTTGAAACCTATCTAATACGTTGAACCTCTAATGTTGAACCCTATCTAATACGTTGAACCTCTAATGATGAACCCTATCTAATACATTGAACCTCTAATGTTGAAACTTATTTAAAACTAAAATATACAATTATATAAAATTATTATTATTAATCATTTAAAAGTAAATTACATAAATGGTATATAAAAAATACAGTTATACAAAACTTATTATTATTAGTTATCTAAAAGTAACATATACAATTATATAAAAATAAAATATATAACTATATAAAACTTATTATTATTAATAATTTAAAACTAAACTACATAAATGTTATATAAAAAAATATACAATTATATAAAACTTATTATTATCAATTATCTAAAAGTAAAATATACAATTATATAAAACGTATTATTATCAGTCATTTAAAACTAAATTACATAAATATCATATATATAAAATATACATTTATATAAAACTTATTATTTTTAATTATATAAAAGTAAAATATACAAATATATAAAATTATTATTATTAATCATTTAAAAGTATATAACATAAATTATCTAAAAGTAAAATATACAATTATATAAAACGTATTATTATCAATCATTTAAAACTAAATTACATAAGTATCATATATAAAAAATATACAATTATATAAAACTTATTATTTTTAATTATATAAAAGTAAAATATACAAATATATAAAATTATTATTATTAATCATTTAAAAGCATGTAACATAAATTGTTTCCCCAGCGACATGTCGCTGGGGTAAGTTTTGTTTATCAATTTTAGAAATCCCTCCAAAAATTTTCATTAACGCGCTTCTTTCACAAAACGACAAAATACACGTTTCCCGAGCGACATGTCGCTGGGGAAAATTTTGTTAAATTCTAAGGTTTATTAAACCAGCTGCGCAAAACGACAAAGTCTAAGGTTTCCCCAGCGACATGTCGCTGGGGAAAAGTTCATCAAGAAGAAGGAAGTTTTCCCCAGCGACATGTCGCTGGGGAAACTTTTGACCAGACCTTATCCTTATACGATTTACAGAAACATCACTTATCTCCCCACACCAAATCATTCTCTCAAACCTGCGAACAAACTCACCAACAATCATCACCACTACCACCAAATCATCATTCATCACCACTACCACCAAGAATCATCACCACCATTCATCTCCTCCATCCCCACCACATAACCCACCAAGAATCATCACCACTATTCATCACCACTAATCATCACCACCATTCACACCACCACCAGAATGTCTTCACCACCACCACCGTCATCTCCAGCCATCCCCACCACATAACCCACCAAGAATCACCACCAACATCGCCGCCAACACACCACCACCGAATGTCATCACCACCACCACCACCACATCACCCTCTTTTCTCTCTAATTGATAATTCTATTAACAAGTTTGTGGTGGTGGATTTATTTTTTCTGTTAATTAAAGGTATATTTTTCTTAATTGAGTTATTTATAATAATTAAAATTCGTTTTTATATAATTAAAATTAATTTTTATATAATTTCAGCAGGGTAGGCAGCGTAGGTAGCAGTAGTGGTAGGCAACGTAGGTAGCGGTAGGCAGCGTAGGAAGCGGTAGGCGGCAGTAGGCAGCGGTAGGCAGCGTAGGTAGCGGTAGGCGGCGGTAGGCAGCGGTAGGCAACTGTAGCAGCGGCAAGAAGCGGGAAGGTACATTTTATATAAAAAAATTTCGTTTGGTTTCCCCAGCGACATGTCGTTGGGGATTTAAAAATGTTATTTTCTTGTGTTAAATTTAAATCCAAACAATCCTTATATATGATGCCTAACCGAAGAGAACACTTTATTTTGATATAAGCTGTTTTCCAACAGCTTATTCGTATAAGCTTATCAGAACAGCTTTTTCTGATAAGCTTATCAGAATAAGCTGTTTTCAAACAGCTTATTCCGCTAAGCTTATCAGGATAAGCTGCTTCAAACAGCTTATCCTGATAAGCTTATCAGGATAAGCTGTTTGAAAACAGTTTATTCGGATAAGCTTATCAGAATAAGTTGTTTGAAAACAGTTTATCCCGATAAGCTTAGCGGAATAAGCTGTTTGAAAACAGTTTATTCTGATAAGCTTATCAGGATAAGCTGTTTGAATACAATTTATCCTGATACATGTTATGCTAATTGTACCTGTATACAGATGACTGATGTTGCACGGGGACACGGCGGGGACGGTGGTGGCGAGGATCCTTCACGTCCACGTCCTCCATCATTCGGTTGCGGGGGTTGCTTCGTCAACCGGGGTAAGAATTTCTGGATTATTGTAATACAAAATTTGATACACATATTTAACTTGTTTGCCTTAACTTTTATGACTTTATCACTCACTTGATTTTGCAGGAAAAGGAAAGAAAAAGCCCAATTTGGGCGGGAGGAGAGCCGGCAGGCAGACCCGGGAGAAGACCCGCTGCCTGAAATTACTGGATGCGGTGGCCGAGAATCACAACCGGCCGGTCGAGATCGACTTTGTAGCCGGTAGAGGTGACCTTGTTATACCTGTCGGCCCCTACTCAGATCATTGGGGAAACTTATTCGGGTGTGTCGTTAGGGAAATACCTTTGTATTACTCTTCGTGGAGCAAGGTCCCCGAAGGGCACAAGGTGGCGGCCCGGGCAGCTATTGAGGTAAGTTATCATTTTATATTTATTTAATTATCGTGTTCATTTATTTAATTGTATATATTTATTTAAATTTGTTTTTTTTATTTATATCATATAAATAAATAAACAAATTTAAATAAATATATAAATTATATTGCTAACTCCGTTTTTAATGTGTTGTATTGTGTATATTTATTAAAATTCGTTTATTTATTTATATCATATAAATAAATAAACGAATTTAAATAAATATATAAATTATATTTCTAACTCTGTTTTCAATGTGTTGTATTGTGTATATTTATTTAAATTTATTTATTTATTTATATCATATAAATAAATAAACAAATTTAAATAAATATATAAATTATATTTCTAACTCTATTTTCAATGTGTTGTATTGTGTATATTTATTTAAATTCGTTTATTTATTTATATCATATAAATAAATAAACGAATTTAAATAAATATATAAATTATATTTCTAACTCTGTTTTCAGTGTGTTGTATTTGATTGCAGAAAAAATATGATCTCGCGCCGCACATGAGCACCCC
This sequence comes from Glebionis coronaria, assembly GCA_025667525.1. Classification (NCBI taxonomy): domain Eukaryota; kingdom Viridiplantae; phylum Streptophyta; class Magnoliopsida; order Asterales; family Asteraceae; genus Glebionis; species Glebionis coronaria. Next base: position 74,105,729 of record CM046874.1, read on the forward strand.
TCGGTGGAAGAGTATTTATGATACCATTAATGCACAGCTACAAAAATCATACAACACCAGCAAGGCTAGTCTGAAGCGAGATTACTGTGTAAAAAACCCCGAGACTAGAGAATACGATGTGGATCAAATTAGGCGGAACAGATCCGACGAGCACACAGTTGAAGAGTGGGAGAAACAGATAGAGTTTTGGACTGACGAAGCTAACAAGAAGCGATGCTTAACAAACAGCCAAAATCGGTCCAAGGCAACACTTATCTCCCGACATGGTTCTCGGTCGATCCCTCGCACTCGACAGCTCATGGTAATTATTATTATTATTATTATTATTATTATTATTATTATTGATTTTACATTATTATTGTTTTTTTATTTTTTTATTTTTTTATTATTATTATTGTTTTTTTATTTTTATTATTTTATTATTATCATTATTGATTTTACATACATATTATTATTGCCGCATTTAATTAGATTGATCTTACTTACGTGTGTATGTACAGCAAAAGGCGTCCGAAACCCAACAGGAGCCTACAGAGATCGACATGTTCTATCGTATGCATACAAATTCAGATGGTGTATTTATAGATGAGCAGTCTCTCCAGTTGTATGTAAGTATTCTTTTCAAAACACACTTTAATGAATCATTGATTAATAATCTAGCAACCCGACTAATATATTTACTATCTTGTGTTATTGTCACCACACAGGATCAGATGAGGGAGCTAGAGGTGACGGGTGAGCACACCACTGTCGAGATCAACAGGATGGTGCGAGGAGGCAAGTTTCGCGGCCACCATCCTGGCGTGGGTATGGTATTGCCGGGATACACCAGTACTCCCTCGTGCTTTTCGCCACCACCCCCTGAGACTCGTCAGGATCGGGATGTTGATTTCATGATGGGCCTGCTGAGAAACGACGGCAGGTATGGCGATCTTTTTGCCAGATATGAGAGTGGTGGTACCAGCGGGAGTGGGAGTCGCCCGGGTGATGATGCTGGTGTCAGCGGGAGCGGGAGTCGCCCGGGTGATGATGCTGAGGATCGGGAGGGTGGCGATGACGCGAGCTAGTCGTGTCATATATGTGTTTGTTAGTATGGTACATAGTTTCTTTATGTTCATCTTGACTTATTTCCTTATTATCCTAAATTAGAACGCTTGTTTCCCTAGTATCCTTAACTATCCCGACTTATTCCTAGCATCCTTGACTAAATTAGAACGTTATATTATATTTTGGTGCAAGTTTGAACTTATTCCGCGTTTGTGTTGATTTGTATTTCAAGTTTACTTTATATGTGTCTTTTGGTGAGCAAATACAGGTTTTTGTTACAGGTTTTGGTAGATTTTTTCTGGAAAAATTCCGGAAAAAATCTGGAAAACGCCTGCTGTGCAGGCAATTTAAAAAAAAAACCTGCAGACTCTTCCCCAGCGACATGTCGCTGGGGAAACTTTGGTTATTCGTTGACAAGTCAAACGCAAAGCGTTGACAAGTCAAATGTATCAAGAGTTTCCCCAGCGACATGTCGCTGGGGAAACTTTGGAAAGCGTTGACAAGTCAACGACAACGCGTTGACAAGTCAAATAAAAGGAAAGATTCCCCAGCGACATGTCGCTGGGGAAACTTTGTAATTAGCTAAAATGGTTAAGTTTAACTTAATTTTTTTTGTTTAATAAGGATTTTCCCCAGCGACATGTCGCTGGGGAAAATGTTGCCACCGTGGCAATCTATTCTTCCAAGAAAAGGCAGTGGGGCCCGCAGGTCGCTGGGGTAAGTCGCCGGGGATACTTTTAACAACTAGCATACCCCAGCGAATTTTCCCCAGCGAAATGTCGCTAGGGAAATATATACCCAGCGACATGTCGCTGGGGAAACCCCAAAATTATCGCTGGGGTAGGGCGCGAATGTTGTAGTGTAAGGATGGAGCGAGTCGTCATGCTAAGTCGAAGTCATCATGGGGGTTATCTAGTGTGGTCCATGCAGTGCATGGTGTGGGATTCGTGGCGGAAAAAAGTGGCTAACAATAGGTTAACTGAGTCCTTGTGGCATGGGCATTCAAGAAAGAGTACACATGAGAAAGATAACCGTTCTTATGAAACAGACGCTTGTCATCATGCTTCTAAGCCAACGTTGAATGTAGCAAATCATGCTTCTAAGCCAACGTTGAATGTAGCAAACGAACAGACCACAAAGTCGTCTCTACCAAGTAAAGATACACATGAGAGAGATGACACCTGTAAGACATCGTTGAATGTAGCAGATGAACACAATGCAAACTCACCTGTACTATTGAGTAAAGATGCACATGATAGAGAAAAGGTGGAAAAATAGTAACTGAAATTGAGGAAAAATAGTATCTAGGATATAATGTGTAATGTTTATTTATTTGTAAGGGTTTAATATGAAAATTAAGAACGGATAACGAGAAAAAAATGTGACACAATCTCGACATTGGGTGTACCTATCGCTCTAAAAATATATAAAACAAGGTTTTAGATGAAAACCATCGATTCATAAATTATAATAAAAAAATACAAATTATAACACCGTATAATTTAGTCATAGGATATCCGCCGCCGTATCGCGCGAGTACCCTGCTAGTTATTGTTAAAACTTAATTATGAGTTAACTCCGATAAACATTGCAGAAATTAATAAACTTTCTGCTAATAACAATGTGTAAATCTTTTTTCCTTGTTGAGCACCTTACTTGAATTTTTAATAAGAAATAATAGCGTTAAATAAATGATACTGTCCTATGCCCAACCACTTCTTCAACATAACCCAACCCGATCCGATCTGGAACCCTTCCCTAACGGATCATTCTTTTTGACATGCACAGACAGTCATTCGTCGTTACCGGACCTCGTGGCGGTGGCGGTGATGGCTGATGTGTCGAAAGGGAGAGTGGTTAACTGCTTTTAATGATTTTTATGTATATCGATCAACCACCAAAACAAAAAGATCTAACTGAAACCTGAAAAAAGAGTGGTTCTAATGTACTGTGGCAGCGGAGAGTGACGTGGCAACGACTGAGGATGAGATATTGAGAAGATGGTTCACCTCAAACATCAAACCCTTTCTCCGTATGGGAAATAAAGCAGGGTAGTATCGGATCTCAAGTATTCAAATGTTGTATGTTGCCGTTGTAGTAAGAGGGTAGTTGTGGAAGCGACTGAAGATGTTTACATGGAAATCTTGAGTAGTAACATGTGTTCGTGACTATTTATATCTTATAATATTCTATATTACAAAATGGAAAGATTGTTACAAAGATTGAAGTTGAATAATTAAAATATAAACATTTTTTACCAAGCAATTAAAGAATTTTGACCAAGTAATTAAATGGCCCTATACTTTTTTTAAATAACTAATTTGGTCATAAAAATGCCCTTTAATAATATACCAGTTACAGGACATTGCATGTTACAGACTTTTGAATTTGAATGTTTAGTTTTTACATACTTACATTTATCAAAAGAGATAAATTTCGTAATAAAATAATATTTTAGTGGTTGAACTTTTATAAGACTTTTAGAATAAAATGGTTTGACTGTTTTTTTAAATTAGTAGAGACGAATATTTTAATTAGAATTATTAATTATTATTGTTATATTAATTATGTTTGTAATACTCATATATGTTTTTAATGGTTGTAAACTGTGTAACTATGTTTGTACGTTTATGTAATGGGGCATATTAAATATATGTATTAATTATACTAATTATGTATTTAATACGTATATAGGCTTTTCATTGTTGTAAAGTGTGTAATAATAATTGTACATTTAGGTAATAACGTATATTAATTATTTTAATTATGAGTTTTAATTTTTCTTATGTATTATATTTGTGCAAGTTGTACATATGCATTAGTATCTTGTATTACTTCAATCTGTAAATTATGATTGAATAATTGTACCTCTTAAAAGTTGACCATTTAATAATGAGATAGGGACAAATATGCTTAATATGTAGTATAGATTAATCATAAGATTACCTAATTCAATATCTATACTACATTATAAAGTATTTTGACCATTTTCTATAATTAGAAGTTTTAAAAAATTCAGCATAAAACATTTCTAAAAAAAGAAGTCTAACAATTGAGTCAATATTGTTCAAAGTCTATACTTATTATTTAGTCATGCTAAAATTATTGTTATAGCAAAACGTATGTAACATTTTTTAAATGAAAAGTAACCGCCCGTGTATTAATGTGCATTTTTAATATGCAAAATAAGTAACCGCTTTTCAAATGATATAAAAACTATCATAAAACACAACCATCTCATACACATTCATATCCCTTTCTCTTTTCTCTCAATATCTTTAAAATAATACAAAAAAACTTATATAAAACCTTCTCCATACCCACATGCCCACAACCTTTATCACTTCCGTCTCTACCACCACTACCATCACCGTCGACACCATCAGTTGCAAAAATAAAAGGTTTGATGTGCTTTGGTAGTTTTGGTTGTAGATCTGGTGGTTTTCGTGATTATAACTGAATAGTAATCAATGGTTTTATTATGATTAGTGTTTCGATTGAGTAATATTGACAATTTTATTATTTTATTATTTTATCGGTATTGTGCACAAAGAAGGTGACTGATTTTTTTTGTGGCTTCAAAAAGAAGGGTGGAGTGTGATGTGTGTGAGTGTGTGAAAGATTAGGCTAGATAATCAGTGAAATTTAGGTATACAGGGTTTTATAACGTGTTGTTGGATTGAGATGCTAGATTGGCTTGACCATAAAATATGAGTTGTTAAGAGCTAATGGGCTTATTTGATTCTCAGATTAAATATTAGGCTGAAGTTTATGTAACGAGTTGCTACATATAAATTATATTAGGCAGAAATCTTTACTACTTTATAAAGTAGTTATCTTATATTTATAACTGGAAGTATTAATATATTAAACCTCAAACATTTTTTATTGAGAAAGCTATATGCAACCATTTGAATCATATACAAACTTGTAACAACATCTAATATTAATATATCCTATTTAAATGATATACAAACTTGTACATCCCATTAAAACATATACAAAACTTATAACATCTCATTAAAAAATTTCTAACAACCCCATTTATAAAACATAAGTATCTTTGACCAAAATTCAAAATTTAACCAAAACGTCATTATTATATTTAGAGAAAGTACTTACAACCCACACATGCTAATGTTCTCCTTGCTGTCACCGGCCCTTTGATATCGGTCATGTTGTTGATGTTTTCGATTATGATAAATCTTATCAATGTCGTGTTTGTTTGGATGTCTTGTGCCAGAATTTGGATGTCTTAAAATTGAAATCCTTCACAAGCATTGTTATTGTTTAAAATTATTTTAATGTATATTATCATTCATTTGTAAAGTTATTGTTAAAAAAGGTTAACCATATAACATTTGCTTGCCATAAAATATAGTCATATGGTATTCGTCGCCGCATTGCGCGGATACCCTGCTAGTGATAATTAAAACCTTAAACATCCATCACCAAAAAACTTTAAAATCTTAGAACAAAAATTTCTTTCTTTGCACAGCCATTTAATTCACATGAAAATTTTTGCTTTGCTACCTACCATCACCGAATCACATAGTAATAATAAAAAAGCCTTTACAGTAGACAAGAAAAACTAATAAAAAAACAAAATTCGAGTGATTTTAATTTTTTTTATTAACTTTTCTTGCCTACTGTAATAACAAATTTTTTTAAAATTATAATCTTGCTTTTTTATTGGTATTTTGTGGGTGAGAAAGAAAACTAAAATAATTAAAATCAAACTAAAAATCGATAAAATCAACCGAAACAGGAAATCAATAGTTCGGTTTTCATTTTCTCAAGAACCGAAAAATTTCGGTTGTGTTTTGGTTTTCATTCAAAAATCGAACCGTAAAAACTAAACCGAATCGAACCATTCTTTTTATATAAATATATGTTGATCCTTAGATCTTGTTAGTCTTAGCTTGAAGACTTAGTCTACACAGGATAACTCCTATATAGACTTAGTAGAAACTTTGAATGATATCAAAAAGTATGCGAAATCTACTCTTTGATATTATGAAGATTATATGTATAAAGTAATTGACAAGAGATGTAAACTGAATACTTCAATATAATAATACTGATACTCTTAATACAGAGTACTAGGGTTACAACCTTGAAGTAAGAATATAATGCAGAGAGCTAATAAATTCGTGTGTGATAACCTAGACCTATGACCTCTTTTTATAATGCAAGGAGTCCTTTACAAGATAAAGATATGAACAAATAGGTTTAAACTATTAGAAGATATAAGTGAATACCTTCTATCTTTAAGGAACACGTCTCCTGTCTTTATCTCTAACTCAGCTCTAATACTCCTATCAGCACCAAAGTTTAACCAAGTCTTGATCAGTATTAAGGTAACCAGTACTAAGAATACCACTACCAATGTTAATAAATTTAATACTTTTAGGGTAATGTAAACCAATACTAATTTTATTCCCAACAATTCTCCCCTAAACTTGTGATTTATCTTCATAAACCAAACAAGTGTCTAGAATAACAATTAGGATCTTCTTCAACTTATTTCTGAATTTGAATCTGAATGAACTTGAGAAAATCAATAGCAAATTGGTCTTCAGTATCTACCTTCAATTGACAGCTCACCATCTTCTTAAGAGTTTCTTATGAAAATGGATACACTTTATCTCCAAGTAGAAATACAAACACATTGTTAGTCATTCCCAACTGATATAATCCAAAAGAATTATATAGATGCTAATGCTTCATGTCTGATGTGTTAAGTTTCATCCATATGCTATTGTTTATATCAACCTCATACATCTTCCTCATAGTTTCCCATAAGTAGACATTGATGTGGTGGGAAAGTGTCGGTGTATTTTAATTTAATACTACATTCGTACCAATATTATTGTCCACTATTCCATTTTGAATTGTCCCAAAATTATTGTCCACTTCCAAAATTAGATAGAGAATTTTGTTTGAGTTTACCATATTACCCTTATTTGAGATTATTATTACAAACAATAAAGAAGTATAAAATTAACTGGTTAAAGTTAAAACTATGATTCTGCAAAAAGTAAGAGAGAGAAAGCTGAAAAAGTGATGTTTTTCTAAAACTGTGTGTTTTTTGTCTGTGGACAATAATTTTGGGACGGAGGTAGTACGTTATATAGCAAATTTAGGAAATTACCTTTAGGAAAACGTAATAATCCAAAAACAAGCTAAAGACGGATTAATTAAACACGAAAGTGATCACGGTTCGTTGTACACAAGGAAATTGTGAATTTGAGACATTCGATTTGATTAGGACAATTGATTTGAATAGGTTTTGGTTTTTATCTAAAATCCTACTTTTTAACCTAAAGTGCATGAATCGTCTACCAAAGATAAATCTAAAAGACAAAAATTAAATCTATATAATTTTTTTTACTTTTTATTTATTTAATACTTTTACTTTTTAACTCAACAAAACTATTTAAACATTTATTAAATCAAAATTATTAAAATAAATTTAAACACTTTTAATTTGAAAGTAATAAAATATTTATTTTTATTTCTAAATTTATTTATTTTATTATATATTTTTTATTATATTTTACTTAAGCTAATTATTTTTACAAAATTTTAATTAAACAATCTTTTACTTAAAGTAATTAGAAAAAAAAATCATTAAACTTTAAAACAAAATAAGATGTATATATGAAACGTACTTAAATAAAATGACTCAACAATCAAAAGTATATTAATTACTATTTGAAAAGATATACTAAAAAGAAGTCCCATCTCAGTTGGTGAGGCTTTGGACTGCTGAACTAGAGGTCTCGAGGTCGAGCACCATGATGGACAAGTTTTTTGTGATTTATTAATTTTTGATACAGAATATTAATATTACCAGAATTCAGTAAAATATACTATAACAGAAAACCCAAATACTAAACAGATAAACTAAACCAACGATATAACAAGGCTTAAAAGTTCAGTAACTTAAAATATCAGTACAAATCAAATATAACTGCTAGAAAATTTATCACATCTAGATACAGTCAAATACAATAACAAATAAAAACTAGCAAGTAATCAAACTATCAATTCAAGCAGTGATATCAAATAATAAAGCAGCAAAATATTACTCAAACAGTGATATCAACTAATTCAGCTCTCAAATCAAATCAGCATATATAGAAAGATAAATCCAGCTCAACAAAATAATGCAATATCAGATAATTCAACAGCGATTTAAAACTGATATCTCAACATAAAAGTCAACAATCTGAAACATTTAAACAAGGTAATACAAGGCTTTAGCCAAGTATAAAAGAGTTATCGTCCGATCTTTTCGAATTGATTATAGTTGAAATTGCGACTCAGTCGTTCTTGGTGGAATATAAATGGAAAAGGTTATCTATTTTAAACTAAAGTAAAATGAAAATGTAAATTTAAATAGAAATGTAAAAGGAATGAAAATGTCGTTAAGGAAAAGTGGAAGTTTGAAATTTAAAACTAAATAAAAGCCTTAACGTAAATAACAAAATGATAAAAGCGATAAACTAAATAAATCTTAAATAAAAGACGTAAACGAATTAACTATAAAAGCTTTGACAAAAAGTAAATGATGAAATATCAAAACTCGACAAAATGTAAATTGGACAACTTAATAAAGACATGAACTTAAAATAAAACTAAGACAAAACAAATAAAAGAAAACTAAGTAAAAGGCGGGAAAAATAAAATAGATTTGAAGTTAAAACGAAAATAAAAAAATAGAAATCGAAAACTGAAACCCATCGGAATGTAGTCGTCAGAATCCCGTCAGAATGTGTCAATCGGAATCCCGTCGGAATAATCACAAAGGTATATAAAAGAAAGCTATCGGAATGAGTGAAAGGAAAAACCTACCGTCGGAATGCTAATCGGAATATCAAATGAGACAATGATCGGAATAATGGAACTAAGCCCTATCGGAATATCAAAGGAAAAACCTACAGTCGGAATGCAGATTGGAATCCCAATCAGAATGAAAAACACAACTGGTCGGAATGCTAGAACCCTTTTCCGATCCAGTGATCGGAATACAAGGGGCCTAATCGGAATGTTGGTCGGAATAGGGAAACCCTATTCCGATGGAAAGAACTTTGTAATAAACAATCAAATAAGCTACTTTTTAATAAGCACTATCTAAAACTTAAACCACTTTTTAAAGAAAATAGCTAAATAAGCACGAATAAGAACTTTTAAAAACTATAAATAAGCAAAACTTTGAAATCAAACTTTAATAAAACTAGACTTTTAAGAAAAATTAAAAAGTAAATAAGCTAAATACAAAATAAGTCAATAAGCATGTCAAACTCAAAGCTCAATTTGTATTAAAACTTATAGATGAATAAAAAGATAAACTTTTTAATCACAAGAACTCCAAGATGAAACAAAATCAAAGATTATCACGAATCAAAGATAAACAAAATAAGAAAGGTAGAATAATATTAATATTAGAACAAGGTTAAGCTTTTAAAAGTAAAGATTAGATTAAAACTAGAAAGGAAGATAAAAGATGAAGTGCTAGTGAGAGAAAGTTGAACACTTTCTCTCTCTAAAAATGAAAGCTACAAAAGAAAAATGAAAACTATCTAATGACTAACTAACTAACATCCTCCTAATGTGTCATTAGGAGGATAATATAGGAAGTGGGGAGTGCATGTGTTGCTTCCTTCTTTCTTTCTCTTTCTCGTCTCGACTTGATTTAAATTCTTTGTCTTTCTCGATGTCGTCTCGGGATTTGTCGATATAAATTGAACTTGTCTTATAATTTCTTCAATAATTAGACTTGAGTTCTTCGACTTCATTAAACTTCCGTCTTTAGACTTTTTCTTTGATAAATATTCAGAATAGGCCTTGGACTTCCGTTCTTTTTGCACTTTTGATCTTTTGACTTCGTCTTTTCTTGTTTTCATCGATAAAAGCCCGTGAAAGCCCGTATATTCTTCCTTTTTCATCCTTTGGTCCTAAAACACAATAAAAACACAAACCACGCATAATTCCGAAATTTACGACATAAAATACACGTTTTGGCTTGGTTATTATTATAGTTAAGTGGTAAAAGGATGGGTGTTTTCACACCTATCAAATCCCCTACACTTGACCATTGCAATGCCCTCATGCAATGCATTAGTTACAAAGCACGTTTTACATTTTTCATCAAAATCAATCCACATTGACCTTTATTAAAGAGACAAAATATTTAAAAGAAGAAAACAAGTAAAAAAATCAAAGACTTACCTTAGGGTTTTGGAATGTCATGAATGATTATCATCCTCAAGTTTCACGTTCCCCATACCAAGCTTAAAAATGAGATCATTGTTATTATAAGTTAGCAAACTAACACAAACTCATGTGGTCCAATTATTTACTTAGACTCCCTTATTCCTAGGTGTATCTCTTATATTTTATTATTGTCTTGAATGATCACGAGGATGCATTGTTGACTTATTTCGATAGTTATTTAGGCTGAAAATAAAGTGGGACGATTTAATCAATAGTTAGCTAAAGGACAAAATCTTTTAAAACTGCTTCTCGGGACCTCATAAAGTTCATATCTTGGCATAACTCGCTTCACGATTTGAGACCTTTCTCGGACCGATATTTGGCAATGACTTCATACTTCAAATCTTGAGAGACGTTCATGAAATAATGGTCTTCTCCTTCATAATAGGAATTTCTTCACTTGAACTTTTTGAGAGATTCTTCATATTTGGACCACGACTTCTTCATTTTTCTCCAATCTTTATTTGAGATTTTGATATACAACTATCTGCCTCCTTTTAGGACTTGGATCTATTTATCCTCATACCTTGTTAGGGCCTTTTTGGGTAGACTTTTCCATTATCTTTAGGGGAGTATTTGCTTTTCGTCGTGTGTCTCGATCCTTCATATTGATTTTTGATAAATGATTCTTCACATCACTTGGGATCTTCAGCAACAAAATGTAGCCCTCATGCCTTGTTAGGGCCTTTTCGGACTCGCCAATCTTCGCATTCCGCTTCAATAAGTTATGCCTTGGCTATGAACTCTAATTAATACCGAGCAACTTTTAAACGTTCTTGGGCTAAAAGCTAAGTAACTTTTCAAATCGTACAACCTTACTTATTGCAATTAAATTTATTAGCAAGCGATGGGAGAAAAAGCTTATAATCAACTCACATAAATTCATGAAAGAATACCAAACTTATAATTGACTCTATCATCTCTCGTTCTCCACAATTTAAAATCTCAAGGAATGAGACTCGTGGATGCTTAGCCTATTAAATCAAAGTTTTGAGTTTTCAAATCATCTATAGGATCTTGCAACTTCTTAGACTTTTTCAAGTTTAGAATTCGCATTTTAAAGTTCCCTTGATAAACGACTTTCTAGGATCAATTATAGGAACTTGCGAAAAGTTATTGTTCTTAACTGTAAGAGTTAAGACTTTCGCATTTTAAAGTTCCCTATATAAAAGCCTAACAAAACTTGACTTAAACACGTTAAGGATACTAGCTAGAGTAAACTTAGATAAGTAAACTCGGGTTGAGTCAAAAGATTCACAACATTTAAAAATTAAAACCACTTTATTAAAAATTTATTCTAATGAAAGAAAATAACTATAACGAAGGTACAACTAGGCCAAAATAGATTAAAATTTTGAAAAATGTCGAAAAATCAATTTTCCGGTTAAAATGAGGACAAATACAAGGAAAAGCGCACTTAACTTCGATATAAGTCCCCCTACACTTAATATAAACATTGTCCTCAATGTTTAAGCATGTGGGAGTAAACCCCCCTACACTTAGGACATTGTGCACTTTGTTTAAATCTTGCTAAGTGATGTGTCGTGATGTGTATAGTGATTTATTTGATATTACGTTATAGGGTAAATTAGAAAATTACCTTTAGGAAAAAGTAATAGACTAATATTACCAATGACGAATTCAATTAAACACGTGAGTGAGTCGAGTTCGTTGTACACGAAGATCTTATGAATTTGAGACGTTTTGCTTTGATATGGACAATTGATTTGAATTGGTTTTCGGTTTTTAAACTACAATTAAAATCTACAAATCTTAAGCTATTTAAAGTAAACCTAAAGTGCATGAATCGTAAACCCCGCCTATTTAAAAATCTACAAACACTTACTTACTTAGAAATTAACACTATTCAAAATTAAACTAATTAAAAATCTAAAGATTTATTTAATAAAAATTACTTTTAAACTAATTTACTTTTAAAGCTAATAATCTATATTAAAAATTCTCTTAAAACAAATTTATTTAAAAACTACTTTTATATAAATCTAAAATTATAAAATTCTATTTAATGAAAATTAAACTAATTAGTCTATTTATCTTTTTATTTATTTTATTTATTTAACTATTTGTATATTTTATTTATCTTTTTATTTAACTAAAACTTATTTTAATAAAAACTTTAATTAAAAGGAATGTTTGAAAACGTATTAAGAGAAAATAAAACGTAACTAAAATGACTCTGCCAAAGCAGAATACACTATATTAATAAATTGTAAGAGAGTAAAATCAAATGAGCCTTGAGCTCAGTTGGCAAACACCCTATGCCTGTGACCAGGAGGTCACAGGTTCGACCCCAGGAGGAGACATATTCTTTGGATTTTTATCTTTTTGACAGTTTGTGAAAAAAAAGAAGTCTTAGGAAAGACTTATTGTAAGCTTATTTTTATAAGCTGATAGGAATCAACTTTTGAGACTTATCAGATAAGTTACTCTGATAAGCCTAAACTTGAACAAAAACAACGTATTAAACTAAAAACATCCAATCATAATCAAATAAAACTGGCAATTAAAAACAACAGTGCAACAATCTAATAAATTATCTCAGCAGATTATGCATAACCAACAAATTCAAACGAATCAAATACAAATTAAACAACCCAACAAATATCAGTTAAACCTTAACATTTAAACAGTAAAACAAATCTACAGGTATCAAGTGCTCAAAGAGTTTTAAAAACAGCAGTAAGATCAAAATAATCACATGAGCAATTCAGTTCTGAAAATCATGTAACATACACTTTCATATCAGCAACATTTTAATCTCTAAAAATAAAACTAAGATTAACTCAGCAATCATACAAATTATTAAACTGATCTATAGAGAAAACAGATCCAAGGCAACTCAACATCAATCATTCAGGAAAATAACATCACTGTATGAAACAGAAAACTCACTAAACAGATTCATTTACACAAAAGCTCATCCCTACGTGACTCTAAAACTATCAACTTATAACATTAGTTCATTTAACCAATAAAGTCCTAGAAGGCTTAATAACAACTTATTAAATTCGAACAAAACTAAATAACTCAACTTCGGTAACCAAAACAATACACAATCAAGACTTAAAACCAATAAAAGCTAAAACGAACATCATTTTTATCATCACTTAAGCATATAAAACGAAAACTCAAAATCATATTAACATAACATCATATCTAACTAATAGCATGAAATTAAAATTGGAACTCACCTTTTGTAGCAAACCGTTGAGTAGTAGGAATGCGCTGAGCATCCTATGTACCAAAACGAAAACCACCATTCACCATAACAATCCACACCATTAAAACTCAAACGAGACACCATTAACCATTTCCTTATTCAAAATCCTTCACTGCTTGTACTTTAAATCTATCCAGTGGGGATAAACTTTGATCCAATACTTTTACTTTTAAATATTAACTATAAACTATTAATTAGCTTATAACCAACATCTTAACATTATTATTGTGAAACAATTAATAGAAGCTAATCGTATATCAATCAAAACAGAAAGTTAAATGAGACACGATTCAAGATTAAAACGAAATAACTTTCATTAATTTCAGAAATTTTACAATACTATATAAAAGAAATACAAATTAACCCTACAATTATTTCTGCATAATAACTTCTAAAAGAAAAGAAAGGATGAAAAAAATACAATATTTTGGTGGGTTTTTATAGCCATCCCAGGCTGTTGATGAAGAGTATCTTCGAATATTCCATGGGATATTCTTCTTGATTTCCAGCCCTTGGATGTCATTCTCTTTCTCTTTCTTCTATTTGCCTTTGATCGGATGGATGAGAGAACACCACTAGCACACGGATTGCCAACGTGGCATCCGTGTGTGCTAGGTGTGTTTCTTTTGAGCTCTATTATTGGATGGATGGTGAAAATGAGGTGTAGCCGCCAGTAATAAACTTCCACGTAGCATGCTCTTTCCAATCTTTCTCTTCCTTAAACCATGGGGGTTTTATTCCCTTTGATGTGAATTACTTGTTTAATTAAAAAGCCCTATATTATTTTGGCTTTTTATTGACCTAGGGTTTGTACACAGTAACTTATTTGTTACTGGTTTGGGTATTTTAGGGTGAGGATGAGAGATGAAGGAGACGATACATAGGTTTTAACGGAGGATATTTGTTTATTGTGTGTGTAAAAAAAACGTGTGAAGTTATTTTAATAAATGGGAGTGGGTGGATGAAACGTATGTGGGAAGGGAAAAGGTTTTTTAAAAAGTGAGTGGCGTGTATTGTTTATAAATGAAAAGTGAATTCACATGTTTTGACTGAGAACAAAAACGTGCAACCCTAAAAGCCCATAAATTTGCATTTCTTTAATTCGTTCCTTATTTCAATTCGTGGGCTGTTGGGCTTTTGGCCCAAGATCTTTATTTCCATCCGATTTTAACTTAACAATTTTGGCCAGTCCAAAAACGTGTATTGTCCCATTGGGCTTTATTTGGTCCTTGACTCAAGAGTAGTCCAATATTAAACTTTCAGGCCCAATAAGCATTTGTGGGTCCCACTTGGCCCGTTTTCTTGAATAATGATGAAATCCTCTAAAGTCGAGCTCGATTTTGGCTCCTTTGATCTTTTTCTTCAAACTCGTGTCGATGTTTGCCGATTTTCGCGATCTTGGTACCTACACACATGAAAACAAGAAACAAGCATATCCAAGACATATTTGATACATTATGTGCAATATTTCATTGTTTTAAGCTACAAATGATATGAGTAAATACACTCATATCAAATTCCCCCATGCTAAGCAATTGCCGTGTCCTCACGCAATGATAAAATAAAACTATAGCTACACCATTATTCAACTTTTGACAAAATGTATTACTTTCATTATTGGAAAATAACTTTAGGGATCATAAAAGCTCAAATAGATTCATCGTCCCCGACTTTTCACTTTTCCATGCCAAGTGCAAAAACAAGATCATTGTTATTATAAGTTGGTAGACTAACACGAACTCATGTGGGCCAATTATTCACTTAGACTCCCTTATTCCTAGGTGTATCTCTTATATTTTATTATTGTCTTGAATGATCACGAGGATGCATTGTTGACTTATTTCGATAATTTATTAGGCCAAAAATAAAGTGAACGATTTAATCAATAGTTAGCTAAAGGACAAAATCTTTTAAAACTGCTTCTCGGGACTTCATAAAGTTCATATCTTGGCATAACTTGCTTCGCGATTTGAGACCTTTCTCGGACCGATCTTTGGCAGCGACTTTATACTTCCAACCTTGAGAGACGTTCATGAAATAATGGTCTTCTCTTCATATAGGAATTTTTTCACTTGAAGTTTTGAGAGATTCATACTTGGACCACGACTTCTTCATTTTTCTCCAATCTTTATTTGGGATTTTGATATACAACGATCCACCTCCTTTTTGGACTTGGCTTCATTTATCCTCATACCTTATTATGGTCTTTTTGGATAGACTTCTCCATGACTTTTTGGGAGTATTTGCTTTTCGTCGTGTGTCTCGATCCTTCATATTGATTTTTGATAAATGATTCTTCACATCACTTGAGATCTTTAGCAATAAAACATAGCCCTCATGTCTTGTTAGGACCTTTTTGGACTCGCCAATCTTCGCATCCCGCTTTAACAAGTTATGCCTTGGCTATGAACTCTAATCCATATCGAGCAACTTTTAAACGATCTTGGGCTAGAAGCTAAGTAACTTTTCAAATTGTTCAACCTTATTTATTGCAAATAAATTTATTAACAAGCGATGGGAGAATAGGCTTATAATTAACTCACATAAATTCCCGAAAGAATACCAAACTTATAATTGGCTCTATCATCTCTTGTTCTCCATATCGAAAAATTTCAAAAATGTGAAATCAATGGATACTTAGCCTATCAAATCAAAGTTTTGGGTTTTCAAGTCATCTATAGGATCTTGCATCTTCTTAGACTTTTTCAAGTTTTAGAATTTGCGTTTTAAAGTTCCCTTGATAGACGACTTTCTAGGATCAATTATAGGAGCTTGCGAAAAGTTCTTGTTCTTAACTCGAATGAATTAAGACTTTTGCGTTTTAAAGCTCCCTATATAATGGCCTAGCAAATCTTAATTCAAATACGTTAAGGAAAAGCTAAGGTTAAAAACCGAGTCGAGTCAAAAACTATTCTTATTGAAAGCCTACATTCGTGTCAAAAACACTTATTTTATTTATTAAAACTTAAAAATAACACTAAAAATTTAAATTTTATTGAAAAACGAGAAAAACAATACGTTTGGACACGACAAAAGCAATTGCAAGCGATTATATCGATTGACTCCCCCATGCTAAAACCAAACATTGTCCTCAATGTTTCTTATCTCAAGAGTAACACCCCCTTGCTAAGACACGAAGAGTCTAATGTAAATTCCTAGCATGGAAAGAGCACGCAAATCTATAAGGCGTTTATTAATTATGCCTCAAGATAAAACGTTAGTCGATAAAAATCAAGGGTAGAAAGTGTGCCCCTTTTTGGCATTCAAAGAATGGAAGATCAAGTGGACCGGCAAAACCGAACACGAGAGTCTTCAATGATAAGGGACATACCTAAGATCACAACACAACAAAACACGAGCACGAGCTTGAAAGATCAAGCCTTATTAGGTGTTAGAAAATAGAAAGAAGATAGAATGTACTCGTTTTTGTTCACCGAGTCATGAGCTCGACTCGATCCCCGCATTCATTGGTCCTTAGGGAAAAAGGTGAAAACGAGCATATTGGAATATAATCCATAATGAAGCACAATGCCGGGGTCAAAGATCTCATCCTCGTTGTCCGATGACAAACGAAAGGATAAAACTCCAACACAAATCTCTAATAAGAGATGGAAGTCACAAATAATGGTATGGATGTAGCATGCTCCCCGAGATAAACTCGCACCAAGATGATAGAAAAATCTTTCATTTATTACATCGGTGAAAGGCCGAGATTTCCCTAAATCAACGATTCCGGGGTCGAATACCTCGTCCTCGGTGGAGAAAGGAAAGGATAACACGGTGTCGTCCCCCCATGCTAATCCATGATCATAGAAAGCACATGGTAATGGTGGGATAAAAATCTCATCCATAGTGGAATCAACATTCTTTGCTTTAACGACCATTTCACCCTTAGAAATGTGATCAATAGGGTCATGGTACTCAATATGAGACACATGAAAAACCCGCATATTAAGGTCAAAGTGGGTGGGAGGAGTACTTGGGACGAAATCATCATCAAGTAAATTCTCTAAAAAGAGAGCGTCCCCCTCCGGTTCGATGTCATCAACAGCCGGTGGTATCGAATCATTAGAAGCAAGAAAAGTGTCAATCTCCTCCATAAGTGGATCACTATCCTCAACGGGAATAGGAGATGGAGAGAAAGACTTGTCATTAGGCTTAGAATTCAAAGCCTCGATCCTAGAAATGAGAAGATAGACGTTGGATAGCTTCTCACGAAGAATCACGTCTTCTACATCTAAATGAGTAAGTTCATCGGTGAACTTCTCAAGGATCGGAATAGTCAAATCAACCTCATTTCCCGGTGGAAATGGGTCTAAAAGAGCAAGTTCAAAAGTGAACCTCTCAAAAACCGGATCACTATCATCCTCATTTCCCGGTGGAAATGGGTGAAGAAGAGTAGGTTCATCGGCGAACCCCTCAAAATCCGAGTCGCGAATATCATCTTTGTAAGAAAGTTCATCGGAGAACTTCTCATTAGAAAATTCACTAGAAGTAGAATCATCCTCAAATTCTTCATTTCCATCACAATTTTCATCATTAGATTTGGAGAAAATATCAAAGTGAATGGAAGAAGTCGAGTCATCACAATGTGGCAAATGACACATCTCATTGGAAATACCGTCGAACTCTCTCGGGTTTTGGACAAGAATAGTGCTAATATGATCGTCCCCCTTGCTTAGAGAATTTTCGGGTTCCATGATGGAAGAATTATGAATAGGAGTGGTGATGTCATGAGAGATTTCCTCATCATCTAGGATGGGAGAATCCTCGGGCTCAATAGCCGGCAAGATACGAATAGGAAATACGATAGCACTAGACGAAGGATGAAGAGCCATAAGATCTCGCAATAAAAGAGTACTATCCTCGTCATCATCCAAAAAAAGAGAACACTTGAGTTCACGATTAGCAAGATATCTTTCTTCCTCTTGAATTTTTTCTTTCTTTCGAATTTCAATGCTTAAACCATTATAATCTTGCGAA
Source organism: Glebionis coronaria (assembly GCA_025667525.1). NCBI lineage: Eukaryota > Viridiplantae > Streptophyta > Magnoliopsida > Asterales > Asteraceae > Glebionis > Glebionis coronaria. The sequence goes on from CM046874.1 coordinate 74,124,282, forward strand.
AGTTGTCTAATCTTAAGTTCACATTCTCTTCTAAATCCCTCATCAATTATTTCTCCATGAAATCGTCGACTTCCTAATTCATTTGTAATGTCATTAATCTCTTGATTAATTTGTCTCTTTTCAAGCAACAAATCTTCAATACTTTTTTCAACAACTTCAACATTTCTTTGATTCATTGTTTCAAATCGTTCAATATCGGAAGAATATTGTGGAGATTGGTCAAAACCGGAAGGAAACGAATTGTAGCAAGGATTAGGCTCATAAAAACTTTGATCTCTCGGTTGACAACAAAAACTCTCGTGAGGACCTCCACAATACTCACAACAAAGATATTGTTGTGATAAACTCGGTAAATCTTGTGGATAACAATTATCATTAAAGTTTTGATTGTAGCTCGGTTCTTGCTCGTAATTAAGCGAGAATCGATGCGAACCATCATCACCAAAATGAGAATCGTTTCCACAAAACTCACTCGAGGGTGTCTCGTATGTAGGGTGTGGAGGTGGATTGAAATCGAGAGAATTATTAGAAAATTTCGGATTTCCACATGAAGTAATCTCATTACAATAAGGACAAAATCCAACTCGTACATTGTTTCGTAAGTCATTTCCACAACGCTCACACGTGCACCACCGACATGGTGAAAAACCATATAACGGCTCTCCACACCCTTCACTGTTGACGAAAGAAGAATTAAAATTTAGAGGGTGAGGAGAAAAAGAATTAAACATGAAAGAGGATTAAGAAGATTATTTTTTGGTATTTTTCATAAAAACGAGAATTTAGAGGATTGAAGAAAAGAATTTAGACAAGAAGAAGATTATTTTTTGTATTTTATTTGGTATTACTCAATTAATAATGATCGATAAAAAAAACAAGGAATAAGGATAACTACTATGGAAGTAAATTACCCTCGGTCGACTTTGAAACGATAGGTGAAAACCTAAACGTCTCGAGGTTCAATAAGTAAACTACGAAAATAAGATTTATTACTACTTGAGTCGGCAAACCAATAATAGGTTGTCCCTCTCAATATACGCACAAGCAAGCGGGGAAACGAGGTGGCACAAAGCACTTAAAAACCTTTTTCCTTAGACGGCCTTTTATAGCACGTCGCCTTATACCCACCTTATAGTTTGTATAGATCGAGTTCAAACTTCTTATTAGTATTTATCTATTTTACCTTTTATTTTTGTTTTGGATTCGAATACAATAGCTAGGTGATGAAATCCCAACTAAGGCCTTATTTGAAAGATATTTAAAATTATTGTTCTACGTAATATAATATATTATTCACAAAAAACGAGAAAAACGATACATACTATATAATAGAAAAATAACAAAACTTTCCGAGGACGAAAAAGGTCTTCAAATCAACGATCAACAAATCTCCACAAAAGCGAATCGTACACAAGATCCCCGACATCGGCGCCAAAATTTTGATGTGTCGTGATGTGTATAGTGATTTATTTGATATTACGTTATAGGGTAAATTAGAAAATTACCTTTAGGAAAAAGTAATAGACTAATATTACCAATGACGAATTCAATTAAACACGTGAGTGAGTCGAGTTCGTTGTACACGAAGATCTTATGAATTTGAGACGTTTTGCTTTGATATGGACAATTGATTTAAATTGGTTTTCGGTTTTTAAACTACAATTAAAATCTACAAATCTTAAGCTATTTAAAGTAAACCTAAAGTGCATGAATCGTAAACCCCGCCTATTTAAAAATCTACAAACACTTACTTACTTAGAAATTAACACTGTTCAAAATTAAACTAATTAAAAATCTAAAGATTTATTTAATAAAAATTAATTTTAAACTAATTTACTTTTAAAGCTAATAATCTATATTAAAAATTCTCTTAAAACAAATTTATTTAAAAACTACTTTTATATAAATCTAAAATTATAAAATTCTATTTAATGAAAATTAAACTAATTAGTCTATTTATCTTTTTATTTATTTTATTTATTTAACTATTTTTATATTTTATTTATCTTTTTATTTAACTAAAACTTATTTTAATAAAAACTTTAATTAAAAGGAATGTTTGAAAACGTATTAAGAGAAAATAAAATGTAACTAAAATGACTCTGCCAAAGCAGAATACACAATATTAATAAATTGTAAGAGAGTAAAATCAAATGAGCCTTGAGCTCAGTTGGCAAACACCCTATGCCTGTGACCAGGAGGTCACAGGTTCGACCCCAGGATGAGACATATTCTTTGAATTTTTATCTTTTTGACGGTTTGTGAAAAAAAAGAAGTCTTAGGAAAGATTTATTGTAAGCTTATTTTTATAAGCTGATAGGAATCAGCTTTTGAGACTTATCAGATAAGTTACTCTGATAAGCCTAAACTTGAACAAAAACAACGTATTAAACTAAAAACATCCAATCATAATCAAATAAAACTGGCAATTAAAAACAACAGTGCAACAATCTAATAAATTATCTCAGCAGATTATGCATAACCAACAAATTCAAACGAATCAAATACAAATTAAACAACCCAGCAAATATCAGTTAAACCTTAACATTTAAACAGTAAAACAAATCTACAGGTATCAAGTGCTCAAAGAGTTTTAAAAACAACAGTAAGATCAAAATAATCACATGAGCAATTCAGTTCTGAAAATCATGTAACATACACTTTCATATCAGCATCATTTTAATCTTTAAAAATAAAACTAAGATTAACTCCGCAATCATACAAATTATTAAACTGATCTATAGAGAAAACAGATCCAAGGCAACTCAACATCAATCATTCAGGAAAATAACATCACTGTATGAAACAGAAAACTCACTAAACAGATTCATTTACACAAAAGCTCATCCCTACGTGACTCTAAAACTATCAACTTATAACATTCAGTTCATTTAACCAATAAAATCCTAGAAGGCTTAATAACAACTTATTAAATTCGAACAAAACTAAATAACTCAACTTCGGTAACCAAAACAATACACAATCAAGACTTAAAACCAATAAAAGCTAAAACGAACATCATTTTTATCATCACTTAAGCATATAAAACGAAAACTCAAAATCAGATTAACATAACATCATATCTAACTAATAGCATGAAATTAAAATCGGAACTCACCTTTTGTAGCAAACCGTTGAGTAGTAGGAATGCGCTGAGCATCCTATGTACCGAAACGAAAACCACCAATCACCATAACAATCCACACCATTAAAACTCAAACGAGACACCATTAACCATTTCCTTATTCGAAATCCTTCACTGCTTGTACTTTAAATCTATCCAGTGGGGATAAACTTTGATCCAATACTTTTACTTTTAAATATTAACTATAAACTATTAATTAGCTTATAACCAACATCTTAACATTATTATTGTGAAACAATTAATAGAAGCTAATCGTATATCAATCAAAACAGAAAGTTAAATGAGACACGATTCAAGATTAAAACGAAATAAATTTCATTAATTTCAGAAATTTTACAATACTATATAAAAGAAATACAAATTAACCCTACAATTATTTCTGCACAACTTTTAAAAGAAAAGAAAGGATGAAAAAAATACAATATTTTGGTGGGTTTTTATAGCCATCCCAGGCTGTTGATGAAGAGTATCTTCGAATATTCCATGGGATATTCTTCTTGATTTCCAGCCCTTGGATGTCATTCTCTTTCTCTTTCTTCTATTTGCCTTTGATCGGATGGATGAGAGAACACCACTAGCACACGGATTGCCAACGTGGCATCCGTGTGTGCTAGTTGTGTTTCTTTTGAGCTCTATGATTGGATGGATGGTGAAAATGAGGTGTATCCGCCAGTAATAAACTTCCACGTAGCATGCTCTTTCCAATCTTTCTCTTCCTTAAACCATGGGGGTTTTATTCCCTTTGATGTGAATTACTTGTTTAATTAAAAAGCCCTTTATTATTTTGGCTTTTTATTGACCTAGGGTTTGTACACAGTAACTTATTTGTTACTGGTTTGGGTACTTTAGGGTGAGGATGAGAGATGAAGGAGACGATACATAGGTTTTAACGGAGGATATTTTTTTATTGTGTGTGTAAAAAAAACGTGTGAAGTTATTTTAATAAATGGGAGTGGGTGGATGAAACGTATGTGGGAAGGGAAAAGGTTTTTTAAAAAGTGAGTGGCGTGTATTGTTTATAAATGAAAAGTGAATTCACATGTTTTGACTGAGAACAAAAACGTGCAACCCTAAAAGCCCATAAATTTGCATTTCTTTAATTCGTTCCTTATTTCAATTCGTAGGCTGTTGGGCTTTTGGCCCAAGATCTTTATTTCCATCCGATTTTAACTTAACAATTTTGGCCAGTCCAAAAACGTGTATTGTCCCATTGGGCTTTATTTGGTCCTTGACCCAAGAGTAGTCCAATATTAAACTTTCAGGCCCAATAAGCATTTGTAGGTCCCACTTGGCCCGTTTTCTTGAATAATGATGAAATCCTCTAAAGTCGAGCTCGATTTTGGCTCCTTTGATCTTTTTCTTCAAACTCGTGTCGATTTTTGCCGATTTTCGCGATCTTGGTACCTACACACATGAAAACAAGAAACAAGCATATCCAAGGCATATTTGATACATTATGTGCAATATTTCATTGTTTTAAGCTACAAATGATATGTGTAAATACACTCATATCACTAAGGAAAGTACAACTAAAGTGATTCCTATTTTAATATTGAAGAATATAAAATAGAGAATCAAAAGAGTTTAGGATAGAACCGAGAAGACGGGTACACGGAATCACGGGTCGTCAAAAGTCATCAAGAATGTATCTTTAAACGCTCGAATCCCTGCACATGATAAGAAAGAAAACAACAAACACATACTAGGGTCTCCCCTACACTTATTATAAAAACAAATAAAAAGTATATATACTGCGGGTTGCCTCCCGAGAAGCGCTTGTTTTTGTTAACCGAGTCGTGAGCCTGACTCGACCTTGATTAGCATAGGAAGAAGCTTAAAGAACATCCACTAGGATCAAATACATGGTTTTCATCGATCAAGTAGCACAGGCTTAAGGCGAACAAGGCAAGCCAAAGAAGAGTAGGCAAGGTTCCCTTAAGCAAAGATGGAGTACGGTGGTAGCAAGTGTGATGGGGTGCAAGCATATCTCCATAAGTTCCAAAAATCTTTCCTTTTATTTCATCAAATGGATACTGAGATGGCTTAAAAATTGTAATACCGGGATCGAACACCTTTTCCTTTAGGGGAAAATAACACCCAGGCTTAGTAGACCTTGAAGAGGATCCGCTCATAAATCGCTCAATCTCATCCTCAGAAGGTGGATAGAGAGGTGTCAAGACATAGGTACTGTGGATATCGGTGTCGGCCGACTTCTTCTCCTTTGAAATAGGTTTCTTCATATCCGAAGGAGGATAAGGAGCATCATCAAAGTCCAAGGGAGGAGAATCATTCTCATTTGGGAAGTAGGTATTGGAAACGTAGCAAAATCTTCCTCAAATGAGTAATTATCCAAAGTATCAATAGTGTTTGGTGGAGGATCTCCATCAAAAGTAGGAATAAGGTCATCATGAGAAGAATCACTCGAGAGAGTATCAACAACATCAAAATCATCATATGTTGGTATGTCTGGATACTCTGAAACAAAAGCAGCATAATCATCCCCATCGGAACTAGAATCTTTATCATAATCATCATAGATCGGTGGAGGATCATAAATTGGTGGGGGGGGGGGGGGGTCCAATTTGGAGAGAGAATCATCCACATCATCTTAGAAAAGTGGATTATCATGGGAAGACTCGAAAAGAGGATTATCATATACAAGAAAGTCATCAAGCTTAAAACTTTCCAAAGTAGAAGTAAGCTCTTCTTGAAGCACATTAATCATTTTCGCGGATTCTCTTCCATTTGTCTTACTTGTAATCTTCCCCATCTTAAAAACTTGAGCATCATTCCCGACCCTTAAGATTAATTCACCTTCGACAACATCGACTAGAGCTTTTCCAGTTCTCAAAAATGGCCGTCCAAGTATTAACGGAATACGAGGGTCCATTTCATAATAACAACGACAAAATCGACCGGAAAAGTGAAGGTACCAACTTTAATAAACACATCTTCGGCAATACCAACGGGGTAAGCGAGAGTGCGATTTGCTAGCTCAAGAGTCATCTTCGTTGGAGTAAGGTCGGGTAATGATAGCTTTTTCCAAACACTTAAGGGCATCAGATAAATACTTGCCCCTAGATCGGCTAAGGCAGTAAATTTTTCATCTTTGTTAAAAATGCAAGGCAACACAAAACGACCGGGATCTCCAAGTTTTTCCGGAAGTTCTTTAAGAATGACTGTAGAACAGTTTTCATTTAAGCGTGTGTTAACAAACTCAGCCATCTTTTCCTTCTTGTTAAGCAATTCCTTGAATGCTTTGACGAATTTCGGCATTTGGACAAGTGCTTCAACGAGGCTAATGTTGAAATTCATTTGAGAGATCATCTTCATAAAAGAAGTGACTTGAGCATCCTCTTTAGTAAGCAGTTTGCACTTGTCTAACCGAGAAGAATAAGGGATGTTGGGTTTAGGTGGTGTGGTTATGGAAGGTGAAGGTGTAGCAAGTACAGGTTGAGATGTTGAGGGTTGAGAAGTAAAAGGTTTAGAGGTGGTAGGTGGGGTTGGTGGAGGGTTTTGCTTGGGTACTTCTTCATTAAGAGGTGGAGACGGTAATGGAGAACTAGTACTAGGTGTGGTAGTAGGAGAGATAAATGGAGGTGGAAGAGATGTAGATGGAGTAACGGGAGGAGGGGTAGAAGGTCCTACTAGAGTTGCTCCACTTTGGGTAGTAATAGCACTCACATTCGCTCTAGGGTTTGTTTCGGTTGTAGAAGGAAGAGCACCTTGGGGGCGAAGTGTTTGTAACATTTGAACGAATTTCCTATCCGTGGATTCTTGAATTTGTCTAGTAGATTCTTGCATTGCTTGCATGATTTTCTCATGTTCATTCAACTTTTGCAAAACCAAGTCCATTGGCGGATGAGGTAATTTGGACCCTTGTTGTTGAAAACCTTGGTTTGGGTATTGGTTATAAGGTGGAAAACCTTGAGGATTGAAACCTTGGTTTAGAAAGCCTTGATTTTGCATTTGGTAATTTCCATGATTTACATTTAAGCCCCTCACATTGGCATTACCTTGAAAATTAGCTCTTGGCGGCCCTTGGTTGTTTTGGTTAGGTTGTGGTGGTCTTTGTTGAAAACCGGGTGGACCCAAATAATTTGTCGAGTTGTAAGACAAGTGATTAACATCGACATTAGGCTTGAAATGAACTCTCTCGGTGTTGTTGTAAGCATACACTTCCCCGTGAGATTGATCATAAGCTTTATCATAATTAGCATAAGAGTGTGGCCCACCACAAGTTTCACCAGTTATATTAATAGCATTGTTGTTTTTGGCATTGTGAACGGTTTATAAAGCAAGTGCTTCAACAACCGTAGTAAGCTTATCAAGTCTCATTTCGGTGTCACTAGTGATAGCTCTATCCACATTAGCCCGAACACTTTTGGTTTGCACTTTAGATTTATTCTCAATAATATCCCATGCGGCATTAGAAGACTTAACCAAAATATTACCCCCTGAGGCACTATTTAGCGAATCTTGGTCATTCATGCTTCAACCATTGTAAAAAGTGTTAATTTGATGCACTTTTGTGAAACCATGTTGTGGAAACTTTCTTAAAAGTTCCTTAAAACGGTCCCAAGATTCACTAAATGTCTCACCGTAATTAGAAAAAAAAATCATTAGACTTTAAAACAAAATAAGATGTATATATGAAACGTACTTAAATAAAATGACTCAACAATCAAAAGTATATTAATTACTATTTGAAAAGATATACTAAAAAGAAGTCCCATCTCAGTTGGTGAGGCTTTGGACTGCTGAACTAGAGGTCTCGAGGTCGAGCACCATGATGGACAAGTTTTTTGTGATTTATTAATTTTTGATACAGAATATTAATATTACCAGAATTCAGTAAAATATACTATAACAGAAAACCCAAATACTAAACAGATAAACTAAACCAATGATATAACATGGCATAAAAGTTCAGTAACTTAAAATATCAGTACAAATCAAATATAACTGCTAGAAAAATTATCACATCTAGATACAGTCAAATACAATAACAAATAAAAACTAGCAAGTAATCAAACTATCAATTCAAGCAGTGATATCAAATAATAAAGCAGCAAAATATTACTCAAACAGTGATATCAACTAATTCAGCTCTCAAATCAAATCAGCATATATAGAAAGATAAATCCAGCTCAACAAAATAATGCAATATCAGATAATTCAACAGCGATTTAAAACTGATATCTCAACATAAAAGTCAACAATCTGAAACATTTAAACAAGGTAATACCAGGCTGTAGGATTGTAAATCTTGCTTATGTATCTAGAGAGAGAAAGAGATAGAGAGATGGTGGATTTCACACAAAGCTAGAGAGAGAAAGTAATGTTTATTATGTGAAAAATAATGAAACCACACCCCTCTCCATCAAAGGAGAGGGTTAATATACCCAAGCCTTGTAATAGGCTTGGGCTTACACTTTTGGGCCGGCCTACACATGTTGTAGGCTAGGCTTGGACTTGTTTGATAAGTAAAGAAGATTAACTAAACTACGAGCTATAACATGGACTATTGTTAGAGTGACCGATCCTTCTTAATACGTAAAACGTATTTCCAACAATCTCCCCCTAAGGGAGGTCACTCCAAACAAGGGCGTTACCCGAGTTACAATAATTAAATAAACCTAGCATACTATGCTTGTCTTGAGCTCGTAGTCTTCGTCTTTCTTTTTCTTTTTCTTTTCTGGTGAACATGCTGATGTGATCTTTGATATCAATCTTTGAGCATTAATCTCTTGCCTTGATCTCGTGCATCCATCACTTGTGATCTTCGCCTCTTCGTGACCTCACGTCCCACATACTTATACCTTCGTAATTCTTGAAAGCTTCAGAGTTTGAAACAGCGGAAGACTTAACTTTTAGGCTTTCTTGAATTAGATGAGATATTAAGTGCATAAAGTATAAGCATGCGGGGACGACTTCTTCTTGGATCCCGCAACGCCACCGTCTTCAAATGCCGCAACATAAGTAGACACGAACGAAATGGCTTTGAACATTTCATTCTAATTCGGTAGCATTTTACCTCCGGTCGGTGAAGACCGTTGGACGATATAAAATATCGTACCCGTGACGGATAGTTTCAGTTAAGTAACTTCCTGACAGGATTTCGCGGGTAAACCCGTTCTCTTTATTTGACCGTCCAAAGCTGACTGCGAACATAAAGAGTGAATCATTTGAATAAAAATATCCGCATGATTTAAAGCCATCAATTCATGTTCCTGGAACAAGTGAAATTCAATTAAGAACCGCACCATCGTTGCTTTCCAGTTGTCACAAGCTTGATTCGTATAGAATCTTGCAAGTTACCTACCAAGTGCTGTTTGAGGTTAACACTAGAAGGATTTCCACTCATCACTGTGAACACTAAGGTATCACTCTGAGTGTTCTGGCAAGATCACTAAGATATTGCGTAGAGGCCTGGAACGTGTTTAAATTCAGTTAAGTATTAAACAGCTGTTGCTTTCCAGTTATCACAAGTGTTATTCATAAAGAATCGCACAAGTCACCTACCATGAGCTTTTTGATGTTCGCTCAAGAAGGATTTCCATCTTCATTGTAAATACTTTAGTATTACTCGGATGTTCAGGCAAGATCATGAAGATTTTGCGTAGGACTCTTAAAATCTTTCTTACTTTTCACAGTGTGTGAAGAAGCAAGGAAATATGAAAGTGTGTCCTAGTGAGATATTTGATGATCTCAAATGGCTCTAGACTCGATCGTGCACTTTGGATTTTAGTGATCGGAGGCTGGAGAGGAGTGCCACCATTTCAATACCAATTTATTCGGAGTGAATAAATCGATAGATAACGTGTTGTCTCCGTGTGATTAAAACAAATACCTTTTGAGAGATATCTGAGTTAGCTGGGATGGGTTGTGCATTGCATCACTGGGTCCATGATGTCTGTCTTCAATATCAAGATTCATTAAAATGATCTCAATAGCATATGTATTGACCCGGTTTCTGCCTAAAGTTGTAAGGAGGGCTTCTTTCTTTACACCCTTTATCTTTACAATTCTTTTTCATTCTTCAACCCCTTCAATGCTTACCAATACGTCATAACTAGCACCTTGTTGTGATTGTTCCAGTGCTAACTTAAGTACTTGGTCGGCATTCAGCTACGTTCACATTCTTTCTCCACCTTTCTTAAGGACTACTATTTCTAGCTATGGAATGTCCTTGGGAAGATTCCTCCGGTTCTGGAAGAATCATAGGACTTAACCTATCCTACCATCCTTATGTCACCACAATCTTCATCGTCGTGAAATAAATGGGTTTTGGGTAAGTATATGTCACCATGAAAATCCATTTTGCTCCCCCTTAACATATGCCACGATATTCGAAAACATTTCGCATATGTAGAGATGAGCCAGCACATTAAGTCAAACCATTTGTGATAATATCCCATATTAAATCACATTTTCTCCCCCATATTAAAAATATTAACCCAATCGATGTTTTTAATATCAATTGATTTAATGAAGTTTTAACAAAGGTTTTGGGAAGAAAAATGCGAGTCCGTTTTATCTTCATGACATCTATTTGTAACATGATCACATATTCACCATATTAGAAAAGAATTGACAAGGTTGGACCTGATAGATGAGAACATCATATGATAAGATCAAATGGTTCTTGGCAGCATATGTTGGTCGCCTCGTCACGTCTGAAGTCATCTCTTGACACCACATGTACGATTGGTATTGTTGTCTTGACACCAACTTGTGAACTTGACACGTTCGGCATCGAAGATTCTGAATGCTTGACAATTGCTCCCCCTCAATTGTTGACCCGTGTTCTATTGAAAGAGCTGTAGTCGTCGGTTGAGTAGTCGCATCGTCGAGTATGTAGATACCAATTGTAGATTGCTATGGTTGTAGAGATGATAGCTTCATAAAAACAAGGCTTCTCTTGTTTTAACAAATAAATGCACTGAAACGTACATTGATTTGTGTTAGACCAAGTTATAAAGTAAACTTGATCCCTTACAAGGTTTTAAAGTAAACCTTGCCCGAGAAAATTAATTCCCGTTGTGAGCCAAAGCTTTCATGAGAAATACTTGGCTTTAATGTGAAAACCGGGGTGCAGTCTGAAATAACTACAAGCCATTTAGGCATGTTTTATGAAATATTTACAACTTTTGTACGAACTCTATTTATGGCGCCGTGTCGATATTAATCAACATTTCTAAGGCCGTAAATATTATCGTACCAAAATACATGCCTTAGAAAAATAAAGTTAAAATATTTTTGGATTTTTCTAGATTTTTCAATTTTTATGGTTTTTATATGGTTTTATATTTTTGTATTTTGCTTTTGTGGATAAAAATATAAACAATATATATCACCAAGGATACGGAGAATAGTTTTACCACCACTATTCTTTCGCTTCATCTGCTAGTTCCTTAAGAGTCTCAGGCGAGAAGGTTCGCATTCCTAGCTTGTCGGCGAAAAATTCAATTCGAGCGCGATCTAAAGCCTTCGTGAAAATATCCGCCAATTGATACTCAGATCGGACAAAGTAAAGCTCGATTACTCCATTTTCCACTTGCTCCTTGATGAAGTGGTAGCGAATGTCAATATGCTTCGACCGGGATAATTGAACGTTGTTGCAGCATAAGGCAATTGCACTCTTGTTGTCACAGTACATCGGAATCTTGTTGAACCCTAGACCATAGTCGGTTAATTGCGATCTCATCCAAAGAATTTGAGCACAGCAACCGGACATAGCTATGTATTCTGCTTCCGTACTTGAAATTGCAGCGCTTTTCTGCCTTTTCGATGCCCAACTGATTAATCGATCTCCTAATAGTTGCAAAGTTCCACTCGTGCTACGCCTTGTATCTTGACAACCCGCGTGATCCGCATCTGCATATGCCATTAGTGCAATAGAAGAGTCCTTCGAATACCAAAGTCCCCGATTAATGGTTCCTTTAAGATATCGAAAGATCCTTTTAACAGTAGCTAAGTGTAACTCAGTAGGCCTAGTTTGATACCTGGCACACATACATATAGCAAACTGAAGATCAGGTGGACTGGCTGTGATATACAGAAGAGTACCGATCATTCCACGATAAAGTGTCGAATCAACGGTAACTCCATGTGGATCTGCATCAAGCTTAGTTCGTTCCACCATTGGAGTATCCACGGGTTCGCAAGATTCCATCTTATACTTCTTAAGCGATTCAAGGGCATACTTGGATTGATTGATAAAGATGCCTCTGGGACTCTGAGATATCTGAAGACCTAAGAAGAATGATACCTTGCCCATCATTGACATCTTAAACTTGGAAGACATGAGTGTCCCAAACTCATCCGATAAGGTTTGGGTCGAGGCTGCAAATATAATATCATCAACATATATTTGTACCATAATCATATCTTTACCTCGTTTCTGAATGAACAGCGTGGGATCCACCTTGCCTTTAGCGAAGCCTTGCGTAATGAGGAATTGTGACAAAAGATCATACCATGCGCGAGGAGCTTGCTTCAACCCATAGAGAGCCTTCTTAAGCTTGTACACATGATTAGGATAATTAGGATTCACAAAACCATCCGGTTGTTGAACATAGACCTCTTCCTTGAGTTCACCATTAAGAAATGCCGTCTTCACATCCATCTGATAGACGACCATATTCATATGGGCTGCATAAGCGAGGAATAGTCTAATAGCTTCCAAACGGGCAACATGTGCAAAGGATTCCATAAAGTCGATGCCCAATAATTGCTTGTATCCACGAGCTACTAGACGAGCTTTGTTCTTCAATATTCCGCCTAACTCATCGAGTTTCACCTTGTAAACCCATTTCAAAGTGAGTAACTGCACTTGATCCGGGCATGGGACAAGTTCCCAAACATCAAGACGTATGAATTCGTTAAGTTCTTCTTGCATAGCTTCTATCCAACAGGATTGAGTAAAAGCTTGTTGCCATGTCTTAGGTTCAACTTCAGTGAGAAAAGCATCAAAGTGACAAAACAGTGCACTTTCTTGTAACTGACTTCGTGTGGATACTGGACGATTAGGGTCACCAATAATAGAATCTATAGGATGATCCTTTGTCCACTTGCTGTCATGTTCACGAATCCGTGGATTGGAGTAAACTGTAGAAGGAGCTTCCTCTGAGGTGGACGACCCGGCTTGATTAGGGTCGGGAATAGATACACCAAAGAATGGAAGTTCACGCATTTGAGCGAATTCCAAATCGTGATCATCATCATCCTCTTCATCATCAATAGGCATGACATGGGTAGTTGAAACATGTGTTGGTTGAGAATTACTTGTTGAAGGTATATCTTGACCAATTGTTGGTGCAGATGTATCTGATTGTGCAACGGTTGCTGGAGCGACAACTTCGGTTACCGGAGCTATTACCTCAGGTTCTGGAGCAACAATAGTTGGAGGAGTAAAGAATTCATCAAAGAACGGTTGAAACAACGTATCCCATTCAGTCCTAGTAGGTGGTATAAATGATGAAGAAGTAGGGTTATTTGGGACAAGACCAGAACTAATGTTACTGGGTCCCATTTCATGAAGTGCGGGTTCAGAGCTGCTTTGCTCAGAAGCCATTGCTGTCAGCTCATCAAAATCAACATTCATAGTTTTCTAGGATCTTGCGAGAGTTACGGTTGTAGATTCGGTATGCCTTCTTTGAGGGTGCGTAACCAATGAAAATACCAATATCAGCCTTTGGTTGAAGTTTTCCCAAATTGTCACCATCATTATTTGGATAGCAAAGAGAACCAAATACATGAAGATATGATAAATCTGGTACTTTACCATGGAGAAGCTCATAAGGTGTTTTACCATGGCGTTTACGGATTAGTGACCGGTTTTGGGTGTACACTGCTGTAGATACTGCTTCTGCCCATAAAAACAATGGAGCCTTTGCGTAAATTAACATCGTTCGAGCAGCTTCCATAAGTGTGCGATTTCGCCTTTCAACGACACCGTTTTGTTGTGGAGTGCGAGCAACGGATGTTTCATGAGAAATGCCAACTTCTTCATAATAATCACGCAAAATTTGATTCACAAATTCGGTTCCATTATCTGTACGAATGCGTCGGACAGTAGTGTTGAGACGCACTTGAATCATCTTGAGAAATCCGATGATGAATTTAGGTGCCTCATTCTTTGCTTTAAGAAATTTCACCCATGTAAACCGAGAGTAATCATCGACAATGACGAGGATGTACTTTTTGCCACTAAGACTTTCAACACGCATTGGCCCACAAAGATCCATATGCAACAGATAAAGTTTCTCTTGGTTGGTGTCTTCCGTCTTGGGTTTGTAAGATTTCTTAGTGCTTTTCCCCATTGTACACGCGGAACACAAATGATCTTTGTGAAATGATAGTTTAGGAAGACCACGAACAAGTTCGTTTTTCGCCAAGTGATTGATAGCGTCAAAGTTAAGATGAGATAACCGTCGATGCCATAACCATGACTTAGTCTTCGATGCTTTGGAGAGAAGACATACGGGAGAAGCGGCCATCATGTCTTGTAGAGACAAAGTATACAAATTATTCCCTCGAGTACCTTTCAATAAATCAACCCCTTCCAAATTACGAATGAAGCAGGTATGCTCTCGAAAAGCAACTTCTAGGTTTGCATCACAAAATTGTCCCACAGAAAATAAGTTGTGACCGAGACCTTCCACATAATACACTCTTGAAATTATAACATTCCCAATATGATATTCACCATAACCCATTATCTTTGCAATATGATCATTTCCAAATCGAACCGTACCAAGAAACTTGCTGACGAAATTTCTGAGCTGAGAGCGATCTCCGGTCATATGCTTGGAGCAACCAGAGTCCAAATACCAGAGAACAATTTGGACCACCTGTTTTCAATCACAACAGTAGACAATGCATTGGAAACTATTGGTTCCGGAGTGTTAGCAGATACAGATATGTTATTATCAGAATTGCTAACATTTTTGTTATCCTTAGATTTCCTGCATTTTCTAATGTGAGTTTTAGCATTTACAGGTTTTACAGTTCCAATTTTCTGAGGTTTTGGAGTATTAGCGGGCACTACAGTGGGAGTAGACCTATTTAAAGGGCACTTTGTTCCTACAGTAGTGTTGGTGTTCCTAGTTAAAGGACACGCTTGTGTTTTGGTAGCCTTGGTACTCCTAGTTAAAGGGCACGCTTTCTTCGCTTTAGTGGGAGTGATCCTAGTCAAAGGGCACGTATTTCCTACTATAGTGAAAGTTCTACCAGTGGGGCGCCACATCCAACCAACTTGGGTTAACACTTTCCCAGTCGGTTTCCATTCTAATCCATTTTTCCGGGCATGCATCTCATTCACATGGTCAATAAGGCAAGAATCATGACAACTAGAAAACATACATTCATTGCAATTCCAACATTTTAAATTATAATTCATAGTAGGCTTAGAACGCTGCACAACCGCAGAGCCTTTAGGTTTAGCTACATGATTCTTTTTATTCAAAACAGAAATAACATTCCTAGGATGGGCTTCTACTTTCTTCTTCACTTGACTACTAGATGGGGGCAAGATACTATCATTCTTCTTGTTTCTCTTAAGCTTAGATCTTTGAGCCTTAGTAGTGGTGCTTACTCCTGTAGAAGGCAACACGAGAATATTAGAAGCTGGTTTTGATTCCGCCTTATCTTTAGTGACCAAAGTTTGAGATGGTTTAGTCCTAGGGCCCTTGTTAGGTGGTGTGACGGCAATTAGGTTCCTTTTAATTGCACTAGAGGACGAAGCTGAGATAGTGGTTGCGTTATCCACAACATTCTTACCTTTTAGAGTACGAAGTGTTTCCTTTAACTCAGCCAAGACCAGGTTCTTATCACAAATTTGTTCCCTCAAATCAGATATTTCCATCGACTTTTGATTCAATTGTTCAATCAATGATTGATTCTGTGTAGTGGTATCAACACATGCGGGCTGTACTGAATCGAAGAGTCGTGTATTTTTCTGTTTTAAGTTATCAACTTTGGACAAAATCTTGGAAACTTGATTATCTAGATCAAGTTTAAAATTCTCAGCAGCCTCAAGTACGTTCACACAGTTATTCTCCTTAGATTTCTCTATGGCTATCGGCAAAGACTTAGCAACCTTGTCACTTGGCTGACGCTGTTTTGATTGTAAATTCAATCGAAAATTCTTTTCAAAGTTTGCATCATCGATATTAACACCTTCGAATGACGTTTCAAAGATTTCTTGAATAAATTGTTGCTTGCATTCAAGCGAAATACAATGTGTTTGAATCTCATCAAAACGTTTTGAAAGCGTAGAATATGAATCTTGAAGCTTTAAAAATTCAGCGTCAGATTCGTGACAAGTACTATCTACCACATTATCCACAGATTCAACATTATGCACAATAGAATCATTATCAACACTTGTATTCACACAGACAGAAACTATATCATGAGACATCACTTGATTCAGAAGCAGATCATTATGGCGTGAAACCCGTTCTATTTCAAGTAAACTGTTTTCATAAGCATCTTCCATTTCATTGAAAACACGTCTAACTTCTTCTATTTCCAAAAACAAATCTTGATCAATATTACGAAGACAAGCTTTAACATTCTTTACAAACGGAACAATTTCATCTCGAAACGCAGCTCTAGTGTGCTCAAAGTTCCATTCACCTTCCGTTTTGGCCGTGGCCGTCGTACGTTCCAAAATGACCTTGTCAAAATCGGCTAAGTGTTGGTGAACCGTATTTAAGTTAACGGACGCCTTACTTACCGGTGGAATTAACTTCGTTAAATCCTTTTTGACGAGTGTAGGAGACGTACTAGGAAGGTTTTCATTTGACAAACTTTGGGGCACAAGAACTGTTAATTCTGCTAATTCCTTTTGTAAGCGAATGCGTGTCTTTTTCGAAAATTGATCTTTGTTATGTTGATCATAATCAATTGTATGGAATTTTGAAAGCATTTTAGAATGAGTTTCATCCCCAAGTGATTGTGTCTCCTCAGTACTACGAACAAAAGGTGCTTCTTTCGATTTTCCAATTATGGTCATATCATAAAGACCGGGAATATATTCCTGAGCTTGTTTTGCATAACCGGGATTAGGTGGTAAATCTTGAAGACGCTTAAGTTCGAATTCTTGAAATGATTTAGTTAAAAGATGAACCTTTTCTGTGGAAGCGTATTGTTTTAAAAGCTGTTGTTCCTTGAATTTAAGAAGTTTGGTAGCATTAATTTCTGATTCAACTTTTTTAGACTCGAGAGCTTCGAAAACCATTTTAAGTTTCTGAAAATCATTGACAACCGACTCTTTTGCTTTTAATTCATTGGAAAGATTAGCTTTTAATGATTCTATTTCTTTCAAGTGTTCAATCTTTTCAAAACGAAATTGGTCAAATTCAGAACATGTTATTTTCTCTGCTTGAGGGACCATTTCAAAAGCTTTGACCTTTTCTTTATGCAACGCAAGCTCAGCAGTTAGGGTGGAATTCGTATCTACGGATTGTCTGAGTGCCATATGCATTTGATCAATAATATGTTTAGGCACCATGACCAAATCATGTTGAGCATAAGATTCCATACCCGTCGTAGCATTTGGTTGAGGTTCACTCAAATGTGTTGGATTGGGTACCACATCATTTGAATTACTTACTCCCGAATGCTGTTCGAGGTTGTCATTTTCATGCCCAACTTGATGTTGGTTATCATCAATATTATTAGATGTGGTTGGTACCTCACTGATGACATCAGAACCGTAGTGAGAGAGATTAGCAACGAGAGCAGCTTGGGCAGAGTGAATGTCATCACAATCAGAATCATATGCGTCAAGGTCATCTGCTTGATAAGCTGCATTAGAAGTAGAAACGACTGCAATGCCTTCAGTATCTGCTGCCCCTGGGTCTGCAAGAAATGCTAACTCCTCTGAATCCAAGATCTTCCCCTTAGACTGAGCATCAACCAAATACATCTTCTCACGAAACCATGCATCATCCCTCCTCCTTTTCGGCTGAGTGCATTCCCTAGCCATATGACCTTGTCCTCGGCAATTGTAGCAAGTCACAACCTTTTTAGGACCACTAGGACTTCCATTTCCATTAGCTTGAGAATTCACAGCTTGATTGTTCCCAGTCCTTGTAGGAGGTCCATATGAATTTTGCCTTCCCTGAATAGGTTGCACCGTCACTTGACCATCTTGAACAGTGGCTTGTTGTCGAGGATTTGAAGAAGTGCGGAGCTGATTGTTTGTTGGTGGAAATCCTCTAGTAGCAACAAGTTTTGACAAGTAAGCAGTGAGATGGTTTAGAACATCAGCTGGCGTATCATTTGGAGTAAAGACCGGTGCTTGGATTGGTGGAAGTTCATTAGAGTAAAAAGCCTGTGCTTGTTGTGCTTCAATTGGAAAATATCCTTGCTGAGGAGTATAGCCCATTGGAGAAGTGTTGGCTTGTGATGGTGATGTCTGATATTGTGGTTGATGTGGAAAAGATTGTTGATGAACACTTTGTTGATATTCTTGCTGTGGCATCATTGGTGGTTGATAGGATGGTTGCTGATAGATGTGTGGTGGTGGCTGCTGCAAGTATGATGGTTGTTGATAAGTATAAGCCATGTTTTGTTGAGAAGCATACATTGCAAGTGGATCATGAACTTGAGGTGTAGACAACCGAGCCTCGATCACATGGCATTCATGTTGTTGAAGAAAAGCTTGAAGTTGATCCACATTGGTGTTATGCAAGTCCTTAGCCAATTTAACATCCGTCACGTATTTTTTCCATTCTGGAGGAAGAGTGTTCAAATACTTGGTGTTCAATTGAAAGGTAGGAATCGCCATGCCATAGATATTTAGCTCATTCAACAATAGGGTAAATCTCAGATAGTAATCATTGAGAGTCTCCCCTGGCACATAGGCAAACTTATCAAAAGTATCATAAAGCTTACACTCTCGTTCTTGTTTAGTTAACGAGGTGCCTTGCATTAAAACACGAATTCTATCCCATAACTCTTTGGCAACTTTATGTTTGCTGACGAGTTTGTAGACATCTGGAGGAAGGGCTTGGAGAATGATGTTTGTAGCATACTTATCACATTTGTCTTGAATCTTCATATCTCCAGTCAATTCACCCGTTGTGCGAGGACGAGTAGTTGTACCTTCCGTCACTGTACCATAATCTAGTGGTCAATTGAGCACCGATGCCCAAATGAGATGTCCATTCTCCTTGTTCAACATATAAAGTTCCATTCGGGAAGCCCATTCCTCATACATAGTCTTCACCAACATTGGTGGACGATTATCCGTACCCGAGAGGATGGACTTATCCGTAAGAGATGTGTACTCCATTTCAATAAGTTAAGATTTACAAACTTTGATCGATCAATGAAAGAAAGTAAATGTGTTTGTTGTTGTGAGTTGAAGTCGAGAAACAATGTTAAAATCCCCTAAAATATGTTCTCAATAAACCAAAAATTCCAAGTCAAAATTACACACGAATGAGTTATCGGAATAGTGATCGGAATAGTGATCGGAATAGTGATCGGAATAGTGATCGGAATGAGTTATCGGAAAACCTAATCAGAATACTTGATCTGAACGCCAATCGGAATGCCAATCTGAATGCCAATCGGAATGTTGTGATCGGAATACCAAATCTGAATGCCAATCGGAATGCCAATCGGAATGCCAATCTGAATGCCAATCGGAATGTTGTGATCGGAATAACAAATCTGAATGCCAATCGGAATGCCAATCGGAATGCCAATCTGAATGCCTAAACCCTATTCCGATTACACTGATCGGAATGTACTAGAAACCCCTTTCCGATGACCAAATCGGAATAATTTCCACTTTTCTCGGACAAAACTCAACCAATTCGTGATTTTAAGCCAAAAAATGATCAAAACACCCAAAAATTTTGTGTTTTTAGCCAAAGTAACTATACCAAATCCCTACCACGACTATGTAGAAGATTTGTATCAAGAAAAAACCATCAAAAACACAAAATAAATTTTTGGACGTGTGAAAATAGATCAAAAATGGCGTATGAATCAAGAACACAAACACATGAACAATACAATCATCCCATGGCTCTTGATACCATTTGTAGGATTGTAAATCTTGCTTATGTATCTAGAGAGAGAAAGAGATAGAGAGATGGTGGATTTCACACAAAGCTAGAGAGAGAAAGTAATGTTTATTATGTGAAAAATAATGAAACCACACCCCTCTCCATCAAAGGAGAGGGTTAATATACCCAAGCCTTGTAATGGGCTTGGGCTTACACTTTTGGGCCGGCCTACACATGTTGTAGGCTAGGCTTGGACTTTTTGATAAGTAAAGAAGATTAACTAAACTACGAGCTATAACATGGACTATTGTTAGAGTGACCGATCCTTCTTAATACGTAAAACGTATTTCCAACACAGGCTTTAGCCAAGTATAAAAGAGTTATCGTCCGATCTTTTCGAATTGATTACAGTTGAAATTGCGACTCAGGCGTTCTTGGTGGAATATAAATTGAAAAGGTTATCTATTTTAAACTAAAGTAAAA
Organism: Glebionis coronaria; assembly: GCA_025667525.1. Taxonomy (NCBI): domain Eukaryota; kingdom Viridiplantae; phylum Streptophyta; class Magnoliopsida; order Asterales; family Asteraceae; genus Glebionis; species Glebionis coronaria. The sequence continues at coordinate 74,144,946 of CM046874.1, forward strand.
TGAAAATGTAAATTTAAATAAAAATATAAAAGGAATGAAAATGTCGTTAAGTAAAAATGGAAGTTTGAAATTTAAAACTAAATAAAAGCCTTAACGTAAATAACATAATGATAAAAGCGATAAACTAAATAAATCTTAAATAAAAGACGTAAACGAATTAACTATAAAAGCTTTGGCAAAAAGTAAATGACGAAATATCAAAACTCGACAAAATGTAAATTGGACAACTTAATAAAGACGTGAACTTAAAATAAAACTAAGACAAAACAAATAAAATAAAACTAAGTAAAAGGCGGGAAAAATAAAATAGATTTGAAGTTAAAACGAAAATAAAAAATAGAAATCGAAAACTGAAACCCATCGGAATGTAGTCGTCGGAATCCCGTCGAAATGTGTCAATTGGAATCCCGTCGGCATAATCACAATGGTATATAAAAGAAAGCTATCGGAATGAGTGAAAGGAAAAACCTACCGTCGGAATGCTAATCGGAATATCAAAAGAGACAATGATCGGAATAATGGAACTAAGCCCTATCGGAATATCAAAGGAAAAACCTACAGTCGGAATGCAGATTGGAATCCCAATCGGAATGAAAAACACAACTGGTCGGAATGCTAGAAACCCCTTTCCGATCCAGTGATCGGAATACAAGGGGCCTAATCGGAATGTTGGTCGGAATAGGGAAAACCCTATTCCGATGGAAAGAACTTTGTAATAAGCAATCAAATAAGCTACTTTTGAATAAGCACTATTTAAAACTTAAACCACTTTTTAAAGAAAATAGCTAAATAAGTACGAATAAGAACTTTTAAAAACTATAAATAAGCAAAACTTTAAAATCAAACTTTAATAAAACTAGACTTTTAAGAAAAATGAAAAGTAAATAAGCTAAATACAAAATAATCCAATAAGCATGTGAAACTCAAAGCTCAATTTGTATTAAAACTTATAGATGAATAAAAAGATAAACTTTTTAATCACAAGAACTCCAAGATGAAACAAAATCAAAGATTATCACGAATCAAAGATAAACAAAATAAGAAAGGTAGAATAAGATTAATATTAAAACAAGATTAAGCTTTTTAAAGTAAAGATTAGATTAAAACTAGAAAGGAAGATAAAAGATGAAGTGCTAGTGAGAGAAAGTTGAACACTTTCTCTCTCTAAAAATGAAAGCTACAAAAGAAAAATGAAAACTATCTAATGACTAACTAACTAACACCCTCCTAATGTGTCATTAGGACGGTATATATAGGAAGTGGGGAGTGCAAGTGTTGCTTCCTTCTTTCTTTCTCTTTCTCGTCTCGACTTGATTTAAATTCTTTGTCTTTCTCGACGTCGTCTCGGGATTTGTCGATATAAATTGAACTTGTCTTATAATTTCTTCAATAATTAGACTTGAGTTCTTCGACTTCATTAAACTTCCGTCTTTAGACTTTTTCTTCGATAAATCTTCAGAATATGTGACAACCGTGGTTTTGAGGTTCGTCACTTTGTCGTATTTTTAGGGTGTTATGTGTGACTATGTGTTTTATGTGTTTACGTGTTTATTTGGTGTGAATGAGGATGGTTTGGACATCGTTTATGAGTACGAAGTGCTCTTAAGTAAATCGATGAATGGTTATTTCATGAATCATAAGCTCACATTATAGTGACTATGAAGTGAAATGAAATGAAATGAAGTGAAATGAAATGAAATGAAGTGAAATGAAATGAAATGAAATGAAGTGAAATGAAATGAGATCACGCGAAAATTTCCTGAAAGTTGAATTATCGTTTTCGTAGGATTTTGTGTATGTATCATACGTGATATATGTACATTAGATATATATTATCTATATTTTATGTATTATAGGAGTTTTCTATTTTAGGAAAGTTTTGAAAATAAAGTTAAGATCGAAAATTACACAGAAAGTCAAAAAATTAGCGAAAGGGAGTCCGGTTTCGACCCGGAAGTGTATGAAAGTATAGGTAAACATAAAATAGAAGGGGGAGAGTGTAAATAACCCAAATTTAAGGGGGTGGGTCGTGGATGGGCTGTTATGGCCGACTAAAGGAAGGAAACGGGTAGGAAAGGCCCAAGTAGAGTCCCTTTTGGGCTCAAACTTGTTAAGGAGGTTACCAAAGCCTATATAAATACCCCTAGACCCCTAAAAACGACCAATAACCCTACAATATATCTAATATCAGTTGAAACATCCATAGGAGAAGATTAAAACCGAAATATTGCATAAGTGTTAAAGGTATGTAATTAAACTAGCTCGATTAACGTTAAATTTACGTATCTAACCTAGTATGGTGGATTAGGGTTTAAGAGTTTTGATTTTTGATTAGGGTTTCATACTAGGAATGATGATTTCTGTAATTAATAATATTAGGGTTATTAATATTCAATTAATTAGGTTATTATGAGGTTTAATGATGATTAAAGGGTTTAATCATGTTTAAATTTGTTTTTAAAAACTGGGCAGAATTTTGGTCCGTTGTTTTGATCATATATAGAGTTATAAAAACTTTTAATTTTTCGAATCTTATGTCCCTGGAAAGGTAATTGAGTTGGCTTTCAAATTCAAGAAAAGAGAACTAAATTGGAGGTCGAAAAGTGGGTTAAAAATAGGTTACAACAGTCGAAGGTTAAAGTAGTTTTGAAATCAGTCGGGTTTAAATTAATGTTTTAAGATGGTTAGGGTACTTAGGTGTATAATTGGACCTTAAAACGAATATGAGACTTAGATTATATATTAAATAAAATATCTGGAGGAGGGCTGAACAAATGGGTTAGGGTAAGACTCTCTGATCATAACAAACTTTTTATATGTTCAAAATCAGTAAATTCTGTATTGGTAAAAAAGTATATATATATATATATGGAGGTCTTAATAGTATCTTTAAGGTTGCGGCCAAAGGGGAGAGTTAGCTAACACATTAATGGCATATGGTTTTTTTTACAGGGCATGTTATTTTGGTTAAGGGGGTGTTCGACCAATAGTTTGAAGTATGAAAAACGGGACTGTTTTGGGTTAAATGTTAACGGGGCAAGTTATGAACTAAACTAAGTTAAGGGCTTTATAGAGGGATGTAATGAGATTCATATGGCATATAAATAGGGTTAAGTGGTAGGATAAGGTTATATATCCATCATAGATTGATGATCCATTTTGGTATGTGGTTCATGTCTTGATTGTATACGTTTGTGTTTTTAGATTTTTGCTAGAGCGCGGATACTTGGAGAAGCTTGTTCAGGTGAGTTTCATAGTCCCATGTTTCTATGATTTATAAATGTTTTGACTTCCAGATGGGATGGAAGAGACATTGTATGGTTTTATAAAGAATGTTGTATATGTTTTTATGGTTTGTGATGGACTTGTGTGTACACTTATGTGATTAACTGCTATGTGATTCTTGATTGTGTTTATGATTTGGATCGGGGGACACGTACCGTCTTGGTTATTCTGGTTTGACTTGGTACCAAGGGGATGTTGACAAGGCGGGGCCTTGGGATTGGTTCATAGGTGTATGGGCGCCTATGAGACCATGGTGATTGGTAAGGCTTGGAGCCTTGGAATTGTGGTTATTGGTAAGGCTTGGAGCCTTGGATTTGTGGTGATTGGTTAATCTTGAATGCTAGTTGTTAATACATAGTTGTAACACATTGTCTATATGTTATTTTGTTAATGGTTGTTATTCACAGCTTATAACTGATTTGGCGTTGGATTCTAAACCTATGACTCTCACCAACTTTATGTTGACGTGTTTTAGTGTCTCTTTCAGGTGAGAATGTGGTTAAGCGTAAGAATAGGAGTGGCTAGCTGGAAGGCTTAGGATTGCATTTGGAGGAACCACATTTCCTCTTTGTCTTTATTTATGTTTGAATAAGTGATTCTTTGTAGACACATATATGTTTGTTATTTGTTAATTGTATGTATTTGGTAAGAGGTAGACCTGTTACCTACTTACCTAGATGCCTGCATTGTTTGAGATATCTTCATGACATTGTGTCATAATTTATGATATTTCCATTTTATTTAGTTATCTCTATAGACACGCTATTGTTGTGATGATATCCATACGTCGCGTCCCATATTCCGCCATGGTGGGGTGTGACAGAATGGTATCAGAGACAATAGTTATAGAGAATTAGGTTGCCGAGCCTAGTCTATAGCTTAAGGATCCCTGCATATAGGCGTCATAGGATTACGTGTGGTTTTGATTGTATTTTCCTAAATTTTATTTTTTGTGAATTTTGACTAGTATGAGTTGAACTGTAGTTGCCCATACTTAGTCACCTGTTAATTTCTGTTTTGCTTTTTATATATAAATTACTTTCACCATAGTAAGTTATTTGGTGTACTTAATGTATAGTATATTTCTTTTGATGTTTAAGTCATGTTCCCTAAGAATCATGTGGTGATTCGAGTTACTAGGAGTAGGTGGATAGGAAGGATTTTAAGTTGTTTCCACTCTTATGGGAGACATGACTTATAACTGGTTATGATGTTGTATTGGAGTTTATCTATGCTGTTTTAGCTAGACTACAGATTTATGTATTCCAAGAGTTTGACTATATTATTTTAATAGATGAAGTTTTGGACCTTATTGTTTATGTGGTTATGAGCTTATTTGAGTAGATCAATTTATGTGTTATATGTTGAATTGATTCTTATAAGTGTCATCATAGGAGGGAGTGCATTGAGAAAAGGTTAATTGTATAAGTATGGTGGCCAACATAGTTATACAAGTACCACAACTTCAATGGGTTCTCAAGTATGATTGCATGAAAGAGGGTTAGTACATGCTTGTATATGATGAGATGTGGATTTTTGGTATATGTATAATGTATGGGTTTATGTAACGGCTGTCTACCATATGGCTATTTTTGAGTGTGTTATATGTTTTGGGTTATACTCATGTTGTGTGATTATGGGGTCACACGATATGGACTGGTTTTAGTGATCGGTTTTATGCCTTGTGGTAAGATGGTGATTACTCGTATAGAAAAACGAGTGTATGATGCGATTGATTGATCTGACATGTATGGTAAAGAGTATGTTTTGGGTGATTTAATAGGTATATATATGCGGATGTATATATATACTAGTATGTGATAAGTTATGATATATGGTCGTTCAGTAGTTATTATAACTTGAACGTACCTTGTGTTTGCTCGTGTTTTATGGTACTGGAGTTTGATGGAGTTCCAACGACGTTTTGAGTCTTTTGATGTGTGTCTACATTCGGGTATGTATTTTAATTAATGGGAACTACTAAACTTTCTTACAAATAAGTGTGGCTAATTATAGGAAAACGGTTTTGAAAATAATTTCTAAGTGTATGGTATGATATCGTGACTTACATATTTTTTTTAAAAGTTTGTGGTAGTAAGCTATAAAATTTTTTTGTCTTGACAATAATTGGATTAGTTTTCTATGTAACATGTGATAATACATTTTAAAGGGGTAAAAAAAATTTACAAAAAATTTCTTAAGTGGAGTTAAAATTTTAGAAGTATTTAACTAAACGGAAAGAGTAAAAAGGGAGATTTTATTATAGTAATGATAATAATAACACCACACCTTGTAAATGTGTAATAGTATAGTTACAACCAGCCTAAATGGATTTTATAAAATAATAATAATAAGAATATAAAATAAAATTAAAAAAAAACACTGTATTTTATAAACATGTATTGGTTTCATAATAACATGTGAAATAAGTTTAATATGGGTAAACAAGATAATGGTTAGAATAACAATGTAGTATACTAACTAGTTGATATCTTTGATAAAATAATGAAGATAAAAGATGAGTTTATTGTTCAAAACGAGTATGATTGATTTTGGTAGTATTGAAGTTTGGTTCTTATGAGGAGTAACTAAATGGGGCGAAAATTTAAAATTTTCTAAGGTATCGAAATTTGGTAATACTAATCGTGACGAGTCTAATTTTTCGTTGTTGGCACACTCCATTGCATCTTTTGGATTACGTTGTTTCGTTTTCAGTTGTTTTGGCTAGGGTTCATTATGGTTGATCTTTCGGTTTACCCTATATTTATTATAGGACGCGATTGTTTGGAATTCTTTTGGTACACGTCATGGTTGATTTAGTTATGCGGTTGTGGAAATGTTAGGATGAGAGGATAGAGTTGGGTAGTATTACTAATGGTTAGATATTATAATGGAGAGATGTGTTTTGGTTTAAAGGTTGTGTTGAAGGAATGATTAAGATTTACGGAGTTTTGAAACTTAGATTGGTTACGGGAATAAGGGAGTAAGTAAAGTTAGTTGACTGGTCGTGGGAACGAGATGTCATGTTATGAGAAGTTGGTTGAAGTACCATTAGGAGATTGATGAAAGTACAAGCAGATGTGAGGGTAGAGTAGAAATTTTCTACTAATGGAAAGATTGGGGAAATAACAGGCAAGGGATTTGGTATAGTTATGTAGGCGAGGTAGTAGTAGACACGTGAAGGAAAACATGGATGTGAAAGAATGATTGGTAGGAGGCTGATTAATGGTGATTACAACAAGTAAGGAAGAGTGAGCCATTGAGGGGTTGAAGTACCTTTAGAAATATTGTGGTAGATGAGTTAAACTTAGAGGCTACTGGGTAGTGTGAAGTTTCTAGGTAACATCATAGAGACGAGAAGGAGTGCGTGAAGAGCTACATCGTGAATCAAGGAGCTGAAAGGACTACGTGCCGACTGCTAGAAGGAAGCAAGAGATTTCGAAGGAGTCACAGAAGTTTCAAGGGATGGAAAGGCGACAAGCACTATGATGGGAATCTCCGTATGGTTCGTGACGAAGAAGGACATATCGAGTACCGGAGTGGAGTTACAAAGAGTTGAACTAGTGGATAGTGATGAATTGAATACATAACATGGGAGATTAAGAACTCGTAGAGGTAACAAGGGGAGTCGAGTGACTACGCGGATAGAATTTTTATGGCAATCAATATCGAGGGATGAGTAGTGAAGCTAAGCTGAATAAGTTCATGGAGAAGTGATTAGAGAGTCGGTTTTGTGAAGGTGTTATGAAAGATCTTTGGAAGAGACAATTATGCATTATCCAATGCACTAACGATTTCCATAGATTTGATGAATGAAGTATGGAATTTCTGTTGGACAAGATAGTGTAGGAATTAGGGATAACCATGGAAGGAGAGAACCAAGTATTCCTAGAAGATGATGATTGAAAGTACCTCATGTTGGGTGCAAGATCAAAATAGAAGTATGAGATTTGAATAAGAATTTAAAATATGGCTTAGTTTAGACAAATAGAAACTAATATGGGTATAAGATGAGAGTGTGATCCGCATGGGATCACATAAAACTCTAGTCTGTCCCTATTAGGAGGGAGTAGGAGAACTGATCGTGAGGAAAAACAAGTGAAGCTACTTGGAAAAATTTTAAGGTATAGATGACTTGAAAGACGGGAAGCATAACATTGTGATGTATGTCATGAGCCGAGGAAGAAGAAGGAAGTGTGGATAGATGCGAATCATGAATGAAATAGGTCGAGATAGGAACCGAAGGTAAAACTTTGATATAGCCTAATGAGTAGACTAAGGAACTAAGCATGCTAATATTGTTGTAGTGTGGAAAGGAAATGGTAATGACCTATACTGTTTGATTGGAAGGATTAGTATCGATAATCGAATGGTTGAGGAGTTATAGATGTGATGTGTCATGAGAGACGAAGGGCTTGGTCTAACTGAGACAAGATGAGGAGCACTATGACCTTGAAGGTAAGACATTGTGTAGGTATAAAGGAAGTGTTGAGTATCAGGGGAAAAAAAATCTTTCATGGAGAAAAGTGAGAAAGAAGCGCATAGGTGCTACTAATGATCTATCCAAATTTTATGGAAGTAGTTGTAGCATAGGTTTGGATGGCAGTTGATAGACTAACTGAGATAACCGTCCTTTTGGTGATGTGTATAGATAATAAGTTGATTTGGATTGGAAGAGCCTCGTTGTGATAAACTAATCAATATGTGAAATATCGTCATAGGTCACTTGTGTAAGGAAATTGGAATTTTTAAGTAGTTTGTGGTATGGACTAAAGGGAGTTTCTGAACATGACTGGACATGAGTATATCCGCCTAACTGAAAATGGATGGACGAAGTGAGAAATTGCTACAAGTATAGGAGTCGTGTTGAGAGCTTGGGTAACTGATTTAGAGGGAGGTGGGAAACTCGTTAGCAATGTTTGAGTTTTCATATAATGATAGTTATCATACTAGAAGTCGATGAATGCCATTTGAGGCACTATATGGAAGGATAGGGTAAGTTTCCCCTATTGTGGACTAGAATTGGTGAAAGAGGTTGCTAATATAATAATGGTGTTTGTGGAAAGGACGAGAGAAACAAGAGATGATATGTTAAAAAGGAGGAAACTACTACAGTTTAGTGACAAAGTTATGTAGGAATTTTCACCCATAGTAACGGGCGCCATGTTTTGGTAAAAGAGAAAAGTTGATGTCAAGTTTTGTATGTCCATTTATAATCTTTGGAAAGATTGGACCAATAGCTTATGGGTATAGAATTACTTGGGGAATTGGGTGGTGTACATGATATATTTCATGTATTAATATTTGGGAAATGTGGTTTGAGAATGCATATTTGCATGTACGGTTATCCGGGATTAGTGTTAATAAGAGTCTTCAATTTGTCAAAGAGTCATTTGTGAGATTTATGGGTTGTGAAGTCAAGAGTTTGGGAATGAACTTAAATATTGTTGGTTAATATATCTATTAAATTGAGTCATGAACTAAAGTTCACGTGGAAATGAGAGGAGTTCAATTAGAACAAGTATCCTCATGTGATTTGTTGATTGTGTGTTTGATCCTAAGGAGTAAATCTTGGGACGAGATTTCTATTAGGAGGGAGTAATGTGACAACCGTGGTTTTAAGGTTCGTCACTTAGTCGTATTTTTAGGGTGTTATGTGTGACTATGTGTTTTATGTGTTTACGTGTTTATTTGGTGTGAATGAGGATGGTTTGGACATCGTTTATGAGTACGAAGTGCTCTTAAGTAAATCGATGAATGGTTAATTCATGAATCATAAGCTCACATTATAGTGACTATGAAGTGAAATGAAATGAAATGAAGTGAAGTGAAATGAAATGAAATGAAGTGAAATGAAATGAGATCATGCGAAAATTTCGTGAAAGTTGAATTATCGTTTTCATAGGATTTTGTGTATGTATCATACATGATATATGTACATTAGATATATATTATCTATATTCTATGTATTATAGGAGTTTTCTATTTTAGGAAAGTTTTGAAAATAAAGTTAAGATCGAAAATTACGCAGAAAGTCAAAAAATTAGCGAAAGGGAGTCCGGTTTCGACCCGGAAGTGTATGGAAGTATAGGTAAACATAAAATAGAAGGGGGAGAGTGTAAATAACCCAAATTTAAGGGGGTGGGTCGTGGATGGGCTGTTATGGCCGACTAAAGGAAGGAAACGGGTAGGAAAGGCCCAAGTAGAGTCCCTTTTGGGCTCAAACTTGTTAAGGAGGTTACCAAAGCCTATATAAACACCCCTAGACCCCTAAAAACGACCAATAACCCTACAATATATCTAATATCAGTTTAAACATCCATGGGGGAAGATCAAAACCGAAATATTGCATAAGGGTTAAAGGTATGTAATTAAACTAGCTCGATTAACGTTAAATTTACGTATCTAACCTAGTATGGTGGATTAGGGTTTAGGAGTTTTGATTATTAGGGTTTCATACTAGGAATGATGATTTCTGTAATTAATAATATTAGGGTTCTTAATATTCAATTAATTAGGTTATTATGAGGTATAATGATGATTAAAGGGTTTAATCATGTTTAAATTCGTTTTTAAAAACTGGGCAGAATTTTTGGTCCATTGTTTTGATCATATATAGAGTCATAAAAACTTTTAATTTTTGAATCTTATGTCTCTAGAAAGGTAATTGAGTTGGATTTTAAATTCAAGAAACGAGAACTAAATTGGAGGTCGGAAAGTGGGTTAAAAACAGTTTACAACAGTCGAAGGTCAAAGCAGTTTTGAAATCTATCGGGTTTAAATTAATGTTTTAAGATGGTTAGGGTACTTAGATGTATAATTGGACCTTAAAACGAACATGAGACTTAGATTATATATTAAATAAAAGATCTGGAGGAGGAATAAACAAATGGGTTAGGGTAAGACCCTCTGATCATAACAAACTTTTTATATGTTCAAAATCAGTAAATTATGTATTGGTAAGAGTATATATATATATATATGGAGGCCTTAACAGTATCTTTAAGGTTGCGGCCAAAGGGGAGAGTTAGCTAACACATTTAATGGCATATGGTTTCTTTGACAGGGCATGTTATTTTGGTTAAGGGGGTGTTCGACCAATAGTTTGAAGTATGAAAAACGGGACTGTTTTGGGTTAAATGTTAACGGGGCAAGTTATGAACTAAACTAAGTTAAAGGCTTTATAGAGGGATGTAATGAGATTCATATGGCATATAAATAGGGTTAAGTGGTAGGATAAGGTTATATATCCATCATAGATTGATGATCCATTTTGGTATGTGGTTCATGTCTTGATTGTATACGTTTGTGTGTTTAGATTTTTGCTAGAGCGCGGATACTTGGAGAAGCTTGTTCAGGTGAGTTTCATAGTCCCATGTTTCTATGATTTATAAATGTTTTGACTTCCAGATGGGATGGAAGAGACACTATATGGTTTTATAAAGAATGCTGTGAATGTTTTTATGGTTTGTGATGGACTTGTGTGTACACTTATGTGATTAAATGCTATGTGATTCTTGATTGTGTTTATGATTTGGATCGGGGGACACGTACCGTCTCAGTTATTGTGGTTTGACTTGGTACCAAGGGGATATTTACAAGGCGGGGCCTTGGGATTGGTTCATAGGTGTATGGGCGCCTATGGGACCATGGTGATTGGTAAGGCTTGGAGCCTTGGAATTGTGGTTATTGGTAAGGCTTGGAGCCTTGGATTTGTGGTGATTGGTTAATCTTGAATGCTAGTTGTTAATACATAGTTGTAACACATTGTCCATATGTTATTTTGTTAATGATTGTTATTCACAGCTTATAACTGATTTGGCGTTAGAGTCTAAACATATGACTCTCACCAACTTTATGTTGACGTGTTTTAGTGTCTCTTTCAGGTGAGAATGTGGTTAAGCGTAAGAATATGAGTGGCTAGCTGGAAGGCTTAGGATTGCATTTGGAGGAACCCCCTTTCCTCTCAGTCTTTATTTATGTTTGAATAAGTGATTCTTTGTAGACACCTATATGTTTGTTATTTGTTAATTATTTGTATTTGGTAAGAGGTAGACCTGTTACCTACTTACCTAGATGCCTGCATTGTTTGAGATATCTTCATGACATTGTGTCACAATTTATGATATTTCCATTTTATTTAGTTATCTCTATAGACACGCTATTGTTGTGATGATATCCATACGGCGCGCCCCATATTCCGCCATGGTGGAGTGTGACAGAATAGGCCTTGGACTTCCGTTCTTTTTGCACTTTTGATCTTTTGACTTCGTCTTTTCTCGTTTTCATCGAAAAAAGCCTGTGAAAGCCCGTGTATTCTTCCTTTTTCATCTTTTGGTCCTAAAACACAATAAAAACACAAACCACGCATAACTCCGACATTTACGACATATAATACACGTTTTGGCTTGGTTATTATTATAGTTAAGTGGTAAAAGGATGGGTGTTTTCACACCTATCACAAGGCAACAAGTTAAGTAGGCTATAACAAGTTAGGAAGAATCACAATCACAGCTAACTAAGAAAACCAAAAAGTTCAGTTATCAAAAGTTAAAGTAAAACGCATCAGCAGACCTATCAAGCTCCAAATCTATAGCAGCTTCAATCAAACTCGATTTCCATATTAACTAACAAAAATAGTGTTCAGCAGATTAAACTACAACATAATTCTAGCAAATCATTTTTTAAAACATCAAAGCAACATACAAATGACATAGCTATTTCTAACATAATATCACATTAACTAAATAATAAACTTAGATAAACAATTATTTATAGCAGATTTAACTAAAAACTTAAAAACTAAATTGAGCTTTACCGTTTGAAGAAACCCGTTGAGGTAGAAGCACCAGCGCTGAGCTGGCTTTGGAACCACATCGACATCTCACCACCAATAAAACAATATGAACCACTATTACTAATCTCGAACCAAACATCAAGTAAATCATGAATTCATATCCATCGAACCAGCAACTTCCTTTAAGTCAAACCAGTAGGGTTTAACTTTTATCTTTATTCTCACTTTAATTATTCAATTGAGCTATGATTTCAGCTTAATCAAATAATATTTTTTTTATATTATTTTGTCAAATCTAATATAGATTCAGATAGAAATTATTTCACCAAAGATTAACAAACGAAGTAAAAAGAGATATTAGGCTGAAAACAAAACTTTTATTAACTCAATAACATCATTACAATACTATTAAAAAGAAAAATACATCTAAATTAAATTTGACATAATAACACTAAAGTAAAGAAAGGGATACATTACAAAGAAAATAAAATGGTATTTATAGGGAAACCAAGGGTGTGGGTGGTTGATGGAGAGTGATTCTTGGCCCTTGGATCTTCTCTTCATCATCTCTCTCTTTTCTGTTCCAATCCAAGGGATGAGATTAACCCTCTTTCACACGGATCGCCACCATGGACCTTTTTGTGTTTCTTGTGCTAGTTGGATGCTGAAGTGGATGGTTTTGATTGGCTCAGTGACAAGATTTCAGTGGAATCAACCAATCATAGGCGAGATATGACGTGATGAGAGTACCACGTGGATAAGGTTGCAACATCTTGTTCATCCCTAAAAACATGGGGATTTATTCAAGCGCGTGGATGCCAATTGCCATAGGATTGAAAACCCTCAATTTTTGGTCTAGGGTTCTTGGTTGTGTTCTTCCCTCTTTTCTCTATCTTTTCTCTGCGTCTTTATTTTTTTTTCTTGTTTGTAACGAAAGTTTTGACCAAGGTAAATACATATACTCCTTCTACGTCCTTTATTATTTTTGTGATGGGCCTTGGACCCAATCTTGGACCTTTGATTGAAAAATACTCCACCGTCACTTGCTATTATTTTCAATTGGGCTTTCTTGGATTTGAATTTGGACCCAACTTATAATACTTCCATCCGTTATAAAATTGTAAATGGGCTTGGGATTAGTTTTGACCCAAAAGATATATAATACTCTATTAATGGGCTTAAAAGCCCATTAAGCATATGTGGGTCCCACAAAGCCCAATAAACCTTAAAAACTCGAATCCCATCTTAAAACGACTTGTCATTTGGCTTCTTGAAATTATCTTCAAATCCCGTGTCGGTTTTGCCAATTTTCTTGATCTTGGTACCTACACACACGAAACAATAAAACATGCATATACAATACCATTTTCATGTTAAATATGCAATTTAAGTCCGTTTATTGATATAAATGATATTTGTTAGGTGTGTAAACACCTATCCTTTTTACCACTTAACTACAATAATAACCAAGGCAAAACGTGTATTTTATGTCGTAAATGTCGGAATTATGCGTGGTTTGTGTTTTTGTTGTGATTTAGGACAAAAATGTGAAAAGGGGAGAAAACACGGCTTTCACGGGCTTTTATCGAAGAAAAAGACAAAAGACGAAGTCAAGAAATCAAGAGTGCAAAAAGAACGGAAGTCCAAGACCAATTCTGAAGATTTATCGAAGAAAAAGTCAAAAGACAGAAGTTTACTAAAAGTCGAGGAACTCAAGTCTAATTTATTGAAGAAATTACAAGACGAGAGTAGAAATCCCGAGACAAAGTCGTTAGAGTCAAAGAATTAAGAAGACAAGGACTAATCAAGCAATTAAAGAAAGAAGAAAGAGGGGAGGAAGCTTCCTCTAAGCACCTCCCTAATCCTCTTATAAATAGGCCTTAGTTCATTTCATTTCATTTTTGTTGGCTAAGTGTGACAATTAGTCTTCCACCCTTTTAATTACTTGTTCTTTAAATTCATGTCATTTTAAATACTTGTCTTGCACTTTAATTCATCTTTAATTCCAAGTAAGTGTTCTTAATTTTGTTGCTTTAATCTTTATTTACCTTTGATCAAGTTTACTTTTATCATTCCCCTTCTACTTTTCTCTTGTTTTTGGTTTGTTTTAAAATCGGATTAAGCAAGCTTTTGCTTAATCTCTTTGCTTATTTGATTAAAGGTTTTGTCTTTTCTTTTCCCTTTAATTTTTCATACGAAATAAGCCATAAGTTTGACAATCTTATGTGCTTATTTGGTATTTGGCTTAATTGTTTTCAAAGTTTTCTTAAAAGTTTTATCTTTATAAAATCCATTTTATTAAGTTTCGTCTTTTAAATTTTGAAAGGTTTTAACATTTTAGCTTATTGTCTCGTTTTGTTTCCATTTCATTTAAGTTTTTGAATTCAACTTATTAGTTCTAGCTTATTTGGACTTGTGCTTATTGCGAATTTGCTCTCCATCGAAAAGAAAGGAAACTACACATTGCGACAGCTCCATTTAGCCACATTCCGATGGTGACAGTATTGGAATAGGGTTTTGGATTTCGACAGCTTATTGCGACGGTGCTTTCCGATCTGAAACTTCCCCTTATTCCGATCAAGATTCCGATCGCACATTGCGATCGGGATTGCGACGGCTCTTAAGGTTTCATTGAAACGAAGTGCTGCCCAATTTTTCTTAGCAACTTTCCGATCTGAGCCACATTCCGATGGATGTATTCCGATGGAAGTGACATTCCGATAGATTCTATTTTCAACATTCCGATAGACCTAGCTTTTATACATTCCGATAACTACTTTGCGATCTGGATTCCGATGGTATGGTGACAACATTCCGATCAGACATTCCGATGGTCTTGGGTTTGGGATTATATTTTCCTTTGTTTTGTTTCTAAGTTACATTTTTAATACTTCGTCAAATTTAATTTTCGTCACGCTTTAGTTTTAAGTCATTTAATTAACTTACTTTTAAAAGTTTTAACATTGCACATTTAAGTTTTAATTAGTTTAGATTTAATTAACCGCCATTTACTTTAATAGTTTTTTCACCTTTGATTATATTACAACGACACAACTATTTGTTTCACCAAAGACAACTGAGTCGCATAGTTAACCAGTTATCAATTCGATTAGACCACAACAACGAACTTTAATTTTTATACTAGGCAAAAGCCTTGTATCAAATGGCGCCGCTGCCGGCTCTTTTCGTAAAGATTAACGGTTTTCTGTGAGAGACGCGTTGCTTTTTGGGATCCGTTCATTTGTGAGCGTTATTTTCTTGCTTAAAAATTTCAAAAATCCAAAAAAATAAAAAATTGTTAAAAATCCATAAAAATTAAAAATTTTCAAAAATCCAAAAAGATTTTATTTTTATTGTGTATATATATTCTCTTTGTGTTTGGTATTGTTTTCTTTTGCTTTCGTAGGTGTATGCGTACTAGATCTTCTACTTATCAAGAGCCCGAGACTCGTGAAGATTTAGCTATGGCAGGTGTGAACAACAACAATAATCCATCGCACCTCAATAATAACAACAACAATGTTCTTCCACAGCCCGATCTTCGGACAATGGAGGAGCTTTGTCAACCTACCATGTTTGGACGAGGAGGACCAATTGCGCCGATGCAAATCACGGCTCCGGAGTTTTCGTTGAAGCATCACATGATTCAACAAGTGCAAACTAATCCCTTCCGCGGATTGCCTGATGATGATGCCAACAAACACCTCGACAAGTTCATTACTATTACCCAAAGCATGAAGTTGCCCGGTGCCACAATGGATGTTCTTCGCCTACAACTCTTTCCACATACTTTATCACACCACGCCGAGAAATGGTTTGATCGTCTCCCGAAGAATTCCATTCATACTTGGGATGACATGACTCAACGCTTTTTGTCGCGCTACTTTCCACCATCCATGGTCACGAGCCTTCGCAATTAAATCAGCGGTTTCATGCAAGAACCCGATGAATCTCTCTTTGATGCTTGGGAAAGATATAATGTTTTGATCGATCGATGTCCAAACCACAACATGCTCCCTATGACCTTAATTGATACTTTCTACAACGGTTTGACTTTTCGTGATCGTGATACGATTAATGCAGCCGCCGGTGGCACATTTATGAAAAGGAGACCCGAGGAGTGTAGAGAACTTATTGAGAACATGACTACTCATCACAAAAACTGGGATTCCTCCGCTTCTTCAAGAAACAACCCGAGAGTCAATGTTTCTTCTACTTCAGCAAACCCCGACATGACCGAATTCACCAGCATGATGGCCGAAATGAACAAAAATATCTTGCTTCTCGCTACAAACCAACAACAAGTTAAAGCGGTGGCTAATCCTTGTGAGACATGCGGCGGTCCTCACTCATACACTGATTGTCCTTCTACTCAAGGAAATCCGGAAAACGTGTATGCGGATTATGGTAATTATTCACTGGAAAATTACCAAGCCCGACCTCAAGGGGATGAAAATTTGCTGAGTTACCAGTCAAACAACTACCTTTCACCCGGTTTTTCTCCTCAAAACCAAAACCCCAACAACAACTACAATAGAAGCAACCAAATCCCACCTAGAGCTTCTAATCCTTATCACCCACCCGCTCAACAAGCCCCACCCATCAATCAAGATGTTGAAGCCTTAATGAGAACCCAAGGAGAGCAAATCAAGAATCTACAGAGCCAAATTATCAATTTGAAAGGGGATATCACTAAGCAAGGGAATGACATTAGATCCGAGCTTCGAGATAATATTCAATCCTCCTTCAGCAATCAAACGAATGATTTGAAGAATATGTTGGCTAGTTTCTTACCCACCACTCAACCCTCTACTTCGAGTTCTCTACCTTCAAACACCGTCACCAATCCGTGAGCGAATGTGAGTGCTATTACTACCCGTAGTGGAGTTACTTTAGTAGGACCACCTATTCCGCCCCCATCATCTACACCTCCTCCACCACCATTTATCCCTACTCCTCCCACACCTAGTATTAGTACACCATTACCGTCTTCGCCGCGTCGTGAAGAAATACCCAAGACGAATCCTCCACCAACCCCACCTTCCACCTTTAACCCTTCAACATCTCAACCTTCACCTTCTACACCTCCACCACCCAAACCCAAAATTCCTTATCCATCTCGCTTAGGCAAGGCCAAAATGCACACCAAGGATGACATTCAAGTGTCAAACTATTTGAAGAAAGTTTCGGAAATGACCATCACTTTTAGCCTTGTCGAAGCTCTAGCACAAATGCCTAAATTTGTTAAGATGTTTAAGGAATTTCTTAGCAAGAAGGAGAAGATGGCCGAGTTTGTTAATACTCGATTTAATGAAAATTGTTCTGCCGTCCTTCTTAAAGAATTCCGGAAAACCTTGGAGATCCCGGTCGTTTTGTGCTACCTTGTACTTTTAACCAAACCGACAAATTTACTGCCTTAGCCGATCTCGGGGCAAGTATTAATTTGATGCCTCTCAGCGTTTGGAAAAAATATCATTGCCCGACCTTACACCCACCAAAATGACTCTTGAGCTAGCCAATCGCACTCTCGCTTACCCCGTTGGTATTGCCGAAGACGTGTTCATCAAAGTTGGCACATTCACTTTCCCGGTCGACTTTTTCGTTGTTGATTATGAAATGGACCCTCGTATTCCGTTAATACTTGGGCGCCCATTTTTGAGAACCGGTAGAGCTTTAATAGATGTGGATAAATGTGAGCTCATCTTAAGAGTCGGGGATGATGCCCAAGTTTTTCAAATGGGGAAGCTTACAAGCAAATCCTATGGAAGAGAATCAGCGAATATGATTAATGTGCTTGATGATTTTGTCGTCTACAACAATCCTCTATTCGATTCTTGCATTGATAATCCACTGTTTCAAGATAATGTGGATGATTCTCTCTCCAATTTGGAACCTTCACCCATATATGATTCTCCACCGATCTATGATGCTTATGATGATGATTCTAGCTCCGATGGAGATGATTATGATGATTTTACTTCCGAGTATCTCGACATGCCCACTTATGATGATTTTGATGAGGCCGATACTCTTTCAAGTGATTCTTCACATGATGAAGATCCTCCGCCTACCATGCTTAATCCTACTTTGGATGACTACTCATTTGAGGAAGACTTTTCTACTTTTCTTAATACATACTTCCCTCATGAGAGTGATGCTTCTCCTTTAGACTTTGATGATTATGGTCTTGATCCTACTTCGGATTTGAAGAAAATTATTTCAAAGGAGAAGCAACCGGACGACACCAACATCCGCAGCACGTATGTTTTGACACCTCTTTGTCCACCTTCTGCGGACGAGGTTGTGCATTTTCTTCGCGGATCATCTTCAAATTCTGCTGAGCCTGAGTGCTATTTTCCCCTAAAGGAAAAGGTGTTCGACCCCGGTATCGA
This sequence comes from Glebionis coronaria, assembly GCA_025667525.1. Taxonomy (NCBI): domain Eukaryota; kingdom Viridiplantae; phylum Streptophyta; class Magnoliopsida; order Asterales; family Asteraceae; genus Glebionis; species Glebionis coronaria. The sequence continues at coordinate 74,163,420 of CM046874.1, forward strand.
TATTCTTCAGCCATCTCAGTATCCATCTGATGAATTAAAAGGAAAAATCTTTGGAACTTTTGAAGATATGCTTGCACCTCTTCACCCTTGCTCCCACCGTGCTCCGTCTTTGCTTAAGGGACCCTTGCCTATTTTTCTTTGGCTTGCCTTGTTCGCCTTAAGCTAGTGCTATTTGATGGACGAAAACTATGTATTTGATCCCGGTGGATATGTTTCATGCTTCTTCCTATGCTAATCAAGGTCGAGTCAGGCTCACGACTCGGTGATCAAAAATCAAGCGCTTCTTGGGAGGCAACCCATGTTTCTATCTTTTAGCTATCTTTATCCTAAGTGTAGGGGAGACCCGTTGGTGTTTGCTATTTCCTCTCTTCTAATATTCAGGGATTTGAGCATTCAATGATCCACTCTTGATGATTTTTGACGACCCGTGATTCCGTGTTCCCTTCTTCCTGGTTCTATCCTAAACTCTTTTCGATTCACTATTTTATATTTTTCAGTATTAAAATAGGAATCTCGTTAGTTGTCTTTTCCTTAGCGAGATTTAAACAAAGTGCACAATGTCCTAAGTGTAGGGGAGTTTACTCCCACATGCTTAAACATTGAGGACAATGTTTATATTAAGTGTAGGGGGGACTTCTATCGAAGTTAAGTGGCCTTTTCCTTGTATTTGTCCTCATTTTAACCGGAAAATCAAATTTTCGACATTTTTCAAAATTTTTGATCTATTTTAGCCCATTAGTTTTTACCTTTGTATAGTTATTTTCATTCTTTACTAGAATAAAATTTTAATAAAGTGGTTTTAATTTTCAAACGTTGTGAATTTTTTGACTCAACCCGAGTTTACTTGTCTAAGTTTACTCTAGCTAGTATCCTTAACGTGTTTAAGTCAAGTTTTGCTAGGCTTTTATATAGGGAGCTTTAAAACGCTAAAGTCTTAACTCTCACGGGTTAAGAACAAGAACTTTTCGCAAGTTCCTATAATTGATCCTAGAGAGTTGTTTATCAAGGGAACTTTAAAATGCGATTTCTAAACTTAAAAAGTCTAAGAGTTTGCAAGATCCTATAGACGACTCGAAAACCCAAAACTTTGATTTAATAGGCTAAGCATCCACGAGTCTCATTCCTTGAGATTTTAAACTGTGGAGGACGAGAGATGATAGAGTCAATTATAAGTTTGGTATTCTTTCGTGAATTTATGTGAGTTAATTATGAGCCTATTCTCCCATCGCTTGCTAATAAATTTATCTGCAATAAATAAGGTTGTACGATTTGAAAAGTTACTTAGCTTCTAGCCCAAGATCGTTTAAAAGTTGCTCGGTATGGATTAGAGTTCATAGCCAAGACATAACTTATTGAAGCGGGATGCGAAGATTGGCGAGTCTAAAAAGGCCCTAACAAGGCATGAGGGCTATATTTTGTTGCTAAAGATCCAAAGTGATGTGAAGAATCATTTATCAAAGATCAATATGAAGGATCGAGACACACGACGAAAAGCAAAAACTCCCCAAAAGATCATGGAGAAGTCTATCCAAAAAGGCCCTAACAAGGTATGAGGATAAATAGATCCAAGTCCAAAAAGGAGGCGGATCGTTGTATATCAAAATCCCAAAATAAAGATTGGAGAAAAATGAAGAAGTCGTGGTCCAAGTATGAAGAATCTCTCAAAATTTCAAGTGAAGAAATTCCTATTATGAAGAGAAGACCATTATTTCATGAACGTCTCTCAAGATTTGAAGTATGAAGTCGCTGCCAAATATCGGTCCGAGAAAGGTCTAAAATCGCGAAGCGAGTTATGCCAAGATATGAACTTTATGAGGTCCCGAGAAGCAGTTTTAAAAGATTTTGTCCTTTAGCTAACTATTGATTAAATCGTCCCACTTTATTTTCAGCCTAAATAACTATCGAAATAAGTCAACAATGCATCCTCGTGATCATTCAAGGCAACAATAAAATATAAGAGATACACCTAGGAATAAAGGAGTCTAAGTAAATAATTGGCCCACATGAGTTCGTGTTAGTTTACTAACTTATAATAACAATGATCTCGTTTTTAAGCTTGGTTTGGAGAATGTGAAAACTTGAGGATGATGATTATTCATGACATTTCCAAAACCCTAAGGTATGTCTTTGATTTCTTTATTTACTTTCCTCCTTTGAATGTTTATAATTTTCTATCTCTTTAATAAAGGCCAATATGGATTGATTACGATGGAAAATGTAAATCGTGCTTTGTAACTAATACATTGCATGAGGACATTGCAATGGTCAAGTGTAGGGGATTTGATAGGTGTGTAAACACCCATCCTTTTTACCACTTAACTACAATAATAACCAAGCCAAAACGTGTATTTTATGTCGTAAATGTCGGAATTATGCGTGGTTTGTGTTTTTGTTGTGATTTAGGACAAAAATGTGAAAAGGGGAGAAAACACGGCTTTCACGGGCTTTTATCAAAGAAAAAGACAAAAGACAAAGTCAAGAAATCAAGAATGCAAAAAGAACGGAAGTCCAAGACCAATTCTGAAGATTTATCGAAGAAAAAGTCAAAAGACGGAAGTTTACTAAAAGCCGAAGAACTCCAGTCTAATTTATTGAAGAAATTACAAGACGAGAGTAGAAATCCCGAGACAAAGTCGTTAGAGTCAAAGAATTAAGAAGACAAGGACTAATCAAGCAATTAAAGAAAGAAGAAAGAGGGGAGGAAGCTTCCTCTAAGCACCTCCCTAATCCTCCTATAAATAGGCCTTAGTTCATTTCATTTCATTTTTGTTGGCTAAGTGTGACAATTAGTCTTCCACCCTTTTAATTACTTGTTCTTTAAATTCATGTCATTTTAAATACTTGTCTTGCACTTTAATTCATCTTTAATTCCAAGTAAGTGTTCTTAATTTTGTTGCTTTAATCTTTATTTACCTTTGATCAAGTTTACTTTTATCATTATCCTTCTACTTTTCTCTTGTTTTTGGTTTGTTTTAAAATCGGATTAAGCAAGCTTTTGCTTAATCTCTTTGCTTATTTGATTAAAGGTTTTGTCTTTTCTTTTCCCTTTAAGTTTTCATACGAAATAAGCCATAAGTTTGACAATCTTATGTGCTTATTTGGTATTTGGCTTAATTGTTTTCAAAGTTTTCTTAAAAGTTTTATCTTTATAAAATCCATTTTATTAAGTTTCGTCTTTTAAATTTTGAAAGGTTTTAACTTTTTAGCTTATTGTCTCGTTTTGTTTCCATTTCATTTAAGTTTTTGAATTCAACTTATTAGTTCTAGCTTATTTGGACTTGTGCTTATTGCGAATTTGCTCTCCATCGAAAAGAAAGGAAACTACACATTGCGACAGCTCCATTTAGCCACATTCCGATGGTGACAGTATTGGAATAGGGTTTTGGATTTCGACAGCTTATTGCGACGGTGCTTTCCGATCTGAAACTTCCCCTTATTCCGATCAAGATTCCGATCGCACATTGCGATCGGGATTGCGACTGCTCTTAAGTTTTCATTAAAACGAAGTGCTGCCCAATTTTCCTTAGCAACTTTCCGATCTGAGCCACATTCCGATGGATGTATTCCGATGGAAGTGACATTCCGATAGATTCTATTTTCAACATTCCGATAGACCTAGCTTTAATACATTCCGATAACTACTTTGCGATCTGGATTCTGATGGTATGGTGACAGCATTCCGATCAGACATTCCGACGGTCTTGGGTTTGGGATTATATTTTGCTTTGTTTTGTTTCTAAGTTACATTTTTAATACTTCGTCAAATTTAATTTTCGTCACGCTTTAGTTTTAAGTCATTTAATTAACTTACTTTTAAAAGTTTTAACATTGCACATTTAAGTTTTAATTAGTTTAGATTTAATTAACCGCCATTTATTTTAATAGTTTTTGCACCTTTAATTATACTACAACGACACAACTATTTGTTTCACCAAAGACAACTGAGTCGCATAGTTAACCAGTTATCAATTCGATTAGACCACAACAACGAACTTTAATTTTTATACTAGGCAAAATCCTTGTATCAAATGAGTAAATTCACTCATATCAAACTCCTCCTTGCTAAGCAATTTCCGTGTCCTCACGCAATGATAAGATAAAGCTACTAACTACAATTTTATTCAACTTTTGACACTTTATTTTGACAAAGACATAATGTATTGCTTTCATTATTTGAAAAAACATTTAGGATCATAAAACTCAAATAGATTCATCGTCCTCGACTTTTTACTCTTTCCATCCCAAGTTTAAAAACAAGATCATTGTCAATCATAAGTCCAATGTTAAGACCACTCCTACAAGTAATTTGTGTTAAACTCAATCTCCTTTATTCCTAATTGTATCTCTAGATTTTAAATTTTGTCATTCACCCAAAGGCTCATTTGACTTATTTAATAATTATTAGTCCAAAAATGAAGGCAAAAACAGTGTAAACCCAACACTCAAAACCTAACCTCGACTTCAAAAACCGTTGTCACTAAAGAAAGCCCACATCAAGGATAACTTAACACGACTTAAGGGATAAATCCCCGGATCTAAAATTTGCCTAATAGGACTACTTAAAGAAATAATTATTCCTCCAAAGTAGAATTGACCTTATTAATTGATTTAGCAACATTTACATCATACACCTTGAGGCTCTTTAAGATGTAAAAGTGCTCCTTATTTATAATCCACACCCGAAGGCTCCTTGGACATAAACAAGGGAATTGACATTCACCATTCCACCCTAAGGCTCATAATGATGAAGAAATTTTTATTAAACACTTCACAATGCCATACACTCTAAGGCTCTAATGACAAGGCTAGTGCTACATGACTCCCACCCGAAGGCTTCTAGAGAACATGTTTTTATTTATTCTTCTTTATTAATGATAGATATAGTAAGCCAAATTTCCGCAATCCCATGATCAAAAAGTCCATGACGCTGATACCCTCAATGTGTTCTCACTTTAATTACAATGGAAGAAAAAGGAGTTACGAGTTAGTTATTGTGCCCAAACCGCTAAAAACTTCATTTATTAAGCAATTTAAATATTCAAGCGTGAAAAATAAATACGAGGAGATAGAATCAAACACAAAAAATACTTATACAAGGAAGACCTAACCTCAAAACTTATGATTCAACTTTATCATCTCTTGTTCTCCATATTGTAAAATCTCAAAGATGTGAGACAAATGGATACTTAGCCTATTAAATCAAAGTTTTGGGTTTTTAAGTCATCTATAGGATCTTGCATCTTCTTAGACTTTTTCAAGTTTAGAATTTGCGTTTTAAAGTTCCCTTGATAAACGACTTTCTAGGATCAATTATAGGAACTTGCGAAAAGTTCTTGTTCTTAAACCCGTATGAGTTAAGACTTTCACCTTTTAAAGTTTCCTATATAAAAGTCTAGCAAAACTTAATTAAAACACGTTAAGGAATGAGCTAAGGTAAAAACCGAGTCGAGTAAAAAACTATTCTTACTTTCACCAACGAAAAGCCTACATTTGTGTCAAAAACACTTATTTTCTTTATTATTAAACACAAAATAACACTAAAAACTTAAATTTTTTATGAAAAATGAGAAAAACGATTACGTTTGAACACGACAAAAGCAATTGCAAGCGATTATATCGATTGACTCCCCCATGCTAAAGCCAAATATTGTCCTCCATGTTTCCTAGCTCAAGAATAACACCCCCTTGCTAAAACATGAAGAGTCGAATGCAAAAGTCCTAACATGGTAAGAGTACGGAAATGTATAAGCCATTTATTAATTATGCTCAGGATAAAACGTTAGTCGATAAAAATCAAAGGAGTCTTTAATGATTAGGTTCATACCTAAGATTCACATCACAACAAAACACGAGCACGAGATTAAAAAGATCAAGCCTTATTAGTGTTAGAAAATAGATTGAAGATAGAATGTATGGGACTCCCCCACAAGGCATAATAAGTGTGAAAACACTTATCCTTGTACCACTTATTTCCAATAATAACAAGACCAAAACGTGTATTTTATGTCGTAAAAGTCGGAATTATGCGTGGTTTGTGTAAGAAGTCGGAATTATTCAGGGGCTTTTATCGAAGAAAAAGACAAAAGACGAAGTCAAAAGGTCAAAAGTTCAAGAAGAACGGAAGTCCAAGGCATATTCTAAAGATTTATCGAAGAAAAAAGTCTAAAGACGGAAGTTTAACGAAATCGAAGAACCAAGTCTATTGAAAGAAGAAAAATGGAAGACGAGTTCAATTTATATCGACAAATCCCGAAACGACGTCAATAAAAACAAAGAATTTAAATCGATTTGAGACGAGAAGAAAGAAAGAAACAAGCACTTACCACCTCCCCTATATATAGTCTTCTAATGTGTAATTAGAGGAGTTAGTCTTCATTTTTTATTTTTGTTCTTTCTTTTTAGGCTGACACCTACTAAGGGTGTTTGGCACCTTCATTTTCTTTTCTTACTCTTCAAGTTTCTTGTAAGTTTGATCTTTAAGTTTATTTTTTTAAATCTTAATCATTTAATAAAAGTTTTCTTTAATCAATCCTTTCATTAATCTCATCTTTCTTTTCTTGTTTTTGATTTGATAGATCTTGTTTGATTGATTTGGTTGTGTTCTTAAGTTTTTATAGTTTTTATTAAGTGGGTTTTGATTAATCTAGTTTTAATTTCAAGTTTTGTTGTTTTGGTTTGATTGATTATTGTTAGTTGACGTTTAATGGTTAGTTTGGTTTAATCTTTGAGTTTAATTTGGTTAGATTTGGGTAAAATTCGTGTTTTTGTTTCCCCTGTTTTCGTCACTGTCATATTTTCCCGAACCAATTATTTTTTCCTGAATCAAGCTTTTTCCCGAACCAGTTTATTTTCCCGAACGAGCAATTTTTCCCGAACCAGTTTATCTTCCCGAATGAGCAATTTTTACCGAATCAGCTATTTTTCCCGAACGAGTTTATTTTCCCGAACGAGTTGATTTTACCGAAGGAGCATTTTTCCCGAACCAGTGATTTGTTTTCCCGAATGAACAAAATTCCGAACGAAGGTTTACAAGAAAAATTCCGAACGAAGGTTTACAAAAAAAGAAACATTCCGAACGAGTATATATTTGACATGCCTACCTGGGAGCTTGTATAACATTTCCCGCCAAAATTGAGCTGTGTGCCTGCTTGCTTAAGCAGCTTGTCTGCTTGCTTGTTTCTTGTTCCGCAATCGTTTAGTTTAATCTGAAAGTTGTTCCGATTTTAATTTTGAAAGTTAGGTATTTTTAGTTGAATTTTTCGTCTAATTTTAAAATTAATATTTTTCGTATAGTTCAAGTTTTATCTTTTATTTAGTACCCGCTTTAGGTTTTGCCTCGTTTAGCTTTAAAGTACCAACTTAGTTTTACTCTCTCCTTTTTCATTAAGTAAACTTTATTTTCGATTCGATAGTTAATTTTGTCTTTTAGTTTTATTTTTATTAATTGTTTTGCTATAATTTACGTTTTATTATTTTGTATTGTTTCGTTATTATCAGTTAATTGTTTTGCTATAATCGCTTTTTTTCAAGGTCGATTTTGAAAAATCATATGACTCGGTGCGATGGGATTTTTTAGATGATGTTATGAAGAAATTCGGATTCAGAAATAAATGGTGTAACTGGATTCAAGCGTGTTTTCAATCCTCAAGAGGATCGATCCTAGTTAATGGTAGTCTTACGGAAGAGTTCCAATTTTTCAAAGGTTTGAAGCAAGGTGACCTGTTGTCTCCATTTTTATTTATTTTAGTGATGGAGAGTTTACACCTTTCGTTTAAAAGGGTGGTTGATGGGGGAGGTTTTTCGGGTATTAAGTTAAATAACGAGGTGACGTTGTCTCATATGTTTTATGCCGATGACGCGATATTTGTAGGCCGTTGGAGTGATAGGAATATAAGTACCCTTGTGCAAGTGTTGAAGTGCTTTCATTTGGCTTCAGGGGTGAAACTTAATTTGAGCAAAAGCAAATTATTGGGGGTTAATTTGGAAGGAGACAAGGTTAAACAAGCGGCATGAAAATTAGGGTGTAATATTCTCAAATGCCCGCTAGGGACTATGGTAGGGGGTATGATGTCGCGAGTGAAAGCTTGGGATACGGTTGTTGATAAAGTTAAATTACGTTTGTCCAAGTGGAAAATGAAGACGTTGTCAATTGGAGGACGTTTAACTTTGCTTAAGTCGGCATTAGGCTCAATCCCTATATTTTATATGTCTATTTATAAGGTGCCGTATAAAGTTCTTAATGTTTTGGAAGGAATTAGATGCAGATTTTTTAATGGGCACGAGGCATATAGCAAAAAAGCAATATGGGTTAAATGGTCGAATGTGTTGAAAGCTAAAGAATATGGAGGTCTAGGAGTTGCGAGTTTGTATGCTTTGAACAGAGGTCTTATGTCAAAATGGATATGGAAGTTTTATAACCAAAGCAATTCGTTATGGGCCAGAGTCATTAAGGCTATTCATAGGGACGATGGTAAATTGACTAGGGAGATTGGTTCGGGTATGAAGTCTTGCTGGGAAAACATTGTGAAGGAGATAAAGGGGCTTAACAGTATAGATGTGAAGGTCCAGGACTATATTCGTATGCGGTTAGGTAATGGAGAGAATGCTTCTTTCTGGAAGGATAATTGGTCGGGAGAGGGAGCCTTCAAAGATGTGTTTTACAGACTATACAATTTAGAGAACTATAAAGATGTTTTGGTTCGAACCAAATTGAATGATGGCGGGTTGGATGCTTCGTTTAGGCGCAAACCTAGGGGGTATAGAACAATCTCAGTTGCAAGGTATGGTGAATACGGTTAGCAACATTACTCTTAGTCCAATGGGTGATAGATGGATTTGGTCATTAAAAGGTTCAGGTGATTTTTCGGTAGCATCGTTCGCAAGTTAATTGATGAGAAGAAAATTCAGTCTCAAGAAGCTACAACTAGATGGGCGAAATTTGTGCCGATTAAGGTAAACGTGTTAGCTTGGAAGATTAAAATGGATGGTCTCCCTACTCGGTTTAATTTGTCTAAACGTGGAATAGAGATCCAGTCGTTGACTTGTGGTACTTGTGATGATGGTGTGGAGTGTTCGGAGCATACCTTTTTTCAGTGTGAGTTACCTAAGCAGCTTGCTCGCAAGATTTTGCGTTGGTGGAACATAGATTATGTGGAAGTTAACTCATACGAGGAATGGGTTAACTGGATGTTGTCTTTGAAGCTAACGAGAAAACTTAAACAGATATTTGAAGGCATCTTCTTTACAATGTGGTGGTTCGTTTGGAGTTATCGAGATAAGTTTCTTTTCGATGACAAAATTCCGGTGAAGGCTCATATTTTCGATAATGTAGTTTTAACTTCTTTTAATTGGTGTAAAAGTCGGAGTAAGGCTTCGTTTAGTTGGAACGAATGGCTTAAAACTCCTTATCTTATTATGTTGTAATCTAGCTCCTTGCTAGTTTTGAATAAAATTGCCATTCAAAAAAATTGTTTCTAGCTTATTTTTATTACTTTGCGCATTTACCTTTCAAGTAGAAATAGAAAACCAAACTTTCTTTTATTCACCAAAAACGATTGAGTCACACATTTAACCGGAGATCAATTCGAATTGAATCAGGACGAACAAATTTTCATACTTGGTAAAACCTAGTATTAAATGGCACCGTTGCCGGCTCTTTTCGTTAAGATTAACGGTTTTTAGTGAGAGACCCGTTGGATTTTGGGATCCGTTCATTCGTCAACGTTATTTTTCGTGTCAAAAATTTTCAAAAACCCATAAAAATTAAAAAATTTCAAAAATCCATAGAAATTAAAAATCTTCGAAAATAAAAAAAAAACAGAAAAAACATTAAAAACTAAAAATATTTCTTGTCTATCTTTCTTTTCTTTTTATATGTGTGTATGCGTACCCGTGCTCGTAAGAAGAAAGCAACTCAAGCTGAAGTCGTAACTCAACCTATTGTCACCATGGACAATCGACCAATGATCGAGCTTTTGCAATCGCACGTAGAGGGCAACACCGATGCTATCGTCATACCCGAGATTGAAGCCAACAACTTTGAGCTCAAATCCAGTTTCATTCAAATGGTCTCTGCTCAACCATTTTTCGGGCGTACACTTGATGATCCTCATGACCATATCAAAAGGTTCCTTCAACTCACTAATACGGTCAAGTTTAATGGGGTTTCACAAGAGGTAATTCGCTTGCAACTTTTTCCTTTCTCCTTAGAGGGACAAGCCCGGCATTGGCTTGCAAAGGAACCGCCACAAAGTATTCTTACGTGGTCGGATTTAGAGACAAATTCATCAACTAATTTTTCCCACCCTCACGTACTACCGCTTTGCGGAATGAAATCATTAACTTTGAACAAAAGTACGGTGAGACATTTAGTGAATCTTGGGACCGTTTTAAGGAACTTTTAAGAAAGTGTCCACAACATGGTTTTACAAAAGTGCATCAAATTAATACTTTTTACAATGGTTTAAGCATGAATGACCAAGATTCACTAAATAGTGCCTCGGGGGGTAACATTTTGGTTAAGTCTTCTAATGCCGCGTGGGATATTATTGAGAATAAGTCTAGAGTGGAAACTAGGAGTGTTCGGGCTAATGTGGCTAGTGCTAGTACTAGTAATGCCGACCATAGAATTGATAAGCTTACTTCGATTGTTGAAGCACTTGCTTTACAAACCGCAAACATTGCCAAAAACAACAATGCTCAAGTTAATACCCTTAGTGAGTCTTGTGAGACTTGTGGTGGACCACACTCTTACCACAATTGTGATAAGGTCTATGACCCCTCTCCCCAAGAAGTGTATGCCTATAACACCAATGAGAGGGTGCATGTTAAGCCTAATGTGGATGCTAACAATCTTTCTTATCGATCTACTAGTTATTTGGATCCCCCCGGTTTTCAACCCCATAATAGACCACCACCACCTCAATTGAACAACACACATACCCACCAAGGAACCAAGGCTAAAGAAGTAACTACCAAGGGGGTTCTTCTAATAATCAAAGGAATTATAACTCAAATCAAGGGAATTTTCATGGTCAAAATCAAGGGGCTTTTAATGGGCAAAACCAAGGGTTTCAAAATAACAACTTTAACCAAGGTTTTAATAATAACAACGCTTATCAACAATAATATCCAAACCAAGGTTTTCAAAATCAAGGGCAAAACACGAATACACCTTCAATGGAATTGGTTCTTCAAAAATTGAGTGATAAGTTGAGTGAACATGAGAAAATCATGTATGCTATGCAAGAATCGAGTGATAAGAAATTTATGCAAATGTATCAAGCCATTAATCCCCAAGGCCCACCCCAAGGTTCTCTCCCTTCTAACACCGTAACCAATCCTAGGGCCAACGTTAATGCCATCACTACTATGAGCGGTAAGACCATCGTAGAACCTTCTTCTTCCCCAACTAACCAAGGACCCGAGATTCCTTCTACTTCTACCTCCCGTTCTTCACCTTCTACTTATGATATACCACCCGTTATGCCTTCGTCTACACCTTATGTTCCACCGATGCCTCAAATTTATACCACACCTTCGGTTCCAAAACCGGTTCCTCCACCTTCCACTTCTACCCCTCCACCACCCAAGGATGTGAGTGAGAATTCCATTCCAAAGCCTTCATCTCAACCCAATATACCTTATCCCTCAAGGTTGAGGAAAGAGAAGTTGAAGAACAAGGATGATATTCAGGTTTCTAACTTTCTTAAAATGTTTAAACAATTGAATTTCAACATCTCCTTTGCCGAGGCTCTCGCTCACATGCCTAAATATGCTAAGATGTTTAAGGATCTTTTAAGTGATAAGGAAAAATTGCTCGACATCGCCAATACCCAATTAAACGAGAATTGTTCTGTTGTTCTTTTGAGAAAACTTCCGGTTAAGTTAGGAGATCCCGGTCGATTCCTTATTCCTTGTAATTTTTCGGGTGTAGAGAATTGTATGGCTTTGGCGGATCTCGGTGCGAGTATAAATCTTATGCCATTGTCCGTGTTGAAGCAATTATCTTTACCCGAGCTAGTCCCCACACGAATGACATTGGAATTAGCTAACCGATCGGTTGCTTATCTGGTGGGGATAGCAAAGGATGTGTTCGTTGGAGTTGACAAATTCACTTCCCCGCCAATTACGTTGTTGTCGACTACGAAATGGACCCCCGTGTTCCATTAATCGTTGGACGTCCATTCTTGAGGACCGGTCGCACTCTCATTGATGTAGCCGCGGGCGAATTAATCATGAGAGTTGGTGATGACAAAATCGTCTTCAACATGGGTAAGCTTTCTAAGCAACCTTATGAAAACGAGAGCGTTAATTTCATTGACGTTCTTGATGAGGTCTGTGAAGAGAATTTCAAAGACGCTTGCAAAAGTGGTTCTTCTTCTCTACCCATTGTTGAGACTGTTGCCTCTATTGCTCCATCACTGACTCCATTTGGAGAAAGTGATTACATTTTGAAAGAATTTGAAGCAACTTTAGGGGATGCGGACTTACAATATGACGATTCTCCCACCGATTGGGAAGAAGACATTTGTACCATTGAGAAACTTCTCAATGAGGATGATAGTTGTAAAATTACACTTGTTTAGGAAAACAAGGTAAAAGCGGTAAGTATTAACGAGCGGTTTAGGAAAACCACAAGTTATGACCCTTGATGGGTGGGAATCGTTCTCTCGAGGAGGCACGTGTGTTGTGTAATGAATGACTGATTGATTTGTTTTTGATTATTAACAAGAAGAAAAAGAAGAGAAAATGACGAAGACGAAAAAATAGAAAAATAAGGCGAAAACACTACTAGAAAGTTACGACGTAGAACGTAAAAAGTGCAAAATTTAAAATTTTAACCTAAAAATTCCTAAAAATTACTAAAAATCCACAATAAAATTCTAAGAGTTTACAAAAAATCCAAACTTGCCAAAACCTTTTAATTAATTTAATAATGACTTTTTAATGCTAATTAAAGCCCTAAAAATCACTTTTAAATATTAAAAAGCCCTAAACAAGATTTAATAGTTTGTAAACCTCAAAAATGACCTAATTAAACTAAAAACTATTTTTAAAAATTTTAAAACCAATTTAAACTATTTTTAAACTCCTAAAAACTATTAAAATCTATTAAATCTTAAATTAATTCTAAAAATTAATTGAAAAGCCTAAAAATTATTCTACAAATGGTAAGATTCCTAATTAATGATAAAGAACCTAAGAAAAATGAAAAAGAAATAAAAATAAAACTTTTAATTTTAATGAATAAAATAATATTAAAATATTCCAAAAAATGAAAAGTTCTCAAATAAATTCTAAAAAATTCTCAAAAATCCTAAATATTCTAATTAAGAAAAAAATGCAAACAAAAGTTTCTAAAACCTTTTAGTTAATTTTATATTAATTTTTAAAGTTTCCTAAAAACCCTAAAATTAAATAAAATTAAAAATTAAAGTTTTTGAAAACTTTTTGTTATGTAAACCTCAAAAATACAAATTAAAACCTAAAAACTATTTTTTTCTATTTTTTTATTACTGTTCACTATTTCTTATTGACTTTCTAAATTTAAAACTAGAAATAATCCTAAAAATTAATTAAATATTAGGAAAAATAAAACTTTTAGCCAGAAAAATTTTAATTACTAATTATAACCTAGGAAAAATAAAAATAAGCAAAAACGATGAGCCAATAAGCTCAAATGAGCTTATTTGCTCACGGCTTAATTTGAAAAAGGCAAAATGAAAAAGGGTTAAATAGGTAATGAAAGCAAACAAAGACGTAAAAAACTATCTAGATCAACGGTAGAGCCCTTACTCCTCCAGCGAGAGGTCTAGGGTTCGAGTCCGTTGCGGGTATGTTTTTGAAAAATTTTTATTTTTTATTTTTTTTTACTTTTCCAATCAAACACTGACCCTTTAAACCTTATAACACAAATCCAAAACAATTTTAACTCAAGATTAAGCAGGATTAAAGTGAAAAACGTGACCAGGTTGTTCTTTGTTCAACACAAGCTTTTGTTCTTGTATTTCTGTTTCTTCACAAGGGATGAAAAGTACCAAGAGGACTTGGTGTTCTGCTTTTGTGGGAGATTTATGGAACAATCAGGCACCCTTGTGCTCTTTGGAGCACAAGGAGTCAAAAACAAACAGGAGTCAAGCACTTATAGCACAAAAATTCACTTAATCAAAACACAATCAAGCATATGAATGTTGCTGTGGTTCTTAGTGCAGGTCTGGTGGTATTAGGGCTTTTTACTTGCACACCAATGAACTTCAAATCCTCAATTTTTGCATTCAAACTCACAAACCAGTTAACCAACAAACTCAAGTCCTAGAACTACCTCTATTCTACCAGTATGCAAGGCTCAAGAACACAGTCAAGCAAAATTAAGCAGAAAGAGTGATAAGCAGATTTCTAGCTAGCTATTCCCTTTTTTTATGCAACAACTTGGTTTAAAACTTGTACCAAATGTAATCTATCCTAACACTATCCTATTACTACCCTAATCAACCTCACTAACAACTTTTAGTTTCACAAATCCTTCAAAATTTTCAACTAAATCCCATATCCAAACACTTCTGAAAACGTTTTTACAAATCCAAATCACTTCAAAACTCCTACAAACTGAATAAAATACTCCCTATCATGCATATAACCATCACTTGAGCAATTAACAACAGACTAAATAACTTTTAACACCTTTTCATGCAAAATCAAATAACTTCACTTTAACTAAAAATAAAAAGGTAAAAAGTTTTTACCCAAGGGATTTACATCCAAATCCCTTGTGGATAGTTAATCCACCTCCTATATGCCCGGGCATATGCTGAACCTTAGATCAAATCCAAATTCAAACCTGTTTAAGAACAAGAAAAAGAAATAACACAAATATATGTATATTCTGTTTTAACTTTTTTCTTTCTTAAAAAAAAACTTACACAAACTTTCAATTCTTCAAACACGTTTTTAAAACTTCTTCAAACTTACAAATCACCTACCTTTTCCACTTTCACTTCCAAGGTATTAGATTTATAAGATTTGAACAAAATTTAAAACCTTTAAAAACTTTTGGAAATCAAACACAAACTTTCACAAATTATAAATGGAACTCAGTCTTTGCATTACTTATACCAACTTTTCAAACATATAAAAGGAATTATAATTGCAGTACACAAACACCAACTTTATAAATTTTTAAAAAAAGTGATTACAAAAGGTTTTGCAAAAACTGGAACAAGTGAATGAACATGTCTCATTCTACTTTTATAGGCTAAATGGACTATTCTAGAAACAAGAATTAAAAAATACAAAGCTGAAAACCCTAATCTATGGAAATCTCAAATTTGCCCCTTTGGAAAAGTCTTCAACGTGGTTAAAAGTGCTCCCATGTGACTTGACAGCTTGAAGACTTGATCTTGGACGTAGGATGAACCTTGGAGGCAAAGGAATGCAATCCAATCGTTGGTTGTGTCGGGTTTTGGTTTTAGGGTGAAAAGGACTTGGCAGGGGAGGCTTGGGGAGGGTCCCACAGCGCATGTGGTCATGTTTTTAGAGGTGGGAAAGGGTGACGTGGACATTAATCAGGAATCTGGAGCATCTTAGGGTTTAACCCTTTGTTTTTGGATTAATTGAAACTGGGGTGATGTTAGGGTTTATGGGGATTTTGGGGTGGGTTTGATCTTAATAGATTTTAAACAGGTTTTGAATTCCTGTTTTAGTGGGAAAGTGGGTTAAGTGGGGTTTGACCCTGGTTTGACCACGTTTTAATAATAAACCGGGTTAAATGGGATTGGGCCATGGGGATTTTGGGCTTAGGTTGGTTATTTTCATTACCCGTCCCATCTAACACTAACACTTGTTAAATCCTTTTCATCCTTAGTCCAAATGCCAACAGCTTGTTAACTTTCTTTCACTATTAGTCCAAATGAATTTCAAAGTTAGTCCTTTTATGGATTTTGACTAACTTTTGCACTCTTAATCAATTTCCAAGGGCTTTTCTTGTGCAATCTTCAAACTTCAAGGATCACACTTGTACAATTAACATTTTTGAGGGTTAATTATGACAAGTTCTTCAAAGATGAGGGGCCATTTTTGCCAATTCTTCAAACTTGAGGGGTCTTTTTTGCAAAATTCCATAAATGAGCTTGGTTCATTGTGCATCTTCGTTTCCCGTGTTCGTTTTTGAATGATTCTTGTGATCTTTTGCCAATTCTTCAATATCCGTACCTAAAAATACACAAGTAACAAACACGAGCATATATTTGGTATATTAAATGATATTTTATGCATTTTAAGGCCGATTTGGACGATGAGACCATGTATAAAAGCAGTCTCATCACTCCCCCATACTAAACCATTGCCGTGCCCTCACGCAATGCTAGAATAAAGTATCAAAGTATCTCCAAAATTTAATTTTATTCCCTTTTTATTGAAATGATAAACTAGCTACACTACACTATTACTACTACTTGTGTTATAGACATAATGTATGATTTTCATCGCAAAATGGGACGTTTAGATTCATAGAATAAGAACACGTGAATGCTTTGTTAGAAATAATTTCGTCGTCCTCGATTTTCACCTTAATTCCATGCCAAGCGTGCAACGAGATCATTGTCATTAGAAGTTAGTAATGCTAACACTACTCATATGCCCTAATCACGTACTTATTCTCCCATTATTCCTAAGTTGTATCTCTTATATTTTATTATGTCTTAATGATCACGAGGATACATCATTGACTTATGCGATAATAGAGATTTAGGTCTAAAAATAGAGTCCTAACGGTGTAACTAAGACCATCAAATCAATAATCCCTCCTAATAGACAACGATGTCAAAAAATTAAGTTGACAAGAAGAATCGATAAACACGGTTTTATAATGGTTTTGAACATGAGACTTATTACCAAGACTTTTATACGCCCCCTAACGGAAGGACCTTATTATCTTTGGTTTACCTCCATCTTTTATTCAACTTCGCCATGAAGCTTTTATTATGACTTCGGTCTTGCATTGCCTTTTATTATCCGCCTCATCGGTGGTTTTATTAGCCAAAGACGTATATCCTCACGCTAAAGCGAATTTTGGATCTTTAAAGCTTCGAAGATTAAGGCTTGATTCACTTTCAATTTTGCATAGATTTTAGGCCTTGTGGGGCTTCAAATTGTTTGCTAGATTTAGGTGAGCACTTGAAATCTTATTATTGGGTGAAGCTTTCGATTATTCGGGTGCCAATACTTCAAAACCGTGACGCTGGCGATACCTTAATGTCTTCCCAATTTAATTACACGGAAGCTACTAGAAAAGACTAGAAACTCAACAATCAAAACTAAACCGCTAAGTCAATATTTATTAAGCAAAAAATATTTACATGCGAAGGGAGAATAAGCAAATAACGAGAACACATGAGTTTTTGAAAGAATACGAGTACTCTACGTTTAGCATAGTAACTTATAATTAACTCTATCATTTCTTGTCCTCATTTAAGAGACTTAGCCTAATGTGTAGTTAAGGAATCAAAGCTAAGTGCTCAACACGCACGGTCGAGTCAAAAATTACTCTTATTCTCGCCATCGGAAAATCTACATTCGTGTCTTCAAACACTTATGAAACATGAGAAAATTTTTAAAATTTGGCCATTTTTAGCCTTATTTTGCAACAAAACGATAAACAAAACGATAAACTTTGGAAAGCGTGAAGGTTTGGCAAGGCAAGTATCTATTCACCCCCCCATACTAAAGTTAAACATTGTCCTCAATGTTTCGAGTCTAGGGGTGCAAACACCCCCATACTAGAGACGTAGTCGAATGCCTAATCTAGCATGGAAAGGGTGTAACCAATAAGTTAAAGTCGTTTATGAAGTGTGCTAAAAACCTAAGGTTAGAACATAAAAGGATATATCATATGGATATTGGGAAAGGCCTCCAAAGCAAACGATCAAGTGCTCCCATGAGACGAACACGAGAGGCTCCAATCGTGAAGATCATGATCTAAAAGACACAATTCACAAACAACCACGGAACAAAGGTTGGAAGGGCACAAATCCCCTCTACACTAATTTAGAAAGCAATAATATATGGATAAGCATGGGTCTCCCCCACGAGGCACCTTGTTTTTGATAACCGAGTCAAAAGCTCGACTCGAATCCCCTTAAATGTGATCATTTAGGGATAATCATGGTATGGTCAATTTTTGGTGGGGCTTACATGATAAACAAGGCCCAAAAGCACGTGGAGTACTTTAAAAATCCGATAAACGTATACCGGGGTCAAAGATAGCGTCCTCGTTTTCGGATGAGAGACGAGACAACACAACTCCAACACAAATCCCAATGGGATAGAAGAAAATAGGAGAGAAGAAATAGAAGGGTGGGACAATGGGTAAGGCAAAACATTGAGCTACTCGAGGTAGACTCGCACCAATCAAATGAAAAGATTTTCCATTTATTGCATCGGTGGAAGACCGAGATTTCCCTATATAAGCAATTCCAGGATCAAATATCTCGTCCTCGGTGGAGAAAGGGGAGGGAACATAAGGGGCTTCCCCCACACTAGGTCCACACAAAGCATCGTCAAAAGGAGAAGACGAGCTTGTAGTACTCAATAAACGCGGTGATGACGGAGTTAGAATTGTAGAAAAATCTTTTAAATTAAATTCAAAATCTTTTCCTTTTTCATCTTTAAAACTCTCCTTGTGAAAACCCGATTTGATTATGTCAAAAATATTTGGTGTATCTATAACAATGTTAGTCACACTAAAAATTCTCACATTTTGAAAGCGTTTTGGTTTAGGTGGTGGCAAGTTTTCAAATCTTTTGTCAACAAAGAAAACCTCCCCATCGGGATCAACGTATTCATCATCCGAAGAATCACTCGAGATCGGAATCATAAGCTTAACACTCTTAACCTCCATCGGCGGAGGGGACGGAACTTCATTTTTCTCAACAACTCCTAAAACTCTATTTGAAATCTTTTTGCAAATGCTTTTGATGGGATTGACATTGCACAAAGATGTGATCGAATAAACATGAGAAAGAGTGGATTTTTGGGTTGCATTAATGACGAGTTCTTCCTCATTGAAACGAAGAGTGATTTTTCTTGCATGCACATCGATAAGTGCTCTCGAGGTATCCAAAAAAGATCGACCTAAAATTAACGGAACTTTAGGATCGATGGGAATATCAACAACAATGAAGTCCACGGGATAATAGAATTTCCCAACTTTCACGAAGACGTCCTCGGCAACTCCACAAGCTAGAATCGTAGAATGATCGGCCATTTCGATTGACATTCTTGAAGGAGTGAGATTTGGAAGATTGAGTGATTTAAAAATCTCAAGAGGCATCAAATTAATACTAGCACCAAGATCGGCCAAGGCGTAGCATTCTTCCATGTCTTGGATAGCACATGGGATTAAAAACTTTCCAGGATCACCGACTTTTTGAGGTATGCGGCTTAGAAAAACCGAAGAACAACTAGACGATTTTTGCAATTTCTCTTTGTTATTCAACATACTTTTGAAGTTCGCGGCAAATCGAGGCATCATGACTAAGGCGTCGGCAAAACTTATATTAAAATGCAAGTCACGAAACATTTTCATAAAGAGTTCAAATTGATAATTATTTCGTTCTTGTGCCTTTTCCTTGTCTCGTCTTGATGGGTAGGGTAAAGGTGGTGTGGATTGGGGCAAATTAGGCATAGGCATCGGCCTTGGAATCTCGGGTTCCATTATGGGTATTGGTTCAACCGTAGGTGTGGTTTGAGCGGTACTTCGTGGGCTTGAGATGTGCTCCTTTTCAACCACAACCTCGGGTTCTTTCTCTTTTTCCTTCTCCATAGAAGTACTTGGACGAGAAGTGGGTTCTTTGAAAGTTTTACCACTACGAGTAGTAATAACCTTCAATTCTCCTTTCGGGTTCACGATGGTATCACTAGGAAGACCACCCGAAGAAGAGGGCTTACACATGATAGCTTCAAACATTTTAGCCATACGGTCTTCAAACTTAGATTGCCTAGCATCCGCTTTTAACAATTCTTGCTTAATCTCATGTTGTCCTAGCTCCATTTTTTGTTGATTTTGTTGGAGTCGTGTGACATTTCCTTCCATTTTATTAGCATGAGTTTTAAGTTCATTAGCAAGTTCGTTTTTAAGCTCGTTTTTCAACTCGGACCTTAAGCTAATCATCTCACGTTGCATGTTATCAAACTTAGCATCATTAGCCTTAGCATAATCTAAAAATTCTCCTTGCAAATTTTTAGTGTGAGCATTTTGAAAACCTTGAGTAGGAGTTTGAAAATCACGGTTTTGGTTTTGGTTTGAAATTTGCCCATTTCCACTTTGGTAATTACCTTTGTTATAATTCCTTTGATTTCCTTGGTAATTTCCACCTTGATTGTTGTTTCGATAGTTATTAGCATTTTGATTTTGTGGAGCTTGATTTTGGCGGGAACCTTGACCGATTTGGTTATAAGTTCCCGTGGCTACATAAGCATTCGAAGTGTTACCATCCGCGGTAATGCACTCGGAAAAATCATGAGCTCCACCACATGAAATACAACTCTTAGCAACCGCTTTAACCGAAGCGGTGTTTGAAGCTTCTTGAGCTTTCCAATGAGACATAAGAGTCGAAAACCTATCGAAAAACCGATTCTCCTCATTTGCTTCATCTTGCAAGGCATTAATGGAACGAGATGATGACGAGCCCAAATTGGCAACACTCGGTGTGTTACGAGGGCTATAGACCTTAGACCTATTTTCTATGATTTTCAAAGCCTCATTGGTCGTTTTGCACAAAAAATTACCACCCGCGGCGGCATTTAAATAATCTCGTTCATGTTCATTAAGCCCATTATAAAAAGTGTCAATTTGATGCAATTCGGAAAAATCATGGTGTGGACATTCATGTAACGTTTCTTTAAATCTTTCCCAAGCCATTGAAAAACTTTCATTTGGTCTTTGTGTAAAACGTGAAATCTCGTTTTTCAAATGTGTTGTCTTAGATGGTGGAAAAAATTGATTCACAAATTTAGACACGAGATCGGCCCATGTCAAAATCGAATTCGGCGGTTCTTTCTCAAGCCATATCTTGGCGGGTCCATCTAACGAGTAAGGAAACAACATCATCTTAATGGCATCGTGTGGTACATCCTTAAACTTGCTTGTCGCGGTGAGACGATTAAATTGCCTAATGTGATAATGTGGGTTGTCTTTTTCGTGACCGTGAAACTTGTTTGCTTGAAGCATAGACATTAAACCCGTTTTGATCTCAAAGTTCTCCGCAAGGATGGCGGGAATCACAATGGCCTCTCCAAAACCCTCGGTGGGTGCTTGAAGCAACTCCATCATAGTACGATTAGCCATGATAGCTTCTTGTTCTACAATAGGTTCCTCACTTGGAGACTCCTCACTAGAATGAGTTTTAGTAGGAGTTTTGTTCTTGCGTCTACGTGCACGTTTTGCTTGATTACGAGTGAGCATAAACGTCACGTACAACGTGGAGACGAGCAAAGAAGATTCTTTTTGGTATTTTGTGTTTTTTCAATTTTTTTTGTGGTTTTTGATTGTATTAACCTTTTTTGGAATTGGTGAATATATTAAGTAGACAATGAGTCCACAAATCTCCTCACTAATCAAATCTCTTGATTAAAAAGGCCTCAAGGAATGAAAACGATCACGTGGAGTGAACGCCTTCGATGACTTTAGAACGATGGTGGAACACCAAATCGTTCAAGAGGGTTTAATCAAATGGAAACCAAGAAAATATATATGATATGTAATAATACTTTGGGCGGCAAAACACTCGATTCACTCTCAAAATCAAATACGCACAAGCAAGCGGAGGAAACGAGGCGGCGCGAAGCACTTAAGAGCCTTTTTCCTTTAGGTCGTGAAATACAACCGCCTTATACCCACCTTATAGTTTGTATTATCAAAATTAAGCTTCACGAAAGTATTTATCTATTTTTGCCTTTTTTCTTTGGTTTGAGATTCGAATACAATGATCGAGTGATGAAATCCCGAATCAAGGTTGTGATTGCTCACGTATTTGGAGTACTTGTGTATTTATTGTTCTACGTATACAATATAGTAATAGTATTCACACAAAACCGAAAAACGATAATACGTATTAATAGAGTGCTATTAATACAATTACTATTATGGCTAGTATAGAAAAACAACAATGTTCAATCAAAACACAACACGCCTCCCCGGCAGCGGCGCCAAAATGATAGTTGTAAAATTACACTTGTTTAGGAAAACAAGGTAAAAGCGGTAAGTATTAACGAGCGGTTTAGGAAAACCACAAGTTATGACCCTTGATGGGTGGGAATCGTTCTCTCGAGGAGGCACGTGTGTTGTGTAATGAATGATTGATTGATTTGTTTTTGATTATTAACAAGAAGAAAAAGAAGAGAAAATGACGAAGACGAAAAAATAGAAAAATAAGGCGAAAACACTACTAGAAAGTTACGACGTAGAACGTAAAAAGTGCAAAATTTAAAATTTTAACCTAAAAATTCCTAAAAATTACTAAAAATCCACAATAAAATTCTAAGAGTTTACAAAAAATCCAAACTTGCCAAAACCTTTTAATTAATTTAATAATGACTTTTTAATGCTAATTAAAGCCCTAAAAATCACTTTTAAATATTAAAAAGCCCTAAACAAGATTTAATAGTTTGTAAACCTCAAAAATGACCTAATTAAACTAAAAACTATTTTTAAAAATTTTAAAACCAATTTAAACTATTTTTAAACTCCTAAAAACTATTAAAATCTATTAAATCTTAAATTAATTCTAAAAATTAATTGAAAACCTTAAAATTATTCTACAAATGGTAAGAGTCCTAATTAATGATAAAGAACCTAAGAAAAATGAAAAAGAAATAAAAATAAAACTTTTAATTTTAATGAATAAAATAATATTAAAATATTCCAAAAAATGAAAAGTTCTCAAATAAATTCTAAAAAATTCTCAAAAATCCTAAATATTCTAATTAAGAAGAAAATGCAAACAAAAGTTTCTAAAACCTTTTAGTTAATTTTATATTAATTTTTAAAGTTGCCTAAAAACCCTAAAATTAAATAAAATTAAAAATTAAAGTTTTTGAAAACTTTTTGTTATGTAAACCTCAAAAATACAAATTAAAACCTAAAAACTATTTTTTTCTATTTTTTATTACTGTTCACTATTTCTTATTGACTTTCTAAATTTAAAACTAGAAATAATCCTAAAAATTAATTAAATATTAGGAAAAATAAAACTTTTAGCCAGAAAAATTTTAATTACTAATTATAACCTAGGAAAAATAAAAATAAGCAAAAACGATGAGCCAATAAGCTCAAATGAGCTTATTTGCTCACGGCTTAATTTGAAAAAGGCAAAATGAAAAAGGGTTAAATAGGTAATGAAAGCAAACAAAGACGTAAAAAACTATCTAGATCAACGGTAGAGCCCTTACTCCTCCAGCGAGAGGTCTAGGGTTCGAGTCCGTTTCGGGTATGTTTTTGTAAAATTTTTCTTTTTTATTTTTTTTACTTTTCCAATCAAACACTGACCCTTTAAACCTTATAACACAAATCCAAAACAATTTTAACTCAAGATTAAGCAGGATTAAAGTGAAAAACGTGACCAGGTTGTTCTTTGTTCAACACAAGCTTTTGTTCTTGTATTTCTGTTTCTTCACAAGGGATGAAAAGTACCAAGAGGACTTGGTGTTCTGCTTTTGTGGGAGATTTATGGAACAATCAGGCACCCTTGTGCTCTTTGGAGCACAAGGAGTCAAAAACAAACAGGAGTCAAGCACTTATAGCACAAAAATTCACTTAATCAAAACACAATCAAGCATATGAATGTTGCTGTGGTTCTTAGTGTAGGTCTGGTGGTATTAGGGCTTTTTACTTGCATTCCAATGAACTTCAAATCCTCAATTTTTGCATTCAAACTCACAAACCAGTTAACCAACAAACTCAAGTCCTAGAACTACCTCTATTCTACCAGTATGCAAGGCTCAAGAACACAGTCAAGCAAAATTAAGCAGAAAGAGTGATAAGCAGATTTCTAGCTAGCTATTCCCCTTTTTTATGCAACAACTTGGTTTAAAACTTGTACCAAATGTAATCTATCCTAACACTATCCTATTACTACCCTAATCAACCTCACTAACAACTTTTAGTTTCACAAATCCTTCAAAATTTTCAACTAAATCCCATATCCAAACACTCCTTTATATTTCTGAAAACGTTTTTACAAATCCAAATCACTTCAAAACTCCTACAAACTGAATAAAATACTCCCTATCATGCATATAACCATCACTTGAGCAATTACCAACAGACTAAATAACTTTTAACACCTTTTCATGCAAAATCAAATAACTTCACTTTAACTAAAAATAAAAAGGTAAAAAGTTTTTACCCAAGGGATTTACATCCAAATCCCTTGTGGATAGTTAATCCACCTCCTATATGCCCGGGCATATGCTGAACCTTAGATCAAATCCAAATTCAAACCTGTTTAAGAACAAGAAAAAGAAATAACACAAATATATGTATATTCTGTTTTAACTTTTTTCTTTCTTAAAAAAAAACTTACACAAACTTTCAATTCTTCAAACACGTTTTTAAAACTTCTTCAAACTTACAAATCACCTACCTTTTCCACTTTCACTTCCAAGGTATTAGATTTATAAGATTTGAACAAAATTTAAAACCTTTAAAAACTTTTGGAAATCAAACACAAACTTTCACAAATTATAAATGGAACTCAGTCTTTGCATTACTTATACCAACTTTTCAAACATATAAAAGGAATTATAATTGCAGTACACAAACACCAACTTTATAAATTTTTAAAAAAAGTGATTACAAAAGGTTTTGCAAAAACTGGAACAAGTGAATGAACATGTGATGTAGTGGTTTTGTATATACTTTATTTTAGGAAAAACAAAGCAACACAAAAAGCGGTAAGTATTAACGAGTGATTTAGGAAAACCACAAGTTATGACCCTTGATGAGGTGGGAATCGTTCTCTCGAGGAGGCACGTGTGTTGTGTAATGAATTGATTGATTTTGTTTTTGATTATTAATGAGAAGAAAAGAAGAAAAAATGACGAAGACGAAAAAAAATAGAAAAATAAGGCAAAACACTACTAGAAAGTTACGACGAAGAACGAGAAAAACACAAAATTTAAAATTTAAACCTAAAAATTCCTAAAAATTACTAAAAACTCCCAAATAATGTTCTAAGGGTTTACAAAAAAATTCAAACTTGCCAAAACCTTTTAATTAATTTAATAATGACTTTTTAATGCTAATTAAAGCCCTAAAAATCACTTTTAAATATTAAAAAGCCTTAAACAAGATTTTATAGTTTGTAAACCTCAAAAATGACCTAATTAAGCTAAAAACTATTTTTAAAAATTTTAAAACCAAATTAAACTATTTTTAAACTCCTAAAAACTATTAAAATGTATTAAATCTTAAATTAAATCTAAAAATTAATTGAAAAGCCTAAAAATTATTCTACAAATGGGAAAAGTCCTAATTAATGCTATAGAATCTAGGAAAAATGAAAAAGAAATTAAAATAAAACTTTTTATTTTATTGAATAAAATAATGTTAAAATATTCTAAAAAATTAAAAGTTCTTAAATAAATCCTAAAAAATTCTCAAAAATCCTAAATATTCTAACTAGAAAGAAAATGTAAATTAAAGTTTCTAAAACCTCTTAATGAATTTTATATTAATTTTCAAAGTTTAATAAAAAACCTAAAATCAAATAAAATCAAAAATTAAAGTTTTTGAAAACTTTTTCACATGTAAACCTCAAAAATATATTTTAAAACCTAAAAATTACTTTTCCTAAAAAATTAAACTCTTTTTGGTATTTTTTATTGCTTTTATAAAAAACGTCTATAAATTAAATCCTAATAAATAAACTAATAAGTGGAAAAATATAAAACTAATTTTGAAAAATCACTAAAGCTATAACTGACCTAGGAAAAATAAGCTAAGCAAAATAAGCTTAAAGAATAAGCTAGGAAAATTGAAAAAGGCTACGGCTTTATTTAGAAAAGACAAAAGAGAAAGTGTATAAGTAAAGTTTGAAACCAAAACAATCAGTCAAAGTCCCCAGGGCGCGTTGGTTGAGGTGTTGGTGTTGTGAACGGGTGGTCACGGGTTCGAGTCCTGGCACTCTTTTTACTTTTTTTTTATTTTGCGCCGCAAGGCTTGTGGCTTGCGCCGCAACAAGTGAGACGATAGCACCTTGTTTCGTGGCTACTTTTGTTGCGCCGCAATGCTTGTGGCTTGCGGCGCAGCTTGTATTTTTTTTTTGCTTTTTTACTCTTGCCAAACCAAACAGTAACCTTAAATGACTTGTAAACTCAATCACATTCACTTTTTAGCTAGATTAAACACAAAATCTAGTACAAAACGTGGCCAGGTTTCTCATTCAAGAACACATGCTTTTGGTACTTTCTTCACAGGTGGTAAAATGAACCAAGAGGACTTGGTGTTGAATATTGGTGGTGTTTTTGGATCACAATGGCACCCTTGTGCTCTTTCTGAGCACAAGGAGTCAGAACACTCACAAGAAACAACCAAAAGAGCTCACAAAATGATCACAATATGCACATACAGGCCAAGCTAGTCTCTGTGACACCTAGCCTAAGTCTGGTGATTCTAAGGGCTCTCAAATGCACATCAAAGATATTCAAGGCCACAAATTTAGCATACAAACTCTCCAAACAATACACAAGTAATCACAACTCTCAAATAACCCTATATCTTAACAGGATTTAAGAATCAAGCACAAAAATCATAAAAAAATAGGCAGAATAAGATTTATGCAGATTTCTAGTTTCACTTTTCCTTTTAAGCACACAAATATGCTTCTAACTTGCACTAAGCTGAAACTATAATAACAATAAACCTATTCTAACCTGTTTGAACCTAACTAACACCTTCTTCAAACACAAATTGAAACTTTTGCCCTGCTAACACTAGGATCCAAACAGTCCTTTAACTTTTGAAACAAACTTTTTTCAAACAAAAACCTTATAAATCCTATGGAAACTGAACACACAAGCATCTATCATGCATAAAAACATAATAAAACACAAATCATGCAGATTATAACAACAAATAGCATCAAACAATAAATTCACACCATTACTCAATTTTTCTAAAATTTTGAAAAGTGAACCAAAATCCTTACCTAAGACCCTTACATCCAAGGGTCTTTGTGGATGTGAAATCCACCTCCAATCCAACACGGGTTGGAGCAGAAACAATTATCAACACTCCTTCTTAACCTGAAAATTCAAAAACACAAAACAAGAACATAGAATTGATATATTCTGTTTTAAATTTTTCTTCCTTAAAAACTTTTATCAACACCTTTTAATACTACAAACACGTTTTAAAATCAAGTCTCAAGTCCAAAAATCAAAGAATTTTCCACTTTCACTTCAAAAACCTTGATTTTATAACCTTAAAAACCTTCTTTTAAAACTACCTTTTTGAAAATCAACAAACTTTCACAAATTTATAATGGAACTCAGCCTTTTGCAAACAACTTAACACACAAACTTTTTAATAAGTATAAAAGGAATTATATTGCACATTAAACAAACACCAAACTTTATAAAATTAAAAAAGGAATTACACAAGTTTTTGCAAAAAAACTGGAACAATGAAAAAGAGGAACAGGCTCCTCTTTTTATAGCCCCTAATGGACTATTCTAGAATAACAATTAAAAAATACAAGGCTTGAAAACCCTAATTGGAAAATCTCAATAATGCCCTCTCTCTTTGACTGATCTTGGGTCAAAATGGCACCCATGTGACTTGACAGCTTGGGAAGACCAATCTTGGACGTTTAAATCTTCTTGGAGGCAAAGGAATTGCTTAAAACCGTTGATCTTGTCGGGTTTTTGGGTTTAGGGAAAAGGGATGTTGACAGGGGAGGTTGGGGAAGGACCACAAGGACAGGTGGCACGTTGGTGAGTGGTGGGTTAGGTTGAGGATAGTGTCAATTAAAGATCTGGACTCTTTAGGCTAAAACCCCTTTGAATTATGGCTTAATTAAACTGGGGATGATTTAGGGTTCGTTGGGTAAAAAGGGGGGTTTTGATTTGTTTTGATATTAAGCACATTTTAAAAATGTGTTAAGGAGGGAATAAAGGGGATTTAAGTGGGTTGACCGAGTTTGACCCTTTAATAAACCGGTTTAAAAAATGATGGGATTGGGCTTTGGGTTGTTGGTGGGCTAATGGTTAGGTTTTGCAAGTCCAGTCCCGTAGTAACTGGTTATCTTTTTGCATGGTTAGTCCAAAATGCAATATCTTGTTAACTTTCTTTCACAACCAGTCCAAAATGATTTTCAAGTTAAGTCCTTTTGACCTTTTTGCTTAACTTTAGCAATGTAGATTAATTTCCAAGGGCTGATTTTGCACATTCTTCAATCTTCAAGGGTCACACTTGCACTTTTAACATTTTGAAGGGTTGAAAGTGTCAAGTTCTTCAAAGATGAGGGGCCATTTTTGCCAATTCTTCAAACTTGAGGGGCCTTTTTGCAAAATTCCAAATTTGAGCTTGGTTCATTGTGCGACTTCGTTTCTCGTGTTCGTTTTTGAATGATTCTTGTATTCTTTTGCCAATTCCTCAATATCCGTACCTAAAAATACACAAGTAACAAACACGAGCATATATTTGGCATGTTTTATGATATTTTATGCATTTTAAGCCCGTTTTGGATGATGAGACCATGTATAAAAGCAGTCTCATCACTCCCCCATACTAAACCATTGCCGTGCCCTCACGCAATGCTAAGAATAAAGTATCAAAGCATCTCCAAAATTTAATTTTATGACTTTTATTGAAATGATAACTAGCTACACACTATGACTACTACTACTACTACTACTTGCGTTTTAGACATAATGTATGATTTTCATCGCAAAATGGGACGTTTAGGTTCATAGAATAAGAACACGTGAATGCTTCGTTAGAAATAATTTCGTCGTCCTCGATTTTCACCTTAATTCCATGCTAAGCGTGCAACGAGATCATTGTCATTATAAGTTAGTAATGCTAACACTACTCATATGCCCTAATCACGTACTTATTCTCCCATTATTCCTAAGTTGTATCTCTTATATTTTATTATGTCTTAATGATCACGAGGATACATTGTTGACTTATGCGATAATAGAGATTTAGGTCTAAAAATAGAGTCCTAACGGTGTAACTAAGACCATCAAATCAATAACCCCTCCTAATAGACAACGATGTTAAAAAATTAAGTTGACAAGAAGAATCGATAAACACGGTTTTATAACGGTTTTGAACATGAGACTTATTACCAAGACTTTTATACGCCCCCTAACGGAAGGACCTTATTATCTTTGGTTTACCTCCATCTTTTATTCAACTTCGCCATGAAGCTTTTATTATGACTTCGGTCTTGCCTTGCCTTTTATTATCCGCCTCATCGGTGGTTTTATTAGCCAAAGACGTATATCCTCACGCTAAAGCGAATTTTGGATCTTTAAAGCTTCGAAGATTAAGGCTTGATTCACTTTCAATTTTGCATAGATTTTAGGCCTTGTGGGGCTTCAAATTGTTTGCTAGATTTAGGTGAGCACTTGAAATCTTATTATTGGGTGAAGCTTTCGATTATTCGGGTTGCCAATACTTCAAAACCGTGACGCTGGCGATACCTTAATGTCTTCCCAATTTAATTACACGGAAGCTACTAGAAAAGACTAGAAACCCAACAATCAAAATTAGACCGCTAAATCAATATTTATTAAGCAAAAAATATTTACATGCGAAGGGAGAATAAGCAAACAACGAGAACACATGAGTTTTTGAAAGAATATGAGTACTCTACGTTTAGCATAGTAACTTATAATTAACTCTATCATTTCTCGTCCTCATTTAAGAGACTTAGCCTAATGTGTAGTTAAGGAATCAAAGCTAAGTGCTCAACACGCACGGTCGAGTCAAAAATTACTCTTATTCTCGCCATCGGAAAATCTACATTCGTGTCTTCAAACACTTATGAAACATGAGAAAAATTTTAAAATTTGGCCATTTTTAGCCTTATTTTGCAACAAAACGATAAACAAAACGATAAACTTTGGAAAGCGTGAAGGTTTGGCAAGGCAAGTATCTATTCACCCCCCCATACTAAAGTTAAACATTGTCCTCAATGTTTCGAGTCTAGGGGTGCAAACACCCCCATACTAGAGACGTAGTCGAATGCCTAATCTAGCATGGAAAGGGTGTAACCATTAAGTAATAGCCGTTTATGAAGTGTGCTAAAAACCTAAGGTTAGAACATAAAAGGATATATCATGATGGATATTGGGAAAGGCCTCCAAAGCAAACGATCGAGTGCTCCCATGAAACGAACACGAGAGGCTCCAATCGTGAAGATGATGATCTAAAAGCCACAATTCACAAACAACCACGGAACAAAGGTTGGAAGGGCACAAATCCCCTCACATTACACTAATTAGAAAGCAATAATATGTACATGGATAAGCATGGGTCTCCCCCACGAGGCACCTTGTTTTTGATAACCGAGTCAAAAGCTCGACTCGAATCCCCATAAATGTGATCATTTAGGGATAATCATGGTATGGTCAATTTTTGGTGGGGCTTACATGTAATCAAGGCCCAAAAACAACCGGTATTAAGGACTAAGTCCTTTGATGATGCAAAATACCGGGATCAAAGATGGCGTTCTCGTTTTCTTTGGAAAAACAAATCAACGCCACTTTGTCGTGTGTCAACACAAACTCAAAGAGTTTCAAGAAAATAGATAAGAAGAAATAGAAGGGTGGGACAATGGGTAAGTCTCTAAAAACATGAGCTACTCGAGGTAGACTCGCACCAATCAAATGAAAAGATTTTCCATTTATTGCATCGGTGGAAGACCGAGATTTCCCTATAAAAGCAATTCCAGGATCAAATATCTCGTCCTCGGTGGAGAAAGGGGAGGGAACATAAGGGGCTTCCCCCACACTAGGTCCACACAAAGCATCGTCAAAAGGAGAAGCCGAGCTTGTAGTACTCAAGACACGCGGTGATGACGGAGTTAGAATAGTAGAAAAATCTTTTAAATTAAATTCAAAATCTTTTCCTTTTTCATCTTTAACACTCTCCTTGTGAAAACCCGATTTGATTATGTCAAAATATTTGGTGTATCTAAAACAATATTAGTCACACTAAAAATTCTCACATTTTGAAAGCGTTTTGGTTTAGGTGGTGGCAAGTTTTCAAATCTTTTGTCAACAAAGAAAACCTCCCCATCGGGATCAACGTATTCATCATCCGAAGAATCACTCGAGATTGGAATTATCGGCTTAACACTCTTAACCTCCATCGGCGGAGGGGATGGAACTTCATTTTTATCAACTCCTAAAACTCTATTGGAAATCCTTTGACACATGTTTTTAATTGGATTGACATTGTACAAAGATGTGATTGAATAAACATGGGAAAGAGTGGAGTTTTGGGTTGCATTAATGACGAGTTCTTCCTCATTGAAACGAAGAGTGATTTTTCTTGCATGCACATCGATAAGTGCTCTCGAGGTATCCAAAAAAGATCGACCTAAAATTAACGGAACTTTAGGATCGATGGGAATATCAACAACAATGAAGTCCACGGGATAATAGAATTTCCCAACTTTCACGAAGACGTCCTCGGCAACTCCACAAGCTAGAATCGTAGAATGATCGGCCATTTCGATTGACATTCTTGAAGGAGTGAGATTTGGAAGATTGAGCGATTTAAAAATCTCGAGAGGCATCAAATTAATACTAGCACCAAGATCGGCCAAGGCGTAGCATTCTTCCATGTCTTGGATAGCACATGGGATTAAAAACTTTCCAGGATCACCGACTTTTTGAGGTATGCGGCTTAGAAAAACCGAAGAACAACTAGACGATTTTTGCAATTTCTCTTTGTTATTCAACATACTTTTGAAGTTTGCGGCAAATCGAGGCATCATGACTAAGGCGTCGGCAAAACTTATATTAAAATGCAAGTCACGAAACATTTTCATAAAGAGTTCAAATTGATAATTATTTCGTTCTTGTGCCTTTTCCTTGTCTCGTCTTGATGGGTAGGGTAAAGGTGGTGTGGGTTGGGGCAAATTAGGCATAGGCATCGGCCTTGGAATCTCGGGTTCCATAATGGGTATTGGTTCAACCGTAGGTGTGGTTTGAGCGGTACTTCGTGGACTTGTAATGTGCTCCTTTTCAACCACGACCTCGGGTTCTTTCTCTTTTTCCTTCTCCATAGAAGTACTTGGACGAGAAATGGGTTCCTTGAAAGTTTTACCACTACGAGTGGCAATAACCTTCAATTCTCCTTTCGGGTTTACGATGGTATCACTAGGAAGACCACCCGAAGAAGAGGGCTTACACATGATAGCTTCAAACATTTTAGCCATTCGATCTTCAAACTTAGATTGCCTAGCATCCGCTTTCAACAACTCTTGCTTAATCTCATGTTGTCCTTGCTCCATTTTTTGTTGATTTTGTTGGAGTCGTGTGACATTTCCTTCCATTTTATTAGCATGAGTTTTAAGTTCATTAGCAAGTTCGGTTTTAAGCTCATTTTTCAATTCGGACCTTAAGCTAACCATTTCACGTTGCATGTTGTCAAACTTAGCATCATTAGCCTTAGCATAATTCAAAAATTCTCCTTGAAGATTTTTGGTGTGATCGTTTTGAAAACCTTGGGCATTAGTTTGAAAATCACGGTTTTGGTTTTGGTTTGAAATTTGCCCATTTCCACTTTGGTAATTACCTTTGTTATAGTTCCTTTGATTTCCTTGGTAATTTCCACCTTGATTGTTGTTGTTGCGATAATTATTAGCATTTTGATTGGGGGGAGCTTGATTTGGACGTGAACCTTGACCTATTTGGTTATAAGTTCCCGTGGCTACAAAAGCATTCGAAGTGTTACCATCCGCGGTAATGCACTCGGATAAATCATGAGCTCCCCCACACGACAAACAACTTTTAGAAACCGCTTTAACCGAAGCGGTGTTGGAAGCTTCTTGAGCCTTCCAATGGGACATAAGAGTCGAAAACCTATCGAAAAACCGATTCTCCTCATTTGCTTCATCTTGCAAGGCATTAATGGAACGAGATGATGACGAGCCCAAATTGGCAACACTCGGTGTGTTACGAGGGCTATAGACCTTAGACCTATTTTCTATGATTTTCAAAGCCTCATTGGTCGTTTTTCACAAAAAATTACCACCCGCGGCGGCATTTAAATAATCTCTTTCATGTTCATTAAGCCCATTATAAAAAGTGTCAATTTGATGCAATTCGGAAAAATCATGGTGTGGACATTCATGTAGCATTTCTTTAAATCTCTCCCAAGCCATTGAAAAACTTTCATTAGGTCTTTGTGTAAAACGTGAAATCTCGTTTTTCAAATGTGTTGTCTTAGATGGTGGAAAAAATTGATTCACAAATTTAGACACGAGATCGGCCCATGTCAAAATCGAATTCGGCGGTTCTTTCTCAAGCCAAATCTTGGCGGGTCCATCTAACGAGTAAGGGAACAACATCATCTTAATGGCATCGTGTGGTACATCCTTAAACTTGCTTGTCGCGGTGAGACGATTAAATTGCCTAATGTGATAATGTGGGTTGTCTTTTTCATGACCGCGAAACTTGTTTGCTTGCAACATAGACATTAAACCCGTTTTGATTTCAAAGTTCTCCGCAAGGATGGCGGGAATCACAATGGCCTCTCCAAAACCCTCGGTGGGTGCTTGAAGCAACTCCATCATAGTACGATTAGCCATGATAGCTTCTTGTTCTACAATAGGTTCCTCAATTGGAGTCTCCTCACTAGAAGGAGTAGTCGATTTGTTTCTTCGTTTACGAGCACGTCTAGCTTTAGAGCGAGTTTGCATAAACGTCACGTACAACGAGAAGGCGAGCAAAGAAGATTCTTTTTGGTTTTTTGTGTTTTTTCAATTTTTTTTTGTGTGGTTTTTGATTGTATTAACCTTTTTGGAAATTGGTGAATGTATTAAGTAGACAATGAGTCCACAAATCTCCTCACTTAATCAAATCTCTTGATTAAAAAGGCCTCAAGGAATGAAAACGATCACGTGGAGTGAACGCCTTCGATGACTTTAGAACGATGGTGGAACACCAAATCGTTCAAGAGGGTTTAATCAAATGAAACCAAGAAAATATATATGATATGTAATAATACTTTGGCCGGCAAAACCCTCGATTCACTCTCAAAATCAAATACGCACAAGCAAGCGGAGGAAACGAGGCGGCGCGAAGCACTTAAGAGCCTTTTTCCTTTAGGTTGTGAAATACAACCGCCTTATACCCACCTTATAGTTTGTATTATCAAGATTAAGCTTCACGAAAGTATTTATCTATTTTTTGCCTTTTTCTTTGGTTTGAGATTCGAATACAATGATTGGGTAATGACCTCCCAAGTCAAGGTTGTGATTGCTCACGTATTTGGAGTACTTGTGTATTTATTGTTCTACGTATACAATATACTAATAGTATTCACACAAAAACCGAAAAACGATAATACGTATTAATAGAGTGCTATTAATACAATTATATTTATGGCTAATATATAAAAACAACAATGGTCAATCAAAACACAACACGCCTCCCCGGCAGCGGCGCCAAAATTGATGTAGTGGTTTTGTATATACTTTATTTTAGGAAAAACAAAGCAACACAAAAAGCGGTAAGTATTAACGAGTGATTTAGGAAAACCACAAGTTATGACCCTTGATGAGGTGGGAATCGTTCTCTCGAGGAGGCACGTGTGTTGTGTAATGAATTGATTGATTTTGTTTTTGATTATTAATGAGAAGAAAAGAAGAAAAAATGACGAAGACGAAAAAAAATAGAAAAATAAGGCAAAACACTACTAGAAAGTTACGACGAAGAACGAGAAAAACCCAAAATTTAAAATTTAAACCTAAAAATTCCTAAAAATTACTAAAAACTCCCAAATAATGTTCTAAGGGTTTACAAAAAAATTCAAACTTGCCAAAACCTTTTAATTAATTTAATAATGACTTTTTAATGCTAATTAAAGCCCTAAAAATCACTTTTAAATATTAAAAAGCCTTAAACAAGATTTTATAGTTTGTAAACCTCAAAAATGACCTAATTAAGCTAAAAACTATTTTTAAAAATTTTAAAACCAAATTAAACTATTTTTAAACTCCTAAAAACTATTAAAATGTATTAAATCTTAAATTAAATCTAAAAATTAATTGAAAAGCCTAAAAATTATTCTACAAATGGGAAAAGTCCTAATTAATGCTATAGAATCTAGGAAAAATGAAAAAGAAATTAAAATAAAACTTTTTATTTTATTGAATAAAATAATGTTAAAATATTCTAAAAAATTAAAAGTTCTTAAATAAATCCTAAAAAATTCTCAAAAATCCTAAATATTCTAACTAGAAAGAAAATGTAAATTAAAGTTTCTAAAACCTCTTAATGAATTTTATATTAATTTTCAAAGTTTAATAAAAAACCTAAAATCAAATAAAATCAAAAATTAAAGTTTTTGAAAACTTTTTCACATGTAAACCTCAAAAATATATTTTAAAACCTAAAAATTACTTTTCCTAAAAAATTAAACTCTTTTTGGTATTTTTTATTGCTTTTATAAAAAACGTCTATAAATTAAATCCTAATAAATAAACTAATAAGTGGAAAAATATAAAACTAATTTTGAAAAATCACTAAAGCTATAACTGACCTAGGAAAAATAAGCTAAGCAAAATAAGCTTAAAGAATAAGCTAGGAAAATTGAAAAAGGCTACGGCTTTATTTAGAAAAGACAAAAGAGAAAGTGTATAAGTAAAGTTTGAAACCAAAACAATCAGTCAAAGTCCCCAGGGCGCGTTGGTTGAGGTGTTGGTGTTGTGAACGGGTGGTCACGGGTTCGAGTCCTGGCACTCTTTTTACTTTTTTTTTATTTTGCGCCGCAAGGCTTGTGGCTTGCGCCGCAACAAGTGAGACGATAGCACCTTGTTTCGTGGCTACTTTTGTTGCGCCGCAATGCTTGTGGCTTGCGGCGCAGCTTGTATTTTTTTTTTGCTTTTTTACTCTTGCCAAACCAAACAGTAACCTTAAATGACTTGTAAACTCAATCACATTCACTTTTTAGCTAGATTAAACACAAAATCTAGTACAAAACGTGGCCAGGTTTCTCATTCAAGAACACATGCTTTTGGTACTTTCTTCACAGGTGGTAAAATGAACCAAGAGGACTTGGTGTTGAATATTGGTGGTGTTTTTGGATCACAATGGCACCCTTGTGCTCTTTCTGAGCACAAGGAGTCAGAACACTCACAAGAAACAACCAAAAGAGCTCACAAAATGATCACAATATGCACATACAGGCCAAGCTAGTCTCTGTGACACCTAGCCTAAGTCTGGTGATTCTAAGGGCTCTCAAATGCACATCAAAGATATTCAAGGCCACAAATTTAGCATACAAACTCTCCAAACAATACACAAGTAATCACAACTCTCAAATAACCCTATATCTTAACAGGATTTAAGAATCAAGCACAAAAATCATAAAAAAATAGGCAGAATAAGATTTATGCAGATTTCTAGTTTCACTTTTCCTTTTAAGCACACAAATATGCTTCTAACTTGCACTAAGCTGAAACTATAATAACAATAAACCTATTCTAACCTGTTTGAACCTAACTAACACCTTCTTCAAACACAAATTGAAACTTTTGCCCTGCTAACACTAGGATCCAAACAGTCCTTTAACTTTTGAAACAAACTTTTTTCAAACAAAAACCTTATAAATCCTATGGAAACTGAACACACAAGCATCTATCATGCATAAAAACATAATAAAACACAAATCATGCAGATTATAACAACAAATAGCATCAAACAATAAATTCACACCATTACTCAATTTTTCTGAAATTTTGAAAAGTGAACCAAAATCCTTACCTAAGACCCTTACATCCAAGGGTCTTTGTGGATGTGAAATCCACCTCCAATCCAACACGGGTTGGAGCAGAAACAATTATCAACACTCCTTCTTAACCTGAAAATTCAAAAACACAAAACAAGAACATAGAATTGATATATTCTGTTTTAAATTTTTCTTCCTTAAAAACTTTTATCAACACCTTTTAATACTACAAACACGTTTTAAAATCAAGTCTCAAGTCCAAAAATCAAAGAATTTTCCACTTTCACTTCAAAAACCTTGATTTTATAACCTTAAAAACCTTCTTTTAAAACTACCTTTTTGAAAATCAACAAACTTTCACAAATTTATAATGGAACTCAGCCTTTTGCAAACAACTTAACACACAAACTTTTTAATAAGTATAAAAGGAATTATATTGCACATTAAACAAACACCAAACTTTATAAAATTAAAAAAGGAATTACACAAGTTTTTGCAAAAAAACTGGAACAATGAAAAAGAGGAACAGGCTCCTCTTTTTATAGCCCCTAATGGACTATTCTAGAATAACAATTAAAAAATACAAGGCTTGAAAACCCTAATTGGAAAATCTCAATAATGCCCTCTCTCTTTGACTGATCTTGGGTCAAAATGGCACCCATGTGACTTGACAGCTTGGGAAGACCAATCTTGGACGTTTAAATCTTCTTGGAGGCAAAGGAATTGCTTAAAACCGTTGATCTTGTCGGGTTTTTGGGTTTAGGGAAAAGGGATGTTGACAGGGGAGGTTGGGGAAGGACCACAAGGACAGGTGGCACGTTGGTGAGTGGTGGGTTAGGTTGAGGATAGTGTCAATTAAAGATCTGGACTCTTTAGGCTAAAACCCCTTTGAATTATGGCTTAATTAAACTGGGGATGATTTAGGGTTCGTTGGGTAAAAAGGGGGGTTTTGATTTGTTTTGATATTAAGCACATTTTAAAAATGTGTTAAGGAGGGAATAAAGGGGATTTAAGTGGGTTGACCGAGTTTGACCCTTTAATAAACCGGTTTAAAAAATGATGGGATTGGGCTTTGGGTTGTTGGTGGGCTAATGGTTAGGTTTTGCAAGTCCAGTCCCGTAGTAACTGGTTATCTTTTTGCATGGTTAGTCCAAAATGCAATATCTTGTTAACTTTCTTTCACAACCAGTCCAAAATGATTTTCAAGTTAAGTCCTTTTGACCTTTTTGCTTAACTTTAGCAATGTAGATTAATTTCCAAGGGCTGATTTTGCACATTCTTCAATCTTCAAGGGTCACACTTGCACTTTTAACATTTTGAAGGGTTGAAAGTGTCAAGTTCTTCAAAGATGAGGGGCCATTTTTGCCAATTCTTCAAACTTGAGGGGCCTTTTTGCAAAATTCCAAATTTGAGCTTGGTTCATTGTGCGACTTCGTTTCTCGTGTTCGTTTTTGAATGATTCTTGTATTCTTTTGCCAATTCCTCAATATCCGTACCTAAAAATACACAAGTAACAAACACGAGCATATATTTGGCATGTTTTATGATATTTTATGCATTTTAAGCCCGTTTTGGATGATGAGACCATGTATAAAAGCAGTCTCATCAACATGTCTCATTCTACTTTTATAGGCTAAATGGACTATTCTAGAAACAAGAATTAAAAAATACAAAGCTGAAAACCCTAATCTATGGAAATCTCAAATTTGCCCCTTTGGAAAAGTCTTCAACGTGGTCAAAAGTGCTCCCATGTGACTTGACAGCTTGAAGACTTGATCTTGGACGTAGGATGAACCTTGGAGGCAAAGGAATGCAATCCAATCGTTGGTTGTGTCGGGTTTTGGTTTTAGGGTGAAAAGGACTTGGCAGGGGAGGCTTGGGGAGGGTCCCACAGCGCATGTGGTCATGTTTTTAGAGGTGGGAAAGGGTGACGTGGACATTAATCAGGAATCTGGAGCATCTTAGGGTTTAACCCTTTGTTTTTGGATTAATTGAAACTGGGGTGATGTTAGGGTTTATGGGGATTTTGGGGTGGGTTTGATCTTAATAGATTTTAAACAGGTTTTGAATTCCTGTTTTAGTGGGAAAGTGGGTTAAGTGGGGTTTGACCCTGGTTTGACCACGTTTTAATAATAAACCGGGTTAAATGGGATTGGGCCATGGGGATTTTGGGCTTAGGTTGGTTATTTTCATTACCCGTCCCATCTAACACTAACACTTGTTAAATCCTTTTCATCCTTAGTCCAAATGCCAACAGCTTGTTAACTTTCTTTCACTATTAGTCCAAATGAATTTCAAAGTTAGTCCTTTTATGGATTTTGACTAACTTTTGCACTCTTAATCAATTTCCAAGGGCTTTTCTTGTGCAATCTTCAAACTTCAAGGATCACACTTGTACAATTAACATTTTTGAGGGTTAATTATGACAAGTTCTTCAAAGATGAGGGGCCATTTTTGCCAATTCTTCAAACTTGAGGGGTCTTTTTTGCAAAATTCCATAAATGAGCTTGGTTCATTGTGCGTCTTCGTTTCCCGTGTTCGTTTTTGAATGATTCTTGTGATCTTTTGCCAATTCCTCAATATCCGTACCTAAAAATACACAAGTAACAAACACGAGCATATATTTGGTATATTTAATGATATTTTATGCATTTTAAGGCCGATTTAGACGATGAGACCATGTATAAAAGCAGTCTCATCAGAGGACCATATTTCTCCACTGTCTCCTAAGGCAATCTCTATCGATGATCCGAATTTGAAAACGCCTTCCATCGACAATCCTCCGAATTTAGAGCTTAAGGATCTACCGTCTCATCTCGAATACGTGTTCCTTGAAGACAATAAGAAGTTACCTGTCATCATCGCAAAGGACTTGAAAGAAGAAGAAAAATCTCGACTTATCGACGTGCTGAAGAATCATAAGAAAGCAATTGCTTGGAAAATCTCCGATATTCATGGAATTGATCCTCACTTTTGCACACATAAAATTCTCATGGAGGACGACTTTAAACCCACTATTCATAACCAAAGAAGGGTGAATCCCAAGATGCATGACGTTATCAAAAAAGAGGTTATCAAACTTCTTGATGCGGGAATGATCTACCCTATCTCGGATTCACCATGGGTTAGTCCGGTCTATTGTGTGCCTAAGAAAGGCGGAATCACCGTTGTGCCCAATGAAAACAACGAGTTGATTCCTACTCGTCTCGTTACAGGGTGGAGAGTTTGTATAGACTATCGCAAACTCAATGATGCTACGAGAAAGGATCATTTCCCCTTCCTTTTAAGGACCAAATGCTTGAACGTCTAGCGGGTAATGTATATTACTGCTTTTTAGATGGTTTCTCGGGTTATTTT
This sequence comes from Glebionis coronaria, assembly GCA_025667525.1. Lineage (NCBI taxonomy): Eukaryota > Viridiplantae > Streptophyta > Magnoliopsida > Asterales > Asteraceae > Glebionis > Glebionis coronaria. Next base: position 74,203,750 of record CM046874.1, read on the forward strand.
CAAATACCCATTGATCCCCAAGATCAAGAGAAAACAACATTCACTTGTCCTTATGGCACATTTTCTTATAAAAGAATGCCTTTTGGCTTATGCTATGCTCCCGGGACTTTCCAAAGGTGCATGTTGGCTATCTTCCATGACATGGTTGAGCAAACCATGGAAGTCTTCATGGATGATTTCTCGGTCTTTGGGGACTCCTTCTCCTCTTGCCTTGCCAATTTGGAACGCATGCTTAAGCGGTGTGAAGACACTCGCCTTGTTCTAAATTGGGAAAAATGCCATTTCATGGTAAAAGAAGGCATTGTGCTTGGACATAAAATATCAAAATCCGGTCTTGAAGTGGACCGTGCTAAAGTTGATGTCATAGCCAAATTACCTCCACCTTCAACTGTGAAGGGTGTGAGAAGTTTCCTTGGTCATGCGGGCTTCTATCGTCGATTCATTCAAGATTTTTCTAAGATCGCTCGCCCGATGACCCACCTATTGGAAAAAGATACTCCTTTTATCTTTTCCAAAGAGTGTATTGACTCTTTCAATCTTCTTAAGGATAAATTAACTAAGGCACCTGTCTTGGTTACCCCTAATTGGGAGTTACCTTTTGAATTGATGTGTGATGCTAGTGATTTTGCTATTGGAGCGGTTTTGGGACAAAGAGTGAACAAGAACTTCCAACCAATCCATTATGCTAGCAAGACAATGAGGGGGGCTCAATTGCATTATACCACTACTGAAAAAGAGCTTTTAGCTGTAGTGTATGCTTTTGAAAAATTTCGCCCCTATCTTGTCCTTTCCACCACCATTGTGTATACCGATAATTCCGCATTGAAGTACTTGTTAACTAAGCAAGATTCTAAGCCAAGAATTCTTCGTTGGGTTTTGCTCCTTCAAGAATTTAAAATTGAAATTCGTGACAAGAAGGGAGCCGAAAACCTAGCCGCGGATCATCTAAGTAGACTTGAGGATCCTTATCAAGGGGATCATCCGAATCAAGAGATCAACGACTCTTTTCCCCTTGAGGCCTTAATGTCTATCAATTCCAATCTTGATGACACCCCGTGGTTTGCGGACATTACAAACTACTTGGCGGGTGGAATTCTCAAGGAAGGGTTAACGTCCCAACAAAAGAAAAAGTTCTTTAAAGACATTGAACACTATTTTTGGAACGACCCTTACCTTTTCAAACAATGTGCGGATCTTGTCATTCGTTGGTGTGTTGATGGACCGGCAGCGTTACTAATCCTTGAAGCTTGCCATAAAGGACCCACCGGTTGTCACTTTGGCCCTAATTACACCGCGGAGAAAGTTTTCGACTCTGGATTCTATTGGCCCTCCATTTATCATGACACTCATGAAATGGTTAAGCATTGTGATGCTTTCCAAAGACAAGGCAAGATCATACATAAAGATGAGATGCCTCAAAATTTCATACAAGAATGTGAAATCTTTGATGTATGGGGCATCGACTTTATGGGGTCATTTCCATCATCTAAAGGGAACAAATACATCCTCGTAGCCGTTGACTACGTATCTAAATGGGTTGAAGCGAAGGCTCTCCCTACGAACGATGCAAGGGTGGTTGTGAACTTTTTGAAGAAGTTATTTGATCGATTTGGTGTTCCTCATGCTATCATCAGTGACCGCGGGACTCATTTTTTGCAATAATCAATTTGCATGAGTCATGGCTAAGTATGGTGTCAATCACCGTCTTTCCACCGCTTATCATCCCCAAATAAAATGGGCAAGCCGAGATTTCTAACTGTGAACTGGAGAGAATTTTAGAGAGAACTGTGGGAGAGCATCGTGCCTTGTGGGCCGATAAGTTAGATGATGCTTTGTGGGCTTTCCGTACCGCATATAAGACACCTATTGGTTGCACTCCATATCGTCTTGTGTATGGGAAGGCATGCCACCTCCCTATTGAGTTGGAGCATAAGGCGTACTGGGCCTTGAAGTGGGCCAATTTTGACATCAACAAAGCCGGTGATCTTCAGAAGATTCAACTCAACGAGCTAAATGAACTGAGGAATGAAGCTTATGAGAATTCATTGATCTACAAGGAGAAAACCAAGATCATTCATGATGCACGGATTAAGAATCGAGAGTTTCACGTTGGTGATCAAGTTTTACTCTTTAACTCTCGGTTGAAGATCTTCTCGGGCCAACTGAAGAGCCGTTGGTCTGGTCCATTCACCGTCGCTAAAGTCTTCCTTACGGCACCATTGAACTTTCTCAACCAAATGGGCCGAATTTTAAAGTGAATGGCCAGCGTGTGAAGCTGTACTTTGGTGAGGACATCTCTCATGAGATGATTCCATCCCTCACCACATTTCCTTTGAATTAGTTCTGGGTCGAGTCAGGCTCGTGACTCGGTTAACAAAAACAAGCGCTTCTCGGGAGGCAACCCGTTAATCTATCCTATACCGTTTTCATAATAAGTGTAGGGGAGCTACGTAGGTGTTTGTTGTCTTGTTTCTTATGATGTGCAGGGATTAAAGCTTCAAAGAGCATTTTTGATGACATTTGAAGAACCGTGATCCCGTGTACCCGTCTTCCCGGTTCTATCCTAAACTCTCGTGATCCAATATTTCATATCTTATATGTTCACATTGAAATCACTATAGTTGTCCTTTCCTTAGCAAGATTTAAACAAAGTGCACAATGTCCTAAGTGTAGGGGAGTTTACTCCCACATGCTTAAACATTGAGGACAATGTTTATATCAAGTGTGTGGGGGGGACTTCTATCGAAGTAAGTAGGCTTTTCCTTGTATTTGTCCTTATTTTAACTGGAAAATTGATTTTTTGACATTTTTCAAAATTTTTGATCTATTTTGGCCTAATAGTTTTTCCTTTGTTATCGTTATTTACTTTCTTTGCTAGAATAAATTTTGAATAAAGTGGTTTTAATTTTTCAACGTCATGAATCTTTTGACTCAACCGGAGTTTACTTATCCAAGTTTACTCTAGCTAGTATCCTTAACGTGTTTAAGTCAAGTTTTGCTAGGCTTTTATATAGGGAGCTTTAAAATGCGAAAGTCTTAACTCTTACGGGTTAAGAACAAGAACTTTTCGCAAGTTCCTATAATTGATCCTAGAAAGTCGTTTATCAAGGGAACTTTAAAATGCGAATTCTAAACTTGAAAGAGTCTAAGAATTTGCAAGATCCTATAGATAACTTGAAAACCCAAAATTTTGATATAATTGGCTAAGCATCCACGAGTCTCATTCCTTGAGATTTTAAATTGTGGAGAACGAGAGATGATAGAGTCAATTATAAGTTTGGTATTCTTTCATGAATTTATGTGAGTTGATTATAAGCTTTTTCTCCCATCGCTTGCTAATAAATTTAATTGCAATAAATAAGGTTGTACGATTTGAAAAGTTACTTAGCTTCTAGCCCAAGATCGTTTAAAAGTTGCTCGGTATTAATTAGAGTTCATAGCTAAGGCATAACTTATTGAAGCGGGATGCGAAGATTGGCGAGTCCGAAAAGGCCCTAACAAGGCATGAGGGCTACATTTTGTTGCTAAAGATCCCAAAATGTGAAGAATCGTTTATCAAAAATCAATATGAATGATCGAGACACATGACGAAAAGCAAAAACTCCCCAAAAGATCATGGAGAAGTCTATCCGAAAAGATACTAGCAAGGTATGAGGATAAATAGATCCAAATCCTAAAAGGAGGCGGATCGTTGTATATCAAAATCCCAAATAAAGATTGGAGAAAAATGAAGAAGTCGTGGTCCAAATATGAAAAATCTCTCAAAAACTTCAAGTGAAGAAATTCCTATTATGAAGAGAAGACCATAATTTCAAGAACGTCTCTCAAGATTCGAAGTATGAAGTCGCTGCGAAATATCGGTCCGAGAAAGGTCTCAAATCGTGAAGCGAGTTATGCCAAGATATGAACTTTATGAGGTCCCGAGAAGCAGTTTTAAAAGATTTTGTCCTTTAGCTAACTATTGCTTAAATCGTCCCACTTTATTTTCAGCCTAAATTAACTATCGAAATAAGTCAAACAATAAATCCTCGTGATCAGTCTAGACAATCATAAAATAAAAGAGATAAACCTAGGAATAAGGGAGTCTAAGTGAATAATTGGGCCACATGAGTTCGTGTTAGTTTGCTAACTTATAATAATAATGATCTCGTTTATAATCTTAGTGTGGGGAACGTGAAACTTGAGGGTGATAATCATTCATGACAACCAAAACACCAATGTAAGTCTTTGATTTCTTTACTTGTTTTTTATATATTTCTATTTTTTTAGTTTCCTTAATGTTTAGTATTTAATAAAGGCCAAGGTGGGTTAATTATGATGAGAAATGTAATCTGTGTTTTAAAATTAATGCATTGCATGAGGGCATTGCAATGGTCAAGTATAGGGGATTTGATAAGTGTGAAAACACTTATCCTTGTACCACTTATTTCCAATAACAACAAGACCAAAACGTGTATTTTATGTCGTAAAAGTCGAAATTATGCGTGGTTTATGTTTTTATTATGTTTCAGGATAAAAATATTAAAAAGGGAGAAAACACGGGCTATCACGGGCTTTTATCGAAGAAAAAGACAAAAGACGAATTCAAAAGGTCAAAAATGCAAGAAGAACGGAAGTCCAAGGCCTATTCTGAAGATTTATCGAAGAAAAAAGTCTAAAGACGAAAGTTTAACAAAATCGAAGAACCAAGTCTATTGAAAGAAGAAAAATAGAAGACGAGTTCAATTTATATCAACAATCCCGAGACGACGTCGATAAAGACAAAGAATTTAAATCGAGTCGAGAAGAGAAGAAAGAAATAAACAAGCACTTACCACCTCCCCTATATATAGTCTTCTAATGTGTAATTAGAGGAGTTAGTCTTCATTTTTTATTTTTGTTCTTTCTTTTTAGGCCGACACCTATTAAGGATGTTTGGCACCTTCATTTTCTTTTCTTCCTCTTCAAGTTTCATGTAAGTTTGATCTTTAAGTTTATGTTCTTAAATCTTAATCATTTAATAAAAGTTTTCTTTAATCAATCCTTTCATTAATCTCATCCTTCTTTTCTTGTTTTTGATTTGATAGATCTTGTTTGATTGATTTGGTTGTGTTCTTGAGTTTTTATAGTTTCTATTAAGTGGGTTTTGATTAATCTAGTTTTAATTTCAAGTTTTGTTGATTTGGTTTGATTGATTATTGTTAGTTGATGTTTAATGGTTAGTTTGGTTTAATCTTTGGGTTTAATTTGGTTAGAGTTGGGTAAAATTCGTGTTTTTGTTTCCCCTGTTTTCGTCACTGTCATATTTTCCCGAACCAATTATTTTTTCCCGAATCAAGCTTTTTCCGGAACCAGTTTATTTTCCGGAACGAGCAATTTTTACCGAACCAGTTTATTTTCCAGAATGAGCAATTTTTATCGAACCAGCAATTTTTCCCGAACGAGTTTATTTTCCCGAACGAGTTGATTTTACCGAACGAGCATTTTTCCCGAACCAGTGATTTGTTTTCCTGAATGAACAAAATTTCGAACGAAGGTTTACAAGAAAAATTCCGAACGAAGGTTTAAAAAAACATTCCGAACGAGTATATCTTTGACATGCCTACCTGGCAGCTTGTATAACATTTCCCGCCAAAATTGAGTTGTGTTCCTGCTTGCTTAAGCAGCTTGCCTGCTTGCTTGTTTCTTGTTCCGCAATCGTTTAGTTTAATCTGAAAGTTGTTCCGATTTTAATTTTGAAAGTTACGTATTTTTAGTTGAATTTTTCGTCTAATTTTAAAATTAATATTTATTCGTAAAGTTCAAGTTTTATCTTTTATTTAGTACCCGCTTTAGGTTTTGCCTCGTTTAACTTTAAAGTACCATCTTAGTTTTACTCTCAACTTTTTCATTAAGTAAACTTTATTTTCGAGTCGATAGTTAATTTCTTCTTTTAGTTTTATTTTTATTAATTGTTTTGCTATAATTTACGTTTTATTATTTTGTATTGTTTCGTTATTATCAGTTAATTGTTTCTAGCTTATTTTTATTACTTTGCGCATTTACCTTTCAAGTAGAAATAGAAAACCAAACTTTCTTTTATTCACCAAAAACGATTGAGTCACACATTTAACCGGAGATCAATTCGAATTGAATCGAGATGAACAAATTTTCATACTTGGTAAAACCTAGTATTATGGCACCTCGTTTTTTTTAACCGAGTCATGAGCTCGACTCGATCCCCGCATTCATTGCTCCTTAGTGAAAATTGAATAAAATCCATTATAAAGCACGTTGCCAGGGTCAAAGATCACATCCTCGTTGTCGGTTGAAAAATGAGAGGATGAAACTCTAACACAAATCTCTAAAAACATATGGTGGTCACAAATCATGAAATAGATATAGTATGCTCCCCGAGATAAACTCGCACCAAGATTATCGAAAAATCTTTCAATTATTACATCGGTGAAAGACCGAGATTTCCCTAAATCAATGATTCCGGGATCGAATACCTCGTCCTCGGGAGAGAAAGGAATAGACAACACGGTGTCTTCCCCCCATGCTAATCCATAATCGTATAAAGCACATGGTAAAGGTGGGGAAAAGATAATCCCATCCGAAATGTTCTCAACATTCTTATCTTTATCGACCATGTCACCTTTAGGAATGTGATCAATCGGGTCATGGTACTCAATATGAGTCACATGAAAAACCCGCACATTAAGATCAAAGCGAGTGGGAGGAGGACTTGGGACAAACTTATCATCAAGTAAATTCTCTAAAAAGAGAGCGTCCCCCTCCGGGTCGATATCATCAATACCCGGTGGTATCGAATCATTTGAAGCAAGAAATATGTCAATCTCTTCCATAAGCGAATCACTATCCTCAACGGGGATAGGAGATGGAGAGAAAGACTTGGCATGTGGATTTGCTTTTTAGTAATCTGGTGGTCTAGGTGGGTGGTGGAAGGTATTGGAATCCATTGTTGAGTTGAGAGAGAAGGTTGTTTGTGAAAGATAAAGAAAATGTATTAAACAAGAATGAAACACAAAATGACACAAGCAACACCCCTCCTTGGAAGCCTTGGAGGGGTATATATAGTCACACACGACACTTAAACTATACAGCGTTTCCTAGTCTAGTCTATGCATGTGTGACTTTGATAACTAATGGGAATTCTTAAATGTCGTCACATAAAGTGAGTTTCCAACAATCTTCCCCCATGGGACGACGTGTAGAATTCCTTACAATATTTTTCCTAACAAGTACATAATGATTAAGAACAAAAGCTTCCATGAAGCGTCCAATGCTGATGATGTCTTCTGAGGCCTTTGACTTCAAGCCTTCACTTCAAAACGACTCATCTTTTAAGTAACTTGTAGTAGACATACTGTAACGGCACGAGCTAAGTAATCCATATACTTCTGGTTAAGGAGAAGCTTCTGAATTAACTTCCCCCTAATTCATGCCATATAAACTTGATGTAGAAGCTTTTAAATAGCTTCCCCCTAAACCGACAATCCTCGTAAGCAACTTCAAAGCTTTCAATAAAGCTTAGAATGATTAAGCGCACAACGGAATTTAAAAAGCAAACCCCATCATATAACATGATAATGTTGCTATGAGGGATTGAAAGTAAGGGGCACACCAAGTAGATCAACAACTTCTCTTCTCACGCTTGAATAATTCTTCTGAATTTTTCTTCCCCCTGAGAGTTCAAGTTATGCATACTAGAAAGAATCAAGAAATTTCTTCCCCCACATAGTTGAAGAAAATAAATCAATCCCAAGTATGAAGCTCAAATACTGAAGTAGACACTTTATCCCATTCATGAAGTTGACATCGTAACACCAGAGTCAATTAAGTCCCGGAAATGCACATATCTTCTTCCAGAGATGCACCAGAGTCAATTAAGTCCCGGGAATGCATATCTCTCCATATAGGATAATGATGAAGAATAATTGCAACAACAAATCAATTAAACATCGAATCAGTAGTATACCGTTTAGAGATTGATAATGCCACGAGTTAAAACACTGATTTTCTCTGCGGCTATGACAAATGTCATCTCGGAATGTCTTCAAATCAAAAGAAGGTATGAAGTTCATCACATGTACTCGTTGTGCGTTTAATGTGTCTTCTTCTTCCCCCTTGATGGTTTCGAAACTCGGAACCAGCAATAAATCGTACGCACATATACCTGAAATCTCGTGAGAATAATAAATAAGATGAATTATATATTTTGTGAGAATCAGTCGCTGATCGAAATTCTCTACTCATAAACTCTCCATGGCCATCTTTACCAACCCCCTTGTAAGAATTTGAAGTGACCACTGATAGAATGAACCGGATACATCAAACGTGAAACTGAATAAGAATCCTTCGATCTTGTGACTTAAGCTTGCACAATTGTTGAATGAGGAACGATGGAGAAATCTCTAAGTACCCAATGCATCATTGAAGATGTAGAATCTTGATAACCTATGAATCTATGAAGTGGGTTGTTGATTTCTAGAGAGAGAAACTAGAGAGAGAAAGTGAGAGAGAAACTATGTGTATTTTTATTAAATGAAAACAAGAAATGAACAACAACCAACCCCTTTCCATGGTGGAAAGGGGTATTTATATCCAAGGCCTTATTTGGGCTTGGGCCGACCCATGACAAGCCCATGGGTCGGTTTCTTACTTAACTTAATAAGTAACACTAACTACGAGCTATTACAACATTAATAATATTATGGAGTGACCGACACTTCTAATATACGTAAAAACGTATTTCTAACAATCTCCCCCTAAGGGAGGTCACTCCACGTTACAAAGTTCTGAACCTAGCATACTATACTAAGTCTTCGTTCTTCAGCTCGTAGTCTTTTCTTCTTTCTTTTTGTTGTGAATATTTTGATTTGATCTTTTAGGCTTTGGCTTGAGAGCATTGTTCTTTTGGCCTTTCACGTGCGATCTTTGCCTTCTTGTGAAACTTGCCTCCTCGTGACTCCATGTTCCACACATTTATGTCTTTTTGTTGAATTCTCGAAAGCTTCAGAGTTTGGTACAGCGGAAGACTTCATTTTGCACTTTCTTGAATTTTGCTGAACTTTGATGCAGAAAAACATAAGCATGTGGGAACGACTTCTACAGGTACACCACAACGCCACCGTCTTCAACTGGTACACAGCAACGCCACCGTCTTCAACAGGTACACAACAACGCCACCGTCTTTAACAGGTACACAGCAACGACACGAATAAAATGGCTTTCACATTTTATTCTAATTCGGTAGCATTTTACCTCCGGTCGGTGAAGACCGTTGGACGATATTAGATATCGTACCCGTGACGGATAGTTTCAATTAAGTAACTTCCTGACAGGATTTCGCGGGTAAACCCGTTCTCTTTATTCGACCGTCCAAAGCTGACTGCGAACATAAAGAGTGAATCACTTGGATAAATTATCCTTGTGATTTGAAGCCGTCAATTCATGAAACCTGGAACAAGTGAATTTCAATTAAGATTTTCACCATCGTTGCTTTCCAGTTATCACGAGCTCAATTCATAAAGAATCTTGCACGTCACCTACCAAGTGCTGTTTGATGTTAACACTAGAAGGATTTCCACTCGTCACTGTGATCAATAAAGAGTCACTCTGAGTGTTCTGGCAAGATCATATGATAATGCGTAGAGGCCTCGAACGAGTTTAAGTTCAATTAAGAATTAAACCACTGTTTCTTTCCAGTTTTTCAAAAGATTGGTTCTAAAAGAACCGCACGTGTAACCTACCATGAGCTTGTTTGATGTTGGCTCAAGCAGGATTTCCATCTTCATTGTAATACTTGCGTATTACTCGGATGTTCTGGCAATATTACAGGAATACTGCGTAGGACTCATGAAAATCTCTTACTTTTCACAGTGTGTGAGAAAGCAAGGAATAAATGGAAAGTGTCCTAATGAGACTTTTGATGATCTCTTGGCTCTAGACTCGATAGTGCGTTTTGATTTAGTGAGCGATGGTTGGAGAGGAGTGCCACCTTTTCAATACCAGTCTATTCGGAGTGAATAAACCAATAGATAACGTGTTGATCTCCGTGTGATTAAAACAAATACCTTTTGAGAGATATTTGAGTTAGTTGGGAAGGGTTGTGCATTGCATCACTGGGTCCATGACGTCTTTCTTCAATATCGAGAATCATTAACAAAAATGACCTCAATAGCATATGTATTGACCCGGTTTCTGCCTAAAGTTGTAAGGAGGGCTTCTTTCTTTACACCCTTTATCTTTACAATTCTTTTTCATTCTTCAACCCCTTCAATGCTTACCAATACGTCATAACTAGCACCTTGTTGTGATTGTTCCAGTGCTAGCTTAAGTACTTGGTCAGCATTCAGCTACGTTCACAATCTTTCTCCAACTTTCCTAGGACTTCTAATTCTATCTAGGGAATTGTCCTTGGGAAGATTCCATCGGCTCTGATGAATCATTGGACTAAACCTATTCCTACCACCCTTTTGTCACCACATTCGTCGTGAATTAAGCGTGTTTTGGGAAAGTATAGCCACCATGAAAAATCCTTGAAAATCACCTAAAGTACTTGTGATATTTAAATCAAAATATTTGTACCTTAGGTGTTTTGTTCATCAAAAACGCTCCCCCTTAACGCGTGCTTTACACATATTAAGTTGGATAATCGTTAAGTCTTTTTCATCTTTTAGCCAAGTATCATTTAAGTCTCCTTAATCCCATTTTCTCCCCTTATCCAAAATGTTAACCATTAATATTTGGGATATTGAATGGATTAACCGGTCTTTGGGTAAAAAATGAAATCGATGTTTGGCCATAGAACATGTTAATGCCCCCCTTAAATTAATAAGGGATAGTTGTAGTGCTTTAGTATGATATATTTTGAAAGATTTAGAATCTCGTGAGAAATTCTTGAAAAAATTATCATACCTTAACACTACATCAAGCCATAAAAGCACAATATTCACAAATTTACATATTCACAATTAAAAACCAATATAAAGTGGACCTGAAATGTACGACCCATTAGATGGATCGTTTTAGTAACTTGTGGTGCACTCCATATGGTCTACCACCAACGAATCTTTCTAAACTCCTCATCAATCTACGTTCACGGAGCTTTTGATCAATCTTCTTGATCACATACTGAAGGTCTACGAGATCATTGGCCTATTCTATGTGATTGATTTGATGGATTAAGATGGTTGATTTAGATGATAAATATAAAAGAGATGAAGGAAGGAGATGAGGGAGTGGAGAGAGAAAGGAGAGAAAGGAGAAAGTTAGAGAGAGAAAGTTAAGATGGAAATGATTAATGTGTAAAATGGACAATCAACAACCCCTCCTAACATGCTAGGAGGGGATATATATAGCCCACCCTACATGTGGGCTATATGGACTATACATAAACTAAATGGATCACGAGCCCGTTACATAATTATCGTTGGAGCGACCGATCCTTCATAAATACGTAAAACGTATTTCCAACAATCTCCCCCTAAGGGAGGTCGCTCCAAGAAACAAAGTTCTAAATAGTCTATAACTCGTGATCTATGCTAACTAAGATGTGACCGAGACTTTATTGGGAAAAACGTATTTCCAACAATCTCCCCCTAAGGGAGGTCACATCTTTTTACAAAATCTTAAACCTAGCATCTATGCTTGAGTCTTCGATCTTGTTCTTGTGAATATGCTTGATGTGATCTTTGACTTTAGTCTTGAGCATGTTTCCTTGCCTTGACCTTGTGCATTCTTCACTTGTGATATTTGCCTCTTCATGACTTCATGTCCCACATACTTATACTTTTAAATTCTTGAAAGCTTCAGAGTTTGATACAGCGGAAGACTTGACCTTCAGGCTTTCTTGAATTTGTTGAAGTACTAATTGTATGTAATATAAGCATGTGGTGACGACTTCTTCTGGATTGTACACCGCAATGCCACCTTCTTGTTACGCTGCATAAGACAGTTAGCAACAAACAATATACACGGATGAAATGGCCTTGAACATTTCATTCTAATTCGGTAGCATTTTACCTCCGGTCGGTGAAGACCGTTGGACGATATTAAATATCGTACTTGTGGCAGGTAGTTTCAATAAAGAACCTCCTTGACAAGATTTCGCGGGTAAACCCGTTCTCTTTACTCGACCGTCCAAAGCTGACTGCGAACGTAAAGAGTGGATCATTTGGATAATATTATCCGCATGATTTGAATCCGTCAATTAATGGTCCTGGAACAAGTGAAGTTCAATTAAGAACCTCACCATCGTTGCTTTCCAGTTGTCACTAGCTTGATTCATATAGAATCTTGCAAGTTACCTACCAAGTGCTGTTTGATGTTAACACTAGAAGGATTTCCATTCGTCACTGTAAATACTTAATAGTATTACTCTGAATGTTCTGGCAAGATCACTAAGATATTGCGTAGAGGCCTGGAACGTGTTTAAATTCATTTAAGAATTAAACCACTGTTGCTTTCCAGTTATCACAGGTTTGATTCATAAAGAATCGCACAAGTCACCTACCATGAGCTTTTTGATATTCGCTCAAGAAGGATTTCCATCTTCATTGTAGATACTTTCGTACTACTCGGATGTTCAGGCAAGATCATGAAGATTTTGCGTAGGACTCTTAAGATCTTTCTTACTTTTCACAGTGTGTGAAGAAGCAAGGAAATATGAAAGTGTGTCCTAATGAGATATTTGATGATCTCAAATGGCTCTAGACTCGATCGGGCATTTTGGATTTTTAGTGATCGGAGGCTGGAGAGGAGTGCCACCTTTTCAATACCAATTTATTCGGAGTGAATAAATCAATAGATAATGTGTTGTCTCCGTGTGATTAAAACAAATATCTTTTAAGAGATATCTGAGTTAGCTGAGATGGGTTGTGCCTTGCATCACTGGGTCCATGATGTCTATCTTCAATATCAAGAATCATTAAAATGATCTCAATATCATATGAATTGACCCGGTTTCTGCCTAAAGTTGTAAGGAGGGCTTCTTTCTTTACACCCTTTATCTTTACAATTCTTTTTCATTCTTCAACCCCTTCAATGCTTACCAATACGTCATAACTAGCACCTTGTTGTGATTGTTCCAGTGCTAACTTAAGTACTTGGTCGGCATTCAGCTACGTTCACAATCTTTCTCCATCTTTCCTAAGGACTACTATTTCTAGCTATGGAATGTCCTTGGGAAGATTCCTCCGGTTCTAGAGAAATCATTGGACTTTAACCTATCCTACCATCCTTATGTCACCACAATCTTCATCATCGTGAATAGAGATGTTTTGGGTAAGTGTATGTCACCATGAAATCCATTTTGAAGTGCAAATCCATTTTGCTCCCCCTTAACATATGCCACGATATCCGAAAACATTTTGCACATGTCGGGATGAGCTATCACGTTAAGTCAAACCATTTATGATTGATCATATCCCATATTAAATCACATTTTCTCCCCCATATTAAAAATATTAACGCAATCGATGTTTTTAATATCAATTGATTTAATAGCATTTTAAGAAAATTTGGGAAGAAAAATGCAAGTCCAATTATCTTCATGAATTACACAAGCTCCCCCTCAAATTAATGAGGGTGTGCTGAAACGTAAATTAAATACCTTTTAAACACAAGTGTAAGGTATTTATTACGTGCAAAGATCATATATGAGAATGAATTCACAAGATTAACAATTTGCGAGGTAGGACCTGAATGATGGAGAACATCATATGAAAGATTCACATGGTTCTTGTTCACGAATGTTGGTCTTCCTCGTAACTTCTGAAGTTATCTCTTGACTCCATGTGTATGATTGATATCGTTGTCTTAACACCAATATGTGAACTTGGCACTCTCAGCATCAAGGATTCTGAATGCTAGACAATTGCTCCCCCTCAATTGTTGACCCGTGTTCTATTGAAAGAGCTGTAGTCACCGTTTGAGTAGTCGCATCGTCGAGTATGTAGATATCAATTGCAACGAACTTTGGATTGTGGAGTTGATAACTTCGGATTCTGAAGTCAAAGCTTTCCGGTGAAATGCTTGACTTCATAGTGAAAAGCGGGTTACTATCGGAAATAATAGCAAACCATTTTGAGCATGTTTTAAAAGTTTGAACTTCTGCTCGAACTTTATTTACAACCCCGTGTCATTATTGAATGACATTTCTAGGTTCGTAAATATTATCGATTCCAGAAGACATGCTCTTTTTATCAAAACATTTTTGAACACACAAGTTTGAAAGATTTATAAAAACCTTTTGAGAAATTCTTGAAAAATTGTGTTCAAAGTTTTGAAAACCAATTACTTGAGCTTAAGATTTGGAATATCTTAGGAAAGCTCAAGTCCGAGAAGTTGTAAACTTCTCGTTGTTAAGGATAAGTTTATCATCGGCGATAAACTTTCCTTTTATCTGAAGAACGAGTCCTAAGCTGACATTTACCTAGAAGTCGTGTTCATGAGCTTGAAAACTTTGACTGTTTTAACGGAAAGCTCATGACCGAGAAAGGTTAATTTCTCGTTACGAGGAAAAGTTCTCTTATTTAAAAGATACACTTTCCTTTCTGAGCTTAAAACTTCGAATGTTTTAATACAATCTCATGACCGAGAAAGGTGAATTTCTCGTTAAGAGGATAAGTTATCATAAAAGATAATCTTTCCTTTATTTTAAGTTCGAGTTACAGTCTGACATTTAACTGTAAGTCATTGTGCATGAGCTTAAAAAAACCTTGAATGTTTTTAATTTTAGCTCATGCCCGAGAAAACTTAATTTCTCGTTGTTAGTATAAGTTTATCATCGGCGATAAACTTTCCTTTCTTTGATGCACGGGTTACCATCTGATATTTAATGATAAACCATATACACGAGCTTAAAACCTTTGAATGGTTTTAGGGTAAGCTCGTGTCCAAGAAAACTTAATTTCTTGTTAAGAGGGTAAGTTATCGTTGCGTGGATAAACTTCCCTGTCTCAGAAGTCCGGGTCGTCGTCTGTCATTTAACGAGGAGCCATAGTGCATGAGCTTAAAAACTTGGAATGTTTTTGATATAAGCTCATGCTCGAGAAAAATTAATTTCTCGTTGTTAGGATACGTTTACCATCGGCGATAAACTTTCCTTTCTTTGAGGATCGAGTTATAGTCTGTGATGTGACTATAAGTCCTAGTGCATGAGCTTAAAAAACGTGGAATGTTTTTAACATAAGCTCATGCCCGAGAAAAATGAATTTCTTGTTTTTAGGATAAGTCATCATCGGGATGAACTTTCCTGTCTTTGGAGATCGAGTTACAGTCTGTTATGTGACTGTAAGTCCTTTATGTTGCAGCTTAACCATGAATCCCCTGAGACATTTGTTTCTCTGATATCTGCTTCTTCAGCAACCAAACTCTAAGAGTGTCCTTAGTTGAACGGTATACAATGATTGGACCACTTCGTTCTTTTGGAACATCAACTTTGGTACCTGCATTCTCATTAGGAGTTTGTATACTTTTGCATGGGTTAGAGATATCTATTTTAGAGGCACGTGGGGGTTCACGGTTTTCTTTTCTTGTGTCAGAGGTGGGCTGAGGGGATGATTCACTTGTCTTAGTTGGCAAACGTTTCCTTTTATAGAAAATCTTAAGTTCAGGCTTAAGTGCTGTATCATCCTTTGAAATTTCCTCCCTAGTAGTCTTTGTAGAATCAGAGACTATCCTAGTTAAAGGGCACTCGTTTCCTACAAGAGTAAAAGTTCTACCAGTGGGGCGCCACATTTTGCCAACGGGTTTGATTTTAGCAACCCACTGGGATTTAAGTCTAGCACGGGAGTTCACCTCATTAAGCAATTTTTTGATACAGGAGTCATGATTTGCCGTAAAGACACATTTTCTACATGTTTTACAAGTAGCATATTTAATGTCCGAGTAGTTCCTAGATGATTGATCGATGCTCCTAGGAGACGTCATGCTACGGTTAGCAGTGTTGGGTAATCTAGAAGGCATCTGACTAGGTTGGACATTGCTATCTCTTACATGTGTCTTTTGAATAGCTTCCCTTTGACCAAAATCATGGCGCACATCAGTTGAACTCGTTCTAGACGTGTTCTTTGAACTATTCTTAGAGGAACTAGGGGCAATCATGTGATGAGGTCTTGCTAAAACTGATTTAGTCACATTAGGCCTAGTTGGTGGAGTGACAGTTCTAGAAATATGAACCAAATCAACTTGGGAGGCAAACCGCGGTCTCGAGGATTGTGGTCGCTCGGATCTAAATGCAGTAGGTTGTCTGACAATCGGTTGTCTGACGAACTGATTTGTAGGCGGTTTCCCCAAGATTGATGGTTTTTCAAGCTTAGTGTCCACACTAGGTCCTTTACTTTTCCTTAACTCGTTTTTCAACGCAGCTATAGCAAAAACCTTTTTCTGTACTTGGGCCTTTAAAGTCTCATTTTCTTTGAGCAAGTTATCTTGGGATGCCAACTTAGATTCAAGCAGTTGAATTTGTTTCAAAAGATTATCCTTTTCAGCTTTAGAATCTAGAACAGTTTGATCCAATTTTCTTTCAAGAACAACGTTTGACTTTTCAAGTTTTTCAAAGTATGTTTCATATTTGTCCGTTTTCTTAGAAAATTCTAGTTTGGCATCCTCAAGATCTTTTGATTGTTGAGCTACGATCGTTTCGAGCTCTTTAATCTTGGAATCAGAATCAGTTAACGAAGCAGTTATAATACAATTATCATGATGTACTATAGCATTCTGAACAATCTCTCCCCCATTATGACTTACATCGGATGAATCAGAAGTGGTATTGCTATCACTCGTTTCCATCCCATGTTTGTCATAATTAGGTGCAGAATTCTCAATATGCGGCATATCATCAGCATATACATCATAAACAACATTACATTGTACCATGTTTGCAGGGTCTACGTCATAAATGGGTAATGTGTCATTAAGAGAAATCTCGTGAACATTCCCTGACGTGCCACTGGCATCATGTTGTCCTCCTGATTCTGTGCTCTTGGCATCGTTAGGCTCCAAGTTTTCAACCGTATGACCAGTTTTCTCTTGCATCGAAGAGTCTTGCACTCCATTATCATACCCTTGCTGAAGTCGAGATCTTTCATAAATCGAAGACGAGACCGAAGTCATGAGTTTCAATATTGTATCACGAAAAACTCGAAGCTCGGTATGTATATCTCGAAGAAATGATTGGCAAAGCATCGAACTTTCAGACTTGATGATATTAAATTGGAGGAAAGGCGTGAGTTGTGTCACAAGAGCCTTATAAGCAAGTGCCGATGCAGAGTGATTAAAGTTTTCATTGTTGAGTTGCTCTGCCAGTTGGGTCAAGATGGTAAAAATTGAGTCGATGAATATATGACGATCTTGTCCAAAGATTGTCAAAAATTCGCTCCCTCCTTGAATCCCCGAAAGAGTGACAAGATGAGACTGGAGCATTTGAAATGAATTTATACCACTGTCTCTAGCGTTGTCTTGCATTCGATGCAAGTCTCCCTCTTTAAGTGTCGAATTGAATGAATCCATTGAAAATCGAGGAAAGATAAAGAAAAAATGATGTGGATGTTGTTGTTGTCGGGTTTTTACAATTCGACTCGGCTCAAAAATTGTTGTCGGCTCAAACGATTATGAATTAAACCCGATCGAAAATCCGTATTTGCTAAACATATATCCCGTCACGTTGACTCGTCACTTTGTCTTCAAATCCGGCCACAAAAACTTTGAACCCGTCAAATATTTTTCCACGTTAATTCTTCTAAAATACCCGCCTCAACCACGATTTGCCAAAAAACAAACAAAAAAATGATTTTTTGAAAATATAAAAAAATTAACTTAACTTAGAAAAAAAAATTGACTTAACTAAAATAAAAATAGAAAAATAATAGTAATAAAAAATCGGATATCTTTTGAAAAATAATAATAAACGTGTGTATATAATGGATTAACACGTATTCAATCCTTTTCTAAAATTTAAAAAAAGAAAAAAACGTGGCAAGTGTTGGTTTCTCCGCCCCTTTGTCTCTTTGACTTCTCCAAATCAGTATACCTTTTTCTTAGATACCTCCGCCCCCTAAATATACTAAATCTCCACTCTCTTTGTTTCTTCCGCCCCTCTCACTTCTTTACAGATCTGAAAACCATCAATGGCCTCTTCTTCTACTCTAATCTCTCACAGCCATTAAATCTTATATATATGTTTTACTCCGCCCCCTTTATCTGCTATCAAACATTCAGCCACTAATCATCTACTCATCAAAATCCCACCGTATATAAATCAAGCAAGAATCTGTCCAATCTTTTGATACGAACCCAATTGAATGAAAAATCAAGATGAAGAAAAAACGGCTTCAAGATCAATTAAAAATTGGTCTCGGGTAAGGTTTTTATTTTCTTGATCTGTTGAGTCCCTCTCTCTTCTGTAGTGTCTTTCTTGTGATGTATGAGGTCGGAAAAAGAATGAGTGTTGTTGTTAAGTGAGACGAGGGTATTGTGAGGGTGTCGCGTCTGGGTGATGTTGATGAGTTGTTTGAGTTTTGGTGAGGGACAGAGTCTGTGTGAGTGATGTGGGAGGGTGTGTACTGGGTCGAAAATGGGTTTGGGTGTGATGTGGAGTCTGTGTGGAGGATTGAGAGTTTGTGGGGTGGGGGAAAGATGGGTTTTAGGAGGATTGCGCTCTGATCATTAATAAGCTAAGTCCTTGTTTTGATGAAATGAGTCGAGGGTGGGGGGGGGGGGGGGTGAGAATGATGGTGTGCCGAGAGTCTGTTGTTGTTGGTTTGGGGGTGAGCTAAGGTGTTGTGAGAGTTTCGGTTGTTTAATGAGGGTGTGTGTGTCGAGAGAGAGTTTGGATGAGGGTGTTGGTGTTTCAAGTCTTGGGTGAGGGTAGCAAAAGTGAGTCGAGGGTTGTGTGAGGTGAAAGGGTCGAGAGTATTGTGAGTCAGATGAGTCGAGTCTAGTGAATGTTCGTGTAAATCGAGGGTCGGTTTGGGAGGATAGTCTGATGGGTCGAGAGTTGTGGAGGGGTGTAGGATTGGTGCCCGTTAAGTTTGAATTGTCTTCATTCGGAACTTTTCATTCATTCGGAAGAGTTCCGAATCGGAAGAGTTGCGAATCGGAAGTTATCGAGTCGGAAGTATTCGAGTCGGAAGTATTCGAGTCGGAAGTTTTCGAGTCGGAAGTTTTCGAGTCGGAAGTTTTTGAGTCGGAAGATATCGAGTCGGAAGTTATCGAGTCGGAAGTTATCGAGTCGGAAGTTATCGAGTCAGAAGTTATCGAGTCAGAAGTTATCGAATCGGAAGTTTGTCGTTCGGAACTTTTGAGCACCCGAAAATTTACTTCACCCGGAACTTTTGAGTTGGACCCGGAACTTTTGAGATTGATACGAAACTTTTGAGATTGATACGGAACTTTTGTATCAGTTTTGTTGGGACAGAGTTGGACAGAAAGGTTTGGACAGATTTGACAATTCGACCAAAAATTAAGAAAGTCCAAAAAAAGATAAAACTGATAGACGAAACATAATAACTGATAACTGATTAAAAAACTGATTAAAAGGATGAATGTGATTAAAAAACAGATTAAAATAATAACTGATAACTGATTAAAAACTGATATAACGATATAACTGATAATTGATAGACTAAAATCGATAATAAAAAACTTAAAGTGGTAAAATTGATTAAAAAAAATAAAAAAGGACAAAATTAAAAGTTTAATTTAAGAAATTCAAACAAAAAGGCAATCAAAATAGAAAGGATTTAATAAAAAAAATACAATATTAAAAAGAGAAAAACACAAACTTTTATAAAAAATACCAATTTTTTTTTTATTTTTTTTTTTGGATTTGATAATGAAATTTTTGATTTTTATATAAAAATTTGTGATTTTTATCTAAAAAGGTAAGTAAATCTAAAGATTTGACATGATTAAACACATAAAAACACAAACTTTTTATAAAAAATACAAACTTTTTAAAATTTAAGCATGATTAAATTAAAACCCACCAAAATCAAAAAGAAATAAAAGCAAGAATAAACCAATCAAACCTTGGCTCTTGATACCAATTGAATGTCTACGAGATCATTGGCCTATTCTATGTGATTGATTTGATGGATTAAGATGGTTGATTTAGATGATAAATATAAAAGAGATGAAGGAAGGAGATGAGGGAGTGGAGAGAGAAAGGAGAGAAAGGAGAAAGTTAGAGAGAGAAAGTTAAGATGGAAATGATTAATGTGTAAAATGGACAATCAACAACCCCTTCTAACATGCTAGGAGGGGATATATATAGCCCACCCTATATGTGGGCTATATGGACTATACATAAACTAAATGGATCACGAGCCCGTTACATAATTATCGTTTGAGCGACCGATCCTTCATAAATACGTAAAACGTATTTCCAACAATCTCCCCCTAAGGGAGGTCGCTCCAAGAAACAAAGTTCTAAATAGTCTATAACTCGTGATATATGCTAACTAAGATGTGACCGAGACTTTATTGGGAAAAACGTATTTCCAACACATACTTCGCCATTTGCCGATAACCCTGATGCCAATCCTCAGTCATCTCTGGTAAAGTCCCACCCGAATTAAGATGCTCCAACTTTCCTCTGACGTATAGAAGAGTCCCATCACTGTACTTATACAACTCACCCACCCTCATAAACTTCATTAACCCTCGACTGTTCAAGTAGAAAATGCCGTAATTCGGGACAAAAATACCGGTATAGGGACATCTATCTACATGTTGGGGTAGAACTTGATTCATTAGACGGGTGAGGTTAAGCTTCCTTTGGTAGCTTTCGACTCCCAATTGAAGATCTTCAACTCGTTTCTTGATAACAACGCTTCGTGTGAACATACGAAGTGCTGTATTCAAAGCATTGATGTCTTCACGAGCAATATGGGTGAGTTGATCCCGGGTCATCATAAGCAACATGTCTTCGATATCCTCAAGGCGAATGATAGAAAAATCTCCCTGCTAGATTTTGTATTCTCTGTCATCCTCCCTTTTCAGACGAATCTCCGTCACATGATAATAGCCATTCTTGGCTTCAGTTTTCAGTCCCAAAATGCTGGAGATGCGAATATCGGATCTAACGTTGCTTCCTGAATTGGCTAAGCAGCAACCCCTGTACGCCCTTCGGACTCGTACGTCCCAATGAGATGCACCTATAACAGCATACATATCATAATTACGAGTTACCCTTAGGACCCAGAGTCGGTTTACCTTTTCCTCGATCCAGGGTATTGTCCCCCAGTTGGCAGCTTTCAGCAAGGTCAGTGAGGTTGCGTACTTTGATGAACCCTTGAGGAGATACTCCAGATCATAAGTGACGAAGAAGTCGAGAGCAATCTGATTATCTTGAGAAGGATCAAGTGGAGGTGGAGCTCTTTCTGATTCATGGAGGCCTGGCCTTTGAACGGTGTTAAGAGCTTTCATGACCTCGTCAGCATAATACTCGAACTCCATTCGGGTTAACCTGTTTTGGCGCGAATTCTCTTATCCTTTAGCGCTCTCTTTACCAATGACGGAGTGACCGAAGATTTATACTCATGAGCCAGAAATGCGCACAAGTCAATCGGACTGCGGATACGGAGATATAAAACATCTCTGTCAGCGTCTATGATTGGATCATATTGCACCGCTGCCGTGATCCAAGCCTGTGGCGGTGCAGTCTCGTCAATATCCAACGTGTCTGCCCAGTCCCGTGTGCTTGATTCAGGAACAGTAGATTGTGGTTCTTGTTGTAGAGGAGTAGAAACGTGAACATCTGCTGGTTCTGATTCAGGCATCTCGGCGGTGTCATGAACGGGCGAGTGTTGTGCAGCTTCAGGTTCAGTTACTGACTCTGCAATCACAGGAGCAACAACAACAGAAATAACAGGGTTAGTGGTAACAGGTATAGACACAACAATAGATGTACCGAGAATCGATGACGCCGTAGTAGCATTCACATCGTGGCGCCACTTGGATCGTCTTGATTCCGTTGAGGTAGATTTTTCCTTCTGCTCAGCATCTTTTTGAGACTTGGTACCAGACTTAGATGGTTTCTTTGTGCTGACTACCTTGTCCCCCTTTTTAGGTTGTGTACCCTCATCATCCTCATCGCTATCCTCGTTGCTCCCCTTAGCACTCTCCTCATTACCATCACCACCATCATCACCATCATCATCATCATCATCCTCATCATCATCACCACCATCATCATCTTCTCCTTCTTCTTCTTCTTCTTCTTCTTCTTCCCCGTCACCCTCTTCTTGTTCACTTTCTTCCCTTTCTTCCTCACGCAGAATGTGGTAAGGTACCACACTTCCAAACGTTTTGAACAACCGATCATCCTCCATGATAGCGTCATTGAGTGATTTGTAGAGAGCCCGTTGAATCTTAGATTTATCAAAAGATCCAAGTTCCCTCATGCGAGCTTTGAGAATCTTCTTTAATTCAAAATCCGTCAAATCATAGGCAATTTTGTAGGCGGATTCAGAAGGATTGGATGACTTGATCATCAAGTTATCAGCCGCGAGTGTCTTCAACTCATCACGCAGTTTAGGCATAATAGACTCAACGGATTCTTTCACTCTCTCTTCAACAGAAGCTTCAAGTGCTTCTTTCTGCTCCTTGTATTTATCCCTCATAGCCTGAAGTCTCATGATTCGTGCAGCATGCTTATCAGCTTCAGCCTGCTTAACCTGAGCTAGTTCTTCTGCATGAGCTTTACGTGTCAACTCCATCTCGGCAGCGAACTTAGCAAGCATCTCTTCTTGGGCTTTCTTAGATGCTTCTTCACTTTGAACTCGTCTATGTAGCTCTTGGCGAAGTTCATTCATCTCTCTTTTTTGAATATCCGTATGTTTATCCAACATTTCGGCCATTACAAATGCAGCCATTGAAGATGATGCAGAGCTACTCTGGGTCGGTTGAAGAGGCTCGGTTGTTACTACAGTACTAAGGATGGGAGTTATTGGTGGTGGAAGGAATGGTGTTGAGACCGGTCGGGTTGGTAAGGGTTGTATTGGTGGAGGTTGAGTTACTAAAGGTTGAGTAGGTACCATGATTGTAGGAGCACCGGACTCCTTTTCAACACTTGCTGAAACAGGGATGGATGTCTCCTTCGAAGTAGAATACCGTTCAGGTGATCCAAACTCATAAACATCCTCTGGCTCCTCGTACTCTTCTTCAATATTCATCTGAGCACCCGAACAACTACCGCCCGTATCTTTCCTAATCCTTTCAATAGTTATCTTCATTAATTTTCTCTCAGCCTTCTCAAGAGTAGGATCATCAACATCTTCTTCGTCGCGGAGAACTAACTCATCAGCCAAACCCTTTCCCTTCTTAGCTACAGTCTTCTTCTTCTTGGTTTCGGGTTCAGGTAAAGCAGCCGGTTGCTTGCGTTTACCTTTACTCTTGACCGTAGTAGACGAATCTTCTCCAGTCTGAAGGCTTGCCTTTAGCTTCTTGATTTCTAGCAGCAGTAGCTTGTAATCAGCAGAACCTTTAATTTTATCCGTCAGAAGATAATCGGGAATAGGACCAGGAATCACACCACCAGATGGTCCTTCATGCCTTAGATCCACAGTATGATCAGCCTCTTCAGTGTGATGACGACTTGCTGCACGCCTATCAATAGTAACATCATTCTTCATACAATAATTAATGATAAGCTTGATAAACCGAGGGTAAGGAAAGAAATTATTCTTCAGCTTCTTGTTTTGGAAGAGTTGAAAGGTGAATTCTTCCCATAACAATAATGCATAATCTACATTTGCGCCTGTGTACATTCCATGGAAGATGTTCATAATTGGACTACGCAAAGCATCATGCCCACTGGTTTTAGGTGTAAGACATCTACTAAGAATACCCAGCATTGCTCTCCATGGTTGACCTACTTTAGCGGTGGTAAACTCAGACACAACTCGTATGTCAGGACATCCAAGAACATCGAACATCTCCATGAGTTCGTCTTTAGTAGGATCCCTAGAAAATGACATACCTTTGGGTGTATCCCGAATGCCAAAAATCTTACGGAAGTCTGAAACAGTAAGTGTCTGCTGCTTGTTGTCGAGAGTGAAGGTGATCTTGTTTGAAGTACTCTCCTTGGTAGCCCAGAACTCATACATGTAATCATAAGGCACCGAGGCAGTACTCCTAAGGGCGTTCTTAAAGTGAGAGTGATCCAGGATTGCTATGGCTACTTTGAATCCATGGTGAGTGGATTTTGAGACTTGCTTCAGCCGGTAATTGTTTGGTATGAACTTGAGTGTACGTGCTTCGGCAATTTCGGCTGCTCTAGCATCTTGGATTGCTTGTACTGTTGGATTAGTCATCGTATCTGCTTAAGATAAGACATGAAAGGTTGATGCACAAAAATATATAGATATGTAACATTATTACTTCTAAGCATAACACATTTCATCAAGTACTTATAACAGGCAAACAACTATCAATCAAATAACCCTTCATCCGGAGCTCTTCATTCGGAAGTCTTCATTCGGAACTCTTCATTCGGAAGTTCTTCATTCGGAACTTCTTCATTCGGAAGTTCTTCATTCGGAACTTCTTCATTCGGAAGTTCTTCATTCGGAACTTCTTCATTCGGAAGTTCTTCATTCGGAACTTCTTCATTCGGAAGTTCTTCATTCGGGACTTCTTCATTCGGAAGTTCTTCATTCGGAACTTCTTCATTCGGAAGTTCTTCATTCGGAACTTCTTCATTCGGAAGTTCTTCATTCGGAACTTCCTTCATTCGGAACTTCCTTCATTCGGAAGTTCATCCGGAACTTCCTTCATTCGAAAGTTCATCCGGAACTTCCTTCATTCGGAAGTTCATCCGGAACTTCCTTCATTCGGAAGTTCGTTCGGAACTTCCTTCATTCGGAAGTTCGTCCGGAACTTCCTTCATCCGGAAGTTCGTTCGGAACTTCCTTCATTCGGAAGTTTGTTCAGAACTTTCCTTCATTCGAAAGTTAGTTCACCATGTTCATCCGAAAGTCATAAACGCAGCCTATTGATGATTAACCTAGTCGCGTTTGTGAGTTCTAAGGCAATCTAAGGCAACTTAACACAATCTAATGATATTCCGAGCAAAACCCACCAAAAACCCCTAATTAATTAACCCTAATTTAAGCAAACGAACCCTAATTTGATAAACTTGCTTACCCGAATTAATTAACTGGATTAACTGAGTTAGGCGAATTAATAATCAAATAATTAGTTGCTTGTACCTTTTTGAATGAATGGAACAGATTGGTGTGATTGAATCGAAAGTTTCTGAAAGCTTAAGTGTGTTTTAATGGCGGAAAGATGAAGATGAAACAGTGAAGAAGAGATAATACGCAAGGGGGGGTTTTGTTTGACTAGGTCAAATTTTTAGCAACTTTCACAAATTGTCACTTTTAACCCTACATTTTTCCCTTTTATTTTTTATTCCTTGTCTTTTCTATTCTCCTTAACCATTGTTAAATTTAGCCAACTTAACCTTCACACTACTTAAGCAACGCAATCTATTAGCAAAACTCCAAGATCTTAAAGCCATTCCTATCACATTGAACGAGCACAAGTCGTTTTCTAAAGCAAGACCACTCATTTACCATTTAGCCATTAATTTTCCACAATCACTTTTGAAAAATCATTTTGATGACAAAGATGATTTAATATTTTCTCCCCCATAAACGATGACCCGTTTTCTATTTAAAGAGCTGTAATCATTGTTTAAAGAGTCAAATATTGATCAAAGCATTTCCAATTAGTATCTTGAAAAAGATTGTTTCGTGGTGGCAATAAGATTTCTCTTATTTATACAAATTAATGCACTGAGACGTACACTAACTCGTGTTAGACCAAGTTGTAAAGTAAACTTGATCCCTTTGCATGATTTGGCTTGTAAATCATGCCCGAGAAAATTAATTCCCGTTGTGAGCCAACGTTTTCCAAGGAAATACGTGACTTTAATATGAAAACCGGGTTGCAGTCTGAAATAACTACAAGCCATAATGGGCATGTTTTAAAAATGTACAACTTTTATACGGACTCTATTTATGGCACCGTGTCAATGTTGATCGACATTTCTAAGGCCGTAAATATTACCGTACTAAAAGACATGCCCGGTTTAAAAACGAAAAAATATTTTTGGTTTTTCTTGATTTTATAATTTTTATGGTTTTTCTAGGTTTTATATTTTTTTTTATGGTTTTTCTTGGTTTTATATTTTTGTATTTTGCTTCTTGTGGTTTATATATATAAGATAATATACATGATCACGAACAAAGGATACGCCTGAATAGTTTACCACCACTATTCAGCTGATTCTTCTGCCAGTTCTTTGAGAGTCGCTGGAGTGAAGGATTTCATGCCAAGCTTGTCGATCAAGAACTCGATTCGTCCTCGATCTAAGGCTTTGGTGAACATATCTGCCAGCTGATACTCAGTAGTGACAAAATACAGCTCGATCACTCCGTTCTCCACCTGCTCTTTAATGAAATGGTAGCGAATGTCTATGTGCTTGGCCCGGGAGTGTTGAACATAGTTGCAGCAAAGGGCAATGGCGCTCTTGTTGTCATAATACATCGGGATTTTGTTGAAACCCAAACCGTAGTCAGTTAATTGTGATCTCATCCAAAGGACTTGAGCACAACAACCGGACATGGCGATGTATTCAGCCTCCGTGCTAGAAATTGCAGCGCTTTTCTGCCTTTTTGAAGACCAACTGATCAATCTGTCTCCAAGGAGTTGCACAGATCCAGAAGTGCTACGCCTTGTGTCTTGACATCCAGCATGATCGGCATCTGCGTATGATATTAAAGCAATAGAGGAATCTTTCGGATACCATAGACCACGATGAAGTGTTCCTTTGAGATACCGAAAGATCCTTTTAACAACATGTAGGTGCTTTTCGGTAGGCCGAGCCTGATACCGGGCACACATGCATACAACAAATTGCAAATCAGGCCTGCTAGCAGTCAGATAGAGAAGGGTGCCGATCATCCCACGGTAAAGTTTTGGATCGATAATAGTCCCATTCCTATTTTCATCTAACTTGGATTTTTCCACCATTGGAGTGTCCACGGGGTCACAATTTTCAAAGTTATATTTCTTTAAAGATTCTAGAGCATATTTGGATTGATTAATAAAGATGCCTCTGGGATTCTGATAAATTTGTAATCCTAAGAAAAATGAAATTTTTCCCATCATTGACATCTGAAAGCGTGTGGACATTATCTTCTCAAAGCGATTTGACAATTCTATGTTAGTGGCAGCAAATATTATATCATCAACATAAATTTGTACCAGAATCATGTCGTTGTCCTCCTTGAGAGTGAATAAAGTGGGGTCCACCTTGCCTTTGGAGAAGCCTTCCGAGATGAGATATGTTGAAAGGAGATCATACCACGCGCGTGGATCTTGTTTCAACCCATAGAGAGCCTTCTTAAGCTTGTACACATGATTAGGAAACTCTGTGCTAACGAATCCATCCGGCTGACTAACATAGACTTCTTCCCTTAGTTCACCATTCAAAAATGCCGTCTTCACATCCATTTGATAGACGATCATGTTCATATGAGCGGCATACGCAAGGAATAGTCTAATGGCCTCCAATCTTGCAACAGGAGCAAAAGATTCTTCAAAATCGATACCCAAGGCTTGTTTATATCCTCTAACAACCAATCTAGCCTTATTCTTCAATACTGCACCCATCTCATCGAGTTTAACCTTATAAACCCATAACAAAGTAAGGATGTTAACCTTGTCAAGGAGAGGAACTAATTCCCATACTTCAAGTCTTTGGAATTCATTTAGTTCCTCCTGCATGGCTTCAATCCAAGATGATTGAGTCATAGCCTGTTGCCAATTTTTAGGTTCAACTTCGAAGAGAAATGCATCAAAGTAGCAATAGAGTGCACTCTCTTGTAATTGATGGCGTGTAGAGACTGGTCGATCTAGATCTCCAATAAAATTCCTAATTGGGTGATCTTTTGTCCATTTGGTGCTATGATTTTCAATCCTAGGTGGTCTGGAGTGAACAATAGAAGGAGCTTCTTCTGAGGTAGACGCGGCTAAAGGATTTTCAGGTATCGCTACACCAAAGAAAGGAAGCTCTTGTAGGTGAGCATATTCCAAATCGTGATCAATAGAATCCTCTTCCACATTATTAGGCACAAGTAAGGGTGACGATTCAGGTGTAGTTTGAGAATCACTTGGTAAAGGTGCATCGGGTACAATTTTAATTGAAGATGCATTAGATAAAGCTTCATTTACTTGAGCAACCACTTCAAGGATTGGAGCGATCACTACTGGTGCTGGAACTTCATCATTCGGGGGATCAAAGAATTCATCAAACAACGGTTGAAACAGTTTATCCCACTCATGCCTTGTAGGTGGTAAAAATGATGTAGAAGTAGGATTATTGGGAACTAATCCGGAGCTAATAGCACCGGTTCCCATCTCATGAAGCGCGGGTTCAGAGCTGCGTTGCTCAGAAGCCATCGCTGTCAGCTCATCGAAATCTGCGTCCATAGTTTCTACAATCTTACCAAGACGACGGTTGTAAATTCGGTATGCTTTCTTGGAGGGTGAGTAACCAATGAAAATACCTATATCGGCTTTCGGTTGAAGCTTGCCCAAGTTCTCACTATTAATGTTTGGATAACAAAGAGCACCAAACACATGAAAGAATGAAACATCGGGTTTACGATCATGTAGAAGCTCGTAAGGTGTTTTTCCATGGCGTTTCTGAATGATAGAACGGTTTTGGGTGAAACATGCAGTAGATATAGCTTCTGCCCACAAGAACAATGGAGCGTTCGCATAAATCAGCATAGTCCTAGCAGCTTCCATAAGTACGATTCCGTCTTTCAACGACATCGTTTTGTTGTGGAGTGCGTGCAGTGGATGTTTCATGTGAGATACCAACATCTTCATAGTAAGCACGAAGAGTCTGGTTGACGAACTCTGTTCCATTGTCTGTACGAATACGACGGACAGTAGTATTCAAACGTACCTGAATGAATTTCAGAAAAGTGATGATAGCCTTCGGTGCTTCATCCTTTGTACGTAGAAATCTAACCCATGTAAACCTGGAGAAATCATCCACAATGACAAGAATGAATTTCTTACCGCTCACACTTTCAGTTATCATTGGCCCACAAAGATCCATATGCAAAAGATGAAGTTTTTGTTGATTGGTGTCTTCAGCTTTGGGCTTGTATGATTTCTTGGTACTTTTCCCCCTTGAACACGCGGAACATAAATGATCCTTGTGAAATTTGAGCTTTGGAAGACCACGAACTAATTCGTTTTTAGCCAGATGATTAATAGCATCAAAGTTAAGATGAGATAATCTGCGATGCCATAACCATGACTTGGTCTTAGATGCTTTAGAGAGAAGACATACTGGAGAGGCGGCCATCATGTCTTGTAGGGACAACGTATAAAGATTTGCACCACGAGATCCCTTCAACAAGTCTTTTCCTTCCAAGTTGCGGATGAAACAAGTATGTTGTCAAAAAGAAACCTCTAGGTTGGAATCACAAAACTGTCCTACTAAAAATAAGTTATGACCAAGACCTTCTACATAGTACACCCTTGAAATCGTAACGTTTCCAATCTGATATTCACCATACCCCATTATCTTTGCTATATGATCATTACCGAATTTAACCGTTCCAAGAAACTTGATGACGAAATTTCGGAGCATCGAGCGATCTCCGGTCATATGCTTTGAACAACCGGAGTCCAAATACCAGAGGATGATTTGGACCACCTGAAAATATCACCAGACGAGGACAATGTAGAGGTATCGGAATCTGAATGTTCCTTGTTATTAGCAGGTACAGATTTAATAATCTTAGATTTTCTAACTTTAGGTTTCTTAGATTTCCTAGCCTTCTTCTTCCTAGTTGGTGGTGTAGATTCTAGTTGGCTTAAATCCTGAGGTATTTCTTCACTGATAGGCACTATAGTGGGGGCTGACCTAATTAAAGGGCGCTGTTTCCATACTTTAGTGCTAGTGTGCCTAACTAAAGGAGGCTCAGACCTAACCTCAATGGATGCATTCCTAGTTAAAGGGCACATTGTTCCATCTAATGTAAAGGTCCTACCAGTGGGACGCCATTGCCATCCAACTTGGGCACGAGTTCTACCAGTTGGCTTCCATTCAAGATTATTCCTAATGGCATTCATTTCATTCACATGATCAATAAGACACAAATCATGACGTTGGGAAAACATACATTCATTACAATTCCAACAATTCAAATTAGAATTCACGAATGGTTTAGGCTTCTGCACAGACGCAAAGCTTTTAGTCTTAACATGATTCTTTTTATTTAAAACTGAACTAACATTCCTATGGTGAGCTTCTACTTTCTTCTTGTTGGTACTACTAGTGGAGGGCTTGATCATATCTTTCTTGAGTGGCGATCCTTTAGCCTTAGTAGACTCTTTTACTCCTGTAGAAGGCAAAGTGGGAACATTAGCAACAGATTTTAAAGGTGCCTTACTTGATGGTGCCAATGACGGTTTTGCTCCTGGGGTCTTATTGAATGGAGTTACAGCAATGGGACGATTAGTGAGTAGTGCAGAACCTGGTTTACCTATGTATTGCAAGTAGGCTAAGCAATATTGAACACGCTTAATATATTCATGGGCTGAATAATAGTAGCTACTTGAGGGATCTAAGGCATAAAGATCGTCTAAAATATCCCTAACAAGATCTACATGCTTAATTGCATTCCTCATATAATCATCTTAGGTAACCGGGTTTTTCTTATGGAGCGGGTTCTTATAGAGCACTACTGACTTGGTTGTTGGAGCACTAGTGGACGGTGCAGAGTCGGTAGCTAAGTTATCAACAACTTCTTGTCGGGTGAGAAGAAGTGTCTCCTTTAACTCGGCCAAAACCATGTTTTTGTCAATGAGCAGGATGTTTAAGTAAGAGATTTCCTCACACTTTTGGTTCAGTTGTTCAACATAAGATTGTTGCTGTGCTGCATTAAAAGCTAAGCGTTCTTCTATTGAACCATAAAGAGCGGATAGTCCCTGTCTTGCCCGATCCATCTCCCCTAGAATAGACGAAAGTCTAATTTCTAAGTCCTGGTTTTTAGACTCTGCAGCCTCTAGTTCTAATTTTAGTGTTTCATTTGATGACACATCTCTCTTCAATCTCATAATCTCTTCCTCTAATGCCTTAACTATTGCAATCATCTTGACACTCGTCTCAACACCGTTTTCACAACCATTTGATATCAAAAGATCCTCATTTTGAGTTTGTTGTTTTAATTCTAAAGATATACAATGTTGTTCGAGTTGATTAAAGCGTTTTGAAAGTAAATTGTAAGAATCTTGTAGCTTTAAAAACTCAGCGTTAGATTCATGACAAGAATGATTATCTACCTCATTTACAGTATCAACAACATTTACAGAGAGATCACACACATCATCACATATATTCACAGCATCACAGTTAATCATAGCGGATGTAAGCTCATTCGAATAATTGACATTTACAGTAGTAAGCACATCACACGAAATTACTTGGGACAAGAATTGGTCATATTCGGATAAAATCTTTTCCTTTTCAATTAGTTGTAGTTCGTAAGCGGTGTCCATTTCATAAAACACTTTTTGAACTTCTCCAATTTCAAACTCAAGATTTTCCTTAAGAGATGCAAAACTTCCTTTTAGACTTTCGACAAACGGATTGATCTCATTCTTAAACACCTCGTTCATGTGTTCGAAAGCCCATTCTCCGGCGTTTAGGCCATTTGAAGTCGTACATTCCAAAATGACCTTGTCAAAATTAGTAAAGTATTGATTAATCTCTTGCAAGTTTAACCATACAGGTGCTAACAGGTGGAAGATCCTTTGGAATTTCCTTAGAACCTTCCATTTTGACAAGTGTAGGAAGTGTACTAGGGTTTTCTTCATTCAACATGTAGGTTGGTGCTATAATGAGATCTTTTTCCATATGGAAGCGAATTCTAAAATCCGTTTTAGCAAGCTCCTGATTCATTTTAAAATAATCACAATCGGGATATTTTGCAAAATTGTATGACCGATTCTCATCAACTAGATCCTTATTGGTGCGATCATCGAAAATAACAATCGGGTCTAAGACCAATCCTAATTGGGCTGCATTATAAAGTCTTGGACTATGGCTTAAAGCTTGTTTTGCATACCGTGGGTTAGGGCGAAGGCCTTTTTGACGTGATAAGTTAAACTCTCTAAACGAAGCATCAAATAAGTGCACTAGTTGAGAGGCAGCGTATTGTCTTAAAAGCAAATAATCTAGACTTCTAATCTTATTAGCTGCATTAATTTCCATTTCATTCTTCTTAGACTCGAGTAATTCAAAATCCGTTTGAAGTTTTTGAAAATTAGTGACTACTAACTCTTTTTCTTTAAGTTCATTAGAAAGATCTGCTCTTAAGGTTTCAATTTCTTGCAAATGACCCATTTGTTTGTTTCGAAAATGATCATACTCGGGATTTGTTAGAACACTAGACGAAGGCACTAATTCCAAAGTTTGAACTTTCTCGTTGCTTAAGGCAAGCTCATCAGACAAATTCTTATTCTTAGCTAGGGTTTCTAAGAGTGCAGCATTCATTTGGCTAAGTAATGTAGCAGGAACCATGACCAAATCTTGTTGAACAGGAGTATGCGTATGCGAAATGGCTCCCGGTTGTGATTCACTCAAAGTCTGGGGACTCACATTGATATTACTATCATTGATTGTCTCCTCATTTAAAAGACTCACTACCGAAGACTCATTCGAATCAGCACTCTCTTGCACAACTTGATGTGGTTGAATACTAGCATCAGTGGTATTATCAGTGGTATTAATAAGTACCTCAGATCTCTTTTCTGGCCCTAAGCTGGAGATAGTTGCCATAAGTGCTGCCTGTGCAGATTGAAGTTCATCACAGTCTGAGTCATACGCATCAAGATCATCTGCTTGGTATGCTGCATTCTGTGTAGTGACAAAAAATTTATTTAAAAAATTTGTTAAAAAAATTGTGTGTATTTAAGTTAATATACACGGTCCATTGAGATTCCATGGCCCATCAATTTGAAAACTAATACCTGGCCCATCAATTTGAAAACTAATACCTGGCCCATCAATTGTCCATTACCCGGTTATAACACTCGGTTATAAGACTTTCCAACCCAAAATGAGTCATACCCATACGGGCCATCAAAACCATACGGCCCACCAATTCTTGGTCCATCATGAGACATTTAACTGAGCCCAAATTGACACACACGGTTTGAAGAGACCAATTAGGGTGTATAAAGGGGTTAACCTAATCTCTTTATATCACAAAAGAAATACGTATTGTCTCTAGTCTCCTCCATCTCACACGTATGTGCACAATCTCCCTCATCCCATCTCTCACACCTAGATTACTCCGCCCCCAAACCAAATACACTCACACCTAACTTCAAAAAATCCGCCCCCCATTTCATCTATATCCCAGCAAACAGAAAATCAATCTCATCTCAACCATGTCTACGAATCCATCCAAATATGTTTCCATCTGATAAACCAAATCTCAACAAACGAATTCAAAACAAAAATTCCAAATCTGTCTCGAATGATTATATGCTGATGAAGCTCATCCTAAATGACTACCATTTTTTTGGGTCATCAAGATCTCAAGAGAGGTCTCGGGTAGGTATAATAATGATTTGTGATTGCATGTTTGCTTTGAGATATGAACAGATCGAAACAAAGACTTGGAGTTAATATAATTGTTAATTCCATTTCTTGAACTTCGAAAATCAAACGAGTTTAACCCAAGAAAGATCTGTTAAAGGTCTATGTTAGATTTGGATGCATGTTCGGTTTTTGGTCTAATCGAATAAAAGAGATGATAATAACAAACTTGTTATGAATCATTCCTTATAATTCGAAAATAAGATACGGGTTTGTACCCAACATGGGTCTATGATGAAATTAATATGCGTGGGTTTAGATCTTTATAGATCTTGACATGCATGTCAATCACTAAATGAATCTGAGATCAAAAAGTTTTCTGATTTTATGTTGAGTTCGAGTCTTAGATGAAATGGGATTAGGAGACGATGGGTTAGGATAGATTGTGGTATTGTGGAGGTATAAGGATGGAATGATTTGGTTGACTCAGTGAGTTTAACTGAGTCAACTCGGTAATTACCGAGTTGACTCGGTTGTGATGGGTGTTGGTTTTGGTCACAAATATTTGGTTCACAAGTTTAAAAAAAAACATGGTCCATCGAATGTTAAAAAAAACAATCTCATCGGAATATTTGTCAAAATAGTCCATCGGAATGTTTTAAATAACTCCCATCGGAAAAAATTTGAAAATGTCTCATCGGAATGTTTTTGTGAGTCTGGTCTCATCGGAATCAAACATACACCCCCATCGGAATAACCAATCTGAATGTTCAATCGGAAAGGCTGTCGGAAACCCAATCTGAAAAGGGTTTTGAAGGACCCGAAAATGGTGGATCTGCCCAATTATTTTGTGTTTTGTCCTTTTCCCAAGAAATTTGATCTGATAGATGTAAAAAGAACAAAAAACTGTAAAAAATAATGGACAAGTGTTTGATGACTACTAGAATAAACACTGACATGGACCAGATATGACTCTGATTTGATAAAATCAGTGAGACAATGAAAACCAAGAACAAAGATTGAGACTGTTTGGACACCAATAATACGTGACAAAAAATTTGTGACAAAATGGACAGAAATAAATATAACGAGACACAAAGAAAGAATTAGACCACCAAATCGAATATACGAACTCGATCCAAGGATAGAACCGAGGCTCTGATGCCAAATGTAGAATCTTGATAACCTATGAATCTATGAAGTGGGTTGTTGATTTCTAGAGAGAGAAACTAGAGAGAGAAAGTGAGAGAGAAACTATGTGTATTTTTAATAAATGAAAACAAGAAATGAACAACAACCAACCCCTTTCCATGGTGGAAAGGGGTATTTATATCCAAGGCCTTATTTGGGCTTGGGCCGACCCATGACAAGCCCATGGGTCGGTTTCTTACTTAACTTAATAAGTAACACTAACTACGAGCTATTACAACATTAATAATATTGTGGAGTGACCGACACTTCTAATATACGTAAAAACGTATTTCTAACAGAAGAAGTCTATAAGCACAACACCTCTTGAAATTATCCACGTCGACTAAGCGCGTGACACTGAGTACAACAATGTAACCCCTTTAAGTGATAGTTATCCGAGTCATCAACCATCCACCCCGAACCCAGAAACTAGATAAACAAGTCGCCATTCTAAAATTAAGCACGAGCAAGTTATCTTCCAAAGATAAAATAAATACACGCCTTCGAAAAATCCGTCTTCAACTTCACATAATTAATACCCGATCAAACAAATCCGTAGCCACTAAAAATATTCCCATTTTTCTTCGGTCTCGTGAAATAATTCTTGACACTTGGTCACATCACTTTTGTCACTTTCTCTCGTCACATTGTCTCGCCATTTTGTCATTATGAAGCCCAAATATAACAAAATTCGTCAAATTTAAATATTTTAACACAAAGTTTATTTAAAAAAACTTGTGCAAAATAACTAAATTCATAAGTTGTGCAAAACCGAGCCAAATTTTGTCTAGATTTTTATACTCCAATGCCAATACTAACTCACGGCCCAACATAAGTCACCAAATGAATGTGGCCCAAAAAAATTTTGTGGCCATCACTAACTAGTAGTACCCGGTCCAAGTTGGTGAGTATAAAAGGCTCAACCCTAATCTTACTCATAGAACAACCCTAATCTCATTCTTAAAAACTCGCAGCCTCCAAAACACTCTCATCCCAAACTTGTTACATCCGCCCCATCTCAATCCTCATCTACCAAACTTCAAACCCCCTTAATCTCATCTAATCTGCCTAAATCACATCATACTAATCATAATCCGAAAAAGATCCATCACATCCTTTGATTAACCATTTCAATCACATCATATGATTCACAACAAAAATCTCGAATCAAAATCATGAAGAACACAATGTTATTATGGCTACAAGATCTTTAAAAAGATCTCAGGTAGGTTTAATTGGATTGCATGTCGGTTTGTTTTGATCATATGTTTTAGAGCGAAAAACAAATATTGATTATAACATACATGTTATTAATCTAATTTGATTTTCGAATAATAAAAAGAAGACATTTATCTTCTCACAGATCAGTTATGAGTAAGTTTCATTTTTATAAAATCTTAAAAGATTGTATAAATAAGATGAAAACAATCTGAGGTCATGTTTATATTACGAGTCTAGATGAGATGGGGTGTAGGTGACGATGGGCGGAGGTTTAGATCATGGTGTTGAGGAGAAAAAAGGTTGGAGTGTAATGGTAGAGTCTTTTCTGGTCAAGTCAGTCTCGGTAAATGATTTATACAACATTGTCACGTTTTCAAACTGGTCATAAAGTCATTCCATTAAAACAGTTAGTGTCATCGCAATGCGGTATTTTAAAACCCATCGCAACATATAACATTGCATCGTAATGTTTTTTATATATCCATCGTAATGTTTTCTCTACACCCCATTGGAATGCATCCGTCGGAATGCATCCATCGGAATGCATCCGTCGGAATGCATCCGTCAGAATGCATCGAATGTGATCTATCAGAATATTCGATCGCAATGTAGAAACCCTTGGTTTTTGCGATCGCAATATTCCGATCGGAATGTGAATCTGAAATCTTATCCATAGGACCTTTTTTCCGTTTGTTCAGGGTCATGCTTTTCTGGGTAAAAACTTATCTTCATCTTCAAAAAAATGAAAACAAAAGAAACCATGAATCGAAACCAGGACAGATCTAAAAATTTTGACTTTTGGACCAGTGGGATATGAATACCAGCAGATATGACCATGAGACAAACTGATAATATCAGACATGAAAAAAATGAAACCGTGAGACACACTGATAATATGACTGAGAATATCAGATATGAATATAATAAGAGACAGGATAGACTGTGACAAAAAAAGACTTTTTAGACAGATTGTAACAAAAAAATTATGACCAACGTGACAAAAAAATTAACAAATCGGACCAAAAAAATGATAGAACGAGACCAAAAAAATTTTTAGACCACCAAATCGAAAACAAGAACACGATCCAAGGATTGAACCGAGGCTCTAATGCCAATTGTAGAACAATGATAATCTTTATGATTCAAGAGGGTTGATGTTTTCTAGAGAGAGAAACTTAGAGAGAGAACTGAAAGAAACTATTTGTTATAAATGTGAGAAATGAAACAACCAACACCTCTTTCCATGGTGGAAAGAGGCTTATATACCCAAGTCCTTAATGGACTTGGGCCTCCGGCCCATGAACATGCTCATGGGTCGGGCTATTTAATAAATGTTACTAAAACACTACTACGAGCCTATAACTATATTGTTGGAGTGACCGAGACTTTCTTTATACGTAAAACGTATTTCCAACATGGCATTAGGCTTAGAATTCAAAGCTTCGATTTTAGAAATGAGAAGATAGACGTTTGATAATTTTTCACGAAGAATCACGTCTTCCACCTCTAAATGAGTAAGTTCATTGGAGAACTTTTCAAGGATCAGAATAGTCAAATCAACCTCATTTCCCAGTGGAAATTGGTCAAAAGGAGTAAATTCAAAGATGAACCTCTCAAAAACCGGTTCACTATCATCTTCATTTCCCGGTGGAAATGGGTGAAGAAGAGTAGGTTCATCAGGAAACCCCTCATAATCTGAGTCGTGAATGACATCTTTATAAGAAAGTTCATCAGAGAACTCCTCATTAGATAATTCACTAGAAGTCGTATCATACTCAAGATCTTCATTTCCTTCACAATTTTCATCATTAGAATTGGAGAAAATCTCAAAGTGATTGTGTAAAACCCGCATGCTTTTACCATGAATAGTAGTCTTATAATCGTACGTACATGATTAAAACTTTCCTTTTATAACATGAATACGTGTCACGAACATAAATTACAAGAATTACGTACGTGTTATTACACGATAAATATTAAGTACGTGATAGTTCACGATAATTATTATAGATAATAATTAAATCACGAACATGAAATCATGAACGTAAGAATCACGAATGTATAATTATGTAATTACGTAATTATTATTACGATTACGTATAAGTATATAAGATAACACGAACATTTAATAATTAAGTCACGTAAATACGAGCACGGGAACACGTAATAAATTAGAACACGAAAACTACGGGTTTCCCCTTGGTGGGCCCTAGTAGCCGCGACACACACAAGAGGAAGGGGGCCCAAAAGCCCATTTTAGGTTTTAATTAAAGAAAATAAAACTACAGAGTTTTCATAATATATTTTTACAGAAAAATTTAAAACCCTAGCTTCCTTTGGACCCCATAGCCGCGGCACACACACAAAGCACAAGGAGGATTCGATTTTAATTTTGGATCTTTGGTATTTGGTTCGTGTTCGTGTTATTTTCAATCACGTCAAGGTAAAACATAAACCTTAAACTTTAATCTTTTATTTAATTATGTTTTTATGTTAGATCTTTAAAAACAATTAAATAAAACATGTTATGGGATAAAATAATCATGGAAAAGGGGTTTGTTTGGCTTGGTTTGTGGTTCCGCAGCCAACCGAGAGTCAAAGGACTCTCGGTGTCCCTTTTAAACCATAACCGAGACCCCCTAAGGGGCTCGGTGTTGGTCTCGGCGCAGCAGCAAGCACCACCAGCTTGCGCCGGTGGCCGTTTGGGTCACACGGGGGAGCAGCGAGGCAGCAGGGGGAGACCACGGCTTGCGCCGGTGGGATCTCGAAGCCTGGCAGCGGCTAGCCACGGCAACAACAGCCGTTGTTGGCAGCGCAGCCACCAGCCGCCTCCGTAGTCGCGGCTGTGGATGGTGGGGTTTTGGTTCGGGCCGGTTCACGGGTTTACGGGTCTGGTTCACGACATGTTTTTAATAAAATAATACATGGGTTCGGTTTATTATTTTTACAAGTATTTTTATTTTTATAAGTTAATTAAATTAATTTGACATGTCATATAACTAATTTAATTAAAACATGAACTTAGATTTATTATTAATATTTAATAATACATGATTTTAACCTAAGTATTTAATTATGAAATTTAGACTAAAGTAATTAAATAATTATTAAAGCATGACATAGGTTATGTTAATATAAATATTAATACATGTTTTAATCTAAGTATTATATACACTTTAATTTAATTAAATCATGATTATATTTAATTAAATCTATAACGTATAGTTTATTTACTTAACATGTTATAATTAATAAACTATACTATTAATCACATGACTTAGTATATTAATTAGTAAAACTTAAGCTTATTTTATTAGCTTAATAATCCAGCTTATTTCTAAACATCGAAACTTTCTATTTTTAGAAACTTATCTATTTTAAGCAGTTAATCTATTTATGGAAATTTTCTATTTTTAGAAACTTATTTAATTTAAGCAGTTAATCTATTTTTAAAATTTTTCTATTTTTGGAAACTTTCTATTTTTGGAAACTTTCTATTTTAGGAAACCTGCGATTTTTAGAAAGTTACCTATTATTACACAACAAGTATAATAATACATGAAATACAAGTAATACTTAATCAGAATATCCAGAATACATGATAAACACATCATAACGTTAAAATCAGTAAAACAAGACATGAACATATAAAACAAGCTAAGACATGATATAAAACCAGTTACGTACTCAGTAATCAGAATACTTATACACATACATTATTTATGTAGTATTAGCGAGATCGAATTAGGAATCTCTTCCGTTCGTCTTCTTCGTTCACTGGACACAAGGTACGGATTCTCCGTCCTTTCAGTATGGACATTCTTTCCTTATTAGGATTTCCCAGTATGCAGCCAACTGTTTTCCCAGTATATGTTTTATATGTTTTGATTTGCTTGTATTTAATTAAATGCCTAAGCCATATACATGCATGACCAGTTTCACCTAGTTATGGAGGTACCATAACCATAACACTGGAGGCACCAGTGTTATGACTTTACCACGGCGGAGTGATAGCTCGTGGCGTCCCTTTCAGCTTTTGGCCATATTGTTATGTTATCATATGGGGCGTATGAGTTCATCCTAGGTTACATGTTTTTAACATATTATTCAGGTGAATGTGGTGTGTGCCTTGCATCCTTCACAAGGAGCTGATCCATCCTACCCAAACTTATATTAATTAGAGGCAACCCCTCTAATTGCATGATGTGGTCACCCCTCCAAGTATTCATGCACGTTGATATTTCATGACCTATATTGGCTTAATGGTTAACATGTTAAACAGTTTTCATAAGATAAACATAAGGCTTTTCAAACTATAAAACCAGTTTTACTAAGTTGTACCAGGTTTTCCAGGAATTAATCAATTCCGCTGCTATGTGTTGTATATGCTTATGTTATTCTTTCTATGTTTGTATATCCGTGCACTGAGTGTTATGCTCAGCCGTTTTCCTTTCATGTTCCCAAAACGGCAGGTAATCAAGGACGTTCGTAGACTTTAAGCGTAGGTGCATACGGATTGGAAGCTTACTAGCCTTCATTACTTTATGCTTATCATCATACATTTTGCTACTTATTTTCATGGACATTGTTTAGTCCTTTTCCTTTACAGTACTTATGTTTGTGTGTGATGAGCTTTTACTTTGGGGTACCGATGTTTGTTTCCGGTATTTCCTTTATGGTCATGTAATGTTTAAGACATTTATCCTTGTATGCTTTGATGACACGCCATAATCACGCGTGACATTCCATTTACCAAAATGAGGTTTTACAATTATGGTATCAGAGCCCAAGGCTTCGACCTGTAGGCTCTCAAAACACGACCTGTGATAAGTGGGCAGTCACTATGGTCTTCCTAGAACTGACAGTCGGTTTTCATGCATTCATTGTTTTCATGCATTCATATATATGTCATTGTCGCGGGTTTATGACTAAGTAATGGTTGGTATATGAATGGCTATTTAGTCGCATGTGCTTTTATCGAAACTTTTAACTTTGGGACCGACCCATTGGCGTCCCCTCGCCATGTCTTTTGTTTTGAGTGAACTGACCATAGGCGTGCACTCTCGCGCATATAAAAGTTTTCATAAAACTGCATCACGCATTCATGTACTAATTTTCCTGCATAAAATTTTTCTCATGATTTATTGGTATATATTTTTTTCATGTATATATTTTATGTTTTGATCAGTTTAATCATGTATTTTTATGTTGTACTGTCAGATGGTAAACACAAACAATATCCAAGAGATGGTTGCAGCTGTCAATGCAGATCTGAAGGAC
The DNA here is from genome assembly GCA_025667525.1 of Glebionis coronaria. Classification (NCBI taxonomy): domain Eukaryota; kingdom Viridiplantae; phylum Streptophyta; class Magnoliopsida; order Asterales; family Asteraceae; genus Glebionis; species Glebionis coronaria. The sequence continues at coordinate 74,245,073 of CM046874.1, forward strand.
ATCCTTCACCAAAACGAAAATTATCCTTCTCCACCACATATATTCCCCACGGCCAGAAGGAATAGGCTCATGAGAGAATACTACGCGATTAGGCAACGAGCTGAGGAAAACATCAATGATTTCATGCAACGCTTCCTTCGGTTCGCTGGAGTTCTGAGAGCAGCAGCGGGCACTGCTGAAGAGCAAGCACACCATTTTTGTTGGGACCTTTGTCCAATGATTTCCAATAACTTGGAGGGCACTACCTGCAACACGGTGGCACAAGTTTCCGATGCAGCACGTAAGCTGGAGATGTTGCAAGAACGAGAAGAGTTCGGGGAAGCAGAGAGACCAGAGAAGAGGTAAATATTCGTTATTCAGCGGTGACCATTCCGAATTCTTTCAGTATATTCCAATATTTATATCTCTGTAAAACTGGATCTTCCAGGCAGAAGACTGGGGACCGGTCTCAGCCGGCTACTCTGCAACAGCCCACTCAGCCAAAGGGAAACGGTCAGACTCAAGACCGTTCTGCTACGGATAGGCGTGGTGGTAATGATAATTACCGTAACAACGCTGGAAACTCCAATAGCAGCAGGTCCTTACACTTACTCATTTCCTTATGTTACATGCAATATTTCATAATTCTGACACATTAGCAATCTTATACCAGGAATTAGGGTAACAGAAGGGACCAGAACCAAAGAGGTTCACATCCTAACCGTCCAGCTATTACTGGTATTACATCTTACGAATTTTCTGCATTGTCCTTTGTACCTATAATCCATGTCTCATGTATACTGTTCTTAACAGGCTCCCAGCCAACAAGAGCACCTTCTGGAGGGTATACTCATCCTCTTTGCACTACCTGCAACCGTAGGCACCCAGGGCCATGTCGCCGCGACAGCGACACATGCTACAAATGTGGCCTTACTGGTCATCGCATGAAGGACTGCCACAAGGGCGAGATAGAGGGCACATCATCTGGATATGATGATTCCAAGCCGCCTCCTACTAGTGGACGTGTTTACACAACTTCTCGCGATCAGGACAACAAGTCTACAGGTACCATCACTGGAATCTTGTATATGTATGGTCAAGCTGCATGTGTTTTATTTGACACAGGTGCTACTCACCTGGTCATTTCTACTGCTTATGCTAAGAATGTTAGGATATCCCCGATGCCATTAGAGAATGTACTAAACATTTCCACGCCTTTAAGAGACTATGTACGCATAACCCATGTGTACAAGAGCTTTCCCCTAGAGTTTGACGACAAGATCCGTCATGTTGACGCACTTCCGCTGGACATGAATGATTTTAACATGATATTGGGCATGGACTGGCTATCTAAAAATCATGCCACCATAGACTGCCATACATATCAGGTCATCTTCGGTGATGTTAATGCACCAGAGTACATTCACAACGGGTTCGTACCCGGAAGGTCTGTACAAATCATATAAACCCTGCAAGCACGTGCATTACTTTCACATGGTTGCGAGGGATATCTAGCTATTGTTCATGACATGGATGTTGAATCTCCATCAATTCAGAATCAGCCGATAGTGTCAGAATTTCCAGACGTATTTCCAGAAGAACTTCCGGGCATACCACCTGCACGTGAAGTAGAGTTTAACATCGAGCTCATTCTAGGAGCTGAGCCGATTTCCAAGGATCCTTATCGCATGGCTCCCATAGAGTTAAAGGAGCTGAAGGACCAATTGCAAGAACTTCTAGAACGAGGCTTCATTCGACCGAGCGCATCTCCATGGGGCGCACCGGTCTTATTCGTGAAGAAGAAGGACGACACTATGTGTCTTTGCATAGATTATCGCGAGCTCAACAAGATCACCATCAGGAATAGGTATCCTTTACCACGCATTGATGATCTGTTTGACCAACTCCAAGGGGCCAAACATTTCTCCAAAATTGATCTGAGGTCGGGTTATCATCAGCTACGGGTTAAGGAGCGGGATATCGCCAAGACTGCTTTCCGTACACGCTATGGGCACTAAGAGTTTATAGTCATGCCATTTGGCCTTACCAATGCTCCAGCTGTTTTCATGGATTTGATGAACAGAATCTTCCATGAATTTCTGGACAAGTTCGTCATTGTCTTCATTGATGACATCCTAATATTCTCTAAGTCCAAGGAGGAATACGAAGACCATATTCGTACAGTATTACAAATTCTTTGCTAGAAGCAGTTGTATGCTAAATTCTCCAAGTGCGAGTTCTGGTTAGACAAGGTGGCGTTCTTAGGTCACATTTGTATCAGCAAAAGGAATTACCATGGATCCAGCAAAGGTTGAGGCTATTACCAAGTGGCCAAGACCGACATCAGCGACCGAGGTTCGTAGTTTCCTAGGCTTAGTTGGTTACTACCGTAGGTTCGTAGAGAACTTTTCCCGTTTAGCACTACCATTGACCAAACTGATGCGGAAAGGGGAGAAATTCGTCTGGACTGAATAAAGAGAGAAGAGCTTTGAAGACCTAAAGCAGAAGTTAGTATCTGCACGATTCTTAGTCTCCCATCTGGTACAGGTGGATTTCAAATCTATAGTGATGCGTTAGGGAAGGGACTTGGCTTTGTTCTCATGCAACATGGGAAAATGATCGCGTACGCTTCATGGCAGCTTAAGCCTTATGAGGAAAATTACCCTACGCATGACTTGGAACTTGCAGCGGTCGTGTTTTCATTGAAGATATGGAGGCACTACTTGTATGGAGAATCATGTGACATCTTCACAGACCACAAGAGTTTGAAGTACTTCTTCACTCAGCGTGAACTGAACATGAGATAGAGGAGATGGTTAGAGCTGTTGAAGGATTATGACATTAATCTGCAGTATCATCCCGGCTAGGCGAATGTAGTGGCAGATGCACTTAACAAAAAGTCTGGAATGATAAATGACACTAAAATTGAGGAGGAAATTATAAAAACTTAGAGCGACTAGACATCGAGATCATGGTACGTGGACACCACGGTTACTGGGCTAATCTTAGAGTGGAACCTAAGTTACTCTCTAGGATCAAGGAACCTCAGAAGGAAGATGGTGAAATCTGGGCGATAATTCAGAATTTGGAGAAGAAGACGGAATTTCGTGTAGACGAAGACGGTATCTTATGGCAGGGCACGAGACTTTGTGTTCCTGACAAGGTTGTATAAATCGTAAGGCGCTAGTGAGGCGGTCGACGACCTTCGAGGCCGAATTCATTTAGGCGCCGCCTAGGCGGATTAGAATTTTATGCATATAAATATTATAAATAATATGTATGACATAAAAAATGCTTCTATTTTTAAATAATTCGAAGTTCTTGCAAAATAGAAAAATAAAACAAAACAATTTATGAGCTTAAAACTTCAAACGTGAACATATAATTCAATTGGTTCCAATTTCATACAAAAAACGCATTACTTTATGTTTATAATCATTCGTTTATCTCTTATTTTAAAATGTTACGTTAAAATAAATATGGGTACTATATATTAGAAAGAAAACCCTTAATTTTTTGTAAAAAATATTTACTTTTTCTTGACTTTTTGACTTTTTTGACCGCCTAGCTCCACGGCGCCGCCTAGGCGGAGTATGACCACCTAACGCCTAGGCGCCGCCTAGCACTTGTTTTATAACATTGGTTCCTGATGATCACGAACTCCAGGAAGCATTGTTAGCTGAGGCTCACAGCTCTCCATTCTCTATTCATCCTGGTTCGACCAAGATGTACCATGACATCAAGCAATACTGTTGGTGGAGTGGTATGAAACAGGATGTTGCGACTTACGTCTCCAAATGTCTTACCTTCCAGCAGGTTAAGATCGAGCATCAGCGATCTAGCGGTCCTCTACAACCGTTAGATATTCCAGAGTGGAAGTGGGACAAGATCACCATGGATTTTGTTACCAGTCTTCCGCAGACAAAGAGGAGGCACGATGCGATTTGGGTTATCGTTGATCGACTTACTAGTCAGCTCATTTCTTACCGATCCGCAAGGAAGATTCGGTCAGTAAACTCGCCGATACTTACAAGAAGGAGATCATGAGACTTCATGGTGCTCTATCCAGCATCGTCTCGGACAGAGATCCTCGTTTCACTTCGCGATTTTAGAGGAGTCTGTAAATAGCTTAGGGTACAAAACTTAAGCTTAGCACGGCTTTTCATCCTCAAACAGACGGGCAATTGGAGCGAACGATTGAGACATTAGAATACATGTTGAGGTCATGTGCGTTGGAATGGACGGGAGATTGGGATGATTACATCTGTCTGGTAGAGTTTGCATACAACAACAGTTGGCACGCAAGTATTAAGTGTGCTCCATTTGAGATGTTGTATGGCAGAAAGTGTCGCGCCCCAATCTGCTGGGATCAGGTTGGTCAGCGAACACTTGAAGGACCAGAAATGATAGAGTTGACCAACGAGAAGGTCGTTGTAGCTAAGAAGAAGTTGCAAGAAGCACGGTCACGTCAGAAGAGTTATGCCGACAAGCATCGTAGGGACTTACATTTTAATGTAGGAGATCACGTCTTTCTTAAGGTATCGCTGGCACGTGGTGTTAAGCGTTTTGAAATCAAAGGGAAGCTCAGTCCTTGATTCATCAGACCGTTTGATGTCATTGAGCGAGTCGGTGAAGTATCTTATCGTTTAGCGTTACCTCCGCAGCTTTCTCACGTTCACGATGTTTTTCATGTGTCCTTACTCAGAGGGTACAAGTATCATCCCCTTCACATGGTTCAGTATCCACTGGAACAGATTCGTGACGATCTTACCTTCTTAGAGGAACCCGAACGAGTTCTTGACAGGCAAGAACGAGTCATGAGGAAGAAGACGATTCCATTCGTCAAAATCCTTTGGAGGGATCATACCGAGCGGGAAGCTACTTGGGAGACCGAGGAGTCTATCCAGACTTCTTACCCTCATTTCAAGTTTTGAATTCGGGTATGTTCCTCTTTTTCCAGTTTACGTTATCTATAATTCGAGGACGAATTATCTTTTTAGGGGGAAGAGTTGTAAAACCCACATGCTTTTACCATGAATAGTACCCTTATAATCGTACGTACATAATTAAAACTTTACTTTTATAACATGAATACGTGTCACGAACATAAATTACAAGAATTACGTACGTATTATTACACGATAAATATTAAGTACGTGATAGTTCACGATAACTATTATAGATAATAATTAAATCACGAACATGAAATCATGAACGTAAGAATCACGAACGTATAATTATGTAATTACGTAATTATTATTACGATTACGTATAAGTATATAAGATAACACGTACATTTAATAATTGAGTCACGTAAATACGAGCACGGGAACACGTAATAAATTAGAACACGAAAACTACGGGTTTCCCCTTGGTGGGCTCTAGTAGCCATGATACACACAAGAGGAAGGGGGCCTAAAAGCCCATTTTTTGGTTTTAATTAAAGGAAATAAAACTACAGAGTTTTCATAATATATTTTTACAGAAAAATTTAGAACCCTAGCTTCCTTTGGACCCCATAGTCGCGGCACACACACAAAGCACAAGGAGGATTCGATTTTGATTTTGGATCTTTGGTATTTGGTTCGTGTTCGTGTTATTTTCAATCACGCGTCAAGGTAAAACATAAAACCTTAATCTTTAATCTTTTATTTAATTATTTTTTTATGTTAGATCTTTAAAAACAATTAAATAAAACGTGTTATAGGATTAAATAAACATGAAAAAGGGTTTGTTTGGCTTGGTTTGTGGTTCGGCAGCCAACCGAGAGTCAAAGGACTCTCAGTGTCCCTTTTAAACCACAACCGAGACCCCCTAAGGGGCTCGGTGTGGGTCTCGGCGCAGCAGAAGCACAACCGGCTTGCGCCGGTGGCTTTGGGTCGGACGGGGGGGGGGGGGGGGGGGGGGAGCTGCGAGGCAGCAGGAGGAGACTACGGCTTGCGCCGGTGGGATCTCGAAACCTGGCAGCGGCTAGCCACGGCGCAGCGGCAACAGCCGCCGATGTTGGCAGCGCAACCACCAACCGCCGCCGCCGCCGCAACCGCGGCTGTGGATGGCGGTTGGTGGTGGGGTTTTGGTTCGGGCCGGTTCACGGGTTTACAGGTCCTGTTCACGACATGTTTTTAATAAAATAATACATGGGTTCGGTTTATTATTTTTACAAGTATTTTTATTTTTACAAGTTAATTAAATTAATTTGACATGTCATATAATTAATTTAATTAATACATGGACTTAGGTTTATTATTAATATTTAATAATACATGATTTTAACCTAAGTATTTAATTATGAAATTTAGACTAGAGTAATTAGTTAATTATTAAAGCATGACATATAATTAATTAATTTTCATGACTTAGGTTATGCTAATATAAATATTAATACATGTTTTAACCTAAGTATTATATACACTTTAATTTAATTAAATCATGATTATATTTAATTAGATCATATAACATATAGTTTATGTAATTAACATGTTATAATTAATAAACTATACTATTAATCACATGACTTAGTAGATTAATCAGTAAAACTTAAGCTTATTTTATTAGCTTATAATCTGGCTTAATTCTAAATATGGAAACTTTCTATTTTTAGAATCTTATCTATTTTAAGCAGTTAATCTATTTATGAAAACTTTCTATTTTTATAAACTTATTTATTTTAAGCAGTTAATCTATTTTTTGAAATTTTCTATTTTTGGAAACTTTCTATTTTAGGAAACCTGCTATTTTTAGAAATTTACCTATTATTACACAACAAGTATAATAATACAAGAAATACAAGTAATACTTAATCAGAATATCCAGAATACATGATAAACACAGCATAACGTTAAAATCAGTAAAACAAGACATGAACATATAAAATAAGCTAAGACATGATATAAAACCAGTTACGTACTCAGTAATCAGAATACTTATACACGTACATTATTTGTGTAGCATTAGTGAGATAGAAGTCCGTTCGTCTTCTTCGTTAACTGGACACAAGGTACGGATTCTTTGTCCTTTCAGTATGGACATTCTTTCCTTATTAGGATTTCCCAGTATGCAGCCAATTGTTTTCCCAGTATGTGTTTTATATGTTTTGATTTTCTTGTGTTTAATTAAATGCCTAAGCCATATACATGCATGACCAGTTTCACCTAGTTATGGAGGTACCATAACCATAACACTGGAGGCACCAGTGTTATGACTTCACCACGGCAGAGTGATAGCTCTTGGCGTCCCTTTCAGCTTTTGGCCATATTGTTATGTTATCACATGGGGCGTATGGTGCATCCTAGGTTACATGTTTTTAACATATTATTCAGGAGAATGTGGTGTCTGCCTTGCATCCTTCACAAGGAGCTGATCCCTCTTCCCCAAACTTATATTAATTAGAGGCAACCCCTCTAATTGCATGATGTGGTCACCCCTCCAAGTATTCATGCACGTTGATATTTCATGACCTATATTGGCTTAATGGTTAACATGTTAAACAGTTTTCATAAGATAAACATAAGACTTTTCAAACTATAAAACCAGTTTTACTAAGTTGTACTAGGTTTTCCAGGACTTAATCAATTCCGCTGCTATGTGTTGTATATGCTTATGTTATTCTTTCTATGCTTGTATATCCGTGCACTAAGCGTTAAGCTCAGCCGTTTTTTCATGTTCCCAAAACGGCGGGTACTCAAGGACGTTCGTAGACTCTAAGCGTAGGTGCATATGGATTGGAAGCTTTCTAGCCTTCATTACTTTATGCTTATCATCATACATTTTGCTACTTATTTTCATGGACATTGTTTAGTCCTTTTCCTTTACAGTACTTATGTTTGTGTGTGACGAGCTTTTACTTTGGGGTACCGATGTTTGTTTCCGGTATTTCCTTTATGGTCATGTAATGTTTAAGACATTTATCCTTGTATGCTTTGATGACACGCCATAATCACGCGTAACATTCCATTTACCAAAATGGAGTGTTACAGATTGAAAAAAGGAGAGTTATCACAATGTGGCAAATCACATGTTCCATTGGAAATACCATCGGACTCTCTTGGGTTTTGGACAAGGATCTCAATACTAGACTTTATTACTTTGTCCGATTCCGTTTCCGGAATAGTGCTAAGATGCTCGTCCCCCATGCTTAGAGATTTTTCGGGTTCCACGGTGGAAGAATCCAGAATAGGAGTAGTGATGTCATGAGATGGAGGGAGATCGAATATATCATCATCATCTTCATCGTCATAAAGAAAAGATCGCTCGAGTTCACGAGTAGCAAAATATTTTGCTTCCTCTTGAGCTTGTTCTTTCTTTCGAATCTCAATGCTTAATCCATTATAATCTTGCATAAGTTGTCTAATCTTAATCTCACACTCTCTTTTAAATTCGTTATCAATTATTTCTCCACGATATCTTCGGATTCCCAATTCATTAGTTATATCGTTAATCTCTTTATCAATTTGTCTCTTTTCATGCAACATATCTTCAATGCTCTTTTCAAAAATTTCAACACTTCCTTGATTCCTTATTTGTTGAAATAACGTTTCAATTCGTTTAAAACCTTCACCATTGAGAGAATATGGTGGGGGTTTGTTAAAACTGGAGGGAATAGAATTATAGCAAGGATTGGGCTCATAAAAATTTTGATCCCTCGGTTGACAATTAAAACTCTCGTGAGGACCTCCACAATACTCACAACAAAGATATTGTTGTGATAAACTCGGTGAATCTTGTGGATAAAATTATCATTATAATTTTGATTGTAGCCCGGTTCTTGCTCGTAATTAAGCGAGAATCGATGTGAACAATCAACTCCAAAATGAGAATCGTTTTCACATATCTCACACGAGGGTGTCTCGTATGTGGGGTGTAGAGGTGGGTAAAAATAGAGAGAGTTATTTGAAAATTTCGGGTTTCCACATGAAGTAATTTCATTACAAAAAAGGACAAAATGCGACCCGTAAATCGTTTCGTAAATCATTTCCACGACGCTCGCACGTACACCACCGACATGGTAAAAGACCATATAACGGTTCTCCACACCCTACACAACGAACGAAGGAATTCATTGAAGAATTAAAAATAGCAGGGCGAGGAGAAAAGAATTAAACATGATAGAGGATTAAGAAGATTATTTTTGGTATTTTTATTTTTCAAATCAATCATAGATTGATAAAAACAAGGAGTAAGGATACTTACTATGGAAGTAAACTACCCTCGGTCGACTTTGACACGTAGGTGAAAACCTAAACGTCTCGAGGTTCAAACAACAACAAAAATAAGGTTTCTTACTACTTGAGTTGGCAAACCAATAATCGGTCGTCCCTCTCAATATACGCACAAGCAAGCAAGGAAACGAGGTGGCACAAAGCACTTAAAAACCTTTTTCCTTAGACGGCCCTTTATAGCTCGTCGTCTTATACCCACCTTATAGTTTGTATAAATCGAGTTCAATCTTTTTATTAGTATTTATCTATTTTGCCTTTTATTTTTGTTTTGGATTCGAATACAATAGCTAGGTGATGAAATCCCAACTAAAGTCTTTTTTGGAAGTAGATGATTTTATTGTTCTACATAATATAATATATTAATAACAAAAAACACGAAAAATCGACATTTCTATATATAGAAAAATAACAAAACTTTCCGAGGACGGAAAGGGTCTTCAAATCAACGATCAACAAATCGCCACGAAAGAATCCTACACAAATTCCCCGGCAGCGACGCCAAAATTTTTGATGTGGTGGGAAAGTGTCGGTGTATTTTAATTTAATACGTTATAGAGCAAATTTAGGAAATTACCTTTAGGAAAAATTGATAATCCAAAAATAAGCTAAAGATGGATTAATTAAACACGAGAGTGATCCCGGTTCGTTGTACACAAAGAAATTGTGAATTTGAGACTTTCGATTTGATTAGGACAATTGATTTGAGTAGGTTTCGGTTTTTATCTAAAATCCTACTTTTTAACCTAAAGTGCATGAATCGTCTAACAAAAATAAATCTAAAAGACAATAATTGAATCTATATAATTTTTTTTTACTTTTTATTTATTTAAAACTTTTACTTTTTAATTCAACAAAACTATTTAAACAAAATTTAATAAATCAAAATTATTAAAACAAATTTAAACACTTTTAATTTTGAAAGTAATAAAATATTTATTTTTATTTCTAACTTTATTCATTTTATTATATATTTTTTATTATATTTTATTTAAACTAATTATTTTTACAAAATTTTAATTAAACAATCTTTTACTTAAAGTAATTAGAAAAAAAAATCATTAAACTTTAAAACAAAATAAGATGTATATATGAAACGTACTTAAATAAATTGACTCAACAATCAAAAGTATATTAATTACTATTTGAAAAGATATACTAAAAAGAAGGCCCCGCTCAGTTGGTAAGGCTTTGGACTGCTGAACTAGAGGTCTCGAGGTCGAGCCCCATGATGGACATGTTTTTTGTGATTTATTAATTTTTGATACAGAATATTAATATTACCAGCATTCAGTAAAATATACTATAACAGAAAACTCAAATACTAAACAGATAAACTAAACCAACGATATAACAAGGCATAAAAGTTCAGTAACTTAAAATATCAGTACAAATCAAATATATCTGCTAGAAAAATTATCACATCTAGATACAGTCAAATACAGTAACAAATAAAAACTAGCAAGTAATCAAACTATCAATTCAAAGAGTGATATCAAATAATAAAGCAGCAAAATATTACTCAGACAGTGATATCAACTAATTCATCTCTCAAATCAAATCAGCATATATAGAAGGGAAAATATCATATATATCCCTCTTTTGATACTAAATTTTATATGTATCCAACCTTACTTACAAATTTCATATATATCCCTCCCTTTAATGCAAAATTTCATATATATCCAATTCTACTTAAAAATATCATATATATCCGATTTAAAACTTGAAATTTCATATATGTCCAAATACCTAATTTATATATAATTAAAACCTCAAAATACATATTAATTATCATTTAAACCTAAAATAACCATTATATCTATGTTTTCTAACCTAATAATATGAACATCTAATCACCAAAACAATGACAAATCATTAAATTTCCATAAAAAAAATAAATCTAACTAACCTTGCAATAAGATAATAAGGCAACAATGAGTATTCTTATCAAGTTGTGACACTACTTTCTTTTTTATTCTTAAATACTTTGATAAAATATGTTTTGCATTAATGTGTGTGCATATAATAATTTGAGACATTGTTTATATAAAAATATATGAATACATACGTAAGTATAAGAAAAAGAAATAAATGTATAATAGTTATTTTAGGTTTAAATAATATTCAATATGTGTTTTATGTTTTTAAGTATATATAAATTAAGTATTTGGACATATATGAAATTTCAAGTAAAAAATTTGACATATATGAAATTCTATGTTTAAAATTGGATATATATGAAATTTTAAAGTGAGGTTGCATATATATATGAAATTTTGTGTTAAAAGAAGGGATATATATGAAATTTTTAAGTGAAATTAGATATATATGAAATTTTGTGTCAAAAGAAGGACATATATGAAATTCTCCCTATATAGAAAGATAAATCCAACTCAACAAAATAATGCAATATCAGATAATTCAACAGCGGTTTAAAACTGATATCTCAACATAAAAGTCAACAATCTGAAACATTTAAACAAGGCAGCGAGTTAAGCAGGCTATAACAAGTTAGGAAGAATCACAATCACAGTTAACTAAGAAAACCAAAAAGTACAGTTAACAAAAGTTAAAGTAAAACGCATCAGCAGACCTATCAAGCTCCAAATCTATAGCAGCTTCAATCAAACTCGGTTTTCATACTAACTAACAAAAAGTAGTGTTCAGCAGATTAAACTACAACATAATATAATTCCAGCAAATCATTTTTTAAAACATCATACCAACATACAAATGACATAGCAAATTCTAACATAATATCACATTAACTAATAATAAACTTAGATAAACAATTATTTATAGCAGATTTAACTAAAAACTTAAAAGGTAAATTGAGCTTTACCGTTTGAAGAAACCCGTTGAGGTAGAAGCATCAGCGCTGAGCTGGCTTTGGAACCATATCGACATCTCACCACCAATAAAACAATACGAACCACTATTATTAATCTCGAACCAAACATCAAATAAATCATGAATTCATATCTATCGAACCAGCAGCTTCCTTTAATTCAAACCAGTAGGGTTTAACTTTTATCCCTATTCTCACTTTAGTTATTCAATTGAGCTATGATTTCAGCTTAATCAAATAATATTTTTTTTATATTATTTTGTCAGATTTAATATAGATTCAGATAGAAATTATTTCACCAAAGATTAACAAATGAAGTAAAAAGAGATATTAGGCTGAAAACAAAACTTTTATTAACTCAATAACATCATTACAATATTATTAAAAAGAAAAATACATCTAAATTAAATTTGACATAATAACACTAAAGTAAAGAAAGGGATACATTACAAAGAAAATAAAAGGGTATTTATACGGAAACCAGGGGTGTGGGTGGTTGATGGAGAGTGATTCTTGGCCCTTGGATCTTCTCTTTATCATCTCTCTGTTTTCTGTTCCAATCCAAGGGATGAGATTAACCCGCTTTCACGCTGATCCCCACCGTGGACCTTTTTGTGTTTCCTGTGCTAGTTGGATGCTGAAGTGGATGGTTTTGATTGGCTCAGTGACAAAATTTTAGTGGAATCAACCAATCATAGGCGAGATATGACGTGATGAGAATGCCACGTGGATAAGGTTGCAACATCTTGTTCATCCCTAAAAACTTGGGGATTTATTCAAGCGCGTGGATGCCAATTGCCATTGAATTGAAAACCCCCAATTTTTGGTCTAGGGTTCTTGGCTGTGTTCTTCCCTCTTTTCTCTATCTTTTCTCTGCTTCTTTATTTTTTTTCTTGTTTGTAACGAAAGTTTTGACCAAGGTAAATACATATACTCCTTCCACCGTCCTTTATTATTTTTGTGATGGGCCTTGGACACAATCTTGGACCTTTGACTGAAAAATACTCCACCGTCACTTGCTATTATTTGCAATTGGGCTTTCTTGGATTGGAATTTGGACCCAACTTATATTACTTCCATCCGTTATAAAATTGTAAATGGGCTTGGGATTAGGTTTTGACCCAAAAGATATATAATACTCCATTAATGGGCTTAAAAGCCCATTAAGCATATGTGGGTCCCACAAAGCCCAATAAACCTTAGAAACTTGAATCCCGTCTTAAAACGAATTGTCATTTGGCTTCTTGAAATTATATTCAAATCCCGTGTCAGTTTTGCCGGTTTTCGTGATCTTGGTACCTACACACATGAAACAATAAAACATGCATATACAATACCATTTTCATGTTAAATATGCAATTTAAGTCCGTTTATTGATATAAATGATATGAGTAAATTCACTCATATCAACATCCATCATATTCTGAATACCTGAGGTTTTTACAGCTCCAAACTTCTTTTTCAAAATCTTCCACAGATCATTAACATCCTCTCTGTCCAAGACTTGAAACATATCTCCCAAATATTGATACTACTCTACTTCTCCTCCAACTCTGAAAATTTTCCACCACCTTGCCTTATCAGCACCAAAGTTTAACCAAGTCTTGATCAGTATTAAGGTAACCAGTACTAAGAATAACACTACGAGTGTTAATAAAATTAATACTTTTAGTGTAATGTAGACCAGTACTAATTTTATTCCCAACAATCCTCCCCTAAACTTGTGATTTATCTTCATAGACCAAACAAGTTTCTAGAATAACAATTAGGATCTTCTTCAACTTATTTATGAATCTGAATCTGAATTGTAAAACCCGCATGCTTTTACCATGAACAGTACACTTAGTAAACGTACTTACATATTAAAACTTTCCTTTTATAGCATGAACACGTGTCACGATTAGTAATTACAGAAGTTATGTACGTATTATTATTATTATGACAAGTATTAAGTACGTGTTAGTACACGATAATTATTAATGATAATAATTATAATCACGAACAAGAAATCATGAACGTAAAAATCACAAACAAGTAACTACGTACTTAATTAATATTATACGATTTACATCGTTATGTACAAGTATTTAATATAATACGGAGATCTAAGTATAACACGAAAACACAAGAATACGAACACGTAAAATTAGAACACGGGAAAACTCCGGGTTTCCCTTGTGGGCCATAGTAGCCGTGGCACCAAAGAGAGAACGGGTCAAGCCCATTTGATTTTAAGAAATAAACAAAAAGGAAAATACTTTTCACTTTATAGAGAATTTTCAAGAAACTAAAAACCCTACTCTCTCTTTGCTCTCTCTTGTGGCTGGCGGCATCATCACCACCAAGGGGTGATTGGTTTGCTTTTTAGCTAAGCAAATCCTAGATCGTGTTCGCGTTATTCTTCATTAATCTTTTCACGCATTCGATAATCCGTAAACCCTTTTGTTTTTTTCTTTTATTTAATTAGTTATCACATGATCATGAATTAAATAAAACATGCATTAAAAACATGTCATGGGATCAAGAGGTAAAAATTAAGGGTTTTTTCGGGTTTGGTTGCTCGGCCGACACACAAACCTAGAGCCTTAAGTCTCTCAGCGTGTTCTTTGTCACGCCACCAACCGAGATCTAGATCTCGGTAGTGTTTGGGTTCGGTCGACAGCAGGACAAGGCACCCCGACGCGAGTCGGGGGTGTCCTTGCGGTTTTGGTTGGGTCTCGGCAGCAACAGCCCACCACCGGCACACAGCCGGTGGCAGACTTGGTCAGGCAGGGGGGAACGCAGCAGAGAGTAGCGGGACCACCGACACATAGCCGGTGGGAAACCACTACTGTTGGCAGTGGCTAGTCGAGAGAAGCAAGACCACCGGCTTAAGCCGATGGCAGCCTAAATAAGGCAGTGGCAACTGGTCAAGCCGGTTTCCTACTGTTAAGGGAGTGTTTGGTTCGGACCGGTTCAAGGGGGTTCCGAGTCCGGTTCATGACAAGTCTAAATTAATTACATTGGTCTGGTTCATGACTAAAATAGTACAAGTATTTATTTTACAAGATATACAATTTTACAAGTTAATTAAATTAATTTAACATGGCATATAACTAATTTAATTAAACCATGGACTTAGGTTAATTATTATTAGAAAATAATACATGTTTTAGCCTAAGTATTTAATTATTTAATTTAGACTCTAGTATTAATCTATATACTTTATAAAGCATTTATCCTCATGGTTGAAAGTTGAAAATATAGAATGGTTGAAAAATTGTGGGTCCTACTAAAATAAATTAACATAACACATACACCTTACCATACATACCAGTACTACACAAACACACACACATCAATTCACTCAAATTCTCTCTCTCTAAAAAACACACTACCCTAAATGACCATAGAGAACAACATCACCAAAAGGTATTATAAATTTATAGATTTTTTTATATATAATTTGATTTCGTTTTTTGTTACAGATGTCACATGCAACGATTACCTGCCTTCTTATCTTAACGTTTGAAAGTATGTTTTTTATATCTATATATTGTATTTATGGATCTGACTTTTTATAAACCCTTTTACTTTTTATGTTACAGCCATCACGCGCCTGCGACTGTCTCGCTGGAAAGTTTCTGCCGTCGCTGATGTTGACTCATAGATCTATCAATCGTATTTATACATTTGAGGTTTTTATGAGGTTTTTTTAATTTTTCTGTTTTTCATGTACACCAGGTGTCCTCGCCGGAATCTTCGGACGCAGCCGCTGCTCGCCGATTTCATTTACACATCTTCTGTTCAGGTTTTTTTTATTCTCATTAAAAAAATGTTATTAATTAATTTATTTTGACATGCGCAATTTAAATAGTTGTTTTAATTTTTGTTATCTGTATGTTATATGAATTTGTGAATAAAGTGATTGGATATATGTTGAGATTTATTTCAGTTTTTAGTGGTTTCTAGTGTTTGTCAATCTCAACAAAACTAGAATATATCTCGACAATGATATTCTTATTACTTCGGTGGTAAATCTGATATTGTATATATGTGGTTTAGATTTTTTCGGATCTGATAATGATGCTTTTATTGTCACTGCTACTGCATGAAACTTGAGACTACTAACCTCAATCCACTTAAGAGTTTAAACGTTTGTTAATGTTTTTAGGCTTTTTTTTATGTTTGTTTAGTTGATTTGGTTGTCAATTAATGTCAATTAGAGTTGCATTTTAATGTCAATTAGACTTGCAGAATAACAAGTTGGAAATATTTTATGGAGTACTTAACTTGAAAATCTAAATTTAGACTTTTCTATTACCCCTTTATTCATTTGGCAGAACCCAAAATGATAATAATAAAATATTATGTATTGTGAGACACCTCAAATACCAACCGTTCAAAATAACCAAGATCTATTTTAAGCCGTTCAATACCCCCAAGCCCATGCCCTCACCCATACCTTTGTCATATCCTCTTCCCCTCTCTCTCAAACCTAAACAACTTTTCTCTCACACAATGATCTTCTCTCACACAATGATCGGATCTTGATCCGATTTATGCCTCATTATTTTTATTTTCGTTCTTTGAATCGATAAAAACGGGATTCAAAGATCTTCAAATAATCGAAAGGTAATAGATATTTGTTTCTTCTGTGACACAAATAATAGATATCTCTGAAATCTGATCTCGCCTCTTGATGCCGCTGATCTCTTATATTCTTATTGAAATGGTTAGTTATTTTTTAGTTTCTTTTAATATTCAATTGGGTTTTTTTAAGAATTTGCTTAAATAGAGATTTATTATTCAACAGTGAATTGTAAAGTTATGTTTAGTTTTCGTGTATAATTTCCTATGTTTATAGTGACGTTAAATGAAATTTCAATGTTTCATTCAATTGATTAAATTTTTATTCATGTGTTTGATTTAGGGAGTTGTTTCACGAACTGCTTAACAAGTGTTTGATGTAATGCCTCAAAGAAGAAGCTATCAAAGGTATAATTACTTTCTTTTCATGTTCATCTATAAATGTTTACTTAGATTTGGATCTTAAATGTATATACTTTTAACAGTAATATCAATGAACCTCCTTTCAGGTTGTTGTTCCTTTTAGCCATTTTCCCAGCAAGTTTATAAGTTTACGTATTTTTATATGAGCCTAGAATAAAAATTATATAGATTTTGTTTTCATTTTATGATATCGTGACATACAATTTGGGCTAAACATAGTTATTAATAAGCCTGTTTTGTGTTAATATGTGTTCTGTTAAAATTTGGATAACTAGATAAGTAAGCTGGTAAAACGGATGAGATATGTGGTTATATATTGATATTTGTTTCTTAATTTGTTTATAGGACATAGAAATCACTATGCAACATGGATGTGTGGATTCAGTTATTCTCTTTCATTGTCAAACCATCCAAAACTCGAACCTTACAGTCATACCTAGAGACATAAGAAAAGTTGATGTACCATTTAAGCTAGCCTCACTTAACTTCTAATTTACATATCGTGCATTGGCTAACTTCTGCTATTGCAGCGCATTGGAATGCAACAAAGATTTTCCCACGAGCCATTTTGAAGTTTTAATTATACTTTGTCTTCCATAATCAATCACCTGCTCTCTATGCTACCTTTTGTTTTCTATTTTCATCTTTTTAGTCTGATTTCTTTTTTGTACTTGCTTACAATCTGACAATACCACTTTATGTAGCCGTGGTAGGGGTTGCAATTCAAGTAATTTTTTGTGATTTCATGTCAGAAAATGTAATATTAATCATTTGGCCATGTACTTAAGATTAGTTAGAGAATGACAGGGACTTAACGAGAACACGAGTTTTGTAGTTATGATCTCATTTTAGTAAAATAAAATGTTATTTGGTTTATAAAGGATTTCGATAGACGAATTTTACTAATGGTAAATGGTTACCTAAAATGTTGGAAATTATTATTACAAAAAGGTTAAAAATCTTCTAGAAAAATATTGGCTAACTACATGATCATTTAGAGACAGTTTAAGGTAGACATATAGGCAGCAGAGCTGTTTGTAAACCAATTTATATGCATTTGTATTATTACCATTTTAGGTCATACACGGGATTTTTTACTCGGTAACAAATGCTGGAAAGGAGTAACAAACACAAAGTATATAGCCCACTCGACTTTTTGAACTGAAACATGATTATATAATCTATATTTTTATTATTAAATGTTTATCAGTTGGATTGAAGTATATAAAAATAATATTTGGCGGTTATGATGAGATGATAATGATTTTAAATTAACAATTCCTATAATCACAAACATGATATTTATGTACCTATTTGACTGTTTATGTTTTGATCTCTATTCCATAAATATTTGACCATTTATAATGAGATGATACGTGTATGAATTTGACCATTTCCTTGATTTGGAGAACTATTTTTTTATGATAGAAGCGGTATAAACTTTGATCTTTAAAGGCTCATTTTCTTTTTTTCATTATTTGTTCTTTCAGTTCTATCGATCATCTTTATACAAAGTGATGGATAAGCTGATTTGTGCATGAACAAATGTGTTTTTATACCCTTTTATAACCTGGTTTCAACAAAAAGAATGACGCTTACTTTTTTCTGGTTGCTATTCATATAAGTGCGTTTTACAATGAGGACTCTCTTTAGTAGATAAATTTCGCACTGTTTATCAATGTGAAAATACACCTTAATTAATTGGGGTGTGGTTTTTAAGCCCTTTTTTTACTGTATTTCAGGTAAAAGGAAATTGTGCAAATGCTCTATGTAAGTGGAAGGAGCAATACCACAATTGGTACACAAGAATGATAATTTACCTTATTCACTGCAAAAGTATGGTATGAATTATTATCTTACTTAGTAAAGATGGCTGGGAACATGAAACTATGTAACCCCATCATATGTCCAAGCGAGTCATTGACTTAACAATTCATTTTCACATGCCTTTGATATGAAACAGACCAATAATCTATCTACACTATACAAAATACAGTTTTTACTCATGTAATAAAGATAAGTGAACTTAGCATTTGCATCAAGTTAGTTATAATGGTGTTTATGGTCTCAAAAAAGTTTTGCCATGTATTTACTGTAGTAACTTTTGAGATGATTAGCTCTTTTGAAACATTTTTAAATTTATTAGCATACCTCTGCCCTAATTTGTGTAGTACTCAAATTACTTTTTTTAGTAACCTTTTTCTAAGATTAAAAATTTGTGTGGGAACTATATGTGATTAGGTTGCAAATTATAAGTTTAAGGTTATTGCTTACTGCACGAACAATACATTAATGTTCAAAATGAGAGGATTATTCGGGGAACATATGAATTTCGGATATAAAATGACCCAAAGGTTGTTGCAAAAATTGTTGTTGACTTGGATAAGTTTTTAACATTCGTAAGGGTAATCAGTGTCGGATATAATGGAATAGTGAAGTCTTTATAAACAATGAGGTCTTTATAAACAGTTATGAGGCGTGTGAGAATCCTATAGTTGAGATTTATTGAAACAGTGAAGTCTTTATAAACAGTTGTGTGGTTCTGATGTTGGTGATGACTGAAATAGGTTGTCTAGAGACCTTTTAAAAGTAGGTATTTTTAAGAATTGCTTAAATTCAAATAGTCCGTCTAAAATATTTGCAACCTTGGATCAAATTACAAGGGTTCCAAGTAATATCCAGATAGTCGAAAAATAAAATATTCTCAGTTCAAAAATTTCAAATTGAAAGGGTTCCATGCCCTTTATAAGTCATCTCCTTATAAACTTTTCTATCTTTGTTTATCTGTTTGTATTTGGATTTGTTATGATGGTAACCGCCTTCGTCCTTTCATATTTATTAATCTGTCTCATGTCACATTCATACACAACACTGTGGATTTCATTGGCCATGCATTAGCTTTGCACAGAGACGATCGCTACTTGAACGAACCTGCACTAGATACAGTCAATAGAATGAAGGTGTAAACATGTTTTCAGCTTCTCCTGTTTTTGTTTCTCTTATTTGCTAAAGTCGGTGTTAACTAACTTGGTTTTAAATGTAATTTCTGCACTAGCTTTATGTTGAGTCACTTGCACGTTTCCAAGGAGGGTCACCATACATTTATCCTCTATATGGTCTAGGCGAGCTTCCTCGGGTAACGTTATCTTGCTTTTGCACGTATTTGATTGTTTGTTTCACATGATGTTTTCTTTACGTATGAAAGTAAGAACCTAAACATTAAGCCACCAGTTTACAAGTTCAGAGGCAGATTATTAATGTATTACTTCAACATGTTCTGCAGGCTTTTGCCCGGCTCAGTGCTGTTTATGGTGGAACCTATATGTTGAACAAACCTGAATGCAAGGTATCCCATATTATCCATTTCATTGGTTTCGTTTTCTCTGTGTTTTAAACTAGCAAAGATAACTTCATCAGGGGATTTAATCTTTACTATTACCAGGTTGAGTTTGATGAAGAAGGCAAGGTTTGTGGTGTCACCTTAGAGGGTGAAACAACTAAATGCAAGAAAGTTGTTTGCGATCCTTCCTATTTGTCTAACAAGGTATACATTTTTCTGTATGCATTAATAAGGATTAAGCTTCTATTAGAAGATATAGAAAGCAAAATATATGTCAGGAAAGAAAGAGAGATTGCTTAATTGTGAACTATTAAGTAACCTATTAACTTTCATGTATAGGTGATCAACCTAGATCTGGCGATTCCGCTCCACGATCATCGAATATTTAAACTAATCCAACCGTAGATATGGATAGGTAGTGACGGTGAGCGTTTGGCTGCTGCAATTTATAGTATGACTCAATTTTATATAGTATGTTATTGTGTCCGTGTGTAATGTACCGTCTTTGGCTCCTGCAATTTAAGTAGAGTAGCTGCAACGTATGTATATAAACACTTATGAAGTCAAAAAAGTTCACGTTTCTAATGTCTGCTTTCGTTTTCTGCTTCTTTTGGTTAACATGTATACAAACGTCCCGCTGCAGAGCGCGGGCACCAATCCTAGTGTTTAAAATATAGGAGTATTGAAAATTTTGCTGTACATAGAAACTCTCAATAGTTTTTTAAACTGTAAAAGTTTAAAAGATACTTTTAAATGCTTGAAACATATGAAGTTTTTTCAAAAGGGGATATTTTTGTGAACCAAAGTTTACTTTCACATTTATAAAAAAAAGATGTGACGACGTGAATAGTATAGAGATAGATGTTGACCATGGATAAATTTTTTACTAAATAATTAATTAAGTGTGCTTATGATAGCATACAAGACGAAAAAGTTAGAACTGACATGTGACTTAAACAAGTTTTGGAAACCATTGAACTATGCCACGCTATTTTACTCCTTCCGTTTCAAAATTGCACTCAATGATTTGACATAATACTCGGACTAATGTTTTTTTTCTTCTATGTGAAAATTGCATTTAATGTGAAAGTTGTTTTGTAAACTTTATGTAGATATAACATTGCTCTTCCATGATTTGCGTTCATGTGAGAACCGATCATAATATAAAAATAATAGGAACCAATCAAAACTTAACAAGTGGCACTATGCATTAATGTAAAAAAATTAAAAGTAAATTTGTAACTATATCGGAAGGGTATTTGAGTGAATTTCCAAGTTATTATATTTAGTCTTATCAAAGTTCTCCACCGATGAACTGTTGAAAATTATCATAAATAAGTCTTAAATAAATTAATAAATTTTAGTCATAAATAATTTCAAAATTGCTATAAATAGTATTATAATAATACATTGTTCCTAGTTTCACTCCTAATACTGGTCTTAGTTTAGTACCCACTCATTCAAAATAAAAACCAATCATCTATTTTTTCTACCATAATAATCTGCAATTAAACTATAATAATCTGTGATACCTTAGAAGATAAACAATAAATACCACTTTATTATTTTACGCAATCCATTACGTGTCCTTTAGCATAGTAATTGAAAGATTACAAAGAAATTTATGACTTATTATTCTTTTATTTATTTAATAATTATTGTGTAATTTTTTGCCAATCGATGTGTAATACATAATGTTTAGGTCAATATGTATTTATTTGTTTTTTTAAACCGTGACTAATATATAGTGTTGTATTTTCGGATAAGTTTCACTTTGGTTTATTATAGTCGATTGTGTTTTTTTTCGGTTGTGTTTTTTTGAATACGTATCACTTGTGTCGTTTTTAGTTGCTTGTATATTTTTTCGGATACATATCATTTCGTTTTTTTAGTTGGTCGTGTAATTTTTTAAATACGTATCACTTGAGTCTTTTTTAGTTGGGTGTATATTTTTCGGATACGTGATCACTTGTGTATTTTTCGGATACGTATCAGTTGAGTCTTTTTTCGTTGGTTGTGTATTTTTTCGAAAATATATCACTTCGTTCTATTTTTAGTTGGTTGTGTAATTTTTCAGATACGTATCACTTGGGTCCTTTTTTAGTTGGTTGTATATATTTTCTAATACGTATCACTTGAGTTTTTTTTTGTTGGTTGTGTGTTTTTCGAATACGTATCATTTGGGTTTTTTTTTGTTTTTTTATACGTGTCATTTGAGTTTTTATAAGTTGGTTATATATATTTTTTTCATTTTTGTGTGTCACTATAAATGTACCAATATTTTAATATGTGAATATATAATTATCAAATTATTTCATGTGGCATTACAATTCTTGCCAAAAAAAAATAGATCCAACAATACATAAAAAATTGTTTATTAACTTTTAGCCTGCTTAGATAATATGAGACTAGAGAATTATACTACGTACAAGAATAATGTGTTTTTTAAAATTCAATTTTGATATAATGAGATCATTCATGATACTGGATAAATGTGTATCGGTTAGTCTACAAATGATAGTAGTACATTTGCCGTTTGCATTCAATTTATTTACAAAAATGCCATATATTAAATTTGAATATAATAAAGTCATTTATGATACATTCAACACTTTTGATTGGTTCCTATTGTTTTTACATTAAGCATGGTCATCACAATAGCGGCACTCGCTCTTCCATATTACCGTTATTTAACAAAAACATATACTTTAAGAATATTGCATTTATTACAATTTTTTTGCTATAATAAATTTTTATCTTTAGACAATAATTCAGAGACAAACAAAATAAAAAAAATAGAAACATAATCTTGAGACAAAAAAAAAAAATAACACCTGCACTGTTTTACGAATGCAACTTAGTTACTCGAGAGAAAATGTAACTATCCTATCATAAAAGAAGTTTCGCCAAAATATGAATACGAAGGATATAGCACTAAATTGTTCTATCCGGTTTTATGAACAAAAAATGACAGTTACTACCTATTTTTATCACATGACCCCCTGATGCTACAATGGCATTTTGCGAAGAAAAAAAATGTGTGTCGCTAAAATCCTGTCAAAATTATACATAAATGCCGTTAAGCGCGGGTACTTGGCTATATTATTAATACATGTAGGGTATGTTACAACTGTTATTCAATAATAATTTGATGTTTCAAAGTTACATATTTTGAATATTATATAAAATACTTACCATAAAATCGTATATTTTCAGTTATTCATCGCTAGGCAATTTTTGAATATTGTAAGTATAGTTTATAAAGCACAAAATAATATTTTTGGTTCGGGTCTATCCTTTATATGTACATTATTATATGGATCTAAGTATTTGTAAAAGTATTGATATTCTTTTTAGTCCAAGATTGAAAAGGTTAAACCGATAGTAACGTTAAACAAATTAATAACTTTAAAATTCGATATATACTCCCGCATAGCAGATATCACGAGCCCTGCACATTGAATTTGTATCTATAAGTCACATTGAAATCATTACGTCTTACTAGACGAATAGTTTTTCATAGCGAGAAAATATTATATCATCAAACTGATATCACTATAACTAGCGGCAAACAAAACGACAAGTAACGTATGTTGTTAGTTCTTATCTTATAACTGATGTAATGTTTACTTTAATTTTCATTAAAAGTATTTATATGTTGTTTGATACATGTATAGTTGATGTTTTATTTAGAATTGAATTATCGAATGTCACAACCTTTGTAGTGACTACAACTTGATCTAACCATAATATATCGTATCATTAATTCTGTCTCTAGATATTTTCCGCCGCTATGCGCGGGTACTCGTCTAGTTAATTAATAAAACATGGAACATAATTAATTAATAAGCATGACTTAGGTTATTATTAATATAATATTAATACATGTTTTAACCTAAGTATTTTATAAACTTTAATTTAATTAAGTCATGCTTATATTTAATTAAATCATATAACCTATAGTTTATTTAATTAACATGTTATCATTAATAAACTATATCATAACTACATGACTTATGATATTTAATCCAGCTTAATTCTAAATATGGAAACTTTCTAATTAATAAAACTTAATATTTTTGGAAACTTTCTATTTTTAGAAACTGATCTATTTTAAGAAGTTAATCTATTTTTGGAAAATTTCTATTTTTGGAAACTTTCTATTTTTGGAAACTTTCTATTTTTAAAAACTTTCTATTTTAGGAAACCTGCTATTTTTAGAAAGTTACTTATTATTACACAAAAAGTATAATAATACAAGAAATACAAGTAATACTTAATCAGAATATACATAATACATGATAAACACAACACAACCTTAAAATCAGTAAAACAAGACATGAACATGTAAAACAAGCTAAGACACGATATGAAATCAATTACGTACTCAATAATCAGAATACTTATACACGTATACTATTTATGTAGCATTAGTGAGATCGAAGTAGGACTCTCTTCCGTTCGTCTTCTTCGTTCACTGGACATAAGGTACGAATTTTCTGTCCTTTCAGTATGGACATTCTTTCCTTATTAGGATTTCCCGTTTGCATCCAACTGTTTTCCAGTATTTGTTTTATATATTTGATACTTATGTTAGATTAAGAGCCTAAGCCATATACATGCATGACCAGTCTCACCTAGTTATGGAGGTACCATAACCATAACACTAGAGGCACCAGTGTTATGACTTCCCCACGACAAAGTGATTGCTCATGGCGTCCCTTTTCATTTTTGGCCATTATATTATATTATCATGTGGGGCGTATGGGTGCATCCTAGTTACATGTTTACCAGTATTATCAGAGTGAATGCAATGTGTGCCTTGCATCCTTCACTAGGAGTTGATCCCTCCAACCCATATTATTTAATTAGAGGCAACCCCTCTAATTGCATGACGATGTCTCCTCTCCAAGTATTCATGCACGGTGGAACCTCATGACCTATATAGGCTATTTGGATAATTAAACAGATTTTCATAGAAACATATGTCTTTTCAAACTATAAAACTAGTTTTATGAACATGAATCCAGATTACTTAGAACTTAGAATATTTCGTTGCTATTAGTCTTATATGCTTATGTTACCATATCATACTTGTATATCCGTGCATTGAGCTTTATGCTCAGCCGTTTTCCTTTCATGTTCCCAAATAGCAGGTACTCAAGGGCGCTAGTAGACTTTAAGCGTACGTGCATATGGATTGGATGCTATCTAGCCTTCTCTACTTTATGCATTTCATTATACACTTTGCTACTTATTTCTATGGACATTGTTTAGTCCTTTTCCTTTACAGTACTTATGTTTGTGTGTGATGAGCTTATACTTTGGGGTACCGATGTTTGTTTCTGGTATTTCCTTTTATGGTCATGTAATGTTTTAAGACATTTTCATTGTATGCTTTGATGACACGCCGTAATCACGCGTGACATTCCATTTACCAAAATGGGGTGTTACAAATATGGTATCAGAGCCAAGGCTTCGACCTCTAGGCTCTCAAAACATGACCTATGATTAGTGGGTAGTCACTATGGTCTTCCTAGAACTGACAGTCGATTTTCATGCATTCATTGTTTTCATGCATTCATGTTATATTTCATTGTCGTAGGTTTATGACTAAGTAATGGTTGGTACAGGACTGACCCTATTTAGTCGCATGTGCTTTTATCAAAACTTTTAACTTTGGGACCGACCCATTGGTGTCCCCTCGCCATGTCTTTTGTTTTGGGTGAACTGACCATAGGCGTTCACTCTCGATCATATAAAAGTTTTCATAAAACTGCATAATGCATTCATGCACTGTTTTTCCTGCATAAAATTTTTCTCATGATTTATTGGCATTTTTTATGTATATATTTTATGTTTTGATCAGTTTAATCATGTATTTTTTTATACTGTCAGATGATTCTCACATGCGAGCAGGAACAACTCAATGCAGAAGTCCAAGTTGCGATGCAAGCTTTGCTTCCTCAGCTGAGGAACAAAATCAGGGCTGAGGTGCAAGCTGCCAACAATCAGCAACAGCACCCAGTTCCTCATCCTCCCCCAGCAACATTGGTCACATGGCTGGAGAGATTCAATAAGCAACGTCCTCGATCCTTCGAGAGAACTGACAGCCCCAGTGAAGCTTAAAGCTGGTTGGCTCATATCAAGAAGATATTTGATGCAATGAGCTGCGACCCCGTCTTCAAGTCGAGGTTGGCCTGCTACAAGTTCGAAGGTGATGTATTGGGATGGTGGAAGGCAGTCAAGCAGTCTGAGGGCGGTGACAATTGGGTTGCTGGTTTGACTTGGGCTCAGTTCAGGGAGTTAGTGATGGGACAGTTCTTCCCAAAGGCTGAGCAAGACAAGCTGAAGAGGGAGTACCACGGAATCAGACAAAGAGCTGGGGAGAACAGCAACGAGTTCATGCAGCGTTTTCTTCATTTGGCTGGTTTTCTTGGCGCAGCAGCAGGTACTGCCGAAGAGCAAGCATACCACATCCGGTGGGCTATTCGTACGTCGGTCGCCAATAACTTGGTGTGTGCTACCTTCAACACGGTGGAACAAGTTGTCGATGCAGCACGTAAGCTGGAGATACTTCAGGAAAGAGAGGAGTTCAGGGAAGCAGAGTGACCCAAGAAGAGGTATTTACTCGTCATTCAACAGTGACCATTTCAAATTCATTCAGTACTATCCAATATTTATCCTACTCTTTAAACTGCATCTTTCAGGTAGAAGACTGGGGACCGGTCTCAGCCGACTACTTAGCAACAGCCTACTCAGCCCAAGGGTAACGGTCAGACTCAAGATCGTTCTGCTACGGATAGGCGAGGCGGGGAATGATAATTACGGTAACAACGCTGGAAACTCCAACAGCAGCAGGTCCTTACACTTACTCATTCCTTATGTTACATGTGATGATTCATAATTCTGGCACATTAGCAATCTTCTACCAGGAATCATGGTAACGAGAGGGAGCAGAACCAAAGAGGTTCACAGCCTAACCGTCCAGCTATCACTGGTATTACATCTTACGATTTTCCGCATTGTCCTTTTGTACCTATAAATCATGTCTCATTTGTACTTTTCCAAACAGGCTCCCAGCCAACAAGGGCGCCTGCTGGAGGGTATACTCACCCTCTCTGCACGACATGCAATCGTAGGCACCTAGGGCCATGTCGCCGCAACAGCGACGCTTGCTTCAAGTGTGGCCTTACTGGTCATCGCATGAAGGACTGCCGCAAGGGCGAGATGGAGGGCACATCTGGACATGTTGATTCCAAGCCGCCTCATACTAGTGGACGCGTTTACACGACTTCTCGCGATCAGGCTAACAAGTCTACAGGTACCATCATTGGAATCTTGTATATGTATGGTCAAGCTGCATGTGTTTTATTTGACACGGGTGCGACTCACTCAGTCATTTCTACTGCTTATGCCAAGAATGTTAGGATATACCCTATGCCTTTAGAGAATATTTTGAACATTTCCACGCCTTTAAGAGACTCTGTACGCATAACCCATGGGTACAAGAGCCTTCCCCTAGAGTTTGAAGACAAGATCCGTCCTGTTGACGCACTTCCACTGGATATGTGCGATTTTGACATGATATTAGGCATGGAATGGCTATCCAAACATCACGCCACCATAGAATGCCATACATATCAGGTCATCTTCGGTGATGTAGATGCACCAGAGTACATTCACAACGGGTTCATACCCGGAAGGTCTATACAAATAATTTCGACCTTACAAGCACGTGCACTATTGTCACATGGTTGTGAGGGCTATCTTGCTACTGTTCATGATTTGGATACTGAATCTCCATCTATCCAGAATCAGCCGATCGCTTAAGAATTCCCTGACGTGTGTCCAGAAAAACTTCCGGGCATACCACCTGCTCGTGAAGTGGAGTTTAATATTGAGCTCGTCCCAAGAGCTGATCCAATATCTAAGGCTCCTTATCGCATGGCTCCCATAGAGCTGAATGAGTTAAAGGAACAACTGCAGGAACTTTTAGAACGCGGTTTCATTCGACCTAGTGCTTCTCCATAGGGCCACCTGTTCTGTTCGTAAAGAATAAGGACGACAACATGCGTATGTGCATAGACTATCGTGAGCTTTACAAGATCACCATCAGGAATAGATATCCGCTGCCACGCATTGACGACTTGTTTGACCAACTCCAAGGGGCCAAAAATTTCTCCAAGATTGATCTAAGGTCGGGCTATCATCAGTTACGGGTTAAAGAGCAGGATATTGCCAAGACTGCTTTCCGTACACGCTATGGACACTACGAATTTGTAGTCATGCCCTTTGGCCTTACCAATGCTCCAGCTGTTTTCATGGATCTGATGAACCGTATCTTCCATGAGTTCTTGGACAAATTCGTCATTGTCTTCATTGATGACATTCTGATTTTCTCTAAGTCCAAGGAGGAACACGAAGACCATCTTCGTACAGTACTACAGATACTTCACCAGAAGCAGCTGTATGCTAAATTCTCCAAGTGTGAGTTCTGGTTAGAGAAGGTGGCGTTCCTAGGTCATATTGTATCAGTAGAAGGAATCGCCATGGATCCAACAAAGGTTTAGGTTATTACCAAGTGGCCAAGACCAACATCAGCGACTGAGGTTCGCAATTTCCTAGGCTTACTTGGTTACTACCGTAGGTTCGTAGAGAACTTTTCCCGTTTAGAACTTGACCAAACTGATGCGGAAAGGGGAGAAATTCGTCTAGACAGAAGAAAGAGAGAAGAGCTTCGAAGACCTAAAGAAGAAGTTTGTATCTGCACCGATTCTTACTCTCCCATCTGGTACAGGTGGATTTCAAATCTACAGTGATGCTTCAAGGAAGGGACTTGGCTGTGTTCTCATGCAACATGGGAAAGTGATTGCGTACGCTTCATGGCAGCTTAAGCCTTATGAGGAAAATTACCCTACGCATGACTTGGAACTTGCAGTAGTCGTGTTTGCATTGAAGATATGGAGGCACTACTTGTATGGAGAATCATGTGATATCTTCATAGATCACAAGAGCCTAAAATACATCTTCACTCAACGTGAGCTGAAAATGAGACAGAGAAGATGGTTAGAGCTGTTGAAGGATTATGACACTAATTTGCAGTATCATCCCGACAAGGCGAATGTAGTGGCAGATGCACTTAGTAGGAAGTTCGGTATGATAAACGGCATTAAAATTGAGGAGGAAATTATAAGAGACTTAGAGTGACTGGACATCAAGATCATGGTACGTGGACAGCACTGTTATTGGGCTAATATTAGAGTGGAACCTGAATTACTCTCTAGGATCATGGAAGCTCAGAAGGGTGATGGTGAAATTTGGGCGATCATTCAAGACTTAGAACAGCAGACGGATTTTCGGTTAGATGACGATGGTATCTTATGGTAAGGCACTATACTTTGTGAGCCTGATGATCTTACTCTCAAGGAAGCGTTATTAGCTGAAGCTCATAGCTCCTTGATAGGTGTGAAAACACCCATCCTTTTACCACTTATTTCTTACTAAAACAAGACCAAAACGCGTGTTTAATATCATTTGTTTGGAATTATGCGTGGTTTTTTTGTTTAATGTGTTTTCAGAGCTAACCGGATGAATATTAAAGAAAACATGGGATTGCACGGGTTTTATCGAAGAAAAAGACTCAAGACGAAGTCTATTGTCCAAGAGATGCAAAAGATTTGAAGTCATTGTACCTATTTGAAGATTTATCGAAGAATAGAGCCAAAGATTGAAGATTCATATATGTCGAAGAACTCGAGTCTATTAAACAAAAGATTAAAAGACGAGTTGGAATTATTCACCGACACTTCTCAAAATCTGAAGTCGGAAACGTTTATTTAAAGAAACGTGAAGACTAAAGAACAAAGAAGAAAAGAAGCCCGATACCAAAGCCCATACACAAGCCCATATCACACGCCTATATAAAGATCCCACTTCACAATTTTAGAGGACTTAGTTAGTCTTAGTTTTAGTTTTTTCATTTTCTCTAGTTTTAGAGAGAGAAAGTTCCAAACTTTCTCTCACTAAACTTTTTCTTTGTTTTCATCTTTTAAATTTAATCTTTCTTTGATCTTTATACTTTGGATTTCATTAATCTTATTCAAGTTAAGCTTTTAATTTCTTTAATTTTCTTCTACTTTTCTTAGTTTATCTAAATCCTTAATCCGATTGTTTAATTCCATACGGTTTGGATTTGTGGATGAGTTCGTGATCAAAGTTTGATTTCTTGTTTCTTTTTAAGCTCTCACACGTATAAGCTATAGGCCTTCTATGCTTATTTGCTTATTGCTTGTTTTAGCTTATTGGTTTTCGGATTCCATATAAGTTTTAGTCATTCAAAAGTTTTGTTTATTAAGTTTAAGGTTTCTCGTCTTCAATAGTTGTTCAAGTTAATCTTTTTGAGTGCTTAAGTCCCGGTTAAAATAGCTTATTGTAAGTGCTTATTGAGGTTTTAGCTTTTCACCATTTTCGGATTAGTTTTGCATTCCATCGCAATACAAGGGTTATACACATTCCAACGGGTGCTCATTTTGATCGCAATAACCCAGGTGTGGGTTCTACTTTGCGATCGGGTAGTAATTCCCCCTTATTCCGATCTGGATTGCGATCGCTTATTGCGATCGCACATTCTGACAGGATTTAAGGTCCTTTATTAAGTCGAAACTCTGGCCAATTTCTATTCACCTTATTCCGATCTGACATTGCGACAAAGGGTTCTTACAACATTCCGATATGACTTTCCGATAAGTCATCATTCCGACAGCTTGATCTTAATTATTCTGATGGTGACAAACATGAACATTCCGATGGACTTCACTTCGACATTCCGATGGATAGTTTTTGTTACATTCCGATGCTTTTGATTTTAATACATTCCGATAGAAATAATTTTCCACATTCCTATAGAACAAGTTTTTAAGCATTAATTCAATTAAGTTTTCAAAGTATTTGTCTAATCTTTTCTTTACGTTTTCAAGCATTTACTTTTAACTTGTCAATCTAGTTTAATCTTTTAAAAGTTTTAATTTTACTCTTCGACACTTACTTATTTGTCATTAGTTTAAAATAGATAAACAAACCAACACCTTTTTATTAACCAAGAACAAATCATTCCACTTAGAGCCGAGATCAATTCGAGGAGATACCGAGAACTTAAATCCGAACCCTTAGTAAAAACGCCAATATCAAATGGCGCCGCTGCCGGCTCTTCTCGTTAAGATCAACAGTTTTTTTGTGAGAACTTGGATTTTGGGATCTGTTCGCCGTGAACGTTACTTTTTCATAAAAATTTTCAAAAATCATAAAAAATATAATATTTTCAAAAATACAAAAAAATTAAAAAAACATAAAAACCAAAAATATTTCTGCTTTGTTTTTGCCTTGTTAGTTCTTCTGCAGGTGCATGCGTACACGATCAACGTCTTATCAAGAGCCCGAGCCTCTCGAAGACTTAGACATGACCGATGTACAAAACAACAACAATAACCCACCTCAAAACAATAATAACAATAACAACCCACCTTTCAACAACAATGAGCCTCTACCGGATCATCGCCCGATGATTGAACTTCTGCAAGCACATGTAGATGGCAACAATGATCGAATTGTCATACCCGCGTTTGCAGCCAACAACTTTGAGCTCAAATCCGGCTTTATCCAGATGGTCTCTGCTCAACCATTCTTGGGGCGTACCATTGATGATCCACATGACCACATCAAGAGATTTCTACAACTCACGAATACGGTCAAATTCAATGGTGTTCCACAAGAGGTAATCCGTTTACAACTTTTTCCCTTTTCTTTAGAGGGACAAGCCCGGCATTGGCTTGCTAAGGAACCGCCACAAAGTATTCTTACGTGGACGGATTTGGAGACCAAGTTTATCAACTACTTTTTCCCACCCTCTCGTAATACCGCTTTACGGAATGAAATCATTAATTTTGAACAAAAGTACGATGAGTCTTTTAGTGAATCTTGGGATCGTTTCAAAGATCTTTTAAGAAAATGCCCAAAACATGGTTTTACCAAAGTGCACCAAATTAACACTTTTTATAATGGTTTAAGCATGAATGACCAAGATTCACTAAACAGTGCCTCGGGGGGTAATCTTTTGGCTAAGACTTCCAATGCTGCTTGAGATGTCATTGAGAATAAGTCTCGTGTGCAAACCAAGAGTGTTCGGACCAATGTCGCTAGTGCTAGTACTAGTGACAGCGATAAGCGACTTGACAAAATCACTGCGCTTCTTGAATTGCTTGCTACCCAAACCGCCAGCAACACCAACAGCATCAATGCTAAAAACGCTCAAGTCAATGCTGTTAGCCAACCATGTGAAATATGCGGGGGTCCTCACTCTTACACCACTTGTACCGCCACCCAAGACTACCCTTCTGAGAATGTGAATGCAGCATACGGTACCTATCCTCAACCCGCTTATCAAGCTCGTCCTCAAGGTGACCGCAACCTGCTTAGCTACCGCTCCAACAACTATCTCTCACCACCAGGTTTTACTCCTAACAACCCAAACAAACAACAAAACCTCAACCGCCCTCCTCAACAACAACAACAATCTCGTGGACCATACATACCACCTCACAAACAACAACATCCACCTCAAAGAAACAACCAAGTTTACGAGCAACCTGCTTATCAACCACCCGCATACAATGCTCCTCCCAACCAACCCACCGCTTTACACCAAGAAGTGGAAACCTACATGAGGACTAACGATGTGATCGTGGGAAATCTTCAGCGGGAAGTGCTCAACTTGAAAGCAGACCTGGTGAAACAAGGGAACGATTTGAGAGCTAATATGAGAAACACTTTGGATATTCAAACGAATGACTTAAAAAACATGATGGCTAGTTTCTTCCAAGGTAATCAACCCTCTTCTTCGGGTACTCTTCCGAGTAACACTGTTGCGAATCCAAGAGGGGAGATGAAAGCAATCACCAC
The DNA here is from genome assembly GCA_025667525.1 of Glebionis coronaria. Taxonomy (NCBI): domain Eukaryota; kingdom Viridiplantae; phylum Streptophyta; class Magnoliopsida; order Asterales; family Asteraceae; genus Glebionis; species Glebionis coronaria. The sequence continues at coordinate 74,278,407 of CM046874.1, forward strand.
TCGCAGTGGCAAAGGTACTAAGGAACCCGAGCTTCCTATACCTCCACCGATGATTGTGACTAAGGAGAACGAGTCACCTGCTCCTATTCCTCATCCTTCTACTTCCCCAATTTCTCCACCTCTTACTTCTACCCCTCCTCCACCCAAGGATGTGAGTGATCCTTCGATCCCAAAGATTTCCTCTTCTTCCGATATACCTTATCCATCTAGGTTGAGGAAAGAGAAGCTCAAAAGCAAGGATGATATTCAGGTTTCGAACTTTCTTAAAATGTTCAAACAATTGAATTTCAACATCTCCTTCGCTGAGGCTCTCGCTCACATGCCTAAGTACGCGAAAATGTTCAAAGATCTTCTTAGCGACAAGGAGAAGCTTCTTGATATTGCTAACACCCAACTTAATGAGAATTGCTCTGCAGTACTCTTAAGGAAATTGCCAACCAAGCTTGGTGATCCGGGTCGTTTCTTAATCCCTTGTAACTTCCCGGGAGTAGAGAATTGCATGGCCCTAGCCGATCTAGGTTCCAGTATTAATTTAATGCCTCTAAGCGTTTGGAAGCAATTGTCTCTCCCTGAGCTAGTCCCCACCAAAATGACTTTGGAATTAGCCAACCGTACGGTTGCTTATCCAGTGAGGATAGCCGAATACGTCTTTGTAGGAGTCGAAAAATTCACTTTTCCTACCGATTTCGTTGTCGTTGACTACGACATGGACCCTCGTGTGCCATTGATCGTTGGTCGTCCATTCTTGAGGACCGGTCGCACTCTCATCGATGTTGAAGCCGGTGAGCTTATCATGAGAGTGGGCGACGATAAAATCGTCTTCAACATGGGAAAGTTGTCTAAACAACCTTATTCATACGAGAGTGTTAATTGTATTGACGTTCTGGATGAGGCTTGTGAAGTACACTTTATTGATGCTTGTAAAAATATTCCTACCTCTCTTCCTAATGTTGAGACCGTTTCCTCTATTGATTCATCACTGTCTCTATTTGGAGAAAGTGATTTCTTTTGGAAAGATCTTGAAGCCACCATGGGAGATGTGAACTTAGCACATGACGATTCTCCCACCGATGGCGATGAAGACATGCATTTCTTTAAAAAACCTTCTCAAAGAAGACAATCTTTCTCCACCATCTCCTACGGTTACTGCTATCAATGCTCCGACTTTGAAAATGCCTCCCATCAAAAATCCTCCGGATTTAGAACTTAAGGAGTTGCCGCCCCATCTCGAGTACGTGTTCCTTGAAGAAAACAAGAAGTCGCCTGTCATCATCGCGAAGGACTTGAAAGAAGAAGAAAAAACTTGCCTCATCGCCGTGCTTAAAGATCATAAGAAGGCAATTGCTTGGAAAATTTCCGATATCCGCGGAATTGATCTGAACTTTTGTACTCACAAGATTCTCATGGAAGATGACTTTAAACCCGCAATCCAGAGCCAAAGAAGGGTTAATCCTAAAATTCATGACATCATTAAACAAGAGGTTATCAAACTTCTAGATGCCGGCTTGATTTACCCTATTTCGGATTCGCCGTGGGTAAGTCCCGTCCATTGTGTGCCCAAGAAGGGCGGAATAACCGTTGTTTTCAATGAACACAACGAGTTGATTCCCACTCGTCTCGTTACTGGGTGGAGAGTTTGTATTGATTTACGCAAACTCAATGATGTCACGAGAAAAGACCACTTTCCTCTTCCCTTCATGGATCAAATGCTCGAGCGTCTAGCTGGTAATGACTATTACTGCTTTTTAGACGGTTTCTCTGGGTATTTTCAAATTCCCATCGATCCCAAAGACCAAGAAAAGACCACATTCACTTGTCCCTATGGAACATTTGCTTACAAACGTATGCCTTTTGGTTTATGCAATGCTCCTGGGACGTTCCAAAGATGTATGATGGCTATATTCCATGACATGGTTGAAGAAACTATGGAAGTATTCATGGATGATTTCTCGGTTTATGGCGATTCTTTCTCTGCTTGCCTTGCCAATTTAGAACGTATGCTTAAGCGGTGTGAAGACACTCGCCTTGTTCTTAATTGGGAAAAATGCCATTTCATGGTAAAAGAGGGCATCGTGCTGGGACACAAAATTTCCAAAGCCGGTCTCGAAGTAGACCGTGCTAAAGTCAATGTTATCGCTAAGTTGCCTCCACCTTCAACAGTGAAGGGTGTGAGAAGTTTCCTTGGTCATGCGGGCTTCTATCGTCGATTCATCAAATATTTTTCTCAAATCGCTCGCCCGATGACCCACCTCTTGGAAAAAGATACTCCTTTTATCTTTTCCAAAGAGTGTATCGAAGCCTTCAACTCGCTTAAGGATAAGCTAACTAAGGCACCCGTCTTGGTTACCCCTAATTGGGAGCTTCCCTTTGAGTTGATGTGCGATGATAGTGACTTTGCTATTGGTGCGGTTTTGGGCCAAAGAGTGAACAAACACTTCCAACCAATCCATTACGCTAGCAAGACAATGACTGGGGCTCAATTGCATTATACGACAACCGAAAAAGAGCTTTTAGCTGTTGTCTATGCCTTTGAAAAGTTCCGCCCCTATCTTGTCCTTTCCACCACAATCGTTTACACCGATCATTCCGCGTTGAAGTACTTGTTGACTAAGCAAGATTCCAAACCAAGACTTCTTCGTTGGGTTTTGCTAATCCAAGAATTTAAAATCGAAATTCGCGATAAAAAAGGAGCTGAAAACCTAGCCGCGGATCATCTCAGTAGACTTGAGGATCCTTACCAAGGGGATCATACGAACAAACAAATCAATGATTCTTTTCCCTTGGAGACCTTAATGTCTATCAACTCGACTGCTGATGAAACCCCGTGGTTTGCGGACATTGCAAACTACTTGGCCGGTGGAATTCTCGTTGACGGGTTAACATCCCAGAAAAAGAAGAAGTTCTTTAACGACATTAAGACTTACTTTTGGGATGACCCGTATCTATTGAAGCAATGCGCTGACTTGATTATTCGCCGATGTGTTGATGGACCGACAGTTTTATAAATCCTTGACGCTTGCCACAAAGGACCCACCGGTGGTCACTTTGGTCCCAACTACACCGCCAAAAAAGTGTTTGAATCGGGATTTTATTGGCCCACCATTTACCGTGATGCTCACGAGATGGTTAAACATTGTGATGCGTGCCAAAAACAAGGCACGATCACACATAAAGACGAGATGCCTCAGAATTTCATACAAGAATGTGAAATCTTTGATGTTTGGGGTATCGACTTTATGGGGCCATTCCCTTACTCTAAAGGAAACAAATACATCCTTGTAGCCGTTGACTACGTCTCCAAATGGGTCGAAGCCAAAGCTTTACCCACTAATGACGCAAGGGTGGTTTGTAACTTTTTGAAGTCGCTGTTCGCTAGATTCGGTGTGCCTCGTGCCATTATTAGTGATCGCGGGACTCATTTTTGCAACGACCAATTTGCTAGAGTCATGGCTAAGTATGGTGTAAATCATCGTCTTTCCACCGCTTACCACCCACAAACTAATGGCCAGGCTGAAATATCCAACCGAGGATTAAAGCGAATTCTCGAAAGAACCGTGGGAGAGCATCGTGCCTCATGGGCTGATAAACTTGATGATGCTTTGTGGGCTTTTCGTACCGCATACAAGACTCCGATTGGTTGTACACCATATCGTCTCGTGTACGGGAAAGCATGCCACCTCCCCATTGAGTTGGAGCACAAGGCTTACTGGGCCTTGAAGTGGGCTAATTTTGATATCAACAAAGCCGGTGACCTACGCAAGATCCAACTCAATGAGCTGAATGAACTCCGTAATGAGGCTTATGAAAATTCTTTGATCTATAAGGAGAAGACTAAGCTCATTCACGACTCTAAGATTAAGAACCGAGAGTTCCAAGTTGGAGACAAAGTTTTACTCTTTAACTCTCGGTTGAAAATCTTTTCGGGCAAGCTGAAGTCTCGTTGGTCCGGCCCATTCACCATTGCCTAAATTTTTCCATATGGTACTCTCGAGCTCGCTCAACCTAATGGACCAAATTTTAAGGTGAATGGCCAACGAGTGAAGTTGTACTTTGGTGAGGACATCTCTCATGAGATGATTCCATCCCTCACCACGTTCCTCATGAACTAATTTTGGGTCGAGTCAGGCTCGTGACTCGGTTATCAAAAACAAGCGCTCCTCGGGAGGCAGCCCGAGTATCTATCCTTTTCTGTTTTAACCTCCTAAGTGTAGGGGGACCTATATAGGTGTTTGTATTTGTATGGTGATGTGATTACAGGGATAAGTGCACTCTTGGAATCTTTGAAGAACCGTGCTCCCGTGTTATCCGAAATCCGGTTCTATCTCTCAACTTTCGTGATTCAATTTCCTTCATACTCACATTTGAAATTGATCACTTTAGTCGTCCTTTCCCTAGCTTGATTTAACCAACGTGCACAATGTCATAAGTGTAGGGGAGATTTTTCCCACGTGCTTAAACATTGAGGACAATGTTTATCTTAAGTGTAGGGAGGACTTCTATCGAAGTTTTAAGTGGACTTTTCCATGAAAATGCCTTCATTTAACCGGAAAATCATCTTTTTCAACATTTTTCAAATTTTTAATTAACTTTGGCCATTTAGTCTTAATTTTTAAATTTTTCTCGTTGCTTTCATATATATATCTCGCAATAAAGTCAAAAATATTCATAAAGTGGTGTAGCTAGTTTTGAAGTCTTTGACATATTAGGCCCGTTGCGATTATTTTGACTCGACCCGAATAGACTTATCCAAGTTTATTCTAGCTAGTATCCTTAACCATGTAGACCTTAATCGGTTTATTAGGCTAAGCATCCACGAGTCTCATTACTTGAGATTTTAAATTGTGGAGAACGAGAAATGATAGAGTCAATTATAAGTCGGTATTCTTGCACAAGCTCACTTGGTGTAATTATTTGCCTATTCTCCCATCACTTGCTAATACTTTATCTGCAATAAGTAAGGTCGTACGATTTGAAAAGTTACTTAGCTTCTACCCCAAGATCGTTTAAAAGTTGCTCGGTAATGATAAGAGTTCATAGCCAAGGCATAACTTATGAAACGGGGCGCGAAGATTGGCGAGTCCGAAAAGGCCCTAACAAGGCATGAGGATTCAATTTTATTGCTGAAGATCCAAAGTGATGTGAAAAGCATTATTCCCAAAATCAATATGAAGGATCAAGATTCACGACGAAAAGAAATCAACTCCCATAAAGATCATGGAGAAGTCTATCCGAAAAGACCCTAACAAGGTATAAGGATAAATAGATCCAAGTCCGAAAAGGAGGCGGATCGTTGTATCTCAAAATCCCAATTAGAGATTGAAGAAATAATCATGAAGTCGTGGTCAACAAAGTTGGAGTACCCCTTAAAAGTCTCCAAGTGAAGAAACTCTATTAACGATGAGAAGACCATTATCTCAAGCACGTCTCTCAAGATATGAAGTATGAAGTACATGCCAAATATCGGCCCGAGAAAGGTCTCAAATCGTGAACCGAGTTATGCCAAGATATGAACTTTTTGATATCCCGAGAAGCAGTTTTAAGAGATTTTGTCTTTTAGCTAACTATTGATCAAATCGTCCTACTTTGCTTTCAGCCTAAATAACTATCGAAATAAGTCCAAAAATGCATCTTCATGATCATTCTAAGACAAAAATAAAATATAAGAGATACACCTAGGAATAAGGGAGTTTAAGCATATAATTAAGCCATGTGTGTAAGTGTTTGAATTGCTAACTTATAATAACAATGATCTCGTTTTTAAGCTTAGTTTGGGGAACGTGAAACTTGAGGGTGATAAATCTTTGCAGCACCGAAGCCCTAATGTAAGTCCTTGATCTCTTTGCAAGTTATTTTCTATCCTTTTGTTTCCTTTAAAGTTTTAATTTCTTTTAGTACTTTAATTTTTGTTTAGTAGTATTTTAATAAGGCCAAAGTTGATTGATTATGAGAATAGTGTAGAATTGCTTTATCACTAAGCATTGCATGAGGGCATGGCAATGGTTAAGTGTATGGGATTTGATAGGTGTGTAAACACCCATCCTTTTACCACTTATTTCTTACTAAAACAAGACCAAAACGCGTGTTTAATATCATTTGTTTGGAATTATGCGTGGTGTTTAATGTGTTTTCAGAGCTAACCGGATGAATATTGAAGAAAACATGGCATTGCACGGGTTTTATCGAAGAAAAAGACTCAAGACGAAGTCTATTGTCCAAGAGATGCAAAAGATTTGAAGTCATTGTACCTATTTGAAGATTTATCAAAGAATAGAGCCAAAGATGGAAGATTCATATATGTCGAAGAACTCGAGTCTATTAAACAAAAGATTAAAAGACGAGTTGGAATTATTCACCGACACTTCTCAAAATCCGAAGTCGGAAACGTTTATTTAAAGAAACGTGAAGATTAAAGAACAAAGAAGAAAAGAAGCCCGATACCAAAGCCCATACACAAGCCCATATCACACGCCTATATAAAGATCCCACTTCACAATTTTAGAGGACTTAGTTAGTCTTAGTTTTAGTTTTTTCATTTTCTCTAGTTTTAGAGAGAGAAAGTTCCAAACTTTCTCTCACTAAACTTTTTCTTTGTTTTCATCTTTTAAATTTAAGCTTTCTTTGATCTTTGTACTTTGGATTTCATTAATCTTATTCAAGTTAAGCTTTTAATTTCTTTAATTTTCTTCTACTTTTCTTAGTTTATCTAAATCCTTAATCCGATTGTTTAATTCCATACGGTTTGGATTTGTGGATGAGTTCGTGATCAAAGTTTGATCTTTCTTGTTTCTTTTTAAGCTCTCACACGTATAAGCTATAGGCCTTCTATGCTTATTTGCTTATTGCTTGTTGTAGCTTATTGGTTTTTGGATTCCATATAAGTTTTAGTCATTCAAAAGTTTTGTTTATTAAGTTTAAGGTTTCTCGTCTTCAAAAGTTGTTCAATTTAATCTTTTTGAGTGCTTAAGTCCCGGTTAAAATAGCTTATTGTAAGTGCTTATTGAGGTTTTAGCTTTTCACCATTTTCGGATTAGTTTTGCATTCCATCGCAATACAAGGGTTATACACATTCCGACGGGTGCTCATTTTGATCGCAATAACCCAGGTGTGGGTTCTACTTTGCGATCGGGTAGTAATTCCCCCTTATTCCGATCTGGATTGCGATCGCTTATTGCGATCGCACATTCCGACAGGATTTAAGGTCCTTTATTAAGTCGAAACTCTGGCCAATTTCTATTCACCTTATTCCGATCTGACATTGCGACAAAGGGTTCTTACAACATTCCGATCTGACTTTCCGATAAGTCATCATTCCGACAGCTTGATCTTAATTATTCCGATGGTGACAAACATGAACATTCCGATGGACTTCACTTCGACATTCCGATGGATAGTTTTTGTTACATTCTGATGCTTTTGATTTTAATACATTCCGATAGAAATAATTTTCCACATTCCTATAGAACAAGTTTTTAAGCATTAATTCAATTAAGTTTTCAAAGTATTTGTCTAATCTTTTCTTTACGTTTTCAAGCATTTACTTTTAACTTGTCAATCTAGTTTAATCTTTTAAAAGTTTTAATTTTACTCTTCAACACTTACTTATTTGTCATTAGTTTAAAATAGATAAACAAACCAACACCTTTTTATTAACCAAGAACAAATCATTCCACTTAGAGCCGAGATCAATTCGAGGAGATACCGAGAACTTAAATCCGAACCCTTAGTAAAAACGCAAATATCACTCCTCATTCTCCATTCATCCTGGTTTGACCAAGATGTACCACGACATCAAGCAATAATTTTGGTGGAGTGGTATGAAACAGGATGTTGCTACTTACGTCTCCAAATGTCTTACCTGCCAGCAGGTTAAGATCGAGCATCAGCGGTCTAGTGGGTTACTACAACCGTTAGACAGTCCAGAGTGGAAGTGGGACAAGATCACCATGGATTTTGTTACCGGTCTTCCGCAGACAAAGAGGAGGCATGATGCGATTTGGGTTATCGTTGATCGACTTACTAAGTCAGCTCATTTCTTACCGATCCACAAGGATGATCCGGTCAGCAAACTCGCCGATACTTACAAGAAGGAGATCATGAGACTTCATGGTGCTCCATACAGTATTGTCTCGGACAGAGATCCTCGTTTTACTTCGCGATTTTGGAAGATTCTATAGAAAGCTTGGGGTACAAAACTTAAGCTTAGCACGGCTTTTCATCCTCAAACAGACGGGCAATCGGAGCGAACGATTCAGACAGTAGAAGAGATGTTGAGGTCATGTGCATTGGAATGGACAAGAGATTGGGACGATTACATCTGTTTGGTAGAGTTTGCATACAACAACAGTTGGCACGCCAGCATTATGTATTCACCATTCGAGATGTTGTATGGCAGAAAGTGTCGCGCCCCAATCTGCTGGGATCAGGTTGGTGAGCGAACACTTGAAGGACCAGAAATGATAGAGTTGACCAACGAGAAGGTCGCTGTAGCTAAGCAGAAACTGCAAGAAGCACGTTCACATCAGAAGAGTTATGCCGACAAGCATTGTAGGGACTTACATTTTAACGTAGGAGATCACATCTTTCTTAAGGTATCACCGACGCGTGGTGTTAGACGTTTTGGAATCAAAGGGAAGCTTAGTCCTCGATTCATCAGACCGTTTGATGTCATCGAGCGAGTCGGTGAAGTATCTTATCGTTTAGCGTTACCTCCGCATCTTTCTCACATTCATGACGTTTTCCATGTGTCCTTACTCAGAGGGTACAAGTATCATCCCCTTCACATGGTTCAGTATCTACTGGAACAGATTCGTGAAGATCTTACTTTCATAGAGGAACCCGAAAGAGTTCTTGACAAACAAGAATGAGTCATGAGGAAGAAGACGATTCAATTCGTCAAAATCCTTTGGAGGGACCATACCGAGCGGGAAGCCACTTGGGAAACAGAGGAGTCTATCCGGGCTTCTTACCCTCATTTCATATTTTGAATTCGGGTATGTTCCTATTTCAGTTTATTTTATCTATAATTCGGCGACAAAATATTCTTTTTAGGGGGAAGAGTTGTAAAACCCGCATGCTTTTACCATGAACAGTACACTTAGTAAACGTACGTACATATTAAAACTTTCCTTTTATAGATGAACACGTGTCACGATTAGTAATTACAGAAGTTATGTACGTATTATTATTATTATGACAAGTATTAAGTACGTGTTAGTACACGATAATTGTTAACAGTTATAATTATAATCACGCACATGAAATCATGAACGTAAAAATCACGAACAAGTAACCACGTACTTAATTAATATTATACGAGTTACATCGTTATGTACAAGTATTTAATGTAACACGAAGATCTAATTATAACACGAAAACACGAGAATACGAACACGTAAAATTTGAACACGAGAAAACTCCAGGTTTCCCTTGTAGGCCATAGTAGCCGCGACACCAAATAGAGAACGGGCCAAGCCCATTTGATTGTAAGAAATAAACAAAAAGGAAAATACTTTTCACTTTACCGAGAATTTTCAAGAAACTAAAAACCCTACTCTCTCTTTGCTCTCTCTTGTGGCCGGCGGCATCATCACCACCAAGGGGTGATTGGTTTGATTTTTAGCTAAGAAAATCCTAGATCGTGTTTGTGTTATTCTTCATTAATCTTTTCACGCATTTGGTAATCCGTAAACCCTTTTGTTTTTTCTTTTATTTAATTAGTTATCACATGATCATGAATTAAATAAAACATGTCATGGGATCAAGGGGTAAAAATTAAGGGTTTGTTCGAGTTTGGTTGCTCGACTGACACACAAACCGAGATCCTCAACGCTCTCGGCATGTTCTTTGTCACGCCACCAACCGAGATCTAGATCTCAGTGGTGTTTGGGTTCGGTCGACAGCAGGACAAGGCACCCCGACGCGAGTCGGGGGTGTCCTTGTGGTTATGGTTGGGTCTCGGCAGCAACAGCCCACCACCGGCACACAACCGGTGGCAGACATGATCAGGCAGGGGGAATGCAGCAGGCAGCAGCGGGACCACCGGTACACAGCCGGTGGGAAACCACTGCTGTTGGCAGCGGCTAGCCGAGAGAAGCAAGACCACCGGCTTAAGCCGGTGGCGGCCTAAACAAGGCAGTGGCAATCGGTCAAGCCGGTTTGCCACTGTTAAGGGAGTGTTTGGTTCAGACTGGTTCAAGGGGGTTCCGGGTCTAGTTCACGACATGTCTAAACTAATTACATTGGTCCGGTTCATGACTAAAATAGTACAAGTATTTATTTTACAAGATATAAAATTTTACAAGTTAATTAAATTAATTTAACATGGCATATAATTAATTTAATTAAATCATGGACTTAGGATAATTATTATTTAGAAAATAATACATGTTTTAACCTAAGTATTTAATTATTTAATTTAGACTATAGTATTAATTAATTACTAAAACATGGAATATAATTAATTAATAAGCATGACTTAGGTTATTATTAATATAATATTAATACATGTTTTAACCTAAGTATTTTATACACTTTAATTTACTTAAGTCATGCTTATATTAAATTAAATCATATAACCTATAGTTTATTTAATTAACATGTTATTATTAATAAACTATACCATAACTACATGACTTATGATATTTAATCCAGCTTATTTCTAAATATGGAGACTTTCTAATTCAGAAACTTACTATTTTTTGAAACTTTTTATTTTTAGAAACAGATCTATTTTAAGAAGTTAATCTATTTTTGGAAACTTTCTATTTTTGGAAACTTTCTATTTTAGTAAACCTGCTATTTTTAGAAAGTTACTTATTATTACACAACAAGTATAATAATACAAGATGTTAGACTTACTTTTTGGTAAGTTGGCGCCGTTCACGTGAGTTGGAATAGACTTATATCCATTTGCTATACGCAGGGGTTAATTATGTAAAGGATAGAAAGTCTAGTCATGTTAGGCCTATAAATATCCCCATGACTCTCCATGGGGGTGTGGAAGTTTGTTCATTTTTCCTTTGTTTTCTTTCACTTGAAATAAAACACACAACATTCCTTCACCTCTCTCTAACTTTCTCTCACTAGAACTAATCATGTCCATCATGTTCTTTGATCATCCCCGACCCCCCGATCTTAGGTGCCTTTTTTATGCTTGTCAATTGGTATCAGAGCTAACCGGGGGTGTTTTGTATCTGTGTGTTTGCGTTGTGATTTCATATTCGTGATGTTATCGGGTTCATGGTTCGTATCATTCTGGGTCATGGTTAGTATATCCGTGTCTTGGTATTATATGTTATTAGCAATTCATGTCTCGATTTTTTAATATATCTATGTCTAGAAATTTGTGTACGATATTGTTCCATCATCTTTTGTCCATGATTCCTATCTTAGCCTCGTCATACAATTTTTTGTCCAGTTTTTGTACCCGTTTTTTTTGTGTGTTTGTCCCTTTACAAATCTGTTTTACTTTATGGGGATAAAGACAAAATTATATTGTCCAACCATTTTTTTGGTATCTTCAAAGCTGGTCAAAAACCTTTTAAGATGGGATATTACGATGAGATTTTTAGATGGCACATTGTGATACTTCTTCAGATTTCACATTGCGACGGCTTCTTTTTCGGATTTATTTCGATGGGGTTTTTTCCACATTTCGATGGGTAGCGCTGTATCTATTGCGATGGGACTCATTCCGATGGGTCTCATTGCGATGGGTGGCTTGATCCATCGCAATGCTAGATGAGTCGTCATGCTGCCCAAATTTTTCTGATGACATTACGATGGGGAGTGTTTATTGTGATGGTTTTTGTGACACTTTGCGATGGATACTGATATATTGCGATGGGTAACTCAGATACATTCCGATGGTCAGATATTTGAAACATTGTGATGATTTCATTTGTATTATTGCGATGGAAATCATTGAAACATTGCGATGATTTTTTTTTTAAATCTTTCCGATGACTCTTAGACCATGACGTTTAACAACATGAATCGAGACCTAAATTCACTATTGACCGAGACCCATGACCAATCACAACAGCCTTTATTCAACCTCTTTTATCAATACCAGTGATCCAAACAAATCTCTTATTACAAACCAGTAACATTTTAAACCGACTCATACTCATAATCAAATCATAGACTCGAAAATCATTGACTCGACAATCACACTATCCTAATCTCAGTTTCTGTTAAACGTTTTTTTATCTTGAAAAAGGTTTTTTGCGTCTAACATCTCATCACAGATTCATATACGGTTCTCACCTGTGTTGATATTCGAGATTAATAAGACTTGAGTATAACAAGCATATTAGACTCAGTCTTTATCCCGTTTTCAATCAAAAAACTGACATGTAATCGAAGATAAACCTACCCGCGACCTATAATAGATCTTGAAATCGTCGATTCGGTCTACCTTGAATTATATCAGAAAGACTAGTTGATGGGTTTAGGATTGGATTTGTGCAAGTCAATGATGTGGGTTTTGTATCTATTGATGTTGTGAGGATTATCGAGATGGATATGTGTAAAGGGATTGATGGATTTGCGTTTGGTTTTGAGAAAAGAGATGAGATCCGGTTTTTTTGTGGTTGTGTTTATATGAAGAAATAGGGGCGGATGTTACTAGACGAGATGAGTGGATTTGGTGTGATTTGTTTTTTTTATGAGTTATTTTGGGTGGCTCGGTTTGTTTTATATCTCTAGGTCATCATCTAAGTTTCTTATCCTTGACCTAGACTGACTAACATGGACATCTGTGCACACGTGCTTTGTGGTTAATGTGTTTTGGGTTATATACTATGAGTAAATTCAGGGTAAGCAGATATTTATCCCACTTGTTACTTTTTGGACCGGGTATAGAATGCCAACATGGGCCGAATATATAGGTTACTCATGGGTGTTAAGATTGGTTTCAATGATTGTTTTGGACCGTGTGTTAAAATGATTTTGGACTATTGGCTTATTTGACTAATGGGCCGAATCAATGCTTTATGTGGTCATTAGTTAAATAAGTTATCTATACTATTGGTTTTCGGGCCGATTACTAATTAACCGAAGGTATATAATGGGTCGATTAATTTTTGCAATCGATTTCGGGTCGACCGTTTATATATCCGAATCTTGCTAAATTAATCATGTCAGATTTGAGTTACGAGGTATTGGACTGAGCCGGGTATTTCGATAGAACCAAGTGGTAAATATTTTGTCAGGACTAATGCTTATGTGACAGGATTTTACTACTTTGGTGGGCCGTTTAAACAGTGACATTCAAGGCCGGGTATCCGTTTTCGATCATAACTCTTCTTCACGAACAACAAACACAACAAACACAACAACACGATACATTACACTAAACGGTCCTTATAAAAAATTCACCTAAATTCCTAACGGCTATTATGGTTTATGTGATTACGAAGATGATTCGATGCTACTTATATAAGGTTGAAGTGAGATTTCTCGAAGGCGTTCTTATTTTATCTTTAAAGGAGTACTTATGACTTTATAAGATAACTTGTTTGAGCATATACGGTTATGAATAAGACTTGAAGTATCTAGTTTCCATTGTCAAGGGGAGGATGGACGACGACATGGATAACTATCGTCTTTTGGGAGCTTCGTTGCGGTTCTCAGTGTCACACGCACTTGCAGTTGTGGATTTCTTCAAGAGAATGTAGTACCTTTTCATATACCGCATGTTTTGGTATAGGGTACTTTAGAGAAGTTGTACCTTTTTTTATACCGCCTTTTGGTATGGGGTACGTTTAAGACTTCTCTGCATCGCTCTTCATTCTACTATAGTGCAAGCTTAAGTTCAAGTTTGGGGAATTCTACTTCAGTTTCAAGTTTGGATTATCGGGTTATCTTCATTAGTGGTCACTATCAATAGCCTAAAGAATTGATAAGGGGATTCAGTTCAGGGTGATCTTGAGAGAATTTTGTTTAGAGAGATACTGTTGACATCTTCTCACATAGTAATGGTTACTAAGTAAGCGGTTCTAGTTGGCATACCACGTACACACATGAAGGATGATTCCCTTAATAGGTATCATCCTGGAGGGAGAAATGTGTACATGTGGGGTCACTTGACTTTGGTGTTACCGTTTATACATAAAGGGATAAGTTGTCTACATTCGGGACTTAAATGACTTTGATGTGGCATCTTTATATCATCACTGTCCTGTCAGGAGAAATGTGCATTTCCGGGACTTAATTGACTCTGGTGCTACAATTGACTTCATGTTCAGGATAGAGTGCGTACTTCTGGTTATCTGTCATAGAATCAAGACTGGGATTGCTTCAAATTGTGAGAAAATGTTGATGACGTTATCACCTCCCATAGATTTCTTCTGTATAATCTGTTTGGGAGGGAGCAGTCTTTACTGCTTGTTTTATGAAAGGCCTTCTAGTTGGGAGGGAGTAAAACTCAACTAGATTCTACAATGCTGAAGAAATAGAGCTGGAGTATTCAAGAAGATGAAGGTCGCTGAAGACTGTCTCAAGGAATGCTAGATTTCAAGCTTATCATTTTCTTTATTTTTGCTTGTAGGAATCATTGTAACCAACTCACGTGAGTCACCATCTTGGAGGGAGATTGTTAGACTTACTTTTTGGTAAGCTGGCACCTTTCACGTGAGTTGGAATAGACTTATATCCATTTGCTATACGCAGGGACTAATTATGTAAAGGATAGAAAGTCTAGTCATGTTAGGCCTATAAATACCCCCATGACTCTCCATGGGGGTGTGGAAGTTTGTTCATTTTTCCTTTGTTTTCTTTCACTTGAAATAAAACACACAACATTCCTTCACCTCTCTCTAACTTTCTCTCACTAGAACTAATCATGTCCATCATGTTCTTTGATCATCCCCGACCCCCCGATCTTAGGTGCCTTTTTGATGTTTGTCATAAGAAATACAAGTAATACTTAATCAGAATACATGATAAACACAGCATAACCTTAAAATCAGTAAAACAAGACATGAACATATAAAACAAGCTAAGACACGATATGAAATCAGTTACGTACTCAGTAATCAGAATACTGATACACGTATACTATTTATGTAGCATTAGTGATATCGAAGTAGGACTCTCTTCTGTTCGTCTTCTTTGTTTACTAGACATAAGTTACGGATTTTTCGTCCTTTCAGTATGGACATTTTTTCCTTATTAGGATTCCCCGTTTGCAGCCAACTGTTTTCTAGTATTTGTTTTATATGTTTGATACTTATGTTAGATTAAGAGCTTAAGCCATATACATGCATGACCAGTGTCACCTAGTTATGGAGGTACCATAACCATAACACTAGAGGCACCAGTGTTATGACTTCCCCACGGCGAAGTGATTGCTCGTGGCGTCCCTTTTCAGTTTTGGCCATTATATTATATTATCATGTGGGGCGTATAGGTGCATCCTAGTTACATGTTTACCAGTATTATCAGAGTGAATGCGATGTATGCCTTGCATCCTTCACTAGGAGTTGATCCCTCCTACCCAGACTATTTAATTAGAG
This sequence comes from Glebionis coronaria, assembly GCA_025667525.1. NCBI lineage: Eukaryota > Viridiplantae > Streptophyta > Magnoliopsida > Asterales > Asteraceae > Glebionis > Glebionis coronaria. The sequence continues at coordinate 74,293,925 of CM046874.1, forward strand.
GCAACCCCTCTAATTGCATGACGAGGTCTACCCTCCAAGTATTCATGCACGGTGGAACCTCATGACCTATATATGCTATTTGGCTAATTAAATAGATTTTCATAGGAACATAAGTCTTTTCAAACTATAAAACCAGTTTTATGAACATGAATCCAGATTACTTAGAACTTAGAATATTCCACTACTATTAGTCTTATATGCTTATGTTATTCCATGTCATACTTGTATATCCGTGCACTGAGCGTTATGCTCAGCCACTTTCCTTTCATGTTCCCAAACGGTAGGTACTCAAGGGCGCTCGTAGACTTTAAGCGTACGTGCATATGGATTGGAAGCTATCTAGCCTTCTCTACTTTATGCATTTCATTATACACTTTTTCTACTTATTTCTATGGACATTGTTTAGTCCTTTTCCTTTATAGTACTTATGTTTGTGTGTGATGAGCTTATACTTTGGGGTACCGATGTTTGTTTCTTGTATTTCCTTTTATGGTCATGTAATGTTTTAAGACATTTTCCTTGTATGCTTTGATGACACTCCATAATCTACTCTTTGATATTATGAAGAATATATGTATAAAGTAATTGACAAGAGATGTAAACTGAATACTTCAATATAAAAATATTGATACTCTTAATATAGAGTACTAGGGTTACAACCTTGAAGTAAGAATATAATGCAGAGAGCTAATAAATTTGTGTGTGATAACCTAGACCTATGACCTCCTTTTATAATGCAAGGAGTCCTTTACAAGATAAAGATATGAACAGATAGGTTTAAACTATTAGAAGATATAAGTGAATACCTTCTATCTTTAAGTAACACGTCTCCTGTCTTTATCTCTAACTCAGCTCTAATACTCCTATCAGCACCAAATTTTAACCAAGTCTTGATCAGTATTAAGGTAACCAATACTAAGAATACCACTACTAATGTTAATAAATTTAATACTTTTAGTGTAATGTAGACCAGTTCTAATTTTATTCCCAACAATTCTCCCCTAAACTTGTGATTTATCTTCATAAACCAAACAAGTTTCTAAAATAACAATTAGGATCTTCTTCAACTTATTTCTGAATTTCAATCTGAATAAACTTGAGAAAATCAATAGCAAATTGGTCTTCAGTATCTACCTTCAATTGACAGCTCAACATCTTCATAAGAGTTTCTTATGAAAATGGATACACTCTATCTCCAAGTAGAAATACAAACACATTGTTAGTCATTGCCAACTGATATAATCCAAAAGAATTATATAGATGCTAATGCTTCATGTATGTTGTGTTAAGTTTCATCCATATACTATTGTTTATATCAACCTCATACATCTTCCTCATAGTTTCCCATAAGTAGACATCCATCATATTCTGAATACCTGAGGTTTTTACAGCTCCAAACTTCATTTTCAAAATCTTCCACAGATCATTAACATACTCTATGTCCAAGACTTGAAACATATCTCCCAAATATTGATACTGCTCTACTTCTCTTACAACTTTGAAAATTTTCCACCACCTTGCCTTATCATCATGGCAAATTTCATAATTGATGATTGAAAATTTTGAATTTAATAGAACAACTTGATTATCTACAATAACTAAATGTAAACATTTTTTAAGATCTTTACTAGAAGGACTATAACAACCCAGTATTTTCATCTATGTATTATGTACATTATTTTTGTGATATAAATAATACTTTATTTTTATGGTGAAATTTTTTGTTTTTCTTGTATGAATTATGTGATATAGCTTACATAGCAAGGTACACAAACTCACACAACCCATACTATTAATGCTACTTGTGTTTATGTGATATGAAGACCTTATATATATCAAGTATAAGTTCTAAAATTAGTCTTATAAGTACATTATAAATAAGAACATCTCAAATATAACACAGATGCCCTAAAATCCTTAGAAACCCTAGAAATCACTTATAAACCCAAATTTGAAGTAATATAAGTACACAACACTTATAAATAAGTAATCAAGGATTATGCACAATTAATAATACATCAAATACATGTAATATTTCAATCTAAAACCTTAGTTACAAACCCTTAAACCCAAGGTACAAGTCACTTAGGCATATAACCTAAAAATCCCTATATTACCCATTTCACTTGGAATCGATGCATAGTCTATTAGGACAACTCTACTAGCACTCTTAACATTACATTTAGGTTATAATATCATCTTAACATAAGGTACAACCACCCTAATTCACAAGGTACAACATTTCAATGCATGACTTATAAATTATGTCAAAATAGGTATTTTCACACTTTAGTCCATTTCTACTTGGAATAAATTAGTAAAACAAGTGTAAAAACCTATGAACACATTAGATACAATGTTGGAGATATAAATTGAGTTTTCATCAGTAGATAAAGTGAGAATTATGGCTTTAACAAGGATTGAACCCTAGAAACACTAATCCGGCTAGGTTTTCTTCCCCATTTCACTTCAAACTTATGTAAGCTTCAATCCAATGATACAAAATTCCTAATTATAGTGTATAAACCCTAATTAAACCTTAATACATCACTAATAACTTTTTTAAACTCTTAATTACAAGAATTACAAAGTTACAAGCCCTAATAGTGAATACACCTATGTTTTTCCCTCCAAACCCCATTCAAACGCCTTCCCTCTCAAATTCAAACTTAGGATAAGATATTGTGGGATATTTAGATGTAACACCCCGATTTTTACCTTACCGCAACAGAACATTGATTTGCGGTATTACTCTATACAACACAAGTCATAATGAGAGAAAACAACTCAAAAGAGTGATTAAATCAACTTTCTTTATATATCATTTAAAAACCAGAGTTTTACATTATGAGGTTCACAAAATCTAAGACAATAATTTAAAGCTTGTGCCTCTTCATGCCATCCTTGTGTTGCTCCATGCTATTAGTCACAATTATCTAAAATATATGCTTAAAAGTTAACATAAAAGTTGAGTAAATTCATAGGGTTAAAACATATTTCGAATACAAGTATATCATCCGGGTTATAGTGTCATACGCCCACATAAAATAGTCATCATACTACACTATGCTCATGCAACACTACTTGACATACCAAAACCAACAAATTGCCCTCATGCAGGTAGTTTGTCGGACTCCTGAGTACAACCAAATAAAGTGTATCAATTTAGCCTAGGTTGAAACCTTCAGCATTCCAGCAAGTGCTACTTACCCAGATAGGGGATGTCAATCTCTAAATAGTACTATTCACGATATTAGGGTTCATTTCCACAAAATAATTAATGGTCACGATTAAAAAGGGACTTAACGGCATCAAGTAAACATAGTGTCGGTAATCATACCATACAACATACAAAAGCACTTGTATTCCATTTTTAGCATATATCCCTCTCATGGGTTTTCAATACATTTAGAAAGCATTTAAAAGTGAGGCTATGAACTCACCTTATGTCCATAGAATCTGAGCGGCGATCAGATATATTTCATTCAAAGAATAACATCTTGGTCATAGAAACCACAACTTGGTCTCACACAAACCTAGATTAACACATTGTGTATAGTATCAAGTATTTGATCTTTTGTACAATACTTTTAAGTATTAGTTATGTATTCGTTTAATATTTTGTTTGTAATTATAGCATCATTGTTTGGGCCATCATACTCAGAAGTCATTCTATAAAGTTTGAGGAGCGAGGGAACTTTAAATCGTAAACTCAACCACTTAGTCAGAACGTAATATCGAGATGGAACATCTTTGTAAAAAGATCCCTACGAACATGATACCTTCATTACTTTCTCATATTTATAAATTAGTTTCTTTAGTTTCAAAATTGGCAAAAATAACCCTTTAGTTATACTTTAGTTTAATTATACTTTAACCCCTAAAATATATAGTTTTAATATTTACATTTTAAACCCTCAAATATTAACCTTAGGGTCTCAAACATTCCAATATTTATTCTTATAGGTTTGACTTTTATAAAATGGTACTTTTGGCCCAAAATGTTAATAGTTTCAAAAATGATAGTTTTAGTACCTATACTTGTTAAAAATCACATAACAACCTCAAAAATGTACCAAATGATCTAGGATTTTAGACAAAGTTTAAAAACACATTTATAATCATAACAACAACATTCTTCCAGACTTATAGCTATTGAAACGGGTTTTTTTCTTATTATTTCATGTAAATTACAAAACTAGGATTTTAAGACATCTTTTGCTTATAACTTCTATTCTAAATGACCCTATGAGCTAATTTCTTTTAGATTATCTTACTAACATCCTATAAACATTATAACAAGTCTAAGAAAGTATTATAACAATATCAAATCTTAGCTAACAAAGTGATTACATAGGTAGCTCTAAAACGGCTCCTAATGGGGTATATGGACTATATCTTTTTCACAACTCTTCAAGAACTCCTAGAACTTATTCCAAAGCTTGATACTGATCTTAGGGACTTCTTAGGGCTTCAATAGAGGCTCTATAACATAATTTGTAGGTGTAGAATATTGAAAGTGAAGGATGATATGAAAATGAATATATATATATATATATATATATACTATTTCTAACCCTTAGGCTCTAAGTTTTGCCCCTAAACGTGTAAGAACATGAGAGTAGTGACTAAGGAAGGCTAGGAAATATCTATGCAATTCTGTAGACTCTAGGAACAAAATATCTAAGTCTTGTGGTGTAGAATATGATTAGGATGTTTGGAGGAAAATAGAACCCTAGGACTGAAACCTAGCGGCGGCAAGCACTTGGCCAACCAAGTTGTTGTTCGCCAGAAAATTATTCTCGGCCAACCGAGTAAGAGAAAACAAACACGTGTTTAATATGAAAGTTCCATAATTCTTAACCAACCAACCAAGGAGTTTTACACGACATAAATAAGAAACAAAAACACAAGATAATTCTAAATCCCTAAACTTGAGAATCAAGAAACGTAATAATAGGCATAATAATCTAGAACCAAAATAGAATTGTAATTGACTTCAACTTCTCCTTTGAATTTGGTTGGATGGGATCTTGTTACCATAATTTGTTTCTTCAGCCACTTAGCCCACTTGCCTCATTCTCGTCAATAGCTCGTCGGTCCACTGGGCTCGACCCATCAGGCACATCGGTATCATCCTCCCCCTCTAAAAGACGACTCGTCCCTGAGTCTCCATGAAAATCATCTACGTCAACATAAGGTATCAAGTCAGCAACATTAAAAGTGGCAGAAACTCCATGCGACCTAGGAAAATCGATCTTATATGCATTATCATTGATACGCTTTAACACACGATATAGACCATCGACACGATCCTGTAACTTTCCATAACGACCCGGTGGAAAATGGTCTTTACGCAAGAAAATCAAAACTAAATCACCCTCATTGAAAACAACATGCTTTCGATGTTTGTTAGCACGTGCCTGATATTGCAAGTTATGTTTCGTGATTTGGTCACGAACTTGTTCATGTAAAGCTTTGACTTGAGTGGCTTGAGCTTCTCCTTCAACACTATAAGAATCAACAGCGAGTAATGGTGCTAGGTCCAAAGGTGTAAAAGGATTGCGTCCATAAACTACCAAAAACGGGTCGCGGCCTGTCGAGCTATGTGAGGAACGGTTATATGTGAATTCAGCGTGAGGAAGGACGAGATCCCACTATTTCTTATTATCACCAACTAAGGAACGAAGCAAATTCCCTAAACTCTGGTTAGTGACCTCCGTTTGTCCATCCGTTTGCGGGTGATGAGAGGAGCTAAATTGTAAACTGGCGTCCAAGTGCTTCCGTAAGGTGCGCCAGAAATGGCTTACGAACTTGACATCTCTATCAGAAGTAATAGTCTTGGGAACACCATGCAATCTCGCGACCTCAGCAAAATATAAACGAGCCACCTGAGATGCGTCATATGTTTTTGAACAAGGAAGAAAATGCGCCATCTTCGAAAAATGGTCGACCACCACCATGATGGAATCCTTTTTGCGTTGTGTCAAAGGTAAACCAAGAACAAAATCAATGGAAATTTCCTCCCAAGGACCATTTTGTGTAGGCAGAGGAGTGTAGAGGCCTTGATTAGTGTGATGAGTCTTGGCAAGACGACAAACCCGACAACAACTTAACACTTTCACGACATCGTTAACAAGCTTGGAAAAAAACGTTCAGAAAACATTACAACAGTTTTGTCTCGCCCAAAATGACCTGCTAAACCTCCTTGATGAGCTTCAAGAATGATTGCTTCCGGACCGAAGAAAGTGGGACACATAGATGACGACCTTTGAATAGGAAACTGTCACGGCGAACATAATCACAAAATGGGGTAGTGTTGCATTTAATCCATAAATCTTTAAAATCCGGGTCATCCACGTATAACAGTTTGAGACTCGAAAATCCCTCCACATGAACAGTAGACGTGGTGGTCAAAACGGGACGCCTACTAAGGGCATCAGCCACCATATTCGCACTCCCAACTTTATGACGAATGACAAATGAAAAATCCTGTAGCATCTCAACCCACTTAGCATGGCGGGGGTTTAATTTGGTCTGCCATTGGATGAAGCGCAATGCTTGATGATCCGAATAGAGGATGAATTCATTAGGTAAATAGTGGCGCCAATACTCTAAACTTCGAACAATTGCATAAAATTCCTTATCGTACGTGCTATAACGTTTACGTACGTCATTAAATTTTTCACTAAAAAAGCAATAGGCCGATTTTGTTGGCTCAGCACGCCCCCAATCCCGAGGCCAGAGGCATCACATTCGACCTGAAAAACATGTTCAAAATTGGGTAAAGCTAATACCGGGGCTGCTGTGACCGCTTTCTTTAAGGCATCATGTTGTCCCATATTTGTGATGATTAAACAAGAAAGAAAGGTAGATAAAAGATGAATTCTAGAGAGAGAAAGTAGAGAGAGAAAAGAGAGAGAATTGGTTGGAACTAGGTGAATATTAGATTAAGTGAGAGCGAATAAAATGAACCAACACCCTTCCTAACATGCTAGGAAGGGTATTTATAGTCCCCCTACATGTGGGCTTGTATGGACTATACTATATGGGCCGAACTTTCCTTTAGGCTTTAGTTACTTATGAATGAACGTTAGCTTAAAGTTGAGCCCGTAAAACACGACTAACCTACTACCTATTACAACGTTCTAAAATACGATACATAATAAACCTATGACCGATCATTCTTGTTTGACTCAATATTTTGAGGCTAACAATCTCCCCCAATGAGAGGTCATAAACCATGGTCATTTAGGAAATTTGTAGAGATTACTAATCTCGCCATAAATGAGTCTTGAATGTATAATCGTAGTCTTGTTCCTTCATGCTGTGATCTTTGAGCCTTTGTCATTGTCTTTCGACTTTGTCTTTAAGTTTGAGATCTTCAAATCATCCTTGACATGTCTTTGCCATCTTGCGATCTTGTGTATTCATCCACATCCTCACACTATTAATTGTCGAATATGTCTTTAGGCATGAGAATGTAGTTTTGAATCTTTGACTTTGCTGAGTACACCGTAACGCCACCTTATTGAGACAAAACATAGACACGGACAGAATGGCTTTGACATTCGTCCAAAATCGGTAGCTTTTTACCTCCGGTCGGTGAAGACCGTTATACGATATTAAATATCGTACCTGTGATAGGTAGATTCACTTAAGAATCTCCTTGACAGGGTTTTGAGGCTGTACTAGCCGTTCTTTTTACTCGACCGTCTCAAAGCAAGACTGCGAACATAAAGAGTGAATCAATTGGATATATATCGCTTGATTAAAGTCGTCAATTCAAATTCCTAGAACAAGTTTGATTCTTAAAGAATCTTACCATTGTTGCTTTCCAGTTGACACAAGCTTGATCCATAAAGAATCTCACAAGTCACCTACCGTAGCGCTGTTTGATGTTGACGCTAGAAGGATTTCCATTCGTCACTGTGAATATTAATGAATATCACTCTGAATGTTCTGGCAAGACCATAAAGATATTGCATAGAAACCTGAAACGAGTTTGAATCAATTCAGAATCAAACCACTGTTGCTTTTCAGTTTTACACATGTTCAATTCATAAAGAATCTTGCATATGGCCTACCGCAGTGCTGTTTGATGTTAACACTGGAAGGATTTCCACTCATCCTTGTGAATACTAAGTAGTATCACTCTGAGTGTTCTAGCAATATCACAAGGATATAGCGTAGGACTCTCTTGATATTCATCCGTGTGTCCTAACGAGATTTGATTGATCTCTTGGCTCTAGACTCGATTTGTGCACTTTTAGTGGTCGGAGGCTGGAGCAGATGCCACCTATTCAATATCAACTATCTCGGAGTGAGAAAGTCAATAGAAGTCATGTTGTTCTCCGTGACAATGAAACAAACTTCTTTTGAGAGAAGCCTGAGTAGCTAGGTAAGGGATTGTGCATTACATCACTGGGTCCATGATGTGTATCTTCATGATGTGTTGACCCGGTTTCTGTCTAAGTTGTGTGGAGGGCTTCTTTCTTTACACCCTTTATCCTTACATTTCTTTTTCATTCTTCAACCCCTTCAATGCTTACCAAGACATCATTACTAGAACCTTGTTGTGATTGTTCCAATGCTAGCATCAGTACTTAGTCGGCATTCAGCTACGTTCACATTCTACTCTATCTTTCCTAAGGACTTCTAATAATCTATTGGATTGTCCCTGGGACGATCCCTCCGGTTCTGGTTGGATCATAAGACTTAAACCTAACCACCCTTTTGACACCAATAACGTCGTGAATTAAAGATGTTGTGGGTATTTGATCGTAACCATGAAAACCACTTTAAATTCCAACAAAGTGTTTGAAAAACATTTAACACCTTGCTAGTTTTGTCGTTTCAGAAATGCTCCCCCTTCACATGTGCATCGATAATCGAAAGTGTTTCGCACATGTAGGTAAGAGTTAAAGTGCTTGAGTCTTATATAAGATCACATTTTAATCACATTTTCTCCCCCTATCTCTAATATATAAATTTTTTTTTGATATTAGAGATACCAAATTTGATTAAAATATATTTTTAAAAATAGTCTTGAAAATCTCCGGGAGAAAGATGTGTTAATCTTTTGCATGAATTTGAAATGCTCCCCCTCAAAAATTGATCCAATTGAATTGTCATTATGAGGATTTGATCCACATTTCGCTTTTTAAGGATGGGATTTGTCGAACACACAGTTTTTGAAAGATTTTGAATAATCATTGAGAAATTCTTGAAAAAATTGTGTTCAACGCTTTTTGAAAAATCCTATTTCTTTTTGGCGAAGAGGTTTTTCTAAAGCATAAACTTGAGTTCATAGACTTTGAATGTCTTAACAAATCCACTCTAGTGTAAGAAGATTTCGCTTCTTTTGCTGAGGGTAAGGGCACTAAAGCGTACACTCCCCCTTGAATATCGATCTGGGTTGCAATCTGAAAGTGATTAGAAGCCATTGTGTTGAGCTCAAAATGTTGAATGTTTTGTGACAAGCTCAATCCAAGATAGATTGCTCTACCCGTTGTTAGAAAAATTGTTCAAAATAGACATTTTCCTTTATTAAACGAAGAAATGACATGTTTTGAAAAATATTTACAACTTTCATTCGAGCTTTATGTACACACCCGTGTCGTTATTGAGCGACATTTCTAGGCACGTCCATATTATCGATACTGAAAGACATGTCGAGAAGAATATTTTTGGATTTTGAAAGATTTTTAATTTTGTGTTTTGTTTTTATATTTTTATATTTTTGTATTTTGCTTTTTTCAAAGATATTTACAGGTAGATGTTTGATAGATAAATCAAGCAGGCACCTTTTCCAGAATCTCCATGTCTGCTGGAGTCAAACATCTCATACCAATTTTCCTAACGAGGTACTCAAACCTATCTTTCGACAGAGCTTTCGTAAACAAGTCGGCTAATTGGTAATCCGTTCCAACAAAGTATAGTTCAACGATACCTCTTTCAACTTGTTCTTTTGTGAAGTGATATCGGACATCAATGTGCTTCGTGCAGGAATGTTGTACCGGATTGCAGGAGATGGCTATGGCCGACTTTGAGTCACAGTACATAGGTACTTTACCAAAGTGAAAGCCATAATCCGTAAGTTGTGTTCTCATCCATAGAACTTGAGCACAACACGCAGATAGAGACACATACTCCGCTTCGGCTGATGAAAGTGACGTGCAATCCTGCTTCTTGGAAGACCATCCGACAAGCTTATCTTGACCTAGAAATTTTGCACCACCAGAAGTACTTTTTCGTGTATCAATACATGATCAGAATCTGAATAGGCCGTTAGACAGAAATCGGTTTCCCTCGGATACCAGAGTCCCAAATGATGGTATTCTTGAGGTATCGAAAGATCCGTTTAACCTCCTTGAGGTGCTTTTCAGTGGGTCGTGCTTGATAACGTGCACAATAACACGTAGCATGTGATATATCGGGTCTGCTTGCTGTCAAGTACATGAGGGAGCCGATCATTGAACGATATCTCGTTTGATCTATGGCATTTCCCTCCAAGTCAGCATCTAGCGATGTGGTTGATAATGGTGTCCCATTGGGGTCACATGAAGTCATACCATGCTTTTTGATTATCTCTTGACAATACTTTAGCTTGGTTTATAAAGATACCACTTGGAAATTGGTGAACTTCAATTCCAAGAAAGAATTAGAGTTCGCCCATCATTGACATTTCAAATTTGTTGTGCATTACTTTTTCAAACCATTTTGAAAGTTTTGTGTTTGTAGACCCGAAAATAATGTCATCAATATAAATCTGCACAAGCAAAATGTCATCCCCATATTTATACGTGAACAGAGTTAGATCAATGGAACCTTTTGAGAAACCTTTGGATACCAGAAATTTCGAGAGCTCATCGTACCACGCCCTTGGAGCTTGCTTGAGTCCATAAAGTGCTTTGTGGAGACGATACACCTTGTCAGGATAGTGAGGATTGACGAATCCTTCCGGCTGCGTGACATAGACTTCTTCCTTCAAAGGACCGTTAAGAAATGTCATCTTTACGTCCATTTGATAGACAGTGAATCCCTTATCTGCAGCATAAGCAAGGAAAATCCTGACTGCTTCCATACGAGCAACTGGTGCAAATGATTCATCAAAATCAATTCCCTCTTCCTGGCCATACCCCTCATCCATTTTGTTTTTCCATATCCAACGAAGATTTAAAGGAATCACATCGTATGGTCTGTCAACAAGTTCCCAGACTTTAAGTCTTTCAAATTGTTGAAGTTCATTCGTCATCGATTCGATCCAAGCATGATCAGCCATGGCTTCGTTGATGTTTTTCGGTTCAGCTGTACTCACGGCGAGTGTGAACATACAAGCATCACCGTCGGTGGCTAGTTGTCGTCTTGTACGAACAGGCTGTGAAGTGTTTCCAATTACCTGAACCAAAGGATGTTCTCGGGTCCAATGATGTGTTGAAGGATGTCGTTGGTAGAACGTATGCATATTTGACGGATCAACATGGCGAGTAGAAGACTCTCCAGTTTCGTGTACCGGTGTACCGAATGGGTTGTGAAAATCGTCATCGTCAGATAATGCACCGTCTGCTTGATTAGTGTTCTCTGGAGCAATGACAGTAGTTGTGGATGTTGTAGGATCGATTGTTGAAGTGATATTTTGAGGAGGTAAATCTGCAGCAACCCGTGTTGAAGTAGATGAAATTATATCCTTTTGTAGACGATGATCGGTATCATCATTCTTATCATGAGTGACAGCAGAAGACTTTGATACAACATGTTTCTCCCCCGTGAAATATTCATCAAACATTGGTCCATATAACATTTCCAACTCTTCAAGTGTCGTGTCCACTGTCATATCTGCTCTAGGAACATGTTCAGGAACCAGCTTTGAACTTGACGGTTCATTGTTGTGGTCTTGAGTTCCGAGTTCCGTGCGGTTGTGAACGGAAGTCGTTTGACTTTGTGGATCGGGACTTAAACAGCTTTGTTCAAGTGCCATTTCTTGTAATTCATAAAATCTGATATGAATAGTCTCGACTATCAATTTTGTTCTCTTGTTGTATACTCTGTATCCCTTAGACTGAGTTGCATATCCCACTAAAATGCATGCATCACCTTTCTCTTTCATCTTGTCCAGATTTTCACCATCTCGAATAATGTAACACGTATATCCAAAAACATGAAGGTGTTTGAGGGAAGGTTTGTGATCATTAATTATGTGATGTGGTGTCTTTTCGCGTCTTGGGATAATTAAGGATCAGTTTTGTGTGTAGCATGCAGTTGACAAGGCTTCGGCCCAAAAGAATAATGGTAGTTTTGAAGCAGATAATAATGTTCGAGCAGCCTCAACTAAAGTATGATTTCGTCTTTCAACAACTCCATTTTGTTCAGGTGTTCGAGCAATAGATGTTTCATGTTCAATCCCTTCGGCTTGAAATTATTTCTTCAGAGTTGAATTCAAGAATGTTGTGCCTCTTTCAGTACGTACCACTTTTACTTGAGCTTGAAGACCACGTTGTACCAACTTAAGGAAGTTAATGAGAACCTTAGGTGTTTCATCCTTAGACCTTAAGAAGAGGGTCCACGTGTACCTTGAGTAGTCATCGACAATTACCATAACATATTTCTTCCCATTGATGGTTTGAACACGCATGGGGCCACACAGATCTATATGAATAAGATCTAACCATCCTTTAGAGCTTGGTGTAGTCTTTGTCTTGAAACTACTCCGTTTAGCTTTACAAAACTCACAAGAAGAACAAAGATGATCTTTGATGAACTTCAAGTTAGGAAGGCCTCGCACAATATCTTTCTTGGAAAGCAAGTTGATGGTATCAAAGTTAAGATGAGATAAACGTTGATGCCATAACCAAGCTTGAGTCGTTGAAGCTTTAGCCATGAAACAGATTGGAGTTGAAGATGTGGATTCTTGTAGTGAAATAGTGTAGAGATCAGTACCCCGTGTTCTGGTAAGTAAGTCATGCCCAGCATAATCACGAACAAAACATGTCTTCTTTCTAAAAGCAACCTCCAAATCCGCATCACAGAATTGACCAACCGAGAAAAGATTGTGATTAAGCCCTTTGACGTAATAAACCCTTTTGATAGTGATATTCCCTTGAACCAAGTCTCCATATCCTAGGATCGGTGCAAATTGATCATTTCCGAATCGGACCGTACCCAGGAACTTCTCCACGAAGTTAATTAGAAGCTTGAGATTCCCCGTCATGTGCTTCGTGCATCCGGAGTCCAATATGAAGAGAATTATTTCGATCACCAGCAGAAGAATTAGAACACTATGGAGCATTTGCTAAATTGGATTCCATGTTAGTTGTGATTTCCGATTCATTAGTTTCTCTAGTTTCATCACTTAGAGGCACACTAACGCACGTAGTCACATTTTATGTCCTAACCTTAGGCATCCATTTATATCCTGGAGGACATTGATTAGCAAACCACCATTTCCAAGGCTTGCTAGCAGACTCATATAATTCCCTAATTCTGTTTCTAGGGTTCCTAGTGGTGGAGTCTGATGCAATACTTTTCTTAGGGGGGGTTGCACCAGAATGGTTCACTTTGCGTTTGGGTTTTCTAGCACTAATAGGCATCGCAATTTGCTTCTTAGTTCTAGTTTCTACGCCTTTGACATTATTCGAAACACACATAGCATGATTAGCATTAGCACACTTTCCACATTTCACACAAACAAACTTAACATTCAAAGCATTCAAAGTCGAATCATTCAAATCGTCATTACACGCGATTACAAACGTTTTATTCTTAGAAACATTGAAAATCCTAGGGTGGTCTTCTACTGTCTTCATCTTCCCTTGACTTTTGTGTTGCCAAACCTTTTCATTCATGTGAGTGCTCTTAAGCTGGGGACGGCTAACACTATCAGTGGGGACTACTTGTTAGAAATACGTTTTTACGTATATTAGAAGTATCGGTCACTCCACAAATATTATTAATGTTGTAATAGCTCGTAGTTAGTGTTACTTATTAAGTTAAGTAAGAAACCGGCCCATGGGCTTGTCATGGGCCGGCCCAAGTCCAAATAAGGCCTTGGATATATAAACCCCTTTCCACCATGGAAAGGGGTTGGTTGTTGAACATTTCTTGTTTTCATTTGAATAAAATAACACATAGTTTCTCTCACTTTCTCTCTCTAGTTTCTCTCTCTAGAAATCATCAACCCCCTTCATAGATTCATAGGTTATCAAGATTCTACATTTGGTATCAAGAGCTATGGGGTGATTTAAGGTAATGATTTGTGTGGTTTTTAGTTTTTGATTGTATTAGTGTTCTTTAAGAAGATCCATCTTGATTCTTGGAGTTTTTGGTGTTTTTGTGATTGGGATTAGTAGATAAGTATTAGTTTTTACTTATTATTGTAGAAATCACAAAACCTTTTGGGTTATTTGGTAAAAATCTGGGTTTAATCATCATTTTTGATCGACTGTTCATACTCGTACAAGTTTCTGTTTACCCAGCAAAGTTCCGAACCAAAAACATCCGGATCAAATAGTTCCGGATCAACAAAAGTTCCGGACCAAAAAGTTCCGAACCAAAAACATCCGGATCAAAAAGTTCCGGATCAACAAAAGTTCCGGACCAAAAAGTTCCGAACCAAAAGTTCCGGATCAAGGAAAGTTCCAGATCAAGGAAAGTTCCGGATCAAGGAAAGTTCCGAACCAAAAGTTCCGGATCAAGGAAAGTTCCGGATCAAGGAAAAAGTTCCGGATCAAGGAAAGTTCCGGATCAAGGAGAAAGTTCCGGATCAAGGAAAAAGTTCCGGATCAAGGAAAGTTCCGGATCAAGGAGAAAGTTCCGGATCAAGGAAAAAGTTCCGGATCAAGGGAAAGTTCCGGATCAAGGGAAAAGTTCCGGATCAAGGGAAAGTTCCGGATCAAATCTTCCGAACCAAAAAGTTCCGAATCAAGGCATTCCAAGCCAAAATCTTCCGAATCAACACTTCCGAATCAACAAAAGTTCCGAATCAAGGGATTTTTTTACTTGTTTTTTTGACGATTTTTTAGAGGATTTAATCTTGGTTTCTTACAACAAAAACTCAACACAATTCACAAGCTTTACTTCACTGCTAGATCAACCGATAATCTGTGTCTCTTTGAAGTGATCAAAATGAATCCGAATTCAGTAATGCCTCAGATGACATCACTTACGGATATTTCCGTTATTACGGGAATGGATAATCGCCCTCCAATGCTCATCAAAGAAGTTTTTGAAGCATGGCAAGGCCGGATGATGTCATACCTTAAGGGAAAACCGGTATATGGGAGGCTTATGGTCAAGTCAATTCTGAATGGTCCACTTGATTATGGTACCATCGTGGTTAACAATGTGACTCGACCAAGGGAGTTTGAAGAACTTACACCAGCTCAACAACTTGTTGCCGATGCAGATGAAAAGGCTCTTCAAACCATTCTCCAAGCTCTTCCACATGACATCTATCGAATGGTAAGTCAGTATACGGTGGCAAAGGATTTATGGGAACGTCTAAAGGTGTTGCTACAAGGTACGTCTCTTACCAAACAGGAAAGGGAATGTCAGTTGTATGATCTGTTTGATAGATTCACGTACAACCCAGGGGAAACGCTTCACGATTATTACTTCAGATTCACCACTCTAATGAATGATCTGAATGTATACAATCTCGTGATTGCTCCATTCCAGGTTAACACCAAATTTTTGAATACTTTACCTCAAGCTGAATGGGGTGAGTATATTACGGATGTTAAGTTAACCAGGGATTTGCATAAGTGCAATTTGGATCAACTCTATGCTTTTCTTCAGCAGCATGAGAAACATGTGATCATGCACCATTCGCCTCGAGGTATGTACCCTGATTCCTTAGCTTTGATGGCGAATCAACCAAGCTTGTCACACAACAACACTCCTTATATCTTGGGACATCAAGCCTTTCATCCATCACCTTACATGACACCAACCTTTCCCCAATACTCGATTCTACCGCAACCACCCACCTCACATCAGCAACAATATCGGTTTAATGCACCTTCATCACAATATGCTACACAACCTCACCCAGCAAGCATTGCACCTTATGCTCAGTCTTCATATTCTTCTTATCAAGAGAATGCAGCATATCCAACAAGCTACCCTGACCACATGAGTATTCCTTCTAGTGATTATGCAGCTCATCAAGACCAAGCAATGTATTGTGATGATGATGAAGTCCCCATTCCTATGTTCAAACAAGGAACTGACCCAGTTGAAGTGTTAACCACTATGTCTGCTTATCTCACAAGGACATTAAGCAAACGAGGATTTAGGGGATCAGCTCCTACTAACAATCAGTTGAGGAATTCATCCAATTCTCGCCAACAAGCTACTATTGAGAATGGCAGGGTAATGGTTCAACCTATTCAACCTTATCAGGGGAGACCTACTACATCAACTACCAATGCTCGCACGGTCAATCCTGCTCCAATGGTCAACACTCCTCCACGGGCTAATTCCACAGGCAAGTTGAGAATGATTACATGCTACAACTGCAAGGAAGAAGGTCACATGTCCATGGATTGTAAGAAACCCAAGAGGAGAAGGGATGGTCAATGGTTTGCAGAGAAGATTTATCTGGTGAATGCTCAGGCACAAGGAAGGGAACTTGATGAAGAGGAGCTTGCATTTCTTGCTGATCCAGGGATTGCTGAACAAGACGTTGTCACCACACAGAATGCAGCATACCAAGCAGATGATCTTGATGCGTATGACTCAGACTGTGATGAATTTCAATCTGCAAAGGCAGCTCTTATGGCAACTATCTCCAGCTTAGGGCCAGAAAAGAGATCTGATGTACTTATTAATACCACTGATAATACCACTGATGCTAGTATTCAACCACATCAAGTTGTGCAAGAGAGTGCTGATTCGAATGAATCTTCGGTGGTGAGTCTTTCAAATGAAGAGACAATCAATGATAGTAATATCAATGTGAGTCCCCAGACATTGAGTGAATTACAACCGGGAGCCATTTCGCATACGCATACTCCTGCTCAACAAGATTTGGTCATGGTTCCTGCTACATTACTTAGCCAAATGAATGCTGCACTCTTAGAAACCCTAGCTAAGAATAAGAATTTGTCTGAGGAGCTTGCCTTAAGCAACGAGAAAGTTCAAACTTTGGAATTAGTGCCTTCGTCTAGTGTTCTAACAAATCCCGAATATGATCATTTTCGAAACAAACAAATGGGTCATTTGCAAGAAATTGAAAACTTAAGAGCAAATCTTTCTAATGAACTTAAAGAAAAAGAGTTAGTAGTCACTAATTTTCAAAAACTTCAAACGGATTTTGAATTACTCGAGTCTAAGAAGAGTGAAATGGAGATTAATGCTGCTAATAAGATTAGAAGTCTAGATTATTTGCTTTTAAGACAATACGCTGCTTCTCAACTAGTACACTTATTTGATGCTTCGTTTAGAGAATTTAACTTATCACGTCAAAAAGGCCTTCCCCCTAACCCACGGTATGCAAAACAAGCTTTAAGCCATAGTCCAAGACTTTATAATGCAACCTAATTAGGATTGGTCTTAGACCCGATTGTTATTTTCGATGATCGCACCAATAAGGATCTAGTTGATGAGAATCGGTCATACAATTTTGCAAAATATCCCGATTGTGATTATTTCAAAATGAATCAGGAGCTTGCTAAAACGGATTTTAGAATTCGCTTCCATATGGACAAAGATCTCATTACAGCACCAACCTACATGTTGAATGAAGAAAACCCTAGTACATTTCCTACACTTGTCAACATGGAAGGTCCTAAGGAGATTCCAAAGGATCTTCCACCTGTTAGCACTGTATGGTTAAACTTGCAAGAGATTAATCAATACTTTACTAATTTTGACAAGGTCATTTTGGAATGTACGACTTCAAATGGCCTAAACGCCGGAGAATGGGCTTTCGAACACATGAACGAGGTGTTTAAAAATGAGATCAATCCATTTGTCGAAAGTCTAAAAGGAAGTTTTGCATCTCTTAAGGAAAATCTTGAATTTGAAATTGGAGAAGTTCAAAAAGTGTTTTATGAAATGGACACCGCTTACGAACTACAACTAATTGAAAAGGAAAAGATTTTATCCGAATATGACCGATTCTTGTCCGAAGTAATTTCGTGTGATGTGCTTACTACTGTAAATGTCAATTATTCGAATGAGCTTACATCCGCTATGATTAATTGTGATGCTGTGAATATATGTGATGATGTTTGTGATCTCTCTGAAAATGTTGCTGATACTGTAAATGAGGTAAATAATCATTCTTGTCACGAATCTAACGCTGAGTTTTTAAAGCTACAAGATTCTTACAATTTACTTTCAAAACGCTTTAATCAACTAGAACAACATTGTATATCTTTAGAATTAAAACAACAAACTCAAAATGAGGATCTTTTGATAACAAATAGTTGTGAAAACGGTGTTGAGACGAGTGACAAGATGATTGCAATAGTTAAGGCATTAGAGGAAGAGATTATGAGATTGAAGAGAGATGTGTCATCAAATGTAACACTAAAAGTGGAACTAGAGGCTGCAGAGTCTAAAAACCAGGTCTTAGAAATTAGACTTTCGTCAGTTCTAGGGGAGATGGATCGGACAAGACAGGGACTATCCGCTCTTTATGGTTCACTAGAAGAACGATTCGCTTTTAATGCGGCACAGCAACAATCTTATGTTGAACAACTGAACCAAAAATGTGAGGAAATCTCTGACTTAAACATCCTGCTCATTGACAAAAACATGGTTTTGGCCGAGTTAAAGGAGACACTTCTTCTCACCCGACAAGAAGTTGTTGATAACTTAGCTACCGACTCTGCACCGTCCACTAGTGCTCCAACAACCAAGTCAGTAGTGCTTTATAAGAATCCGCTCCATAAGAGAAACCAGGTTACCTACGATGATTATATGAGGAATGAAATTAAGCATGTAGATCTTGTTAGGGATATCTTAGACGATCTTTATGCCTTAGATCCCTCAAGTAGCTACTATTATTCAGCCCATGAATATATTAAGCGTGTTCAATATTGCTTAGCCTACTTGCAATACATAGGTAAACCAGGTTCTGCACTACTCACTAATCGACCCATTGCTGTAACTTCATTTAATAAGACTCCAGGAGCAAAACCGTCATTGGCACCATCAAGTAAGGCACCTTTAAAATCTGTTGCTAATGTTCCCACTTTGCCTTCTATAGGATTAAAGAGACTACTAAGGCTAAAGGATCGCCACTCAAGAAAGATAAGATCAAGCCCTCCACTAGTAGTACCAAAAAGAAGAAAGTAGAAGCTCACCATAGGAATGCTAGTTCAGTTTTAAATAAAAAGAATCACGTTAAGACTAAAAACTCTGCGCCTGTGCAGAAGCCTAAACCATTCGTGAATTCTAATTTGAATTGTTGGAATTGTAATGAATGTATGTTTTCCCAACGTCATGATTTGTGTCTTATTGATCATGTGAATGAAATGAATGCCATTAGGAATAATCTTTAATGGAAGCCAACTGGTAGAACTCGTGCCCAAGTTGGATGGCAATGGCGTCCCACTGGTAGGACCTTTACATTAGATGGAACAATGTTCCCTTTAACTCGGAATGCATCCATTGAGGTTAGGTCTGAGCGTCCTTTAGTTAGGCACACTAGCACTAAAGTTTGGAAACAGCGCCCTTTAATTAGGTCAGCCCCCACTATAGTGCCTATCAGTGAAGAAATACCTCAGGATTTAAGGCAACTAGAATCTACACCACCAACTAGGAAGAAGAAGGCTAGGAAATCTAAGAAACCTAAAGTTAGCAAATCTAAGATTATTAAATCTGTACCTGCTAATAACAAGGAACATTCAGATTCCGATACCTCTACATTGTCCTCGTCTGGTGATATTTTCAGGTGGTCCAAATCATCCTCTGGTATTTGGACTCCGGTTGTTCAAAGCATATGACCGGAGATCGCTCGATGCTCCGAAATTTCGTCAGCAAGTTTCTTGGAACGGTTAAATTCGGTAATGATCATATTGCAAAGATAATGGGGTATGGTGAATATCAGATTGGAAACGTTACGATTTCAAGGGTATACTATGTAGAAGGTCTTGGTCATAACTTATTTTCAGTAGGACAGTTTTGTGATTCCAACCTAGAGGTTGCTTTTCGACAACATACTTGTTTCATCCGCAACTTGGAAGGAAAAGACTTGTTGAAGGGATCTCGTGGTGCAAATCTTTATACGTTGTCCCTTCAAGACATGATGGCCGCCTCTCCAGTATGTCTTCTCTCTAAAGCATCTAAGACCAAGTCATGGTTATGGCATCGCAGATTATCTCATCTTAACTTTGATGCTATTAATCATCTGGCTAAAAACGAATTAGTTTGTGGTCTTCCAAAGCTCAAATTTCACAAGGATCATTTATGTTCCGCGTGTTCAAGGGGGAAAAGTACCAAGAAATCATACAAGCCCAAAGCTGAAGACACCAATCAAGAAAAACTTCATCTTTTGCATATGGATCTTTGTGGGCCAATGAGAACTGAAAGTGTGAGCGGTAAGAAATTCATTCTTGTTATTGTGGATGATTTCTCCAGGTTTACATGGGTTAGATTTCTACGTACAAAGGATGAAGCACCGAAGGCTATCATCACTTTTCTGAAATTCATTCAGGTACGTTTGAATACTACTGTCCGCCGTATTCGTACAGATAATGGAACAGAGTTCGTCAACCAGACTCTTCGTACTTACGATGAAGATGTTGGTATTTCACATGAAACATCCGCTGCACGTACTCCACAACAAAACGGTGTCGTTGAAAGACGGAATCGTACGCTTATGGAAGCTGCTAGGACTATGCTCATTTATGCGAACGCTCCATTGTTCTTGTGGGCAGAAGCTATATCTACTGCATGTTTCACCCAAAACCGTTCTATCATTCGGAAACGCCATGGAAAAACACCTTACGAGCTTATACATGACCGTAAACCAGATGTTTCATTCTTTCATGTGTTTGGTGCTCTTTGTTATCCAAACATTAATAGTGAGAACTTGGGCAAGCTTCAACCGAAAGCCGATATAGGTATTTTCATTGGTTACTCACCCTCCAAGAAAGCATACCGAATTTATAACCGTCGTCTTGGTAAGATTGTAGAAACTATGGACGCAGATTTTGATGAGCTGACAGCGATGGCTTCTGAGCAACGCAGCTCTGAACCCGCGCTTCATGAGATGGGAACCGGTGCTATTAGTTCCGGATTAGTTCCCAATAATCCTACTTCTACATCATTTTTACCACCAACAAGGCCCGAGTGGGATAAACTGTTTCAACCGTTGTTTGATGAATTCTTTGATCCCCCGAATGATGAAGTTCCAGCACCTGTAGTGATCGCTCCAATCCCTGAAGTGGTTGCTCAAGCTAATGAAGCTTTATCAAATGCATCTTCAATTAACATTGACCCGGATGCACCCTTACCAAGTGATTCTCAAACTACACCTGAATCGTCACCCTTACTTGTGCCTAATGATGTGGAAGAGGATTCTATTGATCACGATTTGGAATATGCTCATCTACAAGAGCTTCCTTTCTTTGGTGTAGCGATACCTGAAAACCCTTCAGCCGCGTCTACCTCAGAAGAAGCTCCTTCTATTGTTCACTCCAAACCACCTAGGATTGAAAATCATAGCACCAAATGGACAAAAGATCACCCAATTAGGAATGTCATTGGAGATCTAGATCGACCAGTCTCTACACGCCATCAATTACAAGAGAGTGCACTCTATTGCTACTTTGATGCATTTCTCTCTGAAGTTGAACCTAAAAATTGGCAGCAGGCTATGACTCAATCATCTTGGATTGAAGCCATGCAGGAGGAACTAAATGAATTCCAAATACTTGAAGTATGGGAATTAGTTCCTCTCCCTGACAAGGTTAACATCCTTACTTTGTTGTGGGTTTATAAGGTTAAACTTGATGAGATGGGTGCAGTATTGAAGAATAAGGCTAGATTGGTCGCTAGAGGATATAAACAAGCCTTGGGTATAGACTTTGAAGAATCTTTTGCTCCTGTTGCAAGATTGGAGGCCATTAGACTATTCCTTGCGTATGCTGCTCATATGAACATGATCGTCTATCAAATGGATGTGAAGACGGCATTTTTGAACGGTGAACTAAGGGAAGAAGTCTATGTTAGTCAGCCGGATGGGTTCGTTAGCACGGAGTTTCCTAATCATGTGTACAAGCTTAAGAAGGCTCTCTATGGGTTGAAACAAGCTCCACGCGCGTGGTATGATCTCCTCTCAACATATCTTATTTCGGAAGGCTTCTCCAAAGGCAAGGTGGACCCCACTCTATTCACTCTCAAGGAGGGCAACGACATGATACTGGTACAAATTTATGTTGATGATATAATATTTGCTGCCACTAACATAGAATTGTCTAATCGCTTTGAGAAGATAATGTCCACACGCTTTCAGATGTCAATGATGGGAAAATTTTCATTTTTCTTAGGATTACAAATTTCTCAGAATCCCAGAGGCATCTTTATTAATCAATCCAAATATGCTCTAGAATCTTTAAAGAAATATAACTTTGAAAATTGTGACCCCGTGGACACTCCAATGGTGGATAAATCCAAGTTAGATGAAGATAGGAATGGGACTATTGTCGATCCAAAACTTTACCGTGGGATGATCGGCACCCTTCTCTATCTGACTGCTAGCAGGCCTGATTTGCAATTTGTTGTATGCATGTGTGCCCGGTATCAGGCTCGGCCTACCGAAAAGCACCTACATGTTGTTAAAAGGATCTTTCGGTATCTAAAAGGAACACTTCATCGTGGTCTATGGTATCCGAAAGATTCCTCTATTGCTTTAATATCATACGCAGATGCCGATCATGCTGGATGTCAAGACACGAGGCGTAGCACTTCTGGATCTGTGCAACTCCTTGGAGACAGATTGATCAGTTGGTCTTCAAAAAGGAAGAAAAGCGCTGCAATTTCTAGCACGGAGGCTGAATACATCGCCATGTCCGGTTGTTGTGCTCAAGTCCTTTGGATGAGATCACAATTAACTGACTACGGTTTGGGATTCAACAAAATCCCGATGTATTGTGACAACAAGAGCGCCATTGCCCTTTGCTGCAACTATGTTCAACACTCCCGGGCCAAGCACATAGACATTCGCTACCATTTCATTAAAGAGCAGGTGGAGAACGGAGTGATCGAGCTGTATTTTGTCACTACTGAGTACCAGCTGGCAGATATGTTCACCAAAGCCTTAGATCGAGGACGAATCGAGTTTTTGATCGACAAGCTTGGCATGAAATCATTCACTCCAGCGACTCTCAAAGAATTGGCAGAAGAATCAGCTGAATAGTGGTGGTAAACTATTCAGAGTATCCTTTGTTCGTGATCATGTATATTATCGTAAATATATAAACCACAAAAAGAAAAATACAAAAATATAAAACCAACAAAAACCATAAAAAATATAAAACCTAGAAAAACCATAAAAATTATAAAATCCAAAAAAAAATATATATATATTTTTCGTTTTTAAAACGGGCATGTCTTTTAGTACGGTAATATTTACGGCCTTAGAAATGTCGATCAATATTGACACGGTGCCATAAATAGAGTCCGTATAAAAGTTGTACATTTTTAAAACATGCCCATTATGGCTTGTAGTTATTTCAGACTGCAACCCGGTTTTCATATTAAAGTCACGTATTTCTTTGGAAAATGTTGGCTCACAACGGGAATTAATTTTCTCGGGCATGATTTACAAGCCAAATCATGCAAAGGGATCAAGTTTACTTTACAACTTGGTCTAACACGAGTTAATGTACGTCTCAGTGCATTAATTTGTTAAAATAAGAGAAATCTTATTGACACCACGAATCAATCTTTTTCAAGATACTAATTGAAAATGCTTTCATCAATATTTGACTCTTTAAACAATGACTACAGCTCTTTAAATAGAACACGGGTCATCGTTTAAGGGGGAGAAAATATTAAATAATCTTCGTCATCAAAATGATTTTCAAAAGTGTTTGTGGAAAATTAAATGGTTTATGAGTGGTCTTGCTTTAGAATACGACTTGTGCTCGTTCAATGTGATAGGAATTGCTTTAAGGTTTTGGAGATTTGCTAATAGGTTGCGATGCTTGAGTTGTGTGAAGGTTAAATTGGTAAAATTTAATAATGGATAGGAAAAATGAAAAGATAAGTTATAAACAAAAAGGAAAAGAATAGGAAAATATAGGGACTTAAGGTGAAAATTGTGGAAGTTGTAAAATTATTGACTTAGTCAAATCCAACCCCCCCGTCCCTTAGTTATCTTTTTCACTGTTTGTCGCCATTAAACACACACTTAAGCTTTCTCACACTCAAGCTTTAATCTTTCTGTCAATCAATCTGTTCCATACAATCTACAAGGTAATAACATTGAATCTTTGATTTATAAATCGTCTAACTCATCTTTAAATCCTATTAATTGATTCGGGTAAAGAACTTTATCAAATTAGGGTTCGTTTGCTTAAACTAGGGTTAATTAATTAGGGTTTTTTGTGGGTTTTGCTCGGAATATCATTAGATTGTGTTATGTTGCCTTAGATTGCCTTAGAACTCACAAATGCGACTAGATTAATCTTTAATAGGTTGCGTTTATGAAGTTCCGGATGAACATGGTGAACAAACTTCCGAATGAAGGAATGTTCCGAACGAACTTCCGAATGAAGGAAGTTCCGGATGAACTTCCGAATGAAGGAAGTTCCGAACGAACTTCCGAATGAAGGAAGTTCCGGATGAACTTCCGAATGAAGGAAGTTCCGAACGAACTTCCGAATGAAGGAAGTTCCGGATGAACTTCCGAATGAAGGAAGTTCCAAACGAACTTTCGAATGAAGGAAGTTCCGAATGAAGGACTTCCGAATGAAGGAAGTTCCGAATGAAGGACTTCCGAATGAAGGAAGTTCCGAATGAAGGACTTCCAAATGAAGGACTTCCAAATGAAGGACTTCCGAATGAAGGACTTCCGAATGAAGGACTTCCGAATGAAGGACTTCCGAATGAAGGAGTTCCGAGTGAACTTCCGAATGAAGAAGTTCCGAATGAAGAAGTTCCGAATGAAGAAGTTTCGAGTGAAGAAGTTCCGTATGAAGAAGTTCCGAATGAAGAAGTTCCGAATGAAGGAGTTCCGAATGAAGAATTTCCAAATGAAGAAGTTCCGAATGAAAAAGTTCCGGATGAAGAGTTGTTTGATTAATAGTGTTTTCCTGTCATAAGTACTTGTTGTATTATGTTATGAAATGTGTTAGGCTTAGAAGTAAGAATGATACATATCTATATATTTTTGTGCATCAACCTTTCATGTCTTATCTTAAGCAGATACAATGACTAATCCAACAGTACAAGCAATCCAAGACGCTAGAGCAGCCGAAATTGCCGAAGCAAGAGCCCTCAAGTTCATACCAAATAACTACCGGCTGAAGCAAGTCTCAAAATCCACTCACCATGGATTTAAAGTCGCCATAGCAATTCTTGATCAATCTCATTTCAAGAATGCTTTAAGGAGTAATGCCTCGGTGCCTTATGATTACATGTATGAGTTCTGGGCTACCAAGGAAAGCACTTCAAACAAGATCACCTTCACTCTCGACAACAAGCAGCAGACACTTACTGTTTCAGACTTTCGTAAGATATTTGGCATTAGGGATTCACCCAAAGGTATGGCATTTTCGAGGGATCCTACTAAAGACGAACTCATGGAGTTGTTCGATGCTATTGGATGTCCTGACATACGAGTTGTGTCTGAGTTTACCACTGCTAAAGTAGGTCAACCTTGGAGAGCAATGTTGGGTATTCTTAGTAGATGTCTTACACCGAAAACAAGTGGGCATGATGCTTTGCGTAGTCCAATTATGAACATCTTCCATGGGATGTACACTGGCGCAAATGCAGATTATGCATTATTGTTGTGGGAAGAATTCACCTTTCAACTCTTCCAAAACAAGAAGCTGAAGAATAACTTCTTTCCTTACCCTCGATTTATCAAGCTTATCATTAATTATTGTATGAAGAATGATGTTACTATTGATAGGCGTGCAGCAAGTCGTCATCACACAGAAGAGGCTGATCACACTGTAGATCTAAGGCATGAAGGACCATCTGGTGGTGTTATTCCTGGTCCTATTCCCGATTACCTTCTGACGGATAGAATTAAAGGTTCTGCTGATTACAAACTACTGCAACTAGAAATCAAGAAGCTAAAAGCAAGCCTTCAGACTGGAGAAGACTCGTCTACTACGGTCAAAAGTAAAGGTAAACGCAAACAACCAGCTGCTTTACCTGAACCCGAAACCAAGAAGAAGAAAACTGAGGTTAAGAAGGGAAAGGGTAAGGCTGATGAGTTAGTTCTACGTGACGAAGAAGATGTTGTTGATCCTACTCTTGACAAGGCTGAGAGGAAATTAATGAAGATAGCCATTGAAAGGAGTAGGAAAGATACGGGCGGTAGTGGTTCAGGTGCAAGGATAAATATTGAAGAAGAGTACGAGGAGCCAGAGGATATTGATGAGTTTGGGTCACCTGAACGGTATTCTACTTCGAAGGAGACATCCATCCCTGTTTCAGCAAGTGTTGAAAAGGAGTCCGGTGCTCCTACAATTATGGTACCTACTCAACCTTTAGTAACTCAACCTCCACCAATAGAACCCTTACCAACCCGACCGGTTACAACACCATTTCTTCCACCTCCAATAACTCCCATTCTCAGTACTGTGGTTACAACCGAGCCTCTTCAACCAACTCAGAGCAGCTCTGCATCATCTACTATGGCCGCATTTGTAATGGCAGAAATGTTGGATAAACATACGGATAATCACAAAAGAGAGATGGATGAACTTCGCAAAGAGCTACATAGACGAGTTCAAAGTGAAGAAGCATCTAAGAAAGCCCAAGAAGAGATGCTTGCTAAGTTCCCTGCAGAGATGGAGTTGACACGAAAAGCTCATGCAGAAGAACTAGCTCAGGTTAAGCAGGCTGAGGCTGATAAGCATGTTGCACGTATCACGAGACTTCAAGCGATGAGGGATAAATACAAGGAGCAAAAAGAAGCACTTGAAGCTTCTGTTGAAGAGAGAGTGAAAGAATCCGTTGAGTCCATTATGCCAAAACTGCGTGATGAGTTGAAGACACTCGTGGCTAATAACTTGATGATCAAGTCATCCAATCCTTCTGAATCCGCCTACAAAATTGCCTATGACTTGACGGATTTTGAATTAAAGAAGATTCTCAAAGCTCGTATGAGGGAACTTGGATCGTTTGATAAATCTAGGATTCAACGGGCTCTTTACAAATCCCTGAATGACGCTATCATGGAGGATGATAGGTTATTTAAAACGTTTGGAAGTGTGGTACCATACCACATTCTGCCTGAGGAAGAAAGGGAAGAAAGTGAACAGGAAGAGGGTACTGGTGAAGAAGAAGAGGAAGAAGAAGGAGAAGAAGAAGAAAAGGATGATGACGATGACGATGGTGGTGATGATGATGAGGATGATGATGATGATGATGGTGATGATGGTGGTGACGGTAATGAGGAGAGTGCTAAGGGGAGCAACGAGGATAGCGATGAGGATGATGATGGGGGTAAACAGCCTGAAAAGGGGGATAAGGTTGCCAGCTCAAAGAAACCTGCTAAGTCTGGAACCAAGTCTAAGAAAGATGCTGCGGATAAAGAAAAATCCACCTCAACGGAATCAAGACGATCCAAGTGGCGCCACGATGTGAATGCTACTACGGCGTCATCGATTCCTGGTACATCTATCGCTGTATCTATACCTGTTACCACTAACCCTGTTAGTTCTGTTGTTGTTGCTCCTGTGATTGCAGAGTCGGTAACTGAACCTGAAGCTTCACAACACTCGCCCGTTCATGACACCGCCGAGATGCCTGAATCAGAACCAGCAGATGTTCACGTTTCCACTCCTCTACAACAAGAACCACAATCTACTGTTCCTGAATCAAGCACACGGGATTGGGCAGACACGTTGGAGATTGACGAGACTGCACCGCCACAGGCTTGGATCACGGCAGCGGCGCAATATGATCCAATCACAGACGCTGACAGAGATGTTTTATATCTCCGTATCCGCAGTCCGATTGACTTATGTGCATTTCTGGCTCATGATTATAAGACTTCGGTTACTCCGTCTTTGGTGAAGAGAGCGCTGAAGGATAAGAGAATTCGCGCCAAAACCAGGTTAACCCAAATGGAGTTCGAGTATTATGCTGACGAGGTCCTGAAAGCTCTTAACACCGTTCAAAGGCCAGGCCTCCATGAATCAGAAAGAGCTCCACCTCTACTTGATCCTTCTCAAGATAATCAGATTGCTCTCGACTTCTTCGTCACCTATGATCTTGAGTATCTTCTGAAGGGTTCATCAAAGTACGCAACCTCCTTGACCTTGCTGAAAGCTGCCAACTGGGGGACAATACCCTGGATCGAGGAAAAGGTAAACCGACTCTGGGTCCCAAGGGTAACTCGTAATTACGATATGTATGCTGTTATAGGTGCATCTCATTGGGACGAACGAGTCCGAAGGGCGTACAGGGGTTGCTGCTTAGCCAATTCAGGAATCAACGTTAAATCCGATATCCGCATCTCCAGTATTTTAGGGCTGAAAACTGAAGCCAAGAATGGCTATTATCATGTGACGGAGATTCGTCTGAAAAGGGAGGATGACAGAGAATACAAAATCCAGCAGGGAGATTTTTCTATCATTCGCCTTGAGGATATCGAAGATATGTTGCTTATGATGACCCGTGATCAACTCACACATATTCCTCGTGAAGACATCATTGCCTTGAATACAACACTTTGTATGTTCACACGAAGTGTTGTTATCAAGAAACGAGTTGAAGATCTTCAGTTGGGAGTCGAAAGCTACCAAAGGAAGCTTAACCTAACCCGTCCAGTGAATCAAGTGTTACCTCAACATGTAGATAGATGTCCCTATACCGGCATTTCTGTCCCGAATTGCAGCATTTTCTACTTGAACAGTCGAGGGTTAATGAAGTTTATGAGGGTGGGTGAGCTTTATAAGTACAGTGATGGGACTCTCCTATACGTCAGAGGAAAGTTGGAGCATCTTAATTCGGGTGGGACTTTACCAGAGATGACTGAGGATTGGCATCAGGGTTATCGGCAAATGGCGAAGTATGTGATCAAGAAGATTGATCAAAAGCTCCGTGAACGTAGATTGATGAGGATCTTGGAAAGATTCGTTGGTGGTAGACCATATTTAGTGCACCACAAGCTACTGCAACGATCCATCTAATGGGTCGTACATTTCAGGTCCACTTTATATTGGTTTTCAATTGTGAATATGTATATTTGTGAATATTGTGCTTTTGTGGCTTGATGTAGTGTTACGGTATGATAATTTTTTCAAGAATTTCTCACGAGATTCTAAATCTTTCAAAATATATCATACTAAAGCACTACAAATATCCCTTATTAATTTAAGGGGGAGCATTAACATGTTCTATGGCCAAACATCGATTTCATTTTTACCCAAAGACCGGTTAATCCATTCAATATCCCAAATATTAATGGTTAACATTTTGGATAAGGGTAGAAAAATGGGATTAAGGAGATTTAAATGATACTTGGCTAAAAGATGAAAAAGACTTAATGATTATCCAACTTAATATGTGTAAAGCACGTGTTAAGGGGGAGCGTTTTTGATGAACAAAACACTCAAGGTACAAAACTTTTGATTTCAATATCACAAGTACCTTAGGTGATTTTTAATGATTTTTCATGGTGGCTATACTTTCCCAAAACACGCTTAATTCACGACGAATGTGGTGACAAAAGGGTGGTAGGAATAGGTTTAGTCCAATGATTCATCAGAGCCGATGGAATCTTCCCAAGGACAATTTCCTAGATAGAATTAGAAGTCCTAGGAAAGTTGGAGAAAGATTGTGAACGTAGCTGAATGCCGACCAAGTACTTAAGCTAGCACTGGAACAATCACAACACGGTGCTAGTTATGACGTATTGGTAAGCATTGAAGGGGTTGAAGAATGAAAAAGAATTGTAAAGATAAAGGGTGTAAAGAAAGAATCCCTCCTTACAACTTTAGGCAGAAACCGGGTCAATACATATGCTATTGAGATCATTTTTGTTAATGATTCTTGATATTGAAGAAAGACGTCATGGACCCAGTGATGCAATGCACAACCCTTCCCAGGTAACTCAAATATCTCTCAAAAGGTATTTGTTTTAATCACACGGAGATCAACACGTTATCTATTGGTTTATTCACTCCGAATAGACTGGTATTGAAAAGGTGGCACTCCTCTCCAACCATCGCTCACTAAATCAAAACGCACTATCGAGTCTAGAGCCAAGAGATCATCAAAAGTCTCATTAGGACACTTTCCATTTATTCCTTGCTTTCTCACACACTGTGAAAAGTAAGAGATTTTCATGAGTCCTACGCAGTATTTCTGTAATATTGCCAGAACATCCGAGTAATACGTAAGTATTACAATGAAGATGGAAATCCTGCTTGAGCCAACATCAAACAAGCTCATGGTAGGTTACACGTGCGGTTCTTTTAGAACCAATCTTGTGAAAAACTGGAAAGAAACAGTGGTTTAATTCTTAATTGAACTTAAACTCGTTCCAGGCCTCTACGCATTATCATATGATCTTGCCAGAACACTCAGAGTGACTCTTTATTGATCACAGTGACGAGTGGAAATCCTTCTAGTGTTAACATCAAACAGCACTTGGTAGGTGACGTGCAAGATTCTTTATGAATTAAGCTCGTGACAACTGGAAAGCAACGATGGTGAAAATCTTAATTGAAATTCACTTGTTCCAGGTTTCATGAATTGACGGCTTCAATCATAAGGATTTGTTAATCCAAATGATTCACTCTTTATGTTCGCAGTCAGCTTTGGATGGTCGAATAAAGAGAACGGGTTTACCCGCGAAATCCTGTCAGGAAGTTACTTAATTGAAACTATCCGTCACGGGTACGATATCTAATATCGTCCAACGGTCTTCACCGACCGGAGGTAAAATGCTACCGAATTAGAATAAAATGTCAAAGCCATTTTATTCGTGTCGTTGCTGTGTACCTGTTAAAGACGGTGGCGTTGCTGTGTACCTGTTGAAGACGGTGGCGTTGCTGTGTACCAGTTGAAGACGGTGGTGTTGCGGTGTACCTGTAGAAGTCGTTCCCACATGCTTATGTTTTTCTGCATCAAAGTTCAGCAAAATTCAAGAAAGTGCAAAATGAAGTCTTTCGCTGTACTAAACTCTGAAGCTTTCGAGAATTCAACAAAAAGACATAAGTGTGTGGAACATGAAGTCACGAGGAGGCAAGTTTCACAAGAAGGCAAAGATCGCACGTGATTGGCCAAAAGAACAATGCTCTCAAGTCAAAGCCTAAAAGATCAAATCAAAATATTCACAACAAAAAGAAAGAAGAAAAAGACTACGAGCTGAAGAACGAAGACTTAGTATAGTATGATAGGTTTAGAACTTTGTAAACGTGGAGTGGCCTCCCTTAGGGGGAGATTGTTATAAATACGTTTTTACGTATATTAGAAGTATCGGTCACTCCACAAATATTATTAATGTTGTAATAGCTCGTAGTTAGTGTTACTTATTAAGTTAAGTAAGAAACCGGCCCATGGCCTTGTCATGGGCCGGCCCAAGTCCAAATAAGGCCTTGGATATATAAACCCCTTTCCACCATGGAAAGGAATTGGTTGTTGAACATTTCTTGTTTTCATTTGAATAAAATAACACATAGTTTCTCTCACTTTCTCTCTCTAGTTTCTCTCTCTAG
The DNA here is from genome assembly GCA_025667525.1 of Glebionis coronaria. Lineage (NCBI taxonomy): Eukaryota > Viridiplantae > Streptophyta > Magnoliopsida > Asterales > Asteraceae > Glebionis > Glebionis coronaria. Next base: position 74,325,790 of record CM046874.1, read on the forward strand.
AAATCATCAACCCCCTTCATAAATTCATAGGTTATCAAGATTCTACACTACTCCTGTAGTAAAAGACACACGTCTATTAGTGTTTCTAGAAGTCTGAGGTGATTGACTTTCTTTGTTGTGTGTAGTGGCCAATCTATACATCCCTGGTTTAACCACATTTGTGTTCTTAATGTTTTGTGATCGAATATGTGTTTTGGGAGTGTTTTGTGGTAACCTATCCTTCCCATCCGTCTTGGGGGCAAAAGCAGGTTTTGTAAATGCAGAATTAGAGAAAACAGATGGTTTTCCCAAGACAGAGGGTCTAGTCACTTTTTGCGCATTGGGTTGTCTTACAACAGGTTTCTTAACACTAGGTTCCACAATTTTCCCACCCATCTTAGCAACGAGTTTCTTCAACTCAGCTATTGCTAGTTCCCTGTCTTGTAACTGGGCTTTCAACCCTCTAATTTCCAAATTTTGTTCATTCATTTCTCGAAACGTTTTGGAAAGTTTTTCTTGCAAGTTATTATCATGTGGAAAACTACCAACATCTTTTTGCAAAGCAAGTTCAAGAGAATGACAATGTTTGTGAAGGAAATCAGTTTTGTGTTGAAGTAACTCAAAAGCCTTTTTATCAACATTTTCTTTTCGTTTCGAAAGCTCAAGTTTAAGACGCTCGCATTCTTTGATTTTATCAAGATATTTGCATGCAACATTAGAATATTCATCGATATCAACACAAGATTGAAGAGTAACACACAAAATATCTTTGGAGAGACATTCTTCTAAGAGTAGATCATATTCGTTTGAAAAATATGATTTATCATTTTGAAGTTCATCAATTTCTTTTTCAAGAGACTCAACATATTTCAAATCATCCACATTTCAGACCGAATCAAGTTTTCAAACTCAAGAACATGTTCTTTTATTATCTTCGTATTTGGTATTAAAAGTTCTTTCACAAGCACAGTTATGTCGTGAGGAATCTCTGTTTTCCACTTATCCTTTTGATGTTTTTCCCAATCGCTTTCAACAATTGATTGAACATTATCAATGTGGTGTTTAAGAAAACCAAGTATTTTTCTACTTTTGCTTTTAGAAGCATCTAGAGGCAAATAGTTAATATATTTAAAACATTAGTTTTCCTCTTCGTGGCAAAAGCTTTTTTTCCATTGAATTCTTCTTTGTTTACATTCTAAAAACAATTCCTCACGAGACTTCTATTTTTGTGGAGTGAAAAGACCATAAAGACTGTTTAGATAAGCATAGTTATATGGTTTTACAAAATCTTTATTGACCGGTGATCTACTCTCCTCATCCCAAAGGTATGTCTCTTCACTATCGAGGTTAGCTACTGGGCCGTCATTATCAGTCCATTCGGACTCATCAAGATATAAGTGAGGGTTAGTAGCTTGAGCGTTTCCGAGGTACTTGGGGGTGGTAAAGCTAGGTTGACCCTTGAAAAACGACGGAGGTGCTATCATTCTAACAATTTGAATAGAGTCATGAGTTTTATAAACAACTTTTTTCAAAAAATTGACTTGTTCTTCGAGATCCTTTACTTTTTCAGTATCTTTACTTTGTCTATTTTTGAAATCTTGTTTTATTGTTTCAACCTCTTGTTTCTTCTCGTCGAGAATTTTAGCAGAATCGGTGGTATTCATCGAAAGCCTCTGTTCAAGTTCATTAACTTTTGTTGTGGCAAGGTACGTTTTTTGATGTTCATCACTTAATAAAACATTAAATTGACGTTTTTCCTTAGTTAACAAAGCAAGAGCTTTGTTGTATTTATTTTCAAAATCGTCCTTTTTAACATTGATGACACGACATTTGTACCCCTCAAACTCTTTGGTCTTTTGAAGAAGCTCAGCCCTATAACTATCAATGGTCTCACTAGCTTTTATGAGAGCGGCTTTGCTTTCTTCAAAGTTTTGAGTGAGCGCTGTGTTTGCCTTCTTTAATTGCTTTTGACTCTTTCTATTTTCATTAACATCTTTTTGTAAACTAGCAATTAAATTAGCAAGCGCGACACGCTCCTCGTCATCATACTCATTTGCATGTTGATCATCCTCAAACTCATTATTGCACATGTCTGATGAATCGGGTGTGGTATTGCTATCAACCGTTTCCATCATACACGTGTTAGTAATTGTTGTTGGTAGATCACTATGCTCATGTGTATCACCAAACACATTATATTCATCATCATGTTGTACCTTATCAATTGGCTCGGTATCAAAGATAGGACCATTGTCATCTTCAGTGACGTTAAGGGCCTCTTGAATCTTTGCCATGTATGAATAATGTGCCTCGAGTTCTTGGTCAGAGAGTTCATCATCTGTATCATCAAGCATTTCTCCTTCCTCAGCTGATAACTTGATCCCAGCTTCCATTTTCTTGCACAACAACATCTTTTCCTTATGATAACCATAATCTTTAACCCTCTTTGGCTGCCTGCATTCCCGAGCCAAATGCCCAAAACCTCTGCAGTTAAAACACTGAATCCTACTTTATTGCACAACTTGAGTACCAACAGTTTCCCTATTTCCAACAACAGTAGCCACCCTCTGATTATCATACTTAGGTTGTCGATCATACTTTGGAGGACTCTCAGCACGTCTTCGTGTGTCATATGTTGGAGGACTCTATGCATAGGTGTTCCTCGGGTTTGAAGATGTTCGAAGGCTGTTGTTGGTGGGTTTGTAGATTTTCTTGTATTGCTTCATAATGAAAGCCATTTGTTGCTTGAATTCCCTATCCTTTTGAGCTACTTCTTCATCATCGTCTTCTTCGGATGATTACTCAGGTGTGGGTGATGGTGCTCTTGCAACTTCTTTGCCTCGGGATCGTGTTGGAGCATGTGACTTGGAGACAGTGGATGATCATGGTGATGATGATGGAGTAGAGTAGGTGTTTGAAGTACGAGAGTGATAATCTGGGTAATGTTGAGTGGTAGACACTAAAGCAAGTGGATTGGAAACCTTTACAACTCGTTCAGCTCGAAGTTTATTTGCTTGATTTTGAAATTGTTTCAAAATTTCAAAGAGCTTGTGATATGAAACTTCGTCTAACATTTGTTGTTGTTTCACCAAGGTGACAAACCGTGTCCACTCTGGTTGAAGTTGTTGTACAAATTGGACATTGACTTGCATGGTAGAAACTTGCAAGTTGTTTCGGGTCATATCATTCATCATCTTGTAGAATCAGGAGTAATAAGAATCAATTGATTCCCCATCCTTTGATGTAAACTTGCCAAAGTTCCAAAACATCTTAGTTTTCACATCTTGTTTGTTAAGTGATTCACCTTGTTGCAATCTTTCAATAGCCATCCACATTTCTTGAGCAGTAGGGCATGCATCAACCGTGGAATAAATATCATCTCCAATTCCACTGAGAATTAAGTAGATTGCTTCCTTCTCTGCATCAAACCAAGCACGGTTCTCTGGTGTGAGGTCGTTCCTCTTTTCATCACGTTCATAAGCTGGTTGTTCTTCAGTAGTGTCTGTGGCTGGTACTCTAGGAACTTGAATCCTTGAGAGTTTATAGGGTCCTTCCAAAATACATTGCCTTAAAGCATCACCATTAGGTTTTGTGTCAAGATAACGTAGATAACGAGATTTCCATTGATCATATCGACCGGATACAAGCATTGGTGGTCTTTCTTTGTTACCCGTCACCATTATGTTTCTGTTCGTCACACGATATTCGGCAGTAGAATCCATCTCAACATTCTCTGAAATGATGAAGTGAATATGGATCTTAAGTAGATGTGTTGTGATTGAGTTGTGGAAAAAATTCCGAAAATTCCGATTTTTTCTCAGTCCGACAATAAATTCCTCAGTCCGACAAAACGGAAGGCTAAGTCTAAAAAATAATCAAACAAAATTTAACTAAACAGATCTCAATATCCCATCGCAATGTTATCCCATTGCAATTTCTATCGCAATATCTGTCGCAATGACCTGTCGTAATGACTGTCGCAATGACCTGTCGCAATGTCCTGTCGCAATGACCCCTATCGCAATATCCTGTCGCAATGACCCCTGTCGCAATGTCCTGTCGCAATGACCCCTGTCGCAATAACCTGTTGCAATAACCTGTCGCAATATTCCTATCGCAATGATCCCTCTATCGCAATGCAACTTCTATCGGAATGTTCACTGTCGGAATATGAAGTCTATCGCAATGTGGCAAATGAAATTTTGACAGAGTAACGTTTCACTTTGCCTTAATTCCGTAGCAATCCAAGATCGCAATGTACGATCGCAATCTACGTCGGAATCAGGAGTATCGCAATAACTGATCGCAAAGTAAAACCCTAGGGTTATTGCGATCAAACTGTCATTTCTTGTACTTTCCGATGGAATTCAGTCACAATGAAAAACTAAAGTTCGCAACTTTGAGCACAAAATTCGTGTTTTAAACCAAACCAAAATACCCAAATCACTACTACAACTATAGAGAAGATTTGTAGCAAGATTTAGAACACGAAAAACATAAAAAAATCTTGAATTCGTAGAAGAAATAAGGATCAAATCAAACGAATAAAATGAAAACACAACAACCAACCACAAAACTACCCCATGGCGATTGATACCAATTGTTGTCCCATATTTGTGATGATTAAACAAGAAAGAAAGGTAGATAAAAGATAAATTCTAGAGAGAGAAAGTAGAGAGAGAAAAGAGAGAGAATTGGTTGAAACTAGGTGAATATTAGATTAAGTGAGAGAATAAAATGAACCAACACCCTTCCTAACATGCTAGGAAGGGTATTTATAGTCCCCCTACATGTGGGCTTGTATGGACTATACTATATGGGTCGGGCTTTCCTTTAGGCTTTAGTTACTTATGAATGAACTTTAGCTTAAATTTGAGCCCGTAAAATATGACTAACCTACTACCTATTACAATGTTCTAAAATACGATACATAATAAACCTATGACCGATCATTCTTGTTTGACTCAATATTTTGAGGCTAACACATCAAAAGCTTTCTGAGATTGCAATGTCCATACAAATTTGGGTTGTTTCAAACAATCAGTGATAGGAGCAACCATGGAACTAAAATTACGAATAAAACGTCGATTAAACGACGCTAAGCCGTGAAAACTACGAACATCATACATGGACTTTGGAGTCGGCCAGGTGGTAATAGCCTCGAATTTGGTAGAGTCCATACGAATTTCGCTTCCTGACACCAAGTAACCCAAAAATATAACCTCCGTAGTCACAAAGTGGCACTTTTTGTAATTAGCAAACAAGTTCTGTTCCCGCAAGATAAGAAAGATGTCACGCAAATGTTGCAAATGGGATTCCAAATTCGTGCTAAAAACTAAAATATCATCGAAGTAAACGACGACACATTTGCCAATAAGATTTCAAAAAATATGATTCATCAATCGCATGAATGTGCTAGGAGCATTGGACAAACCGAATAGCATGACCATCCATTCATAAAGACCATCACGCGTTTTAAATGCAGTTTTCCATTCATCCCCTGCACGTAACCGTATTTGATGGTAGCCGCTCCGTAGGTCAATTTTGGAAAAGACGGAAGCTCCATGGAGATGATCCAACAGGTCATCAAAGCGGGGAATTGGAAAATGGTATTTGATTGTAATTTTGTTAACCGCGCGGCTGTCAATGCACATACGAAACATGCCATTTGGTTTTGGAACAAGTAAGGCGGGAACGGCACATAGACTCATGCTTTCACGGATCAGACCCTTGTCTAATAGTTCTTGAAATTGACGATGTAACACTACAAATTCCTTCGGGTTCATGCGATATGCAGGTTTGTTTGGAATTGTTGTACCACGAATGAAATCGATGCAATGTTGGATGTCTCGCATGAGCGGTAATCCTACAGGAATATCATTGGGGAAAATATCGGAGAATTCAGTGAGTAAGGAAGTACCTCATGTGGAACATCAGAAATTGGTGTGTTTTCTTCAAGTACAACCAAGCCAAGTATTGGACCCGGAGGAGATTGGCGAGCAAGACCAACAATTTCATCCTTCGTCATGGGTGCTACCTCGGGTGTCGCATCCTTAGGATTTAGAGGGGCCAATGTGACGTGAAGACCGTCCTTGTGGAAGGAGTAGGTGTTACGAAACCCGTCATGCTTGACTTTATGATCATAGAGCCACGGGCGTCCAAGTAATAAGTGGAACGCGTCAATTGGAACAACTTCACACCATAATTCATCTTTGTATTTGTTACCGATAAAAGAAGCAACCAAACATCGTTATGTTACTTTAACAAGATTACCTTTCCGGAACCACGTAATTTGGTACGGGTTGGGGTGGTCCGTGGTAGGTAACCCAAGTTTGTCGACCATGGTTTTAGCGATCATGTTTTCACAGCTTCCACCGTCGATAATGACGGTACAAACACGACCCTTGGAAGTGCATTGAGTACGAAAGATGTTGTGCCGCAGCCATGTAGTGTCATTATCCGGAGGTGTGACAACAGTAGTTAATACCTTTTGGACAATAAGTGCTTCGCCTTTATCTGGGTAAAGTATTACAGATGTATCTTCATTTTCGGTGTCATACTGAGGTTCAACATCGTCAACAAATGCCACAAGTTGTTTGTTCGAGCAGTCACGTTTGAGGTGTCCCAAACCTTGGCACTTGAAACAACGTAGAGGGCTGGAAGTATCAAGTGCGGCGGTGGTAACAGTTGGCGTTTTAGTTTTGGTGGGTCCAGGTTTTTGGGCGAATTATGGTTGAGTTGGGGTACGGATAGAGGGTTGGAATCGGCCAACGGATTTGCTCTTGCGTGCGTTTTGTTGTTCAACTCGCAAAGCCAATCTGCATACATCGAAAAATGAATAATATTGTGTAAGTGAAACCGCGTCGGCGATGTCAGGTCGAAGCACACCCAAAAAACGGGCGATCACTTGCTCTTCATCTTCGACTGCCCGGCAACGCAAACGCATCCGTTCAAACTCAGTAATAAGATCTTCGTCAGATATAGATCCTTGTCGAAGGTTTTGGTAGTCAAGATAAGCGTCATGTTTGAAAGTAAGCGGAAGAAATTTGTCACATAGGAGGTGCAGCATCTTATCCCAGGAGGAGATATTGTTTTTACCTTTTCGATACCGTTGTTGTTGTATGTTTTCACACCATAAAGATGCATATTTTTTAGCTTGATAGCAACCAATTTGACCTTCATGTTGTCAGGGATGTCGCGAAGGTCGAAAATTCTCTCGACTGTTTGTAACCAGTCAAGGAAATCATCAGGGTGGAACTTGCCATCGAATTCTGGAATTTCAGTGCGAATGCCTAAAGATCGCAATAGATCCGTAGGGTGGTGCGGTGCGGATGGTTGGCGGTGGTGTCGTGGAGGTGATTGTGGTGGTGAATCATGAAAATAATTTTCGAAGTTATCCTCTTCCGTTTCGGCTACATCGGATCGGACCGGGGTGTGTTCAAACTGCCTTTCATAACGATGAAAAGGCTTGATTTCGAGCTCCCTAATCCTTTCACGGAGTCGTTCAATCTCAACATCACGGGGATATGCGGCGGTGTTTCTAGGTTGTTGGCGACGATGATCTCATCCCCGTGCCGACATCTTGAGATCCCTGGTTTACTGATACCACTTGATAAGGATGTTGGGAGGAAAATAAAACCCTAGGACTGAAACCTAGCGGCGGCAAGCACTTGGCCACCAAGTTGTTGTTCGTCAGAAAATTCTTCTCGGCCAACCGAGTAAGAGAACACAAACACATGTTTAATATGAAACTTCAATAATTCTTAACCAACCAACCAAGGAGTTTTACACGACATAAATAAGAAACATAAACACAAGATAATTCTAAATCCCTAAACTTGAGAATCAAGAAACGTAATAATAGGCATAATAATCTAGAACCAAAATAGAATTGTAATTGACTTCAACTTATCCTTTGAATTTGGTTGGATGGGATCTTGTTACCATAATTTGTTTCTTCAGCCACTTAGCCCACTGGCCTCATTCTCGTCAATAGCTCGTCGGTCCACTGGGCTCGACCCATCAGGCACATCGGTATCAGAATAGCTCACGACAACATTAAGATGAGAACAATGATGTGTAAGCCACACGTAGGTGCATCACCTACTTAGAAATATCCCAAAATATCTATTTGATCTAATCCTAAGTTTGAAAATGGGAGGGAATGTGTTTAAATGGGTTTTTTAGGGAAAAACCTAGTTGGATGCAAATATAGGGCTTGTAACTTTGTAACTTTATAATTCTTGTAATTAAGGGTTTAGGAATGTGATTAGTGATGGATTAGGGTGTAATTAGGGTTTATGCATTGTAATTAAGAATCTTTAGTCTTTTGTTTGAAGTTTAACAAATGTTTGAGGTGAAATTAGTCTTTACTTTCTTTAGTTTTAGAATTGGCAAAATAGCCCTTTTAGTTATACTTTAGCTTAATTACACTTTTAACCCCTAAAGTATATAGTTTTAATATTTACATTTTAAACCCTCAAATATTAACCTTAGGGTCTCAAACATTCCAATATTTATTCTTATAGGTTTAACTTTCATAAAAATGGTACTTCTGGCCCAAAATGTTAATAGTTTCAAAAATGACAGTTTTAGTACCTATACTTGTTAAAAATCACATAACAACCTCAAAAATGTACCAAATGATATAGTATTTTAGAACAAAGTTTAAAAACACATTTATAATCATAATAAAATCATTCTTCCAGAATTATAGCTTTTGAAATGGGTATTTTTCTTATCATTTCATGTAAATTACAAAACTAGGATTTTAAGACATCTTTTGCTTATAACTTCCATTCTAAATGATCCTATGAGCTAATTTCTTTTATATTATCTTACTAACATCCTATAAACATTATAACAAGTCTAAGAAAGTATTATAACAAGATCAAATCTTAGCTAACAAAGTGATTACATAGGTAGCTCCAAAACGGCTCCTAATGGGGTATATGGACTATATCTTTTTCACAACTCTTCAAGAACTCCTAGAACTTCTTCTAAAGCTTGATACTGGTCTTAGGGACTTCTTAGGGCTTCAATGGAGGCTCTATAACATAATTTGTAGGTGTAGAAGATTGAAAGTGAAGGATGATATGAAAATGAATATATATACTATTTCTAACCCTTAGGCTCTAAGTTTTATCCCTAAACGTGTAAGAACAGGAGAGTAGTGACTAAGGAAGGCTAGGAAATATCTATGCAATTCTGTAGACTAGGAACAAGATATCTAAGTATTATGGTGTAGAATAGCTCACGACAACATTAAGATAAGAACAATGATGTGTAAGCCACACGTAGGTGTATCACCTACTTAGAAATATCCTAAAATATCTATTTGATCTAATCCTAAGTTTGAAAATGGGAGGGAATGTGTTTAAATGGGTTTTTGTAGGGAAAAACCTAGCTGGATGCAAATGTAGGGCTTGTAACTTTGTAACTTTATAATTCTTGTAATTAAGGGTTTAAGAATGTGATTAGTTGTAATTAGGGTTTATGCATTGTAATTAAGAACTTTTAGTCTTTGGTTTGAAGTTTAACAAATGTTTGAGGTGAAATTGGGAAGAAAACCTAGGATATGATTAACAAATCCTTGATTTAGATACTGATGTAAACTCAATTTATACCTCCTACATAGTCCTCAATATGTTCATGAAGTCCCTACATTGTTTTTACTATGTTATTCTAAGTAAATATGTCCAAAGGGTGAAAATACCTATTTTGACCTAATTTATAAGCCATGCATTGAAATGTTGTACCTTGTGCTTTAGGATACTTGTACATTATCTTAATATAATGTTATAACCTTAATGTACTGCTATGAGTGTTTGTAGACTTGTCCTAAAATACTAGGTATTGATTCTAAGTGAAATGCTTAATATAAGGGTTTTTAGGTCATTAAGCCTAATGACTTTCTATCTTGAGTAATTAGTATTCATATCATAAGGTAAACTTATTCTAGGTCTTATATAGTATGTTTATGAATTCTAGGAATTCCGCATTCTTAGTTTAAAGGTTTATGTAAGGTAATCATATCCTAGGTATAATTAACTTAGCTTATAGTTCTATGCTTTAATAACTTGTACATTATGCTTTATTAATTTGTAACTTAGCTTGAGATAAATGTATGCTATTTATATGATACTTAGTTGAGTTTTATAGTTAGTTGCAAAAGATTAGACTCTAATTCAATATGAAATGGATTTTAGGTGTTAATCTAGGTTACTAGGTCTTTTTCTTGTGATTAGCTTTAAATTAGTGAATATTAGTGTTTTGTAATCAATTACCTTTCTCTTATATGATAGATTATATTTATTATATTTATTATATTGTATTTGATATTTGTACATAGATATTATGTAGTTATATTGCTTGAAACATTGTTTACCAACGATTTCTAGGTGGTGATCTAGACTATTATGTACATTTATTTGTATTTAGCTTTGTATAGTTTGTTCTTACCATTCTTAGGTAGTATTATGTCTTTAAAGTATAGTTTACAACTTGCTTATAATCTATAATTACTTATTCATATGTGTTGTCCATTCATAGTTTACCATTCTTGAGTTTGCAACTCATTTAAAGGGATTCTAGAGTTTCTAAAGGAATTTAGGGTATCATATACATTTTAGATGTTCTTATTCATAATGTACTTATTAAATTACTTTTAGATCTTACCACATATAGGAATATATTATAGCAGTTTAGGTTGTGAGGACCCATTCATCTTACCAAATAAGGCATTAAAGCAAAAATTTCCAGCCAATTTTTCATATCCATTCAATCATAGCACATAACACATATGTTAAATTTGAGGATCGTAACATTAGACCAACTTACAAGTAGGTGCATCACCTCCTTGCAAAAAACACATGGTTTTGTACTTAAAAAAGTGAATGTGTCATTATAAGGAACGTTTCACCATTTTTTTAGGTTCTAGCTAACAAGAGTCACCCCTAGACCTTGTGAATCATCCTTTGGCATAATTAGTCACTTACCTACTGTTGTTATACGTTTCTTCCCAAATCTTGGAGGTTAAGTCTTGAAAATGGTATAAATAGGAGCCTTATTCTTCATTTTGAAAGCATCCTTCCATTCCTTACCTAAAAACACATACATTATGTTATAGAGTTACCATTGAAGTCCTAAGGTGTCCCTAAGATCAGTAGCAATCTTAAGAAGAAGTTTCATAAGTCCTTGAAGAGTTTTGAAAAATATATAGTTTATACGCCCTATTAGAAGCCTGAGATTCCTGATTTTCTTGTTTGTAAGTATCCACCTTTTTCAATAGGTTATTTTTATGTTATAGATCTTTAATAAGCTTAGTTATAATCTAAATAATCTATTCCTAAAAGTCTTGATTCATATAATGATCTAAAATGGAATTTATAAGCTAAAGACGTAATAAAACCCTAGATTTGTAAATCACATAAAATAATGAGTGATTTGATGCTTTCTAATGCTTTCTAAATGATTTGAAAATTCGTGAAGGGGATATATGCTAAACTGGAATACATGTCTTTTTGAACTGTATGATTTTCTTAAAATATATTATTGCACGAGTGCCCGAACTTGTTACTTGAATTTCATGAGTCATTAACACGGTCACGTGTGCGCTAATATGGTGAATAGATCTATTAGGAGTAACGAATCATGTTTGTGTTACCTATCCGTGTGGGTAATCGAGCACACTTTATTAGAATTAATGGGTAACCTGTACCTACAAGTTACTTGTCATGACGCTCTGTCATGACTGTCACTTCAGTAAATTCTCGTTAGTTTTGATGTCATGAGCTTAATGTAATATGTGACACCCCCAAATTAGACATGCAGCAGAATGAAATTGGGTGTCACGTCTCGAATCATAAAGCAAATGGCATAAAAAGCAAAGATCATTAAAAACGTCTTTTAGTAATTCATTACAAATAATGTCATAAGAAGCTTATTACAAAGTAGTTTGAAATGGAAAATATTAGTTCCTCACATTTATCCTGATGAAACATATCCCCAAATCATTTATTATGCTCCTATATGATGTCCACTCCATGCACAACTAGTCACCTGCTTAGTGACCTGAGAAAAACATGTTAAAGGTAAACATAAAGTTGGTGATATTTAGTAAAATCATAGTTTAGGACCCCAAGATGTTCCACGTAGCAATGCGACAAGGCAAACACTACAAATACAATTACATTTTCCTATGCATGTGAAACTGAAGCTAGACCGTAGGTGTCCACAAAGTATCAACTAATGGGGACCACCCTGGAACGCCCTCTAAATATCCGACATGGTATACGTTTGTTTGTATTGACCTAGACATAGTGAGCACTACTCACCCAAACGGGGGTTGTCAGTCTCAACAGATCTATTTATAACATTTGCACTTTTGTACCATAATTAACAGTTCACAGTCCATGGATCACGGGTTATCACACAATAGGCAAAATGTAATCTTTAAAGCACTCAAATTTCATTTGCGTTCATTTAAAATATGCACCGCATGTTTTCTTCCCAAAGTGTACAAACATTTAATATAGTCAAAACGTGGGGCTATGAACTCACCTTGAATAGTTGTATCTGGGAATAGTTAAAATGTCAAAATCAAGAATGCACACGATGCGTCAATTACCTAAGTAAATGAATGGGTCTTAGCCTATCATACTTTGATATATATATTGTTTATGACTTGTGATATGTAAACACATGTTTATTAATTTAAAATAAAGTTGGCTACCTCGATGGCTATCGGGATTTAATATAACACATATTATAAGTCGCGTCCTAATTAAATAATCATGTTTAATTAGGTTCACATTTCACTTAAGTTTCATTAATATATCTTAAGTTTCAACTTGACCAAAACAGTCTCTATAGTTTAAATAATATAATATTTACATTTTAAACCCTATAGTTTTGAAATGTATACTTTTAGTCCCTATACTTTGGTAACATGCTACGTAGGATCCTTATAATTCACCACAACCCCCTTTAAGTCTCGAAAAGGTTACCTTTAGTCCCTAGGGTTTATAAAACCCTAGTTTACAGATTTTAGGGCTCAAAATAGGTTTCAAAAATGGCAATTCTAGCCCTTGCACTTCAAAGTAAATGTTTTAAGTCCAAGTAAGTTTTAAAAAGGTATTTTTAAGTTATATATATGTTTTAATAAGCCAAATAAGCTGTGGAAGCTTATTCAAGGTCTCGGTTAGATCTAATTTGGCTGATGGGCTTATTGGGTCGATTTATTACACGGTTTAGGCCCATTAGTCGTTTTAGTAATCCGAAAAGTTTTCAAAGCGAAAAAGGGTTTCATTAAGCTCTTATGATCTTATTGTTTTCATTTAAATAACTTAACAAGTCATCAGGCTTATTTTGGGCTTATGGGTTGGTTGTTGGGCCAAGGGCCCTCGTCTTGTTCTCGATATTGTGCCATGAAGCCCGAAGAGTCCAAAGTGTTATCATAATACTTCGTGTATGCCCACACGATTTCTAGGTCGATTATAGTTCATTTTGCGCGTCGAATTTGACATGCATCTAGGTTATTCGAGTGTATATCTAATCCTTAGCCTAGCCATCAAGTTTATTGATAACTTTCACTTGTATATATCATGATTTTTAAGGTTTAAGTCAAGTGTATACCAAAGTTAAGTTGATTCATTTTATGTGTTCATTTTCGTTTAAACAAAGCTTATGTAAATATTCTAGTTGTAAATAGACGAATATATATAAGAGTGTAGACTTACTCAATTCCTTAGCACGATGCTATATATTTTGGTGCAATACGTAACGAATCTAACACCTCCTTAACGCAAACCCTAGCTTATTTGTCGCCCAAAGGGTCCTTTCTTGACTTTTCTTCCTTGTTGATGCGAATTGAATTGAACTTAGGCTATAGTTATAAGTTGGTTGGTATACTTCATTGTTTGTAGGTTTAGTTTATAAGAGATAGAGAAATGGGATTGCTATGGTGTTGGATAATCTCCGAAATAGAGAGAAACAAGGAGAATGGATTTTGTGTGAGTGTTTTAGTATGTGGGGATAAGTTTATGCTAAGTGTGACTTATACTAAGTCTTATTAAGTTCTAGGTGGTATTCGGCCATAAAGTGCCTCATATTGTTGTACGAGAATTCAACCAATGGTAAATGTCTTACCCACCCGTTTCCAAAGTCGATTACGCATGCTCGGAGCATGTCTTCCAATGTCTGGATTGTTCTTTCACTTTTACCGTCGGTCTGTGGATGATAAGTAGTGCTCATGTCTAGGTTCGTACCCAATGCTCGTTAAAATGCTCTCTAGAAATTTGACGTGAAACGACCGTCTCGATCACAAATGATTGAGACCGATATTCCATGTCTTGTAACAAATTCTTTGAGGTACGACCTTGCTAATCTATCCAGTGGATCATTTTCTCTCATCGGTAGGAAGTGAGCGGACTTCGTGAGTCGGTCAACGATTACCAAATGGTGTCATACCCTTTTGATGATTTTGGAAGTTTGGTGACGGAGTCCATGGTGATATTATCCCACTTCCACTGTGGTATCATTGGTTGCACAAATAAGCCTGATGGCCTTTGATGTTATACCTTGACTCTTGAACAGGTCAAACACTTCTTAACGTAGGTGGCTATGTCAGCGTTCATGTTCGGCCACCAATATAGTCTTTTCATGTCCTGGTACATTTTATCAGATCCTAGGTGGATTGAATATTTGGACTTATAAGACTCATGCATGATCACATTCCTCAAGTCGCCATAAGGAGGTAGCCAACTCCTCACATGTAAACATAGTGTTCCATCAGATCTTAGTTCTAGCTTTTTGTTTATCAAGATCCGTCCTGATCATCCTCCAATGTCTTCCTTCACAAGGTTTTCCAGCTTTTGAGCTTCAGTTTGAGCCTCCAAGATTAGTTTTGGTAGGTTCAAACTGATCGTTATGACTAGAGCTCGGACTCTTAATGGAGTCTCTCGTTCCTTACAGCTCAATGCATCTTCTACTACGTTTGCTTTACCGGTATGGTATTTGATCGCGCAATCATAGTCACTTAGCAACTCTATTCAACGACGTTGCCTCATGTTTAGTTCCTTTTGATCGAGTATGTGCTGTCAACTCTTGTGGTCAGTGAACACCGTACATTTCGTTCCGTAAAGATAGTGTCTCCAAATTTTTAAGGCAAACACCACCGATCCAAGTTCCAGGTCATGTGTGGTGTAATTCTTCTCATGTTTCTTCAGCTGTCGTGAAGCGTAGGCGATCACTTTGTCTCTTTGCATTAATACGGCACCTAAACCCTTGTGTGAAGCATCACAGTATACTATAAAATCTTCACTGCCCTTGGGTAAAGCCAAAATAGGTGCACTACATAACTTCTGCTTGATAAATTAGAACGATGTTTCCTCCTTTTCTCCCCACTCAAATTTCAACACTTTCTGAGTGAGCTTGGTCATTGGCTTGGCTATCTTCGAAAACCCTTCAATAAACCGTTGGTAATACCCAACAAGGCTTAGAAGTTGGCGAACCTCTGTCAGTGTCTTAGGAGATGCCCAATCTTTAACGAATTCGACCTTAGCTGGATCTACGAAGACGAACAACCAAGTCTTCAACACTCATCTCCTTTCGCTTATGCTTCAAGTAGTTTTTAATTTCTACCCAGCATGGAGGTAACTTTTCAATGATAGCAGCAACTTGAAAAGTTTCACTCAAAGTCATACCCTCAGCATGAATGTCGTGTAGCATCTTGAACCTGAGTTATCACATTCTTTAAATAAACAATTTTTTAATCTAAAAAATGAGCTACCACGGATTTCTTTCTACCAGCATCCTCAGTTTTGTATATGTGATCCAACGTCTCCCGTAATTCTTTGGCAGTCGTAGTCTTACAGTACACGTTGTACAAAGAGTCCACCAAACCATTCAGAACATAGTTGTGACACAAGAAGTCTGAATGTTTCCATGCTTCAACAGCTTGGACAACTTCTTGATTAGTAGGTTGACCTTCCCGAGGAGGTTCCACACGAGGTACATTCTCTTTTAAGAACTTAGCAAGGTTCAAATTAGTGAGATAGATGAACATCTTCTGCTGCCACCTCTTAAAATTCTGCCCATTGAATGTTTCTGTTTTTTCAGCATGATGAGAAACTGTGTGGGTGACTGGCGCACCAGTTACATTCACAATCGTACTCACACGATTTTCTGGAGTATCGTTAGTCATCTTGAAAGATCAAGCAAGAAAAAAAACACAAACAGTTAGACAACTGTTATAACTCTGTATATAAGAAATTCAATCGTGATCTCTATATACTTGTATTAAATCTGCTTCAAAGAAACTCAATCTTGGTTTCAATAAATCAGATTAAACAACTTAAAGATCAAAAAACTATTAAATAAAATCTGCAAAGTTAAAATTGATTTCTAATGAAACTCAATCTTGGTTTTGACAAAAACAGTTTATATAAAATCTGTTAATCATATTAATATGATTTAATAAAAGATTATAATTATGTTACACAAAATCGATTTTAAGATTGTAGGGAAAACTGTATACTTTTATTAATACAAATCAAATTACAATTAATAAAACTAACAGAATATAAAGACAAAAAATTTAATTACATTAATAAAGAAAGAAGCAAAGACTAACACGAGGCACATGCTTAACACACTTCCCCTAAAAAGATTCGTCGTCCGTTTCTCAGGGTACAACGTCCAAAGCTGTTATACAACCGGACTTGACACACTTTCCTGAAAGATCATGGAAAGGATCGAGTGTTTCTGATCGAAAGACTGATGGAAAATCGTCTGGTAATGGAGCTAGAAAAGGCTGCATTTTTTAATCTAAAATCGAATGAGACAGATTCATTATATAGTGAACATTTGTCTTGGTCACCAAGATAAGATATTCTGTTCCATATATATATTCTGTTAAATATAAACTGTTACAAATCTGTTATTTGTCTAACACGGCATATCAATAAAAACACAAATTTATTATGTTAAGACTTATTCAATAAGTATAAATCTATTCCTAAAAGATAGGCGCGTAGGCGAATTTTTCAGAGTTGCATTCGTATACGCATGTCGTGCGGGCTCGCACAAGTTCAGTAGCTTCGAACTCATTTCGGCCCGAAAATCCCCTTTTCTACACCCACTCCCCATGCGCGCGCACGTAGGCGTTGGAGTAAAAATTTTGAAGAGGAATATCATGATTCCCTTATAAACCCATTTTCATTTCTTTTTCTAGGCGATGTGGGATAATTTCATTTCTTAAAATTTGTGTTTCACGTGCCTCACTCTCTGAGAAACGATATCTTATTTATATTAACTCTATTTTTTACATGTTTTAACTTGTTGTGAAGCTCTATTCAAGGTGAACGCATAACTACTAATTAGCACAAATATATATAACATATACATATATTAAATTATGTCCAAACTTTGAAAAAAATTCACTTGTAAATAATTTTTCCAACAATAACTTGACATTAGGTCTAGGACATATCATTTATTTAACGCTATTTTCTCTTATTATTATTCAAGTAAGATGCTCAGCCAGGAAAAAAGATTCACACATTATTACAAATAGTTTTAGGATTCATGGTCCAATCATACCAAAACAAGACATAGCTTGCGGTTCCTATGAATAATACAAGAGAACGACATATTCTTGATTCCTAATAATAGTTGCCCGAAACCCGATTGTACGTTAAGAGTTCATTAAGATTTGTAGCTAATGGTAAAAGAACCCGCGGTATTATAAATTACTATACAAATTGAAGGAATCCCTAATCATGTATCCCTTTACATCAAAGGAATCCATAATCATAAATCATAATAAACTCCTAAGCTATAAACCGAATTTAGGCCAACTACCTATCATCCAATAATTTTTATGGGACCGTTTAAGATCGAACAGGTAGTGCCATATGATCCGTTTATAAAAAGGATGATTACATGAAAATGAATATAACTTGTCATTTTGTATTTTTCCCTATTGTAAAATCAAATGTTCGAATTCTAGCCTTTGTGTTTTTATTTATGTAAAATAAACATGTTAGTTATAAAAAATTTAAAAGTAAAATGGTAACAAAGTTCAAGCAAAAGTATTGGACATAAAATCGAAAAACAATTGCATACAAATAAATCTTAAAAGTCGTAGTTACATTTAAAAAGGATTACTAAATAAGCTGAAAGTTTATGGACATAAAATTAATAGTTGTGTGATAGGATCGAACTCGAAATTACGGTATTGCACACAATACGTAAAGGGTTAATTTTATTTATTAAATATATTATATATATATATTTATTAAATCAAACCGAGCTTAACTAAATGATCGTTAAATAAATTAAGAGTTAAGTTAAACGAACGTTATGGAATTAAATAGAAGAAAAGAAGTAAACGGGGGAAACCACCCTTGGTGGGCTTTGGGTCGACGGCTACAAGAAGAAAATGGGAAGGAAAAGGATTTGTTTCTTTATTCGTTTATTACTTGGAAACCAAGTTTTGCCAAGCCCTATATAAACACCCCATAACCTCATAATTTTTCCCCATCCCTTTTCCTCTCTCTCTCTTTGTGCGATCAACGGCAAACACCGCTTTAGGGTTCTTTGGTTTTCGATTTATCTTAAATTCCACAAGTGTTGAAGCTCCGGTTTGCAAGTGCTAGACTCACGGTTAGCCCATTGCATTACGTGTGTACAAGAGCGTAATATAGTTTTGCTTTAAACTATATCTTGGTATTGTTCCTCGCAAACCCTAATTGTTGATTCGTTGGTGATCTTGTGGATCTACGCTAGAATAAAGGTATGTAACCCTAATCGATTAATTATAATTGCGTTATTATGATCTTGTTAAATCGCTTCCGCTATTACGTGCTTTGATCTTTGTTATGATTATACAATTGTTATGAATATCATAAACTGTCAGTGGCATCGAGAGCCGTTTTAACATGTTATAATTATCGAGATCTAAAGATTTTTTAACAAATGGTGATTTGAATTAAAATTACATGTTGTTTTTTAGGTTTTAACAAAAAATAGGGTTTTGTTTTTTTGTTTTTTTAAATCGGCATAGCCGAATTTTATTTATAAAAAAAATTGTAAACCCTAAAATTGCATGGTATAAATCTTTAGATGATTGCATGAATTAATTGTTATGTCATGTTTGGTTATGATCCGTAGTATATTTTAATTGTTAAGAGTATGTGGGAGATCCGTGATAAACATGCATATTTTTTCACGGATTATGGGATTTTATATGCTATTTGCTTTATTTGATTCAAAGGTTTTAAAATTAGGGAAGACTTTTTATGTTTATAAAAACCCTAGATTTTATGTTCTTTGAATAAATTGTTATGCATGTGGCTATTTGATTTAGTTTTTTTTTGTACCTACTTGTTTTCATACGTTTTATATTAATTGTATGTTGTAAACAAGGGTAATCTTTTTCCAAGAAAAATTAATATGGACTAAATCATATAAAAATTAATGAATTTTTTTGAGATCTAATTTACATATGATTTGTGTTGATTGGAATTGCAATAATAACTTAACGACCTACTCAATTTTGACAGACTATAAAATGGGTATGACGCACCGCTGGTCATGTACCCGGTTAAGGAAGGAGGTGATGCTTCAGCGCTGACCAAATTCCCTGCTTGCCTGTGCGTCAAAGTTGGAATTACCTACGGTTATTATTTACATAATTCCTTAAGGTTGATTTAACCGCAAATTCACATCTGAAACACAATGAATAAAATTATTGCTTTGTGCTTTAGCCAAGTTCTAGGAACGTGTGGCGTGAATTTTTGTGGGTAAAATCTTTAATTGGTTTATCTAATAACTCAACTTGCAAATATGTGGCGAAATTGTTTAGTCTCACCAAAAGGTTTACTAAAAGTTTTTTTATTAACTTAATGCTATGGAGATGTATGCATTCTTTTCCATACATGATTTTAACACCAAAATCAATACCCTTAAATAGCAAGTCTTATGCCATCTAATTGACGAACACTTGAACTTTACAATTGTCGTCATATGAGATTTTGGACGATGTTGTAATGGAGAGAAAACTTCATGACTGAATGAGATTGCACATGAAAGTTTTGTGTTCTTTAGATTAGTCGACTTGATTAAGTTACTCAGTGAGATCTGGAAACTTAAGGCATAAAGTAGGGATAAAACATGTTTACAATGCAAAAAGACTTTTGGAAATGTAAATCCCTAAAAATATCTAGAAATTGCAAATTTGTTTGTCAATTATTGTTCGACAAGTTACCATGTTGAGTACATTTATCACTAGCAGATCAACTGATGTGATAAGTTTATGTCAATGTGGATTCCAGTTTCAAGGAAATACTATGGTTTTATTACCAGAGTAATTTTATTTTCTTGAATGGTATTATCGAAAATACTAATGTTGAACTTATTTCTATAGAAATGGCTCAACCCGAAAACAATATGACTATAAGTTATGCGTTCAAAGGTTTCTTTGATCGTCCTGAACTTACTGGCCCTAACTTCAATGATTGGTATCGCTCACTAAGAATAATTCTGAGAGTAGCGGGTACTATCGATATCTTGACTACTCCTTTTCCGGAGGATCTTGCTGAAGGAGCATCTGATGCACAAAGGCTTGAACACGCTGCTAATGTTAAGAAGCACTCTGAGGTGGCTGCTTTAATGTTAGGGAAATTGGCTCCTCCACTTCAACAGAAGTATGAGCTATTTTCTCCTAAGCGAATGCTTGATGAGCTTAAGGCTATGTTCGAAAAGCCGCAAGCTGTGGAAATCTACGACTTGGTAGATGCTCTGCATAGTTGCAAGCAAACTCTTGGAAAGTCTGTAAGTGCCCATTATATGGGGATGAGGGGTTATATGGAATAGCTCATTGCACTAGGATAACCCTATGACCATAATATGGCTATCAACTTGATCAATAGGTCTCTTTACAAGGACTTCAATGATTTTGTTCGAAACGATAATATGCATTACACGGGGAAGACAGTTAATGATTTGCATGCAATGCTCATTGACTTTGGAAAGGGGTTAAAGGACAAGGCATCTACTTCTACTCCTCCTGTGCTTTATGTACAAAAGGGTGGAGTGAGTAAGGCAAAACCGCACAAGAACAACAAGAAAGGCAAAGGCAAGGGTGATAAGGGCAAACAAGTTGAGACTTACTCTAAACCTAAGGAAAACTTTGTCAAGAAGAATCAATCACAAAAGGATGAGACTTGTTTCCATTGCAAGGTAAGTGGACACTGGAAGAGGAATTGCCCTCTTTATCTCGAGGAGTTGCGAGAAATAAAGAAGAATGTTGAGCTTAGTGTTGTAGCATCTTCAGGTAACTTATATATGATAGAGTTATTTAATCTTACATACAAATCAAATTCATGGGTATATGATATGGGATGTGGTATTAACATTTGTAATACCCTGTATGGATTTGAGTTGGAGAGGAAGCTTACCTATGGGGAACAATTTCTGCATGTGGGCTATGACGCACAAGTAGCGGTTGAAGTTATAGGAACATTTAATCTTGTTTTACCTTTGGGTCTAGTACTGAGATTAAATAATTGTCATTATGCACCTAAAATTGTTAGGGGTGTTATCTCCTTTTTATTTATGTTGGATCTTGGATTTATTCACACTATTGATAATAATAGAATTTCTGTTTTTAAAGATGGTTTATTCTATTTTGATGCAATTTCTGTGAATGGTGTTTTTGAAATTAACATGCATGATAATAATTCCAAGAGAAAGATTAATTATGTTTTTAGCATGAATAAGAAGAGAAAGTTAGACAAGAACTCTTCTTATCTTTGGCATTGTAGACTTGCCCATATTGGGAAGACTCGCATACAAAAGCTTCAACGTGATGGTCATTTGGAAAATATCAATGATGAATCATTTGATAAATGTGAGTCTTGTATCTCTGGAAAGATGACCAAGAAACCTTTTAATAGCAATATTGAAAGGGCTACTGAACTACTTGGTTTGATACATACTGATGTGTGTGGACTACTTAGACATGTGTCAAGGAAAGGTGCTAGCTACTTCTTAACATTTACGGATGATTATAGCCGTTATGGTTATGTTTATTTACTTAAGCATAAACATGAGGTATTTGAAATATTCAAAGTGTTTAAAGCGGAAGTAGAATTGCAACTAGGAAAGAAGATTAAAGCTCTTCGTTCTGATCGAGGTGGTGAATATTTGAGTCAAGAGTTTAAAGATTATTTAAGTGATAATGAAATTGTTTAGAAACTTACTTCTCCATATACTCCACAACAAAATGGTGTATCCGAAAGGAGAAATCGTGCATTATTAGATATGGTGCGATCTATGTTTAATCTTATAACTTTGCCTTTATCCTTTTGGGATTATGCTCTAGAATCTGTTGTTCGTATTCTAAATATGGTTCCCATAAAGATGGTTTGATAAGACACCATATGAACTATGGCGTGGCAAGAAGCCATATTTGTCTTATTTGAAAATTTGGGGTTGTGAGGCGTATGTGAAACATGATTCTGGAGATAAACTCCAACAACACTCAGTAAAATATATCTTTGTAGGTTACCCTAAGGAAACTATGGGTTACTATTTTTATTATCCGTCTGAGAACAAGGTTATTGTTGCTAGGTATGGAGACTTCCTTGAAAATGATCTTGTAAATCAAGAATTCAGTGGGAGAAATTATGATCTTGAGGAGAGTCATATAGATACATTACCTTCTGAAAATACTAGCGAAGAAATTCCAATAGAGCCAGAAAGTCTGGGAGCTCCACCAGAATTAATTCCTCTACGTAGGTCCAAAAGAACCGTACGTGCGCTAAGCAAACTATTTCTTAACATAGAGGATGATGAGTAGGAAGTAGGGGATCTTGGTGAACCTGCTAACTATCGATCCGCAATGCTTGATCCAGAAAAGTCTAAATGGATAGTTGTGATGAATGAGGAAATAAAATCCATGAAAATCAATGATGTTTGGATTCTTGTTGATACACCTAAGAATGCTAAAGTAGTGAAAAATAGGTGGATTTTCAAGAAGAAAACCGACGTGGATGGTGAAGTACAATCCTATAAAGCACGTTTAGTAGCTAAATGTTTCACTCAAACTTTTGGCATAGACTACGAGGAGGCATTTTCTCCTGTAGCAGACTTACGAGCTATTAGGATTCTCATAGCTATAGCAGCATACTATGACTATGAGATATGGCAAATGGATGTTAAAACTGCCTTCTTGAACGGACGCTTAGACGAAGACATCTATATGCAACAACCAGAAGGGTACGTTGATCCTAAATATCCAAAGCGCGTGTGTAAACTTCAAAGATCTATTTATGGTTTGAAGCAAGCATCACGTCAATGGAATAAACGATTTGATGAAGAAATCAAAAAGTTCGGATTTATTCAAAATCGAGATGAGCCATGTGTATATCGCAAAGCTAGTGGGAGTGACGTAGTATTCCTAATTTTATATGTCGACGACATATTAATCATGGTAAGTAACATTCCAAGACTTAAGGAAGTTAAGGATTATCTTGGTAAATGTTTTTCTATGAAGGATTTCAGAGATGCTACATATATTCTGGGAACTAAAATCTATTGAGATAGGAAAAGACGGTTAATTGGTCTTAGTCAAGATGCTTATATTGATAAGATATTGAAGAAGTATAGCATGCATAATTCCAAGAAAGGTTTTTAACCTATGGAAGTTAAGCATGAATTAAGTCATGAGTTAAATGCATGAACACCCGAAGAGGTGTCTTACATGCAGAAGGTGCCTTATGCTTCGGCTGTAGGATCTATTATGTATGTTGTAAGATGCACAAGGCCTGATGTGGCGTTTGCTCAGAATTTGGTCAGTAGATACCAACAGAATCCAGGGGGCTTCACTGGACTGCTGTTAAACATATACTAAAGTATCTGAGGAATACGAAAGATATGTTTTTGGTATTTGGGGGTAAACTAGACACAGAACTGAATGTTACACGTTTCTGTGATGCGTCCTGGCAATGTGATAAAGACGATACGAAGTCTTAGACGGGTTACATGTTTGTCATCAATGGAGGAGCAGTTGACTGGAAGAGCAAAAAGCAGAAAACCATTGTTATGCATGCGACTCAATCTGAGTACATGGCTGCTTTAGAAGCTGCAATGGAAGTTGTTTGGATTAGGAAGTTTATTTGAGATCTTGGAGTGATGCCTTCAATTAAAGAACCTATTGATATATATTGTGACAATTCTACTGCAATAATATTCGCCAATGATCCTGGAGTCATGAAAGGCGCCAGACACTTTAAACGTAGATATCACTACGTTCGACAACAAGTTGAAGCTCGAGAAATAAAATTAATAAAAGTTCACACAGATGATAACGTAGTTGATCCTTTTACTAAGGCTTTGCTTAGACCAAAGGTAGTTAAGCATGCCAATGCGATTGGGCTGCAACTAGCTAGCGAATTCATGCAATAAATCTGTGATTAGTATTTGGATAAAGGATATTAAGACATTATTGAATTGATGAAATAAAGATTGAGTTTCGTTTATTTTCTGTTATTTGATTTTGTATCCTATTTTACATGTTTTAATCCATGAATATTTGTTATGCTCTAAATGTTCGTTGTCGATTAATAATATGGGAGTATTATTAAACTAAGACAATTCAAAATAGTGACCGAGTATACTTGAAAGTATATTGGTCAATTTTGGATGATATTTGATGGATCAAATATTGGACTTATCTCAACTATATGATTTTACTTTATGGATCTTCGTCATTAAGTAAATCATAAACAGTTATCCTTAGACCTGAGATACCAGGAAACTGCATAGAATGTAGTGCACTTCTATAAGGTAACCTAACGCTAAACGTAACTGGTAACTATAAGGGTTATTTTCAGAAGTGTTGCAAAGTTCGTAAGTTTCGCTTGTAGTCAAAATGGGATTTGTTTCCTTCAAATTATTTTGAAGAATAATATAGCTAGGGCCCTCGGGGGAGTAGTAAGATGTTTGAGCGACCGCACCCGAATTTGTTTGATAATCTTGATATATCCGTAAACGAGAAACAGAATGGTTAATGAAGGAATGACTGAGATCCATATCCTATTAACGTTGTATTTGAAATGAAAGGATAAGAATAGATGATGAATCAATTAAAAGGTTTTTCCAGGAGACCTTACTCGAGTTGTACTAGTGACATTGCTAGTGTAACTAAACGCTAGTCAATGTAATCACGATATTCAAATTTGTTCAAAGTGGGAGCTGAAAGTTTATGGACATAAAATTAATAGTCATGTGATAGGATCGAACTCAGGATTACGGGATTGCACACAATACGTAAAGGGTTAATTTTATTTATTAAATTATATATATATATATATATATATATATATATATATATATATATATATATATATATATATATATATATATATATATATATATATATATATATATATATATATATATATATATATATATATATATATATATATATATACTATATCAAATCGAGCTTAACTAAACGATCGTTAAATAAATTAAGAGTTTAAGTTAAACGAACGTTATGGAATTAAATAGAAGAAAAGAAGTAAACGGAAAGTTCCGGAAACCACCCTTGGGCTTTGGGTCGACGGCTACAAGAAGAAAAGGGGAAGGAAAAGGATTTGTTTCTTTATTCGTTTATTACTTGGAAACCAAGTTTTGCCAAACCATATATAAACACCCCATAGCCTCATAATTTTTCCCCATCCCTTTTCCTCTCTCTCTTTGTGCGATCGGCGACAAACACCCCCTTTAGGGTTCTTTGGTTTTCGATTTAGCTTAAATTTCACAAGTGTTGAAGCTCCGGTTTGCAAGTGCTAGACTCACGGTTAGCCCGTTGCATTACGTGTGTACAAGAGTGTAATATAGTTTTGCTTTAAACTATATCTTGGTATTGTTCTTCACAAACCCTAATTGTTGATTCGTTGGTGATCTTGTGGATATACGCTAGGATAAAGATATGTAACCCTAATCGATTAATTATAATTGTGTTATTATGATCTTGTTAAATCACTTTCGCTATTACCTGCTTTGATCTTTGTTATGATTATATAATTGTTATGAATGTCATAAATTATGATAAGCCTCTTCCACAACTTTTTTTTACGAAAATGAACCAAATTTTAACCATGATGCATAATCATATGCATCACGGCGCACAATCTTCATGCACTTTCAAAATTTTAAACATATACAACTGTCTACCATCAAGTCATAAGAATGTATCCAGACACACATAATATTCTACAAGCTTATGCATCAAGTGCACAACTCTTATGCATCTCGGTGCATAAAATATGCATCATGTTTACATTTATAAGATATTCATCAAATGCATAAAATTTATAATCTTGGCGCACAAAACCTTATGCATCAAGGCACACAACCTTATACATTGGTGCATAAGCATTTTGTTGGTTTTTGGTATATGTATCAAACACATATTATCATGCACACAGCATAAACATCATACATTTAATTAATGATCTTTGAACTGTCACATGTTTTACATCTAAAAATTGTTATAAAAAGTTTAATTTAATAATTTTTTATGTGCCGACCATTTTTATATTTTAATGTCTAAAAAAACCGTTTAAAATTTTCTCTCACATTTTTACCCTTCGTAAGTATTGAATTGCCTGTTTAGGGAGACTAGTGTTATCAGCCTCACGTGTATGACATCTCACAAAACAAACAATAGGAAAATATTAAAAGTTGAAGCTATTCAGACCTTCTTTAAAAGAACCGTTTATACCCATCCTTTTTTTTAACTTTTTTATTATTTTGTTAATATTATAAAACTGTTAAATCGGAAGTTCGGAATAAAAAATATATTATTTAATATGTTAAAAATATTAAATCAAAAATACGAAACAGAAACTGATAAAAAAGTACGATAGACTGAGAACAAAGGGGATAAAAGGAATAAAAGTACAATTTTATACCTTTTAAGTGTGGGCAAGGCTATTAAGACCCCCTTAAAATCCTATATGTACCCCTTGAAGTTTACATTTATTTTATTTTCTAGTTTTATAATTTTGATTTTGTTATAAAACTGTGAATCGGAAAATATGGAATAAAAAAATAAAGTTTAACAAGTCAAAACTGTTAAACTTACAAAAAATACAGAACAGAAACTGATAAAAACCTGTTCAGAAAGAGACAAAGAGACAAAAAGTACACTAATAATATATTTTTGTACTTTTTAAGTGGGGTATGGGTACCCTTTAAGGCTGGGGGAGTGGTACATAAAAACTATCGTCACCTCAGCGTCACGTCAGTTTTCTGTTTCCTCTCACCAACCCACTCAAAACTCACCTGCTAGGGTTACTAAGGAAAAAAAGCCCACCGCCATCCCACCTTCACCTCATATTTCTACCATCACTTTTTACTTTTTGTTCATACATTTAATTAAAAACGATACACGCGGTATATATAAACGATACACCGATTAATTAAAAACAAAAACTTTTATTAAAAACATATTAAAGCGATACATGGGTAAATAAAAACATTACAAGGATACTAAAAATAACAAATAAATAAATAAAAACGATACACGGATAATTTAAGAAGAACGAAACCGTGGATAACTATTCAAAACCTCCCAGCAATGAAGATACTGAAACGGGCACCTATACTCAGCTTCATATGCACGAATGGCGTTATTCGTTACATCTTCGTCAGTAGATCCGATTACTCGTGCACGCGTTGCGTTGTTGTAACATCCAACAAACCTACGCACGACAAACATTAGGCCTTTCCAATTCAATATTAGCCTATTGTGTCTTCGTTTCCTTGGATCATTTAGATGACCCTCCATCATTTGCAAAACCATATCCCAAAAAGTACGAGAAGTTGGTAGGTTAACTGACACGCTGTTTTCAGCAACCGAGCACCAAGCGTAACACAAACCTATTTCTTCCGCGGGTGTCCATAGTACAGACGCTATTTGAGAAGTGAAAGATGATGTTGAATTATCTGTTTGAGAGGAAGAAGATGAATGTTATGAAAAAAAAGTAAAAAAGAAGATTGTATAGAAATAAATGGGTTAAAAATTAAATTTATGGGTATGTGTGAAGTGTGAGTAGGTCATCGTTAGTGGGTTTTTGGCTGCCTTAATAACGTAACCCACGCATAGGATTTAATGGTGAGTTTATGAGGTTCTTGTTAACTTACGCGTAAGATTTTGATACATCAGACCCACAGTTAATATTTTCTCTCCACTCCCCGAACCTAAGTGGGCCCAAAGAGTATAAGTAATAGTATCAAGTTACATCAATCAAGCTCAGCTGGAAGTATTATATTATTAGCATGTACTACCACTTATTATCAATCAAGTTATATCAATCAACCTTACCTTATAATTTGAATCATCATGCATCGTACAAATATTTTATTGTCATGTAGTACACTTATAATATATCCTATATTAGAGCATCTGTAATGGTCACTTGAACAAAGACTTGATCACTTGAACAAATGCTTTTTATTATTTGGACTTTTTTCATTGCAATAAACACTTGATGAATAACTTGACAAAAGAAAACTTGGTGTATACCAAGTGTTTGACACCATATTCTACAAGCTGTTCTCATTTAATAAAGAGACACAAAAAGTTTTCAAACAACTTTTATGCATTGTATGTTATTTGTAGAAATAACTTTTTAAAAAACAAAATTTATGATAATTTAATGAAAAAAGCTATTATAGCTTTTTAGCAATACATATGCTCTTAGTACTCCGTAGTAGTGTAAAATACTTGTGATAATTCGTATATCACATTCATATATTATTGATTTCATTTTATACACAATAAAATAACAAAGGGTGCTATCATTACAAATAATTTGCCATTTATTTACATTTTTTTCATCACAGTTTAAGAAGCGACAACTTAATTTATAACATATATTCGCATTATTAGTGTTAAGAACTGTTATAAATTTTTTATATTTAAAAGTGTGAAATATTAAAAGTTATATATAAAAGTATGATGAATTGTTTTATAAATAATACTTGAAAGGTGAAGAATTATTTCAAAATATACACACTATAGTACAAAATTATTTGTTTAATCTAACTTTTTCATATTAAATACATTAATAATACGATGAACTTTTTAAATTTACACTTAAAAAGTTAAAAGAATATCATAATAAAAAATCAACCCATTTCTTATATTGTAGACAGACCAAGAGTTAGATATGAAAGGCACCAAGGCATACAAAAATGAGACTATGCATATTTAATTCTTTAGAAATATACTGTATACTAATGATTTGTTTATAATGAATCATACAGTCAATATATATATATATACTGTATACAAATTAATAATTTACAGATTGGTGGGCTGTGCATTATTTAAATTATTAGTGCGGAGCAAAGTAAGGGACCTGACTGAGCCTGTAAAATCGATTATAAAACCAAAGGGAACTCATACCATTTTACTCATATTCTCTTCTTTGCTTCTTACACAAACCAAAAGGCTGAGATGGCTCTAGCCGGTACTGAAACTCCTGTAACAAACCAAGAGACTAGGCCAAGTCTAAGTGGTAGTCTAGTTAAGTCGATCACCATCAAGTCGTGTGGCGATGTGTTCCATGAAATATTTAGGTACCGACCACATCACATATCTGAAATGAGCCCCGGGTGCATCAAAGGTGTCGATCTGCATGAAGGCGAATGGGGTACTGTTGGATCGGTCATTAATTGGGACTTTTTCCATGGTAAGCTGTTTTGTTGCATGCATGTTGGTATTACATATATATATTGATTTGATATCCACACGGCTGATTATGATTATCTATAGTCTTAACTAGTACTGTATATGTTATTTGTGCAATTGTGCACCATACCACATTCATGAGTTTTCCAGGAAAATGGCATACGTGTTGTACCTCGGAGTACCATTTATGATAAGTTTTTATGATTTTATGTTAGATGGTAAGCCGAAAGTGGCCAAGGAAGTGATTGAAGCAATCGACGAGGAAAAAAGGTCTGTCTGTTTCAAGGTGATTGGAGGTGATATACTTGATGCTTACAAGGACTTTCTGATTACCGTTCATGTCGACTGTTGGAAATATTTATTCTATGTTTACACTTTTGAGCTCTTGGAGGACGTTTTAGCAAATATTATGTGCCAGGGATGATACTTTTCTATTCTACGAGGACTAGAGTTGACAACTTGTCAATCTTCATGGACGAGGCTATATATTGATCATCTCTGCTCATTATTGATCATAATTTTCATCGCCTTTCACACAGTTTCTCTCAAAAGTGGTTACGATCTATTTTGGTTCTTGATCTTGTAGTTTGATCACGTCTTGTGCTTCAAAGTTTGGTTTTGGTTCTTTTGTGTCAGTTATAGAGTCTGTATTTTGAATCGTGTAACATCCAGTTGGGGATTACACATTGTCTTTTGTACCTGTTGTGATAGCATCCGTTTGGAGACTATCCTGAATAAACCTTTGAAATATTTTGGTGTTCTTGGTGTTTTTTACTTTAAACAACTTATCTTTTTCACATGGTATCAGAGCGTTTGGCTCTGTTCTTGGTTTAATTAGGGTCTTAAAAGGTTTTCTAATTGGTTTAATTTGTAGGATCTTGAAGATCGCTATCTTAATTGACTTTTTAAAATTGGGGGTTTTTCAATTTTTGGTTTGGGTAATGTTTCTATGATTGTTAATCGTTGATTGACAATCTTAATTGTTCATTTTTCTATTAATTTTGGGAAAACCCTAAAATCAGAAATTAGGGTTTTCTCTTGGTAAGTTGTTTTCTGGTTTTGTGTTTAATCTTGCAGGTTGTTTGTGATCCGCTGCTGTTGTTGATGTTTTTTGCTATTGGTGATATTGTTTGTGATCTTCTTGATCATTTGTTTCTTGGTTGCTGCGCGTATAGTAACACCACTCACTCTCTCTTGTTTATATTTCTTGTTTAGAGGGATAGGTGTCGTTGGGAATTAGTTTGGTTGGTGTTGTGGAGTTATAAGGAGGTTATTGTGTTGTGATCTTGTTAAGTGCTTTTTGTTTTTTGTTTGTGGTTTTTTTGTTTGTTCGATTATTGTGTTTTTCTGACCTTTTCCAAGACATCTGCTCTTGACCGTTCACCTTGAGTGAATAGGAAGCCTGAGAACTGACTTTCGTCTTGGTTTAGTGTTCATCGTTTTTTTTTGTTTGTTGTTATATTGTTTTTTATCATGTCTGCTAATAATGTGATAAATAGTTTAGATGCTGGTAATCCTTTACATTTGCAGAATAATGATCTTACTAGTGGTTCTGTGATTAATATAAAGTTAACTGGTTCTGAAAATTATAGAGTATGGGCTACTGCTATGAAAATTGCTTTACAAGCGAGGAATAAAATGAGTTTTGTGGATGGTACTTGTGTTAAGGAAACTTATGCTAATAGTGTAGCATTGTCTAATCAATGGGATAGATGTAATGCGGTTGTTTTGTCTTGGTTGTTGGGTAGTATATCTGAGGATTTATATTTGAGTCAAGTTTATTCTGAAAATGCTGCTGAAGTTTGGGCTGAATTAAAAGAAACTTATGATAAACTTGATGGGTCAATTTTGTTTAATTTGTTGCAAAAGATTAATGGCTTTAAGCAAAATGGGCTTTCTGTGTCTGAATATTATCATAAGTTGATTTCGTTATGGCGTGAGTTTGATATCTTGACTAAATTGACTCCATGTACTTGTGAGGCTAGGGAAGAGCTTAACAAATATAATCAGTTAATGAAATTGATGCAATTCTTGATGGGATTAGATGATGTTTATCAGCCTATTAGAAGTACTTTGTTAACTCAACCTGATTTGCCTGATGTTAAAGACGCTTTTGTTATTGTTGGGAGAGAAGAATCACATAGGGGTCTTGGTACTAATGCTGGGGCTCAAAAACCTCAAGTTAGCTCATTTGCTGTTAGAACTGATTCTAATGGTAGAAACAATAATAGATCTAATAATAATAATGGGACTAACAGGGGACAAGGGAATAATAGTAACTATAATTCTTTGTCTTGTAAACATTGTGGTATGAAAGGTCATACGATTGATAGATGTTTTGAACTTGTTGGTTATCCAAGTGGTTTTAGAAGGAATAACAATAATAACAGTTCTGGAAATGGAAGGAATTATAATGCTACTGGTTTTAATAAGAATAATAATGTGAGTAATGTTGCTGATGTGATTAGTTGTGGTAGTAATTCTACTGGTAGTAAGGGTACTTCTGGTTTACCTTTTACCAATGATCAAATTAGCAAGATTATGAACCTTATTGGTGAGAAAAGTAGTTCTGGGGTTCATGCCAATATGGCAGGTATGGGGTTTACTTTCTTTAATGCTAATGTGTTTTTCAATAATCATTTTTATAAATTTTTTAATGCTAACATTAAAATGGGTGATAAAGTTTTACATTTTGGTTGGATTATTGATTCAGGGGCAAACCAGCATATTACTTCTTCTACTGATAATATGACTAATGTTGTTGATATTTCAGACTTAGATATTACAGTAGGACATCCTAATGGAACTATTGCTAAAATTAAATATGTTGGTAATCTGAGATTGACTAGTAATGTGGTGCTGTTTGATGTGCTGGTTATACCTGAATACACTGTTAGCTTATTGTCTGTTAATAAGATGATTAAAGATAGTAAACTTCATGTTGGTTTTAATGAGCATGATTGTGTTATTCAGGATTTGAAAAAAGAGAATGTTCTGGGGACTGGTAGTGAAACTGGTGGTTTGTATGTGTTTGATGTGAATTGTGAGTTTCCTAGAATTAAAAGTAATTTTTCTGTTTTATGTTGTCATATTTCTAAGTCTGTTTGGCACAATAGGCTTGGTCACCCATCTGATGAAGTTCTTATGATTTTAAAACAACAGTTAAAATTGAGTAAGCCTAATCATTTTGAACCTTGTGAGATATGTCATTTTGCTAAGCAATCTAGGGAACCTTTTCCTTTAAGTGAACATAAATCTTCTGTTTTGGGAGAGTTAATTCATCTTGATGTGTGGGGACCCTATAGGGTTACTACAAGAGAAGGTTTTAAATTTTTTCTTACTATCGTTGATGATTTTAGTAGAGCTGTTTGGGTTTATCTTTTGAAATCCAAAGATGAAGTTTTCAAATATTTTAAGGAGTTTCACAGTTTGTTGCTTAATCAATTTTCTAAGAAAATTAAGGTTATACGATCTGATAATGGAACTGAGTTTTTGAATAATAATATGGCTAGTTTTCTAAGTGACCAAGGTATTAATCATCAGACTACTTGTGCTTATACTCCTCAGCAAAATGGAATTGCTGAGAGAAAGCATAGGCATTTGCTAAATGTTGCTAGAAGTTTGTTGTTTCAGGGAGGAATACCTCTTAGTTTTTGGGCTGATTGTATTTTAACTGCTACTTATCTTATTAACAGGCTTCCTTCATCTGTTCTTGCTGGTCATTCTCCGTTTTTTAAGTTGTATAATAGGGAACCTTCCCTTTCCCATATAAGGTCTTTTGGGTGTTTGTGTTTTTCAAGTATTTTGAACAATTCTGATAAGTTTTCTTTCAAATCTGAGAAGTGTGTCTTAATTGGGTTTTCTTCTTCTAAAAAGGCTTATAAATTGTTAAATGTTCAAAATAGAAATGTGATCTTTTCTAGAGATGTAAAGTTTTATGAAACTATTTTTCCTTTCAAAATGAAAAATATTGATCAGAAACTTGAGTCAAGTGTGTTTTCAGAAGTAAATAACAAAAATTTTTTTGATTGTTTTGAGTCTAATGCCCAAGAGTCCTTAAGACCCAATGATGATGGAAGGGGACCATCTGATGAGGCAGGGGAGGTATCTGTGAGTTATTCAGGTGATACTGCAGAGGAGCAGTCACATGAAGATACTCATGCTGTCTCATCAATGGATGATAATTCTTCATCTGAGGGCAATGTTCATAATTTTCAAAACCAGGTTCCTGTTTTCAATGAAAATGTAAGAACAGATGAAGAAGGTTCTGGTAGTAACATTAGAAAATCTGATAGAGTGTCTAAGTTGCCTGAAAAACTGAATGATTTTGTGTTAGATAATAAGGTTAGATATGGTCTTAGAAGATATGCTAATCATACTATTTTGTCTCATGACAATTGTTCTTTTATAAGTAACTTGAATAAGACTGTTGAGCCTAGTAATTTTAATCAAGCTGTTAAGGATATTAATTGGATTCAAGCCATGAATAATGAAATGGAAGCTTTATATTTGAATAATACTTGGATATTAACTGATTTACCTGTTAATAGAAAAGCTATTCCATGTAAATGGGTATATAAGATTAAATATAAAGCTGATGGTGAGGTTGAGAGATATAAAGCAAGACTTGTTGCTAAAGGTTGTGGACAGAAAGAAGGTGTGGATTATGATGAAATATTTAGTCCTACTGTTAAAATGAGTACTGTAAGATGTTTTATTAACATGGCTGTTCAAAATGGTTGGTGTTTATTTCAAATGGATGTTAATAATGCTTTTTTATATGGTGATTTAGAAGAGGAAGTATATATGTTACAACCTCCTGGATATTCTGATTCCAATGATAATAAAGTTTGCAAATTGGTTAAATCTTTATATGGTTTAAAACAAGCTCCAAGACAGTGGAATAAAAAGTTAGTAGAAGTTCTTCTTGAAGCAGGTTTTAGGCAAAGTAAAAATGATCACTCTTTGTTTGTTAAAAATGTGAATAATATTTTTGTTGCTTTATTGGTTTATGTGGATGATATTGTGATTACTGGTAGTGATGTTACTGAAATTGATAAGATAAAGACTTTTCTCAATAACAAGTTTAAAATCAAAGATCTAGGAGAATTGAAATTTTTCTTGGGTATTGAAGTTCTGAAAATTAAGAATGGGTTGTGCTTAAATCAAAGGAAGTATTGTATAGAGTTATTACATGAATATGGTTTACTTGCTTGTAAACCTGTATCTACACCTATGACTGAGAATGGTATACTTGCACACAAAGAATCTGAGGGAGATAAGTATCTTAAAAATGTTAGTTCATATCAGAAATTGGTTGGAAAACTTATATATTTATGTAATACTAGACCTGATATTTCATATTCTGTTCATTGTCTTAGTCAGCATATGCATGCTCCTTTACAGTCTCATTTAGATGCAGCTTTAAGAGTACTTAGGTATCTTAAAGGTGCACCAGGTGAAGGAATTCTTTATGAGAAAACTCATTGTAAAACACTTAGTGCATATGCTGACTCAGATTGGGCTAAATGTAAGCTTACTAGAAGGTCTGTTACAGGATATTGTGTTTATATGTTTGGTGGGTTGGTGTCCTGGAAAAGTAAGAAGCAAGCTACTTTGTCCAGGTCATCAGCAGAAGCCGAGTACAGATCTATGGCCTCAGTGGTGTGTGAGGTGATGTGGTTGGTTAAGATTTTAGCTGATTTGAATATTAAGGGTGTGCTTCCTGTCAGTTTATATTGTGATAATAGTTCAGCTATTCAAATTGCTGCAAATCCTGTAATGCATGAAAAAACTAAACACTTTGATTTAGATGTTCATCTAGTAAGAGAGAAAGTTGCTTCCGGATTAATTAAGACTGTGAAGGTTGATTCATGCTCTCAGATTGCTGATGTATTTACTAAAGGTTTGGGAACGGTTCAACATCAAACTTTGTGTTCCAAGCTTAGACTTAAAAACCTTTTCAAGTCATAAGCTTGAGGGAGGATGTTGGAAATATTTATTCTATGTTTACACTTTTGAGCTCTTGGAGGACGTTTTAGCAAATATTATGTGCCAGGGATGATACTTTTCTATTCTACGAGGACTAGAGTTGACAACTTGTCAATCTTCATGGACGAGGCTATATATTGATCATCTCTGCTCATTATTGATCATAATTTTCATCGCCTTTCACACAGTTTCTCTCAAAAGTGGTTACGATCTATTTTGGTTCTTGATCTTGTAGTTTGATCACGTCTTGTGCTTCAAAGTTTGGTTTTGGTTCTTTTGTGTCAGTTATAGAGTCTGTATTTTGAATCGTGTAACATCCAGTTGGGGATTACACATTGTCTTTTGTACCTGTTGTGATAGCATCCGTTTGGAGACTATCCTGAATAAACCTTTGAAATATTTTGGTGTTCTTGGTGTTTTTTACTTTAAACAACTTATCTTTTTCACATCGACACACATGGAGAAGAGAACATAGTCACTTGGACTTTTCACTACGAGAAACTCAGTGAGAATATCCCAGAACCGGATAGTTTGATGGATTTCGTCCTCAGCGTTACCAAGGATATCGAGACCCATCACCTCCCCAAGCCAGGGTAAACCTTATATGCCTAGCTAGCTAGAATAAGCAATAAGCATACGAATCATCTTTTGCAAGTATCATATTTTAGAATTTTATAGCACTATCAATAATTATTTTTTCTTATACTAAAGAAAGTAGCTAGTCGTTCACTGAAGAACCATACTGTTATGGATTTTTGAGTAAATTGCAAATTTCGTCCTTCTTGTGCATTAATTATATAAGACTACTTATCTGGTGTAATGTAACAAATTAAGGGGAGCTGAATATAATAAACCCGAAAAGTGAATATAAGTGCCTCCGTCTCAAAATTATTGTCACCAGACAAGAATTACACAGTTTAATAAAATTACATTTATTATAGCTTTCTCTCTCTTACTTTTTAGCATAATAACATTTTTACCCTTAGCTAATTAATTAATTCTTCTTTAAAGTTTGTAATAACAATTTCAAACAAGGATAATATAGCAAATTTATCAAAGTTTTCTATCTATTTTTAGTAGTGGACAATAATTTTGGGACAACCCAAAATAAAAAGATGGACAATAATTTTGGGACGGAGGTAGTATAAGGAGTTCACTCCATTTTCCTCACTCTCTTCTTTGCATTTTTTCAGAAATCAAGAGACAGATGTGGCTCTAAGTGGTACTCTCGTTAAGTCGATCACCATCAAGTCGTGTGGCGATGTCTTCCATGAAATATTCAGGCACCGACCACATCACATATCTGAAATGAGCCCCGGGTGCATCAAAGGTGTCGATCTGCATGAAGGGGAATGGGGTACTGTTGGATCGGTCATTCAGTGGGACTTTTTCCATGGTAAGCTGTTTTGTTGCTGCATGTTGGTATTACATATATATGGATTTGCTTTGTTTTCTTTGTCTAATTGAGTTGTTGTCAAAAAGGTTTAAATCGTCGGGAAACCTTGATCCCGTGCACCTTTTTGGGTGCCGACTGACCCTTTTCTATGGACCAAGTCTCAAGCAATGAGTTAATGTTTCAGTGACCTAATTACTCAGAGTCGGAATTGAAGGAGTTGTTATATTGTCCTTTTGATATTTGCATTCTCTAACATCTTACTAGTTTATTTATCAGGAAAAAGGGAGGTGTAAATCCATATTCACCTAAAAGTGTTGAATTGGTTGAACGCATTGACTTTTCATACCCACACGGCTGATTATGATTATCTATAGTACTAACAGTAGATGTTATTTGTGCACCATACCACCATTCACGAAATTTCCAGCAAAATGGCATGTTTTACTAACTCGGAGTATGTATGATAAGTTTTTATGATCTTATGTTAGATGGTAAGCCAAAAGTGGCCAAGGAAGTGATTGAAGCAATCGACGAAGAAAAAAGGTCTGTCTGTTTCAAGGTGATTGGAGGTGATATACTTGATGCTTACAAGGACTTTCTGGTCACCGTTCATGTCGACACACATGGAGAAGAGAACTTAGTCACTTGGACTT
This sequence comes from Glebionis coronaria, assembly GCA_025667525.1. Lineage (NCBI taxonomy): Eukaryota > Viridiplantae > Streptophyta > Magnoliopsida > Asterales > Asteraceae > Glebionis > Glebionis coronaria. The sequence goes on from CM046874.1 coordinate 74,363,582, forward strand.
TCCACTACAAGAAACTCAATGAGAATATCCCAGAACCAGATAGTTTGATGGATTTCGTCCTCAGTGTCACCAAGGATATCGAGACCCATCACCTCCCCAAGGAAGACCCCAAGCCAGAGTAATACTCAACTGCCCAAGAATAAACATCATGTCGTTAGATATATGATATCGTTTGTGTTTGTTTGGCAATATGTACGTGTATGTTATTTAATATTTACATCTGAAGTTGCACTTTGATTGCACCAAACTCCTATATGTTGTTTTGTGTGTTATCACTCAACTGCGAGTTTGTTATTACTCAACTGCGAGTAAGTCTCTGTATCTTGATGTATAATAATATTGATAAAACGAATCTGTGGTTCGATGTCAAATATATGTTCTCTGTAATAAATTATCAACAAACTTTACTTTTTTTCACGATATTATCAATATAAAACATATACTACTTTTCTAACGTTCAAACTTTACAATTTGTTCCAAAATTAAAAACATTTACAAAAATAACATCTGATAACCGGTTTTGAGATACAAAATACTTACATGTCATTTTTTACCAGTCATAATAAATTTTAAGTTATATTTTTTCCACCTGACTTCCAATTCACTTATCTTTATTTGGTATAAAAAACACTTTCTTCTTTCTTTCTTATCCAAGATCCAACGGTCATGTGTTTGAATAGACAGCAACGATAACACCACCATTATCCTTGATACCTACTCCTACCACCAAGATCCGATAGCAGAGACACCACCATCACCACCGTCGTCCTTGATACCTACTCCTACCATCAAGATTCGGCAGCAGAGACTACACCGCCATCCTTGGTACCTACTCCTACCTCAAGATCCGGCAGCAGAGACAACACCACCACCGCTGCTATCTTTGGTACCTACTCCTACCATCAAGATCTGGCATCAGCGACACCACCACCAAGATCTGGCAGCAGTGACAACACCGCCACCAAGATCCGGCAGCAGCAACAATAACACCAACACCACCGCCGTCCCTTCAGATTCCTCTTGTACCTCTGTAAACAGTAAGAAAGATTGAAAATCTTCTGAAGAATCAATTTGTGTCAATCCACCTTTTTCACCATCATTTGTTCTTGAAACACCGTCTTCTTTGGTCCTTGTGACGGGTTTGGGAATGCCGATGATTTTAACCTTTCGAAGTATAGCAAGGACGGTGGGTTGAACAAACGCAATATCTGATAGTTTGCAAAAGAGACAAGGGCATTTTTATCTTCAAAAAATTCTTAGGTGGAAAATAAACAAGACCACATTAAAAAAATGACATGAAAATTATAAAAATTACATTACCTATTGTAAAACGCGCTTAAAATCCTTGAACATATTAATTACAAGAAATCTCAGATTAATTAATACAGTTTATTAATTAATCCACGACAAGTATTCAAGTAAAATAAAGGTTATGACAAGTATTCACGTCTAATAATGTACTCGATAAACATTTACGTATACATAAATACATGACGACACGAGTATCGCGAACTCAAGTCACGGATAATTAATACAAGAGATTTAATAAAGTCGAAAACCTAAGAATATATATAAGGGCTGTTGTGTTCGGCTCATTAAAGAAGGAAAAGGATGGGCTTTAATCCCAGTCCGTCTAGCAAATTAACCACTAGGGGATGAGTAAACACTTTCATTTTATCAAAACTTAAAGAAACAATAACCTAGGGTTTTTGGGCTTGGTGTCGCCGGCTAAAAAACAGAAAAAAAAGGGGAGAAGGTTTTTTTTATCTTGGATTAGTATTCGATTTGGTGTTCATGTTTACTTCTTAATTCGTCACGTATACGGTATCATTAATTTAAACCTCTTCTTTTATGAATCCTTCCTTTAATCTTGAATTATTTTGGATTGAACATTTAACATGTGAAATATGTATGAATCGCGAAATAGAAGCAAGAAGGGTTTAGATTGTTTTTGTTTGGGTTTCACGAAAACCGATAGTCTTTGGACTCTCGGTGTCTTTATGTTTTGGCCCAGCCACGAACCACAAGGGGGTGCGGTGGTGGCTGAGTGTTGTCGGCAGCAAAACATGGACAGCAGGGGGTTTTGGTTTTGTCGCAGGGGTGTTTGGATACAAGCAGTGGGAACCGAGAGCCGGCTCTCGGTGGGAACCAGGTACACGGCAGGGGGAACGCTGGTGAGCCAGTGGGAACTCTGGCCGAAGCAGTGGCACGGCAGCAGCTCAAGGCTGCGTAGCCACTGACTGAAACCAACAGCCGCCGGCTGTTGGTGTTGTTTTAGTGGTTTTGTTGATTTGTTTAGTGCGACCGAGATGGATATCTCGGTAGGCTCGGGTTTTGGGGCTCGGGTTTACATGTTTGCTTATTAGAAACCATTTGGTTAATTTAATTAATTAGTACATGTTATAAATTAAGTTAACTATTGAACTTAGGTTATAATTAATTTACATAATTATTCATGAATTAAGCTAAATATTTTATCATGATATAATTAAATTAATAACTATGCTTTAATTTAATTATCTAGCTAAAGTAAAGTTTTATTTAAAATAATTCATGTCATCTTATTAATTAATAATACTTATTAAAATCATGCATTATTATCAATTAATAATCACTTTTAGCCTAAAGTATTTTAATGTAATAAACTTTACTAATATTACACCATGACTCCCAATTATGAATATTAAGCACTAGCTTATACTTTTTAAGGAAACTTTCTATTTTGTGAAACTTCTATTTTTAGAAACCTGCTATTATTAGAAGGTTACTTATTATGATACAACAATATAATAATACAAGAATACATGAGATACACTGATCAGAAATACATGGAAACAGTCAAAATTTCGGGATTATACACGAAACAGTAAAACAATACAAGAACATGTAAAACAAGTTAAGAACAATAAGAACCAGTAAAAGTATACAGTAATCGAACAACTCATTCACGTCCTTTATTCATGTAGCTCACGTGGAGTCAGAGTAAAAGTTTCGTCTGTTCATCTTCAGTCAGTTACTGGACACAAGGTACAGATAGTCCGTCCTTCAGTAAGGAGATTCTCTTGCTATATTAGGATTTCCCGTTTGCAGCCATCTGTTTTCCCCAGTAGTTTACAGTAAATTTATCAGTAATTTATAAAACATTTTAATATACCTGAGCTTTATATACATGCATGACCAGTTTCATCTAGTTGCGGAGGTACCGTAACCATGACACTTGAGGCACCAGTGTCATGACTCCTCTGCGAGGGAGTGATTTCTCGTGGCGTCCCTTTCAGTTTCAGTTGGCCATTTATCAGTATTTATTAGTGGGGCGTATGGGTGCATCTTAGTTTATCAATTTATTAGTTTACAGTTATCAGGTGAATGTGATGTGTGCTCTACATCCTTCACATTGGAGCTGATCCCTCCACCCAGATTATTATTTAGAGGTCACCCCTCTAACAGCATGATGGGGTCACCCCTCTATGTATTCATGCACACGTTGTTATATTACATGACCTATATAAGCTCTTGGCACTTAAAATACAGTAAATGCATGTTTTCAGCTTTATCAGTTATTAGATCAGTTTACAAGTTATAAACCAAGTTGTAGAAACTATAAGGGGGGGGGGGGTTGAATAGTTTCTTAAATTTACTTGTTAAAGATTTTTTTAAATCATTTTCAAAGATTTAGGCTTGAGTATTTATGTGAAACCTTCTTATACACAATATGAACAAGATATACTGCAACTAAACTAATAATCTCAAGTATAAAGAATAATTAATGTAAAGAGATAAGGGAAGGAAGGATCAAACCAAACACCAATGATTTATAGTGGTTCGGCAACGAAGCTCACTCCTCGTTCCTACTCCACTCCTCGAGTACTCCTTACTCGAGAGTTCACTAATCAACAAACTCCTTAAGGTGGAGAAACCGTACACAAAGTCGCTTAACCAATTTTTGACTCTAAGCTAAAAGTCGAGCCCTGATCTTAGCTAGGACCAATCTACACCAATATACTTTAAGGACTAAGTATTAACCTTAATACACACAACTTCCAAATAGACACAACTACTTGGATCTTCACAATAATGACACAACAATGAATAAATAAGTTTGGATCTTCAATGGATCTTTGAGGTAGACACAACACTTCAAGGATGATAGTGTTCTTCTCTTTGCACTTTGAGAGGAAACTATGAGAGGAGAAAGATTCAGTTCTAAACATGTAGTAATCAACAAATGATCAAGGATTTGAGTGATTTAAGAAGTATGAAAGAATCTGGAAATGTATGTGTAAAAGAGGTGAATTGAAAGTCTGAGAATGGTCCACTATTTATAAGACTAACATCCAACGGCTATATCTGCCCGCGGTTCCTTATTATACCCCGCGGTTCCTTATCGATAAGGAACCGCTATAGGTGCTAAAGAACCGCCTGCATAGAATCCGCTCCCTTTTATCTCTTAGTAGATTGGTTCGAATCTGGGGATTAAAATATCCTGAAAGGATATTCCAAACCAAGATAGAATATGTCATTTTCAAATTTCAAATTTTCAAATAATTAATTTAATAAAACATTTTCTTAAAAAGAAAGTTTAATAATAAAATTTATCACACTTAATAAAAAGTGAGTTTTAAGAAAAGATTAAATCCTTGATCACTTAATTAGGATGAGTACTTGTTTGTTCATACCTTAAGTGATAATGGCTGAAATGAAAAATACTTGAACTCAAGAATTCGTTTTTCGTTGTTTTCGTAAATGCTTGTTTTTACATATTGTCGTAATCAAAACAAAGCGAGACCGAAAAATGCAAGTAACGTTTTTAGGCATCATTGCATTAACAATCTCCCCCTTTTTGATTCCGACAATACATACACTCAATCACCTAATAAAACAAGATTCTCGAAGACGAGTTTATATCATTTCTCCCCCTTTGTCGAAGCAAAAAGGTTGCAAAAGTCTTTGAAGAAGAAAAGAACTGGACTTTGCAAATGCTCCCCCTTGGTGCTTACTCCCCCTTGCTTGGGGCACCAAGGAATCGATATATGGTGACAAGCTACATAGAAGGGTTAGTAGTAGAGAAGAGGCACCGAACAAGATATAGCAAAGGTTACACAAAACAATAAGAGAAGAAATAAAGATCCAAGATAAGTCATGTTAAAAGGAAATATGATAGAAGATACAAGGAAATAAATCATACAAAGATGTATGAGAAATAAAACAAGCCAAAAGAAAAGTATAAATCTAATCCTAATTAAACTAGAACTCTAAGATTTGCTTGAACTAGATGTCTTGAAGATAAGCAACCAATGCTTAGATAAAAGACAAGGTAGTGGCGGAAGGAGGTGGTGGTGGCTTGGTAGAGATCTCATAGTCATAGTGAAGAGGAGGTTTGACTAAGAGACTCTTGATGTAATTCAACTCTTCATAGATATGAGCCATAGCAAGATGTTCATATTGACAACAATGACAAAATGTTCCATGATGCATGACATTATCATGTGAAGGAGGAAGAACACTAAAGGCTAGTGATGGAAGAAAAGAAGTTACACAATCAACATTCTTAGAAGAGGAAGAGATGTGATATTGAGTGTTCTTGGGTGAATTGGGATTGAAAGCCATTGGAGAAAATGGAGGAGAATCAAAGCTTTTATTTGGAGAATAAGACATTTTGATTTGAGAAAGGATGCAAAATGCTTAGGGTTAAATAAAGAAAGCCCAAGATATTTTGGGGGTGGTCAAAGGGTTGAAACAAAGATTCCAAAAAGTGTTGGAACAGATTTAGAGTTTCAGGAATACCCGAAAATAAAGGTACTGGGCGCGGTTCCCTTATCTCCATAGGCGGTTCCTTATTACTAGGAAACCGCGGTCTCAATAGAGAACCGCCCACAGTGGGTTGAATTTGGTGATGAGGGAGGATTTTCCAATTCAACAAATCCTATTTTTCTAGTCTAACTAATCATGGAGATATGCTCATAAGCAAAGATAGACAAAGAAAACATACAAGAACTCACCAAACAAGGTTTTGACCAAAATACATGGATTTTAAAGAAAATCGATGTAGGAGGTGTGTAGAACTAGACACAAAGTCATGACACAATGATCCTCCATAGTTCTCTTTTGTTCTTGCTATATTTGAGAGACCCATACATATGAATTATGTAAGCTCATTATGACTAGTAAGAAGCTATGAAAAACGTTTTTAGATTGAAATAACAATGCAAAAACATTTCTCGACCATTTTCGAAAGAACTTTGAGAATTTTTTTTTTTAAAAGAGAAGAGAAGAATTTTCAAAAAGAGTTTGCGATACCTAAAAGCTCAAAGAAAAAAAGACTCAAAAGAGAAAAAGACTCGATTAATTAAAATGCGCAGTTAAGGAATATGTTCCATTAAACCTAGACCTAGACCCAAGTAGTTAAAAGATTCCCTCTTAAGTGGCTTAGTGAAGATGTCGGCTAAGTTTTCTATCGAGGGCACCTTCTCAATCGAAATGTTCCCCTTTTGAACATTATCCCTAAGAAAATGGTGGCGAATCTCTATGTGCTTAGTTCGCGAATGTTGCACGGGATTCTTGCTAAGGTCTATTGTACCCTTATTGTCGCACATGATGGGAACATCATCAAGAGAAATCCCGTAATCAACAAGCGCTTGCTTCATCCATAGAGCTTGTTGACAAGCTTTACCGGCACTCACATACTCGGCTTCCATGGTGGATATAGCAAGAGCGGTTTGTTTCTTGGAGAACCAAGAAGTTAAACAACAACCCAGGAAGGTACAAACTCCACTAGTGCTTTTCCGGTCCACATAGTCTCCCGCATGATCCGAGTCTGCGTAGACAATGGTTTCTACGCCAGTCCCTTTAGGATACCAAATCCTAAATGTATAGTGCCCTTAATGTATCGGAAGATACGCTTAACCGCTTCAAGGTGAGAGGTTTTGGGAGCCTCTTGGAAGCGAGCACAAAGGCAAACACTAAACATGATATCCGGTCGACTTTCCGTTAGGTACAACAAACTACCAATCATACCTCTATATTTGGTGTTGTCTACCGACTCACAATCATCATCTACGGTGAGTTTAGTATCCGAGGCCATAGGGATCTTCATCGGTCTAGAGTCTTCTAATCCAAAATTCTTTAGCATTTCTTTAACATACTTGGATTGATTAAAGGAAATACCATCATCCATTTGTTTAATTTAGAGTCCTAAAAAGAAGTTAAGTTCTCCCATCATACTCATTTCAAACTCGTCATGCATGATTTTGGCAAAGTCATCACACAATGATTGACAAGTTGAGCCAAATATAATGTCATCAACATATATTTGTACGATATTGAGGTGAGAACCTTTCTTCTTTGTAAAGAGTGTATTGTTTACCATCCCCATGGTATACTCATGTTTTACAAGAAACGCTTTAAGTCTATCATACCAAGCTTTGGGTGTTTGTTTAAGACCATAAAGAGCTTTCTTAAGCTTGTAAACATGATCCGGTTTCTCAAAATCAATGAAGCCGGGAGGTTGAGCCACATATACCTCCTCATTGATTAAACCGTTAATAAATACACTCTTTACATCCATTTGTTGAAGCTTAAAGTCTAATGCACAAGCGTAAGCTAAAAGGATTCTAATGGATTCTAATATTGCTACGGGTGCGTATGTCTCATCACAATCAATACCTTCTTGTTGATTATAGCCTTGAGCTACAAGTCTAGCCTTGTTACGAGACACAACACCATTTTCGTCCAACTTATTCCTATATACCCATTTGGTTCCTATGATGGTCGAACTTATAGGTGGAGGAACAAGTTCCCAAACGTCATTAGCAATGAATTGATTCAATTCTTTTTGCATAGTGATGACTAATAACTAGTTTTTACTAGTTGAAAGTTCGTTGAACCGATCTCTTCGAATTGATCTCTGGTTAATTGTGCGACTCAGTTGTTCTTGGTGAATCAAATAAAAGAGTTGTCGTTGTCTAAAACTAATTAAAAATAAAGACTTGAAACAATTACAAATAAAGTAAAGACGGTAAAAAGAAACAATGAAAGATAAAAACTTGGCGAAAAGTAAATTGCGAGAAAATTAAAAGGTAAATAAAGTAAATGACGGGAAATAAAACTTAAATAAAAGGAAAGCAAGTAAAAGTGCAAATAAAGAAAAAGGCGGGAAAAATAAAGTTTAAAACTAAAAAACTGAAAAACTCTATGCGGAATAATAAATGCTATGCGGAATGTTGAAGCTGTGCGGAATAATAAAAGTCCTACTCGGAATAAAAAGACCATGCGGAATAATATGCTATGCTGAATAATAAGACTATGCGGAATAAAAGCTACTCGGAATCTTTGGAAAGAAAATAAACTCTACTCGGAAAAACTACTCTATCCGGAATAAAAGGGCTATTCGGAATACTCGAACATTCCGAATAGAAGACTCTATTCGGAATAATCTGATATTCCGAATAGAAGGCTCTATTCGGAATAATTAGACATTCCGAATAAGGGTCTCTATTCGGAATATCCAGATATTCCGAATAGGGATTCTATCCAGAATAACCTACGATATTACGCATAAAGAACAAAGGAAACACACCATTCGGAATAACTGGGCAGGAAACAGTAGACATGAATGAAGAACAGGGGGAAAAGAAAAGAGCACGAATTTGATCAAATCTAACCAAAACAAACCAAAAGATTAAATCTAAACAACCAATAAGCATCAACTAACAATAATCAATCAAAACAAATCAACAAAATTAACAAACATAACCAAATTAATCAAAACCCACTTGATCAAAACCATAAAAACTCAAGAACATGAACAATGAAAATGAAGAACAAATCAAACAAGAAAGGTAGAAGGAGATTAGCAATAAGGAAAAGATTAACAACAGTTAAAAGTAAACTTACTTGGAATTAAAAGAAATTTAAAGGTGCATTACATGAAGATTTAAGTGCATAAAATTAAAGAACAGGAAAATGAAAATGGGGAAGAGAGGCTTGTCAGGCCTCCAACAACCTAAACAAAATGAAAGTGGGCACTATATATAGGGGGATTAGGGAGGAGCGTAGGAAGCTTCCTCCCTCTTTCTTCTTTCTCTTAATTGCACACTTAAGTCCTTGATCTTCTTAATCTTTTGTTAATTTTTTTAATACTTGGACTTTGTCTTGGGATTTCTTCAAACTCGTCTTGTAATTTTCAATAAATTAGACTTGAGTTCTTCGGCTTTTTAGTAAACTTCCGTCTTTTGACTTTTTCTTCGATAAATCTTCAGAATTGGTCTTGGACTTCCGTTCTTTTTCCACTTTTGATCTTTCGACTTTGTCTTTTGCCTTTTTCTTCGATAAAAGCCCGTGAAATCTCGTGTTTTCTCCACTTTTCACCTTTTCGTCCTAAATCACAACAAAAACACAAACCCCGCATAATTCCGACATAAATGACATAAAATACACGTTTTGGCTCAGTTATTATTGTAATAAAGTGGTAAAAAGGATGGGTGTTTTCACACCTATCAAATCCCCTACACTTAACCATTGCAATGTCCTCATGCAATGCATTAGTTACAAAGCACTTTTACATTTTTCATCACAATCAATCCATGTTGGCCTTTATTAAAGAGATAGAAAATTATAAACATACAAAGTAAAGAAATCAAAAACATACCTTGGGTATTGAAAATGTCATGAATAATCATCATCCTCAAGTTTTCACTTTCTCCAAACCACGCTTAAAGACGAGATCATTGTTATTATAAGTTAGCAAACTAACACGAACTCATGTGGGCCAATTACTTACTTAGACTCCCTTATTCCTAGGGGTATCTCTTATATTTTATTGTTGTCTTGAATGATCACGAGGATGCATTTTTTACTTATTTCGATAGTTATTTAGTCCGAAAATAGAGTGAACGATTTAATCAATAGTTAGCTAAAGGACAAAATCTTTTAAAACTGCTTCTCGGGACCTCATAAAGTTCATATCTTGGCATAACTCGCTTCACGATTTGAGACCTTTCTCGGATCGATATTTGGCAGCGACTTCATACTTTAAACCTTGAGAGACGTTCATGAAATAATGGTCTTCTCTTCATATAGAAATTTCTTCACTTGAAGTTTTGAGAGATTCATACTTGGACCACGACTTTTTCATTTTTCTCCAATCTTTATTTGGGATTTTGATATACAACGATCCGCCTCCTTTTTGGACTTGGCTTCATTTATCCTCATACCTAATTATGGTCTTTTTGGATAGACTTCTCCATGACTTTTGGGGAGTATTTTGCTTTTCGTCGTGCGTCTCGATCCTTCATATTGATTTTCGATAAATGATTCTTCACATCACTTGAGATCTTTAGCAATAAAACATAGCCCTCATGTCTTGTTAGGACCTTTTTGGACTCGCCAATCTTCGCATCCCGCTTCAATAAGTTATGCCTTGGCTATGAACTTTAGTCCATACCGAGCAACTTTTAAACGATCTTGGGCTAGAAGCTAAGTAACCTTTTAAATCGTACAACCTTATTTATTGCAGATAAATTTATTAACAGGCGATGGGAGAATAGGCTCATAATTAACTCACATAAATTCACGAAAGAATACCGAACTTATAATTGGCTCTATCATCTCTCGTCCTCCACAGTTTAAAATCTCAAGGAATGAGACTCGTGGATGCTTAGCCTATTAAATCAAAGTTTTGGGTTTTCGAGTCGCCTATAGGATCTTGCAAATTCTTAGACTCTTTCAAGTTTAGAAATCGCGTTTTAAAGTTCCCTTGATAAACGACTCTCTAGGATCAATTATAGGAACTTGCGAAAAGTTCTTGTGCTTAACCCGTGAGAGTTAAGACTTTCGCGTTTTATAGCTCCCTATATAAAAGCCTAGCAAAACTTGACTTAAACACGTTAAGGATACTAGCTAGAGTAACTTAAATAAGTAAACTCGGGTTGAGTCAAAAGATTCACAACGTTTGAAAATTAAAACCACTTTATTAAAAATTTATTCTAATAAGGAAAGAAAATAACTATACAAAAGGAAAAACTAATAGGCCAAAATAGATCAAAAATTTTGAAAAATGTCGAAAAATTGATTTTCCGGTTAAAATGAGGACAAATACAAGGAAAAGACCACTTAACTTCGATAGAAGTCCCCCTACACTTAATATAAACATTGTCCTCAATGTTTAAGCATGTGGGATTAAACTCCCCTACACTTAGGACATTGTGCACTTTGTTTAAATCTCGCTAAGGAAAAGACAACTAAAGAGATTCCTATTTTAATATTGAGAAATATAAAATAGTGAATCGAAAAGAGTTTAGGATAGAACCGGGAAGAAGGGAACACGGAATCACGGTTCGTCAAAAGTCATCAAGAGTGTGTCTTGGAAGCTCTAATCCCTGCACATGATAAGAACGAAAGCAAGAAACACCACGGGGCCCCCCCTACACTTATGGTGAAAATAGATAGATAATTGGGTTGCGTCCCAAAAAGCGCTTGTTTTTGTTAACCGAGTCACGAGCCTGACTCGTCCCCGAATTAAATTGTCCATGGGGAGCCTCGAATGCAATACCGGGATCAAAGACCTTGTCCTCGTTCCCGGTTGACATCAACAAAGGAGAGGCGGGGGATAAGTCTTGAAAGGGAGAAATGTCCTTTCAACATACGAAAAGTATGTGAAATCAAGGTCCACGGGAGGTGGGGTAGGTAAAGTGAGCATATTGTCCTCCCCCAAAGACAATGGATGCTGAGCAAGCGGCAAAACCGTATTGTTATCAATCATTAGCATAATCAAGGTCACCTCCCGGGTCAAAGCACTCATCCTCCGTGATAGTGGCTAAAGGGGAGGATGAAAGGTGCTCGGGAGGGGGACTTGGGACAATATCTTCTTGCAGCAAATTATAAAAAATAATGTCCCCCTCCATATCAGCGTCATCATTACCTGGTGGTATGGAGTGAATGTCAATTTCTTCCAGCAATGGGTCATTATCTTCAACGGGAGGAATAGATGGAGGCAAAGACTCAGAAAGAGGAGGGGAAGTCAACGCTTCGATTTGAGCAATAAGAAGGTGCACTTTCCGTAATCTATCGCGAAGAAGCGCGTCTTCCACCTTATCCACAAGATCATGTTCATCGGTGAACTTCTCGTAAACCGGAGAGAATAAATCGTCATCACCCGCATCTCCCGGTGGAGATTGAGAAATTTCAAAAGTGAAATTCTCATAGCTTGGAGAAAAATCGTCATCATTTGGATCGACCTCTTCCGTAAGAGTAACGTCGTTCTTAAGCTCCATAGCAGCCGGTATGTCACAAACCTCATCATCAAACACTTTATCAAGACCAACATCACTAAGCTCATTCAACGTATCACAATCCTTAGACACGTTTGGAATATTGAGAGGAGGGATGACAATAGCACTAGGACATTGAGCAGTAAGATCATTCCAAGAAATAGTAGGCTCATCGTCATCATCATCGTAATAGTATGGATATACCGGAGGAGGAGTATAAGTCTCGATATTCGATATTTGCTCCTGTCGTTGATCCTCTTGACATTTATCGATGATCTTGGTGAAAGCTTCTTGAAGTTGTTGACCTTGCTTAACAAGAGTATCCCATTGTTCGTGGGAGCTCAAATGTTCGAAGGAGGGTTGATGATCGATGGGGTGTTGTGGGGGCTCAACATCACTAAGCTCATTCAACGAATCAAGATCGTTAGACGCAGTAGGAACATCGAGAGTAGGAGCAGCAACTTCAGAAGATGTGTTGAAAGTGCATACAACATCGTCGTCATCATCATCATAATAGTATTGATGCACAAGAGGAGGGGTATAATCACTAAGATTAGATACTTGCTCTTGTTGCAGTCGCTTTTCCTCCGCCCATGCTTCTTTTGTAAGAACAACGGCTTCTTGAAGTTGTAGAATGATGGAGTGTAGTTCGTCATTCAAAGTAGTGTGTTGTGGGTCAAGATTAATTTGCTGAAAGGATTGATGATTGAGGGTTTGATGTGGGGGCTCAAAGTGTTGAAAACCTAAATTATAGCATGGTTGTGGCTTATAGTAGTTCATCGGTTGGGAAGAATTAGAACACGGGTTAGGTTCATAATAATCCATCGGTGAAGAAATATGAGGACACGGATTTTGCTCATAATAATTCATTGGTTGACAAGAATAGGTATCGTGAGGACCCCCACAATTTTGGCAAGAAGGGTAAGGAGAAAAGTCGGGTGCGTCTTGTGGATAGCTATTTTCATTGTCATAATTGTACCCCGGTTCTTGTCCGTGAACAGACGGGTATTGAACCGGGCACGAAACATGCCAATGAGAATCGCTTCCAAAATAGATGCACGTGGAAAGAGTAGGTGGGTTCAAAAAGACGAATTAAGTGAGTGGCACAAAGGACAAAATCCTGGTATTAATTGTGTATCTTTGATATCGTTTCCGCACCGCTCACATGTACACCATTAACAAGAGTCGTTCCTGTACAATCGTCTCCCGCACCCGACGCAATGGACATAAAAATCCATAAAGAAAGATAGATAAGCAAGAATAATATTATTGGTGCAAAACTTTGAAAAAGAAATGCTTTTTATGATTTTTCAAATGTTTTTGGATTTTTGAAAATATTTGGACACGAAAAATAACGTTCACAAGTGAACGGATCCCAAAAGCCAACGCGTCTCTCACAAAAAACCTTTAATCCTCACGAAAAGAGCCGGCAGCGGCGCCATTTTAATAACTAGTTTTTACTAGTTGAAAGTTCGTTGAACCGATCTCTTCGAATTGATCTCTGGTTAATTGTGCGACTTAGTTGTTCTTGGTGAATCAAATAAAAGAGTTGTCGTTGTCTAAAACTAATTAAAAATAAAGACTTGAAACAATTACAAATAAAGTAAAGACGGTAAAAAGAAACAATGAAAGATAAAAACTTGGCGAAAAGTAAATTGCGAGAAAATTAAAAGGTAAATAAAGTAAATGACGCGAAATAAAACTTAAATAAAAGGAAAGCAAGTAAAAGTGCAAATAAAGAAAAAGGCGGGAAAAATAAAGTTTAAAACTAAAAAACTGAAAAACTCTATGCGGAATAATAAATGATATGCGGAATGTTGAAGCTGTGCGGAATAATGAAAGTCCTACTCGGAATAAAAAGACCATGCGGAATAATATGCTATGCTGAATAAAAAGACTATGCGGAATAAAAGCTACTCGGAATCTTTGGAAAGAAAATAAACTCTACTCGGAAAAACTACTCTATCCGGAATAAAAGGGCTATTCGGAATACTCGAACATTCCGAATAGAAGACTCTATTCGGAATAATCTGATATTCCGAATAGAAGTCTCTATTCGGAATAATTAGACATTCCGAATAAGGGTCTCTATTCGGAATATCCAGATATTCCGAATAGGGATTCTATCCAGAATAACCTACGATATTCCGCATAAAGAACAAAGGAAACAGACCATTCGGAATAACTGGGCAGGAAACAGTAGACATGAACGAAGAACAGGGGGAACAGAAAAGAGCACGAATTTGATCAAATCTAACCAAAATAAACCAAAAGATTAAATCTAAACAACCAATAAGCATCAACTAACAATAATCAATCAAAACAAATCAACAAAATTACCAAACATAACCAAATTAATCAAAACCCACTTGATCAAAACCATAAAAACTCAAGAACATGAACAATGAAAATGAAGAACAAATCAAACAAGAAAGGTAGAAGAAGATTAGCAATAAGGAAAAGATTAACAACAGTTAAAAGTAAACTTACTTGGAATTAAAAGAAATTTAAAGGTGCATTACATGAAGATTTAAGTGCATAAAATTAAAGAACAAGAAAATGAAAATGGGAAAGAGAGGCTTGTCAGGCCTCCAACAACCTAAACAAAATGAAAGTGGGCACTATATATAGGGGGATTAGGGAGGAGCTTAGGAAGCTTCCTCCCTCTTTCTTCTTTCTCTTAATTGCACACTTAAGTCCTTGATCTTCTTAATCTTTTGTTAATCTTCTTAATACTTGGACTTTGTCTTGGGATTTCTTCAAACTCGTCTTGTAATTTTCAATAAATTAGACTTGAGTTCTTCGGCTTTTTAGTAAACTTTCGTCTTTTGACTTTTTCTTCGATAAATCTTCAGAATTGGTCTTGGACTTCCGTTATTTTTCCACTTTTGATCTTTCGACTTTGTCTTTTGCCTTTTTCTTCGATAAAAGCCCGTGAAATCCCGTGTTTTCTCCACTTTTCACCTTTTCGTCCTAAATCACAACAAAAACACAAACCCCGCATAATTCCGACATAAATGACATAAAATACACGTTTTGGCTCAGTTATTATTGTAATTAAGTGGTAAAAAGGATGGGTGTTTTCACACCTATCAATGACCCAACTCTCATCCATCAAAGCTTCTTTAACATTCTTTGGTTCAGTCAAGGAGACGAAACGAAAGAAGTTACTTTGATTTTGGACTTGAGATCTTAGGTTCCTTTGATTTAATTCGCCTATGACGTTATCTAGATCATGATCCTTACTCCCTTTTCAACACTAAGGTCTTCAATTCCTATGTTTCTACCATCTTTGGGATTAACTATGTCTATTTCATCCCAGTCATCATCTACCAAAGGTGGTGTCTTAGATGAAGGAGGGGTTTCATCAAATGTCACGTTAAGTGATTCTTCAATTACACCCGAGGTTCTATTGAGGACTATGTAGGCTTTGCTAGTTTGAGAATAACCTAAAAAGATACCTTCGTAAGACTTTGGGTCGAACTTAGTAAGGTAATCTTTGGTGTCAATAATAAAGCACTTGCTTCCAAACACCCTAAAGTATTCTAATGAGGGCTTCTTACCTTTAAGAATCTCATAGGGGGTCATTCCTATAAAAGGTCGAATAAGAATTCGGTTGAGAATGTAGGTCGATGTGTCCACGGCATTGCACCAAAATTTTTGAGGCAAATATTTCTCATATAACATCGTCCTACTCATCTCTTGGATGGTCCTATTCTTCCTTTCAACTACCCCATTTGATTGTGGAGTGCGAGGAGCCGAGAAGTTATGGGTTATACCACGAGCTTCACAAAAGGCACCGAATTGCACTTCATTATAAAATTCCCTACCATGATCCGTCCTAATAGAGAGAATTGAACATCCTAGTTGATTTTGAAATCTTCGACTAAAGGTTTCGAAGTGATCGAAAGCTTAATTCTTAGACGCCAAAAATCTAGTCCAAGTGAATCTAGAATAGTCATCAACTATAACTAGGGTATAAAGGTTACCTCCATAACTCCGTATGGCGTAAGGTCCAAAGAGATCCATATGTAGGAGCTCTAAGCACCGAGAGGTCGAAACCAAATTCTTGGCTTTGTGACTTGAGTGAACTTGCTTCCCAATTTTGCAAGCATCACAAAAGTGATTATCAAACTTCATCTTAGGGAGATGTCTTACCAATTCCTTAGAGACTAAAAATTGAATTAAATGCATATTAGCGTGACCTAATCTCCTATGCCAAAGAGTAGAACTATCATCTAAAGTCGCTAGACACAAGTTGTCCTTTGACTTCCTATTGACCTTCATGACATAAAGCCCATGCTTTCTAACACCTTTCCAATGACCTTTACATCTTTTATGATTTCACTGTCATATTCCGAAAAGATGACCTTACACTTATTGTCACAAATTTGAGATATACTTAGAAGGTTGAAACCTAAGTTATCTACGTGCTCTACGTTTTCTATAGTCATAGAGTCAAGAGACACCGTACCTTTGCCAATGATATTACCTCGTCGATTACTTGTGAATGTAACGTTACCTCCATCATATGCGTTGTATTGCGAGAATAAACTTCGATTACCCGTCATGTGTTTAGAACAACCACTATCCTTAATCCACTCGTCGGGCTCTAAATCGATTCCCAAGCATATCTAGGTAACAACACACAAGATCAAACATTTGGTCCAAATATCTCATGGGTCTAAAGTTGTTAGTTCCAAACATCCCTTGCATTTGGTTGGGATGCATGAGTGAAGGAGACATTCCCCATGGGGAAAAGTATTGTTGTTGAAAATTATTCCAATTCATATGGCCATTTTGTTGTCCATAGTTTCTCCTAGGTGTCTTTGATCTTGATCTAGAATTATTGTTATTTCTCCTAGGTGTTGTAGTTTTACTTCTAGCTCGTGATTTAGCTTGATCATCTCCTTTTGGTATAGGTGTTCTACTTCTAGGCTTAGACTCATTTCGTACTCTTGGAGGAGTAGATGCTTGTCTAGATAAGTTTATAGTTCCCATTAAAGGTTTACTCAAGGGCTTGTAGAATTTATCTAGAGTAGGTTTTTCAATAATAGGTTCTTTGACCTTGTTAATAAGAATATGTTTTGGTCCTTCACCTAAAATACACTTTTCAGAAAGTTCAGGATTTTCACAAAAAACTTCTTCTGTCCGCGGTTCTTTAGATCCACCCACGGTTCCATAGCAATAAAGAACCGCACAATATGCTGGAGAACCGCGTACAGGGGTGCGTTTTTCTGAAAACCTAACTTGTTTTGGTTCACTAGTTGATGCTTCATTAGTGTTATATCCTAGCCCAAGTCTTTCTTTAGAATGAATTTGTTTGTTTAACATATCATCAAGAGCATTAGTACCTCTCATAAACTTTTCAAGTCTAATGGAGGTGCTCTTGAGATTTTCATTTTCTTGTCTAAGGTTTTCACATTTTAAACATCCTAGATAAACTTCTTTGTTTTTCTCAAGCTTAGCTAATTTCTCCTTTAGCTCACTAATCTCATTCTCAAGCTCTAGTTGATTTTAGCACATTGTTCTTTTCAATGAATTTAAGACTAAGTTTACGTAAGTTATTGTATTGGCCTTCTAATTCACTATCATCTTGAGAAGAACTATTATTGCTATAATAATCAGTTTCGGAATGTAACTCTTTAGAGTTGTGAGCCATAAGATATTTCTCATCTTTGGGGTTGTCATCAACATCTTCACCGCTATCGCTCCATGAACCTCCAACAAACGCCGTGTGGTTCTTGTCGCGTGAAGGATTTGGACAATCACCGGTGAGCTTTCATGGTTTCTTGTCGCATGAAGTTTCTAAATCATTTCCTATCACCTTTATCATCTTTGGAAAATTAGTTTTTGGATAAAGGTTTCTTGTCTTTGTTTGGTTGCCTCACGTATTGACCTCGTCTTTTGAAGAACTTCTTAAAGTCTCTAACCGCCATGGCATATTCCTCATCATCACTATCCGAGGAGCTTTCATGGTCACTTTGCGCCTTCTTGGCTTTGAGTTCAAGAGACTTTCTTTCACTCTTGGTTTTCACCATTTCTAAGTCCTTCAAAATTATCATCTCATGAACCTTCAAGTTACCAATGAGTTCATCGAGTGATAATCTGGCGAGATCCTTTGATTCTTCAATCGCCGTGACTTTATCTCTCTATTTTGGATGCAACGCCCTAAGAAACTTCCTAACATTGTTCTTGCTATAAAAACCTTCATCAAGTGCTTTTAGACTAGTAATAATAGTGTCAAATCTAGCAAATGCACTATCAATAGTTTCATTTTCTAAGATGACAAATTGTTCATATTGTTGAACAAGAAGATAAATTTTACTTTCTTTGACTTGGCTATTACCTTGGTGGGTTACTAAAAGAGTGTTCCAAATATCTTTAGCGGTTTCACACATAAAAATCCTTTCGTACTCTTTCTTTGTAAAGCATTATAAATCACCATTTTAGCCTCATTATTTTTAGCAAGTTTCCTTTTCGTATCATCATTAGCTTTGTCAAAAGTGACTATCTCTTTGCTTTTAGAAACTTCATTATATTGGTATGGCAAAAAATCACCATTGGTAATAACATGCCAAAGATCTAAATCTTTTGATTTCACATAAGTCTCAAATCTATTTTTCCAATAAATAAAACTATCACTTTCAAAAAGAGGTGGTCTTTGCATGGATTACCCTTCTAGATACTTGTTGGAATCCATAGATTGATTCAAGTTTTAAAATACAATATTTTAAAAAGGCTTGAGCAACCACGCTCTGATACCAATTGTAGAAACTAAAAAATGAGGGGGGTGAATAGTGATAGGTGTGTAAACACCCATCCTTTTACCACTTAATTCGGGCTAAAACGAGACCAAAACACGTATTTAATATCATTTGTTTGGAATTATGCGTGGTTTTTGTGTTTATTGTGTTTTCAGAGCCAACCGGATAAATATTGAAGAAAACATGGGATTGCACGGGTTTTACTGAAGAAAAAGACTCAAGATAAAGTCTATTGTCCAAGAGATGCGAAAGATTTGAAGTCACTGGGCCTATTCGAAGATTTATCGAAGAAAAGGACCAAAGATGGAAGATTTATATAAGTCGAAGAAACTCAAGTCTATCAAAGGAAGAAATTAAAAGACGAGTTGAATTTAATCGACGACAAATCCCGAATCAGAATCGAAAACGGAAACTTTTCTGAAAAGACGAAAAGACACAAAGAACGGGAGAAAGCCCACTCACCAACCAAAGGAAACACCTATAAATAGGCCATCCCACACACATTTTTGGAGCTAGCTAGTTTTTCTTTCTTCCTCCTTTTCTTTCTCCTGGTTCGTTTAACACCATCACCACTAGGGTGATTGGTGATTTTTATTTTTAGTTCTTCAATCTTGTAATTTTAATCCTTGTTTCATCTTGTCAAAACATTAATCATCCAATTCAAAGTTCTTGTTTAATCTTTCATTTCATCTTGTTCATCTCCATTTTTATCTTCAAGTTCTTAAGTTTTATTTTTCTTGATTTGATCTTCAAAAGGTGTTTGGATTTGTGTTTTTATTAGTGGGATTTGTTGCTTATGATGTCTAAATGATTTGTGTTTAATTTGGTAAAATCTTTTTAAGTATTTGATTTGATTTTGGTTAAAATTCGTGTCCCGTGTTCTTCGCTATACAGTTTCTGTAACTGGGTTTCTGATCTTCCGAATCAAGACAAAAAGTTCCGAATGAGTCCTTCATTCGGAAACTTCCGAACCAAGCACTAAAGTTCCGAATCAAGAGAAAACTTCCGAATCAATCTTTCATCCGGAAAGTTCCGGATCAGTCATAAAGTTCCGGATCAGTCAATAAGTTCCGAACCAATCCTTCATTCGGAAGTTTCCAAACTTCCGAATCAACTCCCTTCATTCGGAAAGTTCCGGATGAGTATGTTCCGGATGAGTATGTTCCGAATGAGTATGTTCCGGATGAGTGAATAGTATGTTCCGAATCAGTTAGTTCCGAATCAAGCATTAAAGTTCCGAATCAGTTAATTTTTGGGTATTTTAAAGATTACTGTTTTACTGTTGATGTTTTACTATTTTTCTGCTCATATTTCACTATTCACATGTTAACTTTAATTTTAATTTGAACTTTAAAATTTCAACCAAGTTTTTATTAATCTTAATTAAAGTAATTGCCTTTGATTTAAACTTCCATTTCCACTTTCTATTAGACTAGAAAACCCAACCCCTTTATTTAGTAACCAAGAACAATCATTCCACTTAAGACCTAGATCAATTCGAGAGGATATCGAGAGACTAAAATCTGAACCCATTGAAAATCAGTAAATCAAATGGCGCCGCTGCCGGCTCTTCTCGTTAAGATCAAAAGTTTTTTGTGAGAAATTGGATTTTGGGATCCATTCCCCGTGAACGTTACTTTTTCAAGAAAATCTTCAAAAACAACTAAAAAATATAAAATTTTCAAAAATCCTAAAAAGTAAAAAACAATAAAAACCAAAAATATTTGTGCTTTGCTTTTCTTTGTTCGTTCTTTTACAGGTGTATGCGCACTCGATCCACGTCTTATCAAGAGCCCGAGCCTCTCGATAACTTAGACATGGCTGGTGTACAAAACAACAATAACATACCACCTCCGAACAACAATAATAACAACAACAACCCGCCTTTCAACAACATGAATAACAACAACAATGAGCACCTTCCGGATAATCGCCCAATGATTGAATTGCTGCAAGCTCATGTCGATGGCAACATGGATCCAATTGTTATTCCTCCAATTGCCGCCAACAATTTCGAGCTCAAGTCAGGCTTTATCCAGATGGTCTCAGCTCAACCATTCTTTGGACGAACCATTGATGACCCACACGATCACATCAAGAGATTTCTACAACTCACGAACACGGTCAAGTTCAATGGCGTTCCACAAGAAGTGATAAGGTTACAACTTTTTCCCTTTTCTTTAGAGGGACAAGCCCGGCATTGGCTTGCTAAGGAACCGCCACAGAGTATTCTCTCGTGGACGGATTTGGAAACAAAGTTTATCAACTACTTTTTTCCACCCTCTCGTACTACCGCTTTGCGGAATGAGATTATAACCTTTGAACAAAAGTACGACGAGTCATTCAGTGAATCTTGGGATCGCTTTAAAGATCTTTTAAGAAAATGCCCACAACATGGTTTTACCAAAGTTCATCAAATAAATACTTTTTACAATGGTTTAAGCATAAATGACCAAGATTCACTGAATAGTGCTTCGGGGGGTAATCTCTTGGCTAAGACTTCCAATGCTGCTTGGGATATCATTGAGAACAAGTCTCGTGTGCAAACCAAGAGCATTAGGACCAATGTTGCTAGTGCTAGCACTAATGACAGCGACAAGCGATTAGACAAAATTACCACGCTTCTTGAATCGCTTGTCACCCACACCGTCAGCAACAACAACAGCAACAACGCCAAAAATGCACAAGTGAACGCTGTCAGCCAACCTTGTGAGATATGCGGTGGTCCCCATTCTTACACAACTTGTACCGCCACCCAAGATTACCCTGCTGAGAATGTGAATGCGGCATATGGCACCTACCAACAACCTGCTTATCAAGCTAGACCTCAAGGTGACCGTAACTTGCTTAGCTACCGCAGCAACAACTATCTTTCCCCACCTGGCTTTCCTCCAACCAACCCAAACCAACAACAAAACCTTAACCGCCCTGCTCAACAACAACAACAACCTCGCCAACCATATATCCCACCTCACAAGCAGCAACAACCACCTCAACGCAACAATCAAATATACCAACAACCTGCTTACCAACCACCTGCATACAATGCTCCTTCAAACCAAACCAACACTGCACTACACCAAGAGGTCGCCACCTATATGAGGACCAATGATGTGATAGTGGGAAATCTCCAAGAGGAAGTGCGCAATTTGAAGGCAGACTTGGTCAAGCAAGGAAATGATTTGAGAGCTGATATGAGAAACACGTTGGATAGCCAGACTAATGATCTGAGGAACATGATGGCTAGTTTTTTCCAAAGTAGTCAACCCTCTTCTTCGGGTACTCTTCCGAGTAACACCGTTGCGAACCCAAGAGGGGAGATGAAAGCAATCACTACTAGAAGTGGTAAAGGTACCAAGGAACCCGAGCTTCCTATACCTCCACCGGTGGTTGTGACTAAGGAGAACGAGTCGCCTGCTCCTATTCCTCCTCCTTCCCCAATTTCTCCACCTCTTCTTTCTACCCCTCCTCCACCCGTGCTTGTGAGTGATCCTATTCCCCTAAAGCCTTCCTCTTCTTCCAATATACCTTATCCTTCTAGGTTGAGGAAAGAGAAGCAAAAGAGCAAGGATGATATTCAGGTTTCGAATTTCCTTAAAATGTTCAAGAAACTGAATTTCAATATCTCCTTCGCTGAGGCTCTCGCTCACATGCCCAAGTATGCCAAAATGTTTAAAGATCTTCTGAGCGACAAGGAAAAGCTCCTCGATCTCGCCAACACCCAACTTAATGAGAACTGCTCTGCAGTGCTCTTAAGGAAATTGCCAATCAAGCTTGGTGATCCGGGTCGTTTTCTTATCCCTTGCAATTTCCCGGGAGTAGAGAATTGCATGGCCCTAGCCGATCTAGGTGCCAGTATTAATCTCATGCCTCTAAGTGTTTGGAAGCAATTATCTCTCCCAGAGCTAGTCCCCACCAAAATGACTTTGGAATTGGCCAACCGTACGGTTGCTTATCCAGTGGGGATAGCCGAAGACGTCATTGTAGGAGTCGACAAATTCACCTTCCCTGCCGATTTTGTTGTCGTCGACTACGAGATGGACCCACGTGTGCCACTCATTGTTGGTCGTCCATTCTTGAGGACCGGTCGCACTCTCATTGATGTTGAAGCCGGTGAGCTTATCATGAGAGTGGGTGACGATAAAGTAGTCTTCAACATGGGAAAGTTATCTAAACAACCTTCTTCTTACGAGAATGTTAATTGTATTGACGTTCTTGATGAAGCTTGTGAAGAACACTTCAAGGATGCTTGTAAAAACATTCCTACCTCTCTTCCCAATGTTGAGACCGTTTCCTCTATCGACTCATCACTATCTCTATTTGGAGAGAGTGATTTCCTTTGGAAAGATTTGGAAGCCAGCTTAGGAGATGTGAAGCAAGACAATGACGATTCTACTGCCACTTGGGATGAAGACCTCAGTTTCATTGCAAACCTCCTCAAAGAAGACAACCCTTCCCCTCCATCTCCCACTATCATTGCTATCGAGACTCCGACTTCGAATACGCCTCCCGTCGACAATCCTCCGGATTTGGAACTTAAGGAGTTGCCACCCCATCTTGAGTATGCATTCCTCGAAGAAGAGAAGAAGTCGCCAGTCATCATTGCTAAGGATTTGAAGGATGAAGAGAAAGCCCGACTTGTCGCTGTGTTGAAAGATCACAAGAAGGCTATTGCTTGGAAGATTTCGGACATTCGTGGAATTGATCCTCACTTCTGCACGCACAAAATTCTCATGGAGGACGATTATAAGCCCACTATTCAAAGCCAACGAAGGGTGAATCCAAAAATCCATGAAGTCATCAAAACAGAGGTTATCAAACTTCTTGATGCGGGTATGATTTACCCTATTTCGGATTCACCGTGGGTTAGTCCAATCCATTGTGTGCCCAAGAAGGGCGGAATAACCGTTGTTCCCAATGAACACAACGAGTTGATTCCCACTCGTCTCGTTACTGGGTGGAGAGTTTGTATAGACTATCGCAAACTCAATGATGCCACGAGAAAGGATCATTTCCCTCTACCTTTCATGGACCAAATGCTTGAACGATTAGCCGGTAATGAATATTACTGCTTTTTGGATGGTTTCTCGGGTTATTTTCAAATACCCATCGATCCCCAAGATCAAGAGAAGACTACATTCACTTGTCCCTACGGCACTTTCGCTTACAAAAGAATGCCTTTTGGCTTATGTAATGCGCCCGGGACTTTCCAAAGGTGCATGTTAGCTATCTTCCATGACATGGTTGAACAAACCATGGAAGTCTTCATGGATGATTTCTCGGTCTTCGGGGATTCCTTCTCTGCTTGCCTTGCCAATTTAGAACGTATGCTAAAGCGGTGCGAAGACACTCGCCTTGTTCTAAATTGGGAAAAATGCCATTTTATGGTAAAAGAAGGCATCGTGCTTGGACATAAGATTTCAAAAGCCGGTCTTGAAGTAGACCGTGCTAAAGTTGATGTCATAGCAAAGTTGCCTCCACCTTCCACTGTGAAGGGTGTGAGAAGTTTCTTGGGTCATGCGGGCTTCTACCGACGATTTATCAAAGACTTTTCTCAAATCGCTCGCCCAATGACCTACCTCTTGGAAAAAGATACTCCTTTTATCTTCTCCAACGAGTGCCTTGAAGCCTTCAACTCACTTAAGGATAAGCTAACTAAGGCACCCGTCTTAGTTACCCCTAATTGGGAGCTGCCTTTTGAGTTGATGTGCGATGCTAGTGATTTTGCTATTGGAGCGGTTCTTGGACAAAGAGTGAATAAACACTTCCAACCAATCCATTACGCTAGCAAGACAATGACTGGGGCACAATTGCATTATACGACAACCGAAAAAGAGCTTTTAGCCGTTGTCTATGCTTTTGAAAAATTCCGCCCCTATCTTGTCCTTTCCACCACCATTGTGTATACCGATCATTCCGCGTTGAAGTACTTGTTGACAAAGCAAGATTCCAAACCAAGACTTCTTCGCTGGGTTTTGCTGCTCCAGGAATTTAAAATCGAAATCCGCGATAAAAAAGGAGCAGAAAACCTAGCCGCGGACCATCTTAGCAGACTTGAGGATCCTTACCAAGGGGATCATCCGACGAAAGAAATCAATGATTCTTTTCCCTTGGAGACCTTATTCTCTGTAAACTCGAAG
Organism: Glebionis coronaria; assembly: GCA_025667525.1. Lineage (NCBI taxonomy): Eukaryota > Viridiplantae > Streptophyta > Magnoliopsida > Asterales > Asteraceae > Glebionis > Glebionis coronaria. The sequence goes on from CM046874.1 coordinate 74,388,755, forward strand.
CCGAATGAAACCCCGTGGTTTGCGGACTTTGCAAACTACTTGGCGGGTGGAATTCTCAAGGAAGGGTTGACGTCCCAGCAAAAGAAGAAGTTCTTTACCGACATCAAGACTTACTTTTGGGACGACCCTTACCTATTCAAACAATGTGCTGATTTGATAATTCGCCGATGTGTTGATGGACCGGCAGCGTCGGACATCCTTGATGCTTGCCACAAAGGACCCACCGGTGGTCACTTTGGTCCCAACTACACCGCTAAGAAAGTGTTTGATTCGGGATTTTATTGGCCCTCCATATACCGTGACGCTCACGATATGGTCAAGCGATGTGATGTTTGCCAATAGCAAGGCAAAATCACACATAAAGACGAGATGCCTCAGAATTTCATTCAAGAGTGTGAAATTTTTGATGTTTGGGGGATCGACTTTATGGGGCCATTCCCTTCGTCTAAAGGACACAAATACATCCTTGTAGCCGTTGACTACGTTTCAAAGTGGGTTGAAGCCAAAGCTTTGCCTACTAATGACGCAAGGGTGGTTTGTAACTTTTTGAAAGCTCTTTTCGCTAGATTCGGTGTGCCTCGCGCCATTATTAGTGATCGTGGGACTCATTTCTGCAATGACCAATTTGCTAGAGTCATGGCTAAGTACGGTGTAAATCATCGTCTTTCCACAGCCTACCACCCACAAACTAATGGCCAGGCTGAAATATCCAACCGAGGGCTGAAGCGAATTCTTGAAAGGACCGTGGGAGAGCATCGTGCCTCATGGGCTGATAAATTGGATGATGCTTTGTGGGCTTTCTGTACTGCTTACAAGACCCCGATCGGCTGTACGCCTTATCGTCTTGTGTACGGGAAAGCGTGCCACCTCCCCATTGAGTTGGAGCACAAGGCTTATTGGGCCTTGAAGTGGGCTAATTTTGATATAAACAAAGCCGGTGACCTACGCAAGATCCAACTCAATGAGCTGAATGAACTCCGTAATGAGGCTTATGAAAATTCTTTGATCTATAAGGAAAGAACTAAGCTCATTCACGACTCCAAGATTAAAAACCGAGAGTTCCATGTTGGAGACAAAGTCTTACTTTTTAACTCTCGGTTGAAAATCTTTTCGGGCAAGCTCAAATCTCGTTGGTCCGGCCCATTCACCATCGCCCAAATTTTTCCATATGGTACTCTCGAGCTTGCTCAACCTAATGGACCAAATTTTAAGGTGAATGGCCAACGAGTAAAGTTGTACTTTGGTGAGGACACCTCTAAGGAGGTGATTCCATCCCTCACTACGTTCCCCATGAACTAAATTTGGGTCGAGTCAGGCTCGTGACTCGGTTATAAAAAACAAGCGCTCCTCGGGAGGCAGCCCGAGTATCTATCCTTGTATGTTTTAATCCCCTAAGTGTAGGGGGGAACTTCTATATGTGTTTGCCTTTTTGTGGTGATGTGATTACAGGGATAAGTGCACTCTTGGAATCTTTGAAGAACCGTGCTCCCGTGTTTATCCGAAATCCGGTTCTATCTCTCAACTATCGTGATTCAATTTTCTTCATACTCACATTTGAAATTGATCACGTTAGTCGTCTCTTCCTTAACTTGAGTTAACCAACGTGCACAATGTCATAAGTATAGGGGAGACTTCTCCCACATGCTTAAACATTGAGGACAATGTTTATCTTAAGTGTAGGGGGGACTTCTATCGAAGTTTTAAGTGGACTTTTCCATGAAAATGCCTTCAATTAACCGGAAAATCCTATTTTTCAACATTTTTCAAATTTTTTATTAACTTTGGCCATTTAGTCGTAATTTTTAAATTTTTATCGTTGCTTTCATATGTATATATCCCGCAAATAAGTCAAAAATATTAATAAAGTGGTGTAGCTAGTTTAGAAGTTTTTGACATATTAGGCCCGTTGCGTTTATTTTGACTCAACCCGAATAGACTTATCCAAGTTTATTCTAGCTAGTATCCTTAACCATGTAGACCTTAATTGGTTTATTAGGCTAAGTATCCACGAGTCTCATTACTTGAGATTTTAAATTGTGGAGGACGAGAAATGATAGAGTCAATTATAAGTCGGTATTCTTGCGCAAGCTCACTTGGTGTAATTATTTGCCTATTCTCCCATCACTTGCTAATAATTTATCTGCAATAAGTAAGGTCTTACGATTTGAAAAGTTACTTAGCTTCTAGCCCAAGATCGTTTAAAAGTTGCTCGGTAATGATAAGAGTTCATAGCCAAGGCATAACTTATGAAGCGGGGCGCGAAGATTGGCGAGTCCGAAAAGGCCCTAACAAGGCATGAGGATTCAATTTTATTGCTGAAGATCCAAAGTGATGTGGAAAGCATTATTCCTAAAGTCAATATGAAGGATCAAGACTCACGACGAAAAGCAATCAACTCCCATAAAGATCATGGAGAAGTCTATCCGAAAAGACCCTAACAAGGTATGAGGATAAATAGATCCAAGTCCGAAAAGGAGGCGGATCGTTGTATCTCAAAATCCCAATTAGAGATTGAAGAAATAATCATGAAGTCGTGGTCAACAAAGTTGGAGTACCCCTCAAAAGTCTCCAAGTGAAGAAACTCTATTATGATGAGAAGACCATTATCTCAAGAACGTCTCTCGAAGATATGAAGTATGAAGTACATGCCAAATATCGGCCCGAGAAAGGTCTCAAATCGTGAACCAAGTTATGCCAAGATATGAACTTTTTGATATCCCGAGAAGCAGTTTTAAGAGATTTTGTCCTTTAGCTAACTATTGATCAAATCGTCCTACTTTGCTTTCAGCCCTAATAAACTATCGAAATAAGTCCAAAGATGCATCTTCATGATCATTCTAAGACAAAAATAAAATATAAGAGATACACCTAGGAATAAGGGAGTTTAAGCATTTAATTAAGCCATGTGTGTAAGTGTTTGAATTGCTAACTTATAATAACAATGATCTCGTTTTTAAGCTTAGTTTGAGGAACGTGAAACTTGAGGGTGATAAATCTTCGCAGCACCAAAAGCCCTAATGTAAGTCATCGATTTCTCTACAAGTTATTTCCATGTAGCTATTTTCAAAGAGAAAATGGTTTTCTATCCCTTTGTTATCTTTGAAGTTTTATTTCTTTAATTTTTGTTTAGTAGAATTGTAAATAAGGCCAAGGTTGATTAATTATGAGAAAGTGTAAACTTGCTTTATCACTAAGCATTGCATGAGGGCATAGCAATGGTTAAGTGTAGGGGATTTGATAGGTGTGTAAACACCCATCCTTTTACCACTTAATTCGGGCTAAAACGAGACCAAAACACGTATTTAATATCATTTGTTTGGAATTATGCGTGGTTTTTGTGTTTATTGTGTTTTCAGAGCCAACCGGATAAATATTGAAGAAAACATGGGATTGCACGGGTTTTACTGAAGAAAAAGACTCAAGATAAAGTCTATTGTCCAAGAGATGCGAAAGATTTGAAGTCACTGGGCCTATTCGAAGATTTATCGAAGAAAAGGACCAAAGATGGAAGATTTATATAAGTCGAAGAAACTCAAGTCTATCAAAGGAAGAAATTAAAAGACGAGTTGAATTTAATCGACGACAAATCCCGAATCAGAATCGAAAACGGAAACTTTTCTGAAAAGACGAAAAGACACAAAGAACGGGAGAAAGCCCACTCACCAACCAAAGGAAACACCTATAAATAGGCCATCCCACACACATTTTTGGAGCTAGCTAGTTTTTCTTTCTTCCTCCTTTTCTTTCTCCTGGTTCGTTTAACACCATCACCACTAGGGTGATTGGTGATTTTTATTTTTAGTTCTTCAATCTTGTAATTTTAATCCTTGTTTCATCTTGTCAAAACATTAATCATCCAATTCAAAGTTCTTGTTTAATCTTTCATTTCATCTTGTTCATCTCCATTTTTATCTTCAAGTTCTTAAGTTTTATTTTTCTTGATTTGATCTTCAAAAGGTGTTTGGATTTGTGTTTTTATTAGTGGGATTTGTTGCTTATGATGTCTAAATGATTTGTGTTTAATTTGGTAAAATCTTTTTAAGTATTTGATTTGATTTTGGTTAAAATTCGTGTCCCGTGTTCTTCGCTATACAGTTTCTGTAACTGGGTTTCTGATCTTCCGAATCAAGACAAAAAGTTCCGAATGAGTCCTTCATTCGGAAACTTCCGAACCAAGCACTAAAGTTCCGAATCAAGAGAAAACTTCCGAATCAATCTTTCATCCGGAAGTTTCCAAACTTCCGAATCAACTCCCTTCATTCGGAAAGTTCCGGATGAGTATGTTCCGGATGAGTATGTTCCGAATGAGTATGTTCCGGATGAGTGAATAGTATGTTCCGAATCAGTTAGTTCCGAATCAAGCATTAAAGTTCCGAATCAGTTAATTTTTGGGTATTTTAAAGATTACTGTTTTACTGTTGATGTTTTACTATTTTTCTGCTCATATTTCACTATTCACATGTTAACTTTAATTTTAATTTGAACTTTAAAATTTCAACCAAGTTTTTATTAATCTTAATTAAAGTAATTGCCTTTGATTTAAACTTCCATTTCCACTTTCTATTAGACTAGAAAACCCAACCCCTTTATTTAGTAACCAAGAACAATCATTCCACTTAAGACCTAGATCAATTCGAGAGGATATCGAGAGACTAAAATCTGAACCCATTGAAAATCAGTAAATCAAATAGTTTCTTAAATTTACTTGTTAAAGATTGTTTTTTTAAATCCTTTTTAAAAACTTAGGCTTTAGTATTTATGTGAAACCTTTTTATACACAATATGGACAAGATATAGTGCAACTAAACTAATAATCACAAGTATAAAGAATAATGAATGTAAAGAGATAAGGGAAGGAAGGATCAAACCAAACACCAAGGATTTATAGTGGTTCGACAACAAAGCTCACTCCTCGTTCCTACTCCACTCCTCGAGTACTCCTTGAGTTCACTAATCAACAAGCTCCTTAAGGTGGAGAAACCGTACACAACGTCGCTTAACCAATTTCTGACTCTAAGCTAAAACTCGAGCCCTAATCTTAGCTAGGACCAATCTACACCAATATACTTTAAGGATTAAGTATTAACCTTAATACATACACAACTTACAAATAGACACAACTACTTGGATATTCACAATAATGACACAACAATGAATATATGAGTTTGGATCTTCAATGGATCTTTGAGGTAGACACAACACTTCAAGGATGATAGTGTTCTTCACTTTGCACATTGAGAGGAAAAGATGAGAAGCGAAAGATTCACTTCTAAACAAGTAGTAATCAAACAAATGATCAAGGATTTGAGTGATTTAAGAAGTATGAAAGAATCTAGAAATGTATGTGCAAAATAGGTGAATTGAAAGTCTAAGAATGGTCCACTATTTAAAAGTCAAACATCCAACTGCTATATCTGCATGTGGTTCCTTATCGATAAGGAACCGCTATAGGTGCTAAAGAACCGCCTGCATAGACTCTGCTTTTTTTTGTCTTTTAGTGGTGGTTCGAATCTGGGGATTAAAATATCCTGAAAGGATATTCTAAACCAAGATAGAATATGCCATTTTCAAATTTCAAATTTTCAAATAATTAATTTAATAAAACATTTTCTTAAAAAGAAAGTTTGATAAAAAAAACTTGTCACACTTAATAAAAAGTGAGTTTTAAGAAAAGATTAAATCCTTGATCACTTAATTAGGATGAGTACTTGTTTGTTCATACCTTAAGTGATAATGGTTGAAATGAAAAATACTTGAACTCAAGAATTCGTTTTTTGATGTTTTCGTAAATGCTTGTTTTTACATATTGTCGTAATCAAAACAAAGCGAGACCGAAAAATGCAAGTAACGTTTTTAGGCATCATTGCATTTACACAAGTTTTCCAGGACATATACAGTTTTCTGCTATAGTTTACTTATCAGTCTTTCAACTTCTGTACTTTCATTTGTTCAGCTTAGTATTCCAGATCTTTCATTTATTTATATTCCAGATATTCTTATCATGTCATTATATCCGTTCACTGAGCATATTGCTCAGCCGTATTTTTTTTCCATGACTCATACGGCAGGTACCCAAGGACGGGATTGAGCATTTAGCGGACGTGCATAGGATGGGAGCTACCTTATACTTCTACTCCTTTTGCATTTCATTTACTTTATGCATCTTTATGAGTTTATGTTTAGGAGCCGATGTTTGATTCCGGTTTTCCTTTATGGTCATGTATGTTGTTATTACATATTATCTTGCATGCTTTGATGACACACCATAATTATCATGTAACAGTCTACTTATCAAAGTGTGATGTTACAATTATGGTATCAGAGCCCAAGGTTTCGACCTGTAGGCTCTAAAACATGACCTTTGACTAGTGGGTAGTCACCAGGAACTTCCTAAATTTTGGTGTTTGTTGTCTTCCATGTTTCTCATGCATTTTACCATTCAGTTTTCTAAGTTTTGACTAAGTAAAAGGTTAGTACAGGACTGGCCATATTTAGTCGCATGTGTTTTTCATTCGAATTTTGTTTTGTGAACCGACCCATAGGCGTTCACCCTTGCTCATGTCAAATTTCATGTTTTTCTGTCGAATGTTGTTTTGTGAACCGACCCATAGGCGTTCACCTTTGCTCATATCACGAAGTTTCATTAAAGTTTTGACTAGTATAGATTGGACTACAACCATCCATATTTAGTCCCAGATTGTTAATTTCTATACATGACATTTCTCGTAAAATTTTGACAAGTATGGATCGAACTAGAATTGTCCATACTTAGTCACATGTTTTGTCTTTCGAATTTTGTGGATTGAACCATAACGATCCACACCAGTGGATGTCAAACCTCAGTTGATTAAACTTTGTTCTTGGTAAGAATCAAGTTTTCATACTCTCACGTTGATGTCGTTTTCATGATGATAAAGTTTCATGCCTCCTTATATTGATTATGTTTTCATCAGGGTGATGATGCTTTCATGCTAAAATATGGATGGATTTTAGTAAATCCTATTTTCATGATAAATCATGGTTGGTCTTCATTAATCATGTCTTCATGCTGACCATTGTTGAAATTTCGTTTAACCATACCTTTGTGCTTATCTATACAACAAGAATTAAGTCTACGCAGGAATTGCTAGGCTATCATGTTGCTCGCTTCAGTTCGGTTTGCTAACCGGTTAAATCATAGAATTTCCTTTGATCATGTCAGATGGTGGACACCAATATCGATCATCTCATGTAATTTCCATGTGTGCCCCATGTACCATATTCCATGTGTTCTACATGTACAGTAACATTCCATGTGTACTCCGAGTACCGTATTCCAGGTGTATTCCATACATCGTATCCCATGTGTATGCTATGTGCCGATATTCGACAAGATGCTGATACTTCACATAATTTAGAGATCCCATAAGATGTTGATGCTGCCTATAATACGAAGACTCTGCAGAACAAAGACGAAGAGCATAGTTCGGAATTCCAGACAAGAATATATTTCACTCATCAGACGCTACCATCCCATTCCATACCTTTACCTCAGCAGTTAAATGGCACACGTCACTCAGCTGTTCTTTCTGTCAGAAGAGTGGGAACCGGTACCCAGCCGGCCACTCAACAGAATAATACATGAATCACGGTCATGATAATGACCGTCATTAAACTGGCAGACAAGACGACAATGACCGATATCACGACAGCAACTAACCGATATGCCAATTATGATATTATGAACAAGATTTTAACCTTATTCAGTTTCATATTTGAAGACCTATGTCAAGACATCCGTCAAGACACATGTCCCACGTATATTTCCTAAAGACACACGTCAAGACACCAGTCGAGACACCATCATGTGAATATCTTCTCAAGGCACGAGTCAAGACTCATAACTCATGTGTATCTTCTAAACCAGGCCCTCAGTGATTCAGGGTACCCACCAAGGAGTATACCCATTCTGTTATACCACGTATAGATCAGACCATTAAAAATTCAGTTACCACCACTGGAGTATTGTTCAAGTTTGGACACGCAGTGTTCGTTCGGTATGGATACAGACGAAACACATTCAGTGAGATCTGCCACGTGACTTCATTTATTCATATGTCAGCCTTATTTTAGATCATGTATTACCTACCTCCCAGTCCAGAAAAGACTCCATTGTATCACCCATGTCTATAAAGGTTTCCTTCCAGTTGAAGACAAGATCCGTCTTACTAACTCCTGAATACATTCATTATATTTCCTACCAAAAAAATCAGTACAAATTGTTTCTGCTTTACGAGCACGTGACTTATTATTCCATAGCTGCGAAGACTTTCTAGCTATCAGTTATGACTCGAATTCCGAGGTTCCTTAAATTCATGATTAGTAGATTATTCCATACTTTCCAGATGTATTTCCAGAAGGGTTTCCAGAAATTCTTTCCTAACCACGAGAAGGAGCTTAACATCGAGCTTGTTCAAAGACAAAACTTGTTTTCAAAAATCCTTATCACAGGGCTTCAGCTGAGTTGAAGGAGTTGCAGGATTAGCTGCAAAAGTTGCTGGAACGAGGTTTTATTCTCCCGAGTGCATCACCATGAGATACAACGGTTCTGACGGGTAAGGAGGAGGACGGTAGCATGAGATCATGTATTGACTACTGTAAAATTAGACAAGATCACCATACATAATCGATATTCATTCCACGTATTGAAGATTTATCTTATCAGCTAAGAAATCTTAAACATTCTTCCAAGATCAATTCACGATCATGCTGCCATCAATTGTGAGAGAAAGAACAGGATATTTCCAAGACTGTTTTGCACATGTTAGGTCTCTCTAAATTGTGATTATGCTTTTGGGCTTCCGAATGCTCCAGCTATAATATGAAAATGATGAATCAAATTTCCATGAATTCTTATACAAGTTCGTCAGTATATTCATTGATAACATCCTGATCTGCTAAATTCTAGAGAAGAACACGAGAATCATTTTTCACGGTCCTGCAGATTCTCCGATAGGAGAAATTGTATACGCAACTTTCCAGATGTGAGTTTCATTTGAACAAAGTGGCACTCCTGAGCCACATTATTTCGGCAGAAAAAATTCCATGAATCCTGCGAAGGTGAAGGCCATCACCAGATGGTTAGGACTGACGTCTGCGACAGAAGTACGAAGTTTCTAGAATTCAGTTGGTTACTACCGCAGAAATAGTTGACAGTTCTCATGATTAGCTTTACCATGACTAAGCTTACGCATAAAGGAGAGAACCTACACTAAATTATGTGTTCCAGAAGATCCTACGCTAGGAGAGGCCTAATTTACTCAGGCTCATAGTTCTTCCATGAGTATTCATCCAGATTCCACAAGGATGTACCATGATCCCAAACGAGATTTTGATAGAACAAGTATAACACATGATGCAGCTATGTTCAAATCTACATGCCTGAGATACCAGCAGGTTTATGATAGAACGCCGATAATGGTAGCGAGTTATTACAACCATTAGAAATTCTAAACAGAGATGAGATAAGATTTCCACGGAGTTGTTATCAGATTACCACAGACTAAGAAGAAGCTTGATGCTATCTAAGTCGTTGTCGACCATGTAACCTAGCTTACACGTTTCTTTGATTCGAAAGGATTATGAAGTTAGCAGATATGCATAAATTTCAGCAAGAGATCGTATTATTTCATGGTATTCCATCAATAATCATATCAGATCGAAGATCACACTTACGTTCATGTCCATGATCACGTTTACCTTCACATTCACGCTCACGGTTATGTTCATTTTCACGTTTACGTTTACTTTCACGTTACGTCTTACGTCCACAGTTATTATTTTGTTTCCGTTCATATTTTGTTCCATATCATGATTTACGTTTACGTTCGCGTTCATAACATTTTTCACGTTCAGGTTCGTGTTCCATCTCACGATACACGTTTCACATCTTGTTTCGGGATATGGTTGCAGGAAGCTTGGGAAATCAGACTCAAGTCTAGTACAGCTGTTCTATCCTCAGGCAGACGTTTTACGTCGCATCTTGTATCGTTTGAAGATGTCTCCTCATTTATCTCACGTTCATGATATGTTCCACGTATAACATTCACGATATATTTCATGTAGCACGTTCACCATATGTGCGGGAATCACGTTCATAATTGCTCACGTATCACGTTTACAAATGTTCACGTATTAAGTTCCGATATGTCTCTAGTATAATTGCGCAGAGTTATAAATATCTTTCTTTCATGTTATTATGTACCGTGTCATTCATGTATTCTACATGTTATATCTTATCCATTCGATCAGATCCAGAAGATCCATCTTAAGTTATAGAACCAGAAACCTTTCAGTATCGTCAAGACAGGGTTATAAAGAACAAGATTATTCCCTTCCTCGAGGCCATTTGGAGGAACGATCCCGAGCGGGAAGCCACTTGGTAAACGGAGGAGTCCATCTGGATCCTTATCCTCATTCTTTCCTATGATCCAAGTATAATAGTTTCAGCCATGTCACGTTCCATGTTCTCTTCAACCATGTCACGACCATGTTCTTTCCAGCTAATCATGTTTCTGATTCGAGGACGAATTATCCTTTTTAGAGGGGAAGAATTATAAAACCCGCAGTAATATCGAGTTTCTAATTCGAGCACGAATTTTTTTTAGAGGGGAAGAGTTGTAAAACCCACTTAAAATCCTTCAACATATTAATTACAAGAAATCTCAGATTAATTTAAACAGTTTATTAATTAATCCACGACAAGTATTCAAGTAAAATAAAGGTTATGACAAGTATTCACGTCTAATAATGTACTCGATAAACATTTACGTATACATAAATACATCACGACACGACGTATCACGAACTCAAGTCACGGATAATTAATACACGAGATTTAATAAAGTCAAAAAAAACTAAGAATATATATATATGGGATGTTGTGTTCGGATCATTAAAGAAGGAAAAGGATCGGCTTTAAGCCCAGCCCGTCTAGCAAATTAACCACAGGGGATGAGTAAACACTTCCATTTTATCAAAACTTAAAGAAAAAATAACCTAGGGTTTTTGGGGCTTGGTGCCGCCGGCTGAAAAGCAGAAAAAAAGGGGAGAAGGTTTTTGATCTTGGATAGTATTCGGATTTGGTGTTCATGTTTACTTCTTAATTCGTCACGTATACGGTATCATCATTTTAAACCTCTTCTTTTATGAATCCTTCCTTTAATCTTGAATTGTTTTGGATTGAACATTTAACATGTGAAATATGTATGAATCACGAAATAGAAGCAAGAAGGGTTCGATTATTTTTGTTTGGGTTTCACGAAAACCGAAAGTCTTTGGACTCTCGGTGTGTTTCTGTTTTGTCCCAGTCGCGACCCACAAGGGGGTGCGGTGGTGGCTGAGTGTTGTCGGCAGCAAAACAGGGACATCATGGAGGTTTTGGTTTTGTCGCAGGGGTGTTTGTATACAAGCAGTGGGAACCGCCTTAAGGCTCTCGGTGGGAACCAGGTACACGACAGAGGGAACGCTGGTGAGCCAGTGTGAACTATGGCCGTAGCAGTGGCACGGCAGCAGCTCAAGGCTGCATAGCCACTGACTGAAACCAACAGCCTCTGGCTGTTGATGTTGTTTTGGTAGTTTTGTTGATTTGTTTAGTGCGACCGAGTTGGATATCTCGGTAGGCTTGGGTTTTGGGGCTCGGGTTTACATGTTTGCTTATTAGAAACCATTTGGTTAATTTAATTAATTAGTACATGTTATAAATTAAATTAACTAGTGAACTTATGTTATAAATAATTTACACAAGTATTCATGAATTAACCTAAGTATTTTATCATGATATAATTAAATTAATAACTATGCTTTAATTTAATTATCTAGCTAAATTAAAGTTTTATTTAAAATAATTCATGTCATGTCATTAATTAATAATACTTATTAAAATCATACATTATTATTAATTAATAATTAGTTTTAGCCTAAAGTATTTTAATGTAATGAACTTTACTAATATGACACCATGACTTCTAAATTATGAATATTAAGCACTAGTTTATACTTTTTAAGAAAACTTTCTATTTTGAGAAAAATCTATTTTTGGAAACCTGCTATTTTTAAAAGGTTACTTATTATGATACAACAATATAATAATACAAGAATACATGAGATACACTGATCAGAAATACATGGAAACAGTCAGAATTTTGGGATTATACACGAAACAATAAAACAATACAAGAACATGTAAAACAAGTTAAGAACAATAAGAACCAATAGAAGTATACAGTAATCAAACAACTCATACACGTCTTTTATTCATGTAGCTCACTGGAGTCAGAGTAGAAGTTTTGTCTGTTCATCTTCAGTCAGTTACTGGACACAAGGTACGGATATTTCGTCCTTCAGTAAGGACATTCTCTTCCTATATTAGGATTTCCCGTTTGCAGCCATTTGTTTTCTCCAGTAGTTTACAGTAAATTTATCAGTAATTTATAAAACATTTTAATATGCCTGAGCTTTATATACATGCATGACATCTAGTTACGGAGGTACCGTAACCATGACACTTGAGACACCAGTGTCATGACTCCTCTGCGAGGGAGTGATTTCTCGTGGCATCCCTTTCAGTTTCAGTTGGTCATTTATCATTACTTATCAGTGGGGCGTATGGGTGCATCCTACTTTATCAGTTTATTAGATCAGGTGAATGTGCTGTGTGCTCTACATCCTTCACATTGGAGCTGATCCTTCCACCCATATTATTATCTAGAGGTCACCCCTCTAAAAGCATGACGAGGTCACCCCTCTTTGTATTCATGCACACGTTGTTATATTACATGACCTATATAAGTTCTTGCCACTTAAAATACAGTAAATGCATGTTTTCAGCTAGTAGTTCAATTTTACAAGTTATAAACCAAGTTTTCTAAGACATATACAGTTTTTCGCTGCAGTTTACTTATTAGTCTTTCGACTTCTGTACTTTCATCTGTTCAGCTTAGTATTCCAGATCTTTCATTTATATTCCAGATATTCTTATCATGTCATTATATCCGTTCACTGAGCGTATTGCTCAGTCGTATTTTCTTTACATGACTCACACGGTAGGTACCCAAGGACGAACTTGAGCATTTAGCGGACGTGCATAGGATGAGAGCTACCTTATACTTCTACTCCTTTTGCATTTCATTTACTTTATGCAGCTTTATGAGTTTATGTTTGGGGCCGATGTTTGATTTCGGTTTTCCTTTATGGTCATGTATGTTGTTATTCCATATTACCGTGCATGTTTTGATTACACGTCATAATTATCATGTAACGGTCTACTTATCAAATTGGGGTGTTACACCTATATTAGCTGGTGTTAACAAGTTCGGATGGTTATAATAGTATTATAAGTTCCATATTGATAATGTCGAGAAAAAAATAAAGTTCGTTGATAATTTATGACTTTAACCCTCTCCATAGTGATGAACTAGTGGTTTTATAGATGCCCGATCGTACCTTGTGCCAGAAAACGCTTATATCATGCGATTACAAAATAGCTAGATTGATATCGATGTTCCATAGCCCGATCTGAATTTCTTATTATTATCTTGTGCATATCACAAACTCGTAAACGTTCGCGAATGATATATACGGTTTTCTAACTTTAATTTTGAAGATTTCCCTATTTTACTAGTGTATATTATAAAGCATTTAAAATATTTTTATATTAAAAAATGTTAAAAATGAAAGCTTTTAAAATTTATTTTTATAAAATATTCATTTTTAGAATTAACCATCCATCTCATTTTTAATAACTTTTGTAGAAACATATTAAAAATTTATCTTTATATTTTAAATTTAAATATCTTTTTATCTCATTATTATTTTCAAAATATAATTTTTATCACACTTTTTAAATATTTTGTAAAAATTTGGGCTCTTAATTCAATATATTTTAGTTAATTTTTAATTTTCTATTTTTTGAACGTTTATTTTATTTTGATTTTTTTACAACTTCTTAAATACATATTTAACGGGTAAAAAAATAGTAAAATTTGGTACCTCAAAAATCGTCATCGGATACATGTCGTCGCATTACAAGGATACCATATTAATAATCTTTAATATATTTATAAACTCATCAAATTAACTTGTGTCTTTCACTTGGAGTGAAAGTTTTAAATTTATGCTAAACTGTAAAACTAATAACTTCTTAACCAATAATTTACACAAGTTATTACTTTTCAATTGTGTAATATATTATTAGTATTTATAAAGTATTAAAGAGTGTTATGGATCATACTTACTAAATAATAATGTGAGCTTATCCTTTGAACAAGTAAACTTGATATAAATGTCAAGTTTACGAGCGAACTTATATTGGTCACTAAGGAATCTAAGCGTAAGTTCGAGTAGGGGAAAAAGTACAGAAAAATACAATAACAAGTGACAAAACTTTTAATCTCACAAACATTCTCTATTTATAGTGGTACGAGATTACTTTCTTATTAGAGGTAGTTGGTACGCGTTAAATTCTGAGTAGAGGACGTACATTACCCATCTAATGTACGAGGTTGCTCCCACTTTTTTCAGCCCTTACTACTTCTTATAGCGTTTCTCTTACTACTTCTTCATCAAAAAGTAGTTGATGTCCCTTTTCCTTAGTAAAATTAAATTCATCACCTATCTCATATTTATTACCTATGTTATGTTCATCAAACGATTCATCTATGTTTAAAATGAAGAAGACACATGTTGGTTAGTATGTTGTTATGTTGACGAACCATCCATCTAGGTTTATGTACCGTCGTTGCGATTTGTAAGATTGTGGGAGATTGGTTCAGGTAGCATTTTGGGTGTCGGGGGATTGTTTCCAATAGCTTTTAATTTATTTTACTTTACGTTTACGAGAGTGTTTTCTTGAGACATTTTGGTATATGAGCAAGAATTGAAGAGTTTAATAAGAAGTTGTGTATGAAAATGAAAGGAATATAAAAGGTACTTATAGGGTAAAAGTAGCCGTTAGGCTAAGAAATCAAAATTACAATACGAAATTTAAAACTAAATCATCTTAATTGTATTTTTCATGTAGCCTCTCAAATTTATTATTCATTCGTTATTTTATTTTTGTCGTCATTTGAAAAAAGCATTATGCATCTTGTAATCTTTATCATATTCTTCTTTCAAAAAAATGTCAAAACAGGCCTCTATTTTGGAATGTCATTGTATTTCTCATATGCTTTCTATAAATTATCTTTAGCGGTTGACCATTGTAAAATTGCACGACTAACTCGATAATCGCATTTTGACAAACACTATATTCGTTAATTAGTTTTTCAACCAAGATTTTGATTTCATAGATGGTACGTGGAAATGAATAAGTCTTAAGTAGTGTTTGATAATGACTTATGGAGTCTTAATTAAAAAATAGGAATATGGATTAAGTTATAAGTAGTTTGTTTGTTTTGTGCTTAAAATAAACTAACGTCTTTCTGGAAAAAACCAGCAAGAGGGTGCTTTCTGTATTAAGTCATGACTTATTATCTTTATTTTACATATTTACCCTTTAACCCCCTCACTTAACTAATTTAAAAGGACAAAATAGTAAACTTCTCTGATTCAGACTCTATTATTCAACACACAAAACAAACAGTCATATATCTGTCTACAAACAGACAACATATATTTTTACAGACATTTTAATTTTACAGGATTTAATAAAAAAACTAAACAAACAGGCCCTTAACAAACTAACATGTGGCTATTTTTTGGTTTGTGTTAATTATGTGTAAGGCGTATAAAATGGTAAAATGAATTGTTTAATAGTGTAATGGTATTTAAATTTTTGAGTAATTTTTTTTGTTTTCACATAATGAGATTGTTTTTGTTTTTCTTCCTTCGAAACATCGTCTACTCGACCTTTACCCTCATTCAGCGACTGAAACGATGTTCGTCATCACAAGACACCGACTTAGGGGATGTTTGGATGTGCGGTTAGGAGGAGATTATCTCCAAATCTCAGTTTCAAAATGGAGATAAGTGAAAAAAAAGTGTTTGGGTAATAAATGGAGATAAGTGATTCTTTGCGTTTATAAGCTCTAAAATGGAGTTTTGAAAAAGTTAGTGGGGAGCTACTTATTTCATTTTCAAAATGGAGTTTTGTAAAATTAAGCTTTCAAAATGGAGTTTATTATCAAATAATCAAATTTGCCAAACACTAAAAAAAGTGATTATTTGATTATTGCGATTTCAAACTGGAATATCAAATCCAAACACTATTTTTTAAAATGGAGTTTTCAAAATGATGATTTTTTAAAATGGAGTTTTCAAAATGAATAATTTGTTTTCAATAAGCACATCCAAACACCCACTTAAACCATGATCATCGAGTCGATTGACCATCCACATCATGCATAGTCTTGATATTAAATTATTCCTCTCGCACAGACGTCTATATCCAATAAAAATAACTAAGCTGTCACATAGTATATTGCGTTGTTTGTCATACAAAAGTGATAACTGCGAGTCCACAATCGTAGTAACATATATTGCATTCCTTGTTAGGCTACCCAGAAAAAAAGGGTTAAAGCGACTTTGATACGTCAATTTTTTCTCTTTTACTACTTATTGCGACCTATTTGTCTTAACAAGGTGACCTAGTTTAATTTTTTTTATTTAAATTATTTTTCCTCTTTATAAATATCACATTTTCACGCAAAAAATTTTCACACACAACTTTCAGTATTTTCCCACACAAATGTCTGTATTTTCACACACACTTTTAGAAATCAAAATGACATGTTCTTTTTCGCACACCGTTGACGAGATTAAGGGTATGATTCAGAAACAAATGATTTAACAACAACGTCGCCAGGATGCGCTTACGACGTTAACCTATGATTTCGATGCCGCGTACGAAGATAAAACGAGACTGCGCACAGCATGTGAGAAATGTCGTGATATTTCCCCAGAGAAACGTCATTTAATCGACACGTTTCTAAGTAACGAATCTCATATCGATTTCAACATGCGAAGATCTTTGTTTAGAAAGTCGACAAAATTGGAGGCTCGAATTGAAAAAAATACCGAATGGCTGAATAACTTGGGTTCCTGATCCCAAACTCAAACAACTCATATCGGTTCTTCATCACAACAACACTGACGCCGAAATGTTTCTCCCGATCCAACCTATCCAATTGTAAACGACTCAAATGACTTACTTACTGACAATCAGATGTATCAACTATAACTAGATCAAAAAGTATTGAGAGAAACACTGGAAGAAGAAAGGACACAAAGAGAGCTGGAGGCGGAAATTATGGCCGAAGAAGATTACCAAGAAACAGTCCGGTGGGAGTTATCTGATATGTTATCGGATTTGGATACGGAAACTGACTAATCGTATTATGTAATTTTATTTTATCTATCTATTAGGGCCCGTTTTGTTCGCAGAATGTTTTTGATGAAATTGGAATCTATTTCAGGAATTGGAATGTGAAGAAATGAAATGTTGAAAAAGGATTTATAATCCGATGGAATTAGAATTTGAAAATACTAATTCGTGTTTGATAGAAAGAAATAAACGAGAAACATTATGTTTAAATATATTACTATAATTAAATTTTAAATAATATAATATTAACTAATGTACTGAATAAATAATATTTTTACAAAAAATATAATTATATTTTTTAAATAATACTATATAAACTAATATATATATAGCTTTTTTATATAGACTATTTTATACCATTTTATTTAAAAAAATATTTTTAAATAAAACATTATTTTATTATTTTATTAACATACAAAATAAAAATTAATTTATAAGAATTAAAATTAATTAATTTAAACAAATTAATATTATTATTATAAGAAAAAAAACAATAAAATAATAAAAATCAAAAAATTAAAAAATCAAAAAAATCAAAAATTTTAAAAATAAATAATAATAATAATATTAAAAAATAAAAATAAAATATAAAATAAATAAAAATATAAAATATAAAATTAACAAATTTAAAAATTTTAAAAACGATTAATAATAATAAAGTTAATAAATAATTATTAGAAATAATTTAATTACTATTGATGTTTTTTATTTTTTTTTATTTCTATTTTTATCTATTTATTTTTATTTTTAATATTTTATTATTTTTATTACTCTTATTTTTAATATCTTTGTTATTATTATTTATTATTATTTCTATAATAATAATAATAATAAATTATATATTATTATTATTATTACTATTACTATTACTATTTTTTTATTTTTTATTTTTTAATGTATTATTATTATTATTAAAAATAATAATAGTAGAAAAATAATAACGTAAACATTCCTACCCTTTGTCATGGAACGTTCAATTCCACATATATGGAATTTTGTAGGATTTTAATTCCATTTCGTTTGTAAACCAAACAAATTAAGGAATGGAATTTAGATTCGAAATACTTTGAATATGCCGACTAAACGCGTTATGGAATGGAATTAGATTCCAATTCTATCAGAATCTTTATGATTCCATCGAACCAAACAGACCCTTAGGGGCCGTTTGGTTAGCAGAATATTTTTGAAGGAATTATACTCTTGGAAAGGAATTGTAATTTGATATAATTGTAATTTAAAAGGTTTGTAATTTGTTGTAATTGTAATGTGTTTTAATTGTAATTGATTAAATTTGTTGATATGTTTGGTTGACTTGCAATGTAATGTAATTCATATTTTTTATTAAATAAAAAAAATAAAATAGTAAGAGTTAAAATATAATATTATAATAAATAATAAATGAGTAATAATAAAAATTATTATAATTAAAAAATAATATAATAAAAAGTATTTATATTTTTTATTATTAATATAAAAAATAAAGATTAAAAAGTAATAGTAGTAAAAGTAATAAAAAATATTTTTATTTTTTATTTTACTAATAAAAAGATTTTTTATTTTATTATTTTTATATTAATATTTTTATAAAAAAATAATTTTTTAAAATTTTTTATTTTAACCAAAAAATAAAGAAAAGTTTTTGTTTTAATAAAAAATAAAAAATAATAATAATAAAAAATTATTTTTTATAAAAAATTTTATTTGTATTATTAAAATAAAAAGTAAAAAATATTAATATAAAAAATAAAAAACTAGAATAATAACTAAAAGTAATAAAAAAAATAAATAAAAAATAAAAAATAATAATAATATAATATTATTATTAATATTAATATTAATAAATAATATAACTATTAATACTAATACTAAATATAATTATTATTATTTTTTAATTTATATAATGTTAATAGGAATAATAATAATATTATTATTATTTATTACTATTATTATTTATAAATAATCATATTTTAATATAAAAATATTGAATTACGATGTAATTCAAAACTTTTCATCCAACTTCCTATGTAATCTCAATTCCCTCATTGAATGTAATTGTAATGTTTGAATTAAAATTACAATGCAAACCAAACACTTTACGTAATGTAATTCGAATTACAATTCCATTCATTTGTGAAACAAACAACCTATGTAATGTAATCTTAATTATAATTACATCCAATTACAATTGACTATACCGAACCAAATGCACCCTTAGTGTATTTTCTTTCCTATTGTATTTGAATTCAAGTATTTTCATGTTTTACGTGTATGAAATAAATGTTTTAATTTTCAAATAAATATTGTTTACTTTTACGTTTTTATTTACGAATTTAAATAATTAAAATAAAAATAAAATAGTGTATGATTTGACGGTGACTTTCTGACAATGAGTAATGGTATATGGTTAAAAAAATGATTAAAAGGACTTAATTAGAGATAAAGAGGGTAAAATACATTAATTAAAATTAATTTTAAAAATGATTAAATTAATGTATGTTGTGGAGAATAAAACAAAGTTTAATATATTTAAATTTAAATTTTTTTAATAAATTTTATATAATTAAAACTAATTAAATTTAATAAAAAAAAAAACAAAATGAAGAAAGAGATTGAAATGTCCAAATAAGTCGCATGGAAAGTCGATTTGTGGGGTCGATTAGGTCAACTGGATCGCCATAACAGACCGACCAAATGTAACATCTATCGCGACCGGGGCCATTCGACCGCCTTTGCGAGTAGCCTTAGTCCGTAATTATTGTATCCTGCTATTAATAAAACTAGACGATTACCCGCGCACAGCGGCGGAATTGCCTAGCGACTTATAATTAACGATATTCTAATTGACCAGGTGGTCAAATAGGTAAATCGGTGATTCGGCCGGATTGAGTCGGTGGTCGAGCCCGTGCCCGGTGACTCGACCGGGTTGACCCAGTGGTCGAACCCGTGACTCAACCGGATTGACCCGGTGGTTGAAACCGTAACTCGATGACTCAACCGGATTGACCCGTGGTCAAACCCGTGGGCCGATGACTCGACCGGATTGAACCGATGGTCGAACCTGTGACCCGATGGTCGAACCCTGACCCGATGACTTGACCAGGTTGACCCGATGGTCGAACTTATGACCCGATATAACAACCAGATTAACCCGGTGGTTCAACCCGTGACCATGTATTAAATGTTTGACTTTATAATTATT
Source organism: Glebionis coronaria (assembly GCA_025667525.1). Lineage (NCBI taxonomy): Eukaryota > Viridiplantae > Streptophyta > Magnoliopsida > Asterales > Asteraceae > Glebionis > Glebionis coronaria. The sequence goes on from CM046874.1 coordinate 74,409,313, forward strand.
GCATTCTAATCTATATAAGGAATTTAAGTTTTTCACTATTTCCTTAATTATCACTTTTTTCACTTTCAAGAATTGGGCATACATCCTTTATATAATAGTATAGATAATTCATAAATCATGTGTTACATAGCCACAAACGAGTGTCACTTTCAACTCGCCTACCTTTATCTGAAGCTTGAAATTATTAAAATACAATAGTGATCGAATAAGATCCATCACATTTTATTTATAATGTATTAGGTGAAAATATGAAAATTTATATTTTGTAGGACCACTTAAATCTATTGTGTCGTTGAATATGTCGTATCCACTCATTAAATTTGGATTATACACGGTGTCGTTATTCATACATCATGGTCATTTTTGCCCGATTTGTTACTTTTTCTATTTTCAACAGTCATCTATACAATGTAACAAAACTATATAAAAAGTAAGGGGTGTTGGAGAATAAAAAGGTATCTATTCCTTATATAAAGTTACCGTTTTATAGGTTTTTTTTTTTTTTTTTTTAGCAAATACCGTCTTATAGTTTGAGACACTAGAAAATGTACGTAGCTGCTATAAATATAAACCACAGCTCTCAACCAATTAACATCCTCTTTAGTATGTCTGGCAAAAATAATTATTTCTAAAACTCAACGTGGTGTTTTAGATAGCAAAATGCTAATTTTTTTTACATAATCTTTTTACAAATCTTTTTACACACAAGATCATGACACGTGATAAAACTGACGATTTCAAGAAAAAAGTTATTATACATTATTTGATTTATGTTCATTTGACTACTAAACTTTATATAAATATTCGAGATTAATCTTCACATTTTATATCTAGGATGTACAAACGTTGAATAGAAACATACCAGGAGCTCAAATAATTTTTCCAATGCTCATTATATCTGAAGAAAGTAAAGGAGTTGTCATACCAAACACGGACAAGTCTCCAGACATCAATAGCTATATCACACTCAAAGAAAAGATGTGGAGATTGCATTTCACTTTACGTTTACACAAAAGTTTAGAGGATTTCAATACCACGACAAGAAAGATTCAAATGATGTGGGAGCCTGTCCAATTGCATTCTCCACATGATAATGTTACGTTTGTGAGGGAGAATTTTGTCCAAAATCGTCGAAGAAACCAAATAGGGTAAAAGTTGGGCATCAATATAAACGACGAGTCTTCCCGAAAGAGAAAATGTCATCATTTGCAATTGACCAAACAAAAATTTCTTCAACGAAATTGATATCGGCATGGCTAATCTCAGTTATGCCAAGTTACGAATACCAAGGTAAGCTCTAGACCAGTTCCAACACCATTACTCGTTAGCAGTGCGATCGATGATCAGCCAATCTTTGTCATGTTTCAAATCGTAAAGTCTGTTGTAATAGATACGCGTGTTACAACCCGTTTGGAAGCCGAGTTTCATGTAACAAAATGTACATAACCTAAATTTGTTACATGGAAGTTTTTAATCAGTTTTGTTTATTTTAGTTTTTTATTACTTTGAACTTAAGCTTGTTATTTTAATGTTTAAGTTTACAATGTAACAAAACAATATAAAAAAAGTAAGGGGTGTTGGAGAATAAAAAGGTATCTATTCCTTATATAAAGTTACCGTTTTATAGTTTGAGACATTTTAGAAAATGTTGCTATAAATATAAACCACGGCTTTCATTAACACCCTCTTTAGTATGGGTATATTTGGTATTTTTAGGAGTTAGATCAGATTGTTGGAGCGGGTTGTTTGAGCTGAATGTTGAAGTATTTATCTTGAGTTTATTTCTGCATGCTACTTCAACTAGCATACCATTTAGAAGATATTTTTTTAACAAGCTTTTTCAAGCTATCTCAGTCAAACGAGACTTGTCTTTAATAGTAGCTTATTTTTTTAAAAACAACAATTTCATACTACGATAAGCTCTGATAAGCTCACGCGCCAAACATACCCTATGTCTGGTAAAAATAATTATTTCTAAAACTCAACGTGTTGTTTTAGATAACAAAAATGCTAATTTCTTTTTACATACTCTTCTTACAAATCTTCTTACACACAAGATCATAACATGTGGCAAAACTGACGATTTAAAAAAATAGTTATTATAGAGTATTTGATTTATGTTCATTTGACTACTAAACTTTATTTAGATATCAGGGAGTAATCTTCATATTTTATATCCATTTTAATCTAATGAAATAAGATTAAACAAAAGAATTATTTTCACCATTTTTTTTCAAACATTGATATCTTTTAACCGTTAATCGTTTAGCGAAAAAAATATATCGTTATAAAGAGTATCAAATTATTTTTCTATATATATGCTATGTGATACACTTTCGCAATTTTTTTTTTCATTTTTTCACGTTTTTTTTCGTTGTCGAAAGTTATCATATATGATACTAATATCATATATGATGTAACACCAATATCATATATAATATAACTTATCATATATGATATAAACCTATATAATTTAATAATAATTTATAATTTAACACTGACATCATATATGATAAAATACTATTGTTATATAAGATAAATCACGTAAGTTTAACAATTTAGTTTTATCCATTAGATGGTATATTATCATGTAGGATAATCACGTAAATGAAACATTATATAATAAAACAATATTATTATATAGGATAAATCACATTAAGATTATATATTTTTTTCGTTTAATATTTAACGGAGATATTTAAATTATAGAAAGTACATGAAAAATAAAATATACTCCCTCCGTCCCACTTTTATTGTCCCCCAACAAAAAATTTTCATTTTAAGATATATTCAAGGAACCTTGACATTTATTGTTAAAATGACAATTTTATCCTATTAAATACAATTAATGTAGCAATTACTTTCCATATAAAAGTGTATAAGATGGGTAATATTGTAAAATTATTAAATACAAACATCTTAATAAAGAAAGTGGACAAGATTTTGGGACAAACTAAAATAATAATGAGGACAATTAAAATGGGATGGAGGGAGTATTTAGTTTTATCCATTAGATAGAAATAAAATAAATGGTGAAAATGGGTCGCTTTATATCAAAAAAAATAATGGTATTTAAAATAACTCCCTTTATAGTATTTTTATACGCTACATGAAAATTTTGATTTTCAGAAATTACGAAAAGTTATTTTCTATAATCCTAGATAAGTTATATCTGAAAACAAAAATATGTGTATGTTTGGCGCAATAAGCTCTTGCTGAAACGTGAGATATAGCTAGAAAAATGGAACGGAAGGTAGAAAAAATAGGTTATTTTTATACGCTACTAAAAGAGCATTTGATTTTAAAAAATTATGTTACTATCTTTCTAAAATCTATAATAAATATTGATTGTCAAATAAAACATATATTCTAATTCAAAAGATTATCATAACCTTTTCAAAAGCTATTACTATATTTGAAGTAATTTTTTTTTTTTTCAAAAGCTATTACTATATAGCTAGAAAAATGGAACGGAAGGTAGAAAAAATAGGTTATTTTTATACGCTACTAAAAGAGCATTTGATTTTAAAAAAATTATGTTACTATCTTTTTAAAATCTATAATAAATATTGATTGTCAAATAAAACATATATTCTAATTCAAAAGATTATCATAACCTTTTCAAAAGCTATTACTATATTTGAAGTAATTTGTTTTTTATTAATCTGTTTTCCAAAAAAAAAAACACAATGTAAAACTCAAATTTTATAGATATACTGATATACAACGAACAAATTTTAGTCAATTATTCTTTATCAATAAAAAACTCACTTTTCATGTCTTTATTAAGTAATAAAATATATTAAAAATAAAATATGTAGTAAATAGTAAATCGTCAAACGACAAAAAATATATCATCTCGACGAGTATTTTTTTTATATTTTTAATAGACAGCCACTTCTGTATACTTTTAACAAACTCTTTTTTATTCTTCTTTTAATTACATGTGATTTGTATAAAAATCTACGTAACTATAAAATATCAAAAAAAAAAATTGTTAAAAGTATATAGACGTGCTCTTCTATCGAAAGATAATTTACTCTCGTTATAATGATATGTTTTGTTTTACATAATGATTAACGATTTATGAGATATTTAATTTTGTTAAAATGTATGATAATAAGTCTTTTAACTTGACGAAAAAATAAACAAACAAAATTGATTCTTTAATATTTACTAAATTAGTTTTAATGCCGTACACGTACGGGATTTAAACATGAAAGATAAATTAAATAATAATTTTTATATCACGATTTCATGTATTTATATATGTTTTTTTAAAAACATCTAATATTTTTATGTTTGATTATGTTTTCGTTTTATAGTGCACCGTGTAAATTAATATAAACTTACCTTAATTTTTATTTTTCAAATTTTATGCTTTTTTAGTTTTGATATTTTTATTCTAAATAGTTATATCTTAATTATTAATCAAGAAACAATTTACATCAACTTTACACGTACATGATTTATAAATTTATAATTTTGTAATGCTTAATATTATTATATAAAAATATTAAACTTTTAATACTTAAATAGTTACGATCCTCATTGATCCACAGGTTTTACATGATTTTTTATTATGTGATAATATTAATTGATATTTTGTATAAATATTTATTGCAGAAATGATTTGACTTTGTTTTAATGAAATGTTAGTTATTCTTTTCCAAACATTGTGTGTTTAGTAACAAATAACGACCTTGAATAATCTCGCGTATTTATTTTCATCTCAAACTGATGTCCGATATCCTGCATTCATTTTGATATTTATATTTATGTCAATAATAATTTACGTAAATTGCATTGTTTGACTTTGTTAAGTAATAAAATAGAAATAAACAATAATTTGTGTTTTTATTTGAATATCTATAATAATGTGATTTGTTAATTTTTTAATATAACATATAAGTTGTATTTTTAAAATATAAAGTATACATGGTATAAAGTTTAAGGGGGTATTTTGTTTGTTTTATAAAGTTAATAAAAAATATAAAAAATTATTAGGTTCCATTTAAAACCTTCTAATTTATTTAAAATTCAACCACTAAAGTTTTGTTAATTCCTTCCTTTTTTTATGTTTTAACTCTTTGTGTTTTTATCAAATTCCTTTATCAAATTTTTTAATTTTAATCAAATTGAATTTAATTTTTACTTTTTTCCACCAATCACATTGCTCAATTTTACTTCAAAATCAAGTCATTTGATTGGTATAATTATTTCTTTTATAACCTACATATTTTTTATTAAAATTCTCAAATAATCTAATTCTTTTATTATATAAAAGGTTTCGCATATATATTAGACTTTTCTCTTTCGAATCCTGTATACTAAATATATAGCCTTAAACTGATAAAGTCAAGTTATGACATGTGTAACATGCGTGGGTTAAGTTTTTTTAAATCATACTTTTATTTGAAGAAATTAATGTCCAAAAAGCAAATACTATAATATTGTCACAACTTTTTTGAATTATTAGAAAGGTAGCAGGGTAGGTATTTAGTGACGACAATCTCACTTACATTTTCAAAGTATAAAGGAAACAAAAACCTAGGGACTCATTTTTTCTTACGTAGTGACATCTTTTCAACTAGTGATGGCAACGGGTAAGAAAAAACCCATAACCCACGGATACCCACATGTAAATGGATGGGTATTTTCATCATTTTACACCCACGGGTAGGTCGTGGGTATAAATCAAAACCCATTAATGGGTGGTGGGTGGGTGACGGGTATGCTATACCCGTCATGGGTAAACCCATGATACCCATCACGGGCAAACCTATGAAACCCATTTGATATACGCACATGTGTAAATATCAATATAATTATGGGTGTTCTTATAATCCCATTTAAAATAAGATAAAATTCATTATACCTCTTAAATAGTTGTATTTAGATAGTTGTGACTTGTGAGACTATTATAAACTACAATTGCTACCGTTGTCAAGAAAACACATTAAACTAAAAAACACTATTCGATTTGCTAGACTAAAAAGTGGAGATCAAATATCAGATCATCAAATATATATAAATAGATAATTTAGTTCGTCTCTTCTTGTGCTACCAAACATCAATTCGTCCATACTAATACATATATGATACTACTGTTTTACACTTCTAGCATGTTTTGTTCACTTTACAAGCTACACGACACACCTCTATTCATTAAACACATCTAAATCATTATTCACTTATTCTAGTTTCGTTGTATTATTGATATTGTCTTTAATTCATTTTCTTGAAACGCACTTACATAATTGTTTTTCATATAAGATTGTGTGATTTTGTTTAATTGCATTAACCCATGGGTTTATCTACGGGTTACAAATACCCACGGGTATGAGTATGGGTATCAAATTATATCCACTAATGGGTAACGGGTGAATGGTGGGTATGAAAATATTTACATGGGTAGGTGACGGGTTTGAAATACCCGTACCCATTACCCACGGGTACCATCCCTATTGTCAACCCACTAATTGATTATTGTTATCACTATAGTTTGGTTTCGATCAACTATATCTGATGACCAGTAATTAGTTTTCTTAGGGTTTGATTTATTTGGAGATTTTTGGGGCTTCAATTTATTTAGGATTGTTTTTTAGGGTTTTTATTTTGGTCCTTTAAGTTAAAGTTTTTTATGGTTGTCCGTAACATTTATAATTTTTTTTGATTTAATATTAATTTTTGAACTTTTTTTTAATTTATCTTAAATGCATTCGATGCATCAAATGTGTTTCTACTATTATTTAGTTAATATACCTAAAAGTTTGATTTCTACTATTTTAAAGTTAACAAAATTGTGTGCCTCGATATTTTTGATCTTGGCTTTGTCACTAATTGTTCTCTTTAACAATTCATCCTTATGACCTAACCGAATTTAAGTGATGTTTGCTTTTTTTAATGTTTTAACAGACTTTTAATGAACTCAACCTCTTAGCCGGTTAGACATTTTGTCCATTCAAACTATTTTTTTTTTCATCATTTAAATACGATCAGATGTAAAAACATCTTAATCATTTAGACTTAAAAGAAATGTGTAAATGCTTCTTGTGAATATGTTTTTTTTTTCTTTTTCTTTCTTGTACATTTTTTTTTTCTTTTTCATCCTTTTTGACATTAATACGCATAAATAAAGTTGCTTCCATCTAATGCATATTTTGTTTTGTGCGAATGTCACAATCATTTTGCATACGTGTTATATGGTTTTTTTAGAAAAGCTAAATTTAATTAAAATAACATAACAAAACAAACAAATTATCTACTATGAAACCATTGTTTTTAAGTAAAATCACAATTGTGATTTTGTAAAATTTATTTATTATGTTTCTTAGATTATTACGTAAATCACATTAATTATTAGACATTTATTTTATTTTATTATAAAATTTAATGGTTCAAGTGAAAAATTAAGTTTAATCGCGTAACAATTAAAATTATTGTTAGTGTCATGTATCGATGAAATCAATAGGTTAGGTCTAAACGGTGATGGTTTATGTTGACCCAATGAATAGATCTTAAACCTGTTAAGGATTGTGCGTTAGTTTCTAAACAAACTAAAGCACGAGAGAGATTCTTACTAAACAGAAATAAGTTATGTGGAATCTAACTTATCAAAGCTAAAAAACAAGGTTTAACTAACTATCGATTCTTTATTAATCGTAAACTGTGTTGAGGTACAATAAACTCAACGATCCTATGTTTCTTTCATACTTGTAAGGAACTCTAAAATATTCTATTAAGATAAGTATATCACACATGATATACTCCTATTATAACTATTAGATATCTTTACCTAAGATATAATCGTAGTTATCAATCTAACAGTACTTAACAATACAACTAACGGTTCTTGCAGATACCATCTTAACACTAACAGTACTTGCTTACACTAGCGGTACTTACTACATGACTAACGACACTTGGGACTTATACGAATAATTCCCGACAATCCTCCCCTAAACAAGAATAATCACTTGTTACCTTCTTGTTTTTCTGTCTTGAATGTATTGATCTTCATGTCTTCAGTCTTTGACTTTGTTGTGAGAACTCACATTTTTCTGGTATTATTTTATTCTTTTATGCATGTTTCTTGAATTTTTCAACAAGTTACATTTTCTTTTATTCTTCATACGTAAATTTTGAGATCTTGATAATTTTAATAAATTATATTTTAAGTATTTTTCTGATTATTGATAATACTTTATTAAGAATTATAAAAATTTTTAGTTTATTTTTCCATATTTATTTAAATCAAAATTTTCGATTTAAAAGCACCCGCGTGCATTTTTCAAAAGTTTACTCAAATCAACGAGTAACGAGAACTGCATGGTCGCGATACCGACGGATGCCCGAAATTTTACGTCTTATTATCGATTATTTCGATGCTTAATATTTTGACGTTTTCGTTACATTACGTATTAAGTCGATTCGGAACTTTACTATTTACTTTCGTGTGCGTTCAATCTTTGAAAAAGTATTTTTATTGAACGGGACTTTTATTTTATGAAGCCGGGATGAAATCCGACTCTCGTAAATTTTTTTTTAAAATCGACTAGGTATCATTTCCCACTCTTTAAAAGTAACTTTGCAACAAATGCCAAAATAGCCAATATTACACTTTCTACCCCCACCAAAGTATAAAAGGAAATTTTCATAAACTACTTTCATTATTTTTAGTGTAAAAACACACACAAATCTCTCCCCACACCCCATTCTTGTCGTCCCATTTTCTTCAATAAAACACCACCAAAATTTTTTGATCTACTTGAAATTGGAAGAAACTAAGACTTGACCCAATCTTGGAATTGCTTGGTGAGTGTTTTAAGCTAAAATTTTACTACATGCATTGACCTTGATTTTTCTCAAAAATTTATTTTGATGAACTATGTAAATTAATCCATTTTGTTGGTGAGGTTCCTTATTATATGTTAACTACTTAATTAATCATTTTCTATGGTTGCATGTATGATTTTGATTTGAGTTTTGTAAGAGAATGGACATGCAAGTTATTTAGAGTACAGAGTTTTGGTTTAGATGATTGTTAGTCAATGTTAGAAGCATGGGAATGGTGAAAATGGGTCAAAACTATGATTTGGTATGATTTTTAAAAGTGTATTTTAGATTAGTGACTTTTAGGGTATTTTTCGTGGTCTTAAATCTGAGATAAGATTGGTTTGATGGGATATTATTGTAGATTTTTTTCCAAGTTTCGATTCGGTATAAAGTATGCCTTCCAATTCAAAACGATGAGGAAGATATACTAGTTCGAATTTTCGTATACATGGAGATGCGTATCGACACTATGAAATTGTTCTCGATATTGGGTCAAATCTCGGGGACTATAAGTTGTGCTTTAAAAATGGTTAGAGGCTGATCTAAGTCTCTAAACTTAGCATTTTGATTCTATTTTCAAATTCAATGGTCGGATTTGTAAACGAAATTGATTATGATGGTCAAAATGGTCTTATGAGTCAAGTGTACAAAACTGTCTAGATTTTTTAGTCTAGAAATGTGTTGAGTAGGTGGTTCTAAAATGTAAATCTTTGGATGAAATTTAAACTGAGTTTTTTTCAAGTTATGATCGAATTTTTCACCAAGTTTCATAAAAATTCGAGTTGTCTAAGTATGCGAAATCAGCGGGTACATTTGAAATGTACCGGCTGAGTTCTTTCGGGAGCACTTGTCTTAATAACGTAGTCTTGTAAAAGTGTCTAGTAAATTCACATGTGTGGTTTATTCTTGCATATGTACTATGGTTTTGAGTTTATTTAATTGGTTATACTAACTATGTTTCAATACTTGAGTATATTAATGAAGTGCACGCTTTATTTGGTAGCTTGCGACTTTCGTGTTTTACCGGGCATCTATATCGTCGACGATCATCTTACTAATACTTCTTATACTTAGCTCATGAGTTCCGTGTTCACTTACCTCGTGCCTTATGGTGAGTTCATAGCCCCTTTTTTCTACTTGCACATTATTTCTAAACGCGGGGTGAGATTTTACATGGTGAAACACATTCATTTAAAAAAGTATGCTATCCTGAACCGTATGATATCTTGAACTTGTATGCTATCCACATATTGTATGCTTTCCAGAACTTGATGATTTCCAACAGTTTTTCATTATTATTGCTTTTAGTGTACATAGCCACTAAGTTTTCCCTCTTGATCATGCACCGTTAATTATTCTCGTATTACTTCTTTCAAGCGCGAATGTTGTGGGTAGATCCATCGGGATTGATAATCCCAGTCTCGTATTACTTTGACGCATTACATTTTTTTATACTTAATTATTTGGTCTGAATACTCACTAGGGGAACTTACATGTTGTTAAGCTTCGGTTTCATGAGCTAAATAGCAATAATAATGGTTTCGGACTATGGTTAACGTATATAATCATCTTCCCTATTCTTGTTTTACAGATTAATGGTTTCTGTGTTATATTTAAACTTTGGTTTTGGTAAAAGCCGTCAGAAGTTTATCCTATATTCTTGGTAACTATATGTTACAAAACCATGTTTAAGTAATAGATTTATCCGCTTATAAAACGTTAGGACCTTTAAGTTAAAAAAGTCTGATCTTTTATGATGTGATGTAAATGTTTTATTACGTCAATTTTGTGTCAACTGTATTTTATTGATTCTTGTACCATGACGTGACACTCCCATGCTGCCTACGTGTTTCCTTGCCTGATTCTGGGGTTCTCACATTTGTATAGACTTCTGGTGAGGACTTGTTATCTTCCAATCTTGTATTGCAGAGGAATTCGTTCAAACATCAAAGTAGAATTTCCTTCTTCTGGTATGATGAACTCTGAAATTATCAACATTTAAAATTCACGCTTGTCTTCACATATTTGTTCTTTTGAATATTTGAATCTGAAATAGTTTCAATCTTTCTACAACATCTTGAATAACAATTAGTATCAGAGACATGGAGCTCTTGATATTTAGTCTTCAAAGTTTCCTTCATTTCTGCAACAACACCTTTTATCTTCTCACCTGCATAAGACAGTTAGCAATAAACCAGTCTGTATTGTCATCATGATTTTTGGAAAATCATCAGTCATCAACGGATTTGATTATTCTTTACCAGTTAGTCGTGTACTCTGGAATAGTCAATACTTTATCCAGCAACAATAAGGTGTATTGATTACTCTACAAGTTTTTGGTAAACTGTCAACCATTAACAGATTTGAATAGTCTTTACCTAGAGCCGTTTGCTCTTGGACTAGCCAACTCTTTGCATTTAAGCATTGTGAGTTAATTACCATGTAGTTTTTAGCAAACTACCAGTTATCAACGGATTTGAGAAGTCTTTACCATAAACCATTTACCTATGGACTAGCCAGTTCTTATGTTTGTTAGACATGGTGAACTGATTACCATTTAAGAAGTGTGGCTGAAAGCCAAACACTTAGTTCCCTTTCGGCCACCTCTTCCTTCTTAAGATCATCGATCTGTTGCTTCACCAATCTTATCAACTCTAAAGCACTTGTGGATTCTTCTGAAACTTCTAACTGAAGATCCAACAATCTTTCCAGCAGTCTTCTTTTAAAATGATATATCTCCTTTCTTGTAGCAGATAGTAAGTGACATTATTGATCTCTATGATATGAACTCCACATGATTAGTAATACCTCTATTGTGTCGTAATCCACTTATCTTGACTTTTCTAAAACTTCTCATCATATTTTTCTGGAGTCTCATACATGACTTTCAACTCTCCATGCAAGAGAACTTGTTCTGATCTTCCCTCACAGCCAATCCTGACAGCTTCATATATTTCTTGAATGACTAGTCTATCAAAGATGTGTAAAACATCTTCTAACCAACTAAACAACCCCTATTAAAAGAACTATACAACCTGTATGATCCATTAGCTCTAAAAATACCATGAGAATCCATCTAATTATAACTTCTCCAACGAACTATAGATTGTTTCTTGAGGTGTTTTCTATGGTCATCATCACTGTCACTATCTTCCTCATTAACATCATCAGCCAATCTTACCCTTTTCCTAGCAGTGCTTTTCTTTTTACTCTTCTATCCATATAAGGTCCTCCTTCATCCTTAGATACTTCTTCCCCTATTTCAAATGTACATTCCTTAGGTACTTTCTCTTCTTTAGTGTGTAACGTTTGTTGGTCGTGTATCGCTGCTTCCTGTATATGTACCATTCCCTGACCATGTACCGTTTGTACATAAGCAACTTTCTCAACATTTTGAGCTTTGGTTTTCTCATCCAGAACTTGTTTCTCTGTCACCTTTGGCATCTACTTGACTTCTTTAGGCTTTCTGACATATGTAGTCAATTTCATAGGAGCACTACCTTCTGGTATATCTGCAATATTTGGTTGAACTATTCTAGGGGTACTTCCAAATCTCCTTTGTCTTTCTCCGAGTTTGTGATCCTCTATATCTTACTTATCTTGTTCAGACCCAATAACAATAACCTGCCCAAAGCTTCTGTTATGTTTTTCATACAAAGCTTTGACTTCATCAAAATTCTTCTTCCTAAGCTGTGGATGTGTGAAAGAACCTGTATGCTCAAGATCTGCAACCATTTGATTTCTGAGTTGTGATGTGGTAGGTGGTTTTGCTTTCCTTGCCTTTTCTCTTTGCTATGCAAGGTGTCTTTTCTTCACTCTTACCAACTCCATAAGCAATCTTAATCTTTCCTCATCATCAAATTGCTCTCTTTCTTCAGCCTGCATAACTTCAGCAAGAAGATTATATGCATTGATATGAGCCTGAACGTTGTCAAACTCATTGATGTACCACTCATCTTGCAGCCTGTTTGCCTTAAGAGCTTCTTTCTTATCTTGTTTATGTAATTCAGCTTCTATCCTTCTAGCAAGCTCTTCATCATGCTCCATCTTTCTTAACATCTTTTCAGCTCCATCAATGCTGTCTGAGTCACTTTCTTCTTCTGACTCATATTCTAAAGGCGTCTTGCCTTTTTCCCTCGGGTCAATCTTTGGCAATTTCCTCTTGAATCTAAGAGGTTGCTCTTCTTCAATTTATTATAGTTGTTGACCAGGAATGGAAATGCCTTTTGTTGTTGGTTTTAAAGCTTGAACCTCTTTTTCTTTGTTCTTTGGTTCTTGTACTTCAACAGTAGTAGGTTGCTCCACTTGTGTTTCTGTTTGTACTTGTAGCTAATCAACCTGTTCAATTACTCTCTCTTGTTCAGGTACATTGGGTTTTGCTTCATTATCTGAAACGTCTATGTCCTGAACTTGATCATTGCCACTAGCGTGTGTCTCAACTTCATCTTCTTTCTTTTTAGTCTTCTCATATGAGGTCTTCTCTTTCAAACTCAACAAGAGATTGGCTAGTGTTTCATCATCTCCAAAGGACAGAGTTGCACTTTCTTCTGAAGCTTGTTTTTTACCAGTTTCTTGCCTAGCGGTACCTGCAGATTCAGTGGTACTTACTATTGGCTTCACGGTACTTGGCTTAGGCTTGTCGATACCTCCAACTTCGCAAGTAGTTGACACATTGCTGTCTTTCTTTTCAACAACCAAGGTATCACCTGACACCTTTTGCTCCTCAGACACAAAGTCTTCAACATTTAACTCAGTCTTTTCAGTCTCTTCAGTTCTTTTTAAGTCATCAATAGAATGTGCTTGAGCCTCTTGTTGGACTGTGGCTTTTGCTGTCTCTTGTCTAATATGAGCTAGTTCTCTTCTTAAAGCTTCCTAATCATGCTCATGTTGATCAAACTGTGGTGGTTGTTATTGTGTTTGCTCTAGTTCTTGACTCTTCATATGAGTCATATCAATTGTCTCTATCTCCACATCATCAGCATCTTTATGTGGAGATTGAAGTTCTGCAGCCATCATTGCTTCATTACTCATCAATGGCTTGAATCTTTTTGTAGTGGTGGATCTTGTGGATTTTCTTGTTGTACATGTCCTTCCACCACATTCTCATCCACATAATATTCCATTCAAGCACCAAAATATGTATCATCATCCAAATTCCTCCCGTCAAGGTTTGCATCCTCCATAGTTTGATCAGCCAATCCAAAAGAATGACCAGCTTCATACAATTTCCTCCCTTGTTTTGGTGTATTCCTTTTTTGCCTCTTTCTTTGCTTCTTCTCATCCCTCCTCTTATCATGCCTGTGTTGAACAAGAGCAATCTGATTCTTAATCCAAAGATTGCATCTTCTCCTTAACCCATTGTGTTTATCTTCCAACTTTGCAATTCTAGCATCCTGCTCTGCTTTAGCAAGTTTCAAATCTTGTACATGTTGGGCTGGAGATTTACAAAGGTTAGTCAAAGCATGTAAATCCATAGCACCTTCAGTTCCTGAAGGTGGTGAACCACTTGGAGAAGGAACATCATCAGATGTATGGATCATCTCATCAGAACTCTATGATATGTGATGAGAAGAAGAAACAGGGTTATGGATTAGTTAAGGTGAGTTGGGTCACATATTTACATAAGAATTTTTTATGGGAGATATTGCGTATGAGTGAATTATTCGTTGTGGTCAGATAATATTGATGTGTGTGTTTTCATAAGACCGAGGAATTAAAGTAATAACCATAACACATTTGTTGATAGTTGTGAACCGAAATTTTAATGTAAATGTAATATATAAACGAAATAACTTTTATACGACTAAATTTGATTATATGAGTTGTGGGTGTGCTATAAACTAAGATCTGGTGGTCTTGGGTGGTGGTAGAAGATGAATGCCATGGTTAGATAGAGAGAGAGATGGAAGTGTGCGTTTCCAGAGAGAGAAAGGCAAAAATGAAAAGAGAAAAACACAAACAACCCCTCCTTGGAAGCCTTAGAGGGGTATTTATAGTCACTCACGCACCTACACTAAACATAGTTTCCTAGTCTAGTCCTTGCGTGAGTGACTATGATAACTAATGGGAATTCTTAAATGTCGTCACATAAAGTGAATTTCCAACAATCTTCCCCCATGGGACGACGTGTAGAATTCCTTATAATATTTTTCCTAACAAGTACATAATGATTAAGAACAAAAGCTTCCATGAAGCGTCCAATGCTGATGAAGTCTTCTAAGGCCTTTGACTTCAAGTCTTCACTCTAGAGAGACTCATCTTTATGGTAACTTGTAGTAGAAATACTGTAATGGTAGGAGCTAAGTAACCCATATACTTCTGGTTAATGAGAAGCTTCTGAATTAACCTCCCACTAATTTGTGCCACATATTCTTGATGTAGACGCTTTTAATAGCTTCCCCTAAACTGACAATCCTCATAAGCAGTTTCAAAGCTTTCAATAAAGCTTAGAATGATTAAGCGCACATCAGAGTTTAACAAGCAAACCCCATCATATGAAATGATAATGTTGCTATGAGTGATTTAAAGTTTGGGGCACACCAAGTAGACAACAACGTCTCTTCTCGCGCTTGAATAATTCTTCTGAATTTTTCTTCCCCCTGAAAGTTCAAGTTATGCATACTGGAAAGAATCAAGACATTTCTTCCCCCACGTAGTTGAAGAAAGGAAACTAATCCCATGTATGAAGCCCAAATACTGAAGTAGACACTTTATCCCATTCATGAAGTTGACATCGTAACACCAGAGTCAATTAAGTCCCAGAAATGCACATATCTCCTTTCAGAGATGCACCAGAGTCAATTAAGGCCCGGAAATGGATATCTCTCCATATAGGATAACGATGATGTTTAATTGCAACAAGGAAATAATTAATCATCGAACAATAGTGTACCGTTTAGAGATTGTTTCGTTCATCTCTTCCCCCATGTAAGTTGAAAGATGCAATAAACGCCACAAGTTAACACTGATTTTTCTCTGCGGTTATGACATTTGTCTCCCCGGAATGTCTTCAAATCAAAAGAAGGTATGAAGTTCATCACGTGTACTCGTTGTGCGTTGAATATGTCTTCTTCTTCCCCCTTGATGGTTTCGAAATCTCAGAACCAACAATAAATTGTATGTACATGTACCTGAAAATCTCGTGAGAATAATAAATAAGCTTAATTATATTCGACAGAAACAGTTGCTGATCAAAATTCTCTACTCATAAACTCTCCATGTAAAACCCGCATTAAAATACCATGAACAGTAACTATGAACAGTAGATACACGAAATCACGAATAAATTAAAACTTTCCAATTATAATATACGACACGTGTCACGACATTTAAATAACATGAATTACGTATATTTTTTTATTGCACGATGAATATTACGTATTATATTATTAATCACGACATTAAAACACGACCTCATACGATTAATATCTTGGCCTGAAAAATAAAATGAAATGTATATGGGGGTGTGTTTGGGACGGCAGGAAGAGAGAGCAACAAGGGCTTTTGGTCCAACCCATTTAGTAAACAAAACTCTCTAGAGGATTTCATAAAATACCTTACAGGAAAAATATTAAAAACCTTAAAACCTTTCCTCTCTTCTTCTTTGGCCGCCGCATACACAAACACAAGGGGAGGATAATTTTGCTTTTGATCTTTGATTATATATGGGGTTGTGTTCGTGATTCCATCATTAAACCATTCACGCATTCGGTATCTTTAATCCTTTAATCTTTTATTTAATTTTCATTTGCCATGAATCTTTAAAAACAATTATTAAAACATGTTATTAAATAATTAATCATGGGTTCGGGTTTGTTTAATGTTGTTCATTTGGTTCGCACGCAAACCGAGACCAAGATAGGTCTCGGTCTCTCATCTAAACCACCAGTCGCAACCCTTTTTCGGGCGGTGGTGTCTGATTGTTGTCAGCCAGAAGCCAGGCCCAAAATCAGTGGGAACCGGTTGTGTCGGTGGGATCTTGGTGCGCAGCAGGGGGAACACGGCCTAGGCCAGCGGGGAACCCTGGCCAGTCAGTGGCAGATCGGAAGCAGCCGATGCTGCTGGCCTCCGGCCAAAGCCAATAGCCGCCGGCTGTTGGTACTATTTGGGTTAGATGTTGGACAACACAGGCCATGGTTATTGGACAAAACTGAATTTCAATAAATTGGACATAACTGAATTTAAGATATTGGACATAACTGAGTTTGTTTATTAGTATGATGTTTTGTTTAGTGCGACCGAGACATGTGAGTCACGGTAGGCTCAGGTACAAATAAGTTTGACCAAGACATTTTAATAATCAGTAAATTAATTTAATTTTCGTCAAGTGTTAATTAATTAATTTAATTTATGACTTAGGTTATATTTATTTAATTAAAATAAATCATGAAATTAACCTAAGTATTTATTTTGGCTTATTAAAATTAAAAACCATGCTTTAATTTCATTATTGGTATAAGGTAAAGTTTTTATTAAAATTATCCATGTTATTTATTTATTTAAAAACTATGCATCTTATTATTAATTAATAATCATTTTAAGCTAAGTAGTATTTAATTTAATAAACTTTACTATTATTATCATGACTTATAGCTTGTAACTAATAAGCATTAGCTTATATTTTAGACTTATAAATCTAGCTTATTTCTATTTTTGGAAACTTACTATTTTTGGAAACTTTCTATTTTTAGGAACCTGCTATTTTTAGGAAGTTACTCAATATTACAATACAAGTATAGTAATACAAGAATACATGAAATATATGATCAGAATACATGAATAAATACAAGATAACACATAAAACAGTAAACATGACAGAACATGAATACTAAGCTAAGAACACACCGAACGAGTAAAATACAAAGTATATCAGACAACTCATACACGTCCCTTATCTTATGTAGTACTATCCGTGAAGGCGTAGTAGTTTCGTCAGCTCTTTCATTCTAGCTTCTACTCGACATAAGGTACGGATTTCCCGTCCTTCAGTAAGGACAATCTCTTCCTTTATTAGGATTTTTCGTATGCAGCCAACTATTTTCCCAGTAGTTACAGATTTGAATACTTATGTTTTATTAGTTACCTTAGCCATATACATGCATGCCAGTTTCACCTAGTTATGGAGGTACCATAACCATAACACTCGAGGCACCAGTGTTATGACTTCACCACGGCAGAGTGATAGCTCGTGGCGTCCCTTCAGTTTATTTCGCCTTTATTACTTATTATGTTATCATGTGGGGCGTATGGGTGCATCCTAGTTACAGTTTCAATCAGGATTTCATGGTGAATGTGGTGTGTGCTTTGCATCCTTCACAAGGAGCTGATCCCTCCTACCCAGACCATATTAATTAGAGGCATACCCTCTAATTTCATGACGAGGTCACTCCTCCAAGTATTCATGCACGCTGTTGACCTCATGACCTATATTGGCTTTTGGTATATTAAACTAATACAGATTTTCATAAGTAAACATAAGTTATATTTTTTAGAACTAAAATCAGTTAACATGCTTACGCCTAGGTTTTTCCGAGGACTTATTCATTCCCGCTACTAATCATGTTTCATATGCTTTATATGCTTTCATTATTCTATGTCTTTCCATGCTTTATTGTGTATCCGTTCACTGGGCGTTATGATCAGCCGTTTTCATTTCCATGTTTCCAAAACGGCAGGTACCCAAGGTCGGATTTGAGTATTGGGAGAGCATGCAAAGGATGTAAGCTACCTTAGACTTCTTCTCCTTTTTGCCTTCATTTATTTATGCTTGTTTAGTCCTTCTTTATTTCAGTTACTTTATTTGCGTTTGGGCTTATGTTTGGGAACCGATGTTTGATTCCGGTTTTCCCTTTTGGTCATGTATGTTTAGTACATATTACCTTGCATGATTTGATGACACGCTGTAATTATCCTATGATATTCCATTTATCATATGGGGTGTTACAGTTATGGTATCATAGCCAAGGTTTCGACATGTAGGCTCTCAACTTGACCTGTGACTAGTGGGTAGTCACCAGGATCTGTCCAAGCCGACGTCTGATTTCCACGTATTGATATTTTCAGAACCTCGTTTTTTAACCATGATGTTTCTTCGGAATTGTTTTACTAATATGGATTGAACAACCGCCATCTATATTTAGTTACATGTCATTGTTTTATGCATGATGTTTCTTGTGAATGTTGACTAGTATGAACTGATCACAGTAGTTCATACTTAGTCGCACGTTTCTGTTAGGTTTAAACAGTTTGTTTTTAAGCATTCATTTCATGTATTCATTTCATGCATACATCTCATTGTCGCAAGAATTATGACTAAGTAATGGTTGGTACATGTCTGGCCCTATTTAGTCGCATGTACTTTTATCGAAACTTTTGTTGTTTAGTGGACCGACCCATAGGCGTCCACACTTGCCTTTTTGTTTTGTGAACCGACCCATAGGCGTTTACTCATGTGCATATCATCATATTTATTAATCATGCATTTTAAACTGTTTCATGCATTTTAAATTGTTTTATGCATTATAAACTATTTCATGCTTTATACATTATTCATACATCTTGTGTGTTCATTTCATGTTACATCGGAATCATTATCTAAGTTGCATTGTTTTACATTGTGAAACGACTCTTTGTCATCCACACCGTTGTTTCTCAAAATTTATGTCATTACAGTCATAACTTTTTCATGTACTGTCATTTATTGTTACGTTTCCTTACGTCGATTATGTTGTCATACTATCTTGGTTAACTTTGTTTTCATGCTGATTATGATTCAGGTTCCAATATGCAAATTTTGGTTTCGTGTTTCCTCGTGTTAAATTCGCCCTTATGCTAGCCATTAACAGACTGTATTTAAATCATGCTTTCATGGTAGTCATGGTTGGTTTTCATTGATCATGTTTTCATGCTAGTAATCATTCGATTCCATTTAAACATGTTTTGTGTTTTCTACGTAACTAGGATTATGTCTACGCTAAATTAGCTAGATTATTATGTTGTTATATTCAGTTTGATTTGTACCCATTTAAATCATTTACCTTGTTCTGATCATGTCAGATGATTGACACCGTATCGATCACCTCATGTGAATCCCATGTGTACTGCATGTACCATGTTCATGTTTACTTCATGTATCATGCTCCAGACTTACTTCAGTTACCGCACTCCATGTGTGATACTAATCCATTTTCAATATATCAAACATTTTTTTCCTATCCAATGTTGCTTAAAAGATGATACCGTTCTCAGCTCGGAGATTTTATAAAACAAAGAAGAAGGTGACAGATCAGAGCAACCCGACTAGAATTTTATTAACCCACCAGACGTACCGTTTCATTCCATATTCTTACCTTTTCAGATTGTACGTCACGTGCCATCCAATTGTAATTTCTAGCATACGAGTGTGTTAATCCCACTTCAATCCATAACACAATATTAAGATGATATTTAGAGAGAGAAATAAATGAAGGTAGAGAGAGAAAGTAGAGAGAATTGGATGGTTAAAACATAACTAGAGAGAGAAAGTAATTATCAACCAACCCCTCTTCCACACATGGAAGAGGGTTTATATATGCCACGCCTTAAAGGCTTTAGTGGGCTTGTTCATGGGTCGGGCTTGGCTTTGCTTAGGCTTAGAGCCCCTAACTTATACAATATTAGCTTAAAGTCCAAGCCCGATTAACCCGACTAACCTATTACAATATAAGAACATTAACGACTAAGATGACCTATTACATTCTAGTTTGACTATATAAAATATAGGGCTAACAATCTCCCCTAATGTATCGGTCATCTTTAAATGCATAAGATGATTGAGTGAATACATTCTTGTGGAGGTGATCTTCCTTCTTTTGGTCTTGTATCTTGGTCTTGATGTTCTTTGTAACGGCTTTGTTCCTTCATGCTTTTGTGATCTTTATCTTGAGCCTTTGTCATTTGAGTTTGAGTGCTTGAGATCTTAATCTTGTGCTCCTTGTGACTAAGATGACCTATTACATTCTTAGGTATCTTGATTATCGCTATCTTGTGCTCTTGTGACTTCTGAATCGATATGTTCACACTTTGTTGATTTTGAAAGGCTAACAATTTCCCATGTACATATAGATGTAGTTAGTCCTTCAAATATTCATCAGAGTTGCGGAAGACTATAACTTTTAGTATGAACATGTGAAGACGACTTTGGTTAGTACACATCTACGCCACCATCTTGATATGAAGCAACAAATATAGACACAGATAAAATGGCATTGAACATTTCATCCTAACTCGGTAGCGTTTTACCTCCGGTCGGTGAGGACCGCTAGACGGTGTTAGATACCGTACCTGTGATCGGGTAGATTCGATTAAGAACCTCCTTGACAGGGTTTCCATGCGGTAGTAGCCAGTTCTCATTACTCGACCGTTTCAAAGTAGACTGCGAACGTAAAAAGTGAATCATAAGGATAAATTATCCGTCTGATTAGAGTCGTCAATTCAGAATTCCTGGAACAAGTTTGATTCTTAAAGAATCGCACCATTGTTGCTTTCCAGTTTGTCACAAGCTTGATTCATAGAGAATCTTGTGAGTCACCTACTGCAGTGCTGTTTGATGTTGACACTGGAAGGATTTCCATTCGTCATTGTGAGCACTGAAAAGTGTCACTCTGAATGTTCTGGAAAGATCACACGGATTTTATGTTAGCCTTAAAATATTGAGTCAAACAAGAATGTTCGGTTATAGGTTTCTATTGTAACATTAATTAGAACGTTGTAATCAGTAGTTTATTAGTCGTGGTTTACGAGCTTGGATTTAAACTAATTAAAGTTCAAAAGTCAAGCCCGGCCCAATATATGGTCCATTAAAGCCCGCATGTGGATGGACTATATATACTACCCTCCTAGCATGTTAGGAGGGTGGGATGATCATTTGTAACTAATCTTTTCTTAATCTAATATTCACCAAGTTAATCTCTCTCTACTTTCTCTCACTAATTTCTCTCTCTAAAACTCATATCTTTTCCATCTCATATCTTAATCTATCATATTTTTGGGACAACATTTGGTATCAATCGCCATGGGGTAGATTCGTGTTTAGTTTGTGGTTTTTCATTTTTTGATACGTGTGATTTTCTCTTTTGAATCATTTCGTCTCAAAAAGTTTTTGTTGTGTTTATCATTTCCTTGATTCGAAATTAACTTTAATCATCCGGATTATAGGAGTTTTGGTTTGAGCTTTGAAAACGGTTACTCTAAATCACGTTCTAGGACAAGTTTTGGTTTGGGTATTAATATCCGGAATATTAGGGCTTTATTATTCCGGATTGTGAGTTGTTAGTGAAAATTCCGGATAAGAAAGATTGTCTCGGTATTCGGAATATCAGGGTTTATTGATTCCGGATAAGAGAGTGGTTTTTAAGTTTTCAGGATAAGTCTCAAAACATTGCCATTCCGGATAAGCTTCACCTGTGTATTCCGGATAAACTCTCGAACTCTATTCCAGACAAGCAGTTTGGCAAATATTGCGGATAAGGGTGAGTTGATTTTTTCCGGATAAGCAACCGATAGTTTATTCCGGATAAGCACGTTTTTCAGGATTCCGGATAAGCAAGTCAGGAAGATTCCGGATAAGCTAGTGTTGCAGTGTATTCCGGATAAGAAGGTAGCACGTTATTCCGGATAAGAGGTTTGGCAACATATTCCGGATAAGAAGTTTTAACGGATTATTCCGGATAAGCGAACAATCGAGTATTCCGGATAAGCTACGGACAATTTATTCCGGATAAGGTGAATAACAACTATTCCGGATAAGAGGTGGAACTATAGTATTCCGGATAAAGGTGCATTCCGGATAAGTCAAGGGAGATTTATTCCGGATAACACGAAGAACCAGCATTCCGGATAAAACAAAAAACAATTATTCCGGATAAGAGTATGATCAACTATTCCAGATAAGAATATCTACACAGATTCCGGATAAGCATATTTTTGATTATTCCGGATAACTCATCTAGATATATTCCGGATAAGTAACGGGATATCATTTTTTTCCGGATTAGCCTAAGAAAACATTCCGGATAAGAGAAAGTTGAAACATTCCGGATAAGTTACGCTTTGAATTTTTCCGGATAAGGTATTATTGAAATATTCCGGATAAGTGAAAGATAATATTCCGGATAAGTGAAAGATAATATTCCGGATAAGTGCTTGATAATATTCCGGATAAGTGCTTGGTTTTCCGGATAAAGTTTCTTCACAATTTCTTCAAGTTTCAACCACAATCTTTTCACAATTTCATCTACTTAAGATCCTATTCACTTCACATCAACTTTGAGATGGATTCTACTCAAGAATATCGTGTCACAAACAACAATATCATGGTGGCGGGGAATAAAGAGAGACCACCAATGCTTGTGTCTGGTAGTTATGCTCAATGGCAATCACGTTTCATGCGATATCTTGATACAAGACCCAATGGTGATGCCTTGAGGAAATGTATTACTCATGGACCATATGTATTCAAGAAAATCTCAATTCCTCCAAGAGCAGCCACAAATACTACTGATCCAATACCTGCAAGTGAACGTGATGAAACAAGAGCCGATCTCACACCTGAAAATTGTGCTTGGCATGATGCGGAGAAGGAAGCCATCTATATGGTTCTAAGTGGGATTGGAGATGACATTTATTCCACGGTTGATGCATGCCCTACAACACATGAAATGTGTACTGCTATTGAACGCTTGCAACTAGGAGAATCACTCAACAAACAAGATGTCAAAACAAACTTGTTTTGGAATTTTGGCAAGTTTACTTCAAGGGATGGAGAATCAATTGACTCTTACTACTCCAGGTTTTATAAGATGATGAATGACATGACAAGAAATAATCTGCAAGTCTCCACCATGCAAGTCAATGTCCAATTTCTTCAACAACTTCAACCCGAGTGGACACGGTTCGTCACTTTGGTGAAACAACAAGAAAAGTTAGACGAGGTCTCGTATCATCGTCTCTTTGACATCTTGAAGCAATTTCAGAATGAAGCAAATGAGATTCGAGCTGAACGTGTTGCCAAGACGGCTAATCCACTTGCTTTAGTGACTACAACTCAACATGTTCAAGGTCATAACTCTCGTGCTCCTAAGCCATATTCCACTACATCATCTTCACCACGATCTTCCACATCATCTAAGTCTTCATTATCCACAAGATCTCGAGGTAAAGTGCCAAGAGCACCATCACCACCATCTAAGTCATCATCTAAAGAAGATAGTGATGAAGACCAAGCTCAAAAGAACCGAGAGATGAAACAACAAATTGCTTTCATAATGAAGACTTACAAGAAAATCTACAAACCCACCAACAACAATCTTCGTACATCATCTAACACCAAAAACCTATATGTTGAGAGTCCTCCAAGGTATGACACACGTCGACGTGGTGAAAGTCCTTCTAGGTATGATCGACATAATCCAACACATGTTGAGGGTTCTGCAAGATATGATCGACAAACTGCCAAGTATGATACTCAGAGGATTGCTGCTGCTACTGGGAATAGGGAAACGGTTGGAAGTCAAGTGGTTCAGCAGAGTGGGATTCAATGTTTTAATTGCCAAGGTTATGGGCATATGGCAAAGGAATGCAGGAAGCCGAAAAGGGTTTAAGACTCTAGCTATCACAAGGAAAAGTTGTTGCTATGCAAAAAGATGGAAGCATGGGTTAAATTGTCAGCTGAGGAAGGAGCAATGCTTGATGATACTGATAGATCAAGAGCTCGATGCACATTACTCGTACATGGCAAAGGTTGAAGAAGTTCTCAAAGTCACTAAAGATGACAATGGCCCTATCTTTGACACTGAGCCAATCGATAAGGTACACACTACTGATGAATATAATGTGTTTGGTGATATTCCTGAGCATAGTGATCTACCAACTGCCATTAATGACACATGTATGCTGGAAACGGTTGATAGCAATACCACACCCGATTCATCAGACATGTGCAATAATGAGTCTGAGGATGATCAACATGCCAATGAATATGATGAAGAGGAACGTTTTGCGCTTGCTAATTTAATTGCTACTTTACAAAAAGATGTCACTGAAAATAAAAAGAGTCAAAAGCAATTAAAGAAGGCAAACGCTACGCTCACTCAAAGTTTTGAAGAATGCAAAGCTGCTCTTATCAAATCTACTGAGATAACTGAAAGCTATATAGATGAGCTCCTTCAGAAAACCAAAGAGCTTGAGGGGTACAAGGTAAGTACGTTAAAAAGTCAAAAGGACGATTTTGAAAACAAATATAATACAACTCTTGAGTTATTAGCCAAAGAGAAGCGTCAATATAATGTTTTCTTAAGGGATGAACGTCAAAAAACGTACCTTGCCAATACCAAAGTTAATTAACTTGAACAAAAGCTCTCTATGACCACTACCGATTCTGCTAAAATTCTTGAGGATAAGAAACAAGAGGTAGATGCGTTAAAACAAGACTTCAAAAGTAGATACGATAAAGAAACTGAAAAAGTAACGAAATTAGAAGAACAAGTCGAATTTTTGAAGAAAGTTGTTTATAAAACGCATGATTCTATTCAATCCATAAGAATTCTAGCACCTCCATCGATGTTTAAGGGTCAAGCTAGCTTTGCAAGTCCTGAGTACCTTGCCAAAGCTCAAGCTGCAAAGCCGTGTCTTTATCTTGATGAGACTGAAAGGACAGATCTTGATTGCATGCCTGTTAGTGCCGATAGTGAAGAGACTGCCCTTTGGGATGATGATAGTCAACCTCTTGTCAATAAGGAGTTTGTGAAACCATATAATTATGCTTATGAGAATAGTCTTTATGGTCTTTTCAACAAACAAACTCAGAAAACTCGTGAGGAAGTGTTTCTAGAATGCAAACAAAAGAGAATTCAATGGAAGAAAGTATTTGCCCCTAAGAAATCTAATGTTTACAAATACATAAACTACCTCCCTCTAGATGAATCTAAAAGCAAGAGTAGGAAAACATTAGGTATTCTTAAACACCACATAGATAATGTTAAATCTATTGTTGAAAGAGACTGGGCAAAACGTGAAAATGCTGAGTGGACACGTCCGATTCCTCAAGATATTACCTTGCTTGTGAAAGAACTCTTAATTCCTAACACGGCGTTGATTAAAGAAACTGTTATTCAACTTGAGGAGTTCATTCGGACTGAAATGTATGATGATTTAAAATATGTTGAATCTCTTGAGAAACACATTGAAGATCTTCAAATGGAGAAGTCTGATTTTTCAGATGAATATGATTTACTCTTGCAAGAATGCATTTCTAAAGATATTATGTGTGCTTATTTTACATTTTGTGCTGATATTGATGAATATTCTGAAGTTGCATGCCAATATCTTGATAAGATCAAAGAATGTGAACGTCTTGAAATTGAGCTTTCGAAACGTAAAGAAAATGTTGACAAAAAGGCTTTTGAGTTACTTCAACACAAAACTGATTTCCTTCAACAACATTGTCATTCACTTGAACTTGCTTTGCGAAAAGACGTTGATAGTTTTCCACATGATAATAAATTGCAAGAAAAACTTTCCCAAACGTTTCGAGAAATGAATGAACAAAATTTGGAAATTAAGGGGTTGAAAGCTTAGTTACAAGACAGGGACATAGCGATAGAAGAGTTGCAGAAACTCGTTGCTAAAATGGGTGGGAAAATCGTGGAACCTAGCATTAAGAAACCTGTTGTTAGACAACCCAATGCTTCTAAAGTGAATAGATCCTCTATCTTGGGAAAACCATCTGCTTTATCAAATTCCTCGTTTGCAAAACCTGTGTTTGCCCCCAAGATAGATGGAAAGGAAAAATTACCACAAAATCAACCCATAAGGAATGCCATAGCACCAAGCGTTAAGCACACTAATGTGATTAAACTAGGGATGTATAGAATAACCACTAAGCCCACAAACAAAGTTATTCAATCGCCTCAGACTTCTAGAAACACTAATATTCGTGTGTCTTCTACTACAGGAATAGTCTCCACTACTAGTGTTAGCCGGCCTCAGCTTAAGAGCACTCAAGTGAATGATAAGGTCTGGAAACACAAGAATCAAGGGAAGATGGAGGAAGTAGAAGAACACCCTAGGAATTTGAATGTTTTTAAGAATAAAAAGTCTGTAATCGCATGTAATGACGATATGAATGATGTGAATGATTTGAAGGCCATGAATGTGAAATTTGTTTGTGTCAAATGTGGCAAGTGTGCTAATGCTAATCATTCTATGTGTGCTATGAATAATGTAAAAGGCGTAGAAACTAGAACTAAGAAGCAAACTGTGATGCCTATTAGTGCTAGAAAACCCAAACGCAAAGTGAACCATTCTGGTGCTACCCCCACTAAGAAAAGTAATGCATCAGACTCCACTACTAAGAATCCTAGAAGCAAAGTTAAGGAATTATATGAGTCTGCTAGCAAGTCTTGGAAATGGTGGTTTGCTAATCAATGTCCTCCCGGATATAAATGGATGCCGAAAGCTAGGACAGAAAATGTGAAAACGAGTGTTAGTTTGCCTTTAAATGTTGATAAGGACACTAATGATTCTACTATCACAACTACTGTGGTATCCAATTTAGCAAATGCTCCATCGTGTTCTAACTCTTCTGCAGGTGATACAAATAATTCTCTTCATACTGGACTCCGGATGCACGAAGCACATGACGGGAAATCTCAAGCTTCTAATTAACTTCGTGGAGAAGTTCCTGGGTACGATCCGATTCAGAAATGATCAATTTGCACCGATCCTAGGATATGGAGATTTGGTTCAGGGGAATATCACGATTAAAAGGGTATACTACGTCGAAGGGCTCAATCACAATCTTTTCTTGGTTGGTCAATTCTGTGATGCGGATTTGGAGGTTGCTTTCAGAAAGAAGACATGTTTTGTTCGTGATTATGATGGGAATGACTTACTTACCGGTACACGGGGTACTGATCTTTACACAATTTCACTTCAAGACACAACTTCATCAACTCCAATTTGCTTCATGGCTAAAGCTTCAACGACTCAAGCATGGTTATGGCATCAACGTCTTTCTCATCTCAACTTTGATACCATCAACCTGCTTTCCAAGAAAGATATTATGAGAGGTCTTCCAAGTTTAAAATTCATCAAAGACCATCTTTGTTCTTCTTGTGAACTTTGTAAAGCTAAAAGAAGTAGCTTCAAAACAAAGACTACACCAAGCTCAAAAGGACGGTTAGATCTTCTTCATATGGATCTGTGTGGTCCCATGCGTGTTCAGAGTATCAATGTGTTAGAAATACGTTTTAACGTATATTAGAAGTATCGGTCACTCCACAATATGATTTATGTTGTAATAGCTCGTAGTTAGCAATTAGTTAAATATTACTTATTAAGTTAAGTAAGAACCGGTCCATGGGCTTGTCATGGACCGGCTCAAGCCCAATGTTAGGCTTGGAGTATAAATACCCCTTTCCACCATGGAAAGGGGTTGGTTGTTGTTCCATTTGCACTTTCATATTAATAAAATCATACACATTTTCTCTCACTTTCTCTCTCTAGTTTCTCTCACTAGAAAACATCAACCCACTTCATAGATTCATAGGTTATCAATATTCTACATTTGGTATCAAGAGCTATGAGGTGATTGAAGGTAAGGATTGTGTTGTTTTTTTAGTTTTTGAATCTATTAGTGATCTTTAGAAAAAATCAATCTTGAATCTTGTTGTTTTTGGTGTTTTTGTTATTGGGATTGATTGATAAGGATTGGGTTTAGCTTATTTTGGTAAAAATCATAAAACTTTTTGTGGTTTTGGATCAAAAATCGGGTTTAAAGCTGTTTTTTTAAGTCTCGGAAACTTATTTCCAGAACATTGCGAATAGGGATTCCGAATAGGAAGATTTTCAGTATAGAAGGTTTATTCCGAATAGGGATTCCGAATAGGAGAAATATTCAGAATAGCAGAAGTTTCCGAATAGACTTTCCGAATAGAAGGGTTTTTTTCGAATAGCAGTTTTTTCCGAATAGCAAATTCTTTCCGAATAGCCAATTTTTCCGAATAGCCAAAAACTTTCCGAATAGCCAAAATTTTTTCCGAATAGCCAAAATTTTTCCGAATAGGAGAAATATTCCGAATAGCTTTCCGAATTGCCTATTATTCCGAATAGCAAGTTTTCCGAATAGCCAGTTGCTAAAATATTCCGCATTGAAGAAATATTCCGCATAAGGGTTTTTCCGCATAAGGGTTATTCAGCATAGGGGTTATTCCGAATAGGGCATTTTCAGAATAGGGTTATTCCGCATAAGGGTTATTCAGAATAAGGGTTTTCAGCATAGGATTATTCCGAATAGGTATTATTCCGAATAGGGTTTATTTTGAGTTTGGGTTATTCCGTATAAGCAAGTTCAAGGGGTATTTGAGTTTTTTCGACGATCTTTAGTGGATTTAATCTTGAGTTCAACCAACACAACACAAATTCTCAACCTTTCTTCACTGCTCGATCAACCGATAATCTTTGAGTCTGTTAAGTGATCACAATGAATCCAAGTTCATTAATGCCTCAGATGACATCTCTTACGGATATCTCGATCATAACGGGGACTGATAGTCGTCCACCGATGCTTATTAAAGAGGTATTTGAAGCATGGCAGGGCCGTATGATGCAATACTTGAAGGGCAAACCAACATACGGAAGGCTTATGGTCAAATCAATTTTGAATGGTCCACTCGACTATGGTACCATTGTGGCAAATAACGTGTCTCGACCAAGAGAATATGAAGAACTCACACCGGCACAACAACTCATTGCTGATGCTGATGAAAAGGCTCTACAAACACTTCTCCAAGCTCTTCCGCATGATATTTATCGTATGGTTAGTCAATATACGGTTGCCAAAGATTTATGGGAACATCTAAAGGTGTTGTTACAAGGTACGTCTCTCACCAAACAGGAAAGGGAGTGTCAGCTGTATGATCTGTTTGATAGATTCACGTACAGCCCAGGGGAAACACTACACGATTATTACTTCAGATTCACTACTCTAATGAATGATCTGAATGTATACAATCTCGTGATTGCTCCTTTCCAGGTTAACACCAAGTTCTTGAATACTTTACCTCAAGCTGAATGGGGTGAGTATATTACCGATGTGAAGTTAACCCGGGATTTGCATAAGTGCAACTTAGATCAAATCTATGCTTTTCTTCAGCAGCATGAGAAGCATGTGATTATGCACCGTTCTCCTCGCGGTATGTACCCAGATTCCTTAGCTTTGATGGCGAATCAACCAAGCTTGTCACACAACAACACACCTTATATCTTGGGACATCAAGCCTATCATCCATCACCTTACATGACACCAACCTTCCCACAATACTCGATTCTACCGCAACCACCCACCTCACATCAGCAACAATATCGGTTCAATGCACCTTCACCACAGTATGCTTCACAACTTCATCCAGCAAATGTTGCACCTTATGCTCAGCCTTCATATTCTTCTTATCAAGAGAATGCAGCATATCCAACAAGCTACCCTGATCAAATGAGTATTCCTTCTACTGATTATGCAGCTCATCCAGATCAAGCACTGTATTGTGATGATGAGGAAGTCCCCGTTCCTGTATTCCAACAAGGAGCTGACCCAGTTGAAGTGCTAACTACTATGTCTGCTTATCTCACACGAACTTTAAGCAAACGAGGATACAGAGGATCAGCTCCTACCAACAATCAGTTGAGGAATTCATCCAATTCTCGTCAACAAGCTACTATTGAGAATGGCAGGGTCATGGTTCAGCCTATTCAACCATATCAGGGGAGACCTACCACATCAACCACCAATGCTCGCACGGTCAATCAGGCACCAATGGCCAATCCTGCTCCACAGGCTAATTCCACGGGCAAGTTGAGAATGATTACGTGTTACAACTGCAAGGAAGAGGGTCACATGTCCAGGGATTGTAAGAAACCCAAGAGGAGAAGGGATGGACAATGGTTTGCAGAAAAGATCTATCTGGTAAATGCTCAGGCACAAGGAAGGGAACTTGATGAAGAGGAGCTTGCATTTCTTGCTGATCCAGGGATTGCTGAACAAGACGTTGTCACTACGCAGAATGCAGCTTACCAAGCCGATGATCTTGATGTGTATGACTCCGACTGTGATGACTTTCAATCTGCAAAGGCTGCTCTCATGGCAACTATCTCCAACTTAGGGCCAGAAAAGAGATCTGAGGTACTTATTAATACCACCGATAATACCACTGATGCTAGTATTCAACCACATCAAGTTGTGCAAGAGAGTGCTGACTCGAATGAATCTTCGGTGGTGAGTCTTTCAAATGAGGAGACAAACAATGATAGCAATATCAATGTGAGTCCCCAGACTTTGAGTGAATCACAAACGGGACCCATTTCGCAAACGCCTACTCCTGCTCAACAAGATTTGGTCATGGTTCCTGCTACATTACTTAGCCAAATGAATGCTGCACTCTTAGAAACCTTAGCTAAGAATAAGAATTTGTCTGATGAGCTTACCTTAAGCAACGAGAAAGTTCAAACCTTGGAATTAGTGCCCTCGTCTAGTGTTCTAACTAATCTCGAATATGATCATTTTAGAAACAAACAAATGGGTCACTTGCAAGAAATTGAGAACTTAAGAGCAAATTTGTCTAATGAACTTAAAGAAAAGGAGTTAGTGGTCACTAATTTTCAAAAACTTCAAACAGATTTTGAATCACTCGAGTCTAAGAAGAATGAAATGGAGATTAATGCTACTAATAAGATTAGAAGTCTAGATTATTTGCTTTTAAGACAATACGCTGCTTCTCAACTAGTTCACTTATTTGATGCTTCATTTAGAGAATTTAACTTATCACGTCAAAAAGGCCTTCCCCCTAATCCACGGTATGCAAAACAAGCTTTAAGACATAGTCCTAGACTTTATAATGCAACTCAATTAGGATTGGCCTTAGAACCGATTGTTTTTCCTGGTGATCGAACAAGTAAGGAACTAGTTGACGAGGATCGGTCATACAATTCTGCAAAATATCCCGAGTGTGATTATTTTAAATTGAATAAGGAGCTTGCAAAAACGGATTTTAGAATTCGCTTCCATATGGACACTGATCTCATAACAGCACCAACCTACATATTAGATGAAGAAAACCCTAGTACTTTTCCTACACTTGTCAATATGGAAGGTCCTAAGGAAATTCCAAAGGATCTTCCACCTGTTAGCACTGTATGGTTAAACTTGCAAGAGATTAATCAATACTTTACTAATTTTGACAAGGTCATTTTGGAACGTACGACTTCAAATGGCCTAAACGCCGGAGAATGGGCTTTCGAACATATGAACGAGGTGTTTAAAAATGAGATCAATCCGTTTGTCGAAAGTCTAAAAGGAATTTTTGCATCCCTTAAAGAAAATCTTGTGTTTGAAATTGGTGAAGTTCAAAAAGTGTTTTATGAAATGGACACCGCTTACGAACTACAACTAATTGAAAAAGAAAAGATTTTAACTGAATATGACCGATTCTTGTCTGCAGTAATCTCGTGTGATGTGCTTACTACTGTAAATGTTAATAATTCGAATGAGCTTACATCCACTATGATTAATTGTGATGCTGTGAATATTTGTACTGATATTTGTGATGATGTTTGTGATATCTCTGTAAATGTTGCTGATACTGTAAATGAGGTAGATAATCAGTCTTGTCACGAATCTAACGCTGAGTTTTTAAAGCTACAAGATTCTTACAATTTACTTTCAAAACGCTTTAATCAACTAAAACAACATTGTATATCTTTAGAATTGAAACAACAAACTCAAAATGAGAATCTTTTGATATCAAATGTTTGTGAAAACGGTGTTGAGACAAGTGACAAGATGATTGCAATTGTTAAGACATTAGAGGAAGAGATAATGAGATTGAAGAGAGATGTGTCATTAAATGAAACACTCAAAATGGAACTAGAGGCTGAAGAGTCCAAAAACCAGGTCTTAGAAATTAGACTTTCGTCTGTTCTAGGGGAGATGGATCGGACAAGACAGGGACTATCCGCTCTTTATGGTTCACTAGAAGAACGCTTCGCTTTTAATGCGGCACAGCAACAATCTTTTGTTGAACAACTGAACCAAAAGTGCGAGGAAATCTCTGATTTGAACATCCTGCTCATTGACAAAAATATGGTTTTGGCTGAGTTAAAGGAGACACTTCTTCTCACCCGACAAGAAGTTGTTGATAACTTAGCTACCGACTCTGCACCGTCCACTAGTGCTCCAACAACCAAGTCAGTAGTGCTTTATAAGAACCCGCTTCATAAGAGAAACCCAGTTACCTATGATGATTATATGAGGAATGCCATTAAGCATGTCGATCTTCTTAGGGATATTTTAGATGATCTTTATGCCTTAGATCCCTCAAGTAGCGACTATTATTCGGCTCATGAATATATTAAGCGAGTTCAATATTGCTTGGCATATTTGCAATATATAGGTACACCAGGTTCTGCACTACTTAATAATAGGCCCATTGCTGTAACTCCATTTAATAAGACTCCAGGAGCAAAACCGTCATTGGCACAATCAAGTAAGGCACCTTTAAAATCTGCTGCTAATATTCCCACTTTGCCTTCTACAGGATTAAAAGAGACTACTAAGGCTAAAGGATCGCCACTCAAGAAAGATAAGATCAAGCCCTCCACTAGTAGTGCCACAAAGAAGAAAGTAGAAGTTCACAATAGGAATGCTAGTTCAGTTTTAAATAAACAGAATCATGTTAAGACTAAAAGCTCTGCGCCTGTGCAGAAGCCAAAACCATTCGTGAATTCTAATTTAAATTGTTGGAATTGTAATGAATGTATGTTTTCCCAACGTCATGATTTGTGTCTTATTGAGCATGTGAATGAAATGAATGCAATTAAGAATGGTCTTGAATGGAAGCCAACGGGTAGAACTCGTGCCCAAGTTGGCTGGCAATGGCGTCCCACTGGTAGGACCTTTACATTAGATGGAAAAATGTGCCCTTTAACTAGGAATGCATCCATTGAGGTTAGGTCTGAGCGTCCTTTAGTTAGGAACACTCGCACTCAAGTATGGAAACAGCGCCCTTTAATTAGGTCAGCCCCCACTATAGTGCCTATCAGTGAAGAAATACCTCAGGATTTAAGCCAACTAGAATCTACACCACCAATTAAGAAGAAGAAGGCTAGGAAATCTAAGAAACCTAGAGTTAGCAAATCTAAGATTATTAAATCTGTACCTGCTAATAACAAGGAACACTCAGATTCCGATACCTCTACATTGTCTTTGTGTGGTGATATTTTTAGGTGGTCCAAATCATCCTGTGGTATTTGGACTCCGGTTGTTCAAAACATATGACCGGAAATCGCTCGATGCTCCGAAATTTCGTCAGCAAGTTTCTTGGTACGGTTAAATTCGGGAATGATCATATAGCAAAGATTATGGGGTATGGTGAATATCAGATTGGAAACGTGACGATTTCTAGGGTATACTATGTAGAAGGTCTTGGTCATAACTTATTCTCAGTAGGACAGTTTTGTGATTCCAACCTTGAGGTTGCTTTTCGACAACACACTTGTTTCATCCGCAACTTGGAAGGAAAAGATTTGTTGAAGGGATCTCGTGGTGCAAATCTTTATACGTTGTCTCTACAAGATATGATGGCCGCCTCTCCAGTATGTCTTCTCTCTAAAGCATCTAAGACCAAGTCATGGTTATGGCATCGCAGATTATCTCATCTTAATTTTGATGCTATTAATCATCTGGCTAAAAACGAGTTAGTTCGTGGTCTTCCAAAGCTTAAATTTCACAAGGACCATTTATGTTCCGCGTGTTCAAGGGGGAAAAGCACCAAGAAATCTTACAAACCCAAAGCTGAAGACACTAATCAAGAAAAACTTCATCTTTTGCATATGGATCTTTGTGGACCGATGAGAACTGAAAGTGTGAGCGGTAAGAAATTCATTCTGGTAATTGTGGATGATTTCTCCAGGTTTACATGGGTTAGATTTCTACGTACAAAGGATGAAGCACCGAAGGCTATCATCACTTTTCTGAAATTCATTCAGGTACGTTTGAATACCACTGTCCGCCGTATTCGTACAGACAATGGTACAGAGTTCGTCAACCAGACTCTTCGTGATTATTATGAAGGAGTTGGTATATCACATGAAACATCCGCTGCACGCACTCCACAACAAAACGGTGTCGTTGAAAGACGGAATCGTACACTTATGGAAGCTGCTAGGACCATGCTTATTTATGCGAACGCTCCATTGTTCTTGTGGGCAGAGGCTATTTCTACTGCATGTTTCACCCAAAACCGTTCTATCCTTCGGAAACGCCATGGAAAAACACCTTATGAGCTTTTACATGACCGTAAACCCGATGTTTCCTTTTTCCATGTGTTTGGTGCTCTTTGTTATCCAAACATCAATAGTGAGAACTTGGGTAAGCTTCAACCGAAAGCCGATATAGGTATTTTCATTGGTTACTCACCGTCCAAAAGAGCATACCGAATCTATAACCGTTGTCTTGGCAAGATTGTAGAAACTATGGACGCAGATTTCGATGAGCTGACAGCGATGGCTTCTGAGCAACACAGCTCTGAACCCGCGCTTTATGAGATGGGAACCGGTGCTATTAGTTCCGGATTAATTCCCAATAATCCTACTTCTACATCATTTTTACCACCAACAAGGCCCGAGTGGGATAAACTGTTTCAACCGTTGTTTGATGAATTCTTCGATCCCCCGACTGATGAAGTTCCAGCACCTGTAGTAATTGCTCCAATACCTGAAGTGGTTGCTCAAGCTAATGAACCTTTATCTAATGCATCTACAATTCACATTGAACCGGATGCACCTTCACCAAGTGATTCTCAAACTACACCTGAATCATCACCCCTACTTGTGCCTAATGATGTGGAAGAGGATTCTACTGATCACGACTTGGAATATGCTCACTTGCAAGAGCTTCCTTTCTTTGGTGTAGCGATCCCTGAAAACCCTTCAGCCGCGTCTACCTCAGAAGAAGCTCCTTCTATTGTTCACTCCAGACCACCTAGGATTGAAAACCATAGCACTAAATGGACAAAAGATCACCCAATTAGGAATGTTATTGGAGATCTAGATCGACCAGTCTCCACACGCCATCAATTACAAGAGAATGCACTCTATTGTTACTTTGATGCATTTCTCTCTGAAGTTGAACCCAAAAATTGGCAGCAGGCTATGACCCAATCATCTTGGATTGAAGCTATGCAGGAGGAACTTGTTGGGAATAAAATATGGGTCAGATCACCAAACGCTGATAAGAAGAAAGTCAACGCTGATAGATTGATTTTGGACGCTGATAGAAGTCAACGCTGACAGCCTTGAAGATTGACACTGATAGAATATCTTTTGTTTATTTGTTTCTTTATTTATGTATGGTAAAGATAAGCACGACATTGTATTTTCTATTATTATCTTTACCTAGAATAGTTGATTTATAGCTTATTGTACAAGACTTCTTGTTCTATAAAAGAAGGTCTTTTAGGTTAAAGTCATATATCAGTTTTCATAGTATTCACAAGTTAAACCTTTCATTGTAATCAACACGATTATTCTAATACAAGTGAAAGTTTGTTTAACATCATTGTGTTTTAGATCAAGTGTTAATTCCGCATAACACTTTGTTACTTTATTCATAAGCACAGGTTTCTCTACGTGTAGTACTTGATCTAATCTCGTATACACAAAGCTAATCGATCTAAGTTTGGGATCAACAAGTGGTATCAGAGCTTGTTGAGAAACTTTTGATCTTTAAGTAACGCAGAACCCTAAAACACCAAACCCTAAAAACCCTAAAATCTCAAAACCCTAAAAACACCATGTCTGGCACAAATCAACCTCCTGCTTTGCTGCAAAACAACTTCTCAAATCCTAGTATCAAAATTCCCATGTTTGATGCCAGGAACTTTGAACTTTGGAAGTCCAATTTTGAGCAATACATAGCTATTCATGACTACACTCTTTGGGAAATTATCGAATATGGGAACACATTCGATAAAGCAGCAAAGATTACTGCTGCTATTGAGGCAAGGTCAGCCATTCCTAATTGTCCAGAAGCTGATAAAGTGGAAAAGCCTGATGATGGGAGAGCAGTAGCTGTTGAAGACATAGCCAAGAAGAGGGTGGACATGAAAATTTTGAACATCTTGAAACATGCCCTAGGTCATGAGAATCAGCATAAGTACAAACGTTTTGATTCTGCAAAAGAGCTTTGGGAAGCTCTTGAAGTAGCACATGGTGGCAATGCTGACACAAAAGAAGAAAAGAAAAAGCAACTCTTGCATGAGTATGCTGTCTTTAAAGCTCAACCTAATGAGAATCTCAGCAGTGTGAGAAGTAGACTTCTTGACATCACAAGTCAACTTTCCTTCATGGGAAAACAGATTGATGACCCTGAATTGAATGCTACTTTTCTCAAAAGCCTTGGTGATGTATGGAAGATTGAGACAAGATCTATTCTTGTCAATAACACCCACAAGACTTCCAGGTTTGATGACATCTTCAACAAGTTAAGGCTGTTGGAGAATGAATGGCAATTGGAGAGTGATAACAAATCTTCCAGCAGCAACATGGCCTTCTTTTCACAAAGTGAAGGCCAATTTGATTCCATGAACTTTTATGGACATTCAGCCTCTGGATCTCAAGGTGTCAGTGCTGGATGTCAATCTGTCAGCGCTGGATCATATCCTGTCAACGCCTTGTACTCAAGCGCTGACACACACAATCATGGCGCTGATAGAATTAAACCTGCTGGTTTTGATCTTGATACTGTGTGTGCCTTCATTGCTTCTTTGCCTAGTGATTCAAGGATCACTTATGAAGATCTTGAGCAGATAAGTGATGAACAATTGGAAGAGATGGATATAAAGTGGACTATGGCTCTTGTAAGTTTAAGAGCAAACAGGTTCAACAAAAGGTTCAAGAAGAAGATGACCTTTAATGCTAAGGATGTTGCTGGATTTGACAAGTCCAAGGTGGAGTGCTACAACTGTCATAGGATGGGGCACTTTATGAGGGAATGTAGATCTCCAAGGAGATCTGATGCTGGGAAGCCTTCTAGCCAAATGATTAAGAACCCAGATCCCAAGGCCATGGTTGCTGTTCAACAAATTGATGGCGTTGGGGAATGGGATTGGAGCTGGATGGCTAAGAATGAGGAAGAGGACAGAGCTTTGGTTGCTGAAGTTAAAGAAGAGCATGCTGAATATGCTCTCATGGCACACTCCTCCTCTTCATCAGATAATGAGGTATATGATGATGCTTTCTGTTCTAAGGGTTGTCGTTTAAAGACTGAAAAATCAAAACAAGAGATAGTTAAGTTATTAGATGAAGCAAGTACTCTAAGGTGCAAATTATCTAACTATCAAATTGCTCTTATCCAAACAGAAAAGACTGTAACTGAGTATAAGAAAATGGAGTTTGATTTAAAGGATCAAATAAATATCTTAAAACATGAGTTACATCAGAGTAAGGATGTTCAAGATATAGTAAATAGGGTTAATCTTGATTTGATAGCTCAGTTAGAGGAGGCTAACAAAAACAAAGATAATGTGAGTCTTAAAATCCAGAGATTTGATAAGGCCACACAATCCCTAGGAGAGTGTGTTAGTAAACAAAGAGACTCTAAGGATATGAGTGGGATTGGGATAAATAACTATAAGGTTGTTCCACCACCAGCTGGGGATTTCTATGGTGTCCAATCAAAGGACTTATCTTGGACTGGCTTGCCAGAATTCCAAGAGGAGGAGTTTATTCCTCCACCTAGAGTGACTTCCCCAGTTGAGGAATATCAGCAAAAGCTGACTGACCTAGAAGAGTGGAAGAAAGCTAACCACACCTTGTTTGTTAAGGGAGGGTTGTTGTGTGAAAGTCCAAATGAGCCCACACCAAACATGATACCAATTGTGGAGTCCTATGATCCTAAACCTATTAAGATCACTCACCCTACCACTGGCAAACCTGTTGACCTTGGCACACAATCTGTTAGAAAACCTAGTGTTAAATATGCAGAGATGTATAGAAATTCTAGGTCACCAAAAAGCCAAGTTAGTAACCATGGAACAGGCTTCTTTGCTTCTAGACCTAAGACTATGTCTAGAAAAGCTTGTTACACATGTGGTAGCTTCTCACATTTGGCCTACAAATGTGTCAATGCTTCCAATGTCAACGCTGACAGGAACCATTTCAGCGCTGACAAAAGTCAACATAGGTCAAACACTGTCAGACCCAATACCTTTGTGAACAAAAGTTCACAAGTTGTTAGACCAGCCCCATTCTTTTCTAGAGGGTCTAACACACAAGGCCTAAGACCTTTTCAAAAGTCAAATACTTGGTCAAATAGGCAATGGGTTCCTGTAGCAAACCCTAGGTTCAACACTGATAAGAGCAATCGGGGCGCTGACAAGGGAACTTTCAGCGCTGATAGAAACACTGCTAAACCTAGGTATTTGCAGTCACAGGGAAATAGGTCTAAAGCTTCTACTAGCTTAACATGGAGACCAAAACAAGACCAGAACCCTAATAATACTGGTATTTCTATGACATGCAACAGGTTTCATTATATTTCTAAGGCATTGTCGACACCAATTGGGGTTAACTGGGAATTTCATTCAAACAGGGATGAAAATGGGGTTGTTATGAGAACCAGGTCTGTTCTTGTTGAACAACCAAATGAATCCAAGTCTTCTAAGGCTTGGGTTCCCAAAGAAAACTAATGTGTTTTCTTTATGTGCAGGGCATTCAGAAGAAGATCAATGACTATGGATACTGGGATAGTGGATGCTCAAGGCACATGACTGGAAAGGAAGACTATCTGACCAATTTCTCTCCTATTCTAGATGGTGATAAGGTATACTTTGGAGGGGGCTACGGCACCATCACTGGAAAAGGAACTCTTGTCACCAACAATCTTAGGTTTGATAATGTCTTCTTGGTGAAAGACCTAGATTATAACTTGTTTAGTGTATCACAAGTGTGTGATAACAAAAATAAGGTTCTTTTCACAGATACTGAGTGCTTGGTGTTAAGCAAAGATTATAAGCTTCCAGAGGATAAATACATAGATTTTAGAACACCAAGGCATAAAGACATATATAATGTGAATCTTAATGGAATTAAGGTAAATAATAAAATGTCATGTCTATATGCTAAGGCCTCAGTAGATGAAAGTAATCTTTGGCACAGGAGACTAGGGCACATAAACTTTAAGAATATTAATAGACTTGTGAGGCTTGGTTTAGTTGATGGTTTGCCTGAAAAGGCTTTCCACAATGACCACTCTTGTGTTGCATGCCTTAAGGGCAAGCAGCACAAGGTCTCATTCAGGTCTAAACAGGTGCATTCTAGTTCTAAACCCCTTCACATATTGCATATGGACCTCTTTGGTCCTACTAATATAGAGAGTTTGAAGGGTAAATCATATTGTTTTGTCATTACTGATGATTACTCCAGGTTCACATGGACTTTCTTTTTAGCCAAGAAAAGTGAAACTGCCCTAAGTTTGATTAATTTCATTACCCAAATTGAAAAGAAGAATGGTAATGAGGTCAAAATTATTAGAAGTGACAATGGGGGTGAGTTCAGAAATCAGTTATTAGATGATTTTTGTGCCAAGAAAGGGATTACTAGGCAGTTCAGCATAGCTAGAACTCCTCAGCAAAATGGAGTTGCTGAAAGAAAGAATAGGACCCTTATTGAAGCAGCCAGAACCATGTTGGCTGATGCCCACTTTCCTATAGCTTTTTGGGCTGAAGCTGTTAACACAGCTTGTTATGTTCAAAATAGGGCATTGGTCAACAAGATACATAATAAGACACCTTATGAATTACTTTGGGGAAGGAAGCCAAATATTGGTTTTCTGAAGCCTTTTGGTTGTCATGTAGTTGTGTTAGAAACTAGTGAGGCCCTAGGTAAATTTGATTCAAAAGGTGATGAAGGCTACTTCATGGGTTATTCAGTGCAGAGTAAAGGATATAGGGTTTACATTAAAAAGGAAAAACGTATTCTTGAAAAGGTACATGTTAGGTTTTTAGAGAGTAAACCTAGTGATCCTGAGAGTGGTCCAAATTGGTTGTTTGACTTAGAACCTTTGTCTAGAGCTTTAAATTATATGCCTGTTACTGATCCAGACATTGTGAAGGTAACTTCAAGTGTTTTGGAAAAGAGAATTGGTAATGTTTCAGGTATACAGGTTGCTAAGGAGGATGGACCACCAGCAGTTATATCATCTCCCACACAAGAATTTGTTACACTTCCTATATGGACAGATGAGTATTATGCTGCTGCTACTGCTGCAAGGAAAGATAATGGTGGTGTTCAGATACCACCAACTACAAACATGCATGATTCTTCAAGCGCTGACAAAGGGAAATCCAGCGCTGACACGACCAATTCAGACGCTGATGGCTCCAACGCTGACAACAACAGTTCAAACGCTGTTAGCCCTAACGCTGACAAGCATGGTTCAGACTTTGGAGACACTTTTACACAGCTTTTCTCTTCTCATTTTGAACAAGGTGGACCTTCCAATGTTCATGAAGAGATCTCTGTTGATCAAGAAGAATCTGAAGAAGATATTGGCAACATGGAGCGTGAAATTGAGGACACCAGACTTTTTGAAGGAGGAGTTCTCACTTCCACAGCTAAAGATCACCCCACGTCTCAAATCATTGGTGATGTTATGGCTCCGGTTCAGACAAGAAGATCCCATCAAGGTCTTGGTGGATTTATTGCCAATATACACAAGAAGGTTGATACCCCTCTTGTACAAGCATGTTTGTTTGCCTGTTTTCTGTCACAGGAAGAACCCAAGAAATTTTTTGATGCTCTCAAGGAACCAAGTTGGGTGGAAGTAATGCAGGATGAGCTTCACCAATTTGCTATACAGGATGTTTGGGAGCTGGTTGATTGTCCCAGATATGTGAGACCAATTGGGACAAGATGGGTTCTAAGAAACAAGAAAGATGAAAGAGGCATTGTGGTCAGAAACAAGGCACGTTTGGTAGCTCAGGGTTATACACAAGAGGAAGGAATTGATTATGAAGAAGTCTTTGCTCCAGTTGCAAGAATTGAAGCTATCAGAATTTTCTTAGCTTATGCTTCTTGCATGAATTTTACTGTTTATCAAATGGATGTGAAGAGTGCTTTCCTCTATGG
Organism: Glebionis coronaria; assembly: GCA_025667525.1. Classification (NCBI taxonomy): domain Eukaryota; kingdom Viridiplantae; phylum Streptophyta; class Magnoliopsida; order Asterales; family Asteraceae; genus Glebionis; species Glebionis coronaria. Next base: position 74,451,364 of record CM046874.1, read on the forward strand.
CACAATTGTTGAGGAGGTTTATGTAATGCAGCCTCCTGGTTTTGAAGATCCTGAGAATCCAGACAAGGTTTATAGAGTAAAGAAGGCAATGTATGGCCTTCATCAAGCCCCAAGAGCATGGTATGGTACATTGTCCACCTACTTGGTGGAAAATGGTTTCAAGAGGGGCACCATAGACCAGACACTGTTTACAAAGAAGAAAGGAAAACATGTGTTACTTGTGCAGGTCTATGTTGATGACATCATTTTTGGATCTACTGATCCAAAAATGAGTGAGGAATTTTCCAAGCTCATGACAGATAAATTCAAGATGAGTGCAATGGGTGAGATGAACTTCTTTCTAGGTTTACAAGTTCAGCAGAAAGAAGATGGTATCTTCATCTCCCAGGACAAGTATGTGGCTGAAATCTTGAAGAAATATGGTTTTTCTCCACATGAGAAGGAGGCTTCCACTCCTATGGATAAGCAATACCCTTGGGGAAAACTTGGAGCTGGAAAGGATGTGGATGTTAGGCACTATAGATCAATGATTGGTTCATTGATGTATCTTACAGCCTCAAGACCTGACATCATGTTTGCTGTGTGTGCATGTGCACGCCATCAAGTGACTCCCAAAGAATGTCACCTTTTTGCTGTGAAGAGGATTTTTAGGTACCTAAGATGCTATCCAGATCTTGGATTATGGTACCCAAAAGATTCTCCCTTGGACCTTATTGCATATTCAGACAGTGATTATGGTGGTGACAAGTTTGATAGGAAATCCACAACTGGTGGATGCCAATTTCTTGGGAGCAGATTAATATCTTGGCAATGCAAGAAACAAACAGTGGTGGCCAACTCTACAACTGAAGCAGAATATGTTGCTGCAGCTGCTTGTTGTGGACAAGTCTTATGGATTCAGAACCAGCTGTTGGATTATGGGTATAATTTTATGCATACCAAGATTTTTGTAGACAATAACAGTACTTTATGCATTATTAAAAATCCTGTACATCATTCTAAAACCAAACACATAGAAATTAGACACCATTTTATAAGAGATTGCTTTGAGAAAGGTTTAATACACCCAGATAGGGTAGATACTGAAGATAATGTAGCTGATTTATTAACTAAACCTTTTGATGCTGGAAGATTTCAATATTTGGTAACAAATATTGGAATGGTTAATCTCACTTAATATGTGTTTTGGAATATTTTTGTAAAAGTATGTACAGGATAATGCATTGTTATTGGTCTTTGTGATGATTTAGATTTTCCACATTATTTTTCTAACACTGACAAAGGTATATGTAACACTGTCAAGTGTTATTTTGCCGTTGTTAGAGATATTATGGTCTAACGCTGACAAGAGTTCCTTCAACGCTGTTAGGTGTTGTTGGGACGCTGTCAGCAACAAATGTTAGTTTTGTGGTTTTCATCTAAATGTGCAGATAATGGTAGCTTTATGCCATTGGATACAGAGTTGCTTATGGATCTTTGAAGAGCTATTTGGACATGTTTTGTTTATGGATGATGGTTGGAATATTTATATTCCTATCTTGACATAAATTTTTAATGTTCATATATATTGTTGAGAACTCATGTATCATAGTTTGAGGGGAGGTTTAAGGAACCTTTAGGACTCTTGGGTATTCTTAGAATACTCTCATCACAATTCTAGATTGTGTCCACAGGTGAGTATGGGTTAGTTTTACTAAACCATGAGGCACTGTAGCATGCATAGTATATCAACTTTGCATGCTGCCAAGACATTTTTGACTTAGAATTGGTTATGGTCTGATGGGAGACTTGGGAATACTTTGGATATGGGTTTACCTGGGAGTTACAAAGAATTTTATGAAATAACTTTGTTGGTAAGTATTTTGGTTAGCAAGGGACTCTAGAGGACATTTGTGTCTATCTTGCTTATGCAAGTGTGTATAAATGGACAGTGCTTGCCGCCCAGTAATTATTATCAACTTGTAAGATATTTCCCTTAGGATAAATTACTTTGTTAAGGTCTTTTTCTTTTTAAATATTTTTATTTTTACTTTTTAGACGCTGACAAGTTTTTCTCCAAACGCTGTTACGTTCAATCGTGACGCTGACAAGGCTTTAGGCAAACGCTGACAAGGAAATATAGCCGTTGGGCGCTGATGGGCTATTTTTGACCGTTGACACCTAGTGGGCCCTACCCAGTTGTTATTTTTTTTTGACTAATCTTTGGCCGTAATTTTGGGGAGAAGTTACTTTTAATTAATGCATGAGATAAGTTATATTTGATTCAAGATTTTCATGATTGCTCTTTGAATATAACCGCCTCATTTTTGACCAATCAAAATCATGCATCTCTCCTATAAATTTGGCTAATCTTTTTATTCTGGGTATTCATATTTTCTTGTCTAACTCTTTTCCTCCTAGATTTTTCCCATATCATATAACCTAAACAGCTTTACATCATGGCACCCAAATTCAACTCAAAGAATTTAACATTGGAGTTCAAGAGCCAACACAATATGATCGCTTACTTGACTGCTGATGATGCTTTATTTCCTCAGTATTCACAGATGGTGGCATTTTTAAATGCATCTTCATTGAGGTATGCACTTTCTCATACACTATTAGTCCCTGTCGCACACATTAGACAGTTTTGGAACAATGTTAGTTCCACAACAACTAATGGAGTGACCACATTAACATCTACTGTTCATGGAAGAACATGGGTGGTCACTGAAGCTTTGGTTCGCCAAGCCTTGCGTTTTGATGACGCTGATGGTGTGACTACTCTTGCCATAGCAACAATAGAACAGGGTCTTAGGGAATTGGGTTATCCTATTCCTGCTGATGTCACTTTAAATAAATATCATAAGCAGGAATTTCCCTCTGACTGGAAATATTTGATACATGTCCTTTTACAATGCTTAAGTCCAAAATGTACTTCTTTTAATGAAATAAACAGGTCAATTGCAAGTGCTTTGGTTTGTATAACACGTGGGCTTAAGTATAATTTTTCAAAAATGATTTTTGAAGGGATGTGTAAAAACAAGGGAAGTAAAATGACTTTGGCTTACCCTAGATTTTTGCAAATGGTTTTTGATTTACAAGGATATTGTTCTAGGGATCATGACACTTTTTATGAGATCCCTAAACAACAGAAAACCATTTTTGCTAAAATGAGCTCCACAAACGATCCCATACCTCTTACCCAACCCATGCTTGAAGTAATTCAGGCTGTTCAACCACAACCAGACCCACAACCAGGCCCTGAACCCCAACTTGAGCCTATTCATGAACCATCACCTTCACCAGAACACATGGCCATTGACCAACCCAGCGCTGACACTCAAAATGTGGGCGCTGACACAGCCAATCCCAACACTGATACACTTCCTGAACAATCCCAAACACCCCTTCATCAACCCACACCCACACAATCTACTTCATCTTCTACCCCATTACCATCTAGGTTGACTAAACGCCAAAGGGTTACTGGAGTGTTCTCCTCTAGTGATCCTAGCCTTGTAGCAGAGAGAACCACCTCCACTAGTGTGGCTGGTGAAATGGGTGAGGCTGGGGCTATTGACACAGGCTTAGCAGCTGGTCAAGACAGTCCTAACATCATTAAGACCTCATCCATGCCCCATGATTCTATTTTGGGAGGTCAAATCCCCATTCTAGCTGAGGGCAGATTGGAACCTATGACCATAATTGAATTGACGGCGGCTGTCATTAGCTTGCAAAAGCAAAATGTCAGTCTTGTACAAACTGTCAACAACCAGGGAAGAGAACTCCAAGCTTTGAGGGAGAGAGTAACTGTTTTGGAGAATCCAAGTAGCAGGAGTCTAATGGAGGAATCTTCCAAAGGGGAGGAAAAAGAGGATGAGGAGGATGAGTTGATTCACACAGCTAGTGAAAAGAGTTCAGAAAAGAGTTCACAATTTAGTGAATCTTTGCAGATTGCTGAAGCTCTCACCAACTTGAAGAAGCATCCAGTTGTTGATATATCCAAGATGACACCAAAGAACTTGGAAGGATCTTTCAAAGAAACATTGGGCGCTGATACAGGTTTGGACGCTGACACATCCAACGCTGATAAAGGTAATCGTGGCACTGATAGGAGCAACTTGGACGCTGACAAAGTTGCAGGTAGTGTTGATGTATTCCAGCCATCAACAATTATCAGAGATGTGTCCACACAGGTTTCTTCTTCTACTTTACCAATTATTGATCCAAAAGACAAAGGTAAAGGTATTTTGATTGAAGAAGATGTTCCAAAGAAAGATGCAGCACAAATAGCATTTGATGAACAGTTGGCTGCACAACTTGTGGAAAGAGATTTGAGGAGAAGTAGAAGATCACCATTTGTTGTTTCTGAGAGTGAGGAGGAAAGTGGTGATGATAAAGAAGGTGATAGCTCAGATTCAAGCATTCAAATTATTGAAGATCCAGAAAGGCTTGAATATGGAGATGAGCTAGCAAAGGAAAGGTTGAGTGAGTTGAAGAATCAGGTTGATTGGGACCTACCAGAAATCACCAGAATGTACCATGCTTGGGAAGACCAGGTGATGGACAACCCAGGTATGAGTTTATCAGATCAAATTTGGGGGTTGGAAGTTCTTCTTAGGGTACAAGAAGACATAAAGGTGATTATGAGATTTAATGCACAAGAGGTCAAGACCTGGCTCAAAAGAGATAGAAGGCAGTTGTACTATAAGTTGCTTAGATGTCATCAGCCTAATTGGACATCAAAGAAGTTGCTGGCCTTGTCTTTTGAGGAGTTAGAGTATAGGGCACATCCTATTTGGAGGAAGGTGCAAGAACAGAATATCTACCAGTTTCTTTCAGAAGAAAGAAAACAAGAGCTTGCAGAGGAGATGCAAATTCAAAAGGAAATAAGGATTGCTCAAAGACCAGTGAAGAAAGGAGATCCTTTTCAATTTCCTAAAGACATGGATGTGTATTTTCCAACTGAAGGTGTTATAAGGAAGCATCTCAAGCTTTCTCCCTTGGAAGCTTCAGATTTGGTAAATGTGATACCTCTAGATGACAGAAATCCAATTATCAGTTTTGATGAAGATGAGTGTGGATTTTGGAAGGTTGGACGATTTGGAAAGGAGGTACATACTTTCACTTCAGTTATTTCTATATTTGCAAGCATAGACAGGGAAGACTTGGTGCATCTATGGAGATTAATAGAGGCCAAGTATACAGCTGAAGCACCTACTTCAGCTAATGGAATAAGACTTTGGAACACATTTATGACTTTGTGTGGTCCAAAAGAAGCAGATCCTGCCATTTGGAAGGATCTTGAAGATGATCTCAGTAATCTTCATTGGAGGCTATATTCTACTTGTGGTGTATTTCATATGAGCTCTACAAAGTTTTCAGAATATTTGCTTGTGGATGCTGACTATTTCTTGTCCAAAGAAGTATTGGAGAAGATGCTAGAGACACCCTTGGAGATTGATTATACGAGTGATGTGGCCAAGGACTTGATCAGATATGTTTATCACCAACATAAGAAGTTATTGAAAGATTCCTCCTAGGCCTTTAGTTTTTATTCAGAAACTTGATCATTGGTATGGATATCAAGTTTAGGGGAGGATTGTTGGGAATAAAATATGGGTCAGATCACCAAACGCTGATAAGAAGAAAGTCAACGCTGATAGATTGATTTTGGACGCTGATAGAAGTCAACGCTGACAGCCTTGAAGATTGACACTGATAGAATATCTTTTGTTTATTTGTTTCTTTATTTATGTATGGTAAAGATAAGCACGACATTGTATTTTCTATTATTATCTTTACCTAGAATAGTTGATTTATAGCTTATTGTACAAGACTTCTTGTTCTATAAAAGAAGGTCTTTTAGGTTAAAGTCATATATCAGTTTTCATAGTATTCACAAGTTAAACCTTTCATTGTAATCAACACGATTATTCTAATACAAGTGAAAGTTTGTTTAACATCATTGTGTTTTAGATCAAGTGTTAATTCCGCATAACACTTTGTTACTTTATTCATAAGCAAAGGTTTCTCTACGTGTAGTACTTGATCTAATCTCGTATACACAAAGCTAATCGATCTAAGTTTGGGATCAACAGAACTAAACGAATTCCAACGACTTGAAGTATGGGAATTGGTTCCTCTCCCTGACAAGGTTAACATCCTTACCTTGTTATGGGTTTATAAGGTTAAACTTGATGAGATGGGTGCGATATTGAAGAATAAGGCTAGATTGGTCGCTAGAGGATATAAACAAGCCTTGGGTATAGACTTTGAGGAATCTTTTGCTCCCGTGGCTAGATTGGAGGCGATTAGACTATTCCTTGCGTTTGCTGCTCATATGAACATGATCGTCTATCAAATGGATGTGAAGACGGCATTTTTGAACGGTGAACTAAGGGAAGAAGTTTATGTTAGTCAGCCGGATGGGTTCGTCAGTACGGAGTTTCCTAATCATGTGTACAAGCTTAAGAAGGCTCTCTATGGGTTGAAACAAGCTCCACGCGCGTGGTATGATCTCCTGTCAACATATCTCATTTCGGAAGGCTTCTCCAAAGGCAAAGTGGACCCCACTCTATTCACTCTCAAAGAAGGCAACGACATGATTCTGGTAAAAATTTATGTTGATGATATAATTTTTGCTGCCACTAACATAGAATTGTCAAACCGATTTGAGAAGATAATGTCCACACGCTTTCAGATGTCGATGATGGGAAAAATTTCATTTTTCTTAGGATTACAGATTTCTCAGAATCCCAGAGGCATCTTTATTAATCAATCCAAATATGCTCTAGAATCTCTTAAGAAATATAACTTTGAAAATTGTGACCCCGTGGACACTCCAATGGTGGAGAAATCCAAGTTAGATGAAGATAGGAATGGGACTATTGTCGATCCAAAACTTTACCGTGGGATGATCGGCACCCTTCTATATCTGACTGCTAGCAGGCCTGATTTGCAATTTGTTGTATGCATGTGTGCCCGGTATCAGGCTCGGCCTACCGAAAAGCACCTACATGTAGTTAAAAGGATCTTTCGGTATCTAAAAGGAACACTTCATCGTGGTCTATGGTATCCGAAAGATTCCTCGATTGCTTTAATATCATACGCAGATGCCGATCATGCTGGATGTCAAGACACGAGGCGTAGGACTTCTGGATCTGTGCAACTCCTAGGAGATAGATTGATCAGTTGGTCTTCAAAAAGGCAGAAAAGCGCTGCAATTTCTAGCACGGAGGCTGAATACATCGCCATGTCCGGTTGTTGTGCTCAAGTCCTTTGGATGAGATCACAATTAACTGACTACGGTCTTGGATTTAACAAAATCCCGATGTATTGTGACAACAAGAGCGCCATTGCCCTTTGCTGCAACTATGTTCAACACTCCCGGGCCAAGCACATAGACATTCGCTACCATTTCATTAAGGAGCAGGTGGAGAACGGAGTGATCGAGCTGTATTTTGTCACTACTGAGTACCAGCTGGCGGATATGTTCACCAAAGCCTTAGATCGAGGACGAATCGAGTTTTTGATCGACAAGCTTGGCATGAAATCATTCACTCCAGCGACTCTCAAAGAGTTGGCAGAAGAATCAGCTGAATAGTCGTGGTAAACTATTCAGAGTATCCTTTGTTCGTGATCATGTATATTATAGTAAATATATAAACCACAAAAGAAAATACAAAAATATAAAACCAAGAAAAACCATAAAAAATATACCACCTAGAAAAACCATAAAAATTATAAAACCAAGAAAAACCATAAAAAATATAAAACCTAGAAAAACCATAAAAAATATAAAACCTAGAAAAACCATAAAAATTATAAAATCAAGAAAAACCAAAAATATTTTTCGTTTAAAACGGGCATGTCTTTTAGTACGGTAATATTTACGGCCTTAGAAATGTCGATTAATATTGACACGGTGCCATAAATAGAGTCCGTATAAAAGTTGTAATGTTTTAAAACATGCCCATTATGGCTTGTAGTTATTTCTGACTGCAACCCGGTTTTCATATTAAAGTCACGTATTTCCTTGGAAAACGTTGGCTCAGAACGGGAATTAATTTTCTCGGGCGTGACTTAGAAGCCAAATCATGCAAAGGGATCAAGTTTACTTTACAACTTGGTCTAACACGAATTAGTGTACGTCTTAGTGCATTAATTTGTTAAAATAAGAGAAATCTTATTGACACCACGAATCAAACTTTTTCAATATATCAATTGGGAAATGTTTTTCATCATCATGTGCCTCGTTAAACAATGACTACAGCTCTTTAAATAGAAAACGGGTCATCGTTTAAGGGGGAGAAAATGTTACATCATCTTTCACATCAAAAAGATCTTCAAAAAGCTTAATGGTTAATGGTTGGATTGCTTTGGCATTTGTCTTGTTGTTGCTTATAAGTTTGTCATGAATAGACTTGTGTGTTAAGATAGGTTAATCACTAAGGCTCAGAAATTTAACATAAGATAGGTCAAAATGACAAGATTTAAAACTTGGAAAAACAAAACAACTTTGTTTGTTGAAAGTAGAAAAATTGAGGGGGTAAAGTTGACAATAGATCAAACTTGTAAAAAATTTGACCTTGTCAAATTCACCCACTCCCGTTCCCTTTCTTCTTTCACTGTTTACTCTATCTTTGCCGCCATTGACAAACAAACACACAAACACTTACGGAAATCAAACAAACACGAATTCAATCCATCATTTTCTTGTTCAAGATCTTCAAAAGGTATTCAATCGGATTAATCTTTCATGCACAACAAGTTAATTAACTTTTTAAATTGAAAACAATCGAAATCAGTTTCTGCTTCAATTAGGGTTAATTAAATTGGGGGTTTTGCCTGGGTTGTATTCGGAATAGATCTAATTGCACTAATTTGGCCTTTAGAACACTTGAAATTAAACGATTTCATGCTTAATTAGAAAATATATAAGTGTTGAAAAACTTTCCGCGTAAGAATGACTTTCCGAATAACGGTTTCATTCAGAATAAGAAAAGTTTTTCCGCATAGACAAAAGCTTTCCGCATAGGCCAAATCTTTCCGCATGGAGAAATCTTTCCGCATAGAAGCTGTTTTCCGAATAGACTGAATATTCCGCATAGGCAAAGTCTTTCCGAATAGAATTTTATTCCGCATAAGGCCCAATGTTCCGAATAGGATTTTATTCCGCATAGACAAAATGTTCCGAATAGGGAATTTATTCCGCATAGGCAAAGTCTTTCCGAATAGAATTTTATTCCGCATAAGGCCCAATGTTCCGAATAGGATTTTATTCCGCATAGACAAAATGTTCCGAATAGGGAATTTATTCCGCATAGGCAAAGTCTTTCCGAATAGGATTTTATTCCGCATAAGCCCAATGTTCCGAATAGGATTTTATTCCGCATAGACCCCAATGTTCCGAATAAGGGTTTTTATTCCGCATAGGCCCAATATTCAGAATAAGGATTTTATTCCGCATAGGCTATATGTTCCGAATAGACCTTATGTTCCGCATAGGATGTTATTCCGCATAGGCTATATGTTCCGAATAGGCCTTATGTTCCGCATAGGATTTATATTCAGCATAGACCTATTATTCCGAATTGAATGATTATTCCATATAGAAGATGTTTGAATGGTTTCAAAGCTTAAGGGATTATGTCATATGTACAATGCTTAGGTTTAAAGTCATAATGATATTCATACTTGTATGTATCAACCTTTGTGTTTTATCTTAAGCAGAGACGATGACTAACCCTACCGTACAACAAATACAAGACAACAGAGCCGCCGCCATTGCTGAAGCCAAGACTCTAAAGTTTATTCCAAACAACTTCCGTTTGAAGGAGGTATCTCACTCTACCCATAATGGATTTAAGGTAGGTACAACCATGCTTGATAAATCTCATTTCAAGCATGCGCTAAGGAGAAGTGCTTCAGTGCCCTATGAATATCTTTACGAGTTCTGGGCTACCAAAGAGAGGACGTCGAGCAAAATCACTTTTTCCTTGGACAACAAGCAGCAGACGCTTACTGTGTCAGACTTCAGGAAGATCTTTGGCTTTCGACCGATACTCAAAGGTCTATCATCATACTCAGCCAACCCAACTAAGGACCAGATCATGGAGATGTTCACCGCCATTGGATGTCTTGACATACGAACACCGTCTGAGTTTACTACTGCCAAAGTTGGTCAACCATGGAAAGCTATTTTTGGGATTCTAAGCCGATGTTTAACACCCAAAACAACTGGGTTTGATGTTGTTCGTCCACCAATCATCAAGATGTTTTATGGTATGTTCAAAGGTATGGGTATTGATTATGCATCACTGCTGTGGGAGGAGTTTACTTTTCAACTCTTCACAAACACAAAGGGTAAGGTTAAAAGCTACCAGTACCCTAGGTTTATTAAGTTGATCATACATTATTTTATGGAAAACGATGCATCCATTAACAAGCGTGCAGGTAGTCGTCACCACACGATGGATGATGATGATTTGGTAGACTTAAGGCAGGAGACTCATTCGAATACGGTTATTCCTGGTCCCATTCCCAGTCATCTTCTGACCGATGAGATTATTGCATCTGCTGATTACAAGAACTTGCTAACAGAAATTGAGAATCAACGAGCAAGTATTCTAGCAGGTGAAGACTCATCTACCACGGTTAAGAGCAAAGGTAAAAGGAAGCAAACAGATTTACCTGAACCCAAAACCAAGAAGAAGAAGACAGAGGGTAAGAAGGGAAAGGGTAAGGCTGATGAGATGCGTCTACGTGACGAAGAAAACGTGGTTGATCCTACTCTTGATAAAACTGAGAAACAAATGATGAAGATAGCTATTCAAAGGAGTAGGAGAGATACGGGTGGTAGTGGTTCAGGGGCACGGGTAGATATTGAGGAAGAGTACGTGGAACCAGATGATGTATTTGAGTTTGGATCACCTGAAAAGTATTCTACTTCGAAGGAGACATCCACCCCCCCTGTTTCAGCTGGTATTGACAAAGAGTCTACTCAACCTTTGGTAACTCAACTTCAACCAACTCAACCCTTACCAACCAGACCGGTTTCAACACCATTTCCTCCACCACCAATAAAGCCCATCCTTAGTACCGCAGTTACAACCGAGCCTATTCCATCAACCCAAAGCAGCTCTGCAACATCTGCAATGGCCGCATTAGTGATGGCCGAAATGTTGGATAAACATGTGGATACTCACAAGAGAGAAATGGATGAACTTCGCCAAGAGCTAAATAGAAGAGCTCAAAGTGAAGAAGCATCAAGGAAAGCTCAAGAAGAGTTGATTGCCAAGTTCGCTGCAGACATGGAATTTACACGTAAAGCTCATGCAGAAGAACTTGCTAGGGTTAAAAAGGCTGAAGCTGATAGGCATCAAGCACGAATTACGAGACTTAAAGCTATTAAGGATGACCTTAAAGAGCAAAAAGCAGCTCTTGAAGCTTCTATTGAGCAGAGAGTGAAAGACTCCGTTGAATCCCTAATGCCTAAACTGCGTGATGATTTGAAGACACTTGCTGCTGACAACTTAATGATCAAATCATCCAATCCTTCAGAAGCCGCCTACAAGATTGCTTATGACTTGACGGATTTTGAACTTAAGAAGATCCTCAAAGCTCGAATGAGGGAACTTGGATCGTTTGATAAATCGAGGATTCAACGGGCTCTCTTCAAATCCCTGAATGACGCGATCATGGAGGATGATAAGTTGTTCAAGACATTTGGAAGTGTGGTACCCTACCACATTCTCCCTGAGGAAGAAAGGGAAGAGAGTGAAGAAGAAGAGGGTACTGGTGGAGAAGAGGAAGAAGAAGAAGAAGAAGAAGATAAGAATGATGATGATGATGAGGATGATGAGGATCAGAATGATGAGGATGATGATAATGATAAGGATGATGATAATGATGATGAGGATGATGATGACGATGATGATGATGGCGATGATGGTGGTGATGGTAATGAGGAGAGTGTTCGAGGGAGCAACGGGGATGATAATGAGGATGCTGATGGGGGTAAACAGCCTGAGAAAGGGGATAAGGCTGCCAGCTCAAAGAAAGTGGTTAAGTCTGGCACCAAGTCAAAGAAAGATGCAGCACCAAAGGAAAAATCTACATCCACAGAATCCAGACGATCGAAGTGGCGCCACGATGTGAATGCCACTACAGGGTCATCTATTCCTGGTACATTTATTGCTGCATCCATACCTGTTACCACTAACCCCGTTAGTTCTATTGTTGTTGCCCCTGTGATTGCAGAATCGGTAACCGAACCTGAAGCTGCACAACACTCACCCGTTCATGACACTGCCGACATGCCTGAAACAGAACAAGCAGATGTTCACGTCTCCACTCCTCTGCAACAAAACCCACAATCTACTATTCCAAGCACAAGGGACTGGGCGGACACGTTGGAGATCGACGAGACTGCACCACCACAGGCTTGGATCACGGCAGCGGCGCAGTATGATCCGATCACTGACGCTGACAAAGATGTCTTGTATCTTCGTATCCGCAGTCCGATTGACTTATGTGCATTTCTTGCTCATGAGTATAAGACTTCGGTTACTCCATCTTTGGTGAAGAAAGTACTGAAGGATAAAAGACTTCGCGCCAAAACCCGGTTGACCCAAATGGAGTTCGAATATTATGCCGATGAGATCCTGAAGGCTCTGAATACCGTTCAACGGCCAGGTCTTCATGAATCAGAAAGAGCTCCACCTCCAATGGATCCTACTCAAGATAATCAGATTGCTCTTGACTTCTTCGTCACCAATGATCTTGTGTATCTACTGAAGGGGTCATCAAAGTACGCAACCTCCCTGACCTTGCTGAAAGCTGCCAACTGGGGGACAATACCCTTTATCGAGGAAAAGGTAAATCGACTCTGGGTCCCAAAGATAAATCGTAATTATGATATGTATGCTGTCATAGGTGCATCTCATTGGGACGAACGAGTCCGAAGGGCGTATAGGGGTTGCTGCCTAGTCAATTCTGGAAGCAACGTTAGATCCGACATCCGCATCTCCAGCATTTTAGGGATGAAAACTGAAGCCAAGAATGGCTATTATCATGTGACGGAGATTCGTTTAAAAAGGGAGGATGACAGGGAATACAAAATCCAGCAGGGAGATTTTTCCATCATTCGCCTTGAGGATATCGAAGATATGCTGCTTCTGATGACCAGAGATCAACTCACACATATTCCTCGTGAAGACCTCATTGCTTTGAATACAGCACTTCGTATGTTCACACGAAGCATTGTCATCAAGACACGAGTTGAAGATCTTCAGTTGGGAGTCGAAAGCTATCAAAGGAAGCTTAACCTAACCCGTCCAGTGAATAAAGTGCTACCTCAACATGTAGAAAGATGTCCCTATACCGGTATTTCTGTCCCGAATTACGGCATCTTCTACTTGAACAGTCGAGGTTTAATGAAGTTTATGAGGGTGGGTGAGCTCCATAAGTACAGTGATGGGATTCTTCTACAAGTCAGAGGAAAGTTGGAGCATCTGAACTCGGGTGGGACTTTGCCAGAAATGACGGAGGATTGGCATCCGGGTTACCGGCAGATGACGAAGTACGTGATCAAGAAGATAGATCAAAAGCTCCGTGAACGTAGATTGATGAGGATTTTGGAAAGATTCGTTGGTGGTAGACCATATGGAGTGCACTACAGGACACTGCAACGATCCATCTAATGGGTCGTACATTTCAGGTCACTCTATATTGGTATTATTTGTGAATATGTATATTTGTGAATATTGTGCTATAATGGCTTGATGTAGTGTTAAGGTATGATAATTTTTCAAGAATTTCTCACGAGATTCTAAATCTTTCAAAATATATCATACTAAAGCACTACAACTATCCCTTATTAAATTAAGGGGGAGCAATAACTTGTTCTATGGCCAAACATCGATTTCATTTTTACCCAAAGACCGGTTAATCCATTCAATATCCCAAATATTAATGGTTAACATTTTGGATAAGGGGAGAAAATGGGATTAAGGAGATTTAAATGATACTTGGCTAAAAGATGAAAAAGACTTAACGATTATCCAACTTAATATGTGTAAAGCACGTGTTAAGGGGGAGCGTTTTTGATGAACAAAACACCTAAGGTACAAAACTTTTGATTTCAATATCACAAGTACCTTAAGTGATTTTCAATGATTTTTCATGGTGGCAATTCCTTCCCAAAACACACTTAACTCACGACGAATGTGGTGACAAAAGGGTGGTAGGAATAGGTTTAGTCCAATGATTCATCAGAGCCGATGGAATCTTCCCAAGAACAATTCCCTAGATAGAATTAGAAGTCCTAGGAAAGATGGAGAAAGAATGTGAACGTAGCTGAATGCCGACCAAGTACTTAAGCTAGCACTGGAACAATCACAACAAGGTGCTAGTGATGACGTATTGGTAAGCATTGAAGGGGTTGAAGAATGAAAAAGAATTGTAAAGATAAAGGGTGTAAAGAAAGAAGCCCTCCTTACAACTTTAGGCAGAAACCGGGTCAATACATATGCTATTGAGGTCATTTTTGCTAATGATTCTCGGTATTGAAGAAAGACATCATGGACCCAGTGATGCAATGCACAACCCTTCCCAGCTAACTCAAATATCTCTCAAAAGGTATTTGTTTTAATCACACGGAGATCAACACGTTATCTATTGGTTTATTCACTCCGAATAGACTGGTATTGAAAAGGTGGCACTCCTCTCCAGCCATCGCTCACTAAATCAAAACGCACAATCGAGTCTAGAGCCAAGAGATCATCAAAAGTCTCATTAGGACACTTTCCATTTATTCCTTGCTTTCTCACACACTGTGAAAAGTAAGAGATTTTCATGAGTCCTACGCAGTATTCCTGTAATATTGCCAGAACATCCGAGTAATACGCAAGTATTACAATGAAGATGGAAATCCTGCTTGAGCCAACATCAAACAAGCTCATGGTAGGTTACACGTGCGGTTCTTTTAGAACCAATCTTGTGAAAAACTGGAAGGTAACAGTGGTTTAATTCTTAATTGAACTTAAACTCGTTCCAGGCCTCTTCGCATTATCATATGATCTTGCCAGAACACTCAGAGTGACTCTTTATTGACCACAGTGACGAGTGGAAATCCTTCTAGTGTTAACATCAAACAGCACTTGGTAGGTGACGTGCAAGATTCTTTATGAATTGAGCTCATGACAACTGGAAAGCAACGATGGTGAAAATCTTAATTGAAATTCACTTGTTCCAGGTTTCATGAATTGACGGCTTCAAATCACAAGGATAATTTATCCAAGTGATTCACTCTTTATGTTCGCAGTCAGCTTTGGACGGTCGAATAAAGAGAACGGGGTTACCCGCGAAATCCTGTCAGGAAGTTACTTAATTGAAACTATCCGTCACGGGTACGATATCTAATATCGTCCAACGGTCTTCACCGACCGGAGGTAAAATGCTACCGAATTAGAATAAAATGTTCAAAGCCATTTTATTCGTGTCGTTGCTGTGTACCTGTTAAAGACGGTGGCATTGCTGTGTACCTGTTGAAGACGGTGGCGTTGCTGTGTACCAGTGAAGACGGTGGTGTTGCGGTGTACCTGTAAAAGTCGTTCCCACATGCTTATGTCTTTTGCAACAAAGTTCAGCAAAAATTCAAGAAAGTACAAGATGAAGTCTTCCGCTGTACCAAATTCTGAAGCTTTCGAGAATTCAACAAAAAGACGTAAGTGTGTGGAACATGAAGTCACGAGGAGGCAAAGTTCACAAGAAAGGCAAAGATCGCACGTGAAAGGCCAAAGAACAATGCTCTCAAGTCAAAGCCAAAAAGATCAAACCAACATATTCACAACAAAAGAAAGAAAAGAAGAAAAGACTACGAGCTAAAGAACGAAGACTTAGTATAGTATGCTAGGTTTAGGACTTTGTAACGTGGAGTGACCTCTCTTAGGGGGAGATTGTTAGAAATACGTTTTAACGTATATTAGAAGTATCGGTCACTCCACAATATGATTTATGTTGTAATAGCTCGTAGTTAGCAATTAGTTAAATATTACTTATTAAGTTAAGTAAGAACCGGTCCATGGGCTTGTCATGGACCGGCCCAAGCCCAATGTTAGGCTTGGAGTATAAATACCCCTTTCCACCATGGAAAGGGGTTGGTTGTTGTTCCATTTGCACTTTCATATTAATAAAATCATACACATTTTCTCTCACTTTCTCTCTCTAGTTTCTCTCACTAGAAAACATCAACCCACTTCATAGATTCATAGGTTATCAATATTCTACACAATGGAAAGAAATATATTCTGGTAATTGTCGATGATTACTCAAGGTACACATGGACTCACTTCTTGAGGTCCAAGGATTAAACACCCGATGTTCTCATCAGCTTCCTTAAACTGATACAACGTGGTCCTCAAGCTCAAGTTAAAGTGGTTCGTACTGACAAAGGTACAGAATTTTTGAATTCAAAACTGAGAAACTATTTTGAAGCCGAAGGGATTGAACATGAAACATCTATTGCTCGAACACCCGAACAAAACAGAGTTGTTGAAAGACGAAACCGTACTTTAGTTGAGGCTTCTCGAACATTATTATCCGCTTCAAAACTTCCACTGTATTTTTGGGCCGAAGCCGTGTCAACCGCATGCTACACACAAAACCGCTCCTTAATTATCCCAAGACACGAAAAGATACCATATCACATAATTCATGATCAAAAACCTTCACTCAAACACCTTCATGTTTTTGGATGTATGTGTTACATTATTCGAGATGGTGAAAATCTGGACAAGATGAAAGAGAAAGGTGATGCATGTATTCTTGTGGGATATGCAACTCAGTCTAAGGGATATTGAGTGTACAACAAGAGAACAAAATTGATTGTCGAGACCATTCACATTCGATTTGATGAATTGCAAGAAATGGGACTTGAACAAAACAGTTTAAGTCCCGATCCACAACGACAAACGACTTTCGTTCACAACCGCACGGAACTCGAAACTCAAGACCACAGCAATGAACCGTCAAGTTCAACGCTGGTTTCAGAAATGTTCCTAGAGCTGATATGACAGTTGACACGACAATTGAAGAGTTGGAAATGTTATATGGACCAATGTATGATGAATATTTTACGAGGGAGAAACAAGTTGTATCGAAGTCTTCCGCTGACACTCATGATAAGACTGATGATACCGATCATCGTCAACAACCGGATACAACTTCATCTACTTCAACACGGGTTGCTGCAGATTTACCACCTCAGAATATTACTTCAACAATCGATCCTACAACATCCACAACTACTGTCATTGCTCCAGAGAACACAAATCAAGCAGACAATGCATTATCTGACGAAGACGAATTTATCAACCTATTCGGTACACCGGTACACGAAATTGGAGAGTCTTCTACTCGCCATGTTGATCCGTCAAATATGCATACGTTCTACCAACGACACCCTTCAACACATCATTGGACCCGAGAACATCCTTTGGTTCAGGTAATTGGAAATCCTTCACAGCCTGTTCGTACAAGACGACAACTAGCCATCGATGGCGATGTTTGTATGTTCGCACTCGCCGTGAGTTCAGCTGAACCGAAAAACATCAAAGAAGCCATGGCTGATCATGCGTGGATTGAATCGATGACGGATGAACTTCAACAAATTGAAAGACTTAAAGTCTGGGAACTTGTTGACAGACCATACGATGTAACACCATTAAATCTTCGATGGATCTGAAAAAACAAGATGGATGAAGAGAACACGATCATCAAGAATAAATCTAGGATTGTGGCTAAAGGGTATGGACAGAAAGAGGGTATTGATTTTGAAGAATCATTTGCACCAGTAGCTCGAATGGAAGCGGTCAGGATTTTCCTTGCTTATGCTGCACATAAGGGATTCATCGTTTATCAAATGGACGTAAAGACGGGGTTTCTTAACCGCCCTTTGAAGGAATAAGTTTATGTCACGCAGCCGGAAGGATTCGTCAATCCTCATTATCCTGACAAGGTGTATCGTCTCCACAAAGCACTTTATGGACTCAAGCAAGCTCCAAGGGCGTGGTACGACGAGCTCTCGAAATTTCTGGTCTCCAAAGGTTTCTCAAAAGGTTCCATTGATTTAACTTTGTTCACTCATAAAAATGGGGATGACATTTTACTTGTGCATATTTATGTTGATGACATTATTTTCGGGTCTACAAACCCAAAACTTTCAAAATGGTTTGAAAAAGTTATGCACAACAGATTTGAAATGTCTATGATGGGTGAACTAAAATTCTTTCTAGGAATTCAAGTTCACCAATCCCCAAGTGGTATCTTTATTAACCAATCTATGTATTGTCAAGAGATAATCACAAAGCATGGTATGACATCATGTGACCCCGTTGGGACACCTTTATCAACCACATCCCTAGATGCTGATTTGGAGGGATTACCCATAGATCAAACGAGATATAGTTCCATGATCGGGTCCCTCATGTACTTGACAGCAAGCAGACCTGATATACATCATGCTACATGCTATTGTGCACGATATCAAGCACGACCCATTGAAAAGCACCTCAAGGAGGTTAAACGGATCTTTCGGTACCTTAAGAATACCATTCACATGGGACTCTGGTATCCGAGGGAAACCGGTTTCTTTCTAACGGCCTATTCAGATTATGATCATGCAGGGTGTCTTGATACACGTAAAAGTACTTCTGGTGGTGCACAATTTCTAGGTCAAGACAAGCTTGTGGGATGGTCTTCCAAGAAGCAGGATTGCACGTCACTTTCATCAGCCGAAGCGGAGTATGTGTCTCTATCTGCGTGTTGTGCTCAAGTTCTTTGGATGAGAACACAACTCACAGATTATGGCTTCCATTTTGATAAAGTACCTATGTACTGTGACTCAAAGTCGGCCATAGCTATCTCCTGCAATCCGGTACAGCATTCCCGCACGAAGCACATTGATGTCAGATATCACTACCTTAAGGAACAAGTTGAAAAGGGTATTGTTGAATTATACTTTGTTGGAACTGATTACCAATTAGCTGACTTGTTTACAAAAGCACTTTCAAAAGAGAGGTTTGCGTATCTTGTTAGGCAAATTGGTATGAGATGTTTGACTCCAGCAGAACTGGAGGTTCTGGCAAAGAAGCCTGCTTGATTCATCTATCAAACATCTACTTGTAAATATTAATGAAAAAGAAAAATACAAAATTAAAAATCTTTGATAATCCAAAAATATTCTTCTCGACATGTCTTTCAGTATCGATAATATGGACGTACCTAAAAATGTCGCTCAATAACGACACGGGTGTGTACATAAAGCTCGAATGAAAGTTGTAAATATTTTTCAAAACATGTCATTTCTATCCTTTCAAAAGGAAATTGTCTATTTTGGACAATATTTCCAACAACGGGTAGAGCAATCTATCTTGGGTTGAGCTTGTCACAAAACATTCAACGTTTTGAGCTCAACACAATGGCTTGTAATCACTTTCAGATTGCAACCCGGATCTCAATTCACGGGGGAGTGTACGCTTTTGTACTCTTACCCTTAGCAAAAGAAGTTAAATCTTCTTACACTTGAGTGGATTCGTCAAGACATTCAACGTCTATGAACTCAAGTTTATGCTTTAGAAAAACTTTTTCGTCAAAAAGAATTGATTTTTCAAAAAGCGTTGAACACAATTTTTTCAAGAATTTCTCAATGATATTCAAAATCTTTCAAAAATTGTGTGTTCAACAACTCCTTTCCTCAAAATTTTAATATGGATCATATCCTCGAAATGACAATTCAATTGGATCAATTTTTGAGGGGGAGCGTTCCAAAATCATGCTAAGTTTGACACATCTTTCTCCCGAAGATTTTCAAGACTATTTTTCAAAATATATTTTAATCAAATTTGGTATCTCTAATATCAAAAGATTTTATATATTAGAGATAGGGGAGAAAATGTGATTAAAATGTGATCTAAAGACTCAAGCACTCATGGTTACTATAAAAAACCCACAACATCTTTAATTCACGATGTTATTGGTGTCAAAAGGGTGGTTAGGTTTAAGTCCTATGATCCAACCATAACCAGAGGGATCTTCCCAGGGACAATCCAATAGATTATTAGAAGTCCTTAGGAAAGATGGAGTAGAATGTGAACGAAGCTGAATGCCGACTAAGTATTGATGATAGCACTGGAACAATCACAACAAGGTGCTATTAATGATGTCTTGGTAAGCATTGAAGGGGTTGAAGAATGAAAAAGAAATGTAAGGATAAAGGGTGTAAAGAAAGAAGCCCTCCATACAACTTAGGCAGAAACCGGGTCAACACATCATGAAGACAACTCATCATGGACTCAGTGATGTGAAGAAACAACCCTTTCCTAGCTACTCAGGCTTCTCTCAAAAGAAGTTTGTTTTATTGTCATGGAGATCAACACCACTTCTATTGACTTTCTCACTCCGAGATAGTTGATATTGAATAGGTGGCATCTGCTCCAGCCTCCGAACACTAAAAGTGCACAAATCGAGTCTAGAGCCAAGAGATCAATCAAATCTCGTTAGGACACATGGATGAAGATCAAGAGAGTCCTACGTTATATCCTTGTGATATTGATAGAACACTCAGAGTGATACTACTTAGTATTCACAATGATGAGTGGAAATCCTTCCAGTGTTAATATCAAACAGCACTGCGGTAGGTCATATGCAAGATTCTTTATGAATTGAACATGTGCAAAACTAAAAAGCAACAGTGGTTTGATTCTGAATTGATTCAAACTCGTTTCAGGCTTCTACGTAATATCTTTATGGTCTTGCCAGAACATTCAGAGTGATATTCATTAATATTCACAGTGATGAATGGAAATCCTTCTAGCGTCAACATCAAACAGCGCTACGGTAGGTGACTTGTGAGATTCTTATGAATCAAACTTGTGTCAACTGGAAAGCAACAATGGTAAGATTCTTAATGAATCAAACTTGTTCCAGGAATTTGAATTGACGACTTTAATCAAGCGGATATTTATCCAATTGATTCACTCTTTATGTTCGCAGTCTTGCTTTGAGACGGTCGAGTAAAGAGAACGGCTAGTACAGCCGCTAAACCCTGTCAAGGAGATTCTTAATTGAATCTACCTAATCACATGCACGGTATTTAATATCGTAAAACGGTCTTCACCGACCGGAGGTAAAACGCTACCGATTAAGGACGAATGTTAAAGCCATTCAGTCCGTGTCTATGTTTTGTCTCGAGAAGGTGGCGTCACGGTGTACTCAGCAAAGTCAAAGATTCAAAACTACATATTCATGCCCAAAGACTTATTCAACAATTAGGAGTGTGAGCACGTGGATAAAGACACAAGATCACAAGATGGCAAAGACAAGTTAAGAATGATTTAAAGATCTCAAGATAAAAGACTAAGTCGAAAGACAACGACAAAGGCTCAAAGATCACAGCATGAAGGAACGAACCTACTGTTACACGTTCAAGACTCATATATGACGAAATTCATTAATCTCCATTGGACTCCAAATATCGAAGAGGAATGACCTCACATTGGGGGAGATTGTTAGCCTCAAAATATTGAATCAAACAAGAATGTTCGGTCATAGGTTTCTATTGTAACATTAATTAGAACGTTGTAATAAGTAGTTTATTAGTCGTGGTTTACGAGCTTGGATTTAAACTAATTAAAGTTCAAAAGTCAAGCCTAGCCCAATATATAGTCCATTAAAGCCCGCATGTGGGTGGACTATATATACTACCCTCCTAGCATGTTAGGAGGGTGGGATGATCATTTGTAACTAATATTTTCTTAATCTAATATTCACCAAGTTAATCTCTCTCTCTACTTTCTCTCACTACTTTCTCTCTCTAAAACTCATATCTTTTCCATCTCATATCTTAATCTATCATATTTTTGGGACAACATTTTGCGAAAAAACCTGGAATCAAGTTTGAATCAATTAAGAATCCAAACTTAGTTGCATTCTAGTTCTCACAAGTTTGATTCGTGTTGAATCGCACAAGTTACCTACCATAATCTTGTTTGATGTTGGCTCAAGCAGGATTTCCATCTTCATTGTGAACCGTATCACTCAATTTTTTTGGCAATATCACAAGGATAATGCGTAGGAATCGATTGTGTCCTAATGAGATGATAGATTAATCTCTTTTGGCTCTAGACTCGATAAGTGCATTTTAGTAATCGAAGGCTGGAGCAGACTGCCACCTTTTCAATATTAACTAACTCGGAATGAGAAAGTCAATAGATACGTGTTGATCTCCGTGACAATGAGACAAGTTTCTTTTGAGAGAAACTCGAATGGCTGGGGAAGGGTTGTGCATTGCATCACTGGGTCCATGACACTAGTCTTGAAAAGATATGTTAACCCGGTTTCTACCTATGTTGCATAGAATATTCAACTCCTTCAATGCTTACCAATACGTCATCACTAGCACCTTGTTGTGATTGTTGTGCTAACTTACGTAATTGGTCCGCATTCAACCTCATTCCACTCCATCTTTCCTAAGGACAACTATTTCTAGCTATGGAATGTCCTTAGGTAGATCCCTCTAGTTCTTGTTGGATCATATGACTTAGTTTCCTATCCTAAACCACCTTTTGACTCCATCGTTCCGTCATGAATAGTAGGTTGTTTTGGGTATAGATCATAACCATAAAACCATTGAAAACCATTCAAAGTGCTTGATAAAAATCAAAACTTTTAACACTTTGAAAGTTTTACATTTCCGAAATACTCCCCTACACACATGCATCGATATACGAAATAGTTTAGCATGTGAAAGAAAGAGTTCCACTTGAGTCTTTAAGATCACATGTTGCGATATATTACATTTTAATCATATTTTCTCCCCTATCTCTAATATAAAAACATAATATTAGAGATACCAATTGATTAAAATATGACAATTTTCTAAAATCTGATGGGAGAGAAAGATGTGTGCACGCATGAATCATGGAACATTAGTCGGGTAGCTCCCCCTCAACAATATATGAGGGTCTTGAAACAAAATTTTTGAAAATATTTTGGAAAAACGACACCAAAAAATATGTTGGGGTACGGAGATGAGATGCCTTTTCTGATATATTATATTACACTTGACAATTTTATATCATTTTTGGAATGTGTTGGACCCATAAAATATGACAATTTTTAAGATGTACCCAACACCATTAAAGGCTTTGATTTTAAAACGCCCCCTCAAAAATTGATCAAAATAACATATGACAATTTTGAGATACAAAAACCATATTATGAGGAAGAGAGTGTTGAACACACAATTTAAAAGATTTAGAAAAATCATTTGAGAAATTCTTGAAAAATTGTGTTCAACGGTTTTAAAATAGATTCTAATTTACATGAGCTCAAAACTTTGAATGTTTTGTGACTAGCTCATGACCGAGAAAAATTAATTTCCCGTTTTGAAGGATAAGTTATCATCCGTGATAAACTTTCCTTAAGTTAAAGTTCAAGTTCTAAGCTGATATTTACTTAGAAATCGTTTTTCATGAACTTAAAAACTTAAAATGTTTTTATGAGAAGCTCATGACCGAGAAATATGAATTTCTCGTTGAGAAGGATAAGTTATCGTCCGTGATAAACTTTCCTTATTTGAGGTCCGATTACTAAGCTGTGATTTGCTTAAAAGTCATATGAGAGAATATCAAGCAACTTCGTTTGCTAAAACCTCCAAGTCTCCTGGAGTCATATACTTCATAGCAAGACGGCCAACGAGATACTCAAACCTACTTTGGGATAGAGCTTTTGTAAACAAATCTGCTATTTGGTACTCAGTTTTGACAAAGTATAATTCCACGATACCACGTTCCACTTGTTCCTTGATGAAGTGATATATGACTGCGATGTGCTTGGTACGAGAGTGTTGAACCGGATTGCATGAGATGGATATGGCCGACTTTGGTCACAATACATAGGTATTTTATCAAAGTGGAAGCCATAATCCGTGAGTTGAGTTCTCATCCAGAGGACTTGAGCACAACACGCGGATAGAGCCACATATTCTGCTTCAGCTGATGAGAGCGAAGTGCAATACTGCTTCTTTGAAGACCAGCTCATAAGCTTGTCTTCCCCTAGAAATTATATGCTACCAGAAGTGCTTTTTCGACTATCAAGGCAACCTGCATGATCAGAATCTGAAAAAGTTGTTAGATGAAAACCGGTTTCCCTCGGATGCCAGAGTCCCATGTAAATGGTACTCTTAAGGTACCGAAAGATCCGTTTAACCTACTTGAGGTGATTTTGAGTAGGTCTGGCTTGATATCGAGCACAATAGCATGTGACATGATGAATATTAGGCCTGCTGGCTGTAAGGTACATAAGTGACCCGATTATAATGCGATATCGCGTTTGATCTACTAGGGTATGAGTACAAGTCAGCGTCTAGGGATGTAGTCGACAATGGTGTACCAACGCGAGCACATGAGGTCATACCATGCTTTTAAGTATCTCTTGAGCATACTTAGCTTGGTTAATAAAGATACCACGTGGGGATTGATGAATCTGGAGGCCGAAAAAGAATTTTAGTTCCCCCATCATTGACATTTCAAATTTGTTGTGCATTAATTTTTCAGAACGTTTTGAAAGTTTTGGGTTCGTAGAACCCAAAATGATGCCATCAATATAAACTTGCACAAGCAATATGTCATCCCCATATTTATTAATAAAGAGAATAGGATCAATGGAACCTTTGGATACCAAGAAGTTTGATAGTTCATCGTACCATTCCCTTGGAGCTTGTTTGAGTCCATATACTGCCTTCTTGAGACGGTAGACTTTTTCAGGATGATGAGGATCAACATACCCTTCCGGCTGATTCACATATACTTATTCCTTCAAATGACGGTTGAGAAAAACAGTTTTAACGTCCATCTGATAAACCGTGAAGCCTTTATGTGCAACATAAGCAAGGAATATCCTGACAGCTTCCAAACGAGCAACTATAGCAAATGATTTATCATAATCTATCCCTTCTTGTTGACGATATCTCTTAACCATAAGATGAGATTTGTTTTTGATGATGGTGTGTTCTTCATCCAGTTTGTTTTTCCAGATCCATTTGAAATCTAAAAGCGAAATTCCATAGCGTCTGTCAACAAGTTCCCAAACATTTAGGCGTTGAAACTGATGAATTTCGTCTTGCATTGATTCAATCCACGCATGATCAGTCATGGATTGCTTGATGTTTGTAGGTACAGTTGAACTCACGGTGAGTACATACATATACACATCGCCATCGGTTTCGATTTGTCTGCATGTTCGAACCGTTTGTGAAGGATTTCTAATGACTTGATCCAATGGATGATCACGTGTCCAATAGTGAGTGGATGGATATCGTTGGTAGAATGTATTCATGTTGGACGGATTAACATGTTGGGTAGAAGACTCTCCGACTTCGTGTACCGGTTTACCAAATGGGTTGATAAATTCTTCCTCGTTAGATTGTGCATCGATTGCTTGATTGTTGTTTCCTCCTTCACCATTGATGGTTGGTGATGTTGGTTGTATGACAGTTTCTTGAGTTTGTTGAGTATCAAATGGAATTGTCTCTTGAGCAACGGTTGCTGAAGTAGATGCAGTTGTGTCTTGTTGCCTTTGTTCGGGTACATCAGCAGTATTGACAGCGGAAGGCTTTGACACAACTTGATTGTTTCCATAGTAATATTCATCAAACATTGGATCATAAAAATCAACCAACTCATTCATTTGTGTCGTATCCGTCGAGTCTGCTGTAGGAGTAATTTCTTAACATTCTTGCACGGGACGTACACTGTTTTGAGTAGGTGCCATTGCTGGACATTGAGGAGCGGGACTTGAGCTGCTGTGTTCAAGTACCATTTGTGGCAATTTGTCAAAGTTCACATGAATATTTTCGATAATAATCTTTGTTCTCTTGTTTTAAACTCGATATCCTTTCGACAATGTAGCATACCCCACAAAAATACATGCATCACCTTTTTCTTTCATCTTGTCGAGATTCTCACCGTATTTAAGAATGTAGCATAAAGATCCAAATATGTGAAGGAATTTAACAGAAGGTTTCCTGCCATTGATGATGTGGTAAGGTGTCTTTTCATGTCTAGGGATTATGAGAGAACGATTTTGAGTATAACAGGCAGTTGCAATTGCTTCAGCCCAAAAGAATAGTAGTAATTTTGATGCAAAAAGCATTGTTCTAGCTGCCTCAACCAAAGTGCGGTTCCGTCTTTCGACAACACCATTTTGTTTAGGAGTTCGAGCAATAGACGTTTGATGTTCGATGCCTTCTTCTTGAAAGTAAGATTGCAAAGTCTTTTTCAAAAATTCAGTACCCCTATCCGTTCTTACGGTTAAGACTTGAGCTTGAAGATTGCGTTGTATCATCTTGAGAAAGTTTTTGAGAACCTCTTGTGTTTCATCTTTGGACCTTAGGAAGAAATTCCATGTGTATCTAAAGTAATCATCAACAATCACGAGAATATACTTTTTCCCGTTAATACTCTCTACACGCATGGGACCACATAAATCCATGTGTAGAAGTTCAATCGTCCTTTTGAGCTTGGGGTAGTCTTTGTTTTGAAAGACTTCCGTTTTGCTTTCCCCAACTCACAAGAAGAACAAAGATGGTCTTTGACGAATTTTAACTTAGGAAGACCAGTCACAATATCATTCTTCCAAATCAAGTTGATGGTGTCAAAGTTGAGATGTGACAATCGTTGATGCCATAACCATGCTTGAAAGGATGAAGCTTTCACCATTAAGAAAATTGTATTTGTTGAAGATGTGTCGTGAAGAGTTACTGTGTAGAGATCAAACCACGAGAACCTGTAAGAAGGTCATTCCCATCGTAGTCTCTAACATAGCAAGTAGTTTTCCGAAAAGCCACTTCCAAATCGCATCACAAAATTGACCAACCGAGAATAAATTGTGATTCAGTCCCTCGACGTAATACACCCGTTTTATAGTGATATTCCCTTGAACCAAATCTCCATATCCGAGTATCAGTGCAAACTGATCGTTTCCAAACCGTACCGTACCCAAAAACTTCTCAACAAAATTATCGAGAAGCTTGAGATTGCCCGTCATGTGCTTTGTGCACCCAGAGTCCATTATGAAGAGAATGATCTCGACGAGCTGCATAATAATTAGAAGACAATGTAGAGTTTGAAAAATGGGAGACCTTGATAGAAGTGGGTTCCAAAATATTAGTAGGCTTAGATTCTAAAGGCAAGCTAATATTCATAGACCCACTTAGAATAGTGGTTGTCTTAGGTACCCATTTTTATCCGGGTGGTGTAAATCTCGAGTACCCCCGTTTACATGTCCTACTCATGTTCTCATAAAGCTTCTTTAACATGTTTTGTTTACGCAGAGTAGTGGATTCTAACGCACTTAGTTTCTTAAGTAGTTGAACAGTTGATTGGTTCAAAGTTCTTGTGGGTTTTCTAGTACTAGTGGGCACAAGAATAGGCTTCCTAGTTCTAGCAATCACATCATTATGATTAAAAACACAAGCATAATGTTTGAAATTACGAACATAATTTCCACATTTAACACAAACAAATTCAACATTTGAAGTCTTAACATTCAAACTGTCATTACATGCAGTTACAGACATTTTATTCTTAAAAAGCTTAGAATTCCTACGGTGGTCTTCTACTTCCATCTTCTTCCCTTGACTATTGTTAGGCATGACTCTATCTTGAATTCTAGTGCTCTTAAGCTGTGGTCCGCTAACGCTAGTAGTGGGAGTTACTCCTGTAGAAGAAGACACACGTTGATTAGTTTTCCTAGTATTCTGAGGTAACCGCGATGTTTCAGTTTGAGTGGACCTAGTGTTCATCTTATACATTAAGGTGCTATCACATTTGTGCTCTTATCGGTTCCTAGCTTAGGCAAAGTCTGTGGGGGGTTTTCCTAAAATAGATGATTTAGGACATTTAACTGCATTCGGTTGACGAACAGTGGATGGTTTACCTAATTTAGACTTTCCTTTCATTTTCTCAATGAGTTTTTGTAACTCACTGATGGCTATGTCCCTTTCCTGTAGCTGAGCTTTCAAATCATTTATTTCGAAACCTTTTTCATTTAATTGACGAACCGAAGAAGATGCCATTTCTTGACACTTTTTATGATTATGAGATTTTTCACCTTTTTGTAAAGCGAGTTCAAGAGAAATGGAGTGTTTCTCAAGTTGGGAAAAACTTTTTGAAAGTTTGTTATATGACTGAATTTGTTTCGAAAGCTCAACTTGAAGATTGTGACATTTCTCGTCCGTTTCTAACACTAGACATGCGACATGACAATATTGATCAAGATCGGTATACACACCAAGTATAGCATTCATATGGTCAGCATAAAAGTATTCCTTAGAAAGTCGATCAATTTAGTTAGAAAGTTGGTGTTCTTGTGTGTTTAATTTAGTTTGAAGAAAATCAACTTCATCTTCAAGAGATTTAACATATCTTAAATCAGTTAATATTTCCTTAGTGAGAGTGTTATAAAACAATTTCCACATTATTTGAAAGATCAGCGATGGTTGGAACAATACATTGTTGAATGACGATTTTAACTTGTGGGTTAGGTTTAATATTCCAAACGGTATCTCCAGAAACTTTTTCATAATAGACGACACTTTTGTACAAATTTAAAACCCCTTTTTTTATAAACCCAAATTGCTGAACACTTTTACGTTTCTCATCCCATTTACGTTTTTCATCCGAAATTTGTTTTTATAACAAAATGGATTGCTTTTTAAAACCCCTTTTTAAAGAAACTTTCTTTTCCGTTTCAGGACTCGGTGGTGGAAAATTTGTATACATCTTTTTTTCTTTGGAAAGTTCTTTTTGAGGAACAAACTTAATATAATGATCAGAATCAGAAAGGTTTATTAAATCACTTAAGTTCGATCGACTTTCTTCTTGATGACGAATGATTTTGTCGTAGTCAGGGGAAAGCATAAGAGCAAGATAATCAACATAACAACCGATATCATAAAGACCAGGCTTGATACTTTGAACTTTCTTGAGTTATACAGGCTTAGCAAAACTGGTTTTCATATTTCTATTGAGCATATTCATAGTTTTAATATACTGACCCGTTTTGTAAACAATGTTGTTTAACGTTTCGACTCTCTTTTCCAAAGCAAGAATTTTTTCAATATCCTTTTCTTCACGAGTTTTATAAAGCTCAGTTTGATCTTTGTTAACCGACTCTAATTCAGTAATCTAGAGTTTATGTAGCAGCAATTATTCTTCAAGTTCCGATATCTTTTGTTTTGACATATGAATTTCATGTGTTACTTTAGAACAATATTGTTCGTTGAGCACCTTACGTTCATATACCAAACCATTAGCTATTGCAACTCGTCGATCAGCTTCATTTACATAATCACACTCTTTAATCCTGTCTATCTCCTCGGCTAAGGATGTGTTTGCTTGCTTCAAACGTTTATTAGCCTCTTTGTTTTCCTCAATTTCATGTTTTAAAGAATCAATAATAGACGCAAGCAAATCACGGTCCTCATCCGAGTCAGTATCCTGAGCAGCATTACCGTCATCATTACACATATGTTGTGAATCCGTAGAGATATTGCTATCCTCCGTGTCCATTACATATGTGTCATTGATGCTTTCGGGTTGCTCAGGATGCCTCCGTTCATTAGCAAACACATTATAGTTATCATATGATGGTACCTTTTCAATTGGCTCAGTATCAAAGATAGGTCCAAAGTTATCATAAGGCTCTGGAATCACTTCTTGAACCTTTTCCATGTACACATAATGTGCCTCCAACTCTTGATCATCGGCTTCATCATCAGTGTCATCACACCAATCAACTTCATCTGCTGTGAGTGGAATCCCTGCTTCTTCTTTTTTACACAACAACATCTTTTCCTTGTGATATCCTGAATCCTTAACTCGTTTTGGCTTCTTACATTCCCTATCCATGTGCCCAAATCTCTTGCAATTGAAGCATTGAATCCCAGTCTTCTACACAACCGGAGTGCCTACAGTATCTCTAGCCCCAACTTGATTCGACATCCTCTGATTGTCATACCTAGCATCACGATCATACCTAGGTGCATGATCAACTTCCTTATATCTAGCATTGGATGATAATATGAGGTTGTTGTTGGTAGGTTTGTAGATCTTCTTCTAAGTTGTGGTGAGTAAAGGCATGAGTTCCTCAATCTTCTTGTCCCTTGAAGTTTGTTCATCATCAATGTCTCCATCTGACTCGGTGTCATACTTTGGAGGTGGAGTGGGGACAATTGCTTTTGCTTTGTTTCTAGAAGTAGCTAGAGGTTTGGTGGATGATCTTGATGACTTTGAGGAATGTGTAGGTGGTTGTTGACGGGGAACGGGTTTCATTGAAGCAGAAGCCACAAAAGCAATAGAATTAGCAGACCGTTCTGCTTTTTCAGCCCTTAGTTCATTCACTTCATTATGATGTTATTTCAAGATATCATAAAATTTGTGATAAGAGTTAGTCTTGATATCTTCCCTTTGTTTAACCAAAGTCAGAAACCTTTGCCATTCGGGTTTGAGTTGAAGTAGAAACTGAACATTGGCATGATGATTGGAGATGGTGCATTGATTTCTAACAAGCTCATTCATCATTTTGTAGAATCTCGAGTAATATGAGTCAATGGATTCACCATCTTCAGATGTGAATTTTCCAAACTGCCAAAGTAAATTAGTCTCGAGATCTTGAACATTGATCGACTCACCTTTCTTCAAATGATGAATTGCATTCCACATTTCCATAGAATTAGAACATGCATCAACCGTGGAATAGATATCGTTATCAATCCCAGTGAGTATGTAGTTAACAACATCAACTTCAGCTTGGAGGAGTTTCTTTTTCTCAGCAGGACATGTATCCAAATTATCAATAGCTCGTGTAGTTGATGAAGTACCATCCTCTGCTTGTGTGGTAATGGGTCTGAATTCAAAAACTGGAGGTGGATTCTCAAGGCAGTGATGAAGAGCAGTTCGGTTCTCTTTTCCGTCGAGAAATCTGAGAAAACGAGATCTCCATTGAATGTAGCAACCGGCAGTGAGCACAGGTCGATTACCATTGCCACCTTGTTCCAAACGAATTTGATTGGCAGTCGCATTGCTGATGTTGTTGTTAGACATTGTAAATGTGTGTGAATGGATTAGAATCTTAGTGGATGTGTTGTGATGAGGTGTGGTTGTCAATTCCGAAAAGTTGTGTGAAATCCCTTAACAAAGTGTTCACAATAAACCAAAAATTCCAAGATAGACAAAAAAACTCACGAAAAGTTCGGAATATCTTGATTTTGAATGTTATCTTCGGAATGATTGACAAGTGATCTTCGGAATAATACAAACAGTGACTTCGGAATAATGAACTTCGGAACACTCTTCGGAATAATGTTCAAACAATCTTCACTTCGAAATAATTGTTAAAACAAAGGTCACTTCGGAATAATGTGAAAACAAAGTTCACTTCGGAATGCAATTGTCACTTCGGAATGCAAGTGTCCCTTCGGAATGCAAGTGTCACTTTGGAATGCAAATCATTTGGACTTCGGAATGCGACAAATGAGCACTTCGCAAAATGCACTTCGGAATTCAGTTCGCAAAAATCCACTTCGCAAAAAAATTAACTTCGCAAAAAATGAACTTCGCAAAAAATGAACTTCGGAATAAATTGTAACTTACTTCGGAATAACATGTACTTCGGAAATATGATCACTTCGGAATAAACTGGAACTTCGGAATTATGTTCACTTCGGAATCAATATCTTCGGAATAAGTGCACTTCGCAATCCTCTTTGGAATCCAAACCCCAAATCCACTTCGGAATACAGAATAACAACTTCCGAAAGCAGGTTACTTCGGAATCCAAGTAATCAAATCAACTTCGGAATCCAAAAAAACCCACTTTGCAATCTAAATAATGTTGTTTACTTCAGAATCCTAACTAACCAGTATCTTCGGAATGTTGAGGTGTGTTTACTTCGGAATATGGACTGTTTTTGGACTTCGGGAAAATTTTGACCAAAACCACTTCGGAATAACAGAAACCCTCGATGGTACTTTGGAATAAACAAAATATTCCGAAGATATCCTACTGTTTGGCCGACTTTCAAGTTTATCGGATCTAACGAACAAAAACGTGATTTTAAGCCAAACATTGATCCAAATACCCAAAATTTTTGTGTTTTTAGCCAAAGTAACAATACCAAATCTCTACCACAACTATGTAGATGATTTGTATCAAGAATAAACCATGAAAAACACAAAAAAAATTTGGATCAAGGATTATGGATCGAATACCTCACAAAATCAATAAGAACACAACCAGGAATCTTCAATCACCTATCCACTATAGGCTCTTGATACCAAATGTTAATCCCACTTCAACCCATAACACAATATTAAGATGATATTTAGAGAGAGAAATAGATGAAGGTAGAAAGAGAAAGTAGAGAGAATTGGATGGTTAAAACATAACTAGAGAGAGAAAGTAATTATCAACCAACACCCTCTTCCACACATGGAAGAGGGTTTATATATGCCACGCCTTAAAGGCTTTAGTGGGCTTGTTCATGGGCCGGGCTTGGCTTTGCTTGGGCTTAGAGCCCCTAACTTATACAATATTAGCTTAAAGTCTAAGCCTGGTTAACCCGACTAACCTATTACAATACAAGACCATTAACGACTAAGATGGCCTATTACATTCTAGTTTGACTATATAAAATATAGGGCTAACAGAGTGGAAGTCGGTACCAGCCGGCCACTCAGCTGAAAAGTTACATGAATCACAGTCATAATAATGACTATCATGAAACTGACCTGCAAGGAGGTAGTAACAACTACCGTGACAGCAACCACTATGACTAGAATGACGGAACTTCGATTACAGACATGATCAGAAATACAAAGGGTTAGTAGTCCGACCGATCCGCCAAACTCTGGCATGATGACCTAAGATTTTAAATCTCATTGTTTCACATCTCGAGACACATGTAAAGACACCAGTCAAGACACATGTCGTACGCATATTTTCTCAAAACACGAGTTAGGACGCATGACTCACGTTTATTATCTGAATCATCCATACGTAATTCAGAATACCCTCCAATATGTATAACCATTCTGATGTGCTATGAATAATCAGGTCATAAGAATCTCAGCATCATCATCGGAGAGTTGTTCACGTTTAAACACGCAGTATTCGTTCTGCGAGAGGCAGGCGAAGTGCATTTAGTAGAATCTACAACGTTTTAATCCATGCATTAGCATGGCACTTTCATTTCTTCATCTCATATTTCTTATATCCATGACCATAAGGACACCATTCGTATCATCCGTGTGTACGAACTCATTCATTCCAACAGGACGATAAGATCCAGTCACTTAACGCACTTCCCTCGGACAGAGGTGAGTTAGATATGATTCTTGTTTATGGACTATGAACAGTAACCCATGCAACGATAGAACGCCACTCATATCAGATTATGTACAGCGATCTTCAGGCTCCTGAATACATTCAGCATGGTTTCCATCAGGAAAATTTGTACTAGTCATTTATGTTTTTTACTAGCATGTGATTGTCATTCCATGGATGCGAAGATTTTTCTAGCTATCATTATGACATGACTTCTGAAACTCCTTTTATCCAGAATCAGCTGATGATTTCAAGAATTTCCAGATAAGATTTCAGAAGAACCTCCAGATATACTTCATATCTGCCTGGTGGAATATAACATCAAGTAGATTAGGGAGCAGAACCAGTTTCCAAGGCTCTTCATCGCATGGCCTTCTTGAGATAGAAGAGTTGAAGGATCGGCTATAGAGATGCCTGAACAAGGTTCATCCATCAGGTGCATCACCCTGGTGTGCATCGATTCTGTATCGAGAAGAAGGACGGTAACATGAGATAATATGTAGACCACTGTCGATGTAAACAAATCACCATTCATGACCGTTAATTCCCTCTACGTATTGACGACGTATACGATTGACTACAGAGTGCTAAGCTGTAAAACCCGCATTAAATTACCATGAACAGTACACATGAACAGTACACATATGAAAATACGGTAAAATAAAAAGTTTCCATTTATGATATAATTCACGTGTCACGGTATTAAATAATATGTAGTTACATAAATATTATAAATGTGTTACGTACACGATGTATAAAAATCAGGACATTAAAACATAAATGATCATGTAATTATTTGAACACAGAAAAACTACGGGTTTCCCCGTGGATACCTTATAGGCCGCGGCTACACAAGGAACAAAGAAGAAAATGGGCTTTGGCCCATGACCCAACAAAATACATGTTAAGTAAAACTCCAGGAAAACACATCATAATTTTAGGTTTAACAAAAATCTCTCTTGCCTCCTTTTGTGTCTATTGCCGCCGGCCACCATAAACCACAAGAACAAACCGGACGATTTTCTTGGTTAATCATTCGTGTGTACGTGATCATGTTCGTACCCTTTTCCTTTTCACGTGTTCGGTAAATCAATCACCCTTTTCTTTTATTTAATTCTTATGGAATTCATGTCTTATTTAATTAATCATTAAAAACAAGTAATAAGAACACATGGAGATTAATTAAATAATGATTAAAGGGGTGTTTGTGTTTGTTTGTTCCGACCGAGACACCATCGAGAGCCAAGAGGCTCTCGAATTGCATTCAACACCACCACCGATACCCACAAGGGGCTCGGCTTGGCTAGGTTTGGCTCGGACGACACCTGGAAACCCCGGCCGCATGTCGGGGTGTGGTTTTATTTTGGACCGAGAGCCAACCGAGACCTTAGGATCTCGGTGGGGCTTCTTTTGGGCTAACATTGGGAACCGAACACTAGCAGGGGGAACCGGTCCACTACCGGTATGAACCGGTGTGAACCGGCCAAACCACCGGTGTCAACCGGGGCTCGGCAGTGGGAACCGCAGGCCACCAGTGGCAACCGGGTAGCCGGTCTAGCCACTGGTAGGGCTATTTGGCTCGGCTTATATGTAAACCGGGTTTCAGGCTCGGGTTAATTTTTAAAACCCGGGTTCGGGTCTCGGGTTAAATATTAAAATCAGAAAAACATGTTAATTGAATTAATTACTAGACTTTTTAATTTAATTAATTTCATGACTTAGGTTTAATATTAAATTAATATTACATGTATAACCTAAAGTATTTAACTTAGCTTAATTTAATTAAAACAAGTATTTTTAATTAAATTCCATATAACGTATAGTATAACTAATTAAGTAGTTATTTAATTAATAAGCTATAACCATGACATGTATTGTACTAATTAAACCTTAATTATTATTTATAATCCAGCTTATTTATAGATATGGAAACTTACTACTTTTGAAAATTTTCTATTTTTAGAAACTTACTATTTATGGAAACCTGCTATTTTTAGAAAGTTACTTAGTATTACAATACAAGTATTATAATACACTAATACATGAATAATACACAACAGAACATCAGAATAACTACAGTTAACACAGTAAACAGTAAAACATGACAGAATACGTATAACAAGCTAATAACACACGAAACCAGTAAAACACATGTAATTTAGACAACTCATACATGTCCATATTTCTTATGTAGTGTTATCCGTCGAGGCAGATTAGTCTTCATCGTTTTCCTTTGCTTCTACTGGATATAAGGTACGGATTTCCCGTCCTTCAGTAAGGACAATCTCTTCCTTCATTAGGATTTCTCGTATGCAACCAACTGTTTTCCCCTGTAGTTACATATTAAATGCTTATGTTTATTAGTTACCTTAGCCATATACATGCATGACCAGTTTCACCTAGTTATGGAGGTACCATAACCATAACACTAGAGGCACTAGTGTTATGACTTCACCACGACTGAGTGATAGCTCGTGGCGTCCCTTTTCAGTTATTTGGCCATTATATTTATTATATTATCATTTGTGGCGTATGGGTGCATCCTAGTTACATGTTTCAGTCAGGATTTCATGTTGAATATGGTGTGTGACTTGCATCCTTCAGAAGGAGTTGATCCCTCCTACCCACTTACCAATTAATTAGAGGCATCCCCTCTAATTTTCATGACGAGGTCACCCCTCGAAGTATTCATGTACGTTGTTGACCTCATGACCTATACTGGCTTTTGCTACATTAACTAATACAAATTTTCATAAGTAACATAAGCTATGTTTTCAAAACTAAAACCAGTTAACATGACAGACAACTAGGTTTTCTAGGACTTATTCATTTCCGCTACTATTCATGCTTTATGCTCTTTATATGCTTTCATATTCTATGTCTTCCATGATTTATTGTATATCCGTGCACTGAGCGTTATGCTCAGCCGTCTACTTTTCCATGTTCCCAAACGGCAGGTACCCAAGGACGCAAGTAGGAACTCCAGAGTATGTGCATTCGGATTGGAAGCTATCCGACCTCTTTTACCTTATGCATTTATTCCTACTTTATCATACTTTACTTCTTTTGAACATTGTTTAGTCTTTTTCATTTACAGTACTTAATATTTCTTGTGTGTGAGTTACTAGACTACCGATGTTTGATTCCGGTATTTCTATTTATAGTCATGAATGTTTAGACATTTACCTTGCATGCTTTGATGACACGCCATAATTTACTATAGCATCCTATCCTAACAAATGTGGTGTTACAATTATGGTATCAGAGCCAAGGTTTCGACCTTTAGCTCTGTAAAACATGACCTGTGACTTACGGTAGTCACCAGTGTCTTCCTAGAACTGAAAGTTGGTTTCCATGCATTCATTCATTTTCATTTAATTCATGCATTCATATCACTGTAACAGGTTTATGACTAAGTAATTGTTGGTATATGTGCTTTTATCGAAACTTTTAACGTTGGGACCGACCCATCGGCGTCAACGCGCCATGTCTTTTGTTTTGAGTAAACTGACCATAGGCATTCACTCCCGTTCATATAAATTTTTTATAAACTGCATCATGCATTTTACATTGTTTCATGCATTATAAACTGCTTCATTGATTTATACATTTTTCATGCATTTTTATGTTTATCTCATTTTAATATTTTGATTTATGTTGTATTTTGTTGTTTTAAACTGTCAGATGGTGAACTCACGCAATACTCTAGATTTGGCAGCAACTGTCAATGCAGCTCTGCAAGCCCTCTTTCCTCAACTTCGTAATGAAATCAAAGACGAAGTTCATGCGGAATTCCAAGCTCATGGCAATCAGAACAACAACAACAACAATCCTCCACATGTTACTCTTATGACTTGGTTGGAGATATTCAACAAACAATGACTCAGTTCGTTTGAGCAGACTGACATCCCCAACGAGGCTGAAGCTTGGATTTCTCACATCGAGAAGATTTTCGATGCAATGGGTTGTGACGGTGTTTTCAAGGCAAGACTGGCTTGCTATAAATTTGAAGGTGATGTGTTGTAGTGGTGGAAATCGGTCAAGCAGTCCAACGGTGGTGATAATTGGGTTGCATAGCTGACATGGGACCGGTTTAAGGAACTCTTCCTTAATCAGTACTTTCCACATTCTGAGCAAGAGAAGCTAAAGAGGGACTACCACAACATTCGGAAGGTTGCTGGTGAAAACAACAACGAATTCATGCAAAGGTTTCTCCATTTGGCAGGATTTCTGGGTCCAGCCGCAGGAACTGCTGCGGAGCAGGCTGAGAAGTTTCGTTGGGCACTTCGCACTTCGGTCTCCAACAACTTGGTATGCGCTACTTTCACTACAGTGGCACAGGTGGTCGATGCAGCCCGTAAGCTTGAGATGCTTTAGGAACGAGAGGAATTTGGTGATGACAAAGCAGTGAAGAGGTATCTTCAATCACCAATTGTAAACAATTCATTTCCATCAGTATTTTTTTCATTCATATAATCCTCTGTTCAACGTTATATTCCAGGCAGAAGACTGACGACCGTAAGCCTACGACCGATCAACAGCAAGCATCTAAGGGAAGCGGTCAGACTAACGACCGTTCTGGTTCTGAGAGGCGTGGCGGTAACGATAGTTACCGTAACAACGCTAACAACTCGAACAACAGCAGGTCCCTACAGTAACCTTCTTCCATGTGAAACTATCTTATGTTATGGTATTCTGACACTCCAACAATTGATAATTCAGGAACAATGGTAACGGCAGGGATCAGGACCGTAGGGGTTCACAGCCTAACCGTTCTACCTCATCTGGTAAATTTTACACCTTCTATGTAATCATGTTTATGTTCCACGATCATGTCTCATGCATGTAATGCTTAAACAGACTCTCATCTAACTAGGACGCCTGTTGGAGGATTCACGCATCTTGTCTGTCCTACTTGTTCGCGCAGACACTCTGGTATTTGTCGCCGAGGTACTGGTGGTTGTTTCAAATGTGGCCAATAAGGCCATCAACAGAAGGACTGTCGCCAAGGTGAGATAGAAGGCACCTATGGGCACGCCGACACCAAGCCACCTCCTACTTCTGGTCGCGTGTTCACTACTACTAGAGATCAGGCGAATAAGACTTCAGGTACCATCACCGGAAATATCTTTATGAATGGTTTGACAGCATGTGTTCTGTTTGATGCTAGAGCAACGCATTCAGTCGTATCCACTACTTTTGATGTACGTGTTAGGATTTCCCCGATGCATTAAATAATGCCTTATGAATTTCCACGCAACTTAGGGACTCTATACGAATCACCCGGGTGTACATAGATCTTCCCCTAGAATTTGATGATAAGATCCGCAGAGTTGACGCACTTCCTTTGGACATGTGCGATTTTGATTTGATTTTGGGCATGGACTGGTTATCCAAACACCAGGCTACGATTGACTGCCACACTTATCGGGTTATCTTCGGTGATGTTAAATCTCCAGAGTACATAGACCATGGTTTTCTGCCAAGGAGGTCAGTACAAATTGTTTCATCCATGGAGGCGCGTGCATTGCTATCACACGGCTGTCAAGGCTTCATAGCCAATATTCATGACATTACTGCCAAGTCTCCATCGGTCCAAGACCAGCCTATCGTGTCAGAGTTTCCTAACGTATTTCCAGATGAACTTCCGGGCATACCACCTGTTCATGAAGTCGAGTTTGGAATCGAGCTCATACCAGGTGCAGAGCCGATTTCCAAAGCTCCCTACTGTATGGCTCCTATAGAGCTTAAGGAACTAAAAGATCAGCTGCAAGAACTTCTGGAACGAGGTTTCATCCGTCCCAGTGCATCGCCATGGGGTGCACCGGTACTTTTCGTGAAGAAGAAAGACGGTAACATGCGTTTATGTATAGACTATCGTGAGCTGAACAAGATCACAATCAGGAATCGTTACCCTTTGCCGCCTATTGATGACCTGTTCGATCAACTTCAGGGCGCCAAGCATTTCTCGAAGATCGATCTGAGGTCCGGCTACCATCAGTTACGGGTTAAAGAGCAGGACATCTCCAAGACTTCTTTCCGTACATGTTATGGGCACTACGAGTTCGTAGTCATGCCACTCGGACTCACTAATGATCCAGCTGTCTTTATGGATCTGATGAACCATGTCTTCCATGAGTTTCTGGACAAGTTCATTATCATGTTCATTGATGACATCCTGATATTCTCCAAATCCAAGGAGGAACATGAGGAACACCTTCGTACAGTCTTACAGATTCTTCGTCAGAAGCAGCTGTATGCCAAGTTCTCTAAGTGTGAGTTCTGGTTAAGCAAGGTGGCATTTCTGGGCCATATTGTATCCGCAGAGGGGATCACCATGGATCCTACCAAGGTTGAAGTTGTCACTAAATGGCCGAGACATACATCTGCAACTGATGTTAGAAGTTTTCTGGGTTTAGCTGGCTACTACCGCAGGTTTGTAGAGAACTTTTCACGGTTAGCCTTACCTTTGACTAAGCTAATGAGGAAAGGAGAGAAATTCGTTTGGACTGAAGAGCGAGAGAAGAGCTTTGAAGATCTGAAGCAGAAGTTAGTGACTGCACCTATTCTTACTCTCCCATCTGGCTCAGGTGGATTTTAGATATATAGTGACGCTTTAGGAAAGGGTTTAGGCTGCGTTCTCATGCAACATGGGAAGGTCATTGCATACGCATCACGACAACTAAAACCTTATGAAGAAAACTATCCTACTCACGATTTAGAGCTTGCAACAGTTGTTTTCGAGTTAAAAATCTGGAAGCATTATTTGTATGGTGAATCATGTGACATATTCACCGACCACAGGAGTCTCAAGTACATCTTCACCTAGAAGGAACTGAACATGAGACAGAGGAGATGGTTAGAGCTATTGAAGGACTACGACACCAACATTCAGTACCATCCTGGTAAGGCAAATGTGGTGGCAGATGCTCTAACCAGAAGGTCGGGTATGATTGCTGGCATTTGGATTGCAAAGGAGATCATTCGTGACCTAGAGATGACTGATATTGAGTTTTTATATGAGGACAGCACAGTTACTGGGCGAATCTTAGAGTGGAACCAGACTTGCATTCTAGGATCAAGGAAGATCCAGAAAGACGATGGTGATATTTGGGCTATCATTCAGAACCTTGATCAGCAAACGGAGTTTCGTGTTGACGACGACGGTATCTTACGGCAGGGCACTAGACTAGTGGTTCCTGATGACTCTACACTCAGGGAAGCTGTGTTGACTGAAGCTCACAGTTCTCCATTTACCATACATCCTGGTTCGACCAAGATGTACCACGACATCAAGTAACACTATTGGTGGATTGGTATGAAGTAGGATGTTGCCACCTTCGTTTCTAAATGTATGATCTGCCAACAGTTAAAGATCGAACACCAGCGAGCTAGTGGTTTACTACAGCCATTAGATATTCCAACATGAAAGTGGGACAAAATCTCCATGGTTTTTGTTACTGGTCTTCCGGTTAATCAGAAGAAGAACGACGCTATCTGGGTTATTGTGGATATGTTGACTAAATCTGCTCATTTTCTGCCGATTCGCAAGGAACATCCGGTCAGCAAATTAGCAGACATTTTCCAGAAGGAGATCATGAGACTACATGGTACTCCATCAGAAATCATCTCTGGCAGAGATCCCCGTTTCATATCACGTTTCTGGCAGAGTCTGCAGAAAGCTTGGGGCACAAGACTTAAGCTCAGCACTGCCTTTCATCCTCAGACAGACGGGCAGTCAGAACGTACCATTCAGACATTGGAGGAGATGCTGCGATCATGTGCTCTAGAGTGGTCAGGAAGCTGGGATGATTATATATTCCTAGTAGAATTCGCATACAACAACAGCTGGCACGCTAGCATCAAGTGTGCTCCCTTTGAGATGTTGTATGGCAGAAAGTGTCGCGCCCCAATCTGCTGAGATCAGGTGGTCGAATGACTGCTCGAGGGTCCAGAGATGATTGAAGTGACCAATAAGAAGGTCGCTGTCGCCAAGGCGAAGATTCAGGAAGCTCGTGCTCATCAGAAGAGCTATGCTGATAAACGTCGTAGAGATGTGTGTTTCAACGTAGGTGATCACGTTTTCCTCAAGGTATCACCTGAACGAGGAGTTAAACATTTTGGAATCAGAGGGAAGCTCAGTCATCGCTTCATCGGACCGTTCGACATCATAGAACGCGTTGGTGAAGTGTCATACCGTTTAGCGTTACCGCCTCTGCTATCATACGTTCATAACTTGTTCCATGTGTCCTTACTTAGAGGATACAACTATCATCCAGTCCATGTTGTCTAGTATCCACTTGATCAGATTCGAAATGATCTTTCTTATGTCGAAGAACCCGAGAAAGTTCTTGAGCAACAAGATCGTGTCATGCGGAGGAAGACGATCCCTTTCGTCAAAATCCTCTAGAGGGATCATTCTGAGCGGGAAGCCACTTGGGAGATGGAGGAGTCTATACGGACTTTTTACCCTTATTTCCAGTTCTGATTCGGGTATGTTTTTCTTTTAGTTTACGTTTCTCCAATTTGAGGATGAATTGTTCTTTTAGAGGGGAAGAGTTGTAAAACCCGCATTAAAATACCATGAACAGTACACATATGAAAATACGGTAAAATTAAAACTTTACATTTATAATATAATTCACGTGTCATGGTATTAAATAACATGTAGTTACGTAAATAATATAAATGTGTTAAGTACACGACGTATAAAAATCAGGACATTAAAACATAAACGATCACGTAATTATTTGAACACGGAAAAACTACGGGTTTCCCCGTGGATACCTTATAGGTCGCGGCTACACAAGGAACAAAGGAGAAAATGGGCTTTGGCCCATGACCCAACCAAATACATGTTAAGTAAAACTCCAGGAAAACACATCATAATTTTAGGTTTAACAAAAAGCTCTCTTGCCTCCTTTTGGTTAATCATTTGTGTGTACGTGATCGTGTTCTTACCCTTTTCCTTTTCATGTGTTCGGTAAATCAATCACCCTTTTCTTTTATTTAATTCTTATGGAATTCATGTCTTATTTAATTAATCATTACACACAAGTAAAAAGAACACATGGGGATTAATTTAATCATGATTAAAGGGGTGTTTGTGTTTGTTTTTTCCAGCCGAGACACCACCGAGAGCCAAGAGGCTCTCGGCTTGCGTTCAACTCCACCACCGAGACCCACAAGGGGCTCGACTTGGTTGGGTTTGGCTCGGACGACACATGGAAACCCCGACCGCATGTCGGGGGTGTGGTTTTGGTTTGGACCGAGAGCCAACCGAGACCTTAGGGTCTCGGTGGGGCTTCTTTTGGGCTAACAGTGGGAACCGAACGCTAGCAGGAGGAACTGGTCCACTACCGGTATGAACCGGTGTGAACCAGCCGAACCACCAGTGTCAACCGGGGCTCGACAGTGGGAACCGCAAGCCACCAGTGGCAACCGGCTAGCCGGTCTAGCCACTGGTAGGGCTGTTTGGCTCGGCTAATATGTAAACCGGGTTTCGGGCTCGGTTTAATTTTTAAAACACGGGTTCGGGTCTCGGGTTAAATATTAAAATAAGAAAAACATGTTAATTAAATTAATTACTAGAATTTTTAATTTAATTAATTTCATGACTTAGGTTTAATATTAGATTAATATTACATGTATAACCTAAAGTATTTAACTTAGCTTAATTTAATTAAAACAAGTATTTTTAATTAAATTTCATATAACGTATAGTTTAATTAATTAACCAGTTATTTAATTAATAAGCTATAACCATGACTTGTATTGTACCAATTAAACTTTAATTATTATTTATAATCCAGCTTATTTCTAATTATAGAAACTCACTAGTTTTGGAAACTCTCTATTTTTAGAAACTTACTATTTATGGAAACCTGCTATTTTTAGAAAGTTACTTAGTATTACAATACAAGTATTATAATACACTAATACATGAATAATACACAACAGAACATCAGAATAACTACAGTTAACACAGTAAACAGTAAAACATGACAAAATACGTATAACAAGCTAATAACACACGGAACCAGTAAAACACATTTAATTCAGACAACTCATACACGTCCATATTTCTTATGTAGTGTTATCCGTCGAGGCGGATTAGTCTTCATCATTTTCCTTATCTTCTAATGGACATAAGGTACGGATTTCCCGTCATTCAGTAAGGACAATCTTTTCCTTCATTAGGATTTTCCGTATGCAGCCAACTGTTTTCCCCAGTAGTTACTGATTAAATGCTTATGTTTATTAGTTACCTTAGCCATATACATGCATGACCAGGTTCACCTAGTTATGGAGGTACCATAACCATAACACTAAAAAATGTTATTAGCAGCCGTAAATCGAACGGATCTGGATAGAGAAAATCCAACCCGCTCTGATACCACTTGTTGGTCCACTAATCTTGTGCACATATCGAATCTATGAAGATCTACGAAGAATAATATGCACAATTAACCAATTGACTAACTAATAACACAAGTTTGTACTTTTCATCGTTTGTATATCTTATTAATAATGAATCAACAAATATACAAGTGTTGCCCGGTTGTTTGCGGAATAACAACCGGACGATGATGAAAAACTAAACTCCCATTGTTACAAGATAGGAAAGAACCAATGGGAGGAGGAAATCCTAACACTAACACTATGTCTATTTTGGTGGTGGAAATCTCTACCAAACTCTAAGTCATGAGACCACTATATATAGTGGGAAAGTGAAGCTTCTTTGAAAGCTTCAATAAAGTCAAGTAACCACCTTGCACTTTATATTCTTCCTTTTTCACCAAAGGAAGTTTCCACTATGTCTTCAGTATAAATACTTCAGGTCTTCATATCAGAGATGGTCTTCGGGAGTTAGTAAGTCATTGTCATTACTCACTAACTCCATCATCCTGATCTTGGTTCTTGTCATCACTGGCTTAGATCCGCTGCAGTAGTGAAGGAGTCTCTGTGGACTTCTAAGAACATCTTGAGGATGACTCGGCAAACTATCATGAGTTTACCGACCTATAAAATACTTAGGGTATATTTCATTCAAATCAGTACAGGGACAATTTAGGCTCTAAATTGGCCCAACATAACTGAATTTAGGATATTGGACATAGTTGAGTTTGTTTATTAGTATGATGTTTTGTTTAGTGCGACCGAGACATAGGAGTCTCGGTAGGCTCTGGTACAAATAAGTTTGACCAAGACATTTTAATAA
Organism: Glebionis coronaria; assembly: GCA_025667525.1. Lineage (NCBI taxonomy): Eukaryota > Viridiplantae > Streptophyta > Magnoliopsida > Asterales > Asteraceae > Glebionis > Glebionis coronaria. The sequence continues at coordinate 74,496,017 of CM046874.1, forward strand.
TCAGTAGATTAATTTAATTTTCGTCAAGTGTTAATTAAATAATTTAATTCACGACTTAGGTTATATTTATTTAATGAAATTAAATCATGAAATTAACCTAAGTATTTATTTTGGCTTAATTAAATTAAAAACAACATTTAATTTAATTATTTGTATAAGGTAAAGTTTTTATTAAAATTATCCATGTTATTTATCTATTTATAAACTATGCATCTTATTATTAATTAATAATCATTTTAAGCTAAGTAGTATTTGATTTAATAAACTTTACTATTATTATCATGACTTATAGCTTGTAGCTAATAAGCCTTAGCTTATATTTTAGACTTATAAATCCAGCTTATTTCTATTTTTGGAAACTTACTATTTTTAGAAACTTTCTATTTTTATGAACCGGCTATTTTTAGGAAGTTACTCAATAATATAATACAAGTATAGTAATACAAGAATACATGAAATATATGATCAGAATACATGAATAAATACAAGATAACACATAAAACAGTAAACATGACAGAACATGAATACTAAGCTTAGAACACACCAAACCAGTAAAATACACAGTATATCAGACAACTCATACACGTCCCTTATCTTATGTAGTACTATCCGTGAAGGCGTAGTAGTTTCGTCAGCTCTTTCATTCTAGCTTCTACTGGACATAAGGTACGGATTTCCCGTCCTTCAGTAAGGACAATATCTTCCTTTATTAGGATTTCCCGTATGTAGCCAACTGTTTTCCCAGTAGTTACAGATATAAATACTTATGTTTTATTAGTTACCTTAGCCATAGTTTCACCTAGTTATGGAGGTACCATAACCATAACACTGGAGGCACCAGTATGACTTCACCACGGCGGAGTGATAGCTCGTGGTGTCCCTTCAGTTTATTTGGCCTTTATTACTTATTATGTTATCATGTGGAGCGTATGGGTGCATCCTAGTTATAGTTTCAGTCAGGATTTCATGGTGAATGTGGTGTGTGCCTTGCATCATTCACAAGGAGCTAATCCCTCCTACCCAGACCATATTAATTAGAGGCATCCCCTCTAATTGCATGACGAGGTCACCCCTCCAAGTATTCATGCACGTTGTTGACCTCATGACCTATATTGGCTTTTGGTATATTAAACTAATACAAATTTTCATAAGTAAACATAAGCTATATTTTTCAGAACTAAAATCAGTTAACATGATTACGCCTAGGTTTTTCCCAGGACTTATTCATTTTTGCTGCTAATCATGTTTCATATGCTTTATATGCTTTCATTATTATATGTCTTTCCATGGTTTATTGTGTATCCGTTCACTGGGCGTTATGCTCAGCCGTCTCCATTTCCATGTTTCCAAAACGGAAGGTACCCAAGGTCGGATTTGAGCATTGGGAGAGCGTGCAAAGGATGGAAGCTACCTTAGAATTCTTCTCCTTTTTGCCTTCATTTATTTATGCTTGTTTAGTCCTTCCTTATTTCAGTTACTTTATTTGCGTTTGGGCTTATGTTTGGGAACAGATGTTTGATTCCGGTTTTCCCTTTTGGTCATGTATGTTTAGTACATATTACCTTGCATGCTTTGATGACACACCATAATTATCTTGTGATATTCCATTTATCAAATGGGGTGTTACACTCAATGGCAATCTTTACCAACCCCTTTGTAGGCTATTTGAAGTGACCACTGATGGAGTAAATCCGATATACCAAACATGAAACTGAATAAGAATTCCTCGATCTTGTGACTTTAGCTTGCACTATTGTTGAATGAGGAGCGGTGTAGAAAATTCCTTGCTGAGAAATTTCTAAGTACTTAATACATTAATGGAGAAGTATATAGGCACAACACCTCTTGAAATTATCCACATCGACTATGCGCGTGACACTGAGTACAACAATGTGTCTCATTAACGTGATAGTTATCCAGGTCATCAACCAACCACCCCGAACTCGGTAACTAGACAATCAAGTCTTCATCCTAAGATTAAGCACGAACAAGTTATCTTTCAAAGATAAAATAAGTGCACGCCTTCGAAAAAATCCGTCTTCAATTTCAAGTAATGATACCCGATCAAATCCGTAGCCACTACATTTCAAATTTAACCATTTTTCTCGGTCTCGTCTAATAATTCTTGTCACTTGGTCTCGTCTATTTGTCACCTCGTCACTTTAAAACCAGTCACATTTACATATTTCCTTTCATCAAATTTCTTTAAAAAGAAACACGACACTTTTGAAATACTCGAAGAATCTCGGCCCAAATGTCCAATAATAACCAACATATTAAAGATCCATCTTCGGATGATTGGCCCAAAAAAACGAAATAATACTCAACCAACATTGGCCTAAACCAAGATACACTCTATTCCCGAGAAAAATGGAAAGAAGAGAGATGAAGATGGAAAAAAAGAGAGAAGTAAATAGGAGAGAAGTGTGAAATAATTTTTTTACTTTGTGTTCTTCATTTGGAATGAAAGGAGGAGCATGTAACCAAAAAGAAGCCTTAAAAACAACTTTACTCCTTTACTCTCCAATTTGGGAAGAAGATTTGGAGAGTAAATTTGGTGTAATTTACTCTCCTTTATATTCCACTTCTCTTCTTGAAAATCTCAGGAACATAAAGTTTTTTTATTTCCATCCCAAACCTTTCCCTTTCACTCCAAAATATAAACTCGGAAACAGAGAGTTATAAGGAAGAATTCGTCCATGGGCCCAAAAAAAATAATACTCAACCAACATTTTGGTTTGCCCGAATTAATCAATAAAGACCCCCTGTCCAACTTTCACATTTGAGGAAATACCCGGTCCATAGAAAATAATTAGGATAGTATAAAACACCAATAACCCTAATAATTCTCACTCCTAACCCTAATCTTATTCTTATTTTCTTCCGCCCCCATCCATACTTTCTCCCAACACCGTCTCTTTCTCCTCATCTCAGTCAACAAAAAAAAAACCGGATCTCCAGCAAGGAATGCTCTCCCAATCTCTTCATCACAGTTAAATAATCAAATCCCATATCCATAGCCAAAATACTTGTTGAATCCTCCGCTTCATAATCTTTTAGATCTTTCAGCTTTTGAAAAATCGAAGTCACTAGCACAGATCATGGTATACTATAAATCAATCTCATCACTACATCATATCTTCACATCCTCAGCCCTCATTTCTCAAAGACGATCCACATCCTTTTAATCCTTTTTCATCACAACACTCTTAATTAAGTTTGCTCAAGGTCAAACTCAGTTTCTGCTAGTGGTTATGTTAACAGCAACAATCAAACACAAGAAAGATTTGACTTCAAGATCCTTGAAGGGGTCTCGGGTAAGTGCTTATGCATTTTATTGATTTGTATGTTTAATTAAAACAAAACCAAGATCGAATCTAATAAAATTGTTATGATTCGTTCTTAATATTCGTAAATTAATTGATGGTATTAACCATCACACAGTTCTTTTTACATAAGGTCACAACTAAGTTTGTATGATGATTTAATTCGAGATGATGAATATCGAAACAAAGATTGAATTTAACAAACTTGTTAATATTCTTTCTTTAATTTTTCGAATATGAAGCAGTACACCCAATAAAGATCGATGATGATTTTATGATACGAGCTACTAATCTCTATTGATCGTGCCATGCATGTATAAAAAAAAGAATCTGAGATCTAAATAATTTTGTTGTTTGAGTCTATTTCGAGTCTTGCTCATGAGTGTTTGTAGACGGGATTAGGTGTAGAATGGAATTAGGATAGATGATTGTGGATTTGATTGTGGAGGGATAAAAGGATTGAGTATCAGTTTTGATCTTGGTATCGTGTGAACTTTTCAGGGCCTCGAATTTTTTTTAATTTCGGAATGTTTTCTTGTGTTATATTTCGATATGTTTCCTGTGCAACATTTCGGAATAAATGTGTAATCTACATTTCGGAATGTTTTAGTGAACATTTTGCAATGTTTTCAAGACTCACATTTAAGAATATTTAAAAATATACATGATCTCGGAATATGTGTCATAGAAACAACTTCGCTATACCAGTCAGCACAATCTCGCAATCTGAAAATCTGAAGATTTCGCAATAATGTAAATCTTATCCAAAGAGTACTTTTTTCAGATTTTCTGGATCTTGTTTTTGCAGATCTGGGTCTTATCTTCATCTTCAAGAATATAAAGAAACCCATAAAAAATTTAAACCAAATCTGAGATCCCCAGTGAAAAAGTATTGTACTAGAAAAACTAGAATCATACAGTTGACCATCGAGAACTGTTTGACAAGAAAAACTGATAAGAACAGATTAAAAAAACGTGACATTAGAAAATGGTTTAGCAGACAAGGACTGATTTGGCAGAAAACAGTGACAAAAGAATTGACCATCGAAACAAAATTTGACAGATTTGAGACAAAAAAAAATTTTGACCACCAAATTAAACAATAAAACACGAACAATGCCAATTGTGGGTTTGTTATAAACTAAGATCTGGTGGTCTTGGGTGGTGGTAGAAGATGAATGCCAAGGTTAGATAGAGAGAGATGGAAGTGTGTGTTTCTAGAGAGAGAATGGCAAATGTAAAAATGAAAAGAGAAAAACACAAAGAACAACCCTTCTTTGGAAGCCTTGGAGGGGTATTTATAGTCACTCACGCACCTACATTATACATAGTTTCCTAGTCTAGTCATTGCGTGAATGACTATGATAAATAATGGGAATTCTTAAATGTCGTCACATAAAGCGAATTTCCAACATGAGTTTTATCTACTCAATGTTACTTGATTTAACTAGAATGACTGTTATAGACGAAGTTATTTTTTATACGGGTAAATTCAATTAAATAAAAAAATAGTTAACTGAGAACCGAATCGCGGGTAACCGCTCTCTTCGGGTACCCGCATGTCCGGTTACCCGCCTAGTCCGGTTTGATTTCAGGTAGTAAAAATTAATTACCCGTCCCGTGAAGGATAGTTAAAATCTTCCAACTAACCGATCCAAACTGACCCTGAACACCCCTAAAAAGTAGTGGACCCAAAAAAATAATACAAGGACTAAAAATACAAAAGCAAAATCTAAAAAACAGTTGAATGAAATACAAACCATACACCGCAACATAAATTCAGATTAGAGACGCAAGCTCATTACACCATTCGACCCACTTTACTCAAAATTGTTGTAATTGTGTGAAACCAAAAAGAAAGATGTAAGTTGCATCTCGAACAACAAATCAGCAGACGACATCTCTTTAACCGATTTTTTTTTCAAAATTATTCATATGAGATAAAACGAAGTTCACAGCAAAACTTACCAATACAAACCTAACTTATTAGATTACGAAAAAAGTAACAAGAGAACATACATTCCACCATGTGTATATACTTGACAATTAACACTCTTATGTTGTAGTAATGTTTTTTCAATAACATGTAAAACTAACTCTTTTTTTGGTAAAGGGTTTCCCCGGTAATATATGTAAAAACTAACTCTTTAAATTGTATAAATATGATATTTGTTAAAATTACTCAATTTTTCCCAAAACTTGATCATTTCATTAATCAACTGCCCATTTCTTAAATATCGTTTAGAACATTTGTAATAAAAAATATATTGAAAGATTTTAATTTTTTTAATTATTATTCACAAACAAAAACACACAGTTTAATAAAAAGACATTAATTATTGATTTGATTTTTTCAAAACGTAAAAAAATTAATTTTACTTTTTGATAATTAATTTGTGTTTCCTTTATTTTTGTAAATATCATTCTAAACTAAGGTAATATATAAACTTAAACAAACTCAACTATGTTTCGAATCGCATTAAAGAGAGTCTAAATCTTTGGTTAGTCCAAATCAGTCTGCGTTTGTTCCATCTAGGAGGATATTTGATAATATTCTTTTTACTCAATAGTTGATGCATAATTACCATTTGCACCGTCGAACTCCTCGTTGTGCTTTCAAAGTGAATATTCGGAAGGCTTATGACACGGTTGATTGGTGTTTTCTTAAGATGGTTCTTGAGGATTTTGGTTTACATTTGCGTATGGTTGGTTGGATAATGGAATATGTCACTAATACCTCCTTCTCGATTTGCATAAATGGTGTGCTTCATGGTTACTTCAAGGGAAAAAAGGGCTTCGTCAAGGGATCCTATTTCCCCTTACCTTTTTACGCTTCTTATGGAGGTTTGACTTTAATGTTGCAAAGGAGAGTTCGTGATTCAGGTTTATTTACATTCCATAGGTATTGCTCGGAAATGCATATCATTAATCTTTGTTTTGCCGATGATTTGTTCTTATTTGCTCATGGTGATGTTAATTCAGCTAACGTCATTATGGAAGCATTAGATGAGTTTAAGCTTGCATCAGGGCTCAATCCTAGTCTTCCTAAGAATACGACTTACTTTTGTAATGTTCTTAATCATATCAAAATTGCTATCCTTAATGTTTTGCCATTTGAAGAGGGGCGGATCCCAGTTAAATATTTAGGGGTCCACTTGGTGTCTTCGCGGTTGCTCTATCGGGATTGTAAAGAGCTGTTGGAGAAAGTGAAACATCATATCAATTATTGGCGTAATAAGTCTCTTTTGGCAGTGGATAGACTTCAAATGATCCAATATGTGCTTAGCTCGATGCACGTGTATTGGGCTTCGGTTTTTATTCTCCCTTCTCGTACCTTGCTTGACATCGAACAATTAATTCGTGGGTTCCTTTGGTGTCAAGGTTCTATGCGTAAGGGTAGGTCGAAGGTCACTTAGGAGGTTGTATGTCTCCCTAAAAATGAATGAGGGATCGGTTTGAGAAGACTTGACTTATTTAATAAAGCTTTAATGATTACGCATAACTGGAGTCTGTTATCGCTTAAAGAATCGCTTTGGGTTAAATGGATTCATACTTATAAACTTCGTAGTCGTAGTTTTTGGGATGTTCCTCTTCGTGGAAATATGACATTGGGTTGGAGGAAATCGTCCATTGATTCATGATCATATTTGGCATAAGGTTGGGAATGGGATGGATATTTTGGTTTGATAAATGGTTGTTGGCTCCTCATCTTGCTTTGTTGATTACGGTTCGTGATATGCATTGGGCGTGCTTTGATTTGAATACCAAGCTTGGTGGTGTCATTATTCATAATACATGGACATGGCTGCTGAATGGCTAGTCAAATACTCGAATGTTGTTTCGTTGCCTACTTCTAATATTCAGCCTAATGCGAGTGATGTTTTAGAATGGCGGGATGATACGGCCGGGGTTCAAATGTTTTATATATCCACTATTTGGAAAACAATTCGGCCTAGGAACCATAAGGTCGTTAGGTACAATGTTGTTTGGTTTTGGGCTGCTATACCGAGGCATGATTTTCTCTTGTGGTTAGTCATTAAGGGTAAACTTAAAACGCAAGATAAAATGGTCGGATGGCATATGAATCTTGTGTGTCCTCTTTGTGAGACTCAACCTTCTCATGATCATTTGTTTTTTAGTGCTGATTTGCCACGCATGTATGGAATCATATGAAAGCTCTTGCGGGTCTGCCTAATGCTTCTCTCTCTATCATTGATGTTGTTGATCAGCTTGTTCCTACTTCCAAGCGTCGCCAAGCTAAGTGTATTGTAGTGAAGCTTGTTGTTGCTGCGTGCGCATATTTGTGTGGCAGGAAAGAAATTGGAGATTGTTTCGCCTTCAAAAGAGAACTGTGAACCAGGTTATCAATTGTATCAAATCATCGGTTCGTTTGAAACTTTTATCGTGCTCGTGCAAGAATTCGCGTTGGATGTCAGAGATCTTGGACTGCTGGCAGCTTCCAAAGTCTATTGTTCGCAACGTTGGATTGTAATTTTTTTGGCTGTTTTGTAGCCTAGTGGCGTGTCATTATGGCTTAGTTGTTCAAGCTTTCTTGAGGCTATGATACTTTAGCCACATTACATTATACTTCAACGATTTTTTGATGTAATATATTTTATCTTGGTCGAACTTTTTTATCCAAAAAAACAAGCCCAACTATTATTTATAAAAGTGAATAATAATTTTAGAACAAACGAAAAAGAAAAGATAAATAATGATTTTGAGACAAAGTTAGTAATATTTTAATATATTATTTTTAATGTTTTTTGCAATATGGCAAAAGCTTTTTGAATGGCTTTTTGGAACTCACTTGTTGAACAATATGTCATTGCTGATAGTTTAATCAGTAAATGGTAATGTATTTAATACATTTAGTACTCGAGTCTTTAAAACTTGATGTCATCCTACATATATTCACGCACTTTTGGTTTGGGTTGTAAATTAATCGAACGAATATAAACGAACTTTTGTTCATGTTTGTTTATTTAATTGTAACCGAACAAATAAACGAAAATGAACGCTTAAACGGCCGAGTTTTCTTGTTCATGTCCGTTATTAAGAAAATATATTGTTCATGTTCGTTTATGTTCGTTTATGTTCGTTTATTAAGAAATTAAACGAACCATAGACGAACATAAACAATTGAACTTAAATGAACGTACAAAAAGACATAACATTTATAAAATTATGCACCCATTTGTTTTATATGTGTTATTTTATTTAAACACATCAACTTTAAAAATATATAAATAAAAGATATAATATATGAAATAAACAAATAAACGTACATAAACGAACGTTAACGAACGCATAAACGAACGTCGAAGAACATAAATAAACGAACATGATTTTTGTTCATGTTCGTTCATTTAACTGAATGAACATAAAATAATGTTCATGTCGTTCGTTTAATAAATAAACGACTATAAACTAACTTCTTAGCGATTTATGAAATTTTCACAGAACTTGTAGTTTATATATAATCCTCCTATATAGGTAACTATATAGTAACTGTTGCAAGATTAATGCATTTCTGGGTAAAGGATTGTTGCAAGACTAGTTCTTGTATTAGACATGAAACAAAAAAGTTATCTTCTCCCTAGACCCTAGTTCAAAGATCATAAAACGTGAAATTATGCAAGAACTCTTCAAAATAACAGCAAAATACATAAGCAAATCTTGAACTTCGATCTCTTTAAGAATGTATATATTACAAACAAGAGAAAGACATAAACTCTAATTATTACACAAATATCATATTCGAATTAAAGTACAAATACATGATAACTGTAACATGCAAACCGGAAATACAACATACATGTTCGGAGCGCGCAGACATCTCCGTTTATTTCTTATATGCTAGTTTTAGGATTTTATTAGCCAAAGACACGCAGCTGGATATCCCTTCATTAATCGCCTTATATATAGTACTGTAGTACTTGAAATCTACTTATTGCAGGCATGGTCATACATGTCTTTGACAATACCGCACAGAAGATCCATCACAGCAGTAGGATCCGGGATACTTGCATCTAGCTTCTCATAATCAAACGTCCACGTGGCCAATTGTTTATCATCCTTTGGTTCAACATGAAATGTCATGGTTAATGTCTTGTACATCTCAAGTAGATATCCTTCAATGTACTTGAACACGATTTTGTGGTTTGTCTCGTCGATTTCTTCAATTATCTCTTTTCCACATTGCTTTTTTCCGTCTTTGGTATAATTGTTCAACACGGGAAAAAATAGTAAGTAAAAGAAGAATAACGAGATTTATGTCAATCAGTTCGACAAAAAAAATTGTAACTTAATATGAGATAACTGTTAATTTAAGAAGATAACTAGCAGTTTAGAATAATTAAAGCATGTTCAACTGGTTTACTCACTTACAGCAAGTCGGACAATAACTTTTAAGCAATCACAAACTCCTTTCAAATTGTTTTAGAAATGTACATGAATAATGTAAAAGGAGTATCAGTAAGCAATCCCCAAATCCCAATGATGATGCCCGCGTAAAGGTGGATGCTGGACAACTACTACTAATACACAAGATAGTTGATGAGGGACAAGGATCAGGTAGAAGAACTTGTGGAAGGCTACACAAAGCAAAGAGCGCACAACAAGCGGATCAAGACCAAAAACTGGTCGCTTTGCCCCTCAAGATCCAATGGCGCCACAACACAGTTGCTTTGCGCTTAAAACCAGTTGGCACCGCAATTGAGCCTCTTTGCTTTTCGTTTTAGTATCTTGTGTGTGGTATTGATTAACATAAACTAAAATTGATTAAATTGAACATTCCTTGATAAATATATGGGCTTAGGGTATTATAATATCTATATTTAATCTTGAAATTTATGTATAAAAATCTAGTCTTAGGGTCTCGTCTGAGGTTTTTATCCTCGTTTCCTTGTACAAGGGTTGCCTTCGATTAGGATTGTATCAAATTATGCTTCCGCTTCATGTGTCAACGGTGAATGAATAAACAATGCAAAAAACTAGACAGTTCAGCCAAAACTTACCATGATCAGTATAGTTCCAGCAAATAACAGACCCAACAACACCTTGTTGACCACTAACCAGATCGCAACTATCGACAGGTTCGGAAATGGAAGCGATATCGTGTGGTTTGTGCCTCAAGAGATCATGCAACACATCCGCGTGCGAAGTGATCTCAATATGTCCCACTAGCTTTCCCGTTAGAGCCATCGTCTTCTTATCAACAGAACTTGATCACTTGTTTGTTTTAGAGATATGCGTGAAATATACTAATCCATATTTCTTTTTATAGTAGTAAACTTAGCAATGGCGTGAAAGATATATGAGGATTGTTCAACTTATCTTCTTTTATTAAATTCGATATGGATGGGACTAGTATCATGTGTTTGTATCTTTAATTTCCTCTAATAAATCATGTTTTTGAATTATATTCAATTATTCAGTTACAATATACAGTTGTTTTTAACAACTAACTACGTTTGAATATGGTTTGTCAAGTATCAATTTTTTTTTTCAACATCTGTTTTTTCTCTATCCGATAACTTATAGGACTTTTCATCACTAAAAGATAATCATCATTTTTTCTAAACAATAAAAACATTTCATTAGATAATAAAAATATTACATAGTATACCACGTAAATAGCACGTATCTATACTACTTTATAAAACATTTTGGAAGTCTTAAAAAATTAAGCCATAAACATTTTTTTAATAGGAAAACACTGTTGTTCCTTAATGCAAAAATAAGTTACAACATACAAATAGTTATAAGTATTAAATTGTCTTTACATTTGCATTTGTAACTGAAAATTGAATTGTGTTGAATTTCATTTAGTAACATCATGTCATGTAACAATCCATTTAAACCATTTTAAAGCCCATTCTATAACAGTTTATAAAAACAAAAAATATACAATATATAAAGTCCACAAATCTACAAATACGAATGAAAAAAATACCCATACAAAACCCTCTCTCTTTATCTCTATCAACCGCCATCACTAGCCGTCACCAGCTTTGAGACGCCAGAAGAAATAATAGTCGTTGCACCCAGAAAGCAATTGAAGAAGTCAAAATTAGGACTTGATGTTCATTTTGTAATGGTGGTTTATAGTTTTAGCCAGATCTTATGACATAATATATAATTTTTGAGTATACAAATGATACGTATCTGAGTTGTGTTACAACTTTTGTAGCCTTTTTTTTGAACGGCGAGTTAGGGCAGTTACTAAGTTAGTTATTCGATTTTACAGTATTTACTCAGAAGGTAGTCCCTGCCAGCCTCGAATAATAATTAATGATCCGATTCCACAGTACTTACCCAGAAGGTAGTCCCTGCCAGCCTCGAATCGACGCATCTATGGGACAGTACTTAGCCTTTTCTTTGTTGGATGTTTCTAGCCTTTAGATAACTATCACAGTCCATTTGTTGTATACGTAGTTTTTGTTCAAGATTTTTAAATAGCTTATTTTTTCTTAGTTATGAGCATTATTTTTTGTTGGAGTTTTTAATTTTACTTTTGTTCTTATACTTTTTTTTTGCAAGTGTCATGACAAACCATAACAATGGTTTATGAAAGTAACAAGGCATTTAAATGTATTAAATACATTACTCTTATCTTTTGAAATTACTAAAACGAAAATCAACTCATAACTAATATTGACAATAAAACATATTATAAAAAATCTATTTGAAATGAATAAAGCTAGACCTTACTACTATTATAATAATAAAGATGAGTGTCATTCAACTTAGTTTGGAATGATAATGTAGCAATTAAAAGACCAGTGAATTGAATAACATTTGCTCATCGTAAAAATATAGTCACAGAGTACCCGCCGTCGCATTGCGCGAGTACCCTGCTAGTAATACTAAAACAATACACAACTAAATTAATCCATAACGGTACGAAACTAATTTGATTCCGAATAAGATAATCACCCCAAATTCCGGTCTTAATCAATGTTTTGAAACCCGGGTCTTGAAACGACCGGGTCACCGGTTCAACCGGTTGGATCGCCGGGTCGACCCGGATTTCCATAAAAAAATATTTATATATTTTAAATATTAAAAATAATATTTATATAAAAATCATAAATATTTCACATATTTAGCCTAAAACCCATTTACTAACAAATATATAACATGTAAAAACAAAGTTACGTTACAAATACATAATTAAATCGCGAAAATAACACGAAAAAAATAAAAAATAAACGAAAAATTCAAACCCGGACGGGTCTCACGAACCGGGTCAACCCGGGTCGCTTCAAACCCGGCGGGTCATACCGGGTTTCTAATATATAAGACCCGGGTCAATTTGACCCGTTTTTTCGGCCGAAACCGGTTCAACCGGTTGAACCATCCGGGTCGACCCGGGTTTCAAAACATTGGTCTTAATAACTCATCATGAGCTTCATCTTGCCTAATTCTTCTCCGAGTAATGCTATTTAGACCTAAAACACAAGCCTAAAAACATGCATAATGCATAATTCACTTCTACATTTTTATTTTGCACTTTCTCTCTCCTAATTTCCACCAATCATTTTTTGAAATTAACCAATCATATCATTAGGCATATATGTAGATTCACTTGGTAGGCATAACAATCATTTTTCTTCTTCCCCTCTTTAAACTCTTTTTCAGCCATTGCTTCTTTGGAAGACATGGGTTCGATCTATATGTAACAAATGTTACAGCTGTATAACACATCGTATCTTGGCCATCACATATATGTGTTATTCTCTAGCACTTGGCGAGTAATGATTATGATTCTATAACACATCATATTACATGTGTTTTGCTCTAGCACATAAGTAGAGGATAAATTGAATCACATGTAAACAAGATTAAACATTTTTGTATGATCAAAGGAAAGGAAATAGTAAGTAAACTAACAAAACATAAGGTTTATGTGAGTAAAAAAAAGATCTAAATTGAGAAACAATGGGGTATCTATACTAAGAGACCCAGTCGAGTGTCTCCGCTGCTGTTAACAAACATGTCGGTGCTCTTAAGTTAAGAGCACTGATTGCCTAGTGAAGTGCACCGACTTCTTAAAATGTAGACTAAACGTTCTCTTTTGTTCTATTCGATGGAGGTAATATTTGAGTTAGTCTTAGCTGATTTTTTAGGGGAGAGAGGGGGGATTTGAATTTCAAATTTATTTATGTTATAAACCTTTTCTTTTAATTAGAAACATTTTGTCTAATTATTTTTCTAAACACACTTTGTTACACAAAATGTAAGGTTTAAGAAAAATCATTATTCCTTTGATCATTAACACATTTAAACATTTTTTGTTCATACGTTTAGTGATTTACGTCGGGTGTGTATCCGAGTTGATGCAAACTTGAAACGTCGAGCGGTGTTGATGAATGTTATTAATAATTTTTTATTATACGAGTAACTTGTGCACTTTATATTATGTTTTACAAGTTACATAGTTCTTCTCACCAAAACATAAAGAGATCGTGTAAATTAAATAAGGTGATATTTGCACTAACAATCTTCCCCTTTTTGATGATGAAAAATATGTAAATTGTAACACAACGTAAAGTTTAAAAGTTACTTGTTTACATCTCCTTCTCCCCCTTTTATCGAAGCAAAAAAAGTGAGCATCCCGATCAATCTTTAAAGAATAAATATGTTTTCTTTTAAACCTCCATATCCTCATTGTGACGGCCCTATTCGTTATAAATAGTCGAGCTAGCATTCGGCTAGTGAATTTTTCAACTAAGCAATGTACTCAAATACCTTCGAGCTCCCCATAACTCATTTCATCCCCTTGACTATTACTAACTTCAAAATAACTCTAATGAATCCATGGATCAAAGATAGAGGCTTAATCTACACCAAGGTTAGTATTGTGAAATATATACAAAGATGTAGAAAAGAGATTAAAAAACAAGAATCAAAGGTATGATCTGCGTAAAATGATCAAGATAAGAATAGAAAGAGCTTTATCATCTTTAAGGGAGATAAGAAAGAACAATAATTAAAGGTACTTAGAAATATAATAATGATTAGTAAAAAGAGGGTGATCACGATTAGTAAAGAGTAAGAGAGATTGATTTTCATGTTCATAGGTAAGGTCAATCTACAAAATAAATGTTAATGCAAAACTCGATTCGTCGTTAGACGAGTATACATAACTTAGTGCCTACAATATGCACTCTCTAAATGATCGATGCTCCCCTTTGCTTGAGCACTAAATAATTTTATAATGGAGGTGTGCACAAAATAAAGTTAGTAGACAACTGAATATATATAATGATGAGAATATAAAAAGATACTACTATGAAAACAGTTATGATCGTCAAAGATGTAAGAACTCTAAAAGATAACACTAGAAGCTAGTCACATACAATTTGAACAACAACCTAAATAAAAGAATTAGGATGAATGCTCAACGATCAAGACACGATAACGATTTACTCACTAACAGTATAGTATGAGCGACACATGCTGTTAGGACTAATAAGAATGCTTAAACACTAAGAATTGACTAATACCCTTTGGAATGACATGCTACTAATGAAATCGTTATCTACTAAAGATTTTGATTGAGATTTGGATAGACTATTGTCATCGATTTTATTTAGAGATTTCAAAATCCTCTAAGTTTATTTGTTAATCATCATCTATGCTTATCATGTTTGAGGTGTTTAAGGAAAAACATCATTGTAAGGCTTTAAGTCAAACTTAAAGTTGATGATTAGAATGATTAATTAGAATAAATGACTCCAGACATATTATTAAGGAGTAGTACATAGGATGAAAATATATGCACTGATGTGTGAAAGAAGAAATTTCATAATATGAAAAAGATAGGAAAGATGAGCAAAAGTGATGAGGAAAGATATAGATGAATACATCTTTTGCATGGATAATGAAACAAAGGGTATGATGTACGTGTTAGCCTAACGAGACAAAGGTAGTAGATAGTATATCCATAAATTTGCTAGGTGTTTTCTTGGTTATCATGTAGACAAATAAAGAACGATATGTGAAATGATAAGGTTGATCTTTTATGGTGGTAACATATGGGTAATTAATTTGTGTTTGTCAAGAGAGAGAGAGAGAGAGTGTGTATGAGAAGAATATGACACAACAAATTGGTACTCGATAACACTTGAAGTTAGAATATCTTATGTGTGTTATTCATTTTCAAGAAAGTGGAAATGACTCGATGGTTATATAGTAAGTGTGAGATGTTCATGACGGGATAGTTTCATAGGTTTACAAGTTTGCATGTCAAGGCCACATATATTGGTAAAGGTGATAAGGTTGTGTAATGATAGACCATAAGAGATAGAATGACTTTGACTTGTGTTTGTGACGCGTTTTATTATGAAATTGACTTGGCTACTGACAATTAAGCCACATTGTTTATGAATGTTGGGATATGAGGAAGACTCGTTGGACATAGGATGGTATATTGTGAAAGGAAGTTCAATATTAATAGGTTATGATGGTAGAGAGTAATGAATCTTCTCATGAAGATGACTTGGTAGATTATTTGAAAGATGAAGAGATAATGACTAAGGATGTGTGCATAAAGACTCTTGGAAGTTCAAGACCATTTTACGACTTCTTGGACTTTTAGATTGTGACACTAGATATTGTTAGAGACACATATTAGCATGTAAGATTCATTTAGGCCTAAATTAACATAATAATCAAAGAGATTAATTTCTAAAACTATATGGAATTTAAAGGCTCATTGTGATAAGCATGTCTAATTGTTATGCAACAAATTGAGATAGTGTGTGAGCAAAATTAACGTGTAAGTCATGTAAGGATACGCATGAGAAACATCATTAAAAAATAAAAATATCATGTAAAATATGTTAATATTTTAGTATTTAAGAGCATGCATAAATTAGTCACATTAAGAAATATTATATCGAAATTGCTAGTCGAAGAAAAAACCTTTATAATAAGCATGCATCCAATAACTTTAAAAATAACTGTTATTAAACGAACAAGTTATCATTTAGATATCACATATCAAGGTACACATA
Organism: Glebionis coronaria; assembly: GCA_025667525.1. NCBI lineage: Eukaryota > Viridiplantae > Streptophyta > Magnoliopsida > Asterales > Asteraceae > Glebionis > Glebionis coronaria. The sequence goes on from CM046874.1 coordinate 74,512,368, forward strand.
GTGTAGATTACTAAGGAAAATCCTATTTGTCACTTATTTATAATGTACTCACAATGATGTACAAAGTTTATGAATGTAAACTAGCATTAGACATATTTAGGAATAGACATTTGACCGAGTTACAGAATGAGTATGAGACTATCACTAGTGGTGCTCATTTCGGGCTAAACATGGCCATTTTTTATGGGTTATACACGAACCCAACTTCTATCCAGGAAGCAATTCAACCGTTAGGTCAAATTTATTTTCTACTTCAATAGGTTCTACAATATTCATTCTCATGTTATATAAAATATAATCTCTACAATTTCCTAATGAATTGTAGCAAAGATGAAATTTACATTGCCGTTAATATTTAGCCTATAATGACTCAACTAGCATATTTTAATTTTGCTTCATATAATCCTAATTAAGATGTGTGAGAACTAAGGTTAAATGAGAAAGCAAGCAACATATTATAAAATTAAACTAGAATTAGGCATATAGAAATAATAAGTGTGTTTAAGAGACACAATGTATGACATCTATATAATAGATCATTGTAAGAATGCACCATTGCATATCTTTATGAAAAATAATCTAATGAAGGTTAATTACTGAGTAGATCTTGTAAGCATTCTATGATGAATGATTTAAGCTTATTTAAGAATTAGACTGAATGTATGACATCTATATAATAGATCATTGTAAGAATGCACCATTGGATATCTTTATGAAAAATAATCTAATGAAGGTTAATTACTGAGTAGATCTTGTAAGCATTCTATGATGAATGATTTAAGCTTATTTAAGAATTAGACTGAATGTGAGTTTTAGCTTTGAGTTGTACTTTTTATTTGTGTGAGAAAAGTTTAGATATGTTATTAGTCTACTCGTGTCTGTCTTTCCCGAAAATGATACATTTACCAATTGTATTGCAATGGAAATTGATTCAATACCTCAGACGAAACATCTAGGTCGTCAATCCCATTTTGTTGTGTATTTATGCATTTATTAAACAAATTACTCTAATATTTGGAACACAACCTATTGGAAAAGTAGACTTGATATAACACCATTAACACAAGTGTGAGTTACTTTTCGATGCATATTCTTTTCCTCTTGAATAGGATCGTTATATTCATTTCAATATAGTGTGGTTGAGTATGTAGATGCAAGATAATATCTTTTTGTAATAATTTGATAGAATCTTGAAGCTATACAAATAAGAATCTGAATTCATGCCGACATTAAAAAATATGTCAATTAAATTCGATAATGATATCAATCATAATTTGAATAGGGAATCGATATATTCGAAATCTTTGTTGAACCTCAAGAACACTAAAAAAATATATTTTAAAGTGTGTTTCATTAAATCTAAGTCTAGTTGTAAGTATCAAGTTAATTAATAATGACAAGAAAACTTATTATTCAAGATTATTATATATTTTGTTTCTGCGAAATATTATTTGGTGTTACATATAATATGCATAGTTTTTGACATTTTATGAGTGTATAAGTAACTATGAGTGTATAAGTAACTATCCTAACGATTTTATACGACACACATATCGTATAATATACATGAGTATATGTTTATGTTAATGCAACTAATTCCTAAAAACATTATTAGTGTTAACTAATCTTTCTTAGTTTTGATCACAACAAAGTATAAAAACAATTATCATAAAAGATAATCGAAACACAAATTATTAAACAAACACTATCATCAAAATAATAATCATTTAAGTCTTACACAAACATATCTTAATCATTTTTAGTGATCATAGAAAGTGATTAACCTCAAAACTCACATTTATACAAATGTGACAAAATACTTTAATAAACTTTATTTTTAAGAAAATGTTTTATTAAAATAGAAAATGAAAATTTGAATATGACATATTCCAAATGCCCTAGGAATATCCTTTGAGGGTATAAACTATCCCATATAACATTTCCCACTAAAGGAGAAAAAGGAGCAGATCTGTGATAACCTGAAACGGAGGACATTGCTTAATCTTACTTTACGACTATTTTTGAAATTTTGATGAGTTTGAATGATTTTTATTTTGGAGGTTTAAAGTTTAAATCGATGTTGGGAGACTTATATTTTATATTTAATAAGTATAAGGAGTATTAGCAAGCGTAATATCGATGGATGCCTAATATTTTACGTTTTATTGTCGGTTGTTCGATGTTTGTCATTTTTGACGTTTTCTTTTTAAATAACGTGTTAAGTTGAGTCGGGAGACAATATTATTATATTTTAGTTACGTTTTAACTTTTGAGAAGTATTTTTATGAAACCCGAGCCCCGCGAATATTTTCAAAATTGACTAATAGTCATTTCCCGTTTTTAGCTAACTATTTGCATTTTGAACCACAACTATTGCAAATTGACAAAAATGGTCCCTCCACCACCATATACAAACAAACAATTCCACCTACTTTCACATAGATAACGCATAACCACCAACAACGTTTTCCTCTCTCTTTCTCTACCCCACGTCGCCACCCCCCTTCACCATATAATCCATTTTCATCAAACTTCTAGCTTGGTCTAAGCTAAACTAACACAAGACCCATCTTTAGAATTGTAAGGAGATAATTTTGATACTAAATTTGGCTACATTCATGATGTTTTATTTTTTAGGGTTGGTAGGTCAAAACCATGCTCATGCATGTGATTTTTATGACGATGAAAGGGTGTTCATGCTAAGTTTTTATTAAAAACTTGATTTTGATTTCGGGTTTTTGATTTTGATGATGATACAAGTGTTATAGATGAGATATGTTCGTATTAGGGTTATGGGTTGATGATAAAACTGAGTGGTTGATACAAGGCTTTTGGCCCGTATAAAAATTATCGTTCTAGTGGTCTAATCGAATTGATCTAGGTTCTCTATGCGACTCACCTGTCTTTGGTGAAACAAATAGTTGTCGTTGTAGTATATTAAAATGTGCAAAACTTTAAAGTAAAAGGGCACTTAAAATAAATCTAATGTCTAATTAAAAGTAATGGTGCAAGTATTTAAAAGCGTGACGAGAATTAAAGGACACTAAAGTAAATAACGCAAGCTTAAATCTATCTAAGGCAATCTTAAAATGCAACTAAAACTTAAACTAAGACAAGGCTAAAATAAATCTAAGGCAAGTAATCTTAAAGCGCGACTTCGGAAAAAGGCGGGAAAAATAAAGCTTGAAAATTAAAAATTAAAAACAGAAACTAAAAAGAACCTGAAAATACCTCACTTGGACTAATTACTCGTTCGGAATGTCACCTTCACCCAGAATAATTCTTCTTCGTTCGGAATAAATCAACACAAAGCACTCATTCGGAACTTTGGTTCGGAACTTCCTTGGTTTTGAACTTTTCCTTGGCTTGGTTCTGAACTTTTCCTTGGATTGATTCTGAACTTTTCCTTAGATTGATTCTGAATTTTATCTTGGATTGATTCTGAACTTTTCCTTGGATTGATTCTGAACTTTTCCTTGGATTGATTCTGAACTTTTCCTTGGATTGATTCTTAACTTTTCCTTGGATTGGTTCTGAACTTTTCCTTGGATTGATTCTGAACTTTTCCTTGGATTGATTCTGAACTTTTCCTTGGATTGATTCTGAACTTTTCCTTGGATTGATTCTGAACTTTTCCTTGGATTGATTCTGAACTTTTCCTTGGATTGATTCTGAACTTTTCCTTGGCTTGGTTCTGAACTTTTCCTTGGCTTGGTTCTGAACTTTTCCTTGGCTTGGTTCTGAACTTTTTGGTGTTGATCCGGAACTTACCTGGGAAAGATCAGAAACAGAAACAAACACCCCCGAAGAACAGGGAAATGCAATATACACGAATCTAATAACAATTGAACCAAAATCAAACATAAGATTAAACTAAACTAATAACAAAACATCCAATAATCATAAACAAACTATCAAAATCAATAAAACTAACAAAACTAACCACAATAATCAAAACCCACTTTGATCAAAATAAGAACATGAACATGAACACAAACATAAACATAAAAATCAAAGATTAAGAAAGGTAGATAGGAGATTAACAAGATAAAATAAAGATTGACAAGAATTAAATGGAAACTTACTTGAAATTAAAGGAATTTAAGGTGCAAGACAAGGTAATTAAATTTGACAAGTATTTAAATTGACATGAATTTAAAGGTGCAAGGTAAATAAATAGAAGAACTAATTGTCACTATTAGACAACAAAGAAAAATAATTAACAACTAATCTATATATATAGGGGAGGATTAGGAAGCTTCCTCCCCTCTTTCATTTTCTCTTAATTGCATCATTAGGCCCTTCCTTCTTAATCTCTTTGTTAATTGCACCATTAGTCCTTAAGCCTTGAAATCTTCTTTAATCTTGGACTTTAATGACTTTTGGCTCGGGATTTCTTTGAACTCGTCTTTTAATTCTTCAATAAATTAGACTTGAGTTTTTCGCTTTTGATAAACTTCCGTCTTTTGACTTTTTCTTCGATAAATCTTCAGAATTGGTCTTGGACTTCCGTTCTTTTTGCACTCTTGACTTCTCGACTTCATCTTTCATCTTTTCCTTCAATAAAAGCCCGTGAATGCCCGTGTTTTATCCACTCTTCACCTTTTCGTCCTAAACCACAACAAAAACACAAACCACGCATAATTTCGACATAAAAGACATAAAATACACGTTTTGGCTTGGTAATTATTGTAATTAAGTGGTAGAAAGGATGGGTGTTTACAGACCTATCAGTGGTTTTAGCTAAAAACATGATTTCATGCAAGTTTTAGAAGGGTAAATTAGATCAGTAGGAAAAAGGGTATTTTTGGGTACCTTATGATTTTATTAAGGCTTAACTAATGGCATAGGGTTGTAGAGAATTCGATTAGCTTCGATTTGATATAAAGTAGAGCTTCTAGCTCCAAACGAGCGAGAAGTTATGATAGTTTGATTTTTCGTGTACCGGGAGACGAGTGTCGCCACGACATATAGTTGTTGTCGATATTTGGATAGAATCTCGGGGACTATAGATTGAGTTTTGAAATGAGTAAAGGACTGATGAAAAGGTGTAAACCCTATAGGGTGAGTCTATTTTCAAATCTAAGTGTCGGTTTTGCAAATGGAGTCGTTTATAAAAGTTAAAACGGTTGTATGAGTCGATAACGTAAAACTGTCCGATTTTTGTAGTTCAAATATGAGTCAGGTGAGGAACTTTAAAAGTAAAGTTATTTGATAAACTTGTTAGAGGACTTTCTATAGATAGTAAGTTAGTTCCTCGAGTCGTTTCATAAACGTTTGACGAGTCTAAATGGGGTAAATGAGCTAGTACATATGGTATGTGCCGACGGATTTTGTCGAGAGTATAGAATGATAAAGTAGATATGTAGAAGAATGTAATAGTAGTACTTGTATCGTTTTCTCTCGAGTTTGTCGTGATTTTATGAGTTTGAGTTTGATATTCTTATGCATGATTTATTTCTCAGGTCATTATTAATGAACGCGCCTTATTTTATAGGTAGCGGTTCTCGTGTTTGAAAGGCATCCTCTATCATTGACGATCATCTCGCTAGGTCTCTTATACTAAGGTGAGTCTGTAGCCTCGCTTTTCATGCTAGATACTAAATGTTTTAATACCCGCGAGGGGGATACATGCTATTTGAAAATAAACGAACGTAAGTCATGAGTAATTGTTTGGACCCGAATGTTACCTATGTTGCCTTACATTGTATTGAGTACCTTGTTGCTAAAGACCCTAAATTCATGAACCGTTAACTATGTTCTGACTTGATGTTGTGAGTTAGGAATAGCCGCTTATTCAAATGATAGTACTATTGGGTTGCCCACCCTATCTGAGACTAGGGAATTACGTTGAGTAACCTCTGGGAAGGATAATTTACGAGAATGAGATTTGGGTATATCTAGCAACTGATACCCTACAGGGGCAATGGTTTTTATCTAGTCATGCTGGCAGTTGGCGTGGGTGACTAATTGGCTAAGGGGTCGGTGTCATGAGCATAAATACAATGTGTTGCCTTGAAATAGATTGTGTGCACGACAATTCTATAAATGATTATGACTGATTTTCTTCTTGTGTTGAAATGTGATTTGATAAACCTATGGACTCGCTCAACATTATTGTTGAATCGTTTTAGCATGTGTTTCAGGTGATCGAAGGTGATTGGTGGCGGAGCTTTGCTATGGATGTTGTGGGTTTTCTTTTAAAGTTTCTTGGTCTAAAACAATTTCTATCCTTTTTACTATTGAACAATTTGTTAAATGTTTATTTACTGTACTGAAACTTGTTTGTTTGTTGGTCGAGATCTGTGGGGACTAAACGCTTTACTCTGGTGTCGTTTTAGTACATTATAGGTTGAAATTATGTTTTAGACATGTTGTGAAAATCTTGTTTATATTTTATGTGTAAACGTCTCTCTTTTGAGTCGTTCAATATACCTTGTGTGATGATGCTTGTGTTTAGCACCCAATTATGTATTTCTGCTGCGCTATGTAAATTAGGGGTGTTAAAGATTGGTATCAGGGCCACAAGTTATAGAGAACTAGGTCGATTTTGAAAATTGTCCTAAACTATAACTTTGGTGTCGAAAGTATTTATTTTTCAAAAGCACACAACTTCTCTACAACGCTCTGGTAAGATCACTTTTAGTTTTGTTTTGTATTGTAGATGTACCCCTCAGAACTGAAATGATTTCCCAAGTATTTATTAAGTAAATACTATGATATTGTATCGAGGTTATTGAAAGTGTGATGAGTGCTTGTCATGATCATATTTTAGTTTTACAAGCATTGCATAAACATCATTTGCATTGCATTGCATATCATGGGTTACGTATAACATTTGCGATGCATGAGTATTGCATATTAATTTTTAACAATGACCTTAAGTATCCTTGAACCCTTATAATTGTATAAAATGGCTTATATACCCGAGAGGATGATTTGATTGAGATGAATGATATACTATAAGGTGAGGAAGTATATTACTTTGGTGCTAGTGACGATGAGGAGCCCTATGAATATCTAGATGATGGGATTGCTCCTACTGCAGTTGGACAGACTGAGCCCGAAGTAATTCAAGGTAGTTATGTTCCGAGGGCTAATGTGGTGCCACCGACTGTTCAGGAATGTCAGCGACCTGTTGTACGTTCTTCTTTGCCTACTTGTGATAGTTATTTGAGTGGTTTGCCTAGGGTTGCCCGTGTTAGGAATGATTTCTCTACTGAGTCCAGTAATGCTGCTAGTGCCTGATCTATTCACGATGATATTGCTAAGGTGTACTGTCCAGGTCCTAGATCTTATGAAGATATATTCTAGTTTCTTAAAATTTTTGATAGGTCTTTGTTTGAAAGGTATGTAGTTGAAACCGAGTAATCAAAAGGTTTGAGCAGAACGAAAGGCAGTTTGACAGGTTTGTTACTAGTGTGAGAAGCTCAGAGTATGTGCGAGCGAAGGAAATGGATGAAGTTGCTAGTCTACGAGCAATGGTGTTGAATTTGTGTGAGCAATTTGAAAGGTTTCGCGAGGAACAAGAAAGGAATGCAAGGTTGAATGCGTGGGACATACTGTTAGACACGTAATTATTCATGTTTTTTGTGCTAATATCCCTTCGTTTATGGCATAATAAATAGCAAAACGTGTATTTTTAGGGCATTTATCGTTTATTTGTGTTATTTATTATTGTAGGTACGAATATGAGGAAAGGAGTAAAAACGAAGCCAAATAGCCAAAGACGAGCAAGAAAAATAGAGAGAGCGCAAGAAATCGAGTTTGACGGGGCATTCATGTTTTATTGGGCCGGCCCGACACCATTTAAATGGGTCGAACCGACCCATTATTATAAAACTATTAAAGACAACAACCTAAAGGCCCAGCAGAAAAAACCCACAAGTCCAAAAATAGGCGCAGCCCATCAGGAAGACACAAACAGTCGACACAAGCCCAAATATTGAGGAAGTGATCAGATTTATTAAAAAAAGGATGTGGAGGCTGCGTACTTATTAAGCAGACAAAGGGGGATCTGGACGTTTTTTATCTAGCTATCTGTTCTTATTTGTTCCATTTTTTTCTTAAGTAGTAGGTAGGATTTGGTTTCCTTCTTATGAATAATAATGAAAACGCAGCACTATTTTTAATTTGATGTCCAGTCTTATTTTTTTTCTTCTCTTCGGTAGGTAGAGTACAATAAGCAAGTAGTATCTACATTCCTTTTACTCACTTCTTATTTGTATTAATTTCCCCTGCGTTTTAGATATGATTTTAGAAATAGGATAGAAAATTTTATTTTATTTTTTTCATCCAGGTTTGATTAATAGAATCACAACTTCCCTTTTTTATTTTAATTTATTTCGATTAGTAAAAATATCGATATTGAGATTCCATTTTTTTATCCATTTTTTTATTGCTGCGGTTTGTTTGGGATTGAAAATAGAGACACAAACATTGTTTTCTTTATTTTCCATATATACACTTTATCAGATTCTTTTGAGATTGGTAGGAGGGGGGGAGGCTGCGGAGAGATCAGCAGACTCTCACTTTATTTCTTTTTGTTTTTTTCCTTCAGTTTTAGATAGGATGGTATTATAATGTTTTTTTTTATTTTTTTGTCTTTTAAATTTGACTTCATTGTTTTTTGTTATACGCATCTACAGAGCCCAATCCTCACATCCCTTTATTTTTGATTTATTATTAGTTTCATTTTATCTTTGTTTAATTTTTCAACCACTATTAGTTTAAAAAGTATTTTAAATAGTTTGGTAAAATTTAGATTTATAATAATAAAATAGTTTTTATTAATTAGTTTAAAATGTCGTTCATCTTAATCGTCGTTAACGATTTATGTTTTATGTTAGCTCGGCGTCTCCGGTTATTCGCTCGGGTTCGTTTCTCTGTCTATTTCCTTATTTTTATTTCATTAGCTTATAAATATATTTATTATTGCCTTGTCGATGTTTAGCCTTATTGTCATAATTATTATAGATTTATTTATGCTTGTTAGTTTAGCATTTTTTTTATTGTCACTAGTATTATCCTAGATATCTCTCGCTTTATAATTGTAGTTTAATTTTATTCCTTATCACTTTTATATATTTTAATATTTAGTTGTTAAAATTATTAGTTTTAAATATAAAAATCTAAACCTTTTTATTCGAGCATCAAACTTGAGACATAAATGTGGATTTCCATTCACACTTCGCCAGGAACTACGATAACCTTCAGGTGTTCGAAAATGACACAATCAAATGGCGCCGCTGCCGGCTCTGTGTGTAGCGATGTTTGTGTTGTGTTTTTAGTTGGTGACTTGAAGATCCTTTCGCTTTGAAAGTTTATTTTACGTATTTATATATATATATATATATATATATATATATATATATATATATATATATATATATATATATATATATATATATATATATATATATATATATATATATATATATATATAAAATATTTAAAAATCCATAAAAATATATAAAATTTATAAAAACCAAAAATATTTTCTTATTTTATTTTATTTCTTTATTACTATATATATCATTTAAAAAAAAAGTTTTAAAAATATTCTTCTTCATCTTCTATTGTGTTTAATTATTTTTCTCAACCCCTCTTATTTTTAATTCTTCATGGATTCATATTGTATAGGGCGTGGGTCGTCTGGTAGTCAATCATGTTATTGGTGTTCATGCGAGCGGTGCGGTATGGCTATCCCTAATCATGAATTTGGACATTGTTCATTTTGCAATTCGACCAATTCATACTTCACCTCTAATGACACTATCTCACCCTCTCCCATATATGACGATCCGTATCCGCAACATGCACCGGGTTTTTCTCAATACCCGTGTTGCAATCATTGTGGGGGCCCTCACGATACTTCTTATTGTCAGCCGATGAATTATTATGCGCCAAATCCGTGTTCTAATTCTTTTCAACCGATGATTTATGATGGACCACATTCGTGCTATAATTCTGGTTTTCATAATTTGAGCCCCCACAATACACCCTTGATCATCAACCTTCTTTGAATCCGGATAACGAAACACAAGCCTTTCTTTTGAAGATTCATGACGATGAAACACAAGCCTTTCTTTTGAAGATTCATGACAGTTTAATTCAACTAAAAGAAGCATGGGAGGAGGAAAAGCGACAGCGACAAGAGCAAGTATCTAATCTTAGTGCTTATACATCTACGCCTCATGTGATTCCTTATTGTTATGATGATGACGAGGATAATATTTACGATCTCAATCCATCATGTGAGACTACCACTCCTATTCCTGATTCTTCCACGACGGAGACCGATGCCTCTCTCATCATGGGGGATGAGGGTCTTATCACTATTCCTTGTGATGAGATTCTTATTCCAATCCAAAGTGAGCCTACGGTTGCTTCCCATAGTGACGATGAGTGTGAATCTCTTTCTAGTGATGATGCATTACCTCCCACCGACTTCTTGGGAGATGATTCTTTGGCTTTCTCTAACCCCCTTTTTGATCTCGATGATGATTTTACTTCTAGTGATGACGAGTCACTATCTGATGAAGATGTTCTGAAGGAAAATTTCAAGATTTATTCGAACCCTTTATTTGATTTTGATGACGCCTACATCTCTAGTGAGGTGAATCCTCTCTTTGAAGAGGGGATTGAGGACATTGATAGCTCCGACTCTCTTGATATTGATGAACATTCTTTGTTAGCCATGCCACCTCCCATCATAGAGGAGGTGGAGAGATTTGACCCTACCTTCCGTTTTATTCGGTCTGGAGAGGTGACGCGGGTGGTAGATATTTCTTCTGATATTTCTCATATTATATTTCCACCCCGTCCTATCGCGTGCACACCCAAGCGGGTGATGTATCGCTTTTACTCTCCTCATTTCATACCGGGAAATGAGGATGAATGTTTTGATCCCGGAGGAGACGTTGATGTTGCTATTTATTGTGATGTTTCACCGGTTACCCCATCGACTCTTGCTTTGAGTTTCTATCAAGTGTCCTCGGGTGACACTTTGATATCTTTTTCTCCCACCCTCCCGCCCTTGGCGAAGACGAGTATTCTTAAGGATCGCCTTTATACCTATTTCTCGTATGTTATAAGAATCCTTCTGCTTTTCTTCACTTATAATGTGGATTCTTCTTCTTTATTCTCATCCGGTAAAGAGGATAAGATTTTTGACCCTGACATATCTGTTTTGAGCCAGTGGTGATTCTCTTGCTCCCCTATGGACCATTTAATTCGAGGTCGAGTCATGCTCGTAAATCGGTTAACAAAAACAAGCGTTTCTCGGGAGGCAACCTGATGATCTATCCTTTTTATCTTTTTCTAACATAAGTGTAGGGGCGTGCTTCTCTCCATGTGTGCTTGTTGGTATTTGTTTTTGTGTGCATGGTTCCCTTGGATCGAGAATACTTTTAGAGGGTCGATGTTGCTGTTTTCCATCATCTTCTGCATTCAGTCTCTGATCGATCTTCATGTCTATGTCAGGGGAGTACTCAGTTCTCATCTTTATCGATGCATATCTGATTGTGTTCTCCTTTTTACACTTGGAATTCTAGCATTAGCCTTTTGTGTTCTTAAGTGTAGGGGTAGCACCTTATCACTTTTGAACATTGAGACCAATGTTCGGTTCTAAGTGTAGGGGGTTTTATATCATATTGATCATATTTATGCCTACTTGTTTGCCCTCTTGCATCCTATTTTGATCAAATGTCTGTTTGTTTTTTATTTTATTTTATTATCATAATAAAACGTTTTTGACCGTGCGTGATTGACTTGTCCCGTAGGCTAGAACAAAGGGGATCCCGACTCTGTCTGAGTGTTGATCTGGCTGCTCCCTTAACTTTTAGACTAAGCTTTTAGGAATTGTGCAAATAAAAATGCTAAACGTGGAGTAGTTGGTTCTCTTTAGAGCTTATATGAGTAACCTATGGCTTTTCCTCCTAGATTATAACTAGATTAAATAAGTGTGTTTTTTTCAAGCCTTTGAACGTTAAAAATTGTGTTGTTATGCAAAAAATAAATTCTTATGCAATTTTGATATAGAGTCCTAGTTCAACTTTTTATTTAAATTTGAGTGAAATCATACTTTCTTAAATTTGAAATAATGTTGCGTGAATAAATATGTTGAAAAAAAAATTGAAAAAAAGAAGAAAAGAAAAAAAAGAGAAAAAAAGAAGAAAAAAAAAGCAAGAAAAAAAAAGAGAAAAAAAATTATTTGAAAAAAAAAATAAAAAAATGAATAAGAGTTTTATGTTTTTGGTGCTTCAATTATAATTGTGAGAAACTTGTTTTTTCTCAAATTTAAATCCGAAGTTGAACTAGAATTCGTCAATTTTGTACAAGAGTTTAGACGGTAATTGAGAATGTAGAAGTCAAAGGTCCCGTGAGCTCCGATACTATTCTCGAGGGTGTAAAAACCTAGCCTCTTAAGGTTTGCTAAAGGACAAGCTGAGAAGAAAGTCGCTACATGGAGTGATCTCTCCTTTAAATCTTTATTCTCTAATTAGCGTCGTTGTTTTTTCATCTAAGTGTCTTTTATTAGCTTAGCGGTGATTTCAAGATCTTTGATTTCAAAATCCCGCCAATCCCGGTACTATTCTCCGTGGGGTGTCAAAAGCCCGGGCACTTAACCGATTAGGTTGGGACGTTCCGAGAAGAAAGCCGCTACATGGGAAAGGCCATTTTTGAATCTCAAATCTCGTCATTTTCGGTGAGTCTAATATTCCACTTAGATGATTAGCAACCATAACAAATGTCGATTTGAACGATCAAAAATTTGAAAATGAACACACTTGCCTAGTCTTTTATAATTATAGGAGTGAAAAGTTATATTTACATAGGTTATTAGTATAAGTAGTGTTAGCATTTTGCCAAAATGTTTGCACAAGGAATTTTAGCTTAGTTGGGAGTAATAAAAAGAGGATGACGATCTTTATTCCCTGGCGATAATTTTTGGATTTAACGTTTGTGATAATAGTTGCTTGGGGGCAAGCAACGTCTTAAGTGTAGGGGTGTGTTAGACACGTAATTATTCATGTTTCTTGTGCTAATATCCCTTCGTTTATGGCATAATAAATAGCAAAACGTGTATTTTTAGTGCATTTATCGTTTATTTGTGTTATTTATTATTGTAGGTACGAATATGAGGAAATGAGCAAAAACGAAGCCAAATAGCCAAAGACGAGCATGAAAAATGGAGGGAGCGCGAGAAATCGAGTTTGACGGGGCATTCATGTTTTATTGGGCCGGCCCGACACCATTTAAATGGGTCGAACCGACCCATTATTATACAACTATTAAAGACAACAGCCTAAAGGCCCAGCAGAAAAAACCCACAAGCCCAAAAATAGGCGCAGCCCATCAGGAAGACACAAACAGTCGACACAAGCCCAAATAATGAGGAAGTGATCAGATTTATTAAAAAAAAGGATGTGGGGGCTGCGTACTTACTAAGCAGACAAAGGGGGATCTGGACTTTTTTATCTAGCTATCTGTTCTTATTTGTTCCTTTTTTTTCATAAGTAGTAGGTAGGATTTAGTTTCCTTCTTATGAATAATAATGAAAACGCAGCACTATTTTTAATTTGATGTCCAGTCTTTTTTTTTCTTCTCTTTGGTAGGTAGGGTAGAATAAGCAAGTAGTATCTACATTCCTTTTACTCACTTCTTATTTGTATTAATTTCCCCTGCGTTTTAGATATGATTTTAGAAATAGGATAGAAAATTTTATTTTATTTGTTTCATCCAGGTTTGATTAATAGAATCACAACTTCTCTTTTTTATTTTAATTTCTTTCGATTAGTAAAAATACAGATATTGAGATTCCATTTTTTTATCCATTTTTTAATTGTTGCGGTTTGTTTGGGATTGAAAATAGAGACACAAACATTATTTTCTTTATTTTCCATATATACACTTTATCAGATTTTTTTGAGATTGGTAGGAGGGGGGGAGGCTGCGTAGAGATCAGCAAACTCCCACTTTATTTCTTTTTGTTTTTTTTCCTTCAGTTTTAGATAGGATCGTATTATAATTTTTTTTTTGTCTTTTAAATTTGACTTCATTTTTTTTGTTATACGCATCTACAGATCCCAATCCTCACATCCCTTTATGTTTGATTTATTATTAGTTTCATTATATCTTTGTTTAATTTTTCAACCACTATTAGTTTAAAAAGTATTTTAAATAGTTTGATAAAATTTAGATTTATAATAAAAAATAGTTTTTATTAATTAGTTTAAAATATCGTTCATCTTAATCGTCGTTAACGATTTATGTTTTATGTTAGCTCGGCGTCTCTGGTTATTCGCTCGTGTTCGTTTCTCTATCTATTTCCTTATTTTTATTTGATTAGCTTATAAATATATTTATTATTGCCTTGTCGATGTTTAGCCTTAATGTCATAATTATTATAGATTTATTTATACTTGTTAGTTTAACATTTTTTATTGTCACTAGTATTATCCTAGATATCTCTCGCTTTATAATTGTAGTTTAATTTTATTCCTTATCGCTTTTATATAGTTTAATATTTAGTCGTTAAAATTATTAGTTTTAAATATAAAAATCTAAACCTTTTTATTCGAGCATCAAACTTGAGACATAAACGCGGATTTCCATTCACACTTCGCCAGGAATTACGATAACCTTCGGGTGTACGAAAACGACACAATCACATACAAATGAGGTCTTTTCCTAGTTGAGGTGTGGTGATTCGTGATGTGCCAAGTCAGGTTGAAGCTCATGTATTGGTGAAGCCAGGTGAAGGAGAAAGTCGGAAAGGAAAGGAAAAAGTGGAGGAAGACTCTGAGGAGGATGATAGCAGCAGTGATAACGAACCAATGTACAAGAAGCTGCGAGGATCAAATGTTTAGTTTTCTTTATGTTGTTTTTATTAGCCTTGTTGTAACAGAACTTAAGTAGACTGGTACAGTATTTTATGATGAAACTTAATGACTTTTAAGTTGCCGTGATGAAAGGTTGTAGTGACATTACTTGTCACAATTTTATGGAAATTTTCCAAGTGCAATCCAAGTTACCTTCATGATCTATGATTTGTCTTTCAGTTCTTTTGTGATTTGGTTGATGATTCAATGTAGATTGTGTTGTTTGTGCATGTAGTATCCATGACATGTCTCGATAAAGAAATCCTTCTTTTTACCTTGATATGATTACTCACCTGTTTTCTTTCATTTGCAATGTCAGAAACATGCCGCCAAAATTGACAATTGCTACTATGAATACCTTGTTTGAGCAAGCTATTGCTAGAGCGTTGGAAGCCGAACGTGTTACGAGGAACTAGGAGACTGAGAATAGGAATGCTGCGGGTCAAGTTGGAGGGAATGCTGCTAATCCAGTTGAAGGAAATGCTGATGAACTGGTTGGAGGAAATGTTGCTGGTCAAGCTGGAGGTAATGTTGTTGCTCAGCAAGTTCAGAAGGAATGTTCTTATGCTAGTTTCATGAAATGTGGACCTACCCAATTTCGTGGTACTGGTGGTTCTTTGGAGTTAAGAAGGTGGATTGAAAAGGTTGAAAGTACTTTTGAAATCAGTGGATGTTCAGAAGCTAGCAAGGTGAAGTTTGCTGCAGCTACTTTTCAGGATGATGCATTAAGTTGGTGGAATAGTCAGGTAGCTATTGTAGGTTTGGTTGAAGCTAATGCTAGAACATGGACTGTGACCAAAGGACTGTTAACTGCTAAGTTTTGTCCTGAGGAAGAGTTAGGTCAGTTGGAGGATGAGTTGAGACATTTGGTGCTGAGGAATAATGATATTGTAGCTTATATGAAAAGGTTTTCTGATTTGTGTTTGTTGTGTCCTGATGCTTTTGCTGATGATCGTAAGAAGATGAAACAATATATCAGAGGGTTATCTAGTAATATCAAGGGAGAGACTACTTCGTCGAAACCCAAGACTTTTGATGAAGCTGTTCAGATGCCTCATGCTTTGATGGACGTTAAGCTGCAGGATCGAAAGGATAGTATTGCTGAAGGAAATAAGAGAAAGTGGGAAGCTACACACTCAAACCAAGGGCAGAATAGAGGAGGTTAACGTAACAACAATAACCAAGGACCGAATAGGAATCCGCAATATAACTTTACGAGGAATGATGGTGTTCGTTCTGCTACTGGAACCCAAGGAAACAAAGTGAACCCGAGGTGTGGTCGATGTAGTCTGTACCACGTTGGAAATTGTCCACCTGCTTGCAACAAGTGTGGGAAAGCCGGACATAAAGTGGCAGACTATAGGAACAAGGGAGTGGCCACTAGAGCCAATTCTGTCAAGGTTGTTAATTGTTTTGGATGTGGAGGTCATGGACATAAGCAAGGAAACTGTCAGAGGGTTGGCGCTCGACAGGGAGGCAATGTTGCTACTGTTACTGCTGGGACTGCTGCTCTAGCCTATGTCATGGGAGATGCTGACAAACCTCAAGGGCCGAATGTGGTGACTGGTACGTTCTTACTCGATGCTTGTTATGCTAGTGTGTTATTTGATTCTAGATCCGATAGAAGTTTCGTAGATGTTAGATTCAGTCAGCTATTAGATAGAGAGCCAGTAAGATTGACAACTAGTTATAATGTGGAGTTAGCTGATGGTGAGGTTGTTAGCACTAGTTCTATACTGAAAGGTTGTTCCTTGAAGTTAGGGAATTATGTGTTTAGTATTGATTTGATGCCCATAGAATTAGGATCTTTTTACGTGATTATTGGTATGGATTGGTTAGTTGCGAATGGTGTAGTGATTGTTTGTGGAGAGAGATTAGTTCAGATACCGCTAAGGAATAGGGTATTGACTGTGAAGGGTGATGAGTGTACTTCTCGTTTGAGAGTTATTTCTTGTTTGAAGATGATGAGGTATATAGAAGAGGGTTGTGATGTATTTCTTGCCCAGATAAGTGATGATGGTGTGAATGAAAGGAAGCTGGAGGATGTGCCTGTGATTAGAGAGTATCCTTAAGTTTTTCCTGAAGATTTATCGGGATTACCGCCGCATCGTGAAGTTGAGTTCCGAATTGACTTAGTGCCGGGAGCTGCGCCAGTTGCTCGTGCACTGTATCGTTTAGCGCCGTCTGAGATGAAGGAATTATCTGATCAATTGAAGGAATTGATGGATAAGGGGTTTATTAGACCGAGATCGTCGCAGTGGGGTGCTCCTGTTTTGTTTGTTAAGAAGAAAGATGGTTCTTTTCGAATGTGTATTGATTATCGAGAGCTTAACAAATTGACTAACAAGAATCGGTATCCATTGCCAAGGATTGATGATTTGTTTGATCAGTTGCAAGGATCAAGTGTATACTCGAAGATCGATTTGAGGTCTGGGTATCATCAACTGAGAGTTAGGGAAGAAGATATTCCTATAACAGCTTTCCGTACTCGATATGGACATTTTGAATTCCAAGTGATGCCTTTTGGATTAACGAATGCGCCTATCATATTCATGGATCTGATGAATCGTGTGTGCAAGCCGTATTTGGATGAGTTTGTTATCGTATTCATCTATGATATTCTCATCTATTCCAAGAGTGAGGAAGAACATGAGAAGCATTTAAGGATAATTTTGGAAATGTTAAAGAAAGAGAAGTTGTATGCGAAGTTCTCTAAGTGCGAGTTTTGGTTGAAATCAGTGCAATTTCTGGGGCATGTGATTGATAGTGAAGGTGTTCGTGTGGATCCTGCTAAGATTGAGGCAATCAAAGATTGGTCGGTACCAACGACGCCGACTGAAGTTCGCCAATTTCGTGGGCTAGCTGGGTATTATAGAAGGTTTATCGAGAAGTTTTCACTAATTGCTAAACCATTGACTAAGCTTACTGAAAAGAATCGAGTGTTTGAATGGGGTTTAGAAGAGGAAACTGCATTTAATACGCTGAAGGATAAATTGTGTTTTGCGTCGATTTTTGTCTTTGCCGGAAGGATCTGAAGATTTTGTAGTGTATTGTGACGCGTCTCATAAAGGATTTGGAGCTGTGTTGATGCAAAGGGAGAAAGTAATAGCTTATGCGTCGAGACAATTAAGGAAGCATGAAGAGAATTACACTACTCATGACTTAGAACTTGGAGCTGTGATTTTTGCTTTGAAGCTGTGTAGACACTACTTGTATGGAACCAAGTGTGTGGTTTTCACTGATCATAAGAGTCTGCAACATATTTTGGAGCAAAAGGAATTGAATATGAGACAAAGCAGATGGGTAGAATTGCTGAGTGATTATGACTGCGAGATTCGTTACCACCCTGGTAAAGCGAATGTGGTAGCTGATGCACTTAGTAGAAAGGAAAGAGATAAGTCTTTAAGAGTTAGAGCTTTGGCAACGATGGAAAGTATTGATTTGACAGAAATGATATTGAAATCCCAAGCCAATGGTTTGAAGAAAGAAAACATTAAGGCAGAAAATTTGGGTAGAATGTTGAAACCATTGTTTGTAGTAAGGCCGACTGGATTGAGATATTTTGGGAAAAGGATTTGGTTACCATTGTGTCCGTCTGAGGAAGGTTCTTTAGGAGTGCGAGATTTAGTGATGAATGAATCTCATAAGTCGAAGTATTCAATACATCCTAGTTCAGACAAGATGTATCAAGATCTTAAGAAAGTGTATTGGTGGCCGAATATGAAGGCAGATATAGCCTAGTATTTTAATAAGTGTTTAACTTGTGTGAAAGTTAAGGCTGAACATAAAAAGCCGTCTGGATTATTAGTGCAACCTGAGATTCCTAAGTGGAAATGGGAGAAGATTACTATGGATTTTGTGACAGGTTTGCCAAGGACTTCTAATGGTTGTGATATGATATGGGTGATTGTAGATAGATTGACAAAGTCTGCTCACTTTTTACCAATGAAGAAGACGGATAGTATGGAGAAACTGACGACAGTGTATGTGAAGGAGATTGTTTGTCGACATGGTGTGCCTTTGTCGATAATTTCGGATCGTGATAGTAGATTTACTTTAGAGTTTTGGAAATATCTATAGAAAGCGATGGGAACGGAGTTAAGTTTGAGTACAACATATCATCCGGAGACTGATGGACAAAGTGAAAGGACGATTCAAACGTTCGAAGATATGCTTAGAGCATGTGTGATTGATTTTGGTAATAGTTGGGATAGGTATTTGCCGTTGGTTGAATTCTCGTATAATAACAATTATCATGCTAGTATTAAAGCCGCACCATTTGAAGCTTTGTATGGACGTAAGTGTAGGTCTCCATTTTGTTGGAGTGATGTAGGAGAGAGTCAACTGACTGGACCTGAAATGATATTTGATACAACTGAAAAGATTGTGCAAATTAAGAAGCGTTTATTATCTGCCAGAAGTAGACAAAAGAGTTATGCTGATAATAGAAGGAAATCGTTAGAGTTTGAAGTAGGAGACATGGTTATTCTGAAAGTATCTCCATGGAAAGGAGTGATTCGTTTTGGAAAGAGAGGAAAGTTGAGCCCGAGATATATTGGACCTTTTAAGATTATCCAAAGGATTGGATTGGTTGCTTATAAGTTAGAGTTGCCTGATGAACTTAGGACTATTCATAACACTTTTCATGTGTCTAATCTGAAGAAGTGTTTAGTTGAAAGGGATTTGGTAATTCCATTGGAGGAAATTCAACTTGATGATAAGTTGCATTTTATAGAGGAACCTGTAGAGATTATGGATAGGGAAGTTAAGAAATTAAAGCATAGTAGGATTCTGATTGTGAAAGTGAGATGGAATTCTAGACGTGGACCAGAGTTTACTTGAGAACGTGAGGACTTCATTAAGGATAAGTATCCTCCTTTGTTTAGAAGGGATTAAGCGCCGAGGACGTCGCTCTTTTTAAGAAGGAGGGGATGTGATAACCTGAAACCGAGGTCATTGCTTAATCTAACTTTACGACTATTTTTGAAATTTTGATGAGTTTGAATGATTTTTATTTTGGAGGTTTAAAGTTTATACCGATGTTGGGAGACTTATATTTTATATTTAATAAGTATAAGGAGTATTAGCAATCGTGATGTCGATGGATGCCTAATATTTTACGTTTTATTGTCGGTTGTTCGATGTTTGTCATTTTGACGTTTTCTTTTTAAATATCGTGTTAAGTTGAGTCGGGAGACAATATTATTATATTTGAGTTACGTTTTAACTTTTGAGAAGTATTTTTATGAAACTCGAGCCCCGTGAATATTTTCAAAATTGACTAATAGTCATTTCCCGCTTTTTAGGTAACTATTTTCATTTTGGACCATAACTATTGCAAATTGACAACAATGATCCCTCCACCACCATTTATAAACCAAAAATTCTACCTAATTTCACATAGATAACACATAACCACCAAAAACTTTTTCCTCTCTCTTTCTCTACCCCATGTCGTCACCCCCTTCACCATATAATCCATTTTCATCAAAATTCTAGCTTGATCTAAGCTAAACTAACACAATATCCATCCTTAGAATTGTAAGTAGATCATTTTGATACTAAATTTGGCTACATGCATGATGTTTTAATTTTTTTAGGGTTGGTAGGTAAGAACCATGCTCATGCATGTGATTTTTATGATGATCAAAGGGTTTTCATGCTAAGTTTTTGCTGAAAAACTTGATTTTGATTTTGGGTTTTTGATTTTGATGATGATACAAGTGTTATAGATGAGATATGTTAGTATCAGGGTTATGGTTTGATGATAAAATTGAGTGGTTTTAGCTAAAAACATGATTTCATGCAAGTTTTAAAAGGGTAAATTAGATCAGTATAAAAAAGGGTATTTTTAGGTACCTTATGATTTTATTAAGGCTTAGCTAATAGATTAGGGTTGTAGAGAATTCGATTAGCTTCTATTTGATATAAAGTAGAGTTTCTAGCTCCAAACGAGTGAGAAGTTAGATAGTTTGATTTTTCATGTACCGGGAGACGAGTATCGCCACGACATATAGTTGTTGTCGATATTTGGATCGAATCTCGGGGTCTATAGATTGAGTTTTGAAATGAGTCAAGGACAGATGAAAAGGTGTAAACCCTAGAGGGTGAGTCTAGTTTCAAACCTGAGTGTTTGAAAATTGAGTCGTTTATAAAAGTTAAAACGGTTGTAAGAGTCGATAACGTAAAACTGTCTGGTTTTTGTAGTTCAAAGATGAGTCGGGTAAGGAACTTTAAAAGTAAAGTTATTTGATAAACTTGTTAGAGGACTTTCTATAGATAGTAATTTAGTTCCTCGAGTCGTTTCATAAACGTTTGACGAGTCTAAATGGGGTAAATGAGCTAGTACATATGGTATGTGCCGGCGGATTTTGTCGAGAGTATATAATGATTAAGTAGATATGTAGAATAATGTAATAGTAGTACTTGTATTGTTTTCTCTCAAGTTTGTCGTGATTTTATTAGTTTGAGTTTGATATACTTATGTATGATTTATTTCTCGAGTTATTATTAATGAACGCGTCTTATTTGATAGGTAACGGTTTTCATGTTTGAAAGGCACCCTCTATCATCGACGATCATCTCGCTAGGTCTCTTATACTAAGGTGAGTCTGTAGCCTCGCTTTTCATGCTATCTACTAAATGTTTTAATACCCGTGAGGGGGATACATGCTATTTGAAAATAAACGAACACAAGTCATGAGTAATTTTTTGGACCCGAATGTTGCCTATATTGCCTTACATTGTATTGAGTACCTTGTTGCTAAAGACCCTAAATTCATGAACCGTTAACTATGTTCTGACTTGATGTTGTGAGTTAGGAAAAGTCGCTTATTCAAATGATAGTACTATTGGGTTGACCACCCTATCTGAGACCAGGGCATTACGTTGAGTAACCTCTAGGAATGATAATTTACGAGAATGAGATTTAGGTATATCTAACAATTGATACCCTAGAGGGGCAATGGTTTTTTATCTAGTCATGCTGGCATTTGGAGTGGGTGACTAATTGGTTAAGGGGTTGGTGTCATGAGCTTAAATACAATATGTTGCATTCAAATAGATTGTGTGCACGACAATTCTATAAATGATTATGACTGATTTTCTTCTTGTGTTCAAATGTGATTTGATAACCTATGGTCTCGCTCAACATTATTGTTGACTCGTTTTAGCATGTGTTTCAGGTGATCGAAGGTGATTGATGGTGGAGCTTTGCTGTGGATGTTGTGGGTTGGCTTTTCAAGTTTGTTGGTCTAAAACAATTTCTATCCTTTTTACTCTTGAACAATTTGTTAAATGTTTATGTATTGTACTGAAACTTGTTTGTTTGCTGGTCGAGATCCGTGGGGACTAAGCGCTTTACACTGGTGTCGTTTTAGTACATTACGGGTTGAAATTATGTTTTAGACATGTTGTGAAAATCTTGTTTATATTTTATGTTTCAACGTCTCTCTTTTGAGTCATTCAATATAACTTGTGTGATGATGCTTGTGTTTAACACCCAATTGTGTATTTCCGCTGCGCAATGTAAATTGGGGGTGTTAAAGACTCTATGAGTCGCGGTTCCTTAAATAGGGGTGTGGTTCCTTAGTGATATGGAACCACATACCTTTTAATGAATCGCGCCCAGAGAGCCATTGGTTCTTGTCCCCTATATATAGTGGATCATATTTTCATTTTCTAATAACCTTTTTTGGACAAATCTTTCTGCTTCTTATCCTCTTTCTATGTTTCCAATCATTAGTAAATGATCACTTAATTTGTTAAGTATGTCTACTTATGCTAATTCTCTTGACCCTCTTCTTTACTTATCCAAAGAGAAGATCATCACGCATTTATGATGTGATTAAATATGAAGCCTTGATGAAGATCATCCTTTCTTAGATCTAGTCATGTTCACCATTTTGTATGCTTGAGTCTTGTGTAAATCCAATGTATTTGTGAATACTTGGATTAGTCTTGTGTTGATCCAAGGTATTTGTGAATACTTGGATTAGTCTTGTGTAAATCTATTGTATATGTGTATACTTGGATTTGTCTTGTGTAGATCCAAGTTATACCTGTATACTTGGATATGTGTCTTGAGTTGTAATAAGTCTTATCTGTTAGTTCTCACTAATCTACAAAGTGATGTGTGTATGTGTCTTGTGAGTTCTCACTAAACTTGAAAAGTGAAGAGTTGTGAAGATTGGTTCTAGCTTCGATTAGAACTCGACATCTAGCATTGTCTCGAAAATGGTGAAGTAGGCGACGTGTGAAGATTGGTTCTAGCTTTGGATTAGGACTCATCTAGCCTTATATCAGAAAAGAATATGGGCGACGAAGATTGGTTCTAGCGTTCGATTAGAACTCGACATCTAGCCTTGTGTGGGAAAATAGTGAGGTAGGCGACATGTGTAGATTGGTCCTAGCCAAGATTAGGTCTCGACATTTAGCTTAGTGTCCGAAAATAATGTAAGCGATGATGTAAGGTTTTCTCCGCCAAGAAGGGAGCTTGTGGATATAGTGGAAATCTCGAGTAAGGTGTACTCGATGAGTGGAGTAGGAATGAAGAGAGAGCTTCATTGCCGAACCACTATAAATCTTGGTGTCGTACCTTAGGTTGTTTCTTTCCTTACTCTTTACTTATGCTTTCATTCTTACATTGCATCTCATTGTCATTTGATATTTTAATGCATTAGAAATGAACCTAACAACTATAAAACTAGTTTTCAAGTAAAAGGTATCTTTGGGACAAACCTAATTAAAAGGATTTTTAAATTAGGACCTTAATCAAGAGAAACTATGTAAAGACAAACTAACATTAAAAATATATTTTCTGTTACATAAATACCAATGTATTAATAAGATATTCCACTTGTTAAATAACCTATAGTCAAATAATGCAAGTCGAAGATTTAGA
The DNA here is from genome assembly GCA_025667525.1 of Glebionis coronaria. Taxonomy (NCBI): domain Eukaryota; kingdom Viridiplantae; phylum Streptophyta; class Magnoliopsida; order Asterales; family Asteraceae; genus Glebionis; species Glebionis coronaria. The sequence continues at coordinate 74,536,155 of CM046874.1, forward strand.
TATTGGATGTAGTTAAGTTAAAGTTGTGGAGGTATTTTGGTGCCGGTTTTCACACGTAATTTATAAAAAGATATTATGATAATATTTCCCAACAAATTTTACTAAGTACTGAATTCACATACCTAAGTGAATTATCATACTTGAAATATTTACAAGATATTTTTGTAAGATTAGTAAATCTATGCCTATTTACAATGTAAATACAATTGAGCAAACGTATTGCAAAAAATCTTGCATAAGACCTATTTATGCATAAACGGAAAACTAGATACAAACAATTAATATACAGGGCGTGTGCGTTAAAATATATAAGAATCTCAATTACAAATAGCAATTATCACTAAATAATATTTATTGACAATATTAAGGAACATGTAATCACTATAATCATCTAGCATAATATGTAAATATATTCGTCGTCATTTTGTCTGGTAAATATAGCATTGTATATTTAGTTAGATTTTATTTTGAAAATAAAATAGTTTGCTCCCTATTTCAACACTTGAATACATTGACCACTATGTAAATATATCATTTTTCAAAGATTTATCATCTAGAGATGTTCAACTCGAAAGAAAAAGTAAAATACAAGTTTTGGTCTAAGTCGAGACTAAACATTTTGGACATTCTATACTAATTTGTTATTATAACCTACTTAAGATATTAATTAATAACTGGAAGTAATTATATATAAAAATTTTGAAGTTTACCAAATTCTGGAAAGTGACAAGTGTATCCTCCGGTGTAGGTTCCCTTAATCCTTTTGTCGATGCTCTTATCAATAAGGGTGCTGACACGCATAAATTATGATATCCGGTTGGATAACAAAAAAATTCGAAGGTTGAAATTTTTTTATTAATTACAATGAACATATTGCAGTGAGACCCGCAATTGACAACTTAATTTTACTTGATTATTTCTTATAAAACACGTGTTTTAAACTTACTTAAATTGCCTCGACACTTTCAAACACATATTAGAAGAATCACATTCAAGCTATTATACGACGTATAGTTAACAACAAAACCAATACGAATCAAGCAACAAAACAATTTTCATATTTAATCCCCCTTCATGGGTAAATTCATATATAGACAATACTCTATTTTAGAAACTATTTGTTTTGAAAATTAGAGCAACCTGGCTCTGATACCAATTGGAGAAATCGTATACGGGGATGAATACGTTTCCATTTAAAACTTAATAAAACTTTCGTATCAATTACCCGATCAATGGTGATCCAATATAAAGAGTGTTACAATAAATTAATTTTACAATAATAATATATTATTGATAAACACATTAAACTTGTATAGCCATGATATAAACATCTACAAACCAATACTCACAACGAGCTATATAATTATATTCTACACAATATCCATCACATAAACATAACTACATCAACATACAAAAAGATGATCTGTATAATATAAGCATTAACTTAATACTAGAGATCATGTCACACTAATAAGAATATTAACCACATGCAACTTCAACCAAAGACACAAACATAACCAACATAATATAAGCAACTCGTCACACAAGCATAAGCATTTTTCAAATATAAATATAAAGCGATAAATGTGAGTGAAGACGTAAAGAGATAAATAAAAGTTAATGCAAACCAGACACGATGATATATAGTGGTTCGGCATGTAGTACCTCTTATCCCTTCTCCACTCCCTGAGTACCCAACTCAAGAGTTACTTCACTATCAACAAGTTCCCTTCAAGGCTAAGAAAATAGTACACAAGTAGCTTACATTAGTTTTTGATACAAAGATAAATGTTGAGTCCTAATCCTAGCTAGAACCAATCTACACACGTATTTACTCACCTAGGAAATACTATCATGATCACCCGATCTATCCAATATATAAGATCTCACAAGACCAAACAAGATCACACACATTCACACCATTCCAGACTTACACAGTTGCCGGATCTAACTACTTCACAAGATCACCCAAGATCACACATGATCACCTACAACCAATCCGGACTTACACACTTGCAGGATCTAACAAATACATAAGATTGAAAGACATGAACTCAACCTATATATAACAAGTCTTACAACTCTATAACACATCGTATTTTGACGATTACATGTTTTCTTCTCTATCACTTGGCGAGGAATGATTATGACTCTCTAACACATGGTATCTGGACGATTATAGGTGTTCTTCTCTAGTATAAGTGGATGATAAATTGGATCATATGTAAATAAGATTAACATGTTAACATGATCAAAGAAAAGGAAATAATAAGAAACTAATAACACTGAAGCTCTGGGTAAAAAAGATAGATCTTAAGTGAGAAAACAAGGGGTTCTTATATTGAGAGACCGGGTTGAGGAGCGTCGTCGGTGCTCTTAACAAGCTTGCCGGTTAAGGGCACTAACTTCCTAAAATGTATACTAGGCTCTCCCTTTTGTTAATTTGGTGGAGATGCTATTTCGGTCACTTTGATATGTTTTTAGGGGGAAATTTGAACTTCAACATTATTTATTTTATAAAAGTTCTCTTTTAATTAGACAACATTTGTCTAATTATTTTGTAAACACACTTTTATACACAAAACTTAAGGTTTAAGAAAAATCAATATTCCTTTCATCATCAACAAATTTAAAGATTGTTCGTTCATACCTATTAACGTCGAGTGCAAAATTGTATCTGTGTTGATGCAAACTTGAGATGTCGAGGGATGCTCATAAATGTTTTTAATGATTGTTTTAGTATACGAGTAACTTGCGCACTTTATGTCATGTTTTACAAGTTACATGCTTGGCGTCACTAGAACATAAAGAGATCGTGTATATTAAATATCATAATATTTGTATTAACAAAATTTATAATGGAGGAAATGTTTTTTATGTGACAATAAAATAGTTGTTGAAGATGAAACAAGGGAGAACTTTAATGGGGTTTTACAATTGAACGAGGAAGACGATGATCAATATTATTTTATCACTAAGTTCTAAATGAAACTCTTTATACATGTTGTAACCTTGTTAATGTACAATGTTTTTATTTAGCTCTTTCAACTTTTGTGTTTAACAAATTCAATCCTATTTAACAAACAGTTAACTTAAAGTCCTATAAATTAAACATGTTACTCATATGAAACTTATCATTTTTAAAATATATATATATATAGTAAAGAAAACAAAACATATTACATATTCAGATGAATAGTTTGAACTCGCATATTTTTCCCACAAAAGGGGGTGGTGGTGGTCCACCCTAGCGTTACTTCAGGTTTTTCTCTCCACTCACACTACTTACCTTTCAACCGTAGTTGTGGTGAGAAACTCACCGCCATCTATACCCTTTTTTCTTAAATATTTTAATTCGTAAACTAAAACCGCAAATAAAAATGTGAACTTAAACACGCGAAACTAGTATAAACATTATTCGAACATTAAAACTTTTATTTAATAACTTAAAACATTACATAGAGAACAAATATAAAGTACTGGTTAACATTAGCATAAAAGTGGTCGACTGAATCAGATCAAAGGTATTGATTTGCTTGTGTCGATCGGATGTACCTCATATCTTCTCGTACTAATTCATCTTTTTCGAATGATTTCCTTCGGTTGATGTTCTTCCTCCAGGAACCATGTTGTAGATATTGCACATCCTTTGTATTTTCGAACCATATTATATAATATGATGCATGTGTACATCATATTTTGGATTCATTTTTTTCATCACTCGAGTGGGATTGGCTATAATGGCCAATTTCTTTGTTGGAGCACCAAACTCTTGTTCCACATCCTTCCTTATCGATTCCTGCTTTTTATTATATAAATTCATTTCTGGTTATCATTAGCTGGTTTTGATATTGTCTTAACAAGTGGCGCCAACTCCAGATATATCTCGTCCACAAGATAATATCCCCAAGGTTAAGATACGTTGTTATCCACAAAGAAATCTCTAGTGCACGTCTAGTCTTCATTAAATAAAGGAGATTGGCATAAAATATTGATGTCGTTTTTTGATCAGGCAACACCAAATAAAGCATGACATATCCATATCTCGTGTGACACAACAACTTCCAATAAATTAAATGGATTAGAACCATGGTTACTTCTAACATATTGGCCTTTATAGCCGTACACACAACCAAAACACTCCCAAACTGTACAATTAAGGCTTCCTAACATCTCGAAAAACCCATGCTTTTCTATGTAATTTTGGTAAAGTTTTTTAACAACAGTAATTGTGAGTTTCCTCAAATTTTCAAGACTGAACAGTTTCATGACATAGTTCTAAGAATTATCAAGTGCTTCTCGTGAAGTTCTCTCACTTAGTTGCAGATATTCTTCTAGAAAACTAGGACCAACGCCATAAGCCAATTGACGAATTGCATATGTGCATTTGATTAACGGTGATATGCCTACTTTCCATGTACAATCAACGTTCTTAGTAAAGTAAGAATTATGAGTTGTTGCCGCACTAACTATCTAGTTAAAAAGGGGGCGGCCCATTCAGAATGTATTTTGGAATTATACTCGTCGTACTTTGGATTTTGGATGAAAAGGGGAAACTAAACGGCCATGAGTGCCATAACAATCTTGGTTCACGGGGGCTCTGGGCACTCGAACTGTTTCTGCCCTACGCCTAATGACCGACAGCGCTTTCGTAAGAAAAATCATGTTCTTCTCAAGGATTTTTTCTTCGTCGTCTTTGGCGAGAAACATAAACTCATATTCGTCCATCTCGATTAAAATTTTAAAGATTTTGTGGAGAATGTTAAAAATTTGGAGATGTTGATTTTAAAAATGGTGAGTTTAAGTAGTATATATAAGAAAAGTGGATAAGGTAATTTTTTAATATGTAACGTTTAGATATGGGAATGCTTTACACATGGCATGACTAATGTAAGGTGGCTTTGCACCGTTTCTTGAATAAGTCACACACGAGTAAGGGAGGCGGAGTGACAACTCACGGTGTTCACTCTGCCCAACTTAAGTGCATTATCCTAAATAATGCAAAAATGTACAATAGTATAAAATACAAAGAAAAATGCACAATTTTCTACTATTATTATAAGATATGTCTATGAAAGTCTCAAAATACGCCTATTGTAATACTATAACTCGAATACAAATATAACACTTAATGATTTTACTTTTCAAACGCGTAATGCTTTATTAACTTATAAAAAAAGTATTACAAAGTGTTATAGATTACACTTGTTGGATAACAATAAAGAAAGAATCCTTTGAACAAGTAAACTTGATTCGAGACATAAGTTTACAAGTGAACCAGGGAGTCGCTGGTAGACAACAAGAGACTCTAGAGGTTTAATGAGAGCAAGACAAAGATTCTACCAATTAATACAAGTGTTATTTTTCTCTTCTTTCTCACTCCTATTTATAATGGTACGAGGTTGCTACCTTAGTGGGGGTAGTTGGCACGTGTCAACTTCTGAATGGAAGCAGTACACTTCATACCTTTAACAAACTTTCTATGAACAATTCTGCCAACTGTTAACTTTATCCCACTAGGTCGTACTAGGATCCTTTATCTTGAATCTTCACTTTGTCCTGCGAAAATTGCTTTAGAGATTCTCCCGCCTAAACTATAAAGTATGAGGCAAGTCTCTGCTTGCCTAGTCTTTAAAGGGTTTAAGTGCCATCTGAGCATTTCCATCTCAGAGGTCCTTGGACACCATCACATTCCTTCTACGTACCAGCTTATCCATAACAACTGGTGAGTATTACTTCAGATACAATTCGACTTCCCTGAAAATGTATTTGGCTTGAATGTTTCTGGGGTGCCAGCAGGGGATTTTCCTTCAGCTGGTCTGGTCTCTGTCGTTGGGCTTGCCAGCGACTGTAATACTAAGTCTAGTTTAAATCAAATCTATATTGGGCCATAGTTGGAACTTTCATTGGCCTAACAATCACCCCTTATTTGAGCATAAATTATACTAAGTCTAAAATTATTGTAAGTGAGTACACATCTTCTTCCTACACATAATTTAACAAATATACTTGAACTTTTATTGAAAGAATTAAACTATTACAGAGACACCAAGTGGTGTTTACAAGATAAAACAAAAGTCTTCATATGTCAAGGTTTTGCTCACAGATCCTTTGCGCCTCTTCCCTGTCTACCCTAAAGTTGATTACAACATCAAACTCATTGTCCAGAGCCTTAGCATACTCATAGTTTATTATGAGTGTATGTCTAAGTCTTATTAGCTGAGCCGTAGAGGCTAGATGCATCTCACACTCCCTCTGAAATCCATAATCACAATTCCTGTTCATAAATGCCATACCCTTCTCGGGTTTGGTGTACGCTTGACCATGGACTAGCTTGGTGATTTCACTGGGAAGTGCCAAGTTTCTTTACATCCCATCGACAACTACATCTTCAGTGACTAATCTTTCAAATATTAGCCTCATTGGAGCTTTGTGTATCTTTGTGTTCTTGGGTTGTTCATGAGATAGCTGGTAAGGTAAAGGGAGTTTGAGTTTCTGAGCCGTTTCTATTACCCAACCAATTTTGGCTTGTAGATTTTTCATCATCTCGGTTGCACCAGGCTCAGACTTCTTTTGAGCAAGATACAAGAGTTCCAACCACTCAGAGAGTACCACACTCTTAAGCTTGAAGTCATTGTCGACTTTGTAGTTTGTTGGTTGTTTTCCTCTGTAGATAGTCATAACCACCTTTTTGTTTCTATTTGTGAAGCAGCTGTACTTGGTGATTTGATGTGGGTTGGTTCGTTCATTCACAATCTTAAGATATTCCTCCTTAAGTTTGTTTCTCTTGGCTTCAATCTTTGCTAGTTTCCTTCGCTGTTCTTCCTTAGCAACTGGGGTGAGTTGTTTCAGAACCTGTCTGCTCTTTTGTTCTGCTTGCTTGAGATCAACAAGTCTCTTATGTTCTATCATCTGAGCTTGTGCTTCTTCAATGGTCATAGGCTTTTCACCAGTACCTTTTGAACAAGTTGAGCTCTGGAAGCTTTATAGAGGATCCTCATTCCTCTTGAAGTGAACTTAGCTTCATGATTTGGTCGTCTACATCTGCAATGGCTTTGCCTTTGTCCCTTAAAACTTCCTGAATAGGGGATGATGAAAAGGAGGTTTCATATCCTCTGTTGAGGTTGGTAGCAGATGTTTCAAACTCTTTGTTGGAGATAGATCGCAGAGGAGTGGGTGTAGGAATGACACTAGGTTTCAACTTCTTGGCAGGTTGTTCATTTGCCTGCTCCCCCTTAGTTCTTGTGTCTGTGTCTGGTCCAGCATCTGATGCCTCTGGTTTGTCTTGAGTTTCCTCCTATGTGGAAGCGTTAGCAGTTTTCTCCCCCTCAGGTGGAGCACCAAAGAGGGCTGCAACTGATACTGCCTTGTGGTATTTCTCAAACTCTTGATGTAACACCCCATTTTGATAATGGAATGTCACGCGTAATTATGGCGTGTCATCAAAGCATACAAGGATAAATGTCTAAACATTACATGACCATAAAAGGAAAATACCGGAATCAAACATCGGTAGTCCAAAAGTAAAGCTCATCACACTCAAACATAAGTATAGAAAAGGAAAGGACTAAACAATTTCCATAGCAAATGTATCAAAGGAAAGATAATGCATAAAGTAAAGAAAGACTAGAAAGCTTCCAGTCCATATGCACGTACGCTTAAAGTCTACGAGCGTCCCTGAGTACTTGCCGTATTGGGAACATAGAAAAGGAAAACGGCTGAGCAATACGCCCAGTGCATGGATGTACAATAAAGCATGAATAGGATAAGCATATAACATATAACAGCGGAAGAAACTATGTCCCGAATAACCTGGTTAAGTCTTGATAAAACTGGTTTTATAGTTTGAAAAACCTTATGTTTATCTTATAAAAAACTGTTTAGCATGTTCTACCATTAGCCAATATAGGTCATGAAAATCCACCGTGCATGAATACTTGGAGGGGTGACCTCATCATGCAAATTAGAGGGGATGCCTCTAATTTAATATACTGGTTTGGGTAGGAGGGATCAGCTCCTTGTGAAGGATGCAAGGCACACACCACATTCACACTGAGTAATCTACTGAAAACATGCAACTAGGATGCACCCATACGCCCCACATGATAAATATAATAATATGGCCAAAAGCTGAAGGGACGCCACGAGCAATCACTCCGCCGTGGTGAAGTCATAACATCAGTGCCTCTAATGTTATGGTTATGGTACCTCCATAACTAGGTGAAACTGGTCATGCATGTATATGGCTATAGGTATTCTAAATTAAACATAAGCAAGTCAAACATATAAACTTATACTACGGGAAAACATTTGGCTGCATACGCGGAATCCTAATAAGGAAAGAATGTCCATACTGAAAGGACGGGAATTCGTACCTTATGTCCAGTGAACGAAGAAGACGAATTGAGAGGAATCCTACTTCCGTATCACTAATGCTACATGAATACATACGTGAATAAGTATCTGATTACTAAATACGTAACTGGTTTGATGTCATGTCTTAGCTTATTTTATATGTTCATATCATGTTTTACTGTTTTAAGCCTTAAACTGTGTTTATCTTATATTCTGTCTATTCTGATTAAGTATTTATGGTATTTCATGTATTCTTATACTTACTGTGTAATAATAAGTAACTTTCCAAAAAAAATAGTAGGTTTCCTAAAACAGAAAGTTTCCAAAAATAGAAAGTTTCCAAAAATAGAAAGTTACCAAAATAGAAAGTTTCCAAAAATAGGAAGTTCCCAAAAATAGAAAGTTTCCAAAAATAGAAAGTTTCCAAAAATAGAATTAAAAGAATTTACCGAATGCGTGGATCTAAACGATCCTATTTGATTTACCCAAAAACCACTTTCATGATTGATCTATGTTTTAGTTAGGTTTTTAAAAAAAACATCATGTTCTTAATTATTTAATAGATCAAATCAAAAAGAAAAGGGTTAAAAGAATTTACCGAATGCGTGGATCTAAACGAGGATGAACAAACACGAACACTTGCACCAAAAACCAAGATCAAAATCAAACAAACACCCCCTTTGGTGTGTTTGTATTCGGCGGCCAAAAAAAAGAAAAGAGGAGGAGAAGAAACTTTTTAGGTTTTTGTATTAATCTTCTGTAAAGTGAAAATGACTAGCTAATTTTACCATAACCCCTCTTTAGTGAATTTTGAGATGGGCTTGGCCCATCTCCTTATGGTTGCCGCGGGTAGGGGCCCCACATGGGGTACCCGTACCGTTTTCCGTGTCTCGATGTTTACTTATTTGTTCGTGTTTATTTGTGTTCGCGTTTTGTGTGTTTTCGTTAAGTAATTACCGTGACCTAATATATTTAATTACGCTCGTAATAAATATATATACGTAATTAATAATATTTCGTGATTTAATTACGTTCATGATTTCATGATCGCATGTTCGTGATTAATTATTGTTAAATAATTATTACGTGTTCGTGCGTAGTAAATACTTATCGTGTTCTAACACGTACGTAATACGTAAAATCCTAACACGTAATCGTAATCATGCTATAATAGGAAAGTTTTAATCTAGTACGTACGATCTTAAGGGTACTATTCATGGTAAAAGCATGCGGGTTTTACAACTATTCCCCCATACAAGAATAATTCGTCCCCGAATTATAGATAAAGTAAATTGAAAAAGAAGAACATACCCGAATTCAAAATATAAAATGAGGGTAAGAAGCCCGGATAGACTCCTCTGTTTCCCAAGTGGCTTCCCGCTCGGTATGATCCCTCCATAGGATTTTGACGAATGGAATCGTCTTCCTTCTCATGACTCGTTCTTGTCTGTCATGAACTCGTTCGGGTTCTTCTATGAAAGTGAGATCTTCCCGTATCTGTTCCAGTGGATACTTAACCATGTGAAGGGGATGATATTGGTACCCTCTGAGTAAGGACACATGAAACACATTGTGTACATGCGAAAGCTGCGGAGGTAACGCCAACCGGTAAGATACTTCACCGACTCGTTCAATGATATCAAACGGTCCGATGAAACGAGGATTGAGCTTCCCTTTAACCCCGAAGCGTCAAACACCACGTGCTGGCGAAACCTTAAGGAAGACGTGATCTCCTACGTTAAAATGTATGTCCCTACGATGCTTATCGGCGTAACTCTTCTGACGTGACCGTGCTTCCTGAAGTTTATGCCTAGCTACTGCGATCTTTTCATTGGTCATCTCTATAATTTATTGGTCCTTCAAGTGTTCGCTCGCCAACCTGATCCCAGCAGATTAGGGCGCGACACTTCCTACCATACAACATCTCGAAAGGAGCACACTTGATACTTGCGTGCCAACTGTTGTTGTATGCAAACTCCACCAAACAGATGTAATCGTCCCAATAACCCGTCCATTCCAACGCACATGACCTCAACATGTCTTCCAATGTGTGAATCGTTCGTTCTGACTGTCCGTCCGTTTGAGGATAAAAAGCCGTGCTAAGCTTAAGTTGTGTACCCCAAGCTTTCTGTAGTCTCTTCCAAAATCGCGAAGTGAAACGAGGATCTCTGTCTGGGACGATGTTGGATGGTGCACCGTGGGGACTCATGATCTCTCTTCTGTACGTATCGGCGAGTTTACTTACCGGATCTTCCTTGCGGATTGGTAAGAAATGAGCTGATTTGGTAAGTCAATCTACGATAACCCAAATTGCATCGTGCTTCCTCTTGGTAGGCGGAAGACCAGTAACAAAATCCATGGTGATTTTGTCCCACTTCCACTCTGGAATATCTAACGGTTGAAGGAGACCGCCAGATCGCTGATGCTTGATCTTAACCTGCTGGCAGGTAAGACATTTGGAGACGTAAGTGGCTACATCCTGTTTCATACCACTCCACCAAAAGTACTGCTTGATGTCATGGTACATCTTAGTCGAACCAGGATGTATAGAGAATGGGGAGCTATGAGCTTCAGCTAACAAGGCTTCCCGGAGTTCTTTGTCATCAGGAACACAAAGTCTCATGCCCTGCCATACGATACCATCTGCGTCTACTCTGAATTCCGTCTGTTTCTCCAAATTCTGTACTATCGCCCAGATTTATCCATCATCTTTCTGAGCTTCCTTGATCTTAGAGAGTAACTCGGGTTCTACTCTAAGATTTGCCCAGTAACCGTGCTGTCCACGTACCATGATCTCAATGTCTAGTCGCTCCAAGTCTCTTATGATTTCCTCTTTGATTTTAATGTCGTTGATCATTCCGGACTTCCTGCTAAGAGCATCTGCTATTCCGGGATGATACTGTAGATTAATGTCATAATCCTTCAACAGCTCTAACCATCTCCTCTGCCTCATGTTCAATTCATGTTGAGTGAAGATATACTTCAAGCTCTTGTGGTCCGTGAAAATGTCACATGATTCTCCATATAAGTAGTGCCTCCATATCTTCAATGCAAACACGACTGCAACAAGTTCTAAGTCATGCGTGGGGTAATTTTCTTCATAAGGCTTAAGCTGCCATGAAGCGTACGCGATCACTTTCCCATGTTGCATGTGAACACAGCTAAGTCCCTTCCCCGATACATCGCTGTAGATTTAAAATCTACCCGTACCAGATGGGAGAGTAAGAATAGGTGCAGATACTAGCTTCTGCTTCAAGTCTTCAAAGCTCTTCTCTCGTTCTTCAGTCCAGTCGAATTTCTCCCCTATCCGCATCAGTTTGGTCAATGGTAGTGCTAAGCGGGAAAATTTCTCCACGAACCTACGGTAATAGCCAGCTAAGCCTAAGAAACTGCGGACTTCCGTCGCTGATGTCGGCCTTGGCCACTTAGTAATGGCCTCAACCTTCGCTGGATCCATAGTGATTCCTTCTGCTGATACAATGTGACCTAAGAATGCCACCTTGTCTATCCATAACTCACACTTAGAGAATTTAGCATACAGATGCTTCTGGCGAAGAATCTGTAGTACTGTATGAAGATGGTCTTCGTGTTCCTCCTTGGACTTTGAGAAAATCAGGATGTCATCGATGAAGACAATGACGAACTTGTCCAGAAATTCATGGAAGATTCTGTTCATCAAGTCCATGAACACTGCTGGAGCATTTGTCAGGCCGAATGGCATAACTACAAACTCGTAGTGGCCATAGCGGGTACGAAAAGCAGTCTTGGCGATATCCTGCTCCTTGACCCGTAGCTGATGGTAGCCTGACCTAAGGTCAATCTTGGAGAAGTGTTTGGCCCCTTGGAGTTGGTCAAACAGATCGTCTATACGTGGCAGTGGATACCTATTCCGGATAGTAATCTTGTTGAGCTCGCGATAGTCTATGCAAAGACGTATACTGCCGTCCTTCTTCTTAACGAACAAGACCGGGGCGCCCCATGGGGATGCGCTCGGTCGAATGAAACCTCGTTCAAGAAGTTCTTGCAGTTGATCCTTCAGCTCCTTCAGCTCTATGTGAGCCATGCGATAAGGAGCCTTGGAGATTGGTTCAGCTCCTTGAATAAGCTCGATACTGAATTCCACTTCTCGTGCAGGTGGTATGCCCGGAAGTTCTGCTGGAAAAACATCTTGGAATTCCGACACTATAGGTTGATCCTGAATTGATGGAGATTCAGCATCCATGTCGTGAACCGTAGCTAGATAACCCTCACAGCCATGTGACAGTAGTGCACGTGCTTGCAGGGTAGATATGATTTGTACAGACTGGCCGGGTATGAACCCGTTGTGAATGTACTCTGGTGCATTAACATCACCAAAGATAACTCGATATGAACGGCAGTCTATGGTAGCATGATGCTTGGAGAGCTAATCCATGCCCAAAATCATGTCGAAGTCATTCATGTCAAGCGGAAGTGCGTCAACAGGTCGAACCTTATCTTCAAATTCTAGGGGAAGACTCTTGTATACATAGGTGATTAATACAGAGTCCCTCAAAGGTGTGGAAATAGTAAGCCTATTCTCTAGTGGCATGGGGAGCATCCTAATGTTCTTAGCATAAGCAGTAGAAATAACCGAGGGAGTAGCACCCGTATCGAAAAGAACACATGCAGCTTGACCATACATATACAAGATTCCAGTGATGGTACCTGTAGACTTGTTGGCCTGGTCCCGAGATGTCATGTAGACACGCCCGGTGGTAGGAGGCGGCTTGGAATCAGCATGTCCCGATGTGCCCTCCATCTCGCCCTTACGGCAATCCTTCATGATATGGCCAGGAAGACCACACTTGAAGCATGCGTCAGTGTTACGACGACATGGCCCTGGGTGCCTATGGTGGCAAGTAGAGCAAAGAGGATGAGTATATCCTCCAGCAGGTGCTATGGCTGGCTGAGAACCTGATAAAACATTTTACATAAGACATGATAATAGGGTACAAAGGATAATGCGGATAATCGTAAGATTGAATACCAGTGATAGCTGGATGGCTAGGCTGTGAACCTCTCTGGTTCTGGTCCCTACCGTTTCCATGATTCCTGGTAGAAGTTTTGCTAAAGTTTCAGAATATGAGTTATAACATGAAATCATAAGAAAAATGCGTAAGTATTAGGACCTGCTGCTGTTGGAGTGTCCGGCGTTGTTACGGTAATTATCATTACCGCCACGCCTATCCGTAGCAGAACGGTCGTTAGTCTGACCGTTTCCCTTGGGCTGATGAGGCTGCTGCTGAGTAGCCGGCTGAGACCGGTCCCCAGTTTTCTGCTTGGAAGATACATTTGAAAAATTAACATATATGGAAAGAATACGGATTGATCACCGCTTGAATACGAATGTTTACCTCTTGTCGGGTCTCTCAGCTTCCCCGAACTCATCTCTCTCCTGCAGCATCTCCAGCTACGTGCTGCATCGGCCACTTGTGCTACAGTGTTGAACGTAGCACACACCAGATTGTTTGCGACCGAAGTGCGAAGAGCCCACCTAAAGTGGTGTGCCTGCTCTTCAGGAGTACCTGCTGCCGCACCAAGGAAACCAGCTAAGCGAAGAAAGCGCTGCATAAACTCGTTGCTATTATCCCTAGCTCTCTGTCGGATCCCATGGGACTCTCTCTTGAGCTTGTCTTGCTCAGCCTTGGGAAAGAACTCCTCCATCACCCTGTCTTTGAACTGAGCCCAAGTCAAACCAGCAACCCACTCGTCACCACCCTCAGACTGCATCAACGCTAACCACCAATTTAGCACTTCGCCTTCGAACCAATAGCATGCCAATCTCGCCTTGTATGCGGGGTCACAACCCATAGCATTTAAAATCTTCTCGATGTGAGCCAACCAGCTTTCAGCATCACTGGGGCTATCTGTCTTCTCAAAAGCTCGAGGACGGAGCTTGTTGAATCTCTCCAGCCATACTGCTAATGTCACTGGAGGAGGAGGATGAGGTGTCTGATTATGCTGCTGATTGTTGGTAGCTTGAACTTCAGCCCTGATGTCATTCCTCAGTTGAGGAAGCAAAGCTTGCATTGCAGCTTGGATTGCAGCATTGAGCTGTTCCTGTTCGCGTGTGAGAACCATCTGACAATATAACATGAAACATATGATTAAACAGATCAAAACATAAAATATATATACATGAAAAAAATTTATACCAAAATTTCAAGAGAAAAATTTTATGCAAGAAAATTTTGTGCATGAATGCATGATGCAGTTTTATGAAAACTTTTGTATGGTCGAGAGTGAACGCCCATGGTCAGTTAACCCAAAACAAAAGACATGGTGAGGGGACGCCTATGGGTCGGTCCCAAATTTAAAAGTTTCGATAAAACACATGCGACTAAATAGGGCCAGTCCTGTACCAACCATTACCTAGTCATAAATCTGCGACAATGACATATATATGTATGCATAAAAATGATGAACGCATGAAAACGACTGTCAGTTCTAGGAAGACCGTAGTGACTACCCTAATCACAGGTCATATTTTGAGAGCCTACATGTCGAAGCCTTGGATCTGATACCATAATTGTAACACCCCATTTTGATAATGGAATGTCACGCGTAATTATGGCGTGTCATCAAAGCATACAAGTAAAAATGTCTAAACATTACATGACCATAAAAGGAAAATACCGGAATCAAACATCGGTAGTCCAAAAGTAAAGCTCATCACACTCAAACATAAGTATAGTAAAGGAAAGGACTAAACAATGTCCATAGCAAATGTATCAAAGGAAAGATAATGCATAAAGTAAAGAAAGACTAGAAAGCTTCCAGTCCATATGCACGTACGCTTAAAGTCTACGAGCGTCCCTGAGTACTTGCCGTTTTGGGAACATAGACAAGGAAAACGGCTGCGCAATACGCTCAGTGCACGGATGTACAATAAAGCATGAATAGGATAAGCATATAACATATAACAGCAGAAGAAACTATGTCCCGAATAACCTGGTTAAGTCTTGATAAAACCGGTTTTATAGTTTTAAAAGCCTTATGTTTATCTTATAAAAAACTGTTTAGCATGTTCTACCATTAGCCAATATAGGTCATGAAAATCCATCGTGCATGAATACTTGGAGGGGTGACCTCATCATGCAAATTAGAGGGGCTGCAACGAAGAAGACGAACTGAGAGGAATCCTAATTCCGTATCACTAATGCTACATGAATACATACGTGAATAAGTATCTGATTACTAAATACGTAACTGGTTTTATGTCATGTCTTAGCTTATTTTATATGTTCATATCATGTTTTACTGTTTTAAGCCTTAAACTGTGTTTATCTTATATTCTGTCTATTCTGATTAAGTATTTCTGGTATTTCATGTATTATTATACTTACTGTGTAATAATAAGTAACTTTCCAAAAAAAAATAGTAGGGTTCCTAAAATAGAAAGTTTCCAAAAATAGAAAGTTTCCAAAAATAGAAAGTTACCAAAAATAGAAAGTTTCCAAAAATAGAAAGTTTCCAAAAATAGAAAGTTTCCAAAAATAGAAAGTTTCCAAAAGTAAAAAGTTTCCAAAAATAGAAAGTTTCCAAAAATAGAATTACTACTTAAAATAGATAAGTTTTTAAAAATAGAAAGTTTCCATAAATAGATCAGCTGCCTGAATTAAATAAGTTTCTAAAAATAGAAAGTTTCCATAAATAGATTAACTGCCTTATTTAAATAAGTTTCTAAAAATAGAAAGTTTCCATAATTAGATATAAGCTGGTTAAATAAGCTAAGTATATAAGCCTAAGTGTTTTCATGATTATTTTCTATGTCATAATGATATAATATATAGTTCATTAATTATTTCATGTAATTTAAATAAACTATAGGTTAAAATATTTAATTAAAGTATATCATGTTTTTAATTAAATAAAGTTAAATACTTAGGTAAAAACATGTATTATTATTTATTAATAGTATAACCTAAGTCATGTTAATTAATTAATTATAACATAACTCATGTTTATTAAATTAATCATGTCATATTTATCAATTTAATTTAACATATGATTATATAAAAAAAATAATCTTAACATAAACGGTGAACCAGATCTTGACTAGAAACCATGAACCGGACATGAAATCGACACCATACCCCGAACCACTTCGGGGTTTCCCTTGTCTTGCTGCTGCCGTGGGACCCACACCACCCAACCGGGACCATATGGTCTCGGTGGTGGTCGAGTAGCCAAACCGAGACCCCCTTGGGGTTCGGTTTAGGCTCCGGCCAAACAAAACACCCCTAAACCATCCTTTTTTATTTACCCAAAAACCACAATCATGATTGATCTATGTTTTAATTAGGTTTTAAAAAAAACATCATGTTCTTAATTATTTAATAGATCAAATCAAAAAGAAAAGGGTTAAAAGAACTTACCGAATGCGTGGATCTAAACGAGGATGAACAAACACAACACTTGCACCAAAAACCAAGATCAAAATCAAACAAACACCCCCTTTGGTGTGTTTGTATTCGGCGGCCAAAAAAAAGAAAAGAGCAGGAGAAGAAACTTTTTAGGTTTTTGTTTTAATCTTCTATAAAGTGAAAAGGACTAGCTAATTTTACCATAAACCCTCTTTAGTGAATTTTGAGATGGGCTTGGCCCATCTCCTTATGGTTGCTGCGGGTAGGGGCCCCACATGGGGTACCCGTACCGTTTTCCGTGTCTCGATGTTTACTTATTTGTTCGTGTTTATTTGTGTTCGTGTTTTGCGTGTTCTCGTTAAGTAATTACCGTGACCTAATATATTTAATTACGCTCGTATTAAATATATATACGTAATTAATAATATTTCGTGATTTAATTACGTTCATGATTTCATGATCGCATGTTCATGATTAATTATTGTTAAATAATTGAAACGTGTTCGTGCGTAGTAAATACTTATCGTGTTCTAACACGTACGTAATACGTAAAATTCTAACACGTAATCGTAATCATGCTATAATAGGAAAGTTTCAATCTAGTACGTACGATCTTAAGGGTACTATTCATGGTAAAAGCATGCGGGTTTTACACTTGATGTACGAAGATGCAGATTTCCTTAAGTTCTCTTTGGAGAAATTTCTTCAAGCGAGACTTGGAGGGTTTAGATGCCTTTTCAATGGCATCAGCATTTTCTTTAACAACAACTTTGAGGACAGAGGAGAGATGTTGTTCAAGGCTGGTGTTGACTACAGGTGGAAGGTTTGTTTGTAGAGCATCACCAAGTAGCTGAGGGAGTAGGGACTTGAGAGTGGTTTCCAGAGATTTTGTCATCGAGCTCTCAAAGTTGTTAGATAAATCCAAAGCAGCGTTAGATAAATTTTTGAAGCTCAGATAAGATAGCCTCTTGGTTTAGCTTTAGAGTAGATGAGCTAATATCACCTATCCTTACCCCAGGGTTCTTCAGCACCAAAAGGTTGAACACTTGTCATAGAGGGAAAGAAAATAGGTTTGAGTAGTTGTTGTTCTTCCTAGGGTTTCTTGGCACCCAGCTCCATGACATTTGGCATAGAGGGAAATGGAACTCGGGTTGGTGGTGTTTGCCTCTAGGACCATGCTTGCTTCGCAGCGAGTTCTTGGACATTTAACATTGAGGGAAATGGAATTGGCTTAGTTGTTATTTTAGAGTCAGTGACCGCAGAAGTTACTTGGTCATCAACATCTTCCATATCCTCAAACCCAGAAAGGGTAGCATCTTCTTCGACGATGAACACTTCATCATATGGCATAGATTCGAGATCAGAGTCCTCCTGTGTTAAGAGAGTGGAGTCCTCTAAAATGTCCTCATTTGGGATAATATAAGGCTCCTCATTCATCTATTCATCATTTAGATTCAGTCCCTGTATAAAATTTATTAAGTGCAAATGTGACGAGTTTATAATGTATGGAAAGATCACCATTCGCTGCCCCTATGAAAGCTGGGTGTTATTATCCAACCCCTCCAAATAGATTTCTCCTTAAGACTATTTTATTGTGAAATAAGACAAGGTGAAGGGTCGCCATTCGCTGCCCCTAGGATAGCTGGGTGTGATTATCCAGCTACCCCATAAGGATATCTCATTGGGACTCTTTTAGTGGTGAAGCATGATATGGTGAATGGTTGCCGTTCGCTGCCCCTAGGATAGCTGGGTGTGATTATTCAACTCCCCCTTAAGAATTTCTCCTTGGGACTCTTTTAGTTTGTGACTATGATAAAAGGGAATGGTGTCCATTATCATCGTTGCCCCTAGGAAAGCTGAGGGTGATAGTTCAGCCTACCCAAAATAATAAATTCTTTGGGACTCATTTATTTGTGAGGGGACCCAGATACTGAGTGAAGTTCAGAGACTCTGGGTCGGGACGTATACATACTCTGGTTGTTGTTACCCAAAGCACAGTCCAGAGGGAGGAGGATCATCGGGGTGCGTTATAAGCATAAATGAATCATTTCCTGATGCAGAGACAGAGTGTACAAAGGTCTTAGAGGAGCTTGGTGCAGACACAGACACTCTAAGGGTCGAGGCAAACCCTAAACTTTATCACTCTTTCCTATAGACGTTTGAGAGTGATTGCTTGTGAACCTAAAAAAATCAAAGAGGTCAAACTAATACCTTAGTGATATCAGTGAGCGGGGGTTCCCTGAAGTCTCGAGACACTAGACGCTTGTTGTTTATCAGCAATGGGCTCTATAGCTTCATTTATAAGAGTAGTAGATGAGTCTTTCTTAGTCTTTTTCTTCCTTCAGACATCTTTAGAAGATTTGGTTTCAGAGGAAGGGGGAATTTTCTTCTTCCTTTTCATCTTGTCTTTCGAAGCCTTGGGCTGAGAGGTGGACTGCACAGAGGTCTTGGACAAAGACTTGTCAGTAGAACCTTCATCATTCACCTCTAAGTGAGGGATCAAGGGCTCATCCGGTTTGGCTAAACCTGCAATTTATAGCATGTTCCTCGTCAGAGGCACTTCATCCTCTAATGGAGTCTTTAGAGAAGCAGCGGTGATATGAAAGGGTGAGAAGGAGTAAAGATCTTCATTATGTTACTTCTCTCCTAAGAGATGCTCAAAGATGAGAGAAAGATATCTGGTGTAGCAGATGGTAGAGAGCATGTGCTTCTTTCCTTTGTTCACAAGTTTGGCCACCAGATCAGAGTAGAGGATGTGGGCATTCCCTATATCAAGTCCCCAGATAAGACTATAGGCAATTTCCTATTGAAATCCATTCAGTTGGTCATGGGACCCTTGGTTTCCTCCCAGACACTTGACGATGTATAACATTAGAGTCTTCCATAGATGAGAGAAGAAGTTGACCTTAATAAAAGATCTTTTGGTGAAGGCGCTGGTGATGAAGGGTTTGTCATCATCGTCACGAGGTTTGAGGGTCATTAAAGCTGTCTTGACTATATCACTGCTGGGTACAACCAACATGTTTTCGTCAACTAGGAGTCCAATGACTTTAGCAAAGTCTGATAGATCAAAGGTTAGGGTTTCTGGATGGGTGGTGAGGTTGAAAGAAATGCTCATGGTCGTGTGATCAACTTCTGCTGAGAACCAGAATTCCTTAAGATATTATGAATAGCAAACTAAAGGAGTTCTTGTGATGGCTTCAGAAATAGAGAAGTTCTTCAAGAATTTAAGCATGGGTGAGTAGAGGGGGTTTGAGTGCTCAAGCAAGGTCACATAGTTGTTCAGGTTAATCTTTCCATCATCTACACCGAAGTTAATGTTTGATGCTACCGAGATGGAGTACTTTGTGGTTTGTGTTGTGGACACCATTGAAGAAAGATGGAGGTTTTGAAGATTAGAGAGAGAAAGTGTGTGTGAGAAATGAGGAGAGATAAACACACAAAGAAGGTGAGTCAAAGGGTAAAGAAAGGTTTCACCATTTTTTCTTGTGGGCATTAAATGCTAAGTTATCACTTTTTACAAAAACATGGGACCTTTTAACTCTTTAGAAAACATTTGCCCCCTTGAAAAGCGGGAAACTTGTTAGCATTAAAGGAAATCATTTGAATTAAATAAGAAGAGTATATGAATTCCCTTTGGAATGTAACTTCCTCATTACATTTAATACCCTTAAATACCCAGAGACAGAGATCATTCATCAGACCTTTCCTTTCCTAATATTGAGCATACCCAGCTCAGCAACCAGCCTAGTAAAACTTGTCTTAGCCAGAGGCTTGGTAAAAATGTTAGTGAGCTGGTATTCAGTGGGTATAAAGTGTAGCTCAATATTACCTTTTAAAATGTGGTCTCTGCTGATATGATACCTGATTTCAATATGTTTAGTTCTGGAATGAAGTACCGGATTGTTGGAAATGGCTATGGTGCTTGTGTTGTCACATAATATGGGAACCTTCTCATAGTTGATCCCATAATCAGCCAGTTGACTCTTCATCCAGAGAACTTGAGCACAACAACCAGCAACAACTACATACTCAGCTTCAGCTGATGACATGGCCACATAGTTCTGCTTCTTGGCGCTCCAACATACTAACTTTCCTCCAAGGATCTGAAAACTCACAAATGTACTCTTCCTATCAAGGCAACATCTAGCGTAGTCTGAGTCCGAGTAGGCTTTTAAGTCAAAGCCAGATCTATTTGGATACCAGAGACCCAATGAGGGATATCCTTTGAGATACCTGAAAATTATTTTGACAACTACAAGGTGGGATTCCATGTGGTTAGCTTGGTACCTAGCACACAGACATGTGGAGAATTGGATATATGGTCTGCTCGTAGTGAGGTACATCAATGACCCAATCATGCCTATTTATAAGGTCTCATTTACACAGTCACCCGAGTCATCAACTCCCAGATCATTGGGAGGAAGCATGGGGCATTTCACTGATCCACAGTCAGACATATCATATTTCTTGAGCAAGTCTCTAACATATTTTTCTTGACAAATAGGAATTCCCAAAGAATTTTGTTTGATTTGAAAACCTAAGAAAAAAGTTAGTTCCCCCATCATGCACATTTCATATTTTGTAGTCATAAGTTTGGAAAATTGCTTTGCTTAATGTTATGTTCGTCGACCCAAAAATAATATCATCCACATAAATCTGTACTATTATGATATCACCCTTGGACTTATAAGTGAACAAGGTTTGGTCAATGGTACCTCTGACAAATTTATTTTTAATTAGGAATTTTGACAAGGTTTCATACCAGGCTATAGGTGCTTGTTTTAGCCCATAGAGTTCTTTGTGGAGTCTACAGGCATGATCAGGGTATTCACTGCTTTCAAACCCTTGAGGATGTTTGACATAGACTTCCTCTGCAAGTTTCCCATTAAGAAACGCACTTTTCACATCCATTTGTTATATCATGAAACCCATATAAGCAACATATACCAGAAAAATTCTGATGGCTTCTAGTCTGACAACTGGAGCAAAAGTTTCATCATAGTCATTCCTTCTAATTGATTATAATTCAATACTACCAGTCTTGCTTTGTTCTTGACAATCATCCCACCTTCCTCTCTTTTGTTCCTGTAGACCCATTTGGTTCCAACCACTTGTTTACCCACAGGATCTTTGACCAAGGTCCATACCTTGTTTCTCTTGATCTGATTCAGCTCCTCTTCCATGGAGACTACCCATCCTTCATCTAGAAGAGCAGCAACGACATTCTTGGGTTCATCCTCTTAAAGGAAGTCAATAAATAGACACTCGTTTGCTGATGTTGCTTCTAGCTTTCTAAGTTTTCCTCTGGTGGTGACTTCTTCAGAGGGTTTACCAAGAATATTCACAAGAATAATATCTTGGCTTCTGCACCATTTAGATTAAGGTGCAGGAGTCTTAGTTGGTCCAGGAGAGGGTTCAGAGGGTGTTATTTGAGCAGAGACAAAAGGTGCATTCTCAAATGGTTGTTCATCACACAGGATTTCTTCATCCATGATCTCTTCATCCATTTGAAATTAACGAAGTCTGAATCAGATCTTTCAACATCCAGAGGTAGGGATGGTGTTTAAGATACAGTTGCTTCTGGAGTTATATCAGTGATGGAATAAGGATCAAATGCATGAATATAAGGAAAGTCCTTTTGACACGTTTGAGATGGTTTCTTGGGGATTGAGAAATCATCTTCTGGGTATGATTTGACTTCATTAAAGTCAATGTCACCAGCATCTGAGTTGACGTATGAGATGACAACATCAGATTCATTGAAGGTAACATGGATAGATTCTTCAAGCTCTGGTCTACGAATTTTGAACACTCTGAATGATCTGGAGGTTAGAGAATATCCAAGAAAGAAACCATCATCTAACTTTTCATCAAACTTTCCCAGATGATCCTTGTAGTTGTGAATGAAAACAGGGCAAGCAAACACATGGAAGTAGATGACGACAGGGGCTCTCTTCCTATAAACTTCATAGAAGGTTTTCTCATGTCTCTTCACAATGATAGATATGTTCTGTGTGCAACACGTTGTGTATACGGCTTCTCCCCAAAATTGTTTTGGAAGTATTGATTCACTAAAAATAGTTCTGGCTGCCTCTATAAGAGATTTGTTTCTTCTTTCAGCAACACCATTTTGTTTTGGGGTTCTTGAGGTGGAGAAATTTTGTGACATACCCTTTTAATCACAAAAAGCTTTCATTGCATGATTCTTGAACTCAGTACCATTGTCACTTCTGATGGACTTAACTCTGTAGTCATTGAAGTTTTCAATTTCTCTGATGAAGGACATTATACGATCAACAACTTCACTCTTATTTTGAACAAAGAATACCCAAGTGAATCTGGAGAACTCATCAACAATAACAAGAGTGTATTTGTTGTGATTTAAGGATTGGGGTTTGACTGGTCCAAACAACTCCATGTGTAGAAGGTGAAGGCACTTGTCAATGAAAAATGATTTTATGGTTCAGAATGAGGCTCTGTGGTGCCTTCCTTTTTCACAGGCTGAGCATGGCCTATCTTTTGAGAAGGTTAAAGAGGTAATTCCAACAACCAGATCATTCTTTGCTAGTTTGTTAATGTTTTTGAAGTTAAAATGGGACAATCTCTTATGCAAGAGCCAGTTTTCACTATCAGAGGCTTTGCCAAAGAGACAGTTGTTGCTTCCTTCTAGACATGATGTTATGTCAATAACATAGACATCTCTTCTTCTTAGAGAAACTAGAACAACATCATCATTTTGATTGAAAATTGTTCCTTGGATCTTCGTAAACAAACTTTGAATCCAGCATCACAGAGTTGACTGATGCTGATCAAGTTATGTTTTAGCCCATTGACATAAGTGACCCTTGTGAAGGTAATTCTATTGCAATCCACTAAGCCATATCCTTCAGTAGCCACTGAGGAGTCATCTCCAAAGACTACCTTGGGACTAGAATCCCTTTTATATCTAGGTAGATATTGTTTTACCCCTTTCATGTGTCTGGAGTAACCACTATCCAGATACCAAATAGATTTCTTCAAATGTTCCTGCATAGATATAATGAAACCTTATTAGTTTCGATGATGAACCCACTTTCCAGGGGTCCATTCTGTCGCTGACCAACGTCTTTGGGTTCTTTCTCCCCCTCTTTGGTTGTAGTGTCTGGTTTCATGAATCGTACTTTCACAGATGTCACATCTAGGATAATGTTCACACTCATCTAAGTGATGATCATGGTAACCACAATACTTGCATGGAGAAGAAGGTCTGATTCTCTGAGGAGAGACTTTGGGTTTGGGTTCAGGTCGTCTAGAAAACTTGTGAGGATTTGAGATCTTATTTTGATTTTGGCCTTTTGGACAATAATGGTTTCCTCATTTTCTCTACAGGTGTGTTCAGTGGACTCAAATGTGATGCATTTGGGTTTCTTTAAGCAATTATCTGAAAGATGATTTTTTAACCCATAATGTTTGCAAGGTTTGAACATACTCTTTCCTTTAGACAAACTACTGTTGGTTCCTTCACCATGGGAACTAAAGGAAGAGCGGTTAGACAAAGGCTTGATTGGTTCTTTAAGACCTTTGACTTCTTCCATTAGGGTAAGAAGAAGTTTCTTGGTAAGAAACAAATCCTATGAATGAATGAGAGGTTTAGTTTCCTTGGGTTCCTTGGCCACAAAAACCTTTTTGTAAGGTTTGTCAGAACCTCTTGCAGAAAGTTTATCGTTTGAGGAACTTCTAGAGGTTTTGGTGGCATGAATGGGTCCAAGAATGGATTCTGGAGGACTGATGAGACTGCAATTATACATAGTCTCATCGTCCAAATCAGGCTTAAAACGCTTAAAATATCATGAAAATACCCCTATATATGCTTGTATTTGTGTCTTGTGTATTTTAGGTATGGATATCGTGTAATCAACAAAAGATCACAAGAATAGAGCAAAAACAAACACGGGAAACGAAGCCACACAATGAACTGGGCCCAAGTATGGAATTTACAAAATTGCCCTTGAAGTTTTGAAGAATGTCAAGTTTGGTCCCTCATCTTCGAAGACTTGTCACAAATGACCCTCCACTAATTCATTTGTATAAGATATATCCTTGAAGTTTTAAGACATGTACAAGATATGCCCTTGAAGAATACATTTATTACATATTTAATCCTTGTTCCATTAAATATCAAGTTAAAGGACTGAATATGTAATTAGGCCAAAGTAAATATCAAAGGAAATGAGGAATTATGGGCTGCAAACTTGATGTCCTAACATATGGGAACATGGGGAGCCAAATCTGCCAAGACAAACAAACCTACCACAACCAATCGTTTTGCCAACTCACCCCCACCATCCTATCACTTTTCACTACGTCACCCCACCCTTACACGTCCGAATCCACCACCAAATTAACTAATATTAGTTTTCAAACTAATATTAATTAAACTACTTCCTTCCAAACACAATTATTTCCCCCAAACTAGATCTAATCACCCTCATAATCTGTTCATCACACTCATAAACCCTAAACACCAATCCAACTCAAATCATAGGGGTTTAAGCTAATATTATCCAGATTGCTAATTAACACTACCCTAAACCAAACCCACAACCCAGATTCCCTTTTCACTCAATTCAAATGGGGCCCCCATGGTTCCCCTGCCCCGTCTCTTTCACACAAAACCCCAAAAAGGGACCAGATCAACGGCTAAACATAATTTCTTGTTCCCAAGGTACTCCTCAACGTCCAAGATCACTTCAACAGCTGTACAACAGCAGGAAGATCACATGAGCACAATTTGACCCATATTTCAGTCAAGATTCCAAGGGCCTTATGGGAATTTCATGTAACATTAGGGTTACTCATTCTTGTTTTCTAGAATAATCTTCTAAGTAGTATATAAATGGGTGTCATGTACCCATTTATCCTTGTTCCAGATTTTGTAAGATTTTAACTTTATTAATGAAAATGAACAATTTAACATTTTGCAAGATTCTGAGTTCCAAGTTTATTATTTGTTAAGTTTATCTTATTCAGTGTTGGGAAATAGGTTAGAGATAAAAGGCTTCACTTTTATCAACAAGATTCCAAAGAATCTGTTTTTGAAGTTTTTTTGGCATAAGCTATTAAAAAATTGAAGGCAGTTTGATTTGAAGTGGATTTTCAAATTCTTCAATTGGTTTTGATGAGCTTTGATCAAGAAAAACTCAAGTTTTCTGGTTAGTTTCAATAGTTTGAGAAGATCCAGTTTCAAAAGTTTTCTTTTTAAGCCAAAAAGATAAGCTAGCTTAATCAATAAGCTAGGCTTATCTTTTTGTGGTTGCTTATTTCCAGGTCATCTTTTCTGTTTTTCTTCTTATCTTAGCAGGTTACAAATCAGTATATTGGATAGGTGGTGGTCTTCTCTTTTGAAGTCCATCAACATCATCCTCTTGTCATACCAACAAGTCCCTTTCTGAAAGTTGTCAGCTCAAGCCCGAGCTTGATGGAGGAGGCTTAAGCTAAGCCTTTGTGAGACTTGGATGTAAGCTCACTAGGTAACAGCTTCACATTCTCTATACTTGTTTGGAGTTATTATTTTTTTGAGTTTCATGAACTAGATGAATTAGGTTGTTGGATGCTAGAGCAAATACTAGATATTGTTTACTTGTGAGATTGATGCATGTCTAGATAGGTTTGACTGGATTTGATGCAAGTTTGGTTACAAATTCTTTGGAAAAATTCAAGTTTCAGACTTTAAAGGGGTGTTTGGTTCCTGGTTTTAAAATCAATGAATATGATGTATTGGGTTTGAAATCAGTAGTGAATCACTTACTTGAGTGGTTTTGTGTATCATCAGTTATTGTGTTGGATTTGGTGAGTTTGTTAAGAGTTGTATGCAAGAATCTTGATAAACATAGTCCAAAATCAGTAAGTTGTAGAACTGCCTAGATTTTTGTGATTTTGCCATGTCAATCTTTGTGCTTGTTAGGATATAGGGTAGGTTAGGACTTGAGTGTGATTTGGGGAAGTTTGTGAGTGGATTGAGTGAGTTTTGGCCAACCAAAACTCACCCAATTGCCAAACACTTCAGCAAAATCCACACAGCCCCCCTAGTCCTATATCAGTGACTGTATAAGGGCTATTTGGGCTTGTTTTTGTTAATTAACCTTCTGTTTTTAGCTTTTTATTGACTCCCCACAACCCAACTGGTTGTGGGGATGCTTTTGTTTGCCCACAAAACCAATTAACCAAGCAGATACAAGCTAAAAAGTCCCCAGACCCGTTTTGTTTGTGAAGGCAGTGGGAACTCAGTTCCCACTGTTAGTGTCAACAGTTCCCCCTGCTGAGCTAACAGACAAAAGGGTCACATGTCACTTTTAGTTTTCTATCTTTTTTGTCTTTAGTGGTGAAAATAGGAATTAGATCTTCAAACCAGTTTTTTTATTTTTCTTATTTAATTTGTGATTTTTCTGTTTAGTTAAATTTTTAGTTACTGTTCATTTAGTATTTTTTAGATTAAATAGCATTTTAAATTACTTTTTAAGTTTCTGTTTTTTGTCTTTTAGTGTAAAATTTTAATATTTTTCAGTTATAAGAATTGTCTTATATTTAGAAAAATATTTAAGACTTTTAGTACAAAAACATTTTACTGTTCACTTTTTAATTAATTTTTAGATTTTATTTAGTTTAATTAGGGTTTAAATTGTATACTGTTTTGTCTTTTAGTGAAAAATATTTAATTTTCAAACTTTTTTATTTTTCTACTGTTCATTAGTATAATTTAGGATTTTTAAAATTGTCAAATAATTTTTAGCATTATTTTATTATTTTTAATAATTATTTTAGTTTAAAAATAGTTTTTAGAGTTTTAAAAATAGAAAAGTAGTATTTAAAATTTAGGAAAAATACTTTTTAGTTTCTAAATAATATAAGTGAGTTATTTGTTCAATAAAATAATATTTTGGGCTTTTTCTTAATTATATTTAATTTTTGGGCTTTAATTAGCATTAAAAATTGAATATTTAATTAATAAAAGGTTTTAAAATTTATTTATTGGATTTTTATCCTTTTTTATATTATTTTAGACTTAATTTTCATTTTTAATTTTTTTTTAGCTTAAAATTTTTAATTTTTCACGTTTTACGTATTTACGTTCGCGTTTTACGTCACTCGTCGTAGTTTAATTGTAGTCATAGCTCGTCTTTAGTTTTCATTCTTTTCTCATCCAAAAATGACACTAACCCAAACTTTTGATTATATATATTGGCATATTAATCCACACACCTCCTCGAGAACGAACCCGCACTTATTCGATTCGTCGGTTTTCCTAAATCGTCGAGTTTAGTACTTGCCCGCATTATACGCTCTTTTTCCTAAAATACGTATTTCTACGACTTATCAAAATGGCGCCGCTGCCAGGGAGGTGTTTTTAGTGTGCCATTATTAGTATCGTGTTTGTGTGAGTGGTGCGTTTTTACTTTTCAAATTTTGGAATGCGTGAATATCGTACATACTCATTTTTGTTATTTTTCCTTATTATAGTATAGTATCCAAATAAATTGTGTTTAGTTTTCCTAAACTAAACACACACCAATCTTTTTACTATATTGTAGATATCCCATTATTGTTTTCGTTTTTCTTTGTGAATATATTACTATATTGTACTTACGTAGAACAATAAATATATAAGTACTCCAAAAGCGTGAAAACGCAACCTTGATTCGGGATTTCATCACTCGATCATTGTATTCGAATCCAAAGCAAAAGTTTAAAGGCAAAATAGATAAATACTTTCGTGAGGCTTAATTTCAATTAACAAAAACTATAAGGTGGGTATAAGGCGGTTGTATTTCACGACCTAAGGGAAAAAGGCTCTTAAGTGCTTAGCGCCGCCTCGTTTCCCCCGCTTGCTTGTGCGTGTTTTGAGAAAAAGGGCTAATCGAGGGTTTGCCAACCAAAGTATTATCTACGTATATATATTTGCTTGGTTTCAAGATTAAACCCTTTTGAGCGTTTTGGTGTTCCACCAACGTTCTAAAGTCATCGAAGGTGTTCACTTCACGTGATCGTTTTCATTCCTTGAGGATCCTTTAATCGAGAAAGTCGATTCGAGGAGAGATTTGTAGATTTGAGTCTACGTAATACAACAAAAATCCAAAAAAATTAAAAACAATCAAAAATTAAAAATATTCTTCTTACCCTTATCCATTAATTCTATTTCTAACCCTCTAGTGTTTAATTCTCATAACACTGTTCTCGTTGCATCATGTCAAATAATGGTGGATATTATTCGTGTCCATATTGTGGAGGCCCGCCCGATGGTGCCAATTGTTTTTATTGTGAGGTTATTGGAGGTCGAGGGGGTTATATCTATAACCCCGCTCCACGTGATCATGGTCCCAATTTTCAATCTTACGACCAAGGTCACTCATCGTCTTCGTTTTATTCGTCGTATGATCCGTCTTTTAATTGCAATGATGAGTCTATTCATAATGCCTTTAATGATTTTGTGAGACGAAATAATGAGAAATTAACGATGGTGGAAGAACAAATGACGAGCCTAAAGGAAACTTGTAATAAACGAATGGCAACCCAAAGGGACACTTTCAAAAAAATGGAAAACGATTATGACACCCTTATTGAAGAGCAACAACGTTTGTATGATCAAAATCAAGAGATGTGGAAAGGATACGTGGATAACATTAAGGAAAATCATGCCAATGAGAGAGATAAAATTCTTTTAATGTTCGAGGGCTTAGTGGAAAAATTTAATTCTTTGTCAAATAACACCAATCCTAATTCCGAGGGAGAGGTTAAAGCCTTATCGACTCCTAAGACTCGTACGTCTCGTATTTATCCATATCTCTCGAATTTTAGAGTCGTGCAACCTTTGTCGTCTTGCAAAAACATAGAGGAAACGAAAACGTCATCCAACGAAGTTTTGAAAAATGTTTTTGAAAATAAACCAAAGGAAAAATTCGTAGGATACTTGGGAGTATTAAATCTTGTACCTTCTAAACCTAATTTTTCTAATGAGGATGAAATAATTGAGGATTTTCTAAATCAATATACACTTAATTTTGACAAAGAAATTCCATTAAATTATTTTGAAAAAGAAAAATGTGAAAAGGTTTTAAAGGAAAGCATTGAACCCTCGTTTTTACAAGATGAGCGAAAATTAATTCCGAAGGGACGTGTTAGTAGTTTTGCTAAAATGTTTGAAAACCCACGTTCGATCCCTTCGAAGGACAAAATTGAAACCGTCAAGGCAAAATCGTCACGAGACAAGCCTTTTACTCCTAATCCCACGTCGAGTGAGATTTTGGATTTACCATGTGAGAAGTCCGCCGATGGCCTTGCTCACATCGATACGTTTTTTGATATCGAGGTCGAAACGACAAAGGCAAAATCTTCAATCGAAGAGCCTTCTTTTCCTAGTTTCACGACGGTTGAAGCTGGCGACTCGATTATCGACAATTTTATTGCTCAACCTCTTCCACGAGGAAGAGAAGATGTTTTTGATCCCGATGGTGATTTTTCCGAGATCAAACGTATTCTTGATGATCCGCCTTGTATTTTCAAGTTTGATGGGGACCGTTGCGTTAGCCCGGAGGGGGATGTTTTATTAGTTGATTCACGTTTTAAAAATTCAAATCCTCATCCCGCCTTCAAGATAAATGTGGAAATTTTAAGTGTGCCTAGAATTGTTTTAGACAAACCAAATATTTTCAAAATTTTCCAATTGATTTAAAAATTTTTCCAAAGTTAACTCCGTCATCACCTCGCTTAATTGAGCTTGCTACAA
The DNA here is from genome assembly GCA_025667525.1 of Glebionis coronaria. Taxonomy (NCBI): domain Eukaryota; kingdom Viridiplantae; phylum Streptophyta; class Magnoliopsida; order Asterales; family Asteraceae; genus Glebionis; species Glebionis coronaria. Next base: position 74,566,659 of record CM046874.1, read on the forward strand.
ATGCGTCTACTTCTTTTGACGACGTTTTGTGTGGATCTAGTATGGGGGAAGCCCCATTTGTTTCCTCACACTTCTCCACCGAGGACGAGATTTTTGACCCCGGTATCACGTTTAAGATAAAATCTCGGTCTTTTACCGAAGTAGTCACTAGAAATCCTTTCTACACTTACGGTGAGAGTTTACCTCGAGTAACTCGATTTTTATGCCCACCCAATGTCCCAACTTTCTTTTCTTATTCTATTTTCTTGTGTCCCATTGGGACGTTTTTACTTGAAGTCGTGTTGTTTCGTTTATCATCCAAAAACGTTGACACGATCTTTGATCCCGGTATAGAAGTTTTGCCTTTATACACGGTTGCTTTTGGGCCTTGACTACATGTAAGTCCCACCAAAAATGACCGAACCATGATTATCCCTAAATGATCACATTTATGGGGATTCGAGTCGAGCTTTTGACTCGGTTATCAAAAACAAGGTGCCTCGTGCGGGAGACCCATGCTTATCCATGTACATATTATTGCTTTCTAATTAGTTTAATGTGAGGGGATTTGTGCCCTTCCAACCTTTGTTCCGTGGTTGTTCGTGATTGTAATTCATTAGGTACATCGACATCATTGAAGCCTCTCGTGTTCGTTTTACGTAGCACTCGAGCTTCGATCGTTGCCTTTTTGGAGATTCCGATATCCGATGATATCCTTTTATGTTCTAACGTTTATCTTATTAGCATAATTCATAAACGGCTTTTAGGTTATTCGTTTTACCCTTTCCATGCTCGAGATTAAGCATTCGACTACGTCTCTAGTATGGGGGTGTTTCACCCCTAGACTCGAAACATTGAGGACAATGTTTAGTTTTAGTATGGGGGGTGAGTAGATACTTCACCTTTACGTCAACACGCAATCCAATTTTTCATCTTTTTGTTGCAAATAAGGCTAAAAATTGCCAAATTTTAAATTTTTTCTTATTTTTCATAAGTGTTTAAGACACGAATGTAGGTTTTCCGATGGTGAGAATAAGAGTAATTTTTGACTCGACCGTGCGTGTTGAGCACTTAGCTTTGATTCCTTAACTTTTTAGGCTAAGTCTCTTAAATGAGGACGAGAAATGATAGAGTTATTTATAAGTCTCGTAATCCTCACGATCTCATGTGTAGTAATTATTAGCTTATTCTACCCACGCTTTTGCATAATAAATTGTTAATAAATATTGATTTAGCGGTTTAGTCACTATTGTTGGTTTCTAATTTGTTTTAGTAGCTTCCATGTAACTAAATTGGGAAAACATTAAGGTATCGCCAGCGTCACGGTTTTGAAGTATTGGCACCCGAATAATCGAAAGCTTCACCTAATAATAAGATTTCAAGTGCTCACCTAAATTAAGCAAAAATTTGAAGCTCACAAGGCCGAAAAATCTATGCCCAAACTGAAAGTGAATCAAGCCTTAATCTTCGAAGCTTTAAAGATCCAAAATTCGCTTTAGCGTGAGGATATACGTCTTTGGCTAATAAAACCACCGATGAGGCGGATAATAAAAGACAAGGCAAGACCGAAGTCATAATAAAAGCTTCATGGCGAAGTTGAATAAACGATGGAGGTAAATCAAAGATAATAAGGCCCTTCCGTTAGGGGGTGTATAAAAGTCTTGGTAATAAGTCTCATGTTCAAAACCGTTATAAAACCGTGTTTATCAATCCTTCTTGTTGACTTAATTTTTTGACATCGTTGTCTATTAGGGTGAATTATTAATTTAATGATTTTGGTTACACCGTTAAAACTCTATTTTTAGACCTAAATCTCTATTCACGCATAAGTCAATGATGTATCCTCGTGATCATTAAGACAAAAATAAATATAAGAGATACCAAGTAGGAATAAGGGAGTTTAGGTTCGTAATTAACACTCATGAGAAGTGATCGTGTTGCTAACTTATAATAACAATGATCTCGTTACACGCTTAGCATGGAATCAAGTAAAAATCGAGGACGACGAAATTATTTCTAACGAAGCATTTACGTGTTCTTGTTCTATAATCCCAAAAGTCACTTAATCGTGATGAAAACAATACATTATGTCTAAAACACGTATAGTAGTTTATTTAAGTTTACATTTTCAATAAATGTCATCATAAAATGAATTTTGGAAGTGCTAAGATACTTAATTCTAGCATTGCATGGGGACACGGCAATGGTTTAGTATGGGGGAGTGATGAGACTGCAATTATACATAGTCTCATCGTCCAAATCGGGCTTAAAACGCTTAAAATATCATGAAAATACCCCTATATATGCTTGTATTTGTGTCTTGTGTATTTTAGGTACGGATATCATGTAATCAACAAAAGATCACAAGAATAGAGCAAAAACGAACACGGGAAACGAAGCCGCACAATGAACCGGGCCTAAGTATGGAATTTACAAGATTGCCCTTGAAGTTTTGAAGAATGTCAAGTTTGGTCCCTCATCTTTGAAGACTTGTCACAAATGACCCTCAACTAATTCATTTGTACAAGATATATCCTTGAAGTTTGAAGACATGTATAAGATATGCCCTTGAAGAATACATTTATTACATATTTAATCCTTGTTCCATTAAATATCAAGTTAAAGGACTGAATATGTAATTAGGCCAAAGTAAATATCAAAGGAAATGAGGAATTATGGGCTGCAAACTTGATGTGCTAACATATGGGAACATGGGGGGCCAAATCTGCCAAGACAAACAAACCCACCACAACCAATCGTTTTGCCAACTCACCCCCACCATCCTATCACTTTTCACCACGTCACCCCACCCTTACACGTCCGAATCCACCACCAAATTAACTAATATTAGTTTTCAAACTAATATTAATTAAACTACTTCCCTCCAAACACAATTATTTCCCCCAAACTAGATCTAATCACCCTCATAATCTGTTCATCACACTCATAAACCCTAAACACCAATCCAACTCAAATCATAGGGGTTTAAGCTAATATTATCCAGATTGCTAATTAACACCACCCTAAACCAAACCCACAACCCAGATTCCCTTTTCACTCATCCAAATGGGGCCCCCATGGTTCCCGTGCCCCGTCTCTTTCACACAAAACCCCAAAAAGGGACCAGATCAATGGCTAAACATAATTTCTTGTTCCCAATGTACTCCTCAACGTCCAAGATCACTTCAACAGCTGTACAACAGCAGGAAGATCACATGAGCACAATTTGACCCATATTTCAGTCAAGATTCCAAGGGCCTTATGGTAATTTCATGTAGCATTAGGGTTACTCATTCTTGTTTTCTAGAATAATCTTCTAAGTAGTATGTAAATGGGTGTCATGTACCCATTTATCCTTGTTCCAGATTTTGTAAGATTTTAACTTTATTAATGAAAATGAACAATTTAACATTTTGCAAGATTCTGAGTTCCAAGTTTATTATTTGTTAAGTTTATCTTATTCAGTGTTGGGAAATATGTTAGAGATAAAAGGTTTCACTTTTATCAACAAGATTCCAAAGAATCTGTTTTTGAAGTTTTTTTGGCATAAGCTATTAAAAAATTGAAGGCAGTTTGATTTGAAGTGGATTTTCAAATTGTTCAATTGGTTTTGATGAGCTTTGATCAAGAAAAACTCAAGTTTTCTGGTTGGTTTCAATAGTTTGAGAAGATCCAGTTTCAAAAGTTTTCTTTTTAAGCCAAAAAGATAAGCTAGCTTAATCAATAAGCTAGGCTTATCTTTTTGTGGTTGCTTATTTCCAGGTCATCTTTTCTGTTTTTCTTCTTATCTTAGCAGGTTACAAATCAGTATATTGGATAGGTGGTGGTCTTCTCTTTTGAAGTCCATCAACATCATCCTCTTGTCATACCAACAAGTTTCTTTCTGAAAGTTGTCAGCTCAAGCCTGAGCTTGATGGAGGAGGCTTAAGCTAAGCCTTTGTGAGACTTGGATGTAAGCTCACTAGGTAACAACTTCACATTCTCTATACTTGTTTGGAGTTATTATTTTTTTGAGTTTCATGAACTAGATGAATTAGGTTGTTGGATGCTAGAGCAAATACTAGATATTGTTTACTTGTGAGATTGATGCATGTCTAGATAGGTTTGACTGGATTTGATGCAAGTTTGGTTACAAATTCTTTGGAAAAATTCAAGTTTCATACTTTAAAGGGGTGTTTGGATCCTGGTTTTAAAATCAATGAATATGATGTATTGGGTTTGATATCAGTAGTGAAGCACTTACTTGAGTGGTTTTGTGTATCATCAGTTATTGTGTTGGATTTGGTGAGTTTGTGAAGAGTTGTATGCAAGAATCTTGATAAACATAGTCCAAAATCAGTAAGTTGTAGAACTGCCTAGATTTTTGTTATTTTGCCATGTCAATCTTTGTGCTTGTTAGGATATAGGGTAGGTTAGGACTTGAGTGTGATTTGGGGAAGTTTGTGAGTGGATTGAGTGAGTTTTGGCCAACCAAAACTCACCCAATTGCCAAACACTTCAGCAAAATCCACACAGCCCCATAGTACTATATCAGTGACTATATAAGGGCTATTTGGGCTTGATTTTGTTAAGTAACATTGTGTTTTTAGCTTTTTATTGACTCCCCACAACCCAACTGGTTGTGGGGGTGCCTTTGTTTTCCCACAAAACCAATTAACCAAGCGGATACAAGCTAAAAAGTCCCCAGACCCGTTTTGTTTGTGAAGGCAATGGGAACTCAGTTCCCACTGTTAGTGTCAACAGTTCCCCCTGCTGAGCTAACAGACAAAAGGGTCACATGTCACTTTCAATTTTCTATCTTTTTTGTCTTTAGTGGTGAAAAATAAGAATTAGATCTTCAAACCAGTTTTGTTATTTTTCTTATTTAATTTGTGATTTTTCTGTTTAGTTAAATTTTTAGTTACTGTTCATTTAGTATTTTTTAGATTAAATAGCATTTTAAATTACTTTTTAAGTTTCTGTTTTTTGTCTTTTAGTGTAAAATTTTAATATTTTTCAGTTATAAAAATTTTCTTATATTTAGAAAAAAAATTTAAGACTTTTAGTACAAAAACATTTTTGTTCACTTTTTAATTAATTTTTAGATTTTATTTAGTTTAATTAGGGTTTAAATTGTATACTGTTTTGTCTTTTTGTGAAAAATATTTAATTTTTCAAACTTTTTTATTTTCCTACTGTTCATTAGTATAATTTAGGATTTTTAAAATTGTCAAATAATTTTTAGCATTATTTTATTATTTTTAATCATTATTTTAGTTAAAAAATAGTTTTTAGAGTTTTAAAAATAGAAAAATAGTATTTAAAATTTAGGAAAAATACTTTTTAGTTTCTAAATAATATAAGTGAGTTATTTGTTAAATAAAATAATATTTTGGGCTTTTTATTAATTATATTTAATTTTTAGGCTTTAATTAGCATTAAAAATTGAATATTTAATTAATAAAAGGTTTTAAAATTTATTTATTGGATTTTTATCCTTTTTTATATTATTTTAGACTTAATTTTCATTTCTAATTTGTTTTTAGCTTAAAATTTTTAATTTTTCACGTTTTACGTATTTACGTTCGCGTTTTACGTCACTCGTCATAGTTTAATTGTAGTCATAGGTCGTCTTTAGTATTCTTTCTTTTCTCATCCAAAAATGACACTAACCCAAACTTTTGATTATATATATTGGCACATTAATCCACACACCTCCTCGAGAACGAACCCGCACTTATTTGATTCGTCGGTTTTCCTAAATCGTCGAGTTTAGTACTTGCCCGCATTATACGCTCTTTTTCCTAAAAGACGTATTTCTACGACTTATCAAGGACTAGCCCCTATGAGAATAGGTAAGCTTGGTAGGAGGCTAAGTTACTCAGATTCTTCCTTAGATTCATCATTTATCACAGAGGTGGTTTTAGAAGATGGTTCATCTGAGGGGACATTTTTGACTTTGGAGATAGGTTTGTTATGTTTAAACCTTCCCTTCCCACCAATGGCTTGGACAACATTCACAAGGATGCATTCAGTGACCATGTCTTCGACAGTAAATTGACCCTTTGCCCATTTTTCAAGAACCCGTTTTAATTCAGTGTTTTCATCAGTCAGAGACTCATTGTCAAATGAGAGACGACTTACTGTATTTTGAAGTTGAGAGGTGAGTCCAACAAATGGTTTAAGTTATTTCAGATTGACATGAGTTTAAATCCTGTTTTAAGGCGTAAAATTTGTTTAACTTGTTCTTTCTCTGTTCTTTCACAAAGTGAAGGTCAAACAATGTGTAGTCAAGGACATGGTCTTTGTCCTGACCTTTAGTCATGGTAATCAGTCTCTATACCTTTTTCATAGTGATGTAAACCCATTGACCAGATCTGGCTTCACTTTTGCCAACAGTTGGTTCCTCATCGGCAATAGCCATGAAGGCTCTAACTGTAGTGGTTATTTCATCCTCAGATGTGAGAGGTTAATCATCCCAGTGAAACGAGGCAGCTCTCAACCCTTTCTCAGTATTTTTATTCTCTCTTTTCTTGGTTGCATCATCATCTTTATTAGTTCAGCTTTTAGTGCTTTGTACTTAACTTTGTAATCTTTCTTGCCCACTGAATCTGAATGAGACGATTGTTTAAAAGGAAATGGAGAGAATTTTTTCTTGTCATAGCTTTTGCTGGTTGAAGGAAAGCTTGGAGAGGAGGTGTTGTTTGACCAACAATCCTTCTGAAAATAACCAGCTTTTCCACAAGTGAAGCATATCACTTTGGATTTGTCTGCTTTGGCAATTCCGACTCTGACAGATCTTTTATAGTATCTCTTTGGATCAGCAAGTAGAGATCTTTCATGAAACTCAACATTTAGTTCTTCAAGGAACTCTTGTCTACTTCTAGTGTCTTATTCTACATGAGAGTCACTGTCCTAAAAATAATGATTAGCAACAAGAGCTTTTGATCCAATGATCTGAGATGCAAACCTATCTGTTTCAGATTTATAAATGGAATCAATTAGGCCTTCTTCATAGTTATATCATCCAAACAGCTGGGCCAGAGTGTCATTCTTAATAGCATTGTTTGCTCTTAGGGTTTGATTTAGACTTAACCATTTCCTAGGCAGGCTATTGAAAAAGGTGGAATTAACTTCAACTATAGGTAATACAACATCATTATTTCCAATATCATTTAGCAAAATCTTAATTCTGGTGTAGGTTTGACTAATAGTTTCACTATCTAGAGCTTTGAAGGCATTAAACTTAAATCTAAGGGCTTGGATTTTTGTCTCCTTAGTTTCCTCTAGTACTTCATACCCAAGAACTAATTCAGTCTTATGACGTATAGTCCCCAACCAGGTCAAGAACCCGGCCCACGGGTACGACCCGAATCCATCCCAGGTTGGATTAATGTCATCTAAGCTTACGGGCTTCGAATTAACATTGGCCGCACATGATATGTACGGCCCACGGCCCGGCACAGCCGGTACAAGGTTAGATAGGATCACAACCTAATTGGGATTGTTATTTACCCTAAAGTAGAGGATATACACTAACCATGATTAGAAGATAACAATCAAGCTAATTATGGTACTTATCATTTACTTGGGGCCGAAGCTTCGGTAAAAGCCTACTAGGGTTTTACCGCCTATATACGGAACCCCCAAGGGTTCCACAAAGGTATCGTATTCTTCACATCTCACGTCCCATCCGATTACTAACCCTAAACCGATTACTTACTCTCACGCTGGAGTCTAATCGTGGGATACATTCCCACGGTAAGTCTAACAGCGTGTTGCTTTTAGTGTGCAGGATCCCAAATCAAGGTTTACTTGGTGCAGGAGCCAGAGCCCAAGCACCCAAATTAAGCCTAATTCGGGTCAAGCTATGATCATCCAACTTTTGTATCAACAAGTTGGCGCCATCCGTGGGACCCTACATAAACTCTAATTCTACTAATGACGAAGGGAAACCCCTATCAGGGAAACCCAAAGAACGCCAATTCGGGGAACCAGAAGTCGGGGGAGATATTCCCGTTACCCCTACTCTACCTTTCATAGGGCAGGCAGGAGGGATTAACCCCCGCAATACGGTGCCTCAATCCCCTAGGGTACGGGCACGTCCCTGCATACCCCACCACATGCCCTCAATTTGAACAATCCTGAGACGGGGTCGGCACCGCCAGCCCCTAATAAGGAAAAGCAAAGGCCACCAGCCTGAGAGACGGACGACGAGCTTGCTTCGCTTGATGATGAATAAATTGAGAGCGTGCTCACGTAAAACCTCGACAGAATTGTCCCGGCCATCGCGGCAAGACTGAATTTGGGGAGGAACCTCTAAACCAGACTCAATTTCAGCGGTGCCGCACGTGGTACCCCCGCCCAAAACCGGAAAAGGCGAAGGAAGCACCCGATCGAGGAACACCCTCCGCGGGAGGAACAACCTCGAGCGCGGAATGTGTTAGAGAACATAGGGGATCGAATCATACAAGAATTGCAAGCGACGCAACAGGAATCGGATCACTCTGATGGATCTATGGGGCGCACAACCTTGGAAACTCTACAGAATGATAATCGCCGCACTAGCGTGTGAAGGAGGATAGATCCGGGAGAAAAGAAAGCCACCACCTCTTCTCGGAAGAGCAACTACTATAGCCAGTCAAGGGGTGGAGCAGGACCGCCCTACCACGATCCTTCAGGATCTGACTCGGATGATCATCACCCAAGTTGCCGTCGCACGAGGTATTCCTCTTCTGAACCATCAGATGAGGAGGGAGGACGCTACGGACCTCCTATTATTATACGGATGATGAAGAGAATCTCTCCCTACCATGGTGTAGTGAAAGGGAAGATGCCTTCACAACTCGCATACGAAATTACTCCAAGGACAAAAAATACCACATGCCGGCATGTGTCAAAACTTACGATGGATCGGGTGACCCAGATGATCATCTCAAAGTTTTCACTATACAAGCAAAAATTGAACGATGGCCGATGCCTATATGGTGCCAAATGTTCAATTTAACCTTGAATGGAAATGCCCGTGACTGGTTTGAAAAACTCCCTACCGAAGCATTAACAGCTTCGATGAGCTACGCTCAGCGTTTAGAAGAAATTATACTCAGCGGAAAAAGTATAATAGAGACCCGGTCTCATTGGCAACGGTCAAACAAATGCCTGGGGAATCCATGGAGGAATTCAGAGAACGCTTCAAAGATGAATGCACACGGATAAGGGCGTGCCCAGAAGTCCTCAAGATCTCCAACTATATGCATGGTATAACAGATAAGGAACTAATCCGGCGCCTCTTCGATAGATGTCCCAAACAATTTGACGACCTCATGAAAAGGGTTAGAAATTTTTTGGAAGGGGAGACTACCGTGTCCGTGGCTTACCCCTCAAGGGGAAACCAAAGCTATCGGTCGAATGACTAGTCTAAAAGGTAGTCAAACAATCAAGGCAATAACAGGAGCTTGGATTATAAAAATCAAGCAAAAGGAGGACGGTCGAACGACAAGTTCACACCTCTAAAGATGACGTACCGGGACATCCTGCTGACGAAGGGGTCAAACTTTCTAAGGCCGCACCCAATGACAACTCCGGTCGACCGTCGTCAGGGAAACTACTTTTGCGAGTTTCATAATGATAAGGGTCATGGCACGGACGAGTGCATTCAACTCAAGAAGCACGTTGAGTCACTGATTAAGTGAGGCAAACTCAAACACCTGGTCAAGGACCGGAAGGATGGGAAGGATAACAAAAGGAATGACAAAAATGATTTCCAGAAAGACAAGCCTACAACCATATTTATGGTTCAGTCATGGCAGCGCAAGACGAAGCAGAAAATTAGTCATAAATTTTCTCGCAGCAAGTAAATCTCATTCCTTCCTATCACGGCGACCAACGTGGCGGACGCGCCTCTCACGATTGAGGTAAACATTGGAAGCCACAACGTCCGTCGCATGTATGTTGATGGAGGATCATCCGTGGAGATACTCCATGAACATTGTTTCATACAGTTGAAACCAGAAATCAAAAGCCAACTAATGCTGACCACGTTGCCGCTTATTGGTTTTAGCGGAGATACCATTTGGCCAATAGGGCAGTTACGGTTGTTAGTAACTATCGGGGATAAAGAGCATTCAACTACAGCATAGATGAACTTTATGGTTAACGCTCTCATTCCCCGTACAATGGTATCATCGGAAGGCCATGAATACTCGCCATATGGGTAGTCCCTTTTACCGCACACGGCATGCTAAAATTCCCAGTTGAGGGTGGAATTGTTACTATCTTCAATTCTATAGTACCACCATCGGAATGTAATTCCGTCACAACACCAACACAACCAACCCCAAAGAAGGAAGGGTTACCCCCCGCAAATTGGAAGGTGGCTATCCACCCTGATTATCCAGAACAAGAAGTGGCCATCGTAGGAACTCTCTCTGATAAGGGAAGAAACGCTATGTGATCCCTCCATAAGGCAAACCTTGACGTGTTCGCATGGGAACCAAAGCACATGATAGGCGTGTCACGCTCGGTTGCGGAGCACAAGTTCAGATCCGCCCGGGGTATCCTTTAGTGAGACAAAAGAAGCACGGCCAAGCTCCAGAGCGCAGCAAGGTTATACTAGATGAAGTAAAAAAGCTGGTTGAGGCAGGAATCATGCGGGAGGTTTATTACCACGAGTGGATTTCAAATCCGGTGATGGTCAAGAAACATGATGGTAGCTGGCGCATGTGTGTGGACTTCACAGACTTGAACAAAGCTTGTCCGCAAGACAGCTACCTATTCTCAGAAATTGACTGGAAGGTCGAATCCCTGTGCGGGTACCTATTTAAGTGTTTCTTGGATGCATATAAAGGGTACCACCAGATCCAGATGTCGGAAGAGGACGAGGAAAAGACGGCGTTCCATACCAGTCAGGGTGTGTATTATTATACGAAAATGCCGTTCGGACACAAGAATGCAGGGGCGACATATCAACGACTCGTGGATAAAGCGTTCGACTCACAGATTGGACGTAACCTTAAAGTCTATGTCGATGACTTAGTTATAAAGAGCCACACGGAGGACGAGCTCCTCCGTGATGTCCAAGAGACATTTGACACCTTGAGAAAGATCAACATGAAGTTGAATCCCAAAAAATGCACATTTGGGGAAACTGAAGGAATTTTTTTAGGGTACATGATAGACCCAAACGGCATTAAGCCGTGCCCTGAGAAAACTGAGGCTGCGATACAGTTACCATCTCCTCGGACACTGAAAGAGGTACAATCACTTAATGGAATGTTGGCTGGGCTTAACAGGTTCCTCTCGAAGTCCGAGGAAAAGTCACTTTCTCTATTCAAAACACTCAAGAAGTGCTTAAAGAAAGGGGATTTCCGCTGGACAAGAGAGGCGGAGGACGTATTTGGGCAGCTTAAGCAGCGCCTGGCGGCCCTCCCAATGCTTGTCTCCCCAAGACCTAAGGAGGAGATAATCATGTACCTATCCGCTACGCACGGAGAAATAAGCGCTGTCCTTATGACTGACCGGGACATAGTTTACACTCCAGTCTACTTTATAAGTAGAACATTGCAGGGACCGGAATTGAATTATTCTCCGATTGAGAAGCTGGTCCTATCATTGGTCTTCGCCGCAAAAAGATTGCGCCGATACTTTCAGGCGCACCCAAATGTGGTCATCATAGACCAACCAATAAAACAGATCATCTCTAGACCGGACGTGGCAGGAAGACTGCAGAAGTAAAGCGTCCTTCTTGGGGAATATAACATCTCTTATAGACCAAGAACAGCCGTCAAAGGACAAATCTTGGCAGCTTTCATTGTCGAGAAACCCGAGGAAGACGAGCCAATGGCCCAAAAGGAGGAAATTCTAGAAGAACCATGGGTCCTGTTCAGCGATGGATCTTCCTGCACGGATGGGCCAGGAGCATGCCTCATACTTACAAATATGGAGGGTATGGAATTTACATACGCCTTGCATTTTGAATTCACGGCCACAAACAATGAGGTGAGTATGAAGCATCGATAACAGGTTTGAAAATTGCGACCAGAATGGGAGTGCGCAACCTTGAGGCCTACGTGGACTCGCGGCTTGTCGCGAATCATATCCTTGGAGAATATGTAGCCAAGGAGGTCAACATGATCCAGTAATTAGAAAAGGTTAAGTCACTCATCGCTAGATTTGGGAAGTTTTATATAAAGCAAATACCAAGGGGCGAGAATAAAAAGGCTGACGCCCTTAGCAAAATCGCTTCCACAAGGTTCGCCCATCTATCCAAGAAGGTGTTGGTGGAGATACTCAAGAATAAATCCATCATGGGGATGAGGTTGCAGCAATAGTCGACGAGGAGGGACCTACGTGGATGACCCCAATCATTGACTACTTAACGATCGAGACTCTTCCTGATGATGAGACAGAAGCGCGCCGCATCCGCAAGAAGTCGCACCAGTTTGAATTACGCGATGGTATCCTATATAAGCGCTCATTCTTACAGCCTTGGTTACGATGCGTCGGACCACGACAAGATAGCTATATGATCAGTGAGATCCACGAGGGGTCGTGTGGCATGCACGCCAGCCCTAGGTCAGTGGTGGCAAGAGCTTCACGTACAGGATATTATTAGCCAACTATGCATCAAGCGCACACAACTTGATCCTCAAGTGCAGCGATTGTCAAGTAAACAGGCCAGTCTCGCATCACCCACAGCAGGAGTTAACGCCTATCACGGGCCCGTGGCCATTCTATAAATGCGGGATTGACATAGCAGGGCCTTTCCCTGTTGCTACCAGAGGCGTTAAGTTCTTAATCGTAGACATGGACTACTTCACTTGTTGGATTGAGGCTAAGGCATTCACAACAATCACGGGCAAACAGGTAAAAAATTTTGTTTGGGAAAATATTGTATGTCGTTTTGGCTTGCCAAGTGATTATCTCGGATAACGGGAAGCAGTTTGCGGACAATCCGTTCAAAGATTGGTGTGTGGTGCTGAATATCAAACGGCGCTTTGCATTCGTCAAACATCTGCAAACCAATGGTCTTGTAGAACGAGCCAATAGAAGCTTAGGCGAAGGAATAAAAGCACGCTTGGACGACAACAGCGCCAAATGGGTAGATGAGCTACCACATGTTCTATGGACGCATAGAACAATGATAAAGACTGGTAATGGAGATACTCCGTTCGCATTAGCGTATGGTACTGAGGCAGTCATACCAACGGAAATTGGAATGCCAACAATCCGTACGGCGGAGGTTAACGTTGTCACGAACAATGAGGAACTCAGGGTCAATTTAGACTTGTTAGAGGAAAAGAGAGAGATAGCAACCACCAATGAAGATAAGGCTAAGGCGTAGATGAAATCATATTATGATTCCAAAGTTAAGGGCGTTTCCTTCCGACCGGGGGATTTTGTCTATCGTGCAAATGAGGCAAGTCGTGCGGAGAACACTAGGAAATTAGCCCAGAGTGGGAAGGGCCGTATGAAGTCACGAAAGCTTTGGGGCTAGGTGCGTAAAAGTTACGTGACACGAAAGGCCGTGACTTGGACCGTACATGGAACATCTGCAACCTCAAAAAATGCTATCTCTAGAAGGCTAAGGCCTACGCATGGACATTTCGATGTTGGCAGCTCCAATAAAGATCCATGTAATTTTGTTTTTTATGTTTTCTAAGTTCTATTTGTCTTAGGATTTTATTATTTTGTCAAAAAACCATAACCGTGATAATAAAACGTTGTGGTGCCTAGCTAGCTCCACGGCTTGTTCTTGTGCAAATTTTGTCTTTTGTGTACACTTCGGATTATTTTTGTTTATCTTTTTAAGTGTTATTTCTTACTCATATGCACTCATTCATCTGTACATGTACTATTCGTTTCCATGTGAAGCAAGAGGATTAAGTGAACCTAATAAATCAACTTGTCGCATAAGAGGGATGCAACCCCTGTGACGCGGATGATGAATCCTTACTAGACACCTTATTCACAAGACGTTGTAATAAGTTTCCACATACCATCCTTATAAAAGGCCGGACATGATAAAGTCACATAGTGCATGTCTAGTAAAATATAGGCTTTGTTTTTTATGTCACCCGTGATACCTCACGCGTGGATATTTAATCTAATGGATACACAACTATCTCATAAAAAAGACAAGTCTTAAACACATACTAGATTGACGTGGACATCCATGGCCAAAAGTGTTAAAAGTACAACATGTTACATGATTCATTAAATATGATAAGTGATTGACAATATGAATGCCGTGGACATCCAAGGACGAATACTACAAAATATAAGTTAATGTTTTTTCTACAAACAAATACAAGTCATATCAGTGGGGCAGCATTGACTCTCCCAGTTCCTTCCGTTGTTCTGCCAACGATGTTAAAGTTGATCCTTCAGGGGCGACATCGTTTGCTGATAATGGGATGGGACCAGATCTGGTTGGTGTAGTAACGGGAACTCCATCGGACATAGGGAGATGGGCCCGGCACATAATGTGATTCCCTTTCTTCCGGAAGGCGCCGTCCATGTTTGCTTTTATAGCCTCCCTTAACTTTTTCTCTCCCTTGAGGGCCCAGGGGTTCTCGTGTGGAGGGTTATCCACATATACTGGGATCTGAGCTGTAACTCGAAGCCCGCTTCGACACATACTTTCTCTATGACCAGGTCAATTGGGGCGTCCTTCAGAGCCTCTATTTTGTCAATCAGCGGATATTCAATCTGGTCCAAAGCTGTCGCGGACGCATTCATCTTGGATTCAGCTTCTGGCTTATGATAAACATGGTCTTTGACATCCTTACATTGGCCTATCCACTCAGCCCCAGCTAAAAGCCCTTCGTGCCTGCCACGGTCTATCCCGTCAAAAACAACATCGGCAAAAGGCTAGGCCAGTTTAGGAGACTCGGCAATCTTGTTCACGGCCAACCTTAGACCAGAACCTATCATCCATCTACGGCCAGCAATAGCTGTGAGCATGTGGGGATATAATTTTTCATCAAACTCCACATCCATGGCGTCCAGTCGCGTATCCATATCCTCTAGCCGATCCTCCATGACCTTCTTTTGCTCGACCCTGTAATCCACAAAGGCTGAGTTCAGTTGTTCCTCACCTTTGAAAGCTACGCGCAGGTCGTCGCGCTCCTTGGAGATGGTAGCCACATACTTGGCCATCGATTGGGTAGTCGCCTCTGCGGCTGCTACCTGTTGGTATCATAATTAATTAATATTCTGCGACATTGGAACATATACATAGACAAGAGATATAAGGCCAAGGTTGCATAAGATTGGGCGTACCTTCTCTCGCTGTGATTGGGCATCGACCTCTAGCTCAGCAATTCGGCCTTCACGAGCGGCGACATGGTTCGCCTGCTCCTTTATGGTCGCCTCGGCCATGGATAAATCAGCTCACATGGTGGATATAGTTTGTTCATGATCTTCAATCGCTTTTTCCCTGCGAGCGATTTTCCTATCCGAACTCCTTATGTGACCCAAGGCGCCTTCGAAGCGGTGTCGTATGGCCGCGCTTATAGTCATTTGGTGCGCAGTAGCTACATTAAATTGCTCGAGAAGGGTGGCATGGGTAAGCTCGTTCAAGTCTTGTACTAGGCTGGGTGGGGTCAAGTGATCTATGAACTCCTTGCACTCCTTCTCTGATTCTAGCCTCGTGAACTCAGACAAACTCCATTATGGGGCGAGGTGTGGTGCTATACCCCCCGACTACGGCTCCTCGGCGGATGATGGAAGAGGGGTTGAGGGAGTATCTCGCATCATGGGCTGAGTTTGTTTGCTGGTGCCTTCCTTGTGCGGTACGGCAGTCGGCTCTACCCTGTTATAATACAAAAATTGTTACAATTTCACTAAGTTTTTTTCCTAAAGCTAAGGAAGTGTATGGTGGTATGCTACATACGTTGATGTTATTATCGTCTCAGTAATGGTAGGAGCCACGGTGTTGACTGGGGTGGCTTCCCACACAATCTTATCCGCTTGGTCGATTGCCATAGTGGGGGGAGGCATCGGGTTGTTTTCGGGTGTGGTTGTGCTGCTACCCTCTTGGTATTTAGGGTGGTCCTTACGCAACCTCTTAACAGGAGCGCTGGACATACCCTCCTCTTCCTTTGTTGCCTTCGCAACCTTCCACTTCGTCTTACGCCTTTTTGAGGCGGGATCTGGTTGTGCCGTGGAGTCAGTCTCGTTGGCGACTTCTTCTTCTTCCTCAGACTC
Source organism: Glebionis coronaria (assembly GCA_025667525.1). NCBI lineage: Eukaryota > Viridiplantae > Streptophyta > Magnoliopsida > Asterales > Asteraceae > Glebionis > Glebionis coronaria. The sequence goes on from CM046874.1 coordinate 74,582,826, forward strand.
AAACATACGATTGAATTCCTCTGAAAGTTGTTCTCTATTATCCCCATGGTTCTCTTGATGGGGAGTCGTGGTATTTTTTGCTGTGTTATTACCACCTTCCAGTAAGAGGTGGTCACCATCTTCGTTGAGGAAGTCCAACGGTGACTTCACTATTTATGGCTCCTCCATATCGGAATGGGGCTCTTGTACTGCTTCCAGAGGAACGGTTAGGTTTTGGGTGGCGACCAGCAGTGGTGGCTCGTCCTGGCGCAATGGTCTTGTACCTTCTGCGACCTTGGACGGATCTCCCTGACGTAGTAAGCCAAACAACCTCATCTCTGCAGATGCGTGAAAATTAGTTAGTAAGATGTAAAGTATGTTCTCCATATGATTCAAAAACAACAGTATATCAAAATACACCCACCCTCTCCACGGTTGTTCAAGAAGACGGGATATCTGTCCGCCCTGCCGTAGTAGTTACGGCTGATGCCTACCAAACACAAAAAATTCTCTGGCGGATCCTTATGGAAGTATGTACGACGGGTGTCTAAGATCCTTACGTCCCTACTTCTATATGTGTTTGTTGGGGGAGGATAATCTACCTGGACTGATGTTTTGAGAACAAAGCGGGTGGGGAAGACTTTGGCGTCTACAAAAAAGTACCGGTCGTACCAATTCTTATGTGAGTCTATCGCCTTGTTATAACACATCGGGGCATTGGCGGACTGTTTTATAAACGATAGCCATCCATTTACCATTTGCGAGGTGTAAAAGACTCTAAATAAGGTGACGGTTGGGGTAACTTCACATGTGTGGCATGTTATCTCGAATTGGTTTATTTTACATGCGCCTATACAATGTAACTGGGTTATGTTGAAATCATAGTATGTCAGGATATCTACAAGTAACCTAGAAAAGGTGATACGGTAGTTAGCGGAGTCAAACAGGCGCATGTATACGCCTATTATCCTAGTTGGAGCATCCGTGATTGCTTCATCATCACCCGGATAGGTGGGATGTACGCTTTCAGGGATATAGTAGTCAGAACAGAACTCAATAAATTTCTCCGGAAACAATACATTGAGTACGGTCGTGATAGTGGGGTTGTCTTTTACCATGATTTATCAAAGTATGGAAAAGGGCGTGATGATCTAACCTGGTAATACGGATATCCGTGGAATGAATGTAGAAAGAGGAATAAGATTACAACAATGGTATAAGAAGAGTATGAACAGTGTGTGTGCACAGTCACACACACGGTTATTTATAGGGTTGCTTCGGTTTACAAGGCTGGTTGGATGACTGCCACGTGTAATCCACTACGTCCATCCAACGGCTAGGATTTAGGGTGCATTTGAAGCGTCAGAGGGGCCCACGGGTCACTTCCTACGCATATTTTTACGTGGCCCGATAGCGGGGCCCGCCTATTGCACTTTTTTCAAATGTGACCTTACCTTGATTATCATTAATGCCTTCATTAATGTTTTCCCGGTCAGGCGCATTCTCTGTTTTATGGTTGTTTTTTATACAACGCAGACAGGGGCATTTATTAGTCTAGATGTTACGCCTACGGTTGTAACAACTAGACTGGGGGGACATGATGACGTATAGTCCCCAACCGGGTCATGAACCCGGCCCACGGGTACTACCCGCATCCGTCCCATCACGAATGGGTTGGATTAATGTCATCTGAGCTTACGGACTTCGAATGAACAATGGCCACACATGATATGTACGGCCCACAGCCCGACACAGCCGAAACAGGGTTAGACAGGATCACAACCTAATTGGGATTTTGATTTACCCTAAAGTAGAGGATATACACTAACCATAATTAGAAGATAACAATCAGTCTAATTATGGTACTTATCCTTTACTTGGGGCCGAAGCTTCGGTAAAAGCCCACTAGGGTTTTACCGCCTATATAAGGAACCCCCAAGGGTTCCACAAAGGTATCGTATTCTTCACACTCTCACATCTCATCCGATTACTAACCCTAAACCTATTACTTACTCTCACGCCGGAGTCTAATGGTGGGATACATTCCAACGGTAAGTCTAACAGCGTGTTGCTTTTAGTGTGAAGGATCCCAAATCAAGGTTTACTTGGTGCAGGAGCCAGAGCCCAAGCACCCGAATTAAGCCTAGTTTGGGTCAAGCTAGGATCATCCAACTTTTGTATCAACACAGTTCACATCTCTTTAGTAGAGGCGCACTTAATGATGGACTTCATTATGTTTTTTGGCAGGAGACTATGATACTTTTTAGTCTCTTGTCCTGGTTAGCCAAGCGTCTATCAGCTGGAGTCCATTGCTTAATGGGTTTCTTAAGAGGTCTCTTAGGGGTTGAAGTGGCAACCATAGGAACATAAGGGCCATCTTATAGAATTTCTATTAGAAAAGGTTCTAAACCATCAAGATAAATAAGAAACTCACTTTTCCAGCTAGAGAAGTCCTCTTCATCAAATGTTGGAACGTTAGACACGTGGGCCCTCCTCTAACATCAAGAAGTTGAGGAAGGTCGTCATCATTATTTCCCACATTTACAACTGGTGTAGGTGTGGGATTATTGGACGTCGTGGCAAGGGCGTTGCCAGCATTTGGTTGGCTAGTTTGGCCAAAAGGAGGAGGTATATGAGGCATAGTATCATGCATATTATGATCTTGATTTTAAAAACAAGAATGGTTATATAAAAGGGTTTTATAAATCAAACCGCTCTGATACCAATTGAAAGTCCCAACATACGCCTATTGTAATACTATAACTCTAATACACATATAACACTTACTGATTTTACTTTTCAAACGCGTAATGCTTTAGTAACTTATAAACAAAGTATTACAAAGTGTTATGGATTACACTTGTTGAATGAAAATAAAGAAAGAACCCTTTGAACAAGTAAACTTGATTCGAGACGTAAGTTTACAAGTGAACCAGGGATTCGCTGGTAGACAACAAGAGACTCCAGAGGTTCAATGGGATAAAGACAAAGATTCTACCAATTAATACAAGTGTTATTTTTCTCTTCTTTCTCACTCCTATTTATAGTGGTACGAGGTTGCTACCTTAGTGGGGGTAGTTGGCACATGTCAGCTTCTGAATAAAAGCAGTACACTTCATTAAATGCATGTATATAACGAGATATACCTTTAACCAACTTTCTGTGAACAACTCTGCCAACTGTTTACTTTATCCCATTAGGTCGTACTAGGCTCCTTGTTGGGAATTATTGTAAAGTTACCAAGTACCATTAGTTATTATACCGAGTACCATTAGTGTTAGTAAGTACTGTTAGTGTTAACTGGTACATGCTAAGTACTGTTAGTGTTAGGCTATGTTTGGCAAAACTAACTGTAAGCTGTAAGCTGTAAGCTGTTAACTGTAAGCTGTAAGCTGTTTGCTGTAAAGCTGTTAATTTTAATAAAAGTATTTGGTATATTAGCTTTTAACTATAAAGGTAAGATGTAAAATGACTTAAAAAGACATCTTTTAATAAATTATAATACGGTTGGAGGTTATATCAGTAATTTACAGCTTTAACAGCTCTTGAAAATCTAAAAAGCTGTATGGAACAGCTTTTTATTTAAGAGCTATTTGGTTAGAATAAAAAGCTAACAACTCTAAAAAAATGGTGTGCCAAACAGAGCTATTAGATTATTTTTTTAACAAAAAAGCTAACAGCTCCATAAAAGCTTTAGAAAAGCTCTTACCAAACGGAGCTTTAATGTAAGTACTGTTAGTAAGATACGGACGTGTATATCTTTAATAAAGATATGTTCTAAGTATATTGAGAGTATATCATCTGCGATATACTTATATAAATAGAATATACTAGGGTTCCTTGCACTATAAAAGGAACATTAGGTGCATTGAGTTTATTGTACCTTTTCCACAATCGATAATAAAAAATAGAATAGTTAGAGTATACTGTTTTTCTTCTTTGCTTTCATATTTAGATTCCACATAACTTATTAGAGTTTAGTAAGAGTCTCTCAAGTGCTCTAGTTTGCTTGCAAGCTATTGTGCAATCCTTAACAGGATCTCGATCTATTCAAAGGGATCAACAAGTGGTATCAGAGCTTGTTGAGAAACTCTGAATAAGAAGAACCAAACACGTAACCCTAAACCAACACTCACAAAATACACATCATGTCTCAAGCTCGTAATCATCCCTAGTTTGAAGAATTTCAAATCCTTGATCTTATACTACAGGAACAACCTCAAGTTGTGCAGCCTGCACCAGTAGTTCCTCCTCCACCAGCTGCATAAACTACACAAGTTGTAGTTGCTCAAAAAGCTACACCTTCTCCCCATACTTTGTCTGCTGTGAAACTACCTATTCTCAAAAGTGATAACAATGAGACATGGGCCATGCGGATGGAGCACTATATGAATCACACAGATCATACTATGTGGGAAGTCATTAAGAATGGGAATTCTCCCAAAAATCTATATTGGTTACCTGATGGTACATGTTATGCTTTGCATGTTGTCACTTCTGAAGAGGTACAAGCTGAGATCAGAGAAAGAATGGCCAGAACGGCTTTGGCTATGGCACTCTCAGAAGACATTCTACCTAGCTTTCGTCATTACAAAGATGCAAAAGTTATTTGGGATGCAATCAAGCTTAGATTTGGAGGAAACGATAAATCTAAGAAGATGAAGAAGATTGTGCTGAAACAAGAATTTGATAACTTCTCAATTCCTAGTTCAGAAGGGATCCATAAAGGATATGAAAGGTTCAATAAATTGCTTATTCAATTAGCAGTTCATGGACTAATAATCCCTCATAAAGAAGCTAATCAAAAGTTCTTGAGAGGAGTTCCATCAGAATGGAAAGTAATGGCTATACATTTCCTTACAAGAGATGATTTGGATACTACTCCTTTTGATCATCTCTATAACAATCTCATAGTGTATGAGATGGATGTTAAAGTTACTGAGCCAGCTAAAGCATCTATATCAAAGCCTAACTTAGCCTTTGTGTCAGAAGAAGCAAGCGGTACATACTACCAAAGTACCGCTAGTGGATCAAGTAGCGGTACATACTTTCAAGGTACCGCCAGTGGACCAACCAACAGTACTTACTTTCAAAGTACTACTAGGAGTCCACCAATATCCCAAAACTCACAAGGAATACCTCCATCATCACTTAATGAGATTAGAGCCTTCTCATTCTTTGCTGGTCAAGACAACAGACCAAGATTAACTCTTGATGATATGTTCTAGATGGATGATGTTGACATTAAAGAGATGGATCTAAAGTGGCAAGCTCCCATGATCTCTGTTAGATCTAATAGGCTCTACAAAAGGACTGGAAGAAATTTGACTGCTGATCCTAAAGAACCATCGGGATATGACAAGCCAAAAGTTGAATGCTACAACTATGGAAAGCTTGGACACTTTGCCAGGGAGTGCAAAAGGGAGATACCTGAAGGAATCAATCAGATGTCCAAAAACCAAAGCAGATCCAGCCCTAGAGTCATTGAAAGTTTCCCAAAAGGTGAGAGCAGAAGCCCATGGAATCAGAAAGGTTCTAAATCATTGATTACAATAGATGGTGTAGTCAACTGGGCTCAAGCATATGAAAAGGAGGAACATGGTCTAATGGATCTCTCTCATGAAGAAAGTGAGGTACATCCCTGTTCTAAAGATTGTGTTCTTAAGTTTAATAGTCTGAAAGTAGAACTAGAAGAACAATATTAAAAGGTTAACACATGTACTGTAGAGGTAAATGCTATTAAACAAGGTGTTGCTAAGTTAGAAGCTAATATAGTTTTGTATAAAAAAGGTCAACAAAACTATGAAGAGAAAATTAGGATTTTGACTCTTCAAGTGAGAGAAAAAGATGTAGCTATTCAAGCTTTTGAGAAGCAACTTTAAAGGTTGCAGCAGATAATGAAGTGTTAAAAGCTAGTTTATATAATGAAAGAGAAGTAATTAAACACTGGGAAAACTCTTCAAAACGCATTGGAAAGTTAATCAATTCTAAGATGGGCTATGAAGAGAAAACAGGCTTAGGGTACATAGATGATAAACCTGGGATAACTTTGACTGACAAGGACTTATCAAAAACTATTTTTGATAGTACTTGTTATTCAGAAAATAATATTGAGAATGATAGGTATGCTGAAGGAATGAAGGTAGTTCCTCTATCTTTATCAGGAATATACATGCCCAAAAATAATGATAAGGGTGTAAAGTTAGATGGATCAAAAGCTGTATATGGAAAAAAGTCAAATGGTTCTGATTCAAATTCTATCAATTACACTGATTTCACCTCTGACTCTAGTATTCTGACCCAGGGTGAACCTATAGTGACCAAAAAGGTTGTCTATCCACCTCTTATAAGCACCTTTGTGCATGAGTGATATGTGCCTACACCTAGTTCTGCTTCTAAGCAGGTGAAACTTCCTAGGAAGGCAATGGATAGCTATGCAAAACATCATGGTAGTATCAAAAGGGGTGGGATAGGTTTTGAGAACACTAGGTCAGATTTACTTTTTGGATATTCTTTAAAAAGAAGATGATGTTTTGTATGTGGTAGTCTAGAACATCTTATTAAAGATTGTATTGTGCATGATAATAAAATTGCTAGACAAAAGGCTGTTAGAAAGGTCACTATAAATCATGAGAAAAGTGCACAAAGTAACAATACACAGGGAAAAGGGAACATGGAACCACAAGCTGTTAAATCTAGGTGGGGTTATGCTCAGAGGGTAAATAAGCAAAACAAGACCAACAAAGTTAGTCACCCTCAAACCAATAGAGACTTTAAACCCATAGCAGTACTTATGAAACCAGGTCTAGTACCTTTAAGGTCAAGTTCTCTAAGTATCGACAGACCAAAACCTGCAAGTACTGCTAGACCAAATACAAATACCGCTGGTCAAAAGTTTAGAAAACCAAAGTCCCACACATCTTTTAGGAGTCTATTTGAGATTTCTAAGTCACCTAGAAATAAGACTTATGCAAAACCAGTGCAAATGTGGGTTCCTAAGTCAAAAATCATGTGTTCAGCGAAGTACTGCTAAAACGGTACTTAAGTCAAGAAAACCTAGAAACATAGAATCACCTTATGTTTTTACTATATAACTGGAACCATGAAATACAGGAGTATTTGCAGTCTTACAGGAAAAACTACTTACCAAACACTAAAGTATGTTGGCCCCACAAGATCTGATCAAATGTGGCTTGGGTTCCTGTTAAAAACTAATGAGGTTTTTACATGTGTAGGAACATCTAATCAAAGAATTGAAGGATAAAGGAATAGTAGACAATGGATGCTCAAGACACATGACAGGGAACAAGGACTTCCTTGCTGAATTTAAAGAATTCAGAGGTGGGCCAGTAGCCTTTGGTGGAAGTAAAGGCATAATTACTAGAAAAAGATTAACACGGGAAGGTTGGAGTTTGAAGAAGTGTTCTTTGTACAAGAACTGAATGAATTTAATCTTTTCTCAGTATCACAAATGTGTGATAAAAAGAACAAGGTATTGTTTACAGATACAGATTGTATGGTGCTCTCTTTATATTTTGAGATGCCTAAGGAGTCTCAAATACTGCTTAAAGTACCCAGGCAATAAATTATGTATAACTTTAATCTTCATACTATTACTCCAACAGGTGGAATTACATGTTTGATAGCTAAAGCTTCTAGTTATGAGTCTAATTTATGGCATAGGAGGTTAGGTCATGTGAACTTTAAGAACGTAAACAAACTTGTCAAGAGAAATTTGGTTAGAGGATTACCTACCAAATCTTTTCAAAATGACCTCACATGTACTGCTTGTCAAAAAGGTAAACAACATAGAACCTCTTGTAAGCCCAAGACTGTCAATTCAGTGACTAAACCTTTGCAACCCTTACATATGGATTTGTTTGGTCTAGTTTTTTTTAAGAGTATCAGTCACAAGACCTTTTGCCTAGTAATAACTGATGATTATAGTAGATTCAGTTGGGTTTTCTTTTTGTTACATAATAATGAAACCAATGAATTACTTAAAGACTTTGTTACATTACTTGAGAAGCAATTCGCTAAACAAGGTTTAATCATCAGGACAGATAATGAGACATAATTTAAGAATGTTGAATTTGATGGATTTTGTAGGTCTAAGGGAATCAAGAGACAATTTAGTAATCCTAGGACTCCACAACAAAATGTAGTAGCTAAAAGGAAAAGTAGGACACTTATTGAGGCTGCTAGGACTATGCTGGCTGATTCACTTTTGTCTAATACATTTTGGGTAGAAGCAATCAACATTGCATGTTATGAGCTTAATAGAGTTTTGGTAACCAAGCCTCATAACAAAACACCTTATGAACTTTTGACTGGTACTAAGCCAACTAATAAGTGTGAAAACACTTATCCTTTTACCACTTATTTCCAATAATAACAAGACCAAAACATGTATTTTATGTCGTAAAAGTCGGAATTATGCGTGGTTTGTGTTTTTATTGTGTTTCAGGATAAAAATATGAAAAAGGGAGAAAATACGGGCTATCACGAGTTTTTACCGAAGAAAACGAGAAAAGACGAAGTCAAAAGATCTAGAGTGCAAAAAGAACGAAAGTCCAAGGCATATTCTGAAGATTTATCGAAGAAAAAGTCTAAAGACGGAAGTTTAATGAAGTCGAAGAACTAAGTCTAATTAAAGAAGAAAATTATAAGACGAGTTCAATTTATATCGACAAATCCCGAGACGACATCGAGAAAGACAAAGAATTTAAATCGAGTCGAGACGAGAAGAAAGAAAGAAGAAAGCTTCAACACTTAAGCCTCCCCACCTCCTATATATACCCTCCTAATGTGTCATTAGGAGTGTGTTAGTTAGTTCATTTTAGTCTTCATTTTCATTTTTGTAGTTTTAATTTTTAGAGAGAGAAAGTGTTTAACTTTCTCTCACTAGGAAAACTTCATCTTTTATTTCTTTCTTGTTTGAATCTAATCTTTACTTTTTAGAGTTTAATCGTGTTTTAATCTTCAATCTCTTTCTACCTTTCTTGATTTTTATTTATCTTTGATCCGAAATAATCTTTGATCTTGTTTCATCTTGATGTTTGATTGATTAAAAAGTTTATCTTTTTATTCATATCTAAATTTTTTATACGATTTGAGCTTTGAGCTTATCATGCTTATTGGCTTATTTTGTATTTAGCTTATTTACTTTTAAGTTTTCTCAAAAGTTTTGTCTTTTTATGGTTTGTTTAAAAAGTTGCTTATTTAGAGTTTTGAAAGTTCTTATTTGTGCTTATTAGCTCTTTTCATTATAAATTTAATAAAGTTACGGATTGTGCTTATTAGAAGAGAGCTTATGTGTTGCTTCTTAAGTTTTATACTCTATCGGAAAAGGTAAACCCTTTTCCGACGAGTTATTCTGATCAGTCTATCGGATTAGAGTTTTGTATTCCGACGAGTTATTCCGATCCCTCCATCGGATTGGGGTTTTGGGATTCCGATCGTTATTCCGATCGTGATTCTGACAGTACTGATTATTTTATATTCCGACAGTAGTGGTGAAACCATTATTCCGATAGTTTTCTTTTATATACATTCCGATAGAGTGTATTCCGATAGTAGTGATTCCGATAGTTTTTCTTGTGCATTATTCCGATACTTTCATAGTTATTCCGACAGGACTCCTTTTGAGACATTCCGATTGTATTCTGACGCTTCCATTCCGATGGGATTCCGATCAAGGGCATTCCGATGGATTTAAGTTTTTATTTTTACAAAGTTTTAAGTTTTAAATTTACTTTTTAAGTTTTTAATCATTTATTTTTAACTAGTAATTTTTAGTTTAATCTTTTAAAGCTTTTATTTTTACACAACGACATTTTCATATTTGCTTTTAGTTAAAATAGATAATCAAACCACTTTATTTTCTACCAAGAACGACTAAGTCGCACTTTCAACTGGTAATCAATTCGAAAATACTGGTTTAACGAACTTTCATACGAGAAAATCTCTTGAATTAAATGGCGCCGCTGCCGGCTCTTTTCGTTAAGATTAACGGTTTTTAGTGAGAGACGCGTTGGATTTTGGGATCCGTTCACTTTTGAACGTTATTTTTCGTGTCAAAATTTTCAAAAATCCATAAAAATTAAAAATTTTCAAAAGTTCAAAAAAATCGAAAAACATAAAAAAAACCAAAAATATTTCTTGTCTATTTTTCTTTTCTTTTTGTAGGTATGTATGCGTACCCGTGCTCGTAATAAGAAAGCAACTCAAGCCGAAGTCGAAACTCCACCTATTGTCGCCATGGAAAATCGACCAATGATCGAGCTTTTGCAATCGCAAGTAGAGGGCAACACCGATGCTATTGTCATACCCGAGATTGGAGCCAACAACTTTGAGCTCAAATACGGCTTCATTCAAATGGTCTCTGCTCAACCATTCTTGGGGCGTACACTTGATGATCCTCATGACCATATCAAAAGGTTCCTTCAACTCACTAATACGGTTAAGTGTAATGGGGTTTCACAAGAGGTGATTCGCTTGCAACTATTTCCTTTCTCCTTAGAGGGACAAGCCCGGCATTGGCTTGATAAGGAACCGTCACAAAGTATTCTTAGGTGGTCGGATTTAGAGACCAAATCATCAACTACTTTTTCCCACCCTCACGTACTACCGCTTTGCGGAATGAAATCATTAACTTTGAACAAAAGTACGGTGAAACATTTAGTGAATCTTGGGACCGTTTTAAGGAACTTTTAAGAAAGTGTCCACAACATGGTTTCAAAAAAGTGCATCAATTAATACTTTTTACAATGGTTTAAGCATGAATGACCAAGATTCACTAAATAGTGCATCCGGGGGTAATATTTTGGTTAAGTCTTCTAATGCCGCGTGGGATATTATTGAGAATAAGTCTAGAGTGCAAACTAAGAGTGTTCGGGCTAATGTGGCTAGTGCTAGTACTAGTGATGCCGACAAGAGAATTGATAAGCTTACTTCGATTGTTGAAGCACTTGCTATACAAACCGCTAATAATGCCAAAAACAACAATGCGCAAGTTAATGCTTTGAGTCAGTCATGTGAAATATGCGAGGGTTCTCATTCATACATCGATTGTCCTTTGACTCATGACAATCCGGAAAATGTGTATGCCGCTAACAGTAACTTTTCTACGGGAGGCTATCAAGCACGTCCTCAAGGTGACCTCAATTTGCTCAGTTATCGTTCAAACAACTTCCTTTCACCACCCGGTTTTCCACCTCAAAACCAAAACAACCTCAATCGCAATAATCAAAACCAAACTCGAGCTCCAAATCATTATCAAACCCAGAGAAACCCATATCCACCTCAAGGAAATAATCAAGTTTACCAACAACCAGCTTATCAACCACCTGTCTACCATGCTCTTCCTTCTAACCACCCCACCGCATTTAATCACGAGGTTGAAACTTACATGGGGACAAATGACGTGCTGGTGCATCATCTTCAGCGTCAAATCATCAACTTGAAAGGAGATATGGTGAAACAAGGTAATGATCTTCGAGCCGATATGCGAAACTCTTTGAGCAGTCAAACGAATGACTTAAGGGATATGATGGCTAGTTTCTTCCCAAGTAATCAAGCCTCTGGTTCGGGTTCTCTTCCGAGTAACACCATTGCTAATCCAAGAGGGGAGATGAAAGCAATCACCACTCGAAGTGGAAAATTTTTAAAGGAACCCGAGCTTCCTACACTAACACCGGTGATTGTGACAAAGGATAACGAGCGTATTTCACGGATTCTTCCACCTTCTATTTCATCGATTCTTCCACCTTCTCCTTCTCCAATTCCTCCACCTTCTACTTCCACCCCTCCACCACCCAAGGATATGAGTGAGAATTCCATTCCAAAGCCTTCATCTCAACCCAATATACCTTATCCCTCAAGGTTGAGGAAAGAGAAGTTGAAGAACAAGGATGATATTCAGGTTTCTAACTTTCTTAAAATATTTAAACAACTGAATTTCAACATCTCCTTTGCCGAGGCTCTCGCTCACATGCCGAAATATGCTAAGATGTTTAAAGATCTTCTCAGTGACAAAGAAAAGCTTCTTGATATCGCTCAGACCCAACTTAATGAGAATTGTTCCGCAGTGCTCTTAAGGAAATTACGAACCAAACTTGGTGATCCGGGTCGTTTTCTCATTCCTTGCAACTTCCCCGGGGTAGAGAATTGTATGGCCCTAAACTATCTAGGTGCTAGTATAAACTTAATGCCATTAAGCGTTTGGAAACAATTGTCTCTACCCGAGCTAGTCCCCACACGAATGACCTTGGAATTAGCTAACCGTACGGTTGCTTATCCGGTGGGGATAGCCGAAGATGTCTTCGTCAGTGTCGACAAACTCACCTTTCCGGCGGATTTTGTTGTCGTTGACTACGAGATGGACCCCCGTGTTCCATTAATCATTGGACGTCCATTCTTGAGGACCGGTCGCACTCTCATTGATGTAGCCGCAGGCGAATTAATCATGAGAGTTGGTGACGATAAAATCATCTTCAACATGGGTAAACTTTCTAAGCAACCTTATGAACACGAGAGCGTTAATTTCATTGACGTTCTTGATGAGGCTTGTGAAGAGCATTTCAAAGACGCTTGTAAAAGGGGTTCTTCTTCTCTACCCATTGTTGAAACCGTTGCCTCTATTGCTCCATCATTGACTCCATTTGGAGAAAGTGATTTCCTTTTGAAAGAATTTGAAGCAACTTTGGGGGATATGGATTTACAATATGACGATTCTCCCTGTGAGACCCTAGAACTGAGGTCACTTACATTACCCTAAATTACGCTTATTTTTGAAATTTTTAATAAATTTTATTTGCTATGTATTTTATTATTTTGGTTGAAACCGATGTTCGAGGTTATAATTTTGACGATTGACGATTTAAGAAGGACGATGACGAATACGATCCCGATGGATGCCCAAATTTCTATGATTATTGTTGTTTTATCGATATTATAATTTTTCGAGAATTTTACTTTCGGTTCGTGTTAAGTCGAGTCGGGTGAGTTTTATTGCTTTCCGGGTACATTTAAAGTGTCCTAAAAGTATTTTGGAGTGTTCGGGATGATCCCCGACTCCCGTAAAATTTTCTAAAATGACTAGTGAGTCAATCCCGTAAACTTATAAGGTCGCTTCTGCTTAAGGACAAAAGAAAGCCTAAATTACACCCAAGGTCCCTCCCAAATGCACAAAATGGAAATCAAGCACACACACATAACATTTCACTTCAAAAAAAACCCATCCCTTCCCTTTTCTCTCTTTAGGCCGACGGCCAAACACCACCAAACCACCACCACCTTCAATTTTTCTTGGTTTTGATTAATTCCAATTAAAGACCACATCTTAAAAATCTTTTGTAAGTGTTAATCCATGGTTTAATCCAACATGCATTAACATGAATTTTTCCAAAAATTAAAGATTTTTCAAAAGTTTATTTTGATGTTAATTAGGCATTTGCATGTTTAATTCATGGATGAATGATGTTAAATCACTAAACAAATCAACCAAAATCAATTTGGTTGATGGGTTTTGATCACCCAAACCCCACGGCACAAGGGGGGTATTTGGGGGATCATGGTGGTTGATGTTTGGATGATAGATTATGTGTTTAATATTGTTTTTACATGTTTTTAAATGGGTAAAACCATTTGCATGTTTATTTTTGTGATTGGGTTTTATGATGAATTTGATTAATAGGGTTTTAGGACTGATTATGGTGTTTGAATATTATTAGGAGTGCTTAGGTTGATGCCTAGTGTCAATAAATGGGTTTGAAAACGAGCGTTGGGTTGATTTTGGTATAGGTGATTTTAGGCAGAAAGTTTGAGGTGTTTTCGTAAAAATTATTTTGTAAACAGGTCTTGTGGTTAGGATGTAGTTGTAGAGCATCTTCTTAGCTTCGATTTGGTATAAGATAGAGCTTACGACTCCTAACGAGTCAAAAGTTACGATGTTTTGAAATTCGTGTACCGGGAGATGAAAACCGTCATAATCCGAAATTATGCTTGGTTTTAGGTCAAATCCCGGGGACTATAGGTTTAGTTTGGTAAATGGTCAAGGGTTGATTTTTGGTCTCAAACCTGCATATTTGAGTCTATTATAAGACTTAGGTGTCAAATGGGTCAATGGAACATTTTAAACGGGTCAAATGAGTCCGACTTGGTCAAAGTACAATTTCAGTCCGAAAAATGTAGTTTTGGTAAAGTGTTGAGTAACGGGTCGTAAAAGCGAAAACTTTTAATGGGATTAAATATGTGTTTTCTACAGGTCTTAAGGTATTTTTGAGAATTTTCTCAATTTTTATAAAAAGGGTTAAGTCTAGTAAAACAGTCCGTACTTTTGGTAAGTATCGGCGAAAAATGCGTAAAAAGGAATAACGTTAATAACATGGACAAATGGTATAAAACGAGTAACACTTCTTGTTTGATTTTTGGTGTGAGTTGTAATTATCGCAAGTGACTAATATGTATGTATTATATACAGTACCATAAGGTTTATAAATGAGATTACTCATTACGCGTTATTGGTTTGATAGGTGTTGATTTACCCGGGCATCCTCATCGTCGTCAGTGACCGTCACTCGAACTATCGACTACTTGTTATATAAGGTGTGAATTTATAGCCTCGCTTATTATTATTTCAAATTGTTTTACCCGCGAGGGAAATGCATGCTAGTTTTCAAAATGAACATATGTCATGAATGATTGTTGGACCCGAATGTTGCCTTGAAATTGTGTTGAGTACCTAGTTGCAAAAGGCCCTAAATTCATGAACTATTAACTATTGTTTAGTCCTAGCGTGGATTAGAAATAGCCGCTTATACAAAGTGATAGTACTATGGGGTTGACTACCCTATCCGAGACGAGGGCTAGTACGTTGATACCCCCTGCGGACGGATAATTTGTGATAAGAGATAAGGTATAATTGCAACTGATGCCTTAGTAGGGGCACTGGTTTCATCTGAATCACGCCGGTAATTATTACGCGGGTGATTGAGTTAACGGTTTAGTGTCATGAGCTTAAACATAATTGTCAGTACCTTGAATATAGATTGTTTGATCGACAAGCCTATGAATGATCGTAAATGGTTTTATTACACATATGTTCAAAATGAATTGTAAAACCTATGAATTCCACTCAACGTTTTTGTTGACCAAATTTAGCATGTGTTTCAGGTAACTGATGAAGTGTAGCATGGAGCATGCATTGGATGGAAGTTGTGTGTATGGCTTGGAGTCTACTTGTTTTTCCTCCCACTATTACTTGAACATTTTTAAACTTTATGTCATGTTGTTATGAAAACTGTATCTTTTGGGGTTGAGATTCATGGGGACCGAAACGCAAACTCTGTTGTATCATTTGGGGTTGGAAAACCGTAGACATGTAACTTTTAACAATTTTTAATTTAAGTTCAAACTTTGACGTCTCTTTGGAGTCGTTCGATATATCTTGTGTGCGATGATAACTGCCTAGCACCCAAATGTTGTAGTTCCGCTGCGCATAGCATTTGGTGGGGTGTTAGAGATTGGTATCAGAGCCATGAGTTATAGAGAACTAGGTCGTTTTGAAAATTCCTAAACTATAACTTTTGGTGTCGTAAGAAATTGTCCAAGCGTACACAACTATCCTGCATGGCTCCGGTAAGGTTTATTTTTGTATTCATGGCATTGATGTATACTTTTGAGTTGAAGTATATATGTGGGTATTTATTACGTAGATATGGAACTACTATATGTAAACGTTGAAATTATACGTGGAATACCCGATATCGTAAATTCTTGTATTACTTATGCATGAGCATCATATTATCGCATTTTGGGCATGTGTACCACCTTTGCATTGCATTTGCATGCATGTATTTATAAATATTGAATAGTAATCTTACATACCCTCCAAAATTCTCTGTTATTGCAGGAATGGCCGAGGTACCGCCTAATGGAAATGGAGACGATTACGTCGTAAGACAAGAAGGGGGAAATGTTGGAACAGCTGCTGAAGGACAAGCCGAGGCGAACAATGTGCAAGCCCAGGACCTCGACCAAAGGAGAACTACTTGCCCCAGGCCTATGCGTACTTCTCATCTGGTTGGTATGCCAGGTATCCCTAGAAGATCCGAAGCTGCAGCGAGCGCAAATTTTCTTCATCAGGGCATCTCAAGAGTTATCTGCCCCGGACCAAGAGCTTATCGTGACGTACCGCGTGTTGTGAGAAGATTGGATGAATCGATGTGCGAGCGGTACATAGTGGAAACGAGAGTAATCAACCGATTCGACGAGAATGAAAGGGCACACCAAAGGTTATTGGCAAGAACTTCAAGGATTGAGTTTGATGGAAATGCAAACAAGAGTGATATCAACAGTCTGAGATCGATGATAGCGAACTTGAGCGCCAGTCTTGATCGAGTTAGGGAAGATCAAGCGAGATTGACTAGGATGCAGAGTTGGGAGCATCGAGTGAGAGCATCCTTGCCCCCAGATTGGAGATTTGTGGACGACTTGGAAATGGAAGCTAATGACTTCATGATCCAGCCACCTGCCAGAGGTGTTTGTATCACTGTAGGAAATCATGTAGCGTTGAATGTGGGCCCACTTCTGGGACGAAGAAGGCGACTGAATGTGGGCCGAACGACAAAGGAAAGAGGAAGATGGATGAAGTGGACGAGGAAGATAGCGACGAAGAACCTGAGGAGGATGATGATGAACCGCCATCCAAGAGGTCGTGTGGATCACCACATGACTAGTTGCTTGTCTTGTATTTTATCTTTGATCGTTGTAATAGAACTATTTTAGACTTTTGTATGATGGCATTGTGACGAAAAACTTGAGGACTTAAGTTTTATGGTGAATGGTTGTAGTGGCAATACTTGTCACAATTTTGGTTGATTATCAATACACTCCATGTTTACCTTTCATGATCTGTGATATGTCTTTAATTTGATCTTTTGTGATGTGAATTTGTTGGAAATACGTTTTACGTATTAGAAAGGATCGTTCACTCCAACAATAGTCCATGTAATAGCTCGTAGTTTAGTTATTTACTTTTATCAAACAAAGCCCAAAACCGAGCCCATGGATTGTATGGGCCGACGGCCTATTGTAAACCCAAGCCCATCACATGGGCTTGGGTATATAAACCCTCTCCTTAGATGGAGAGGGGTGTGGTTTTCATAATTTACACATAGTTCTTTCTTAGTTTCTCTCTCTAAAGTGTGAAATCCACCATCTCTCTATCTCTTTTTCTCTCTCTAAAATCATAAGCATAGATTTACAAATCTACAAATGGTATCAAGAGCTTGGGATGAAATATAGGTTTGTTTTTGTGTTGAGTATTGTTTTCTAAACAATTCGTAGAGTACAAATTGGTTTATGCCGAAATCTTCAAAATTTTTTGGTTTGATCGTAGTATTAAGTAGTGTAACATAGGGATTTGTGCTTAAAAGTGTTCTTGGTATCTTGGTTTTCATTAAAACATCAGTTTTCTTGGATCAAAAGTGCAAAAAAGGTTGTGTTCTTCATTCCGAAATTCTAGTAGAAACATCCATCGGAAAGTACAAGTTGTACGTGGGCTTTCATCACAATAACCTTACCATCGGAAAGGGTTTGGTTCTACATTGCGATTGTTGGATTTTATTACTTATTCCGATCTGGCATTCCGATCGTACTTTGCGATCTGAGATTCCGACGGGTATAAGGAAGGTTTCTAAGTCGTTACTCTACTTAAATTTTGTCAGCTACTTTGCGATCTGAGCTTTGCGATCTGAGTATTACGATAGTACTTTGCGATCTGAACATTTCGACCGCTCTGCATTGCGATCTAGGCATTCCGATACCATCATCATTCCGACAGGGTTACATTACGATCTGGACATTCCGATCTGACATTCCGATCTGGTATTCCGATCTGACATTCCGATAATCACAAATTTTTCCATAAAAATTTCGAACAAACTTGCAAAAATACTTAACCTATTTTAGGGGATTTTAACATTGTTTCTCGATTTTAACTCACAACAACACAAAAATACTTAACCTTATTTCATTGTTCGATCAACTTTGTAAATCTTAACTTATTGAAATGGAGTACACATCTCTTACGGATAAGTCCATCCTCTCGGGTACGGATAATCGTCCACCAATGTTGGTGAAGACTATGTATGAGGAATGGGCTTCCCGAATGGAACTTTATATGTTGAACAAGGAGAATGGACATCTAATTTGGGCATCGGTGCTCAATGGACCATTAGATTATGGTACAGTGACGGAAGGTACGACTACTCGTCCTCGCACAACGGGTGAGTTGACTGGAGATATGAAGATTCAAGATAAATGTGATAAGTATGCTACAAACATCATTCTCCAAGCCCTTCCTCCAGATGTCTACAAACTCGTCAGCAAACATAAAGTTGCCAAAGAGTTATGGGATAGAATTCGGGTTCTAATGCAAGGCACCTCGTTAACTAAACAAGAACGAGAGTGTAAGCTTTATGATGCGTTTGATAAGTTTGCCTATGTGCCAGGGGAGACTCTCAATGACTACTATCTGAGATTTACCCTATTGTTGAATGAGCTAAATATTTATGGCATGGCAATTCCTACCTTTCAATTGAACACCAAGTATTTGAACACTCTTCCTCCAGAATGGAAAAAATACATGACGGATGTTAAATTGGCTAAGGACTTGCATAACACCAATGTGGATCAACTTCAAGCTTTTCTTCAACAACACGAATGCCATGTGATCGAGGCTCGGTTGTCTACACCTCAAGTTCATGATCCACTTGCAATGTATGCTTCTCAACAAAACATGGCTTATACTTATCAACAACCATCATACTTGCAGCAGCCACCACCACACATTTATCAGCAACCACAGCAACCATCTTATCAACCACCAATGATGCCACAGCAAGAATATCAACAAAGTGTTCATCAACAATCTTTTCAACAGCAACCACCATATCAAACATCACCATCACAAGCCAACACTTCTCCATTGGGCTATACTCCTCAGCAAGGATATTTTCCAATAGAAGCACAACCAACACAAGCTTTCTACTCTAATGAACTTCCACCAATCCAAGCACCGGTCTTTACTCCAAATGATACGCCAGCTGATGTTCTAAACCATCTCACCGCCTACTTGTCAAAACTTGTTGCAACTAGAGGATTTCCACCAACAAACAATCAGCTCCGCACCTCATCGAATCCTCGACAACAAGCCACTGTTCAAGATGGTCAAGTGACGGTGCAACCTATTCAGGGAAGGCAAAATTCATATGGACCTCCTACAAGGACTGAGAACAATCAAGCTGTGAATTCTCACGCTAGTGGAAATGGGAGTCCTATTGGTCCTAAAAAGGTTGTGACTTGCTACAATTGCCGAGGACAAGGTCATATGGCTAGGGAATGCACACAGCCGAAAAGGAGAAGGGATGATGCATGGTTTCGTGAGAAGATGTATTTGGTTGATGCTCAGTCTAAGGGGAAGAATTTGGATTCAGAGGAGTTGGCATTTCTGGCAGACCCAGGGGCAGCAGATACTGAAGGCATTGCAGTTGTTTCCACTTCTAATGCAGCTTATCAAGCGGACGATCTTGATGCATACGATTCTGATTGTGATGACATTCACTCTGCCCAAGCTGCTCTCGTTGCTAATCTCTCTCACTACGGTTCTGATGTCATCAGTGAGGTACCAACCACATCTAATAATATTGATGATAACCAACATCAAGTTGGGCATGAGAATGACAACCTCGAACAGCATTCGGGAACTAGTAACTCAAATGATGTGGTACCCAATCCTACACATTTGAGTGAACCTCAACCAAATGCTACGACGGGTATGGAATCTTATGCTCAACATGATGTGGTCATGGTGCCTAAACATATTATTGATCAAATGCATATGGCCCTCAGACGATCCGTAGATACGAATTCCACCCTAACTGCTGAGCTTGTGTTGCATAAAGAAAAGATCAAAACTTTTGAAATGGTCCCTCAAGAAGAGAAAATAACATGTTCTGAATTTGACCAATTTCGTTTTGAAAAGATTGAACACTTGAAAGAAATAGAATCATTAAAAGCTAATCTTTCTAATGAATTAAAAGAAAAGGAGTCGGTTGTCAATGATTTTCAGAAACTTAAAATGGATTTTGAAACTCTCGAGTCTAAAAAGGTTGAATAAGAAATTAATGCTACCAAACTTCTTAAATTCAAAGAACAACAACTTTTAAAACAATACGCTTCCACAGAAAAGGTTCATCTTTTAACTAAATCATTTAAAGAATTCGAACTTAAGCGTCTTCAAGATTTACCACCTAATCCCGGTTATGCAAAACAAGCTCAGGAATATATTCCCGGCCTTTATGATATGACCATAATTGGCAAATCGAAAGAAGCACCTTTTGTTCGTAGTACTGAGGAGACACAATCACTTGGGGATGAAACTCATTCTAAAATGCTTTCAAAATTCCATACAATTGATTATGATCAACATAACAAAGATCAATTTTCGAAAAAGACACGCATTCGCTTACAAAAGGAATTAGCAGAATTAACAGTTCTTGTGCCCCAATGTTTGTCAAATGAAAACCTTCCTAGTACGTCTCCTACACTCGTCAAAAAGGATTTAACGAAGTTAATTCCACCGGTAAGTAAGGCGTCCGTTAACTTAAATACGGTTCACCAACAATTAGCCGATTTTGACAAGGTCATTTTGGAACGTACGACGGCCACGGCCATAACGGAAGGTGAATGGAACTTTGAGCACACTAGAGCTGCGTTTCGAGATGAAATTGTTCCGTTTGTAAACAATGTTAAAGCTTGTCTTCGTAATATTGATCAAGATTTGTTTTTGGAAATAGAAGAAGTTAGACGTGTTTTCAATGAAATGGAAGATGCTTATGAAAACAGTTTACTTGAAATAGAACGGGTTTCACGCCATAATGATATGCTTCTGAATCAAGTGATGTCTCATGATATAGTCTCTGTCTGTGTGAATACAAGTGTTGATAATGATTCTATTGTGCATAATGTTGAATCTGTGGATACTGTGGTAGATAGTACTTGTCACGAATCTGACGCTGATTTTTTAAAGCTTCAAGATTCATATTCATCGCTTTCAAAACGTTTTGATGAGATTCAAACACATTGTATTTCGCTTGAATGCAAGCAACAATTTATTCAAGAAATCTTTGAAACGTCATTCGAAGGTGTTAATATCGATGATGCAAATTTTAAAAAGAATTTTCGATTGAATTTACAATCAAAACAGCGTCAGCCAAGTGACAAAGTTGCTAACTCTTTGCCGATAGAAATAGAGAAATCTAAGGAGCTTAACTGTGTAAACGTACTTGAGGCCGCTGAGAGTTTTAGACTTGATCTAGACAATCAAGTTTACAAGATTTTGTCCAAAGTTGATAACTTAAAACAGAAAAATACACGACTCTTCGATTCAGTACAGCCCGCATGTGTTGATACCACTGCACAGAATCAATCGTTGATTGAACAATTTAATCGAAAGTCGGTGGAAATATCTGATTTGAGGGAACAAATTTGTGATAAAAATCTGGTCTTGGCTGAGTTAAAGGAAACACTTCGTACTCTAAAAGGTAAGAACGTTGTGGATAACGCAGCCACTATCTCATCATCGTCCTCTAGTGCAATCAAAAGAACCCTTATTGCCGTCACACCACTTAACAAGGGCCCTAGTACTAAATCATCTCAAACTTTGGTCACAAAAGATAAGGCGGAATCAAAACCAGCTTCTAATATTCCCGTGTTGCCTTCTACCGGAGTAAGCACCACTACTAAGGCTCAAAGATCTAAACTTAAAAGAAACAAGAAGAATGATAGGATCTTGCCCCCATCTAGTAGTCAAGTGAAGAAGAAAGTAGAAGCCCATCCTAGGAATGTTATTTCCGGTTTGAATAAAAAGAATCATGTAGCTAAACCTAAAGGCTCTGCGGTTGTGCAGCGTTCTAAGCCTACTGTGAATTCTAATTTAAAATGTTGGAATTTCAATGAATGTATGTTTTCTAGTCGTCATGATTCTTGCCTTATTGACCATGTGAATGAGATGCATGCCCGGAAAAATGGATTAGAATGGAAACCGACTGGGAAAGTGTTAACCCAAGTTGGCTGGATGTGGCGCCCCACTGGTAGAACTTTCACTATAGTAGGAAATATGTGCCCTTTGACTAGGATCACTCCCACTACAGCGAAGAAAGCGTGCCCTTTAACTAGGAGTACCAAGGCTACCAAAACACAAGCGTGTCCTTTAACTAGGAACACCGACACTACCGTAGGAACCAAGTGCCCTTTAAATAGGTCTACTCCCACTGTAGTGCCCGCGAATAATCCAAAACCTAAGAAAGTTGGAACAATAAAACCTGTTAGTGCTAAAACTCACATTAGAAAACGCAGGAAATCTAAGGATCTCAAAAATGTTAGCAATTCTGATAATTCTATATTTGTATCTGCTAACACTCCGGAACCAATAGTTTCCAATGCATTGTCTACTGTTGTTATTGAAAACAGGTGGTCCAAATTGTTCTCTGATATTTGGACTCTGGTTGCTCCAAGCATATGACCGGAGATCGCTCTCAGCTCAGAAATTTCGTCAGCAAGTTTCTTGGTACGGTTCGATTTGGAAATGATCATATTGCAAAGATAATGGGTTATGGTGAATATCATATTGGGAATGTTATAATTTCAAGAGTGTATTACGTGGAAGGTCTCGGTCACAACTTATTTTATGTGGGACAATTTTGTGATGCAAACCTAGAAGTTGCTTTTCGAGAGCATACCTGCTTCATTCGTAATTTGGAAGGGGTTGATTTATTGAAAGGTACTCGAGGGAATAATTTGTATACTTTGTCTCTACAAGACATGATGGCCGCTTCTCCCGTATGTCTTCTCTCTAAAGCATCGAAGACTAAGTCATGGTTATGGCATCGACGGTTATCTCATCTTAACTTTGACGCTATTAACCACTTGGCGAAAAACGAACTTGTTCGTGGTCTTCCTAAATTATCATTTCACAAGGATCATTTGTGTTCCGCGTGTAAAATGGGGAAAAGCACTAAGAAATCTTACAAACCCAAGACGGAAGACACCAACCAAGAGAAACTTTATCTGTTGCATATGGATCTTTGTGGACCAATGCGTATTGAAAGTCTTAGTGGCAAAAAGTACATCCTCGTCATTGTCGATGATTACTCTCGGTTTACATGGGTGAAATTTCTTAAAGCAAAAAATGAGGCACCTAAATTCATCATCAGATTTCTCAAGATGATTCAAGTGCGTCTCAACACTACTGTCCGACGCATCCGTACAGATAATGAAACCGAATTTGTGAATCAAATTTTGCGTGATTATTATGAAGAAGTTGACATATCTCATGAAACATCCGTTGCACGCACTTCACAACAAAACGGTGTCGTTGAAAGGCGAAATCGCACACTTATGGAAGCTGCTCGAACGATGTTAATCTACGCAAAGGCTCCATTGTTTTTATGGGCAGAAGCAGTATCTACAACAGTGTACACCCAAAACCGGTCACTAATTCGTAAACGCCATGGTAAAACACCTTATGAGCTTCTCCATGGAAAAGTACCAGATTTATCATATCTTCATGTATTTGGTTCTCTTTGCTATCCAAACAATGATGGTGACAATTTGGGAAAACTTCAACCAAAGGCTGATATTGGTATTTTCATTGGTTACGCACCCGCAAAGAAGGCATTCCGAATCTACAACCGTAATTCACGCAAGATCCTCGAAACTATGAATGTTGATTTTGATGAGCTGACAGCAATGGCTTCTGAGCAAAGCAGCTCTGAACCCGCACTTCATGAAATGGGACCCAGTAATATTAGTTCTGGTCTTGTCCCAAACAAACCTACTTCATCATTTATACCATCTACTAGGAATGAATGGGATACGTTGTTTCAACCGTTCTTTGATGAATTCTTTACTCCAACTATTGTTGCTCCAGAACCTGAGGTAATAGCTCCGGTAACCGAAGTTGTCGCTCCAGCAACCGAAGCACAATCAGATACATCTGCACCTACAATTGGTCAAGATATACCATCCACAAGTAATTCTCAACCAACACATGTAACAACTACCCACGTCATGCCTATTGATGATGAAGAGGATGATGATGATCACGATTTGGAATTCGCTCAAATGCGTGAACTTCCACTCTTTGGTGTACCTATTCCCGACCCTAATCAAGCCGGGTCGTCCACCACAGAGGAAGCTCTTTCTACAGTTTACTCCAATCCACGGATTCGTGAACATGACAGCAAGTGGACAAAGGATCATCCTATAGATTCTATTATTGGTGACCCTAATCGTCCGGTATCCACACGAAGTCAGTTACAAGAAAGTGCAATGTTTTGTCACTTTGATGCTTTTCTCACTGAAGTTGAACCTAAGACATGGAAAGAAGCTTTTACTCAATCCTGTTGGATAGAAGCTATGCAAGAAGAACTTAATGAGTTTATACGTCTTGAAGTATGGGAACTTGTCCCATGCCCGGATCAAGTGCAGTTACTCACTTTGAAATGGGTTTACAAGGTGAAACTCGATGAGTTAGGCGGAATATTGAAAAACAAAGCTCGACTAGTAGCTCGTGGATACAAGCAATTATTGGGCGTCGACTTTATGGAATCCTTTGCACCTGTTGCCCGTTTGGAAGCTATTAGACTATTCCTCGCTTATGCAGCCCATATGAATATGATCGTCTATCAGATGGATGTGAAGACGGCATTTCTTAATGGTGAAATCAAGGAAGAAGTCTATGTTCAACAGCCGGATGGTTTTGTGAATCCTAATTATCCTAATCATGTGTACAAGCTTAAGAAGGCTCTCTATGGGTTGAAGCAAGCTCCTCGCGCATGGTATGATCTTTTGTCACAATTCCTCATTACGCAAGGCTTCGCTAAAGGCAAGGTGGATCCTACGCTGTTCATTCAGAAACGAGGTAAAGATATGATTATGGTACAAATA
Source organism: Glebionis coronaria (assembly GCA_025667525.1). Taxonomy (NCBI): domain Eukaryota; kingdom Viridiplantae; phylum Streptophyta; class Magnoliopsida; order Asterales; family Asteraceae; genus Glebionis; species Glebionis coronaria. Next base: position 74,607,819 of record CM046874.1, read on the forward strand.
TATGTTGATGATATTATATTTGCAGCCTCGACCCAAACCTTATCGGATGAGTTTGGGACACTCATGTCTTCCAAGTTTAAGATGTCAATGATGGGCAAGGTATCATTCTTCTTAGGTCTTCAGATATCTCAGAGTCCCAGAGGTATCTTTATTAATCAATCAAAATATGCCCTTGAATCGCTTAAGAAATATAAGATGGAATCTTGCGACCCCGTGGACACTCCAATGGTGGAGAAATCTAAGCTTGATGCAGATCCACATGGAGTTGCCGTTGATCCGACACTTTATCGTGGAATGATCGGTACTCTTCTGTATATCACAGCCAGTCGACCTGATCTTCAGTTTGCTATATGTATGTGTGCCAGGTATCAAACTAGGCCTACTGAATTACACTTAGCTACTGTTAAAAGGATCTTTTGATATCTTAAAGGAACCATTAATCGGGGACTTTGGTATTCGAAGGACTCTTCTATTGCACTAATGGCATATGCAGATGCGGATCACGCGGGTTGTCAAGATACAAGGCGTAGCACGAGTGGAACTTTGCAACTACTAGGAGATCGATTAATCAGTTGGGCATCAAAAAGGCAGAAAAGTGCTGCAATTTCAAGTACGGAAGCAGAATACATAGCTATGTCTGGTTGCTGTGCTCAAATTCTTTGGATGAGATCGCAATTAACCGACTATGGTCTACGTTTCAACAAGATTCCGATGTACTGCGACAACAAAAGTGCAATTGCATTACGCTGCAACAATGTTCAATTCTCCCGGTCAAAGCATATTGACATTCGCTACCACTTCATCAAGGAGCAAGTGGAAAATGGAGTAATCGAGCTTTACTTTGTCCGATCTGAGTATCAATTGGCAGATATTTTCACGAAGGCTTTAGATCGCGCTCGAATTGAATTTTTGGCCGACAAGCTAGGAATGAGAACCTTCTCGCCTGAGACTCTTAAGGAACTAGCAGATGAAGCAAAAGAATAGTGGTGGTAAAACTATTCTCCGTATCCTTGGTGATCATTTGTATATATTGTTTATATTTTTTATTCTCAAAAGCAAAATACAAAAATATAAAACCATATAAAAACCATAAAAATTGAAAAATTCAGAAAAATACAAAAATATTTTTACTTTATTTTTCAAAGGCATGTCTTTTGGTACGATAATATTTACGGCCTTAGAAATGTTGATTAATATCGACACGGCGCCATAAATAGAGTTCGTACAAAAGTTGTAAATATTTCATAAAACATGCCTAAATGGCTTGTAGTTATTTCGGACTGCAACCCGGTTTTCACATTAAAGCCAAGTATTTCTTATGAAAGCTTTGGCTCACAACGGGAATTAATTCTCTCGGGCAAGGTTTACTTTAAAACCTTGTAAGGGATCAAGTTTACTTTATAACTTGGTCTAACACAAATATATGTACGTTTCAGTGCATTTATTTGTCAAAACAAGAGAAGTCTTGTTTTTATGAAGCTATCATCTCTACAACCATAGCTATCTACATTTGGTATCTACATACTCGACGATGCGACTACTCAAACGGCGACTACAACTCTTTCAATAGAACACGGGTCAACAATTGAGGGGGAGCAATTGTCAAGCATTCAGAATCTTCGATGCCGAACGTGCCAAGTTCACAAGTTGGTGTCAAGACAGCAATACCAATCGTACATGTGGTGTCAAGAGATGACTTCAGACGTGACGAGGCGACCAACATATGCTGACAAGAACTTATCATATAATGTTCTCATCTATCAGGTCCAACCTTGTCAATTTTTTTTAATATGGTGAATATGTGATCATGCTACAAATCGGTATCATATCTCATACATTTGATATCATGAAGATAAAACGGACTTGCATTTTTCTTCCCAAAACCTTTGTTAAAACGTCATTAAATCAATTGATATTAAAAACATCGATTGGGTTAATATTTTTAATATGGGGGAGAAAATGTGATTTAATATGGGATATTATCACAAATAGTTTGACTTAATGTGCTGGCTCATCCCAACATGTGCGAAATGTTTTCGAATATCGTGGCATATGTTAAGGGGGAGCAAAATGGATTTGCTATATCAAAATGGATTTTCATGGTGACATATACTTACCCAAAACCCATTTATTTCACGACGATGAAGATTGTGGTGACATAAGGATGGTTGGATAGGTTAAGTCCTATGATTCTTCCAGAACCGGAGGAATCTTCCCAAGGACATTCCATAGCTAGAAATAGTAGTCCTTAGGAAAGATAGAGAAAGATTGTGAAAGTAGCTGAATGCCGACCAAGTACTTAAGTTAGCACTGGAACAATCACAACAAGGTGCTAGTTATGACGTATTGGTAAGCATTGAAGGGGTTGAAGAATGAAAAAGAATTGTAAAGATAAAGGGTGTAAAGAAAGAAGCCCTCCTTACAACTTAGGCAGAAACCAGGTCAATACATATGCTATTGAGATCATTGTTAATGATTCTTGATATTGAAGACAGACATCATGGACCTAGTGATGCAATGCACAACCCATCCCAGCTAACTCAGATATCTCTCAAAAGGTATTTGTTTTAATCACACGGAGACAACACATTATCTATTGATTTATTCACTCCGAATAAATTGGTATTGAAAAGGTGGCACTCCTCTCCAGCCTCCGATCACTAAAATCCAAAATGCACGATCGAGTCTAGAGCCATTTGAGATCATCAAATATCTCATTAGCACACACTTCCATATTTCCTTGCTTCTTCACACACTGTGAAAAGTAAGAAAGATTTTAAGAGTCCTACGCAAAATCTTCATGATCTTGCCTGAACATCCGAGTAATACGAAAGTATTTACAATGAAGATGGAAATCCTTCTTGAGCGAATATCAAAAAGCTCATGGTAGGTGACTTGTGCGATTCTTTATGAATCAAACTTGTGATAACTGGAAAGCAACAGCTGTTTAATTCTTAACTGAATCTAAACACGTTCCAGGCCTCTACGCAATATCTTAGTGATCTTGCCAGAACATTCAGAGTGATACATTAGTGTTCACAGTGATGAGTGGAAATCCTTCTAGTGTTAACCTCAAACAGCACTTGGTAGGTAACTTGCAAGATTCTATACGAATCAAGCTCGTGACAACTGGAAAGCAACGATGGTGCGGTTCTTAATTGAATTTCACTTGTTCCAAGAACATGAATTGACGGCTTCAAATCATGCGGATATTATTATCCAAATGATTCACTCTTTATGTTCGCAGTCAGCTTTAGACGGTCGAATAAAGAGAACGGGTTTACCCGCGAAATCCTGTCAGGAAGTTACTTAATTGAAACTATCCGTCACAGGTACGATATCTAATATCGTCCAACGATCTTCACCGACCGGAGGTAAAATGCTACCGAATTAGAATGAAATGTTCAAAGCCATTTCGTTCGTGTCTACTTATGTTGCGGCATTTGAAGACGGTGGCGTTGCGGGATCCAAGAAGAAGTCATCCCCGCATGCTTATACTTTATGCACTTAATACCTCATCAAATTCAAGAAAGCCTAAAAGTTAAGTATTCCGCTGTATTGAACTCTGAAGCTTTCGAGAATTACAAAGGTATAAGTATGTGGGACGTGAGGTCACGAAGAGGCGAAGATCACAAGTGATGGATGCACGAGATCAAGGCAAGAGATTAATTCTCAAGATTGATATCAAAGATCACATCAGCATGTTCACCAGAAAAAGAAAAAGAAAAAGAAAGACGAAGACTACGAGCTCAAGACAAGCATAGTATGCTAGGTTTATTTTATTATTGTAACTTGGGTAACGCCCTTGTTTGGAGTGACCTCCCTTAGGGGGAGATTGTTGGAAATACGTTTTACGTATTAGAAAGGATCGGTCACTCCAAAAATAGTCCATGTAATAGCTCGTAGTTTAGTTATTTACTTTTATCAAACAAAGCCCAAAACCGAGCCCATGGATTGTATGGGCCGGCGGCCTATTGTAAACCCAAGCCCATCACATGGGCTTGGGTATATAAACCCTCTCCTTAGATGGAGAGGGGTGTGGTTTTCATAATTTACACATAGTTCTTTCTTAGTTTCTCTCTCTAAAGTGTGAAATCCACCATCTCTCTATCTCTTTTTCTCTCTCTAATATCATAAGCATAGATTTACAAATCTACAGAATTGATGAATATTAGTAACCTTGTAGTGATGTGTCGTTGTATTTATATTATGTCTTGAAAGAGAAATCCATCTTAATCTTGATGTGTATACTTACATTGTTTTTCTATTTTCCCTGTCTTTGCAGAGAGGTGTATTTGATAACGCACCATGCCTCCAAAGCTAACAGCAATCCGTGTGAACACGATGATTCGGGAAGCAATTGCGAATGCGCTAGAAGCAGACCGAGCAGAGAGAAACCCAGACCAAGGCAGAAATGTGGGGAGACAGCAAGCCCCAAGAGAGTGTACTTACTCTAGTTTTATGAAATGCGGTCCCACGCAATTTCGTGGAACTGGTGGAGCTCTAGAACTCAGGAGATGGTTAGAAAAGGTCGAGAGTACTTTTGAGATTAGTGGTTGTTCAGAGGCGAACAAGGTCAAGTTTGCGGCTGCTACTTTTCTTGACGACGCATTGAGTTGGTGGAACATCCAAGTAGCCACTGTTGGGTTAGCAGTAGCGAATGCAAGAACTTGGACTGCTACTAAGGCCCTTTTGACCAAGAAGTTCTGTCCTGAAGAGGAGCTGGGTCAATTGGAAGATGAGTTGAGGCACCTGACTTTGAGAAACAATGATATCACTGCTTACACCAGGAGGTTTAATGAACTAAGCCTTTTGTGTCCCGAGGCCTTTGTCGATGATAACAAGAAGATGAAACAGTACATCAAAGGTCTGTCCAGTAATATCAAGGGCGAGACGACTTCATCTAAACCTGGGTCGTTTGATGAAGCGGTCCAAATGGCTCACGCGTTGATGGACGTCAAACTCCAAAACAAGAAGAACTTCATTGCTGAAGGAAATAAGAGGAAGTGGGAGGCGGCTCAGAGCAATCAATCCCAGGGTCAAAGCCGAGGTGGAAACCGTAACAACAATGGTCAGAACCACAATCAGCAGTTCAACCAGCGCAGGAATGATGGGATGAGAGCTGTTACAAACCCCATAGGAGCGAAGGTGAATCCCCACTGTGGTCGATGCAACTTGTACCATGTAGGGAGTTTCCCACCTGCGTGTGGCAAATGTGGAAAAGCAGGCCACAGGATGTCTGATTGCCGAACAAAGGGGGTAGCCACTGGGGAGAATGCTACGAGTGTGATGGGTTGTTTTGGATGTGGAGAAAGAGGACACAAGCAAGGAAATTGCCCGAAGGTTGGGAACAAGCAAGGAGGTAACAATGCTGCTGCCGTGTATCAAGTAGGGACGGTTGATAAACCACAAGGTCCTAACGTGGTTACCGGTACGTTTTTGCTAGATGCTTGTTATGCTAGTATTTTGTTTGATTCTGGTTCCGACAAGAGTTTCGTAGATGTTAAATTTAGTCGTCATATCGATAGAAAACCGGTATTGTTAACGACTAGTTATAACGTGGAATTAGCCGATGGGAAAATCGTTAGTACAAATTCTATACTGAAAGGGTGTACCTTGAAGTTAGGAAATTACGCTTTTGAAATCGACTCAATGCCCATAGAGCTAGGATCATTTGATGTGATCGTTGGAATGGATTGGCTGATGGCGCATAGTGCCGTGATCGTCTGTGGAGAGAGAGTAGTTCAGATCCCGTTGAGGAATAAAGTCTTGACTGTGAAGGGAGATGAATGAACTTCTCGTTTGAAGGTGATCTCTTGTTTGTAAATGATGAAGTATGTAGAAGATGGATGCGATGTGTTTTTGGCACAAGTTTCTAGTGATGGTGACTTAGAGGCGAGGATTGAAGAGGTACTTGTAATCTGCGAATATCCGGAAGTTTTTCCAGACGAGCTGCCGGGTTTACCACCCACCCGTGAGGTCGAGTTTCGAATCGATTTGGTGCCGGGAGCTACACCGGTTGCGCGTGCACCCTATCGATTAGCACCATCAGAGTTAAAGGAGTTATCGGATCAACTGAAGGAGTTGATGGATAAGGGATTTATTAGACCAAGCTCGTCACCTTGGGGAGCGCCAGTGTTGTTTGTAAAGAAGAAAGATGGGTCATTTCGGATGTGTATTGACTATAGAGAGCTCAACAAGCTGACGGTTAAGAATCGGTATCCATTGCCGAGGATTGACGATTTGTTTGAACCTTGTAATTGATCTGTTCCTGTGTATACTCAAAGATCAACTTGAGGTCAGGGTATCATCAACTGCGTGTTAGAGAGGAGGATATTCCTATAACTGCCTTTCGTACGCGGTATGGACACTTCGAATTCCGAGTGATGCCGTTTGGGTTGACAAACGCGCCTGCTGTATTCATGGACCTTATGAATCGAGTATGCAAGCCGTATCTAGATAAGTTTGTCATTGTTTTTATTGATGATATTCTTATTTACTCTAAGAGTAAGGAAGAGCACGAGAAGCACCTGAGAAAGATATTGGATCTGCTGAAGAGAGAGAAGTTGTATGCGAAGTTCTCGAAGTGTGAGTTTTGGTTAGAGTCTGTGCAATTCCTTGGTCACGTAATTGATAGCAAAGGAGTTCGCGTGGATCCTGCCAAGGTCGAAGCGATCAGGGAATGGTCGGCACCGACAACGCCGACTGAAGTTCGACAATTCCTTGGTTTAGCTGGGTATTATCGGAGATTCATTGAAGGGATTTCATTGATTGCAAAGCCATTGACAAAGCTTACCAAGAAGAATAGGGTGTATGATGGGGAGATGAGGAAGAATTCGCTTTCAAAACACTCAAGGACAAGTTATGTTCCGCGCCGATATTGTCATTACCTGAAGGAACCGAAGACTTTGTAGTGTATTGTGACGCATCTCGTAAGGGTTATGGAGCTGTGTTGATGCAGCGTGAGAAGGTGATTGCTTATGCGTCGAGACAACTGAGGAAGAATGAAGAGAACTACACGAAGCATGATTTGGAATTAGGAGCTGTGGTTTTTGGGTTGAAATTGTGGGGACATTATTTGTATGGGACGAAGTGTGTTGTATTCACCGACCACAAGAGTTTACAGCACATTTTAGATCAAAAGGAGTTGAACATGAGATAGAGACGATGGGTAGAATTACTGAGTGACTATGACTGTGAAATTCGCTACCATCCTGGTAAGGCGAATGTCGTAGCAGATGCACTTAGTAGGAAGGATCGAGAGAAACCTTTGAGAGTCAGAGCTTTAGTGATGACTGAGAGTGTTGATTTAACCGAAACTATACTGAAGGCTCAAGAGAGGGGATTAATGAAAGAGAATGTTGATGCTGAGAACTTGGGAAGAATGTTGAAACCTCTTTTTGTGATTAGGTCAGACGGGCTGAGATATTTCGAGAATCGGATTTGGTTACCGTTGTGTCCATCCGAGGAAGAAAAGCCTGGAGTACGAGATTTGGTTATGAACGAGTCTCATAAGTCGAAGTACTCGATACATCCTGGATCGGATAAAATGTATCATGACCTGAAGAAAGTCTATTGGTGGCCGAATATGAAGGCGGATATTGCTCGTTACGTTAGTAAGTGTTTGACTTGTGCGAAGGTTAAAGCCGAACATAAGAAGCCGTCTGGGTTGTTGGTACAACCAGAGATCCCAGAATGGAAATGGGAGAGAATCGCTATGGATTTCGTGACGGGTTTACCCAGAACTCCTGGTGGATGTGATATGATTTGGGTAATATTGGATAGATTGACGAAATCTGCTCATTTCTTACCTATGAAGAAGACGGACAGTATGGAGAAGCTGGCCAGTGTGTACGTGAAGGAGATCGTTTGCAGACATGGAGTACCTTTATCAATCATTTCAGATCGCGATAGTAGGTTTACTTTGGAATTTTGGAAATCACTTCAACGTGCGATGGGCACTGAATTGAGTTTGAGCACGGCTTATCACCCGGAGACTTATGGCCAGAGTGAACGAACTATTCAGACAATGGAGGACATGCTCCGAGCATGCGTGATTGATTTTAGAGGAAGTTGGGAACGCCACTTGCCTTTAGTGGAGTTTTCGTATAATAATAGTTACCATGCGAGCATCAAGGCTGCACCATTCGAAGCGTTGTATGGAAGGAAGTGTAGATCACCTGTGTGTTGGAGTGAAGTAGGAGAAAGTCAACTGACTGGACCCGAAATGGTTTTGGAAACGACAGAGAAGATTGTGCAGATCAAGAACCGACTACTTGCTGCGAGAAGCCGACAGAAGAGTTATGCCGATAACAGAAGAAAGTCGTTGGAATTTGAAGTCGGAGATATGGTTATGCTTAAGGTTTCGCCGTGGAAGGGTGTAATTCGTTTTGGGAAGAAAGGAAAGTTGAGTCCGAGGTATATTGGACCATTTAAGATCGTTAAACGAATTGGACCAGTAGCGTATAAGTTAGAATTGCCGAGCGAGCTTAGTGCTATTCACGACACGTTTCACGTATCGAACTTGAAGAAGAGTTTGGCGGATAAGGAATTGGTGATTCCTTTGGACGAGATTCAACTGGACGACAAAATGCATTTTATGGAAGAACCCGTGGAAATTATGGACCGAGAGGTCAAGAGGCTGAAGCATAGTAGAATTCCCATTGTGAAGGTTCGATGGAATTCTAGGCGTGGACCGGAATACACTTGGGAACGTGGGGACTTTTTCAAGGAAAGGTATCCTCATCTGTTCCAGCGACACGAAATGTGAGTATAAGAAGAGGCGAGCACCGGGACGTCGCTCTCTTTAAGAAGGGGTGGATGTAAGACCCTAGAACCGAGGTCACTTACATTACCCTAAATTACGCTTATTTTTGAAATTTTTAATAAATTTTATTTGCTATGTATTTTATTATTTTGGTTGAAACCGATGTTCGAGGTTATAATTTTGACGATTGACGATTTAAGAAGGACGATGACGAATACGATCCCGATGGATGCCCAAATTTCTATGATTATTGTCGTTTTATCGATATTATAATTTTTCGAGAATTTTACTTTCGGTTCGTGTTAAGTCGAGTCGGGTGAGTTTTATTGCATTCCGGGTACATTTAAAGTGTCCTAAAAGTATTTTGGAGTGTTCGGGATGATCCCCGACTCCCGTAAAATTTTCTAAAATGACTAGTGAGTCAATCCCGTAAACTTATAAGGTCGTTTCTGCTTAAGGACAAAAGAATGCCTAAATTACACCCAAGGTCCCTCCCAAATGCACAAAATGGAAATCAAGCACACACACATAACATTTCACTTCAAAACAAAACCCATCCCTTCCCTTTTCTCTCTTTAGGCCGACGGCCAAACACCACCAAACCACCACCACCTTCAATTTTTCTTGGTTTTGATTAATTCCAATTAAAGACAACATCTTAAAAACCTTTTGTAAGTGTTAATCCATGGTTTAATCCAACATGCATTAACATGAATTTTTCCAAAAATTAAAGATTTTTCAAAAGTTTATTTTGATGTTAATTAGGCATTTGCATGTTTAATTCATGGATGAATGATGTTAAATCACTAAACAAATCAACCAAAATCAATTTGGTTGATGGGTTTTGATCACCCAAACCCCACGGCACAAGGGGGGTGTTTGGGGGATCATGGTGGTTGATGTTTGGATGATAGATTATGTGTTTAATATTGTTTTTACATGTTTTTAAATGGGTAAAACCATTTGCATGTTTATTTTTGTGATTGGGTTTTATGATGAATTTGATTAATAGGGTTTTAGGACTGATTATGGTGTTTGAATATTATTAGGAGTGCTTAGGTTGATGCCTAGTGTCAATAAATGGGTTTGAAAACGAGCGTTGGGTTGATTTTGGTATAGGTGATTTTAGGCAGAAAGTTTGAGGTGTTTTCGTAAAAATTATTTTGTAAACAGGTCTTGTGGTTAGGATGTAGTTGTAGAGCATCTTCTTAGCTTCGATTTGGTATAAGATAGAGCTTACGACTCCTAACGAGTCAAAAGTTACGATGTTTTGAAATTCGTGTACCGGGAGATGAAAACCGTCATAATCCGAAATTATGCTTGGTTTTAGGTCAAATCCCGGGGACTATAGGTTTAGTTTGGTAAATGGTCAAGGGTTGATTTTTGGTCTCAAACCTGCATATTTGAGTCTATTATAAGACTTAGGTGTCAAATGGGTCAATGGAACATTTTAAACGGGTCAAATGAGTCCGACTTGGTCAAAGTACAATTTCAGTCCGAAAAATGTAGTTTTGGTAAAGTGTTGAGTAACGGGTCGTAAAAGCGAAAACTTTTAATGGGATTAAATATGTGTTTTCTACAGGTCTTAAGGTATTTTTGAGAATTTTCTCAATTTTTATAAAAAGGGTTAAGTCTAGTAAAACAGTCCGTACTTTTGGTAAGTATCGGCGAAAAATGCGTAAAAGGAATAACGTTAATAACATGGACAAATGGTATAAAACGAGTAACACTTCTTGTTTGGTTTTTGGTGTGAGTTGTAATTATCGCAAGTGACTAATATGTATGTATTATATACAGTACCATAAGGTTTATAAATGAGATTACTCATTACGCGTTATTGGTTTGATAGGTGTTGATTTACCCGGGCATCCTCATCGTCGTCAGTGACCGTCACTCGAACTATCGACTAATTGTTATATAAGGTGTGAATTTATAGCCTCGCTTATTATTATTTCAAATTGTTTTACCCGCGAGGGAAATGCATGCTAGTTTTCAAAATGAACATATGTCATGAATGATTGTTGGACCCGAATGTTGCCTTGAAATTGTGTTGAGTACCTAGTTGAAAAAGGCCCTAAATTCATGAACTATTAACTATTGTTTAGTCCTAGCGTGGATTAGAAATAGCCGCTTATACAAAGTGATAGTACTATGGGGTTGACTACCCTATCCGAGACGAGGGCTAGTACGTTGATACCCCCTGCGGACGGATAATTTGTGATAAGAGACAAGGTATAATTGCAACTGATGCCTTAGTAGGGGCACTGGTTTCATCTGAATCACGCCGGTAATTATTACGCGGGTGATTGAGTTAACGGTTTAGTGTCATGAGCTTAAACACAATTGTCAGTACCTTGAATATAGATTGTTTGATCGACAAGCCTATGAATGATCGTAAATGGTTTTATTACACATATGTTCAAAATGAATTGTAAAACCTATGAATTCCACTAAACGTTTTTGTTGACCAAATTTAGCATGTGTTTCAGGTAACCGATGAAGTGTAGCATGGAGCATGCATTGGATCGAAGTTGTGTGTATGGCTTGGAGTCTACTTGTTTTTCCTCCCACTATTACTTGAACATTTTTAAACTTTATGTCATGTTGTTGTGAAAACTGTATCTTTTGGGGTTGAGATTCATGGGGACCGAAACGCAAACTCTGTTGTATCATTTGGGGTTGGAAAACCGTAGACATGTAACTTTTAACAATTTTTAATTTAAGTTCAAACTTTGACGTCTCTTTGGAGTCGTTCGATATATCTTGTGTGCGATAATAACTGCCTAGCACCCAAATGTTGTAGTTCCGCTGCGCATAGCATTTGGTGGGGTGTTAGACTCCCACCGATTGGGAAGAAGACATTCGTACCATTGAGAAACTTCTCAATGAGGATCATATTTCTCCACCTTCTCCTAAGGAAATCTCTATCGATGATCCGACTTTGACTAAACCTTCCATCGACAATCCTCCGGATTTAGAGCTCAAGGATTTACCGTCTCATCTCGAATACGTTTTCCTTGAAGACAATAAGAATTTACCTGTCATCATCGCAAAGGACTTGAAAGAAGACGAAAAATCTCGACTTATCGACGTGTTGAAGAATCACAAGAAAGCAATTTCTTGGAAAATTTCCGATATCATCGGAATTGATCCGAACTTTTGTACTCATAAAATTCTCATGGAAGATGACTTTCAACCCGCATTCCAAAGCCAAAGAAGGGTTAATCCTAGAATTCATGACGTCATCAAGAAATAGGTTATCAAAATTCTAGATGCCGGAATGATTTACCCTATTTCGGATTCTCCATGGGTTAGTCTCGTCCATTGTGTGCCTAAGAAAGGCGGAATAACCGTTGTTCCCAATGAAAACAACGAGTTGACTCCTACTCGACTTGTTACGGGTTGGTGAGTTTGCATAGACTATCGCAAGCTCAATGATGCCACTCGTAAGGATCGTTTCCCTCTTCCTTTCATGGATCAAATGCTCGAGCGTCTAGCGGGTAATGACTACTATTTGTTTTTAGATGGTTTCTCCGGGTATTTTCAAATCCCTATCGATCCAAAAGGCCAAGAGAAAACCACATTCACTTGTCCTTATGGAACATTTGCTTACAAAAGAATGCCTTTCGGCTTATGCAATGCTCCCGGGACTTTCCAAAGGTGTATGATGGCTATATTCCATGACATGGTTGAAGAAACTATGGAAGTCTTTATGGATGATTTCTCAGTCTATGGTGATTCTTTCTCTACTTGCCTTGCCAATTTAGAACGTATGCTCAAACGGTGTGAAGACACTCGTCTCGTTCTTAATTGGGAAAGATGTCATTTCATGGTAAAAGAAGGTATTGTTCTTGGTCATAAAATCTCCGAAGCCGGTCTTGAAGTCGACCGTGCTAAAGTTGAAGTGATTGCTAAATTACCTCAACCTTCAACCGTGAAGGGTGTGAGAAGTTTCCTTGGTCATGCGGGCTTCTATCGTCGTTTCATTCAAGATTTTTCTAAGATCGCTCGCCCGATGACCCACCTCTTGGAAAAAGATACTCCTTTTATCTTTTCTAAAGAGTGTATTGAATCTTTCAATCTTCTTAAGGATAAATTAACTAAGGCACCGGTCTTAGTGACCCCTAATTGGGAGTTACCTTTTGAATTGATGTGTGATGCTAGCGATTTTGCTATTGGAGCGGTTTTGGGACAAAGAGTGAACAAACACTTCCAACCAATCCATTATGCTAGCAAGACAATGAAGGGGGCTCAATTGCATTATACCACTACCTAAAAAGGGCTTTTAGTTGTAGTGTATGCTTTTCAGAAGTTCCGTGATATGAGTGTAATTACTCATATCATTTGTATCTTAAAACAATGAAATTATGCTATAAATGTATCAAAAATGCCTTGTATATGTTGTTTCTTGTTTTGATGTGTGTAGGTACCAAGATCGCGAAAATCGACGAAAACCGACACGAGATTGATGAAAAAGATCGACGAAGCCAAAAATGAATTCGATTTAGTGGATTTAACTCTTATGAAGTTTATTTGCATCAAGTGGGTCCCACAATTGCTAATTGGGCCTAAAAGCCCAATATGGGATAAAATATTACTTTATTTTGGATAAAGCCCAAGAGACGGCCCAAATTGAGAAGTTTTTAAACAGGTGGTGAAGTGAGTTGGGCCAAAAGCCCAACACCATGTTAGAATAAACGGATGCAAATTCTTGGACCCAAATGAAGCCTAACAGTTAAAACAAGAGATAGAGACAATGGAAAGTTTTATTTATACTTTTGGGTCAAAGTTCATCCGGTCAAAAGAAAAGAAATAAACACATTTACACGTTCTTTTCACACACTTCTCTCGTTATTCCCAAAGTTTTCTCATCTTCTACCCTAAACAAATAACCAGACGAACATAGCACTGTTCCAAAACCCTAGTTAAATAAATAGTCGATATTATTTGGGGCTTTTATGCCACATGTGTAATTCACGTGATGAGGAATAAAACCCCCATGGTTTAAGGAAGAGACTGTGAGGAACGAATAGGCTATGTGGAAGATTTCAATTGGTTTTGACAGCTCACTCTCCCATATCAACCAATCACAAGGCTCAAAAGAAGCACAACTAGCACACGCAGATGCCACGTTGGCAATCCGTGTGCTAGTGGTGTTCTCTCAACCATCATATCAAAAATAAGAGAGAGAATGAACATCCAAGGGCTGAGAAGAAAGAAGAATATACCTTGAAGATTCGGATATTCCCTCATCAGCAGCCTTGGGGATGGCTATAAACCCCCCCCCCCCCCAATTTACTTGTATTTTCCATCCCTTTTCTTTCTTACTGTTATAATGTTAAATTAGAGTTAGGAAAGTTGTATTTCTCTTTTAAATAGTACTGTATCAGTTTATTTTGATTAATAAAAGTTTCATTCTGGTATAATTGATTCGTGAGTTTTTACTGTTTAAATTCCTTTATCTTCTTTCTCAGTCTAATTTAATATTATAATTATAATAGATATTAATTAAACTGCTCAATAGTTTAATGAAATATTGAAGTAATATTTGGGAATGATTTATCCTAATTGGATAAATTAAAAGAAAACTGGATCAATTCGATGGTGATTGTTTGTGGTTCGTTTGATGGAGTTTGAGGGTATGGTGGTTCGAGTTAAGGTGTTTGTTGGTGTCACTTACGGTTCTTAGGTAGCTCAACGCTAGCCTACTACTCAAAGGATATCCCAAAAGGTGCTCATCCTCTTTTAATTTTTCATGTTTTTAGATTAAATTTTGTTTAACTGTTAAAATGTTTTTAGATGTTTGAGTAGTTAATGTGTTCTTGTTTCTGCTTGATTAATGTTCCTTTGTGACTAATTTTATGAAACTAATATTGAATGATCAAGGTTGAGTTAGTTTAGGGATTATGAGTGTTTACTGTCTTGGCATAATAATATTTAACTGATTTGATGTATGTTGATTCATTATCTGTTGTTGAGAGGGAATTCGTAGAAATTAATGGATAACTTTTATAGCATAACTAGTTCTATATTAAGCTGATAAGTGTTAGATTTATCCATTGTACAAGTTTGATTATCTGCTATGCATTTGAATTATATTAATATGGAATTGAATAAGACCACTGTTGCTGCTACTTTGTAGGCTTAATTATCTTTCTTTAAGCTGCTTAAGTGTATTTGTAGTGCTAAGTTGTTATACCTGTTATTGTGATTACTGATCTGTTATTGTGTTAGAACTCAGGACTGTAGGACTGCTTGATTTGAGTTTGCCTTAGCTGTTTAATTAGATTTGAGTTGAGTGAAATAAAAGACTGTTGTTAGTTAATATTCTGATGGTTTGAGTGTTTTTGGGTAAAGCATTATACATAGTTTGATTTTTATAGTAACTGCTCTCTTGATTTTGTTTAGCTTATTTTATCAGATTGAATGAAATTGGTTTGTTTTCTGCTAGTTGCTTGCTGATAATTCAGTCTATTTTATTGTGTTGTGTTCAAGTATTATTGATGATTTGTTTTTTAAGCAATCAGCTTATCAGATCCTATTGATCTGATAAGCCCTTAAGCTGTTTCCTTTTCAGCTTCTCTAAAATAAGCTAACACGAGTCACTCCTGTGTACTCTTTTATTTTTACTGTCAAAAAGAAAATAATATCAAAATTTTATTTTTACTGTCAAAAAGAAAATAATATCAAAATTTGTCGTTTGCAGGTCTCGAACTCGAGACCTGCCCTTCACCAAAGCAACGTGTTACCCAACTGAGCTAATGCTCTTTTGATTTTAGTGTCTCACATTTTGTTAATATAGTAATGCTTAACTGGGCAGTATTTGGTTGAGTTTTTGTTTGTTTAATTCACATTTTTTTATAACTTTTAATTAATATTTTTAAAAAGTAAATTTTGAAATTTTAGATAATAAGCAGTTTAAAATTAGAATAAAAGTAAATAAAAAATGTTTTTATTAATTTTAAAAGTTTAGATAATTTTTAATTAATTAGATTTTTATATTATTAGATTTAAATAAAAATAGTTTTTAAAATAGATTAGTTTTAAAAGTAATTTTAATAAAGTTTTATTAGTTTAAAAAGTTTAATTAGATTTTTAAAATAGTTTAAAAGTTATTTTTATTAAATAGATTAATTTTTAAATAATTTTAATTTTTAAGAAATTAATTGTTGTAGATTTTAAAAATAGCGGGGTTTACGATTCATGCACTTTAGGATAATATTAAATAGTTTAAAATTGGTAGATTTAAATTGTAGTTTAAAAACCGAAAACCAATTCAAATCGATTGTCCAAATCAAAACAAAACGTCTCAAATTCATAAGATCTTTGTGTACAACGAACTTGATTCACTCACGTGTTTAATTGAATTCGTCATTGGTAATATTAGTCTATTACTTTTTCCTAAAGGTAATTTTCTAATTTACCCTATAACCTAATCTCGAATTATCACTATACTATCCACCACACATCAAAAATTTTAGCGCCACTGCCGGGGATCTTGTGTACGATTCGTCTTTGTGGAGATTTGTTGATCGTTGATTTGAAGACCCTTTCCGTCCTCGGAAAGTTTTGTTATTTTTCTATTATATAGTATGTATCGTTTTTCTCGATTTTTGTGGATAATATATTATATTACGTAGAACAATAAATTTACATATCTTTCAAATAAGGCCTTAGTTGGGATTTCATCACCTAGCTATTGTAGTCGAATCCAAAACAAAAATAAAAGGCAAAATAGATAAATACTAATAAGAAGTTTGAACTCGATTTATACAAACAATAAGGTGGGTATAAGGCGACGTGCTATAAAAGGCCGTCTAAGGAAAAAGGTTTTTAAGTGCTTTGTGCCACCTCGTTTCCCCGCTTGCTTGTGCGTATATTGAGAGGGACGACCTATTATTGGTTTGCCAACTCAAGTAGTAATAAATCTTATTTTTGTAGTTTACTTATTGAACCTCGAGACGTTTACGTTTTCACCTATCGTTTCAAAGTCGACCGAGGGTAATTTACTTCCATAGTAGTTATCCTTATTCCTTGTTTTTTATCGATCATTATTGATTGAGCAATACCAAATACATACCAAAAATAATCTTCTTCTTGTCTAATTTCTTTTCTTCAATCCTCTAAATTCTCGTCTTTGTAGTGTATGCAATTACGTTCTTCTCGTCTTATGATTGATTTTAATAGGCTTGAAAATATTCCTCGTAGAAATAGAAATCGTCAACAACGAATAGTGGAACCCGAGCTTCCACCTATTGTTGTAGAGATGGCCGATAACCGAACAATAGAGGAATTGCTCCGTGCACCCACCAAAGGGTATGGGGAAGCAATCGTTGTGCCGGCTATTTTGGCGGATCATTTTGAGATTAAGACGGGTCTCTTATCGCTCATTCGTGCTGACCAATTTCGTGGCAATGAGACCGATAGCCCGCATTCTCACATACGGAATTTTAATCGAATTACCTCGACTATCAAGTTTAGAGATGTGCCGAATGACGTGATTAAGCTCATGCTTTTTCCGTACTCGCTCGAGGGTAATGCTAAGCTTTGGTATGAGAAAGAACCACCGGGTTCGATCTTAACATGGGATGATTTAGTGTCTAAGTTCATGAATTATTTCTTTCCACCATCCAAAACAACACACTTTAAGAATGAGATCACTAGATTTGAACAAAAAGTTCATGAATCATTTGGGGTTGCATGGGAAAGATTTAAAGATTTGTTGAGACAATGTCCACACCACGGTTTCTCGGAATTGCATCAAATAAATACTTTTTATAATGGGCTTAATATGATTGAACAAGATTCTTTAATGTCGCTGCGGGTGGTAATCTTGTAAGAAAAACTCCGAGAGACGCGTGGAGAATAATTGAGGATAAATCTAGAGCACAATATTCACGAAACACACCGGTTGTTTCCAATGTGAATCCCGAGATTGCTAGATTGGACTCTAAGCTTGATAGTGGATTCGCGACTTTGTTGAGTGAGATTAGGAAGAATCCTCATGGATCCATTAATATGGTTGAGAATGTTTGTGTATCATGTGGTGGAGCACATCCTAATTATGCTTGTTTAACTACGGGGTTTGATCAAGCTAGTGCTTTGGCCGTGACGAGAACTTATGGCTCCAACGGTCAAGTTCCTCGTCAAAATTATGTTGCTCCACCGGGTTTTCCACCGGTTCAAAATAGGTACAACAATGGAAACAATGGGAATAATTTTAACCGTGGTAACCAAGGGAATTATAATCAAGGAAATGGGTTTAATGCTAATCAAAACAATCAAGGTTTTCATAATTATCAAAATGAGTTGTCAAGCTATATCAAGTCAAATGAGGCAAATATGAAAGCTTTTCAAAACAATATTCAAGGGCAAATTAATACTTTGAAACTCGATTTTCAAAATACGATTAAAGGGCAAAACAATAAGATTGAGCTTAATCAACAAAGGCTTGAGCAAAACCAAAATCGTATGCAACAAAGTATGGAGCAAAGTCAAAACAAATTGCTTTCGATGTTTGAATCTTTTATGAGTCAACCTTCCTCGTCTTCGGGTTGCTTACCTAGCAATACCATTCCAAACCCGAAGGGTGAGATGAAAGGTATAACCACACGTAGTGGGAAAGCTTTAGACGGACCTTTGCTTCCACATGTGAGTACCTCTCCGGTGAGGGAAGTGGAGCAAGAACCCGAGGTGGTTAAAGAAAAGGAAATTCCTATTCCACCAAAGGTAGACCAATTGCCTATTCTGGAACCCGAGCTTCCGAAGACTAAACCCACACTACCCTACCCTTCGAGACTTACCAAAGAGAAGCTCCGCAAAAAGACCAATGCTCAAGTTTCTACGTTCCATGACGTGTTTAAGAAAATGTATATTAATCTTAGTTTCGCGGATGCATTGCTTAGCATGCCTAAGTTTGCTTCGACAATTAAAAATTTGATGAACGATAAGGAGAAATTAGTTGAAGTATCTACGTCCTTAAATGAAAGTTGTTCCACGGTTCTCTCTAAAAAGTTTCCCAAAAAGCTTGGAGACCCCGGTCAATTTTTGATACCATGTGATTTCCCTAATATGGAAGAATGCTTAGCATTAGCCGATCTTGGTGCTAGCATTAATTTGATGCCTCTTTCCGTATGGAAAAGGTTATCACTTCCCGAGCTTTCACCTACTAAGATGACTATCGAGCTAGCGGATCGATCGATCGCCTTTCCAAAAGGTATAGCCGAGGACGTATTAGTCAAAGTAGGAAAGCTCATCTTCCCAGCGGATTTTGTAATTTGTGATTATCCGGAAAATTCTCGTGTGCCTCTTATTTTGGGAAGACCGTTTTTAAATACGGCCGGTTCTTTAGTTGACATGCAAGAGGGGAAGTTGACTTTACGTTTTGATGATGAAAGTATCACTCTTAATGTTGGTAATATCCCGAAGCCCTCTTCCGAGGACGACGAGGAATCAATCAATCAAATCGATGTGATTGATGTTGCTAGTGGAGAGGCTTCGCAAGATATGCTTGGTTTTTCAGATACTTCTAAAAGTGGCAATCCACTTCATCAAATCCTATTATCTCTTTGGCTAAACCTCCACTCACTCCATTTGAGGGAGGTGACTTCATACTTGAAGAGCTTGAGAATAATGGTTATTCAAAAATCGAAAAGGAAATTGATGATTACCTTAGCACACCATTTGATCCTAGCGAGTTTGATTGTGAGAATTTTGATCCCGAGGGAGATATTGCGTTGATTGAAAAATTGTTGAATTTGGATCCTTTTGAATCACCACCTATGGAACTAAAAGTTGTGATTGCTAATGAAACTAAAGTGAAAACATCTATTGAGGAAGCACCCGAATTAGAACTTAAGGAATTACCCACTCATTTGGAGTATGCTTTTCTTGAGGGAACGGATAAGTTACCGGTGATTATTGCTAAGAGATTAAAGGAAAACGAAAAGGATGAGCTTATCAAAGTGCTTAAGAAACATGAACGGGCCATTGCATGGAAAATCTCCGACCTTAAGGGTATAGATCCAAAATTTTGTACTCATAAAATTCTAATGGAGGATGATTATAAACCCGCTATCCAAAATCAAAGAAGGGTCAATCCAAAGATTCATGAGGTGATCAAAAAGGAAGTCACTAAACTTCTAGATGCCGGAATGATCTACCCTATCTCGGATAGTCCATGGGTTAGCCCCGTGCATTGTGTTCCAAAGAAAGGAGGAATGACGGTTGTTACTAATGAGGATAATGAATTGATTCCTACTAGACTTGTGACCGGTTGGCGTGTTTGTATTGACTATAGGAAACTTAATGATGCCACTAGGAAGGATCATTTTCCATTACCTTTTATGGATCAAATGTTAGAGAGACTAGCGGGGAATGAATTCTATTGCTTTTTGGATGGATTTTCCGGCTATTTCCAAATCCCCATTGACCCTCGTGATCAAGAAAAGACCACATTCACTTGTCCTTATGGAACATTTGCTTATCGTCGCATGCCTTTTGGACTATGCAATGCTCCGGGGACGTTCCAAAGGTGCATGATGGCCATTTTCCATGATATGATCGAGAAAACCATGGAAGTCTTCATGGATGACTTTTCGTTTTTTGGGGAATCTTTCACTTCATGTCTCTCTAACCTTGAAAGAATGTTGCAACGTTGTGAGGAAACGAATCTTGTGCTTAATTATGAAAAATGTCACTTCATGTGCAAAGAGGGAATTGTGTTAGGACATAAGATCTCTAAGGCCGGTATTGAGGTTGATAGGGCTAAAATCGACGTGATTGCCAAATTGCCTCCACCCACCACCGTTAAGGGAGTAAGGAGTTTTCTCGGCCATGTCGGCTTCTATCGACGTTTTATACAAGACTTCTCTAAGATAGCTCGGCCTATGACCCATATTTTGGAAAAAGAGACTCCTTTCATCTTTTCGGATGAGTGTATTCAAGCCTTTGAGATGCTTAAAAAGAAGTTAACCGAATCTCTAATCTTAGTTGCCCCGGATTGGGATCTACCTTTTGAAATTATGTGTGATGCTAGTGATTATGCGGTAGGTGCGGTTTTGGGGCAACGTAAGTCAAAACACTTCTTCCCTATACACTATGCAAGTAAGACTATGACGGATTCTCAAACAAAGTACACTACAACGGAAAAGGAGTTACTTGCCGTTGTGTATGCTTTTGAAAAGTTTAGACCATATCTCGTCTTGTCTCAAACCATAGTGTATACGGACCACTCGGTTATCAAATATCTTCTTAATAAACAAGATGTTAAGCCGAGGTTGCTCCGGTGGATTCTCCTCCTTCAAGAATTTAATGTCAAAATTCTAGACAAAAAAGGAGCCGAGAATCTCGCGGCCGATCATTTATCTCGACTTGAGAATCCTCACCAAAGCGATCGAGAGAACAAGGAAATCAATGAAACATTTCCTCTCGAGACGCTTGGTATGATTGCTTTTCGTGGTGATGATAGTACCCCATGGTTTGCAGACATCGCAAATTACCATGCGGGGAAGTTTGTGATCAAGGGTATGTCGTCCCAACAAAAACGAAAATTTTTCAAGGATATTTCCTATTACTTTTGGGACGACCCCTATTTGTTTCGTGTGTGCGCGGATCAAGTGATTCGTAGGTGCGTGTTTGGCAAAGAAGCTCAAGATATCCTTAAATCTTGTCATGAGGGACCCACCGGGGGACATCATGGTGCTAACGCCACCGCGAAGAAAGTCTTTGATGCCGGCTTCTTTTGGCCTTCCATATATCGTGATGCCCAAGACTTGATCAAGTCTTGTGATGCTTGTCAACGTCAAGGAAAGAACTCACAAAGGGATGAAATGCCTCAAAACATTATCCAAGTTTGTGAAATCTTTGACATGTGGGGGATCGATTTTATGGGGCCGTTTCCATCTTCGAAAGGAAACAAATACATTCTCGTAGCCGTGGACTATTTGTCTAAATGGGTTGAAGCTAAGGCTTTGCCCACGAATGATGCTCGAGTTGTGGTGAACTTTTTGAAACAACTCTTTGCTAGGTTTGGAACTCCGCGGGCTATTATAAGTGATCGTAGGACCCATTTTTGTAATGAACAATTTGAAAAAGTTCTAAAGAAATATGGTGTCACTCATCGACTTTCTACGGCTTATCACCCTCAAACGAATGGTCAAGTGGAGGTTTCAAACCGAGCTCTTAAAAGGATTTTGGAGCGTTCTATTGGAGAGAATCGCACTTCATGGTCGGATAAATTGGACGATGCATTGTGGGCTTTCCGTATGGCTTACAAGACGCCATTTGGTTGTACACCATTTAGGTTGGTCTACGGAAAAGCATGCCACTTGCCAGTTGAACTCGAACATAAGGCGTATTGGGCTCTTAGGCATTGTAACTTTGATTTGAGGACCGTGGGTGATCATCGCAAGGTTCAATCGAATGAACTAAGTGAATTAAGGGATCAAGCTTATGAAAATTCTTTGATCTATAAAGAGAAGACTAAGAGGATTCATGACTCTAAGATCAAAAACCGCATTTTCAATGTTGGTGATCAAGTCCTCTTATTCAACTCTAGACTTAAGATTTTCTCGGGCAAGCTTAAATCCCGTTGGTCCGGACCATTCACCATTGCACAAGTTTTCCCTTATGGCACCGTTGAGCTAGCTCAAAAAGACGGGCCTAACTTTAAGGTGAATGGTCATCGTGTGAAACACTACTTTGGAGGGGACATACCTACGGAGGTTGTCCCGGATCTTCAAACTTTCCCTAAGGACCAATGAATGCGGGGATCGAGTCGAGCTCATGACTCGGTTAACAAAAACGAGGTGCCCTGTGGGGGAGTCCCATACATTCTTTTTTCTTTCTATTTTCTAGCAATTAATAAGGCTTGATGTTTCAAGCTCGTGCTCGTGCTTTGTTGTGTTGTGATCTTAGGTATGACCCTAATACTTGAAGACTCTCGTGTTCGGTTTTTGCCGGTCCACTTGATCTTCCATTCTTTGAATGCCAAAAAGGGGCACAGTCTTTACCCTTGATTTTTATTGACTAACGTTTTATCTTGAGGCATAATTAATAAACGGCTTATAGATTTGCGTGCTCTTTCCATGCTAGGATTTTACATTAGACTCTTCGTGTTTTAGCAAGGGGGTGTTACTCTTGAGCTAAGAAACATTGAGGACAATGTTCGGTTTTAGCATGGGGGAGTCAATCGATATAATCGCTTGCAATTGCTCTTGTCGTGTCCAAACGTAGTGTTTTCTCATTTTTCAATAAAATTTTAAAATTTTTAGTGTTATTTTTAAGTTTTAATAAATAAAATAAGTGCTTTTGACACAAATGTAGGCTTTCCGTTGGTGAAAATAAGAATAGTTTTTGACTCGACTCGGTTTTTAACCTTAGCTTTTCCTTAACGTGTTTGAATTAAGTTTTGCTAGGCTTTTATATAGGGAGCTTTAAAACGCGAAAGTCTTAATTCATACGAGTTAAAAACAAGAACTTTTCGCAAGTTCCTATAATTGATCCTAGAAAGTCGTTTATTAAGGGAACTTTAAAACGCAAATTCTAAAACTTGAAAAAGTATAAGAAGATGCAAGATCCTATAGATGACTTGAAAACCCAAAACTTTGATTTAATAGGCTAAGTATCCATTGATTTCACATTTTTGAAATTTTACAATATGGAGAACAAGAGATGATAGAGCCAATTAAAAGTTTGGTATTCTTTCGGGAATTTATGTGAGTTAATTATAAGCCTATTCTCCCATCGCTTGCTAATAAATTTATCTGCAATAAATAAGGTTGTACGATTTGAAAAGTTACTTAGCTTCTAGCCCAAGATCGTTTAAAAGTTGCTCGGTATGGATTAGAGTTCATAGCCAAGGCATAACTTATTGAAGCGGGATGCGAAGATTGGCGAGTCCAAAAAGGTCCTAACAAGGCATGAGGGCTACATTTTGTTGCTAAAGATCCAAAAGTGATGTGAAGAATCATTTATCAAAAATCAATATGAAGGATCGAGACACACGACGAAAAGCAAATACTCCCCAAAAGTCATGGAGAAGTCTATCCAAAAATACCATAACAAGGTATGAGGATAAATGAAGCCAAGTCCAAAAAGGAGGCGGATCGTTGTATATCAAAATCCCAAATAAAGATTGGAGAAAAATAAAGAAGTCGTGGTCCAAGTATGAATCTCTCAAAACTTCAAGTGAAGAAATTCCTATATGAAGAGAAGACCAATATTTCATGAACGTCTCTCAAGGTTTGAAGTATAAAGTCGCTGCCAAATATCGGTCCGAGAAAGGTCTCAAATCGCGAAGCAAGTTATGCCAAGATATGAACTTTATGAGGTCTCGAGAAGCAGTTTTAAAAGATTTTGTCCTTTAGTTAACTATTGATTAAATCGTTCACTTTATTTTCGGCCTAATAAATTATCGAAATAAGTCAACAATGCATCCTCGTGATCATTCAAGACAACAATAAAATATAAGAGATACACCTAGGAATAAGGGAGTCTAAGTGAATAATTAGCCCACATGAGTTCGTGTTAGTTTGCTAACTTATAATAACAATGATCTTGTTTTTGCACTTGGCATGGAAAAGTGAAAAGTCGAGGACGATGAATCTATTTGAGTTTTATGATCCTTAAAGTTATTTTTCAATAATGAAAGCAATACATTATGTCTTTGCAAAATAAAGAGTCAAAAGTTGAATAATGGTGTAGTTAGAGTTTAATTTTATCATTGCGTGAGGACACGACAATTGCTTAGCAAGGGGGAATTTGATATGAGTGTAATTACTCATATCATTTGTATCTTAAAACAATGAAATTATGCTATAAATGTATCAAAAATGCCTTGTATATGTTGTTTCTTGTTTTGATGTGTGTAGGTACCAAGATCGCGAAAACCGACGAAAACCGACACGAGATTGATGAAAAAGATCGACGAAGCCAAAAAATGAATTCGATTTAGTGGATTTAACTCTTATGAAGTTTATTTGCATCAAGTGGGTCCCACAATTGCTAATTGGGCCTAAAAGCCCAATATGGGATATAATATTACTTTATTTTGGATAAAGCCCAAGACACGGCCCAAATTGAGAAGTTTTTAAACAGGTGGTGAAATGAGTTGGGCCAAAAGCCCAACACCATGTTAGAATAAACGGATGCAAATTCTTGGACCCAAATGAAGCCCAACAGTTAAAATAAGAGATAGAGACAATGAAAAGTTTTATTTATACTTTTGGGTCAAAGTTCATTCGGTCAAAAGAAAAGAAATAAACACATTTACACGTTCTTTTCACACACTTCTCTCGTTATTCCCAAAGTTTTCTCATCTTCTACCCTAAACAAATAACCAGACGAACATAACACTGTTCCAAAACCCTAGTTAAATAAATATTCGATATTATTTGGGGCTTTTATGCCACACGTGTAATTCACGTGATGAGGAATAAAACCCCCATGGTTTAAGGAAGAGACTGTGAGGAACGAAGAGGCTACGTGGAAGATTTCAATTGGTTTTGACAGCTCACTCTCCCATATCAACCAATCACAAGGCTCAAAAGAAGCACAACTAGCACACACAGATGCCACGTTGGCAATCCGTGTGCTAGTGGTGTTCTCTCAACCATCATATCAAAAATAAGAGAGAGAATGAACATCCAAGGGCTGAGAAGAAAGAAGAATATACCTTGAAGATTCGGATATTCCCTCATCAGCAGCCTTGGGGATGGCTATAAACCCCCCCCCCCCAATTTACTTGTATTTTCCATCCCTTTTCTTACTTACTGTTATAATGTTAAATTAGAGTAAGGAAAGTTATATTTCTCTTTTAAATAGTACTGTATCAGTTTATTTTTATTAATAAAAGTTACATTCTGGTATAATTGATTCGTGAGTTTTTACTGTTTAAATTCCTTTATCTTCTTTCTCAGTCTAATTTAATATTATAATTACAAAATATATTTAATTAAACTGCTCAATAGTTTAATGAAATATTGAAGTAATATTTGGGAAAGATTTATCCTAATTGGATAAATAAAAAGAAAACTGGATCGATTCGATGGTGATTGTTTGTGGTTCGTTTGATGGAGTTTGAGGATATGGTGGTTCGAGTTAAGGTGTTTGTTGGTGTCACTTACGGTTCTTAGGTAGCTCAGCGCTAGCCTACTACTCAAAGGATATCCCAAAAGGTGCTCATCCTCTTTTAATTTTTCATGTTTTTAGATTAAATTTTGTTTAACTGTTAAAGTGTTTTTAGATGTTTGAGTAGTTAATGCGTTCTTGTTTCTGCTTAGTTAATGTTCCTTTGTGACTGATTTTATGAAAATAATATTGAATGATCAAGGTTGAGTTAGTTTAGGAATTGTGAGTGTTTACTGTCTAGGCATAATAATATTTAACTGATTTGATGTATGTTGATTCATTATCTGTGGTTGAGAGGGAATTCGTAGAAATTAATGGATAACTTTTATAGCTTAACTAGTTCTATATTAAGCTGATAAGTGTTAGATTTATCCATTGTACAAGTTTGATTATCTGCTATGCATTTGAATTATATTAATATGGAATTGAATAAGACCATTGTTGTTGCTACTTTGTAGGCTTAATTATCTTTCTTTAAGCTGCTTAAGTGTATTTGTAGTGCTAAGTTGTTATACCTGTTATTGTGATTACTGATCTGTTATTGTGTTAGAACTCAGGACTGTAGGACTGCTTGATTTGAGTTTGCCTTAGCTGTTTAATTAGATTTGAGTTGAGTGAAATAAAAGACTGTTGTTAGTTAATATTCTGATGGTTTGAGTGTTTTTGGGTAAAGCATTATACGTAGTTTGATTTTTGTAGTAACTGCTCTCTTGATTTTGTTTAGCTTATTTTATCAGATTGAATGAAATTGGTTTGTTTTCTGCTAGTTGCTTGCTGATAATTCAGTCTATTTTATTGTGCTGTGTTCAAGTATTATTGATGATTTGTTTTTTAAGCAATCAGCTTATCAGATCCTATTGATCTGATAAGCCCTTAAGTTGTTTCCTTTTCAGCTTCTCTAAAATAAGCTAACACGAGTCACTCCTGTGTACTCTTTTATTTTTACTGTCAAAAAGAAAATAATATCAAAATTTGTCATTTGCAGGTCTCGAACTACAGACCTGCCCTTCACCAAAGCAACGTGTTACCCAACTGAGCTCAATGCTCTTTGATTTTAGTGTCTCACATTTTGTTAATATAGTAATGTTTAACTGGGCAGTATTTGGTTGAGTTTTTGTTTGTTCAATTCACGTTTTTTTTTATAACTTTTAATTAATATTTTTAAAAAGTAAATTTTGAAATTTTAGATAATAAGCAGTTTAAAATTAGAATAAAAATAAATAAAAAATGTTTTTATTAATTTTAAAAGTTTAGATAATTTTTAATTAATTAGATTTTTATATTATTAGATTTAAATAAAAATAGTTTTTAAAATAGATTAGTTTTAAAAGTAATTTTAATAAAGTTTTATTAGTTTAAAAAGTTTAATTAGATTTTTAAAATAGTTTAAAGGTTATTTTTATTAAATAGATTAATTTTTAAATAATTTTAATTTTTAAGAAATTAATTGTTGTAGATTTTAAAAATAGCGGGGTTTACGATTCATGCACTTTAGGATAATATTAAATAGTTTAAAATTGGTAGATTTAAATTGTAGTATAAAACCGAAAACCAATTCAAATCGATTGTCCAAATCAAAACAAAACGTCTCAAATTCATAAGATCTTTGTGTACAACGAACTTGATTCACTCACGTGTTTAATTGAATTCTTCATTGGTAATATTAGTCTATTACTTTTTCCTAAAGGTAATTTTCTAATTTACCCTATAACGTAATCTCGAATTATCACTATACTATCCACCACACATCATTCCGCCCCTATCTTGTCCTTTCCACCACCATTGTGTACACCGATCACTCCGCGTTGAAGTACTTGTTAACTAAACAAGATTCCAAGCCAAGACTTCTTCGTTGGGTTCTACTCCTTCAAGAATTCAAAATTGAAATTCGTGATATAAAGGGAGCGGAAAACCTAGCCGCGGATCATCTTAGTAGACTCGAGGATCCTTATCAAGGGGAGCTCCCAAATCAAGAGATTAATGACTCTTTTCCCCTTGAGGCCTTGATGTCTATTAACTCCAATCTTGATGAAACCCCATGGTTTACGGACATTGCAAACTATTTGGCGGGTGGAATTCTCATGGAAGGGTTAACGTCCCAACAAAAGAAAAAGTTCTTTAAAGACATTAAGCACTATTTTTGGGACGACCCTTACCTTTTCAAACAATGTGTTGATCTTGTCATTCGTCGGTGTGTTGATGGGCCGACAGCTTTATTAATCCTAGAAGCGTGCCATAAAGGACCCACCGGTGGTCACTTTGGTCCCAATTACACCGCGAAGAAAGTTTTTGACTCTGGATTTTATTGGCCACCATTTATCATGACGCTCATGAAATGGTTAAACATTGTGATGCTTGCCAACGACAAGGCAAGATCACACATAAAGATGAGATGCCTCAAAATTTCATCCAAGAATGTGAAATCTTTGACGTATGGGGCATCGACTTTATGGGGCCATTTCTATCATCTAAAGGGAACAAGTACATCCTCGTAGCCGTTGATTACGTCTCTAAATGGGTTGAAGAAAAAGATTTACCTACTAACGATGCGAGGGGATTATGAACTTTCTGAAGCAGCTTTTTGCTCGATTCGATGTTCCTCGTGCTATCATCAGTGACCGCGGGACTCATTTTTGCAATGATAAATTTGCTCGAGTCATGGCTAAGTACGGTGTCAATCACCGTCTTTCCACCGCTTATCATCCCCAAACGAATGGTCAAGGCGAGATTTCTAACCGTGGACTGAAGAGAATTTTAGAGCGAACTGTGGGAGAGCATCATGCCTCGTGGGCCGATAAGTTAGATGATGCTTTGTGGGCTTTCCGTACCGCATATAAGACACCTATTGGTTGCACTCCATATCGTATTGTGTACGGGAAGGCATGCCACCTCCCTATTGAGTTGGAACATAAGGCGTATTGGGCCTTGAAGTGGGCTAACTTTGATATCAACAAAGCCGGTGACCTTCGGAAGATTCAACTCAACGAGCTAAATGAACTGAGGAATGAAGCTTATGAAAATTCATTGATCTACAAGGAGAAAACCAAGATCATTCATGATGCAAGGATTAAGAACCGAGAATTTCACGTTGGTGATCAAGTTTTACTCTTTAACTCTCGGTTGAAGATCTTCTCGGGCAAGCTGAAGAGCCGTTGGTCTGGTCTATTCACCGTCGCCAAAGTCTTCCCTTATGGCACCATTGAGCTTTCTCAGCCAAATGGGCCTAATTTTAAAGTGAATGGCCAGCGTGTAAAGTTGTACTTTGGTGAGGACATCTCTCATGAGATGATTCCATCCCTCACCACGTTTCCCTTGAATTAGTTCTAGGTCGAGTCAGGCTCGTGACTCGGTTAACAAAAACAAGAGCTTCTCGGGAGGCAACCCGTTGATCTATCCTTTACCGTTTTCATAATAAGTGTAGGGGGAGCCCCGTAGGTGTTTGTTGTTTTCTTTCTTATGATGTGCAGGGATTCAAGCTTCACAGAGCACTTTTGATGACATTTGATGACCCGTGATCCCGTGTACCCGTCTTCCCGGTTCTATCCTAAATTGTCGTGATTCAATATTTCATATCATATATGTTCACATTGAAATCACTATAGTTGTCTCTTCCTTAGCAAGATTTAAACAACGTGCACAATGTCCTAAGTGTAGGGGAGTTTACTCACACATGCTTAAACATTAAGGATAATGTTTATATCAAGTGTAGGGGGGACTTTTATCGAAGTAAGTGGGCTTTTCCATGAATTTGTCCTCATTTTAACCGAAAATTTGATTTTTCGACATTTTTCAAAAATTTTAATCTATTTTGGCCTAGTAGTTTAGTAGTATTTTCGTTTGTTATCGTTATTTATTTTCTTTGCTAAAATAAAATTTTGAATAAAGTGGTTTTAATTTTTCAACGTTGTGAATCTTTTAACTCAACCCGAGTTTACTTATCCAAGTTTACTCTAGCTAGTATCCTTAACGTGTTTAAGTCAAGTTTTGCTAGGCTTTTATATAGGGAACTTTAAAACGCGAAAGTCTTAACTCTTACGGGTTAAGAACAAGAACTTTTCGCAAGTTCCTATAAATGATCCTAGAAAGTCGTTTATCAAGGGAACTTTAAAATGCGAATTCTAAACTTGAAAAAGTCTAAGAAGACGCAAGATCCTATAGATGACTTGAAAACCCAAAACTTTAATTTAATTGGCTAAGCATCCACGAGTCTCATTCCTTGAGATTTTAAATTGTGGAGAACGAGAGATGATAGAGTCAATTATAAGTTTGGTATTCTTTCATGAATTTATGTGAGTTGATTATAAAATTTTTCTCCCATCGCTTGCTAATAAATTTAATTGCAATAAATAAGGTTGTACGATTTAAAAAGTTACTTAGCTTCTAGCACAAGATCGTTTAAAAGTTGCTCGGTATTAATAAGAGTTCATAGCCAAGGCATAACTTATTGAAGCGGGATGCGAAGATTGGCGAGTCTGAAAAGTCCCTAACAAGGCATGAGGGCTACATTTTGTTGCTAAAGATCCCAAGTGATGTGAATTATCATTTATCAAAAATCAATATGAAGGATCGAGACACACGACGAAAAGCAAATACTCCCCTAAAGATCATGGAGAAGTCTATCCATAAAGACCCTAGCAAGGTATGAGGATAAATAGATCCAAGTCCTAAAAGGAGGCGGATAGTTGTATATCAAAGTCCAAAATAAAGATTGGAGAAAAATGAAGAAGCCGTGGTCCAAATTTGAAGAATCTCTCAAAAACTTCAAGTGAAGAAATTCCTATTATGAAGAGAAGACCATAATTTCAAGAACGTCTCTCAAGATTCGAAGTATGAAGTCGCTGCCAAATATCGGTCTGAGAAAGGTCTCAAATCGTGAAGCGAGTTATGCCAAGATATGAACTTTAAGAGGTCCCGAGAAGCAGTTTTAAAAGATTTTGTCCTTTAGCTAACTATTAATTAAATCGTCCCACTTTATTTTCAGCCTAAATAAACTATCGAAATAAGTCAAACAATGTATCCTCGTGATCATTCAAGACAATATTAAAATATAAGAGATACACCTAGGAATACGGGAGTCTAAGTAAATAATTGGGCCACATGAGTTCGTGTTAGTTTGCTAACTTATAATAACAATGATCTCGTTTTTAAGCTTGGTATGGGGAAGTGAAACTTGAGGGTGATAATCATTCATGGCAACCAAAACCCCAATGTAAGTCTTTGATTTCTTTACTTGTTTTGTATATATTTCTATCTTTTTAATAAAGGCCAAGGTGGGTTATTTATAATGAAAAATGTAAACTGTGCTTTGCAATTGATGCATTGCATGAGGACATTGCAATGGTCAAGTGTAAAGGATTTAATAAGTGTGAAAACATTTATCTTTTTACCACTTATTTCCAATAATAACAAGACCAAAACATGTATTTTATGTCGTAAAAGTCAGAATTATGTGTGGTTTGTGTTTTTATTGTGTTTCAGGATAAAAATATGAAAAAGGGAGAAAGCACGGGCTATCACGAGTTTTTATCGAAGAAAACGAGAAAAGACGAAGTCAAAAGATCTAGAGTGCAAAAAGAACGGAACTCCAAGGCCTATTCTAAAGATTTGTTGAAGAAAAAGTCTAAAGACGGAAGTTTAATGAAGTCGAAGAACTAAGTCTAATTAAAGAAGAAAATTATAAAACGAGTTCAATTTGGTTAGGTCATGTGAACTTTAAGAACTTAAACAAACTTGTCAATAGAAATTTGGTTAGAGGGTTACCTACCAAATCATTTCAAAATGACCTCACATGTACTGCTTGTCAAAAAGGTAAACAACATAGAACCTCTTGTAAGACCAAGAATGTCAATTCAGTGACTAAACCTTTGCAACCCTTACATATGGATTTGTTTGGTCTAGTTTTTGTTAGGAGTATCAGTCACAAGACCTTTTGCCTAGTAATAACTGATGATTATAGTAGATTCAGTTGGGTTTTCTTTTTGTTACATAAGAATGAAACCAATGAATTACTTAAAGACTTTGTTACATTAGTTGAGAAGAAATTCGCTAAACAAGGTTTAATCATCAGGATAGATAATGAGACATAATTTAAGAATGTTGAATTTGATGGATTTTGTAGGTCTAAGGGAATCAAGAGACAATTTAGTAATCCTAGGACTCCACAACAAAATGGAGTAGCTAAAAGGAAAAGTAGGACACTTATTAAGGCTGCTAGGACTATGCTGGCTGATTCACTTTTGTCTAATACATTTTGGGCAGAAGCAATCAACATTGCATGTTATGAGCTTAGTAGAGTTTAGGTAACGAAGCCTCATAACAAAACACATTATGAACTTTTGACTGGCACTAAGCCAACTAATAAGTGTGAAAACACTTATCCTTTTACCACTTATTTCCAATAATAACAAGACCAAAACATGTATTTTATGTCGTAAAAGTCGGAGTTATGCGTGGTTTGTGTTTTTATTGTGTTTCAGGATAAAAATATGAAAAAGGGAGAAAACACGGGCTATCACGAGTTTTTATCGAAGAAAACGAGAAAAGACGAAGTCAAAAGATCTAGAGTGCAAAAAGAACGAAAGTCCAAGGCCTATTCTGAAGATTTATCGAAGAAAAAGTCTAAATACGGAAGTTTAATGATGTCGAAGAACTAAGTCTAATTAAAGAAGAAAATTATAAGACGAGTTCAATTTATATCGACAAATCCCGAGACGACGTCGAGAAAGACAAAGAATTTAAATCAAGTCGAGACGAGAAGAAAGAAAGAAGAAAGCTTCAACACTTAAGCCTCCCCACCTCCTATATATACCCTCCTAATGTGTCATTAGGAGTGTGTTAGTTAGTTCATTTTAGTCTTCATTTTCATTTTTGTAGTTTTAATTTTTAGAGAGAGAAAGTGTTTAACTTTCTCTCATTAGGAAAACTTCATCTTTTATTTCTTTCTTGTTTGAATCTAATCTTTACTTTTTAGAGTTTAATCGTGTTTTAATCTTCAATCTCTTTCTACCTTTCTTGATTTTTATTTATCTTTGATCTGATATAATCTTTGATCTTGTTTCATCTTGATGTTTGATTGATTAAAAAGTTTATCTTTTTATTCATATCCAAATTTTTCATACGATTTGAGCTTTGAGCTTATCATGCTTATTGGCTTATTTTGTATTTAGCTTATTTACTTTTAAGTTTTCTCAAAAGTTTCGTCTTTTTAAGGTTCTTTTAAAAAGTTGCATATTTAGAGTATTGAAAGTTCTTATTTGTGCTTATTAGCTCTTTTCATTATAAATTTAGTAAAGTTTCGGATTGTGCTTATTAAAAGAGAGCTTATGCGTTGCTTATTAAGTTTTATACTCTATCGGAAAAGGTAGACCCTTTTCCGACGAGTTATTCCGATCAGTCTATCGGATTAGGGTTTTGTATTCCAATGAGTTATTGCGATCCTTCCATCGGATTGGGTTTTGGGATTCCGATCGTTATTCCGATCGTGATTCCAACAGTTGTGATTATTTGATATTCTGACGGTAGTGGTGAAACCATTATTCCGATAGTTTTCTTTTTTATACATTCCGATAGAGTGTATTCTGATAGTAGTGATTCCGATAGTTTTTCTTGTGCATTATTCCGATACTTTCATAGTTATTCCGACAGGACTCCTTTTGAGACATTCCGATTGTATTCCGACGCTTCCATTCCGATGGGATTCCGATCAAGGGCATTCCGATGGATTTAAGTTTTTATTTTTACAAAGTTTTAAGTTTTAAATTTACTTTTTAAGTTTTTAATCATTTATTTTTAACTAGTAATTTTTAGTTTAATCTTTTAAAGCTTTTATTTTTACACAACGACATTTTCATATTTGCTTTTAACTAAAATAGATAATCAAACCATTTTATTTTCCACCAAGAACGGCTGAGTCGCACTTTCAACTGGTAATCAATTCGAAAAGACTGGTTTAACGAACTTTCATACGAGAAAATCTCTTGTATTACCAACCATAAGTCACTTAAGATCTTTTGGGTGTCATGTTTCTATACTATATACTCATGATCAGTTGGGAAAGTTTGATGGAATGTCTGATTCAGGATACTATTAGGGTATTCTTTGCAGAGTAGAGCATATAGGGTTTATAACTTGGCATCAAGAAAATTTGAAGAGAATACCGATGTCAACTTCTTAGAGAATAGGAATAGGTTATGCTTGGATGTTTGATTTAGATTATCTAACTAACTCCATGAATTACTATTCTGTGCAACAAGACTGTCAAACTAACAATGCAGGTAAAGAGACCATTACAACAAGCACATGTACTCAAGAATATAGTTCTTCTACATCAGACACTCAGGATGATGATGATGCTCATATCTATGTACCAAATCTACCTACTGTCTCACCTACATTAGTAAGCCCATAACAGAAGAAACTAGTGATACCAAATGATGGTCAAGCCTCACTTGATGAACTTCAGAGGCTTATGGATCAAGAAAAGAATGCTACAAAAAATGCTAAGCACTCTAGAGACGAACCCTTGGAATCAAAAAGCTCAGCAGTACATTTGCAAACTAGTGGTACTTCACCTACAAGCACTACTGACCCAAAGTCTGCAAAAACTATTGATTCACTAGACGACATTCTTCAATCTATGGATGATGAAGATGCTTATGCTAGTCCAAAGGAAGGAATCTTCTCAAATGCTTCCTATGATGAGCAGGGCGTGATTTCAATAACTTGGAAACTGATATACCAGTCAGTCATATTCCCACTCATAGAATCAACAAGAATCATACTATAGCTCAGATGATTGGAGATCCAAAGTCTATTGTGAAAACCAGGAAACAAGCTAAATCTAGTAATGAAACTCATGCACTAGTGAGTTATGTCAAGTAACAACAAAGAACAAATCATAAAGATACTCAACATTGTTTGTTTGCATGTTTCCTATCACAAGTAGAGCCTAAGAACATCTCTCAAGCTCTTGATCAGGAAATTTGGGATGCTATGCAAGAAGAGCTTATGCAATTTGAACTACAAAAAGTTTGGATTCTTGTTGACCTACCTTCTAGAAAAAGAGTAATTGGCAAAAGGTGGGTTTCCAGAAACAAAAAGGATGAAGGGGTGTTGTTGTTAGGAACAAGGCTAGACTTGTTGCCCAAGGATATAGACAGAAAGAAGGGATAGACTATGATGTGGTTTTTGCACCAGTGGCAAGGATAGAAGCCATTAGGTTATTTTTAGCATTTGCATCATATATGGGTTTTATAGTCTATCAAATGGATGTGAAAAATGTTTTTCTGTATGGCACTATTTCTTAGGAGGTATATGTCTCACAACCTCCAGGTTTTGTAGATCCCAAATTCCCCAACAGAGTCTACAAAGTTATCAAAGCTCTTTATGGTCTTCATTAAGCCCCTAGGGCATGGTATGAAACTCTTTCCAATTTTCTTTTGGAACATGGGTATAAGAGAGGGACCATTGACAAGACTTTTTTCATCAATAAGAATTCTAAGGACATTATCTTAGTCCAAGTGTATGTGGATGACATTATTTTTGGTTCAACCAAGAAGTCATGGTGTGAAGAGTTTGAAGCTTTGATGAAAGGAAGGTTTCAGATGAGCTCGATGGGAGAACTTACTTTCTTTTTAGGACTTCAAGTCAAATAAAAGAAAGATGGAATATTTATCACTCAGGATAAGTATGTTGCTGAAATCTTGAAGAAATTCTCAAGTATGGATACAAGAAGTACAAGTACACCTTTTGAAGCCAAGAAGTCTTTGTCAAAAGATTAACATGGCGCAGATGTGGATCTTCACTTGTATAGGTCCATGATTGGGTCACTTATGTATCTTACTGCTTCTAGGCCAGATATTATGTTTACTGTGTGTGCTTGTTCAAGGTTTCAAGTCAATCCAATGGTTTCACATCTACATGCTATGAAAAGAATCTTCAAATATCTCAAAGGACAGCCTAACTTAGTTTTATAGTATCCTAGAGATTATACTTTTGATTTGGAAGCTTACTCAGATAGTGATTATGATGGATCTAATCATGACAGGAAATCCACAACAGGAGGTTGTCAATTCCTAGGCAGAAGACTTATATTTGACAGTGTAAAAAGCAAACTATTGTTGCTACTTCTACAACTGAAGCTCAATATGTGGCTGCTGCTCATTGTTGTGGACAAGTACTTTGGATTCAAAATCAGATGTTAGATTATGGTTTCAATTTTATGAATACCAAAATCTACATTGATAATGAAAGTACTATCTACATTGTCAAAAATCCAGTATTTCACTCCAAAACCAAGCACATTGAAACAAGACATCGCTTTATAAGGGATGCTTATGACAAAAAGCTTATTCAAGTTTTGAAGATCCATACAGATAACAATGTAGCTAATTTATTGACCAAGGCGTTTGAAACTAAGAGGTTTGAGTTCTTGGTAACACATATTGGTATGCTTAACTAATAATTGCTACATATGTTAAGGGGAGGTAACAACTATACAATTATTATGTTTGTATAGTGTTTGTGTTTGTTTTTGGTGTGATTACAGGTTATTAGATCAAGGTAAAAGAGGATACAATGATAGTGGATTGCATGTATCGGTATTTATCTTTGAGGTACCGTTTTGGAAACCAAGTACCGCTAGGCATAATTGAAGTACCGCGTATGTTCCATGTACCACTATTTGACTGTTGTACCGTTGGAGGGTCTCTTTTGTAAAATAGGCGGTTTCTTCGTTCTTGGTTTTTCTTCCCATATATAAACCAACCCTAATTACATAATCGATTCACTTAATCTTTTATTTTTACACCTCGATTCTATAACTCTAATTCTCATCTTTGTTCATCAAAAACAACAATGGCTACTCTTTAAGTGATCTCAAAACACAACCAGGTTGTTAAGTTGATTCAGAACACTGATTCGCATGGTTTTCATGAGATTCTTGACTTTCTCTTTCAAAGTCACATACAATATGCACTTACTGTAAGTCCTATTATGTCTATTCTTATTGTTGAACAATTTTGGAGTACTGCTACTACTGTTACTCGTCATAATCAACCCTGTATTTGAGCTAGGGCTAATGATAGGAATATATACGTTACAGAAGTTTTGTTAAGTGCATCTTTAAGACTTAATTATGCTAATGGCATTAATATGTTACCTGACTCAGAGATACATGATGGCCTTGCATCCATGGGATATAAGGGTGGTAGGGAAATACTTACTTTCTTTAAGGGTCTGTTTTCACCTCAATGGAGATTACTTTTTCATACTATTATTTACTGTATCAGCTCTAAAAGTACTTCTTTTGATCAAATTTCTGCTGCTTTGGCACCAGCTGGTATTTGTTTGGCAACTAATAGAGTTTTCATTTTTTCAAAATTAGTTTTTGATGGTATGAATAGGAATTTAGATGCCTCTAAGAAATTCTTGATGTACCCTAGCTTTATTCAGGCAATAATCCAAGACCAAGTCCTTAACCTACCTACCTCATCAAAAACATGGGATGTCCCTACTTTCACCAAAAGAACCTTTTCTTTCTTCTCTAAGAAAGGTACAACTTTTATAGGGACTGTAACACCATTGTTTGCCCATATGTTAGCAGATAAGGCTAACACAGAGGGTGAGGATCCTAGCTCAGCTAGTGAACCTCAGCAAACTCCCTCTCATCAAAGTCCCCAACCCTCTAGAGAAGTCCAAACTTCTTCTTCTCATCATGAGGATGATCAACCCATCTCTGATGAGATGATCCACACACCTGTTGCTTCACAAGATGCTAGTGGTTCACCACAATCTAGGGCAACAGAGGTGTTGGATTTTGAAAATTTAACTGCTTTATGTATTACACAGGTTAAGGATTTGTAAGATGATAAGCTTTTGCATGATAAAAGAATTAAAGAATTGGATGCCAAACTCAAAAAGCTAAGAAGGAGAGCAAATCCTTGGATCAGGCATCACATGTCAATTCAAAAGGCTTAGTTAAAGGAGTAAAGCAAAAGTTAAGGGCCTTCAGGAGAAAACAACTGAAAGAATCCAAACAAGGGAGGAATTTAGAGGAAGTAGGACCTTCTTCTGATGTTCTAGCTAATTTTGGGGAAGGAAATTCTGAGGAAAAGAATTTTACTGCTGATGGTGAGTTTGAACACTATGTGGATGACACCAATATGGAGGATCAACCACAGCCATGATCACCACCACCACAAGAGCAGGTGATTCAAGAAGCAAATTGGAAGAAGTTTTATGAAAAGCTTGAAGAGATTGTTTAGAATTTTCTAGTTACTCTAACTCCACAACTACAGCAGACACAGTCAACTTCAAAGAATGTGCAAAGAATGGTGATGGGTCTGACAAGCCTGAGGAATTGGAAGTGGAGGTTGAAAGAACGGTTTCTGACAAGAATAAGGTATCTGAAAATACTTTGGTGATTGATGATAGAAATGTTTCTACAATTGGTGAAGTAAGTACTGTTGATGACCCAAGTCTTGTCAATCCTAGTGGAAGTACCGCTTCAGGTGCAGGTATAGCTGGTCAAAGATCTTCACTACCAACTTCTGAGTAAAGCCCTATTCCATCCTTTGGAGAAGAGTTCAGCAAAGAAAATACCTTTAGCAAACCTTTTGCTTGGTCTTAAGGAGAAAAGTTTAGCAGAGAAAGCTAGACTAGCAGAAGTGGAAAGAAAGGCACAAGAAGAAGTTATGAAATCTCAAGAACCTTCAACAACAGAGCCACAATAGGAACAGTTGAAGAGCCATAAGCACAACAAGATAAATCTGCGGAACAACCAAGACTTGCAAGTGAAGTACAAGATAAAGGCAAGAAGGTACAAACTTCAAAGCCTGTTACTAAAGGTATTATTATACTAGGTCGACAGCCAAATGAGGGAGGAGATAACAGATCTTCAAAGTTTACTAAGAAACAACCAAAGATTGACCCAAAGGACAAGGGCAAGAAACATTTACAGTCTAAATCAAAAGAAGAGGATGATAGTGATTCAGATGATGTAAACAATGCCATGAAGAAATTTCATCAAATGGAGCATGATGAAGAGGTAGCTTAGAGGTTACAAGCCAGACTCCATGAAGAACAGCAACAAGAAGAACTTGCAGCTAAACAAGCACTGCTTGAGGCACAAAGAATACAACAAGAGTGGAATATTGAAGAGTATGACAGAATTCAAGATGAACTTAAAGCAAGTGAACTTTTAGCTGAATCTTTGATAGCTGAAGAGAGAGATGCTTATGATGAGGAAGAAAAAGCAAAGTTGATTGATGACCTAGTCAGGGAGCAACAAAGGTTCTTTGCATAGAAAAGAAGAATGGAGAGAATTAAGCCCCCAACTACTAATCAAATAAGAAATCAAATGATGTCTTACCTCAAGAAAGTAAATCATTTCACTCATGCTCAACTGGTTAGAAAGAATTTTGATGAAATCAAGGCACTTTATGAACAACACAAAAGGAGCAAGTTAAACTTTGTTGAGATTGGATATGAGAAAGACAAGAAAGATATTGAAGATGTCAAGAAATATCTAAGACAACAAATACAATTTGGAAGTACCCCGAGACTTGATGATACAAGTACTGCTAGACCAGAAGGAGGTTCTCCACCAATCAAGACCACTTATGCTAGGAAGAATAAGAAAGCTAAGGAGCCTTTAAAGGGAGTAGAAACTCAAGTGTTGGATGAAGGGAATAAAGCTCAAGGTGTTGAGAAGACTGAAAATGTACAAGCGGTACATACACGGTCAACAGTACATGAAGGAACGGTACATACAGATTTGGAGGTAGATTATGCTGCAACATATCAAGAAGAGAGAACCTCCAGAGTTACTAAAAGAAAAAGGTCAACTAGGAGAAAGCGACTAGCAAAGAAAAAGGTAAAATCTAAAGCTACTGAAGATAGTGATGGTGATGAGAGCTGCATGAAGTACTTGAAGGTAGTTGGGTTTGCAGATCAATGCATGGACATAGAAATATTGGGAAAGAAATCTTCTATTACAAGGTGGACATGTTCTACAAACCAAGGACTGAAAGCTCATGAAATAACCAGAACAGATGGAACATTTAGGATGTTCAAGTTATTAGAATACATCCTTCATATACTTGATAGACAGGATATTCAAGAGCTACACAAGTATGTCCAAGGAGGAAGTGAAGGAAGAGAAGATGTATCACTATTACTTCATGAGTTGAAGTTCATGTATGAGACACACACTGTTAATCAAGAAATATTGAAAGAGTTAGAGAATAAGGTTCCTACCTACTGGAGATACTATAGATCATGTGGGATACATACATTGGATGTAGATGATGTTACCTACTACCTGCTTCAAGAAAAGAGATATCAATTTGGAAGAAGAATGCTAGAAAGAATGTTGGATCTGCAACTGGAAGTTTCAGAGGAATCCAATGGTGCTTTGGAGTTGATCAGAATGACCAAACAACAGATTAAGGATTTGGAGAAATAGGAAGAAGCTGATAAAGAACCTTAAGTGTTTGACTTTCAGTCACACTCCATAAATGGTTATCAGTTCACCATGTCTAACCATCATAAGAACTGACAAGTCCATAAGCAAATGGTTTATGGTAAAGACTTCTCAATCCGTTGATAGCTGGTAGTTTGCTAAAAACTACATGGTCATTAACTCACCATGCTTAATTGCAAAGAGTTGGCAAGTCCTAGGCAAACGGTTCTAGGTAAAGACTCTATCAAATCCGTTGAATGGTTGACAGTTTACCAAAAATTGTAGGGTTATTAGTACACTTTATTCTTGATGAATAAAGTATTGGCTATTCTAGAGTGTACGGCTAACTGGTAAAGAATAAATCAAATCCATTGATAGCTGAT
The DNA here is from genome assembly GCA_025667525.1 of Glebionis coronaria. Taxonomy (NCBI): domain Eukaryota; kingdom Viridiplantae; phylum Streptophyta; class Magnoliopsida; order Asterales; family Asteraceae; genus Glebionis; species Glebionis coronaria. The sequence goes on from CM046874.1 coordinate 74,648,560, forward strand.
GATTTGCTAAAACTCATGATGCCAATACAGATTGGTTTGTTGTTAACTGTTTTATTTTAGGTGAGAAGACACAAGCATGAACGTTGATTCATAAATAAACATTGGTGACATGTTCAAGGAGATTCATGCCTATCAACAAGTTTATACATAAGTTTGTCATCATCAAATTTGGAAAGATTATTGGGCTAAAGCTTAAAGATGACAGAGTTTAATACATGAAGACAACATAGTTTCTGTAAAGAATGTCCACGACATAAAAGATCATATTTTAAAGACAAAGATGAAACCAAATTCGGCACATCAAATTCCATTCCGATCAACAACTTGGAGGAATGGCTGAGTGGCTTAAGGCATTGGTTTGCTAAGTCGACATACAAAAAGATTGCATAAGTTCATGAAGAGGGATGGACAAGTCATGAAGCTTTGAACTTCAATATATCAGAGGAATATCTACAATAATTGTTGGATACATTCAGGTACACAAATCAAGATTACCAAGTTCAATCCAAATTTGAAGTGAAGTTTGAAGACATGTATTGTTATACATTCAACACACAGAAAAACAAAAGAAAACAAGTTATCATTCTTGTTTAGGGGAGGATTGTTGGGAATTATTATAAAGGTACCAAGTATCGTTAGTTATTATACCAAGTACCGTTAGTGTTAGTAAGTACTGTTAGTGTTAACGCGATACATGCTAAGTACTGTTAGTGTTAAAGTAAGTACTGTTAGTAAGATAAGGACGAGTATATCTTTAATCAAGATATGTTCTAAGTATATTGAGAGTATATCGTCTATGATATACTTATCTAGATAGAATATACTAGGGTTCCTTGCACTATAAAAGGAACATTAGGTGCATTGAGTTATTGTACCTTTTCCACAATCGATAATAGAAAATCGAATAGTTAGAGTATACTATAGTTCTTATTTTCTTTCATAAGTTAGATTCTGCATAACTTATTAGAGTTTAGTAGGAGTCTCTCAAATGCTCTAGTTTGTTTGCAAGCTATTGTGCAATCATTAACAGGATCTCGATCTATTCAAAGGGATCAACACTCCTTTATCTTGAATCTTCACTTTGTCCCGCCCAAAGTGCTTTTGAGATTCTCCCTCCTAAACGATAAAGGATGAGGCAACTCTCTGCTTGCCTAGTCTTCAAAGAGTTGTAAGTGACCTCTGAGCATTGCCATCTTAGAGTTCCTTGGACACCATTAAATTGCTTCTACATACCAGCTTATCCATAACAGCTGGTGAGTATAACTTCAGATGATATTTGACTTCTCTGACGTTGTCTTTGACTTGAATATTTCTGGTGTGTCAGCAGGGGCTTTCCCTTCAGCTGGTCTAGTCTCTTTCGCTGGGCTTGCCAGCGACTGTAATAATTAGTCTAATTTAAATTAAATCTAAACTGGGCCATAGTTAGAACTTTTATTGGCCCAACAGTCTAAAATACAATGCACACTCAAAGCAAGCTAAATCATTGTTATAGTACTTCAAATTCGACGATTAAAAGTGCACAATAATTTTGGCACATGGCCCCATAAATCCATGAAACGACCATTTATCCGTTCTCATGTAGCATAGATTTCCACTATGTATAAACCTCATAGTTTTTATATGAGTGAATTACATAAATTGTCCCTGTGGTTTGTCGGATCCTACACTTTTGGTCCTTAAGTTTTTTTTTTCTTCAAGATTAGTCCTCATGGTATGCAAAAGTTATGAGTTTGTTCTAAATCAATAACGACATCTAAACAGTCGTTAAGAAAGACTAACATGATGAAGATGCATATATGTGAGGGCTAAAAATTATAAATTTTTTATTTCTTTCTCCAAAAAATATGGAAATATTTTTTGAACCTTTATGTAAAGAAAAAAAAAATTGGTCTTAATTTTTTTAATGCATCTTTGGCCGATATTTTTGAGAAAATGATTAAATTTTTTTAGTTCTTATTTTTTTAAAAACATCTATACAATTTTGTTTTTATTGAAACAAATTCTTTTATGTCCCAAATAAACTTTGACCAAAAAAATTTTAACTAAAATTTGTTCTTTTGTTGAAAATTTAACTCTTTTCCGTTTAAAACATTATCAAACTTTGACCGATAATACAACTCTTTTTTGTTGAAAGCTTAACTTTCTTTATTGTAAATTTTCACCAAATTTTTTCTAGTCAAAGTTGTCTTGCTTTTGGCAGGAAAAGACTTTGACAAAAAAAAATTTATTGAAATGTTTTTTTCAATAATAAAAGATTCGGCCAAAATCAAAATTAAGTCTTTTTCGATAATTTAAAAAACAGTGAAGATTTTCTTACAAAAAAGTTAAATTTTCAATTAAATAAATTCTTTCAAAGTTTAATAAAGAATTTTTTTTTTAATAAAGATGACAAGGTAAAGTCGTTTTTACAAAAAGTAAAAATTCTAAAAAAGTAAAAAAGAACTTAGAATTATGTTTTTTTGTAAAGTCGGGCAGAAATGTTTTAAAAAATTTTAGCCCAAAAATAATTTTATCTACAAAAAATTCTTATAAATTTTTAGATGGAATCAAAATTTATAATTTCTAGCCCTCAAATACATGCATCTTTATCACGTTAGTCTTTTTTAACGAACGGTTAGACATCGTTACTGATTTAGATCAAATCCGTAACTTTTGCATACCAAGAAGACTAAACCATATAAAAAACATAAAAACTAAAAAAGTAAAATCCGACAAACTACAAAAACGATTTATGTAGACATATACATAATATAAAATAAAAGGTTTAGCATAATATAACTATTTATGCTATAAAAAGCATAGATGATTTGTCACTATGGTTTATTATGACAAAAATTTAACGTATACAACAATTTTAGCATACACACAATCAATCAACTAAGGTTATGTTTGGTAAAATTAGCTGTAAGCTGTTAACTGTAAGTTGTTAGCTGTAAGCTGTTTATTAAAAAGCTTTATTTTTAATAGAAGTGTTTGGTATATTAGCTATTAACTGTAAAAATTAAAATGTAAAATGACTTAAAATGACATATTTAAATAAATTATAATATAGTTGGAGGGTATATTAGTAATCTACAGCTTTAACATATCATCGCGACGAGAATTAAATCATCTTTCTATCGAGGGGCACATGTATATACTTTCGCCAATTTTTTTTCTTCTGAGAAAATCATATATGATTCGTATCACGAATCATATATGATTTTCTGAAATCATATATGATTCGTACCACGAAATCATATATGATTTTCTAAAATTATATATGATTTTCTGAAATAATATATGATTTTGGATAGGGCTGTAAATGAACTGAACGTTCAGTGAACATTTCGTGAACCGTTTCGTTTATTTATTAAATGAACGAACATGAATAACAGTTAGTCCATTTAGTTAAATGAATGAACATGAACAAAAGTCTCGTTCGTTCATCTTTGTTCGTTTATGATTGAATATATGTTTATATTGCTATATCGTAACTTTTGATTATATAGGCTTAAAATTCTTTTACATAAATAAAACAACACTTATAAAAGACAATATTGTGAACATTTTTTTTGAAAATATTATATTTATTTCGCGCATACGTTTATGATGTTCGTTAAATGTCTTAATAGACGAACATGAGCAATCTTATTTCTTATGAAACGAATATGAACAATCTTATTTCTTAATAACTGAACATGAACAAGAAACTCCGTCCTTTTAAGTGATCGTGTTCGTTAGGTTGTCCGGCAAAAAATAAATAAACGAACATGAACATGGCTCCCTCCGGTTTATTTACAGCCCTAATTTTAGAAAATCATATATGATCCATGATACGAATATATATGATTTTTTTAGACAAAAAATTTTTTTGTCGAAAGTTTATACATTTGTCCCTCTATAGAAAAATGATTTAATTCTCGTCCTAATGATGTATTTTTTTTCATTTCAACTATTTGTGAGATATTTAATTAAAAAAATAAAAAATGGGTTTGAGTCAGTATTATAATGCGTTCTATGCTAAAGTAGAAGTTTACATTAATCTCAACTCTTATCACGATATATCAACATAATTAGAGTTTTTCTATCATATTTACTACTCCGTCCATCCAAAATTATTGTCCATAGTTTCTTTTTCGTTTGTTCTAAAATTATTGTCTACTTCTAAAAATAGATATAGATTTTAGTTCGAATTACCATATTACCCTTCATTGTGATTATTATTACAAATATTAAAGAAGTTTGAAATTAATTAGTTAAGGGTAAAATAGTCATTCTGCAAAAAATAAGAAAGAGAAAACTGTACTAAATATGTTTTTCTTAAACTTTGTGATTCTTGTCTGGTAACAATAATTTTGAGACGGACAGAGTATATTATAACATATTTGAAATAATTCTAGATTTTTAAAGTCTAACAATTTACAATCTATAATATTTTGTAATTAACTATTCATTTCTTTTTGTTACAATATTTTGTAACAACCTATATTTTTTAATCTAATTAGCTTTTTCATATTCTAATTTTATTAGATTTTCTAAAATTTTATGTTTTTTGATTCAATATTCCTTTTGATATATTTTAATTACTTGTTTTTTTTTTTGAATGTTTATTTTATTTTGATTTAAAATCTTTACAACTTCAAAATTTTAAATATAAAATTAATGGATAAAAGTAATAATATTTGTACTTTCAAAAATCTTCATTAAATTATCACCGCTTTATTACATAAGTATACACTAGTTATTATTTCTATTTTTTTAGAACAGTATGCAACTCACACTAACTATCTCAAATTTTTTATCTCACATGTGTTTATCGAGACTTGAACCCATAATTTTAAAGTTAGAAGATTATTCACATACCGTTATACCAAGAGTCTTTTGGTTAGTTATTATTTCTAAGGGTGACAACTGACAAATAGCGTGTAAATTTAAAAATATATACAATCATATTCATAGAGATTTCGTTTTGAATTTCTTTTACACAAAGATTTAGTGAAAGCGAAATTGATCCATATGATAATATAATTATAGGCAAATTATTGAGCTATCTAATACGCCAGCTGCTATATTATTGTATATTTGTTGTCATTACAATCAGGTGGTTTTTATTAATAACAAATTAAAGATGCTATTGACAAATTGAGTATCTTATTGTATGATCTTCTCTATTTGGTTTTTTTGTTGTTTTTTAATGCTCCTTCTTAAAGCTCGCCATCTTATGTTGTTTTTGTATTGTTTCCTGTCTTAATCAAGATTTTTAACATCGAAATCTTATTTAGAGTAAGATCGGAATCGTAAGATTTTAATATAATGTAATTTTTATAATAGTCTTTGTAATATTTTACAAATTTATAAACTAATATATACCGTAAACGTAAAATTATACGAATATATCATCAAAATATGATCTTAAATTATGATTATTAAATGTATAAGAAGATTTATATTTTGTTTTTTAGATTATATAAAATAGAACGTATAAATTAGTAGTTTTTCATTTGTCGTTCGAGAAAAAGTAAGATCGGATCGCAGTAGATCTTAAGATCTTTTGATCAAGATCGGGATCTTATAAAATCTTAAGCATGTAAATATCCTACGTAAGATCCGGATCGTTTTTGTTTTCCAATATCGAAAAATTGTAAAATTATAAGATAAAGATCAGGATTTTGATAACCTTTGTTCTCAATGACTTTCTGCCTCTGGACTTCAATATCTTTGAGAATATCGCAGATAAGGTCCAAGTCTAAGATCCATATGTTGTATTTCTCGTTGGGCTTTCTACGTTGTTTACTACTTTACTTTTCATAAACTAAATGGCCCAAGTCTAAGGTAGAATAACCCATTTATAGCACGATTAAAATCCATGCTAAAGACCTTAATTGAACGTAGATTAACCCATAAAAACCACCTGATTGTAATGGCCCAAGTTTTTATGGGTTATTCTACCAAGTCTAAGGTAGAATAACCCATTTATAGCACGATTAAAACCAAGTCTAAGGTAGAATAACCCATTTAGTTAAATGAACGGACGGCGCACAGGAATTGGACGAACATAAACGAAACCTTGTGTATGTTCATTCATTTAATTTTAACCGGAAAAATAAACAAACATGAACTTTAACGGAACAAATCTTTTTGTTGATGTTCGTTTATTAAAAAAAAATGAGGTATTCATGTTCGTTTATGTTTGTTTACTAAGAAACAAAACGATCTTTAAAAGAACATAAACGATCGATTATAAATTAACGAAGAAAAAAAATAAAAAATTTATCAAATTATTCATAAGATTTTGTTTTATAAGTGTTGTTTTATTTAAACACACCAGTTCTAAAAGTACACAGTTAAAAGCTACTAACATATAAATGAAGATAAACGGACATAAATGAACACATAATCGCACGTTCATTTAACTAAAAGAACGAAAATGATGTTCATGTTCGTTCATTTAATATATAAACAAATATAAACAAAGTTAACTAAGAAAATATCGATAAAAAAATTCGGGTGCACACTATTATAACTGGGTATGCACTATTTTGACTGGGTATGCACTATTTCAAAATAGGGTGTGCACTATTTTAACAAAATATCGGTAAAAAAAATTCGGGTCGAAGACTTTCAAATGTCCGGTTAAAAAACTTTCGGGTCGGGTTTTTCTAAAGTTCAGCTTATGCAAGATTACGTTGTATTATGGATCCTAGTTACTAAAATTGAGTTCGATTTATATCTATGTGTTACCTGAGGCTAAGACCAAAATGAAACAAGTACTGCTATAAATAACTACTACTCCGTTGTCTTAAATCATATAGCATATAAAATATCCTCATGTCCAATTGTACATTCAGAATCTCTAAATAAATTACCATTTTTAAGACAACTAGATAAAAGTAACAACTACTAGTAAAATTGAATGGACCGGGTTAATTCATTTATAGTTGTACATTTGCTTAAAAGACTTACTAGTATTATTTTATTAGTATTTTTATTTATGAGAGAGAAACATTGAATACATGTATTTTTTTCACTATTCATTCTTTTTCAACACAACCCTTTCACATCTTTGTTACATTTTTCTTTTTCTTTTAGTTTCCAAATCACTTGAAGATTTGAGTGATGGTTAACCGAACTAGGGTATGCACCCAAATTTTACTGGGTATACACTCTTCACAAATTAACTAAGAAAACATTTAAACTGCCTATTTTTTACACTAAAAGGACAAATCACAGGGTATGCAAGTGCATACCCAGTCATGGTTGTACGTCCGCCCCTGCTTTTAACTATATGTTTCATAAAATGTTCAATGAACGTTTAGTTCGTTTACAACCATAGCTGCTATCATCATCCTCCGTAGTCCAAATACTCTAGTTGTATGAATGACAATAATAGAGAAGATGAGTAGACGTATATTACAAACATCAACAATATTCAACAATGAAACCTAAAATATTAAACACATTTTTTCTCTTTAAAACGTCACCTTAATATCGACTAATATCCCAAACCACAAATGCAACATATATGGCCAAAAGCAACCATCTATAGCTTGTGTCATAATTTATAGGAATTGATTTGTACATTTATAAAATTGATTAGGATACTTAACATTATGCATTACATAGTTGTAATGTGTTTTATAATGTGTTTTATCTGCTTGTAATTTGAGTGCCCGGATAACCATTTTGAGTGTATAAATCATGTACCATAATTTATTGAGATTTTGACTATTAGCTATAGACTGGTAAATTAAACTAGTGGATGCATTTCATCTGTCACTTTATTAGAGCTTCAAGATTTATTTAGCACTGTTGTAGACACCAATTTCTTTAATAACACCTCATAAAAGATCCATCACAGAAGTTGGATGAGGTATACTTGTATTTTGCTTCTCAAACTCAAATGTCTAAGTAGCCATTTGCTTATCATGTTTTGGTTCTAACATGATATATTAGCGTAAATGCCTAATATATGTAAGAGTCTTGTCAACTTCTTCAATGATTGATTTTGTAGCTCTCAATTTTCCATCTTTTGTAAAAAACATACTTTTATGTTTGAATTACAAGCAACATATAAGTCTTTTAAATCCATGGACTTATATTCTAAACTTTTTATAAAAGTTTAAACAACTTATATATAACTTAAGTGAAAAAATAAAAATGGACAAAAATGGCATTCTACCTCTTTCCATCGGACGTATAAAGTCAACCAGGATACATACATTGTTTGTTTGTGATCTTGGACAAACATTTTCGAGGTAACAAAAGTCAGACATGATGGAACCGGGCGGACACCTGGGTAAGAGGGCCGACGAGTTTCGTGTATGTCTGATGTTGTGCCTATAAATACCAAGCTTTGTCCAAGCTTAAGACTCACCCTCTTCTATTTTTTTTCTCTAATCTCTCTGCATATTGTAAGTTTATGGACTTATATTTAATAGTCGTGTAGCATGATCAAACTCGAGATTACGGGATTGCACACAATACGTAAAGAGTTAATATAACTAATAAATATATATCGTATTTATTAATTTATTTAATAAATATATTTATGCATTTATTAATTTAACCGAGCAAGTAACTATATAACTTTAACGGTCGTTAAATAATTAATAATTAAGTTATAACGAATTTTAAATAAATATATAGTATACATAAAAATAAGGAAAGAAGTTTGGAAGATTCCGGAACACCCCAAGGGGTGTTATGGGCGGTCGAATTATGGGCTCAAGGGGGGGGGGGGGGGGGGGGGGGGGGGCATTTGTTACCTTTTATTATCTTGGGCTACAAGGGTTGAGGCCTATAAATACACCTCTTAACTCCTCATAATTTACACAACAATAATCATTCTCCCCTCTCTCTCCTTTGGGTCGATCGCAACACCACCACCCACAAAGGGTTTCGGTTGGTTTTATTGGTTGATCGATTGTATACTTAGTCTAGTCCTAGCCTTGGGTAGATTAATTAAAAGCGTTGTAGCTCGGTTTTTACGTGCTATAATCACGGTTAGCTCGTTGTATTACGTATGTAAAAGAACGTAATATAGTCTTACTTTAGACTATATCTTGGTATATGTTGATACAAAAGTTGGATGATCCTTACTAGACCCGAATTAGGTTTAATTCGGGTTGGCTGGGCTCCGGCTCCTGCACCAAGTGAAATATTTGGTTGGGATCCTGCACACTTAAAACAACACGCGTTAGGCTTACCGTGGGAATGTATCCCACGATTAGACTCCAGCGTGATAGTAAGTAATCGGTTAGGGTTATAGAATCGGATGAGTTGAGAGTATGTAGAATGTAATACCTTTGTGGAACCATTGGGAGTTCCTTATATAGGCGGTGAAACCCTAATGTGCTGTCACCGATGTTTCGGCCCCAAGCAAAGGATAAGTACCATAATTAGTTTGATTGTTATCTTCTAATTATGGTGAGTGTATATCCTCTATTTTGGGGTAAATCCTAATCATAATAAGATTATGATTCTGTCTAACCATGTACCGGTCGTGACGGGCCGTGGGCCGCACACATGTATGCGGCTACTGTTCATTCGAAGCCCATAAGCTTTAAATGACATTAATGCAACCCATTAGTAACAGGCCGGATGCGGGTAGTACCTGTGGGCCGGGTTTATGACCCGGCTGGGGACTATACGTCATCAGTATATACGGTTTAAACCCGAATCGGTGATTTGTTCTTCGTATTGTGGAATTGCTTTAGCGTAAAGGTATGTAACCCTAACTCGATTAATTATAATTTTGTTATTAATTATGATCTTGTTAAATCGCTTCCGCTATATGTACTTTGATCTCGTTTAGGGTTTTATATAAATGTTATGATACTAATAAACCTTCAGCGGTATCAGAGCCGTTTTAACATGTTATAATTATCGAAAATCTAAAGTTTTTTTTAACTATAATTGTTTTGAGTTAAAACTACATGTTTTTTTAGGTTTTTCATAAAATTAGGGTTTCGTTTTTTAAAACTTAGGGTTTTACTCTATTATTAATAATAAAAATAAATTGTTTTGAAACCCTAAATTATATGTGGGATAAGTTTAGATTATATTGCATGATTAATTGTTATGTCATGTATGTTACGATCCGTAGAGATTTAATTGTTAAGATTTGTGGGAATTCCATGATTGCGTGCATGTTTTCATGGATCGTAAAATTGTATGTTTATATGATTTTATGTGCTACGTGATTATTTGATTCAATAAATCTAGAATTATGGAAGACTTTAATACAAAGATATAAAGACCTAGATTTGATGATTATTGAATAAATCGTATGCATGTGGCTATTTGGTTTATTTGTTTCACATATAAATTGTTATTATGTGTTTATGATTTAGTTTTTTTTACTTGTTTATATATAAAATTGTTGAATTGTTGTAAACAAGGGTTTTATTTGAAAAGAAACAATATGGACTAAATCATATTGAAAATAATGATTTGTTAAGAGATTTAAATTACATAAGATTACGTTGATTGGTGAATTACAATAATAATCTAACGGCCTACTCAATTTAGACAAACTACAAAGTGAGTTTAACACACTGCTGGTCATGTTCCCGGATAAGGAAGGAGGTGTTATGCCATTAGTCCCTAACCCAATTCCCGGTTCGCCTGTGCTTCAAAAATTGGAATTACTTACGATTATTAATTGAATTGTACCTTAAGGGTGATTTACCACAAATTCACGTCCGAACCACAGTAAATCAGGGTATTGCTTTGTGCGTAGCCGAGTTCTAGCAAAGTATGATGTGATGAGTTGTGGGTAAATTCTTTAATTGGTTTAACCAATACCGCAACATAATTTATGAAGAAATTTAATCTCATGGAAAAGTTTACTAAATGTTTTATTAAACTAATGCTATGGAGATTGTATGCATGCTTCTCCATACATTGATTTTGACATCAAAATTTATACCCTTAAAATTTAAGTCGAATGCTCCTAATTGACGAACACTTGAAATTACTTTGTCATCAAATGATAGTTTTGGATGATGTTGTGATGGAGAGAAAACCGTTTGTAGAATGAGAATTTGTATGATGGTTTTACGTTACTCTGATTAGACGACTTAATTAAGTTACTCAGTAAAATCTGGAAACTTAATGCATTCAAAAGGGATGAAACATATTTACAATGCAAAACATTTTTTTGGCAATGTAAATCCCTTAAATATCTAGAAATTGAAAATTGCTTGCCAATTGAATTGTTCGATAAGTCGTTGTGTTGAGTACATTCATTACTAGCAGACCAACTGATGTAATGGATCTATGTCAATATAGTTCTAGAATTCAAGGAAAATAATATGGTTTTAATACCGGGGTAATTTTATTTTCTTGAAAGTATTTTGTTATCGAAATACTAATATTTGAACTAATTTTTGTAGAAACGGCTCAACCCACTAATAACACGATCAGTTCTGCGTTCAAAGCTTTCTTTGAACGACTTGAACTTACTGGCCCAAACTTCAATGATTGGTACCGCTCGCTAAGAATTGTCTTGAGAGCAGCGGGTACTATCGATATCTTGACTACTCCATATCCAAAGGATCTTGTTGAAGGAGCATCTGATGCGCAAAGGCTTGAACACGCTGCTAATGTTAAGAAGCACTCTGAGGTGGCTTGCTTAATGCTAGGAAAAAATGGCTCCTGCACTTCAATAGAAGTATGAGCTGTTTTCTCCAAAGTGAATGCTTGATGAGCTCAAGGCTATGTTCGAAAAGCCGCAAGCTGTGGAGATCTACGACTTAGTAGATGCTTTGCATAGCTGCAAGCAAGCTACAGGAAAGTCTGTAAGTGCCCATTATTTGGAGATGAGGGGTTATATGGAACAACTTATTGCACTAGGACAACCCTATGATCATAATATGGCTATCAACTTGATCAATAGGTCCTTTAACAAGGACTTCAATGATTTCGTTAGAAACTATAATATGCATTGCACGGGGAAGACAGTTAATGATCTGTATGCAATGCTCATTGACTATGAAAAGGGGTTGAAAGACAAGGCATCTACCGGTACACCTTCTGTACTAACCATACAAAAGGGTAGAGTGAGTAAGCCAAAACCGCAAACGAACAAGAAGAAAGGAAAAGGCAAAGGTAATAAGGGCAAACAAGTTGCGACTTATTCGAAACCCAAGCAGAACTTTGCTAAGAGGATTCAATCTCAAAAGAATGAGACTTGTCACCATTGCAAGGCAAGTGGTCACTGGAAGAGGAATTGCCCTCTCTACCTCGGAGAATTTCGAGAAATAAAGAAGAAGTCTGAGCAGAGCGCCGCAACTTCAGGTACTTTATTTATGATTGAATTGTTCAATTTAACATATAAATTAAATTCGTGGGTATATGATACGGGATGCGGTATTAACATTTGTAATACGCTGCTGGGATTTAATCTGGAAACGAAGCTTTCCTATGGGGAACAATATCTACAAGTGGGAAATGGCGCACAAGCAGCGGTTGAAGCTATAGGAACGTTTGATCTAGTTTTACCTTCGGGTTTAGTACTGAGATTAAATGATTGTCATTATGCACCTACAATTGTTATGGGTGTTATTTCCTTTTCTTGTTTGTTAAATAATAGATTTGTTCACACGATTGATAATAATGGAATTTCTGTTTGAAAAAATGGTATTTTCTATTTTAATACAATTTATGTGAATGGTGTGTTTGAATTAGACATGCATGATAATGAATCCAAGACTGATAAATCTGTATTTAGCATGAGTAAGAAAAGAAAGTTTGACAAGAACTCTTCTTATCTTTGGCAATGTAGACTTGCCCATATTGGAAAGACTCGTATACAAAAGCTTCAACGTGAAGGTCTTTTGGAAAATATCAATGATGAATCATTTGATAAATGTGATTCTTGTATCTCTAGAAAGATGACCAAGAAACCTTTTAATAGCAATATTGAAAGGGCTACTGATCTACTTGTACTTATACATACTGATGTGTTTGGACCACTTAAACATACGTCAAGGAAAGGTGCTAGCTACTTCTTAACATTTACAGATGATTATAGCCGTTATGGTTATGTTTATTTACTTAAGCATAAACATGAGGTATTTAAAACATTCAAAGTGTTTAAAGTAGAAGTAGAACTGCAATTATGGAAGAAGATTAAAGCTCTTCGTTCTGATAGAGGTGGTGAATATTTAAGTCAAGAGTTTATAGACTATCTAAATGAGAATGGAATTGTTCAGCATCTTACTTCTCCCTATACTCCACAACAAAATGGTGTATCCAGAACGAGAAATCGTACATTATTGGATATGGTACGATCTATGTTTAACCTTACAACTTTACCTTTATCCTTTTGGGATTATGCTATAGAATCTGCTGTTCGTATATCAAATATGGTTCCCACAAAGAAGGTCAATAAGACACCATATGTATTATGGCATAGCAAGAAGCCATATTTGTCTTATTTAAAGGTCTGGGGTTACGAGGCGTATGTGAAACGTGACTCGGGCGACAAACTTCAACAACGATATGTAAAATATATCTTTGTAGGATACCCTAAGGAAACTATGGGTTACTACTTTTATTATCCACCTGAGAACAAAGTTATTGTTGCTAGGTATGGAAACTTCTTGAATCTGATCTCGTAAACCAAGAGTTCAGTGGGAGAAATTATGATCTTGAGGAGAGTCATATAGATACATTACCTTCTGAAAACACTAGCGATGTAATTCCAGTAGAACCAGAAAGTCTGGCGGTTCCACCGGAATTAGTTCCTCTGCGTAGATCCGTAAGGATTAAAAACACAAATAACAATATATGTCTTAACATAGAGGATGATGATGAGTTTGGGGATCTTGGTGAACCTGCTAATTATAAATCCGCCATACTTGATCCTGAGAAGGATAAGTGGATGGTTGCTATGAATGAGAAAATGAAATCCATGAAAGTAAATGATGTTTGGATTCTTATAGAACCACCACCGAATGCTAAAGTAGTGAGACATAAGTGGATATACAAGAAGAAAATCGACATGCAGAGAAAAGTACAATCCTATAAAGCTCGTTTAGTAGCTAAAGGTTTTACTCAAACTTTTGGCGTAGACTACGAGGAGACATTTTCTCCTGTAGCAGACTTAAGAGCTATTATGATTCTCATAGCTATAGCAGCATACTATGACTAGGAGATATGGCAAATGGATGTTAAAACTGTCTTCTTGAACGGTCGCTTAGATGAATACATCTATATGCAGCAACTAACTAGGGGATGTTGATCCTGAGAATCCAGGACATGTGTGCAAACTTCAAAGGTCCATTTATGGTTTGAAGCAAGCATCACATAAATGGAATAAAAGATTTGATGAAGAAATAAAAAAGTTTGGATTTGTTCAGAATCGTGATGAGCCATGTGTATATCGCAAAGCTAGTAGGAGTGATGTAGTATTCCTAGTCCTCCTATCTTGATGACATATTAATCATGGGTTAAAGCTGTTAAGGATTATCTTGGTAAATGTTTTTCTATGAAGAATTTAGGAGAAGCTGCATACATTCTGGGAATTAAGAACTATCAGGATAGGAAAAGACGGTTAATTGGTCTATATCAAGATGCTTATATGGATAAGATATTGAAGAAGTATAATATGCATAATTCCCAGAAAGGTTTTCAACCAATGGAAGTTAAGCATAATCTGAGTCATGAGATGGATGCATCAACTCCTGAAGAGGAGGCATACATGCAGAAGGTGCCTTATGCTTCGGTTGTAGGATCTATAATGTATGCTATTAGATGCACGAGGCCTAATGTGGTGTTCGCTCAGAACTTGGTCAGTAGATACCAACAGAATCCAGGGAAGCTCCACTGGACTGCTGTTAAACATATTCTAAAGTATTTGAGGAATACGAAAGATATGTTTTTGGTATATGGTGGAAAACCAGACACATAACTGAATGTTACAGGTTTCTGTGATGCGTCCTGGCAATGTGATAAAGACGATACGAAGTCTCAGACATGTTACATTTATGTTATCAATGGAGGAGCAGTTGACTGGAAGAGTAAGAAACAGACAACGATTGCAATGCATGCTACTCAATCTGAGTACATGGCTGCTTCAGAAGCTGCAATGAAAGCTGTGTAGATTAGGAAGTTTATTGAAGATCTTGGAGTGATGCCTTCAATTAAAGAACCTATTGATATGTATTGTGACAATTCTGCCGCAATAATATTTGCCAATGACCCTGGAGTCATGAAAGGGGCCAGGCACTTTATGCTTAGACATCACTACGTCCGAGAACAAGTTGAAGCTCGGGAAATCAAATTGATAAAAGTTCACACAGATGATAACGTAGCAGATCCTTTAACTAACGCATTGCCTATACCAAAGGTAGTTAAGCATGCCAAAGCGATTGGGCTGCAACTAGCTAGCGAACTCATGCAATAAATCTGTGATTAGTATTTGGATAAAGGATGTTATGACATTATTATACAATGAAATAAAGATCGGGTTTCGTTTATTTTTATTATTTAATAAGTGCATCCTATTTTACATGTTTTAATCCATGAATAAAAGTTATGCTAAATGTCCGTTGTCGATTAATAATATGGGAGTATTATTAAACTAAGACAAATCAAAATAGTGACAGAGTATACTTGAAAGTATATTGGTCAATTTTGGATGATATTCGATGAATCAAATATAGGACTTATCCCAACTATATGTTATTACTTTATGGATCTTTGTCATTAAGTGAAACATAAATAGTTATCCTTAGACTTGAGATACCAGGAAACTGTTATGAATCTAGTGCATCTCTGTGGAATAATATAACGCTAAACGTAACTGGTAGCTATAAGGATTATTTTCGGAAGTGTTGCAAAATTCATATGTTTTGCTCGTAGTCAATATAGAATTTATTTCCTCCAATTTTGTTTTGGAGTTGAATACAGCTGGGCCCCTCGTGGGATTAGTAAGATGTTTGTGTGGACACACCTAAATTTGTTTTGGTAATCGTGCGGAATTCGTGAACGAGAAACAAAATGGTTAACGAAAGGAATGACTGAGATCCATATCCTTATTAACGTTGTATTAGAAATAAAAGGATAATAATAACGATGCAGAATCATTAAAAGGTTTTGTCCAAGAGACCTTACTCGAGTTGTACTAGAGGCATTGCTAGTGTAAATAGACGCTAGTCAATGTGATCACGATATTCAAAATATGTCCAAGTGGGAGCTGTAAGTTTATGTACTTATATTTAATAGTCGTGTGATAGGATCGAACTCGAGATTATGGGATTGCACACAGTACGTAAAGAGTTAATATAATTAATAAATATATATATATCTTATTTATTAATTTATTTAATAAATATATTTATGTATTTATTAATTTAACCGAGCAATTAACTATATAACTTTAACGGTCGTTAAATAATTAATAGTTAAGTTATAACGAATGTTAAATAAATATATAGTATACATAAACATAAGGAAAGAAGTTTGGAAGATTCCGGAACACCCCAAGGGGTGTTATAGGCGGCCGAATTATGGGCTCAGGGGGGGAGGGGGGGGGCATTTGTTGCCTTTTATTTATCTTAGGCTACAAGGATTGAGGCCTATAAATACACCTCCTAACTCCTCATAATTTACACAACAATAATCTTTCTCCCATTTCTCTTCTTTGGGTCGATCGCAACACCATCACCACAAAGGGTTTCGGTTGGTTTTCTTGGTTGATCGATTGTATACTTAATCTAGTCCTAGCCCCTCTCTAGGGTTGTTGGGTAGATTAATTACAAGCGTTGTAGCTCGGATTTCACGTGCTAGAATCACGGTTAGCTCGTTGTATTACGTGTGTACAAGAACATAATATAGTCTTACTTTAGACTATATCTTGGTATATACGGTTTAAACCCGAATCGGTGATTTGTTCTTCGTCTTGTGGAATTGCTTTAGCGTAAAGGTATGTAACCCTAATTCGATTATATATAATTGTGTTAGTAATTATGATCTTGTTAAATCGCTTCCGCTATATGTGCTTTGATCTCGTTTAGGGTTTTATATAATTGTTATGATACTATTAAACCTTCACATATATCTAACTCTCTAACCTTACTCTTGTCTATTCTCCTGTATCTTGTAATTTAGATCTTTGTACATTTCAAGATCGGTTACGAGAAATCTCTATTCTAAGATCTGATCCTTCAAGGCATCACTTTGTGTGAATGTGTTAAGTGTTACCTACACAATCACCATTGTTGTACCCATTCTTCTACCTACTTGTATAATAGTGTGGTTGGTGTTGTAAACCACATGTATATAGTGTATAATGCGTTGTTGTGCATTTGTAAAGAACACTACATTTTAGCTTAGGTGTCGTTAAAGATTGTAAGCATAAGTGTGAAGGTTTCTCCACCGGTGTAAAGGAGATTCGTTTACTATTGAAGTAAAACTATCGAGTGGATACTCGAGAAAGTGGAAGTGGGGTTTATCTTGTTAGGCTAAACCACTGTAAATCATTGTGTATTGTGGTTTGTTTCTTTCTTATTTCACGTCCATTACTTTTCTAGTCACACTTTATTTATATCCATTAGTAATCACGAAAAAGTTTCAAAGTAATTAAAACTAATCGGTAAAAACTATGCAACCCCTTTCTGGTTTCACTACTACAAAAAATGCTTTTTAAAACGGTTATATGAGGCTTTATAAAGCGGTATTCAACCGTTGTATCAGAAAACATAGTA
Source organism: Glebionis coronaria (assembly GCA_025667525.1). Classification (NCBI taxonomy): domain Eukaryota; kingdom Viridiplantae; phylum Streptophyta; class Magnoliopsida; order Asterales; family Asteraceae; genus Glebionis; species Glebionis coronaria. The sequence goes on from CM046874.1 coordinate 74,666,256, forward strand.
AATAATCAGGTGTGTTTTTTAGAACGATTGATATTTTTTTTTAATGAGTAAGGTTTTTTGAAACGGTTATCAAACAACCGCTTTAAACATCTGAAATTATTTTAAGACAAGATCACATTTTGTTTCAATTTTATAATTTTTATCTTTAGATCAACTACTATGCTATAATCATTCTTAAGTTTTGATCAAGAATGATCTTGTTAATTTACAACTAACTTTAATCTTTGAATGCAACAACAAAATCCACAAAATATGAATATGCTGTAATTTATCACCAATAATACATAAACCATCTATAACCATTATATCTCACGAATCAGATCTAAAACCATTATATCATTGTTCTTCAAATTAAATAATAAAAAAAATACAAGTTTACAAACTAAAGTGAATCAGCATATAATCTAATAGGTATCCAAGCTCACAAACTCTTCAGCAATAACAACAACAACAACATGTGAAGGGTTAAATATAAACATCAAATTATAAGATCTACAACGTATTAAACAAATCTTACAATTATGAGAGTAACTCTTTAGATGTTCAACAAACCTACCTCATGTAGCAACCATCTTTTCACAGTTTCAGTGAGCTATGGATGACGAGTGTGTAGTCTTAGTGTCTTATAAGTGTGTTTATAGAGACATGAGAAGAAAAAAAACGTATGATTTTTGCTTTGAGGTTATTTTGTTTAGATCTGAGAGAATATAAAAAGTGAGAAAAAAAGTTGAAAAACTATGTTAAAGGTTAGAAGTTGAGAGAATATTAAGTTATAAAATATTTAATTTTTATACACACAATCTTTAATAATAAGATTAAATAATAAAATATTAAACTTAAAGCATTTGCAATGGTTAAACTCACACAAGACTTTTTATATTTAGTGTAGTAACTTTTTCATTAAATTTTGTCCTTTAAAAAGTCATTCATCAAACATGCTTCAATGCTAAATATTCTACAAAGCTTTTCATAAAGTGAAAGCTATAATTACAAACCTTTTGCTTCAATGCTAAATGTTCAAAGAAGCTAAAAATTTAAAGCAGTAATTACAAACCTTTTGCTTCAAACGCTTGTATATCTTCAAGTCTTTCAGAAAAGACTTTGTAAAAAGCTATGTGTTTCAATGGAAAAAAGTTATTCAAAGACTTTTAAGAGTTGTAAAAAGTCATTGCAATGCTAGCATATGCTCTTATCTAAAACAGTAATATAGGACCACTTCAAGAAATATGGTTAAATTATAAAATATTGTATTTTTTTGAAACAGTAATATACAACCGTTATAAATAGATATTAGAAAGAGAAATAAACCGTTCTAAATAACATATTTTATATTACCTTTATTCTATTAACCACTCCATATAATATTTTTGAGTTGTTTAAAGCGGTGGAATTGAAATCGTTCTAAAAAAATCCGTTGTAATAATGTGTTTTTTCTACTAGTGTTTTCTACATGATTCATGTCATTTTTTGAGGATCGTGCATGTTTTTACAGATAATATGTATATGACATAAAGATTATTAATTGCTAGCACAAGAAAAAAAATATGTTTTGAAGGGTTTCATTGGTATTGAATCTTACCATGAGAATATATAATTCTAACAAGTAAGGATCCAACCGCAACTCTTTGACCAATAATAAGACCACAACGATGAACATTTTCAAGGCAAATTGATGGAAGATATTTCACGTGATTTGTGCTGATGAGGACATGATTAATGAGCTAGCGCATGATTATATGGATCAATTAGAACATCAAAAGAGTAAGGGTACTCATACTAAGAATAATGTTACTACTAAACAAAAGAGAGTGCATATTGACGTTCTTGCTAAACAAAAAGGAGTGCATACTCAGGTTACTGCTAAAGGCACGAATGTAAACTATAGTCTTACATTTTGCTAAAAAAAAACTATAGTCTTACATCCAATTCCATGTAACCCCAGTCCAGCTTGTGTCTTTGTCGTGGGTGGACGCGTTCAAACGAGTGTGCACTATACATTCTCCGACTCATATATATCCGAGAAAAAAAATTGCAATTTTACTCGTCCCTAATCTTACTAGTCTCTATTTTAAGTCGCCAAAGACACTAAAATATCAAACATATGCGACAACGTAATTTCATATTTTTACCGAGCAATACGTAAGACCAATCGACCTAAAATGTTTTATTTGAAAACTTGATCACTCGACTTTAGATCTAGGGCAGATCAGAAATCATTTGGATTTGTATTCTACTAGACGAATACCTGCGCATAGCGGCGGATAATTAACACTAGGTAAGGTGCCCGCGCTCCGCCGCGGGAAGTTTTTGTTCGTTGATTTTTGGCGGAGTTTTGACACGTATGTAAGAATAGCATAATCCGATGGCTTCCTCTCTCGTCTCCTGAATACAGTTTCAACTGGAGCGGCACCTTGTCTTCAATGAGAGCTTGCGTCTTGAGAACGGTGTTTACAGTGAACTCCCCAGCACCCTTGCGTGTTGATGAAGCAAAATGAGTGACGTAATTCCTTTTCTGGCCAATTATGTTGGTTATTTCTCTTGGGACTGCTGGTTAGAGCAGAGCATTCATATCCCAAGCATCATCAATTGTGTACATATCTGATGTATCAAATATCACAACTCCTATAATGCTTACAGTATATCCAATGGAAGCCACTCTTCATCGTCATCGTTCTGCAATTAGAAGGAAGAGATATAATGAATTTCAGATTATGTATCGAAGTAAACCAAACGAATTAAAAGCGGGTCAAGAGGGATCACCTCAGGATGGATTGACCCGCGAAGCATACTTTATCCATATTCTGTATTAAAAAAGCATATATACCTAATTAACATTTTGAAACAATAATAGTACAATTATTAAAATCTCTTAAAAGACGATTTAGAATGATGTATGCATTAAAAAGACTCTGAACGACTTCAACCCGTTCCCATATACCGAGATTTTTTAAGCTGGTCCATTCCAGAGAAAAGACAACCAGAATTGACCCAAATTTATAAGTAAATAGGTCAAAACTGCTACCTCTAAAAAGCCAATATACAATTTTTTTTATAACAGTAAACTGTATATTCTTACCTCCATTGCAGCAATTCGGGCCAACCTTTTCACGGTTTTTTTACTTAAGTGGAGCACTGTCGCCTTTAAATAACTGATCCCCAATCATTTGAAGAGTATTTGTAGCAGCTTCCTAATCCCTAACCGCTTCTGTATCACCAGGTTGGATCTCAGTTTGTTCCACTACCTCCTATTTATCTGCTTCATCATCATCAACCTCTCAGCAGCATCAGTAGTATCATCTGAGACATTTCCAGCTTATACTTTAATATTTGTGGACCTTTGAAGTTCAGTGTTAGGACCATTGGAATAGTTAATTGTAATAGGTAGACTAGGAGGTATGTAGTTCCTCCTGGTCCTAGTAGTAGTAGGAGCAAGTCGTGCTCCTGGTCCTAGTTAAAGTCAAACTTTATTATTTATTTATTATTCTATTAGGATATTCATGAGATATGTTAGGAAAGGATATGCATATCAGTTTTACACGTTTTGTTTAATGATATATTAGGGTTTCCTTGTAGTATAAAAGGAACCTTAGGCAGAAAGGTTATACACACCTTTATCAAATGTAGTTCTAGTCATTATCAATATTAAAAATCCTTAGAAAGGATCAAATCTTTATAGTTATTCTTTTCTTCTTTATTGTATTTGTATTCCGCATTTATATTGTGTATAGAGTCTCTCTGTGAATAGACTTGTGATTACAGAAGTCGTTCACCGTTCCTGACAGGCTGCAAGATCCACATCTAGTGGACCCAACAAGTGGTATCAGAGACTGGGAGAGTCACTGTACAAGAAGAATCAATTTTTTTTATTACTAACATTTTTGTTTTATCATGTCTGCCTCAAGTTCTACTCAAACAGGAGAAGATAGCACTCCTAAAACTGTGCAACCTCAGCAGATCGTTGCTATGGTTTCCAACACAAATGGGAAATTCCCTCTTCTCAAAAAGGACGAGTATGATAGTTGGGTAATGAAGATGGAATGGTGGATCACTAACACTGATCAAGACCTTTGGAAGGTTATTCTGAATGGGAACAACAGGAAGCTGACTGGAAGAGACAAGAATGGTAATATTACTCTTCATGACCCTAAAACTCATGAAGAAATCATAGCCATTCAGAAGGAGGTCAAAGCAAAAACTATTTTGCTTCAATCTCTTCCTGATGATCACATGGGTGACTTCTATCATTTGGATGATGCTAGAGAGATCTGGAATGGAATAAAAGCAAGGTTTGGTGGGAATGAGGAGTCAAAGAAAATGCGAAGATCCATGCTGAGAGATGAATTCACAGAATTCAAAATCTAAGAAACTGAAGGTATTCATCAAGGGTATGACAGGTTCCAAAAGATATTGAGCCAATTGAATCAACTTCGGTCAAAACCTGACGATGGTGATATTAATGCAAGATTTCTTAGAGCCTTACCATACTCATGGAATCAAGTGGTAATCTCTCTAAAAGCAAAAGGTGGGCTTGACTATCTCAACTTTGATGATTTATTTCATAAGCTCAAAACTTTTGAACCTCATGTGAGAGGATATTCAAGTGATTCTTTTCCCACTCCTGCTAATTCTGCCTTTGTGAGTTCTATGGCATCCAGTCCCATGTCTTATGCTAGTAGCCCAAGCAATACTGTGTCTTCTCAACATACTTTTCAGCATACTTCTGCTCCTGATTCTACAGCCAAGTCTGGTAGCATGGTAGAAGCCGTTCTTCATTCTTTTGTGGCTGATGTTGATGCTCAACAACAACTTGCTTTTGATGACTTCAAACAGGTCGATAAACTTGACATGGATGAAATGGATCTTAAATGGCAAATGGCCATGCTCACTCTTAGGGTTCACAAGTTTGAAAAGAAAGCTGGTCGAAAATTCAATTATAACCCAAGGGAGCCAGCACGGTTCGACAGAAGCAAGGTTCGATGCTATAACTGCCAGCAGCAAGGTCACTTTGCAAGGGAATGCCCTAGCAAGAATGACCAGGAGAAGAGCAGATACTCAGCTTTTAAGGTTCAGGAGGTCAAAGATGACAAGAAGGCATTGGTATTTGTTGACTCTATGGTCAACTGGAATGATCATCAGACTACCACTTTGGAATCAGTTGAGTCCTCGACTGACGTGTTTGCAATGATTGCTGGGAATCTATCCGATGTAGAAGAAGCAGACGAGTTTGCTCTTATGGGAATCTCACCTCAGGTACAACATTGTCCTCTTGGTTGTCATGATAAATATACAGAATTGTTGTCTCAATATAATGACGTAAATGATCAGAATGATAAGTATTTTTTAGAAGTTCAAGCCTATAAGGCTTCTTTAAACACATTGGAACAACAAAAGAGGTGGCTTCAAGATACTCAACGTGAGTATGAGGATAAAATTAGGATACTGAGCATCGATTTAGAAAACACAACAAATATGCTTAAATATACAGAAAAGGTAAAAGATGACAGTATCAAAGAAAAACAGGAGATGAAAGAAAGATTAGATGCTACAATGTTGAGATTTGAAAAATGGCAAAAGGCACCTAAAAATCTTTCAAAATTAATCAATAGTAGCATGTCTGGTAGGACTAAAAGAGGGTTAGGATTTGATAAATATATTGATTCAGAAGATGTGTTTGATTTATCTTTTACGAGTGTCTTTGATGCTGACAAGGAGGAAAAGGGAGAACCTAGTTACAATAGGTTTAAACCAGCAGCAGATTGCATGCTGTCCCTCCACATCTTACTGGAACTTTTATGCCCACTTCTAGGCATATTGACTTGGATGGATCACAGATGCATGAGTCCCCAAAAAGTTCTACTAATACTAATGACTTTGTCTCGTGTACTTTCAGTGACAAAGCCAGTGACTCTGCATCAAGTGGTTCAAGTAAAGAGTCGAGACCTACAAGTTCCAAGTCGAATGATCATGCTGCTACTGGTGCTAGGAAGTGTGAAGAGAGAGTTACCTTTAATTCAACTGTGTCTAGTCCTGGTTTATTGAGTCCTAGGAAGATTGTTTCTCCTAGAATTGTGTGTAATAAAGTTAGCAGTATGAAACAATGTCATTCTAATAAAAGGTCGATTAAAACATGTTTTGTTTGTGGAAGTGCATTTCATTTGATTAAAGATTGTGATTTTTATGACAAACATTCTTCTGTTCATCAAGCATTTCCTGCTCCTGGTTCACCAGGAGTTGCTCCATATTCTTCTAGAAGACTCAATCCTAGTTCTCAATCGTTTTCTTCTTCTAGAAGTACCTCTCCATTAGCTTCTGATCATTGGAGAAACATTGGATTAACAACAAATAGAACCACCAGTAACTATTTTCAGAATTTTAATCCAATTTATCCACATAATTTTGACCACATGTATTTTGGTCTGGGAAATTTGGGAACTGCTGTTAAGCCCTCAGCAGGTTGTTCTTGTTCAAACAATAATACCAATATGATGCATAGGCAACCAAGGAACAACGGTGGATCTCATCAATCTTCTTGGCTCTCTACTAAAGATCCACAAGGCAGGCTCAAACCTGAAAAGGTTTGGGTCCCCTTAAGACACTAACTTTTGCATCTTTATTGGGGATGCAAGATCCACATCTAGTGGACCCAACATTCAGGTTCTAAGCATTCTCCAAGAAATCGTTGCCTTTAATATACGGGGACCTTTGAAGTTCAGCTTACTCATTTCCTCCGTCTCGCTAAAAGAGTATGCTTCACACGACCATGGTGACAACTAATAAGCTTTACAGAAAGTACAAAATATATCTTTTTTATGTTTGTAAAAGAGAGCATAGAGAATAAGTAGATAAGTTATTTACTTATGAAATCCCAAACACCCTTTAAGAATTAAGATATATTTTCCTAAATATTGCATTGTTTTTAAGCTATAGCTCAAAAGTTTCTGGTCAACGTGGTCACATACATGATAAACACACATTATAATGGCATTTGAAAGGTATGTGGAATATATCACGCATTCCATCATGTCATGATTACACATTCCTCAAGTTATCTGGGCCTTATGATATTTAAAACAGAATACCCAAAAGACAAAAGATATTATCCTATAAAGATCACATAAACAGATAATACCTCCTATAGAATATCAGCAGTGCGTGTATTGCTTTCGAAAACATCATTCACGTTATCAACTACTAATACTCCATCTTTAAGATTCTTAGCCAAATTCCTCCAATCTGCTTGCAATCTCATTCAACTCAGCAGCTTCCTACCTGCATATATCACCAAATTACGCGAGAAGATAACCGAACGCAAGTTCAATCAACACCAGCAACCTCAATCACAAAATTTGCTTCCTAATGAAGAATGGAGTGGTGATAAATAGTGCAAAATGGAAGTATGGAACGATGTAATACTTTTTTAGCACGAACTTTCGTGTTCGCAAGTATACGGATACCCTTCGAGGTAAGCAGGGGGTAGTTTGAGATGTTTAGCCTTCTCCGAACAGACTAAAGACCACAAAATGCCCCCTGTTTCCCTTGAAGGGTATCCATACATTTGGGAACACGAAACCCCTAATGTTATTTGTATTTTGCAAATATGAAATGCTGTAAAAGAGGCATATTGAACAAATGGATAATAAATACACGTGACTGACCTGTTTATGTTTAACTTTAGGCAGTAACTTCACGTAGTCAAAAATCGATATCGTATGGCTTTCATCTTCAACAAATATGTGATAAAATCAGCTCAGATTAATTAATGTCGTGGCTGGGTTTGTGGAGGTTGCTGAATCGAGCAATCCTCTCATTCTGCCATCCTTCCATTTTCCCAGCAAGACACCGTACCAAAGGATCATCACAGCCAAGTAAATAGAGATATACGCCACCCAAAATAAGATGGATCCGATAGTCAGTATTCAGGGATCACATTATATTATATTATATTATATCTTTAGTAAAGAAGGGGAATTGTGTTTCCGAATGAACAGTACCCCCACTCACAAACGAAATAAAAAAATACATCCTTCTCCCTCGCATAAGAGTGCTATGTGTGTGGGAAGACACATCACGTTATAAAATCAGCTCAGCTTAATTGATGCGATGGCTGGGTTTGTGGAGGTTGTTGAATCGAGCGATGCTCACATTCCGCCATCCTTCCACTTTCCCAGCAAGACACCGTACCCAAGGATCATCACAGCCAACCAATAACAGCCAATCAAATAGAGATCCACGCCACCCAAAATGAGATGGAACGGATAGTGTTTGTTTATTTAAAACAGGAGAATCCGTGAACCAACTCTAGCAGGGAAAAAAACAAAGCTTCCAAAGGTACCCACATCGATAGCAAAAGAACGATACCAGAACCAAATAAAAGCATAACCATTCGCAACTGAAGTTACCGCTAGTAGTACTTTTAATTGAGAATGAATTACATTAAACAGGGTAGTACCATAGTTTCGCATTACAAACACCCCTTACAGCCTATCGTCGGCAGGCGTCAACAGCGGCACTAAAAGCCACAATTGTCACGATCGTCGCCTGCTATGAATAGCGGCAACGAACCTTCAATTGAATGACTATACTTCTTTTTTAAAACAACTTATACCCTGAACATATCCAAACACCTCTGTTTTTACTTACCAATGGTAACTTTCAAAAAAAGTACTTATCTAAACTTTCTGTGGTAGCCTCAAAACTTAGAAACACCGACAGCTTCATAAAAACACCAGCGATAAACGTGTTAAAAAGGTAACAGGTTTTTTTAAAATGGTCTCAATCACATTTATATCTACAAAATAAGATAATACAAAGTTCATAAGATTATTAATCAAAATTGATCAGTTGTATCAACAAATTATTAGTGGTATAAACACAGTAAAGGAACTTACCAAGCTCGTTGTAGTTTCCACGCGTCAAGTGAAAAATTTGAAGATTACCACAAATACGCAGCCACAATAAATCTTCCACCACTTGATTAGTACTCTGCCATTTGCAGCCACTCTAGCAACTTTCAATGTCTAACCTCGAAAAGTTCAGGCTGGTGACCTGCCCATTTTGGCCCAAGCACTATTATTATAAAGCCCTGAATTAAAGAAAACAAAAAAGGTATAATTTGAAATTGTTATAGAAAAGAACAAAAAAGAAGACTTCTCGAGAGCACCTACTTCATCAGGCGCAACTTCATTGTTGTAGGGCAGTTTCACGGGTCAACAACTATTTGATAAAAGGTTCTTTGTGTTCACCATGAAACACCGTTATAAGGAGGCTGTTTCTTCATCAACAAACCAAAAGGGCCCATAAAAGCGCCACCAACCTACCAGCTACGTCACATAACGCAGATGGCGCGAGAAATAGATCTTCAACATCGTATTTGGGAGCGGGACATTATAGGCTCAGATATGGCACCATTAAGGGAAAACCGGACAGGCACGCCATGGCTGCAGCCCGAGAGGTTGCCCCGCCAAGATACGCGTAATCTCAGATTTATCCCATGCCGTTAAACTCATCATAGCCTGAGTGATCACATACATTGGTTTTCGTAATCCCCCTCTTTTATTAAAACTGTCATAAAGTGTATTTCTTTGTACACTTTATTAAAACTGCCATGGCTGCAAACACATTTCCGTGTTGCGCCGCCAAGATATGAGCCGTCACTATCATTGTAAAATCAAATGACATTATCAGAGCTGGATATCAACTACACTTCATACTAATGTACCCCGACAACCTTAAAAGGTCGCCTGGGCAAAATCAAATGACATTATCGGAACTGGATATCAATTACACTTCATACGACCGCTGATAATCATAATAGTGCCTTTAAATACCTTGTTGGTCGCATCACCAATCATATTTATGTCGCCCGGACAAAACTTATCAGACAAGCTAAGCATACACTAAAATAACATAGAGCTTCAAACATAAAAACAAAGTCAAAAGAATACCTCAAAAAAGCACAAAAGTTGGTATGACGATTCATAATGGTCAACATCAGGCAGAGACGACTGAAGACCACCATCACCCACAACTAAGCTCACCAACGCCGCCTACTGACAATCAACGCCGCACACCGTCAACGGGGCAACAAAGAAGTCAATGACAATGAAGGGGCTTCTGGCCAAATGGGTATACACAGATCATCAATATAGATTAGATCATCATCAATCATCAGATTAAATAAAAACCAATAACACCAATCAACTCATCAATCGTCATCAAGAATTTGTAATCAAAGCGTACATTGGTTTTGACGAACCCTTTTTAATCAAAGTTTTCGATCACGCTAGTCTAATCAAGAAATCTATCAAACTATTAAGGTTTTAGATCAAACCCATAACCCATCTCATCAACAAAGATCTATAAAGTTATGAAAGTTTCACATCCAGCGGATCAGTTTTAGATCGACGCAAGATGTACCTAAAGTCAGATTGAAAACATACTGTATAAATAATAACGAAGGCAAAAAGATTGAATATAAAAAAATCATACCTGATACTCAAAATATAGAATAATCAAATACGCTTGATGATCGGGATTCATAGATCATTCTGAAGCTTAATATCTATAGAAGATGATTAGAGAGAGAAACAGAGAACTTTCAAGAATGAACGAATGAGAGAAAATAAAATATGTGTGAGGGATATGTGTGAGGGAGAGAAAATAAAATATGCGTGAGGGGTATGTGAGGGAGGCGGGATATTTTTTTTAATTTCTTCTGTGAGTGAGGGTACTGGTCATTGGGAATCGCAATTCCGCTTCTTTATTAAAGATATAATAATGACTCATTTTGTAGTAAATGTTTCTTGAAACCAAAAGTGAATTAAAAAAAAAGAATGAAAACATTCATAACATTCGATGAGTTCTTAACATGTAGATCGATTAATGACTTTGGCTTTAGGATAATTTAGAAACTAGACCTCTTTTAATTTTCAGAATGAGTCGTATGGTTAAATCTTTGAGATTTACATTTAAGTTGTAATATTTTCCTTATTTAGATAAAATGTTGAAAAAAAATTAACTTTTCAACAATTGGGATAAAAGTTTTATAGGGTATATAAATTTTGTCTTTTTAGTAGGGCCCACATTTTCAACGATTCTATATTTTTCAACATTTTAACCATAAGGATATACCCTTTATAAGATAGTAAAGATATTTTGTGCCGAACTACCACCCACTGTTTATTAAATACTCCCTATCAAACTTATTGTCCATCTTTCTATTTTAGCTTGTCTCAAAATTATTATCCAATACTAAAAATAGATAAATTTTTTTTGATAAAGTTATTATATTATCCTTACTTGAAATTGTTATAACAAATTTTTTTTAAAAATTAATTAATTAACTAAATGTAAAACTGTCATTATGCTAAAAAGTAAGAGAGAAAAAACTATAATAAATATACTTTTATTAAACTGTGTGATTCTTGTCTGGTGACAATAATTTTAGGATGGAGGGAGTACTATATTTAACTATACATAAATTTTGAGCCTCAAATTTATTATGAAGGTCGCCATAATGAGTTTCGAGATCTCCTAATTTCATGGGTATTAAAACCAAAAAGAATATAACTATCATGGAGTCACAAGAATCTTTAAACTATTACCAAAATAAATACAATCTTTGCATAATATTATTTTTTTGAGTAAAAGGTAAAACTTCTATCGGTGATATACTGATATGCCATTTTTACGGATTTAGTAACTTGTCTTCTCAAAATATAAACAGGTTACTTGGTCTTTGTGTTTGGTTTCATTTTCATACCTTAACTTAACGATTGTTAAAATTTAACCGTTTTTAAAAGAATTATTTTGTCTTCTTCCCCAAAACACCAATTCCAACCGACAATACACCATCACCACCACTTTTATATCGCGAAAAATATATGGTCTTCTTTCTAGAATATATTTCTTTTAATTAGTTTAGTACAAAATAATAAACAAACATTTAAATCACATACATTATTATCAGAAAATTATAATTATAAAAATTACAATGATGACAGAAATCCGAATAAACGTAAATTGATGGCTTAAAGTACAAAGTGAAAGCTTGGTGTTTGAACTAAGTTCCCGATCATTAACACTATCTCCTTAGTCATACAATTTGGACTCGTAACCAACAAAATCTACTTAGAAATGTAATTCAGTTGGCTAAAAACATGTATGAACATCATCTTCTTCATTTTAATGATGTGCGTATGTGTTTTGTTCATTGTTCACCCATATTCTTGATGTATGCATTTGTATATTCATTGTCATTGATGCTACCAAAATCCGCATTGTCGTCAAGGTGCTGAGTTGACTGTCTGATTAACGCTAACCTTGACTTTTGGGTCTTTGGTAAGCAGTGCTTGACTTTGGGATCCTCACTAAGGATAGCTGAGAAGACAGAGAAAGCTGGTTAGAGAGGTCCCCGGGGTGAGCCCGGGGAAACCTCCTCCGACGATCAAGTTAGTATTGATCATATCATATAAATATGCATTATGACACTTAGATCCATATAAGATTATAAGAAGGCTTGAATAATGAATACTATTAATGGAAGTATTTAGATATAGACTATAAGGTTGAGAGGAAGGTGGTTTGTGATCTTTAACAGCACATCATCAAGGGGTGCGAGGGATTGTTCATATTTCTCGGGTGGCGATTCCCCTTAGGTAACTTCATATTATATGTAGTTTTACGCCACGTTTCCGAGTTGGGGCTTGGATGACCTCGTCGAGGGGGATTGAGGCTTGATTAGAATGTTATTTCTATAAGCATGACGTTGCTTATGTATTAGATATTGGAGTCATATCTCGCATTAGCATTCAAGAGATATTAAGTAAAGGAAGAAGTTATGAGAGATTGTTGTGTGTCTCCATTCATAAAATACATGACCTTTTATAGGCTTTTTATTGTGATAGAATCATATCTAATAGAATCATATCAAGATATCAAATATATGATCATATCTATTAGGATCAGATTTTCAAGAGATATGGTATCTAATAGAATCATAAAAGATCAATATATGAGATGCAAGTAGATAACCAGGCCACTTGCTTGAGGTCTATCCATGTTCTTACCGATTCCTTTCTTAGCATGATATCTATTAGTAAGGAAATCGCTATATCGTACATATTCAAAATAGAGTTTGGGATACACTATCAAGCCCCCGAGTCTATGTAGGCGAATCGTAAAAGTCGTGTGCATAGACTTTAGTAACTCTAAGTATGAATATGTTACTTGTACCTACATGAGTATTAGGTAAGTATGACATCAAGAATCAAATTCCCTTCCTGGTGGGTTTTTTCAACAACAATTATGTCCAAGACATGACCATGAAACCTTTGTCAATATACGTGTCTTTTTACACGTCATACGTGACTGTGAGGACTTAAAGCATATCACGGATGATCGAACCTAAGAAAACATTAATCAATAAAAATACTAGGGCGAGAGGGTTAGTGAGAGAAAGCGCACACCCGTGTCTAGTACTCATAATAATTAAGCACATAAGTTACTAGAATAAACTATGCCACTCATTCACATAAACAACCAAGTGTTCTTCATGTGTGTCGTTCGCTAAAAGGGAACAAAGCCAGGAAAGCAAAGAAGGTCTAACTGATGTTAGTGTTAAAATTTAATTCGTGCCCATTTTTCGAGCCTAAATAATACTGTTCATAAGCTACCATGAAGACAACACTAAAGTGTTGAGAGATAATGCGGCAATAAAAAAGAACTTCTACAATCCTTTTAAATTTTAGTGTGCTAAAGTGCTAATTAAGATGAAAGGATAGGTAAGACACACACATATTTTTGTTTACATGTTTGTAAGATTCACAAGAACAACTATAATACGTGTAACCAATCACACCCCTGAGATCATGTATAAGCTAATGGTCTTAATATTTTACCTGGTATATGTAGTAGGGTATATATAAGAGATTAGCCTAACCATGTGCAGTGTGTATTTTATTGCTGGGTTGGGTTTTTTTGATGAGTCAATCTCAATAATTTGGACTGTCACCATTATGTATTATTGGTTTGTCCAAGCATTTTATTTCCTTTTCAATGGCTTTGTTGGTGTGTTGATGTCTTTATTTGGACATTTCAACCATTTTTATTTAATAAGATTTGCGCGTTGGCAATTCATCGCATTTTAGTTGGCTTCATATTAAGCTTTTTGCTTATGTTTTTTTACAGGTTTATATCCCTTTTGGGGGGATTACATCTGTATTGGAATCTTGCTTGTTAGCTATATATCAAGTTGTGTTCATTCATTTATAATTATAGTTCTCATCCCTTTTTGCTTTGCGGGAGGATGTTCACATTAGCTTTGCTATGTGCGAATAGTTGTGCTTAAGCAATTATAGCTCGTTTCCCTTTGAATAACGGGATGATGTCGTTACAAGATATTTGACACCTTTTTATGTACGTACATTTGTAGCTACTGGTAGCTTTCATTCAATCCCTTTAATTGCGGGATTGGTGCTTATTGAAGCAATCATGCTGCTTAATTTGTGGCATTGAGTTTCGAACCTTCAGGTGAACTTGCCACATTGCGTGATAAAAGCTCACGTCTTTAAAGCAGTAATTCCGCTGATGCACGATGCTTTTTTCGTGTCTTTGGAGTGGTCCTGCCACTTTGCGTGTTAAGTTTCGTATCTTTGAAACGGTTGTGCTACTGATACATGATTTTTTTCGTTCGTGTATTTGGAGTGGACATGCCACCTTGTGGCTTAGGTTCGGCGTCTCTCAATACCATGTTTTAGTGGTGTATCCAGGCCCCTTGAAGGGTCCATGCTTTCTTATGTGACTTATGTGTTGGGCTGAAATTGGCAGTGTATTCTAAACAAAATAGACAATTTTGTTTCTCATCATTTGTTAGATATACACAATTATGGTAAACAAGACATCAATAATTTAGGGTAGTAAATGGCCTGTAAAGCGCATAGAAAATTTATGGCAGCATGATTATTCAATAAAGAATAACCATCCACCCTCTTGCTATGCTTATTCGTCTATCCTGTTTTGAATAATATAGGATTATATACATATTATAGGATGATGGAATATGCATAGATATTACCTGTTGTCGTTCCTCCTGTGCCATACAACTCTTCCAATACGCGCTATTATTTTCATATTTTTATTGTTCGAAAATATATTTAGGCGAATAGCTCGATAATGTTCATGCTCTAAAGTTAGCATATTTTCATTGAAAAATAAGAGCGATTATAATTTGCCCGTGATTTTATACCCTCGTTTCCTGAAACCAGAGATGCATAGTACCTCTGTTTTAACTAGTAGAAAAGCAATGACATCTACATCATAGTGGCTGACCACTAAGCTAATACTCATATGTCTTTGCAAGTTCTATATATGTATGAGTTGGGCTACATATGCTTAAGTGTGTTATCATAGTTCCTATTAATAGCCTTAATTGTGAGAGTAAGATAGTCTAGTAGTTCAGTTTACGAGTGAGTATAACATATACTTATTTGGTAGCAAGTCTCTCTAGTTGGACAAGTTATATCTTGGTATGACTAAATCAAACCTACTTGTATCATTTTGCTTTAAAAGTTGATAGTAATCGATCAGGCTACTCTTTTGAGTTCACATGTACATGATTACTATTTTAGTTACTCTAAATTCATTCATGGTTCATATGGCCTACTTTTACCGAAATTACAAAAGTAAACTTGATAGTATTGACTAGCTAAGAAGATACTTACTTGTGTGGCAGACCCACTCCGCTCCGTATAGTATAGATATATCATGATTCATTGACTTCAAGTTGATGTCTTGTAATGACAATAGTAGCCATTTATTCACCTCTTACCGGCTAGGATTACTTAAAATGGTAAAGATAGTATCGGGGTGAGTTTTTAAACACGGTCACACTTGAAGTGCCTGAAAGAGCACAACAGTTGCCTGCCTAAAGGAGCTCCATAGTTAGCGTGGACTTCTGTTAATGGACCATAAGTCCATAACCTGGCTTATACACCATGTTAGTCCACCTCATACTTGCAACATCACCGTTTATTAGTATGTAGGCGATTTGAATGTCCGTGTCTCACATTCAGCTCCTGTAATGCATATGTGCTTGCATCGCTTGCACCTTGCACAAGCTTGAACACAATTGTAAAGATTTCACCATTAAAATGAGAATTAGAGGTTGTACGTCTGCCCTTTTTATGTATGCTGCAATCTCCAATTGATCATGAGTTTGGTGTCCCTTAGTGGTCACGTGAAACGTTCTCTGCCCCAGTCATTGCGCAAGACGTGTGTAGTCCTCAAAGTGATCGTAAGGATTTCATCCTCTTTGTAAAGATAGCCCAAACCATGGGTTCAATGAAATCTCACAGAAACACAAAGGTTGATTGAGATAAAAAAATAAGGATATACTTAGTCATTAGTTTATCATCGTAAGAGACAACCCTTCCCACAACTACAACTTTAAAAAAATAAAAATAATAATAAAAAACTTTTAGAGCCTATTTGTGTTGCACTTTGCTTGTAAGACTTTGAATCTGTGACCATTACGACCCAATCAAATTCTGCAAGTGTATTTTTCAAATGCTATCATATAGAAAACATGTAAGACGAAAGTCCTCTGTTATATACTTGATATCCTTGCAAAGTTACTAAATTTGATCAGTTTATGTATATGATCTTTATAGCCGGTGTAAGCAATTTATGTAAATAAGTATTTTTTTTTCTTGACAATTGGTTTTGATATATGACTTTAATTGCTTAAGTAAGATAACAAAACATTTTGGCCATTTAGTTCGCATAGTACTACAGGGGAAGTTTATTTCAAAATTAAGTTTGATAGGCATCTCATGTGTACGTTGTTATCATCTCATTATATGATAACAAATTGAGAGAGGGTGGAACCCAAACATGTGACATAACATATATGAGCATCAATCAAATAAATGAGTGAGATCAAACCGTATCTACTTTGATACTTCATAGTTTTTTATCATCTTATTTGAATGACTATGAGAGACGAGATTTACCTTTGATCAATTGATGTCTACTGACCTCAATAAGCCTACTGGAGCTGAAATTCAGCTATAGTTACTGATAATAGAGGAGAGCAATAAAAAGTTAGCTTTTGGTTCGTGTCTCACGGATGGCGTCATTTGATGCTACCAAAATCCACATTGTCGTCAAGGTGCTGAGTTGATTGTCTGATTAACGCTAACCTTGACTTTTGGGTCTTTGGTAAGCAGTGCTTGACTTTGGGATCCTCACTAAGGATAGCTGAGAAGACAGAGAAAGCTGGTTAGAGAGGTCCCCGGGGTGAGCCTGGGGAAACCTCCTCCGACGATCAAGTTAGTATTGATCATATCATATAAATATGCATTATGACACTTAGATCCATATAAGATTATAAGAAGGCTTGAATAATGGATACTATTAATGGAAGTATTTAGATATAGACTATAAGGTTGAGAGGAAGGTGGTTTGTGATCTTTAACAGCACATCATCAAGGGGTGCGAGGGATTGTTCATATTTCTCAGGTGGCGATTCCCCCTTAGGTAACTTCATATTATATGTAGTTTTACGCCACGTTTCCGAGTTGGGGCTTGGATGACTTCGTCGAGGGGGATTGAGGCTTGCTTAGAATGTTATTTCTATAAGCATGACGTTGCTTATGTATTAGATATTGAAGTCATATCTCTGCATTAGCATTCAAGAGATATTAAGTAAAGGAAGAAGTTATGAGAGATTGTTGTGTGTCTCCATTCAAAAAATACATGACCTTTTATAGGCTTTTTATTGTGATAGAATCATATCTAATAGAATCATATCAAGATATCAAATATATGATCATATCTATTAGGATCAGATTTTCAAGAGATATGGTATCTAATAGAATCATAAAAGATCAATATATGAGATGCAAGTAGATAACCAGGCCACTTGCTTGAGGTCTATCCATGTTCTTACTGATTCCTTTCTTAGCATGCATATCCATTAGTAAGGAAATCGCTAGATCGTACATATTCAAAATAGAGTTTGGGATACACTATCAGTCATCATCATCACTAATAGGCTCAAAGTGATGTTGTAGCATAAACAATTGTAACTCATTGGAATCTTTTTGTTAAAAAAACTAAAGATCATTGCGTTGTTATTTCTGTAAATGAATCCTTTATGAAATTAGATGATGACTTTTTGACATTAACTTACTAAATCAAACATATATTAATCCCCTCTTAACAAGTAGTGTAACAATTTAACCTCTGTAAAAACCTTTTCTTTTTCCGCTCAACCCCGTGATAAACTCACCTGAGTGAATAAACAATAGATTTATTAAGAGACAAGGGTGTCATGACTAACACCATCCTCTTTATTTTGGCCCCACAACTGTGACATCAGCGTAACATCAGTACAACACAACTAAAAAAATACCTCCTCACACACAACACACCAACCCCTTTTCACTTTGCCCCCACCACTATCTTTTGTTTTTCTTTTTTTAATTTTCACACAAATTAAAATTCACTTTGCCCCCACCACTATATATATATACATATATATATAATATATATATATATATGTATATATATATATATATATATATATATATATATATATATATATATATATATATATATATATATATATATATATATATATATATTATATATATATATATATATATATATATATATATATATATATATATATATATATTATATATATATATATAATATATATATATATATATA